>CM053332.1:37283633-38538059 GCA_028583605.1 Dastarcus helophoroides
GAAATTTCTCATCAGAATATTTATTTTTTATAGACTGCCTGAAGCCTGACTAAAGGACAAGCCCCTCTGTTACGTTAAAAATATCCAGTATTGGTATAAATGTAGAAATTTTAAGAAACAAGTTGGAATTTGAATTTTCTAAAATTTTCGTCTTTCAACAAAAATTTAGAAAATCCAAAAAATATTTTTCAAAATAACCAGATAAATATTATTCTAAAAATTGTTACTTTTTTATCAAAAGACCTACTAAATTTCGAGAAAAAGGCAAAGTTTAATAGAGAAGTTGAAATTTGTATAAAGTCGAATTTAAAAAAGTCGAAATTTTGAGAATAAGTTGAGTCTTGAGGAATGACGAAATTAAAAAAGAACGACGAATTTTAAGATGACCAATTTCGAGAAAATGTTTGGTGACAACTACTGGGCTGATGACAATTACTGAAGCTATTACCCTATTCCTATTTCTAATGTACTTTTTTGTGTTTATTGTATTTTGTTCAGGATATACTTCTTCCGGGATTGGACCGTGTCAAAGAACTACTTAAAGTGTTCGACGTTTCGCCCACCATCGTAGGGGGCTTCTTCAGGAACAAAGAAATAAAAATAGATGAAAAGAGGAATATGAGGGAATATGCAAAAAATAAAAAGGCCAATTTCAAAACATCAGAGCACGGTAACTCAGTATGTCCACCATACCAGAGGCGAAACTCTTCTGAATTAAAACTTGGTACAAAGGATAAGAAAGTTTAGACAGAAGAGCACGGTAACTTGTATGTCCACCATACCAGTGGCGAAACTCTTCTGACAGGAAAGAGGGAAAGGGAAACTTTATATACCACGCGTCTGTGCGATCACTTCCGAAGATTTCCGATGGTTGGTTTCCAGATGGAGGAAAGCATGTAACCTTCGTCTCTGCTAATGTTATTGGGGAATTTTTGGATTTCGATGGCCTCGCGTATCTTCTTATTATAGTAATTGGGAATATTGGATATAATTGAAATATTATCAAAGAGAATCTTATGTCCGGTCTCATGTTGATGTTCGGCAATGGCTGACTGCCATACCAGACCTAATATCAAGAAATAAATGTTAAGAAACTAAACTAATATTTTACATTTAAGACCCTATATTTCTTTAATTATCAACTTTGGCCTTTTTACTTTGGAAATCTACCCATGGATTTTGGGCTATTACTCTCTTATTCTGTATTTCTCTCAGTCATCACCATCATCATCATCATGTAACCATCACTGTCCACTGATGAACATAGGTCTCCTTTAAATTTCTGTATGTCTTTCGGTTTTGGGCCGAGCTTATCCAATTCCCTGCAGTTCGTTTCACATCATCGCTCCAACGCGTCGGTGGTTGACCTCTGCTACGCTCTCTCAGTAGTTAGTATGAAAAATATGAAAAAAACCGAATATGTTGATCCTTAAATATGTAGGTTTGGTGGCAATATTTAATTATGTTGAAAATTTAAATTATGTAAATATATTATATCACTCAAGTTTGATAAATAAGGAACGCGTTTAGAATTTATTTATTTCAAGGATATTTTGTCGATTTTGAGAAATATTTTTGATTGTCTATGCATTTTGTTGATAATAAGCTGCAGTATAACATATTGTTTTGAAAGAATTTGATGCATTCCGAAATCTGCACTAATAACTTAAAAAAACATAGAATGGTTATTGTACTTTATTGAAGGTAACAAAAAATCGTACCAATTTATTAATAAAGAATCTGTCAATATCAGATTTAAATAAAACATAATTCAAATGACTAATTAAATTTGACTTTTGTTGTTTCTCTACTACGTGACATCGATGATATAAAGAACGTTAAAAATAGATAGAATAATATAACTAGACCGACAATAGTTACAATGCCGATGAAAACAAACACATCTATGAGTAAATATTGGAACCACTGTAGATCTTGTCCTGCTACTTTTAGATCTGGTGCTCCAGGATGTCTAATAACATATTCAGTCCAGTATATTGCTGTTTCCATTGGATGTTGTGGTCTATCGCGTAATATTGCAGAGCGTTTTGTTATATTTTTCTTGTACCTTTAATAACAGACGTGAAATAACAACTTTGAACGAAAACTTATTGCTCACCCTGGATTCTCTATCAGTTCACTAATGCTCTCACTTAAGGTATTATTGTCCAGATATTTAAATGGCAAATATATTCCTCCTCCATGATTCAAGGTAAAATCTGCGTTATAATCAAAGTCTTTGTTAATGGGTATTACTAAAATTGGTACTTTGTGGTAAACTGCATCGATAATGCTGGTTTGACTGCCTTCAGTAATAAATAATTTTACGCTTGGAACACCTACGAATAAAATGATATCGTTAGAATAAGACGCTTTATGTATATGCTGTAATAGTATTCGCCAATATTTAAATTACTAACCCAATAGCTTATGTTGGGAAACATGATTAACAACCTTTATGTTTTCAGGTTTATCGGAATGATACCCTTCTTCCCAATTCCAAATGATGGTCTCTTTTCTGTTGCCCAATACGCTCATTAAAACATCTTTTTTGTTCGTTGCTGTCAAATCCTTATTTTTGAAGAGGCTACCCAAGTTTACGAAGATGATACCGTTTTTGGACCCTTTTATAATTGCCGATAAACTTTTGTCAAATTCAGGCTTAGTGTCTGTTAAATGAAACCCTCCAATTTCTATCATTCCAGGTACCATTGGCACAGCTTCATTAATGCTAGGATGCGAATTTAGTAAAACAATCGAAGAATTGTATCGAATGTAGTCTAGGTGGGGTGCTTCAGGAAAGTTTTGATGTACTACACTATTTTGCAATGGTGAGTAGAAGAAGAACCAGAAGAGATGCTGATTCACATACATTATAGTATTGATAACTCTTTGAAGAAAGCTCATTCTATTAGGAAATCCAGAAAGTGATTCCGCAACCGATGATGGGGGATCTGGGTTGCCTACCAGTGGATTTATCCAATCATTTGCTCCTCCAGTGCTAAACGTAACGAGAGGTGCGTCGAAGTGGTAAGCGAAATATTTGAGAGCATCGTTTAGGAAGTGAAGACAGACTACAGCGTCGAACGTTTCGTCCGAATGCAGTAGAGCAGTAACTTTTGGATGCTGGAAAATTTTATCTACCATATGATCTCCAAGAAGAGCCAACGTTAAGTGCAGACTCCATTTATGGATGCTGGCAAGGTTAAAAGAATCGAGGTCGTAATCTAAAATTGAATTTTGAAGTGAACATTATTTTTTTCTTAAAAAATTTCAAACAACAGAATAGATTAAGCTAAGAAATATCATATCTGCTAATATTGTATCGAATTTTTGAGCTAAATCTACAATGCGCGCGTAAATAAGAGGTAGCGAGAGATGTCTTATTTCCATCGAGAAGGCGTTTGAATCAATAGAGAAAAATATTAGTGTAGTGTAGCTCACCGAGTTTTCTTGTTGGGTCATTTTAAGTAACATCCGTTACCTTACGTGTTACCATTTATATACTTTTAGGCATCAATAATTGGACGACTCTTTGAGAATAGAATCAATCTCAAAAACAGTTATTGAGAAATCGATAGTTAAAGTTTGACACTAATTTTTAAATTATCATTACATTTAAATACATATGGATTAATAACATATTTTAACTTAAATTATGTATAATAAAATGTATTTATTTATACTTTATCGAAAATAACATATCTATTAAAATATTACGTTTTTGTGGGTTGGTTTCCATGAATAATAAACCTTTGTTTATTATTGTATAAAAGAAAAAGCTAATTTCGAGAAAAAAGTCCACATTTCCATAAACATGAAACTAGCATTTTGAGATAAAAAATAAAATTTCTAAAATAAGGATAACTTTGAAACACAACTTAAAATTTTTGAAAAGACATATTTCAGAAATAGACGAACATTTAGAAAAATGACTGAATTTCGAAAAAGGGCGACTTTTGAAAGAAAAAACTTAAAAGTAGATTTTTGAGAATAAAGTAGACATTTTGGAAAAGACGAATTTTGAGCAAAAGACAAATTTTAGGAAAAAGACTAATCCTAAAAGAAAAAGTCAACATTTCTAGATATATTGAAATTGAAATTTTAGATGAAAAAACACTTCAAGAAAATGCGAAAACTTTAAGAATTTAGTCAACATTTCTGAAAATTCAGGTTCTAAATGGTGGTAATTTTTAGAAAAAAGTCCAATGTTAATCTTTAAGTGTGGACAAGGGAACTCATAGACTCCTTGGATTCTGTGATTTTTGAGAATCAATAATAAAACATGCTTTTGAATCAGATCATAGGATAGATAATAATATTAAATTGTTAAGAGTAGTTAATAAGAATTATATGTTAAATGCATGTGAGAGCTTAGCCATCCATAAGACTGGAAACAACCTTATGAATGGTTGCGCTGGACCTTTGGGCCATTCATCTCTGTTGGAAATAGTTAAGGTTGATAGATAATAAATTGTGACATAACGACGTGTATGATTGGATGCACGTTCGGGTGCAGCCGATCACGCACGAAGAATTGAATATACTTAGTATATAAGGGTTAATTTTAATATTAGATGTTAGTTTCTCTCTGAAGATGACAGCTTGGCTGTAGAAACGCGTTAGAGCAACCTTTGTTGTGTTTTTTAATCTCTCTTGGTTTCAGGGGACAAGTTCTGTATTTCAATATCTGTGTAATAAATACGAACAATTCCAAATAAAACAAGTCGAAGTAGTTTTTTTGTGAAAAGTATAATACATTCTTCAGTTTTTCCTTATACTCAAAGACTATACATCTCAACAAGAGCAGTGCTATTAGATACCAGCTTAACTTTGGGGAGAGTTTTAGACAATGAAAAAAAAAACAGAAGATGTTCATTCTCAAGAAACTGGCCAAAATGATAGGAAAAAAAGTTATATATATTCAGTAAGATTGCACAGAATGACAATGAATACATGTCTAGTATGCAGTAAACCAGTATGACTGCAATGTTCACAGCCATTCTGTAAGAAATACCAGTAATTTTAGTAATATTGATCGATTGTCATTTTTTTTCTTAATAGTTTAGAGGCAATTCTTTTGTGTCGAATGAATTTTATTACAAAACTCGATATTCATCTATTTTTCAAAATTTGGATTTTTTTAAATTCGTCCTTCTTTACATGCGAATATTCTCGAAATTTTATTATTTTCTCAAAATTTGACTTTCTGTGCGAAAATTTCATTTTTTTCTCTAAAATTCGTTCATTTCTCGTAATTTCTATTATTTTGTCAAATTTCCTTTTTCTTTTTTAATTTTATTAAAATCGACTTTTCCTGAAAAGTTTTGACCGTTTTTCTTTTTCGAAATTCCGTCATTTTTCTTAACCCGTAAGTATAGACATTTCATTTTTATAACACTGGCCTGGATGTAGGGTCTCACAGACTCCGATTTTTGAGGGAAAATTTTGACTACAAATACTAATAAAAGTGACAAACTAGGGCTAAGAGAAGATGAATAGTTTTTAAGTAAAAAGATTTACAGTATAAAAATTTAACTTTTATAATTATTAGAAAAAAGCCGTAAACGTGAAACTTTCAATCTTATTTAACATGAGATCACTTGGAGTAATTTTGTTAAACTTTTTTATATAATAGCAACAAAAATCGATAAATTATTACAAGTAAATTTCGACAAAGTGGTCGAAATTTCTAAAAAAGACGAATTTCGAAGAAAAACTTTTCATTTCTAAAAACAGTGATATCTGTTTTTAAGATAAGCATGAAAATCTACGAAAATAGTTAAACTTGCAAGAAATATTATGAAAATTCATATTACAAAATGTAGCTATTTTCCGAAAAGATGCAGCGTTAGTAAAAATAACGAAATTTCCAAAAAAAAAGAAGAAATTTCGGGAAAATAATCAAAAATTGAAATAAAAAAAAAATCCAGAAAAAAAATCACATTTAAAGAAACAAGTTAAATTTTACGAATAAAGTCGAAATTGAAAAATGCGAAAATAGTCGAAATTTCGGAAAAAAAGACGAAATCTAGAGAAAAAATGGAAATTTTACATGTGGAAAATAGACAAATGAAATGAAATGAAAAAAAAAATTTGGAAAAATCTAAATTTGTATTTGAATTTAGATACAAAAGTTAAATTTTCTCACCATAACATTAAGGATCGGATTTTCGAACATTTCAAAATAGACTGGTTTCAAGAAAAATATGAAAATTCGAAAAAGGTCGATTTTCTAGAAAAAAGCATAATTTTCAAGGGTAAAAATGAATTATAAAAAAAAGCGAAACCGCGACAAAAAGATCGAAATTTCGAGAATATTCCAAATGAGCGAATTTTGAAAAAATGGAAGGGCTGAATATTTATTTTATTTTACCTGCCTCATTGTGAGATGAGCCTCCCACTATGTCCAATATTAAGATAAATGTTGTTTTTGAAAAGAAAGTAAATTCTTAGAAAATTGGATTAGAAAACACAGTGGAATTTTCCAAAGATAAATTTCCTTGGAAATTTTCGTTCCTTACAAGGATTTAAAATTTCGCAAAAAAACATTTTTCAAAATGGTTACTTTTTTCTAAGATGATTCGCCAAATTTTAAGGAAAATGCAAATTTTGTTAAACAAATCACAAATGTTTGCAAAAATCTTGATTTTAAAAAGTCGAATTTTTGGGAAACGGGGATATTTCGAAAAAAAAGAAACGAAAACTTTTGAGATAAATATTCAAAATTTTTAGAAAGTCAGATTTTTATCAGAGAAGTCGAATTTTAAAAATACATTCGAAATTTCAAGAAAAAGGCAAATTTTTTGAGAAAAGACCAATTTAAAAAAAAAAGTCGATATTTTGAGAAACGTCGAAATTGCAAGATGTCGAATTTGAAAAAAAAAAGGAAATTTTTGACAAAAAGTTCCCCAATTAAAAATAAATATCGGATCCACTATTTGAGGCGTTATAAAGGCATTTTAGAGTAAGCCTCCTCTTCAGATCGATTTGAATCTCAATGTAGATGATGTCGATGCTAATCTATTAAGATTAGTACGCTTAAAAATGCCAGTTCTGCTGACGAAATACGTATCGCGTAATTATTTCTTTAATTGCCGATGTGGTAAAACCTTCTATGGCCTTATAAAATCGCAATTAAAAAGAATGACGAACTATAATAAAAACCTAGTTTTGGGATAAAGTCGGAATGTTTAGGAAATCAAAATTAAAATAAAAACCTGACCTTTCAGAAAAACTTTAAAAATACCGAAATTTTGAAAAATGACCATTTTTGAGATAAAAATCCAAAGTTTGGAAAATTCAAACAAATACTGAAGGAAAGAAAATAAAAATTTTAAGGAAAATATGGAAACTTCGAGAAAAAAATCGATACCTTGAGAAAAAGATAGAAATTTCAAAAAAATAGTCAAAATTTGACAAACATTCGAAAATTCCTAGAGGGAGTCAAATTTTGTCGAATTTTGAAGAAAAGTTTAAGAAAAAAGTCAACATTTTACTAAAAAAGTTGAAATTTCTTGACCCAATATTTATTTTTTAACGACTGCCCGATAGAAGGACAAGCTCTTCCCTCCTGTTCCTTTGTAACGTCAGAAAATATCCACACATACCGAAATTTTGAGAAACAATTTGAAATTTGAATTTTCTGGAATATTTGTCTTTTTTTGACTTTTTTATTAAAAGATTTACCAAATTTGGACAGTAATGTAAAGTTTGATAAATAATTCGAAAGTTGCAGAAAGTCGAAGTTAAAAAAAATAAAATTTTCAGAAAGTTCGAATTTTAAGAAATCACGAATGTTTGAAAAGAGGGACGCATTTCGGGATGAAAATTCGAAATTTTGAGAAAGTAGAACTTTAATAAAAGAAGTCAAACTTTAGAATAAAATCCAAATTTTAAAAGAAAAACAAATTTAATTGTAAAAAAGGTGCATTTTTAAAAAAGTCGAAATTTCGAGAAAACGTTGAAATTTTAGTGAAAGGACTTATTTTTCGGAAAAAATAGACATTTATGGAAAAGTTAGCAGTTGAGAATATAAATTTTAGGTTAGCAAGGGTCCCACCCTGTCCTAGTGTATCTAGCTGGTAGGAAAAGAGAATAAGGGAATTTGAAATGATCCATACAAAAAAAATAACTATCTTAAACATATTTTAATATATTGTTGCGGGCTTATCGGCTCGAATGATTATTACGCCGTGAATTATAACCACTTTATTTCCAAACTAACCTCGGAACACTACAACTGAATAATTAACTCACTTCTAACTACTAATTCACTAACTAACTATACCTACTTCTGACTGACTCGAGGGAGAGGCGACCGCCTTATATAGTTTAGCTTCCGGGTTCTAGAAAAATCCAGCAAATAAGGCTTATCGTTTGCCGAAAATTCTGGAACGCTTATCTGCCGTTTACTTCATTATCGCGGCCGCTTTCCCTTATCAGGTCTTTCTAGAAAATTTTTTTACGTACTAAATTCTATAATTTACATTTCGTTACAATACTAAACCTGTGGTGTGTTTTTCTTAGAAGTGAAGGAAGCACACTTCCGAGTTAAACATATTAATATTTTTAAATAATTTTTTTTCACACGAGAAATTTCGAGTTTAAAGCACACATTTTCAAGCTTTTTAATTTATTTTAAACTTCAAATGTCTAAGGTCAAATCTATTAACAAAACTATCAAAATTTCCAACTTTTTTTAACATTTGGAAATTTAAAAAAATTCGAGTTATTTTTAAAGTTTTATTCTATTCTTTAAATTCCATGTTCAAATTTGAAATTTTTATTCTTAGAAGAAAAAAGTTTAAATATTAAAAATAGAAGAAAGTCAAATTTTGACTAACGGTGAAAATTGTGCAAAAAAATCTAAATTTATAAAAAAAATAATTCTGAAAGTTTCGAAATTTCCACCTTCTTAAAAGCTTTGAATTTCTAATTAAAAGTTGAAAATTTTAAATTGTATTAAAAAAATTCCTAATTGACATTTTTAAACTGGAAAATTTATAAAAATTATTTTTGATAAACATTAAGTTTCTCTTACAAAGATTCGACCTTTTTCTCAAAATGTCTTACAGTCAAAAATTCTATATTAAATTCTGTTTATTTCGTTTAAATTCGAAATGTGCTTAAAAGTCAAAATTTTGTAAGTAATTAAATAAATTTCTGATAAACGTGAACATTTCCTTTTTCTTCATTTTAAAGCTTTGATCTTAGAACTTGGAACATTTGATTTAAAAAATGAAAATTTCGATTCTTTTTTAGAAATTTCCAATTAAGCCTTTAAATTAAATTAATTTAATTTTTTTTTAATTTTGAATTTAACTTTGAAATTCCGGTTATTATAGAAATGTTGAATTAATAAAAATTCAAATAAACATTTTGGGGATAATCTTGAAGGTTTTAATTCCAAAATTTATATTTTATAAATTTTTAGTTTCAAATTGTTCGAATTTCATTTTTTAAAAGTTTAAAGATTAAAAACTAAATTTTTAGGAAATTTCTGTAAAAGTGAAAATTTTATAAAAAAATTAAAATTTCGACTTTTAACTCAAACTTTCGAGTCCTAAAAGTTCAATATTCGAAAATTTACTAAGTTTTGGGTTTCAATTTAGATTTATGGTTAATTTGAAATTCATTTTTATCAACTTTGAGCCTCTCAGGGCATTTCACCCTTTTTCTTAATAATCGATATTTAAATGAAATTTTAAGTCGAAGTTCCGAAAACAAATTCGAGATTTCCAAAAAGGGCGATTTACAAAAAAAAAACTGGTTTCCAAAATGTTAGATTTGAAATTTCAGTCATTTAATCTCTCTTTTCTCCTCTCTCTCTCTCTCTCTCTCTCTCTCTCTCTCTCTCTCTCTCTCTCTCTCTCTTTCTCTCTCTCTCCCTTTAATCGCAAATTTCGAGAATTAACCCTAAATTTTATCACTTTTGAAATGTATTCTGCACAGTTTGAATTTAACCGTGAATTTATAATTTTTTCTCTAAAAATTCGATAAAAAACTCAAAATGTAAAATTTTTCAGGACTTTAACATTGATTTTTTACATATTGACCTTGACCTTACAGTCTGAATTTTTTTTTTCGAGATTTTGAATTGTAATTCAAAATTTTGACTTTTTCTAGCCATTCTGTGTTGTAAATGTTGGAGTCGAAAATTAAAGAATATTTTTCTTATGAGTTTTACATTTAAATTTTGAAGTTTATTTAAGAAATTTTAGTTTAAGATTAAAAATAATACTTCTCTAAATTCCGATTATAAATTTCCAGATCTCTAAATTTTTTTCCCAGATTACGTATTTAATCTTGAAGTTTGAAAAATTGATCTTTTAAAATAATATGTTTTCGAATAGATCCTAGAATTTTTTACTTTTGCTCCAAATTTTTCAGTCTAATATTAAAATTTTTAATTTTTTTTTCAAATATTTGTCTTTAATAATTTAATTGAATTGCCTGATAGAATGTTCACATCGAAGATATTCCTTGGCAAATAGTCTTTTAATAATAAGTGTTTTATTTAAGAAACTTTCACATCTTCAAGATGTGTAAGCGAACGTTGCGCCATGTATTGTTATTTTCTAGTTTAAAGGAGAATTTTGATAAGCTTTGTACCAAAATACCATGTCCGCGTCTGCCTAAAGGAGAGTCCGCTCATCAGATGTTCTTTTATATAGAACTTTCCATTATACAATTCCGGGCTATGAAAAACTACCCGCTTAACATAGGTGCTTGCTTAATGGTGCTGTCTGTTATGAGAGATTTCTCAGTATTAATTTTGAAATTTCGAGAAAAAAGTTGAAACAGAAAATTTGGAGTAAAATTTAGGATTACTGGAAAAATATAAAGGTTTCTGGAAAATTCCAAAAGCTTTAAACATTTTAAAAATGTAGAATTGGAAACTTTACCTTGAAACTGGAAATTTCAACATTTTGGGAAAAATTTGAGTTTTTTGAAATGAAGGTAGGCAAAGAAGGCGATAAATTAATTTTTTCCACAAATTAATTACCTGCATCATCTCCTAACCAATGATGTAAACTTTTATTTCGCCTAGAATTACACGCTAAAAATACATCAAATTTGGAGTTAACATTTCCGTTTTCCTGCAATAAAGAAATAGCTGAGCTTCTACCCTTAACACTCGTTTAACTCAGAACTAATAATTTTTGCAATATCGCTTTCTTTGCTTGTATCCTTAAAATATTTTTAACTTTTTCTCAAATTCTCAAATTTTGATTTTAAATTTTTCGAATTTTTCGACTTTAAATTTAAACTTTCGTCTCTGTTTCCGAAATTCCCCCCCCAAAAAAAAAATGTTTTCCAAAATTTAGAGTTTAAATTGGAACTCTTGAGATTAAAATTCCCAGTTTTAACAATAAATCGAAGTTAAGCTGCGTCTAGTAAATAACAATTTTACGATTAAATTCAAAATATTTAGATAAAATCAAGTTACATTCAAAATTTTGTGAGTAAAATGATAATTTCAAGAAAAAATCGAAATATCGAATTGAAAATTGAAATTTTGGAGAATACAATTAAAAAGTTGAAAAACCGTACAAAATTTCTGAAAAAAAAAATCAAAATTTAGGAAAAAAACATTTTTGCTTTTAAATTTTGGATACTTAAATTGTGTAATTTTGAGAAAGAATTTGAATTTTTTCCATATTTTAGTTTGAGAGTGGTCGCCTGATTTTTAAATTTGTAAAGGTTTAAAAACATTTTTCTAGAGCATATTTTAAGAAACTATTAAAAAAAGAAAGAAGTCTTGCTGCTTTTTAGTTCTACGACAAAAAATCTTCCTCTTGCTAAAAGGAATTCTTGTTTTGTCAAATTTCTTGTCTTGTTTTTGCAGCAAGAACAAGACAAGAACAAGAAAAAGCAAGTTAAGAACAAGAAATTCGTGAAACACTAATCTGGATTTGTGGAAGAAGCAATTGGTGAAGAAAAAGCCAATAAAAAATGACTGAAATTAGCACTTCTTATTAATGTGTATACTGGGTTGCTACTTTCGGCTCGTAGGGGTCGTATTCTTATGTAAATCGCCCTGGTATCCTACATAAAAAATCTATTAAAAAACTTACTCCATCTAATGCACTCATTCAAGTGCGACAATTGAAGCTACAAACATGTGTGTTATTAAGAAACAAGAGGATATCACTGATATTTTCTTGACGATAATGTAAAAGAAATCTGCCGACGAAAATGTTTTGGGTAACCTGCGTCACTGCTTTTTAATGTTCAACAATGGAAGAAGATTTATGGCTGCTCTTATTATCAACTACAAAATTTTCTAATGGGTAATCCAAAATTGCACACGCAACGTTAGAAATCAAGTTTAAAGTACTCCAATTCAAAGTTGTTTTATTTCATCATGCTAAAGTATAGGTAGCGAAGATGAAGATTACGAAAAGACAAATACAATGAAAATATCAGGCCATTATTTTAAATTTATTTGAGTAAGTTTTGTCACCAAATTTTTATTTTACAACTAAAAGCTCTTTTTAAGAAGTTTGCGCATATGCAAATTTTTTAAACTTTCTAGGTACAGTTTTTGATGTGGAATATTCCCTATACACTATAGTTATAATGAGTACCATACATAAACATGTAATACGTAGCTGAAATCCTTCTTAAAGGCGATTTGGCCCATAAAACAGTTTCAAGTTTTAAGAAAAAAACTCTGGGAAGTTATAATATATACTCACGTTCCAAATGTTCCTTAAGGTCACTTAAAACAATTGCATCTAAATTTCTTGATCTAGCCAAATTATCATCAAATGTTGTAATAAATGTCACATTATGCCCCTTATTTAATAGCCCCCTGACGTATTCATTTCCTAAAACGTAATGACTTCGCACATATGCGGGGAAAACTACCAAAATTTTTGCTGAATTCACTATGTTCCATGATGCACATAATGCTAGCAAATAAATGGCAATTTTCATTTTATGTCTTTCACACGCACAACAAGAGATTTGGAAACTGAAAGAACTGATTTAAAAATCACAACAGTTTAAAAGTAGATGTTTGTACCAGAGGTACAACAAATGTATTAAACTTTTGATTGTATTGAAGTTGGTATGCTTGATTACAATGAGAGACTTCTGGTTTTAAATTAGCGTGAATAATTTTACTACCAGTTTTAATTATTACGAAACTCTGAACCAATAAATTTTCGACACATGAAAAATTTATTATTAACTTTTCGGTATAATTATGAATAGGGTGATAAATGATTGTCTAGATAATTTAATTTTTTATTAAAAATTTGTACATTACAAGTTAATAGAAGTATGCACATCTCTCAAATGGTGCACAAACTAATTCTTCTTAACTTTTGCTTTTTTGGAGGAGCAGCAGTTCTTTAACTTTAAAACTTTCTTGATTAACTTTACTATAATGGTGATGCTTAAGATAATAGCTAATAGTACAACTAAAATCACATCAAGTAGGTAATACTGGTACCATGTCAGTTCAAGAGCAGCAACTCTGAGATGTGGTGCCCCATTATGTCTAGCTACGAATTCGGTCCAGTAGATGGCGGTGTCCATAGGCGATAAGGGTCTGTCATGCATGAGGGCTGAGCGCTTTTTGACATTTTCTCTGTAGCTAAAATACAATTATATTAATGATTGTTGTTGTAACAAGCCAAAATTAGTGTTATTTAATTAATATTATGATTAGCTTACGAAATTTCACTTTGAAAACTGCATCAACTTTTATAAGATAAGTTATTTCTTATTCTGAATAAACATTATTGCTAAAAAAATTAGAATCACTTCACGTGGTATTAAAAGTTATAATATATGGTACTAGTTGTATGAAAGATGAAGCCATATAAGGGGCACACAGTTGTGGCTTCAGTTATCCCAGTATACCTACATACTTACAAGAAAAGGTCGCGAAGGGTCTGGTGTCGATTTTGCTAATTATTGGATATGTTTTAAAGGACCAAATCTAAGAGACACGTATTTTTTATCGGCCGATAAACGGTTTTAAGGGTAGTTTTACCCTCTCAAAGTTAGGGCTAAAAATGCCAATTTTGGTGTTTCTCACACTGCCAAAAATGATATTCCATTCGTCTCTTTTTCCAAAAGTTTTATTTAGATGAGAAATTAAACAAAAAAAATGTCTAACTTCTTTCACCTCCTCATGGGAGTAAACTACTCGTTTTTAAAGTTTTTTAGCCACAAAAATTGTAATTAGGGCAAAAAAATTTTGAAAAAAGATATGTTGTTTTATACATTAGAACTAATTTTACCTGTTTTTGGGTTTTGCTGAAAATATATTTTTTTTGGGGTAAACACCTTTTACAGCAAATACGTATTTGATAGGGTGTATTTTTATGATTTTTGGTTTTTTTTTTGAAAGTAGTTCGACCAGAAACTAAAAAAAAAGATATTTTTTTTAATTTTTCCGGTCACCCCCCATTCCCACCCTTCGCCTTATCCTAACAAAAGGATGTGTCACCTGCTTGAAAAACCGGAGATCATTACGGTCCCTCGACTGTATACACCGAAAGAAAAGTTTACCAAATTTTTGTAAACCCCCTGATGGAAGTAAATTACCTCCTTCTTAAGTTTCTAATTAACAGGAAAATAGTCATTATTACAGTTCCATTTAAAAAAAAAATGTTATTTTACATATCAATTCTAATTTTACCTCTTTTTGGGTTATGGTGAAGAACAACTTTTTGAGGTAAACACTCTTTGGCGCAAATACTAAATGTCTTACCAAGAGGTTGAGTCACCTACTTGAAAAACCAGAAAATTGAAGGTCGTCAGCAATACATAACGTGGAACAAGAATAAAAAATAAAGAAGAAAAAACTGGAAGTCAAAATTTCGTGTAAAATAAAAGAAATTAAATCTAAAAAGAATCGTTTATTTAAAAAGCATTTTTGAACATGTTCAGTTTGATTTCGATATACCGGCTTTAAACCAAACAAATTTAAAAACTTGAAATTAAAATCTAAGACTCATTGTAAATTTAAATTTCTGACTTTTAAATAAATTCGAAATTTTAAGTTTTAGTTTGAATCTTTTTTCAAGATTTTCGACTTTTACTTGAAATTTGGACTTTTATCTGGAAATTACTAAAAATGTTTTTTTCTTCTTCTTAAATTTCGAGTTTAAAATTAAAAAAATCCTCTGTTGTATCTTCGGAATAAAGTAGTAGCGTATTTTTTATTGAAGCTAGGGAAGCTCGGTTTTATTTACAATTTTTTTTGCAAATTCGAGTTTTTCGGGAAATTGTTCCTAAATCTTCCTCAAAAATTCCAAGATCTGATCTTTTCTTAAAATTTTCGCTAAAATCTCGCAGTTTCAAATTTAATTTAGAAATTTTTAAATTTCAAGTGAAAATTTCAGCAACAAATCCCACATGATATTCCAATTTAAAGCCGGGATCGATCGGGTCGAAATTTGTACAGTAAATTTGAAATGGTGACATGTTAGAAAATGTATAATTTAAACTTGCAATGATTTTGTTTACGTTAAAATCGTAATTTTTATTTTGAAAACTTTGATTTTTTTCTCAAGCTTTTGACTTTAGCCTCAAAACTGCGATTTGATTAGAATTTAGAAGTCAAAATTGTGTGTTCTCTTAAATATTAGGTAATTGCTTTCTCTAAACTTCTGGTATAAACTCGAAAGTTCGTCCCTTTGCAAGTTCGGCCCTTTTCTCCTTGAACTTTTGTGTCAAAAGAACGTTCTAAAAATGTTACATTTATTCACAAACTTTTTAGCTACAGCTGATGTTATTTCCAAAATTTCGTCTTTAAAATTGAAATTTGCGTTTGTTTTTTTTTTTAGAAAATTTGTCGTAGATCTTAAAGTTTCAATTTTTTCATAGACAATTTAAGTTTTTTTTCTAGAAATTTTGAAGTTTTCAGCAATATTTCCAGAAAAAAATCGGATATTTGGGTTTGAGTCAAGACTTTTAAATTAGGGTAGAGATTTTGAAAAGTCTTTTTTAAATACATTTGAAGTTATTTTTTTTGAAATTGTGATTGTCCCACAAAATCTTCATTCAAAACTGTTTATTTTATAATCTTTGGTCTTTTTTATTTTCATTTCTTTGATCTTTTTAATCGAAAGTTCTAGAAAACAAAGTCGAAACAGTAAAAACGAATTTTTTAGAAAAACCAAGTCAAGTAAAAACTTCGATTTAAAAGAGAAAAGTCTCTCAAATTTTCGATTTTAATCGCCAAAGTCCATATATTCTAGAAGTTTTCAACTCTAGGGTATATAATTTAAGGTTTTTATGAAAATTCCGACCAGATGTGAAATATCTAAACCCGAAATTCTGATTTAGTTTTTTTATAAAGTTTAGGTTTTTTCTTGAAATTTGAACTTAAATTGAACCTAAAATTACGAGTTTCAGCATGAAATTTTTAAACTTGCAAAATAATATTTTCCTTCAATTTTAGGCAAGGTCAGAGTAGCTACGTGTTGTAATATTAAAGAAAAAAATTATGTTCAAAAATCAATTTTTAATTGGAGAAACTTAAAAAAAGCAAAAAATGAGTCACTCATTTTTTTTCCGGAATGAAAATCGAAAACCGGAACCGGAACCGAAAAAATAGCAGTTCGTAGCCCTGTATAAATCTCTTACAGAATGCTTATTAGAACGATACCAAACAATAGGGGTGTGCGGTTAACAGTTTTTGTGATATTTAGAAAAATCATGAAAATTAAATCTAAATTACAAGCTTGGTTGAAAGGCGAGAAACACCCAAATGATTTTAGTTTTAGTGCAGATTATTTCAGAACATCCTTTTCTTAAAAAATAGTGTCATTTTAATTATATAACATTTGGAGTTTTACAGGGTGATTAGTAAACTCAAAATGACTTTTTTCTTGAAAAATTCAAATAGCATACCCTTACGTATTATTTTTTAATTCTGTTAATCAACAGCTAAGCTTTGCTTTGTTTGATATACATATCTGTGGGGATAACTCTTATAGTTCGGGAGATATTTAATTTTAAATTAAAAAAATTAAAATTCTTTAGATTTATTTTAGTAAAAAGGGTTTTTTCTCAATTTTTTTGCACCTAAACAAAAATAATGTCGTTAAAATGCTATAATTTAATTCATTGTTCTAATTTTAATCATATAAGTTACATATTCTCAAAAATATGAATTCTTAATTACAAAACATATTGGTTTGGATGCTGCTTATCATCTATACCTAAATTCTATGAATTTAAGTTCTATGTTCTCTGCATAGTTCACATTATTTAAGAAAATAAGGGTAAAACTAGTGTACGGTACAACATTCGTTTATTTCAGTCAATTTTACATTTGTCTTGATCAAGAAACTTAACGAAACACACCCCTTTTTCACAACGACAATAAAAAAATATTAAAAAATATATTTTATGAGGCATATTTACAAAAGAAAGTAAGTTAAACTCACACTGTAACCTAATCAAGCTGAAGTACAATAATAACAGTTGTATATTTTATTCTGGATTGGTAAAATTTCAGTGGGGACGGGTAATGTCGAATTTCTGGTTTTGTAAATTTTTTTGTTTATTATGAGGTAACAAGTTTATTTATTAGTGTTTTTCATTACCGTTGAGAAATAAATTTCCAGCAAGTTCGATCAGAGATGCATTTTAAATATTCAAATATTAAAATTTTTTAATTTTCAAATTTAAAGTTAAATATCTCTTAAACTATAAAAGCTAGACCCACAAATTCTGACCTTAGATTAAAGCTTAGTTGTTGCTTAACAAAAATAGAAAATAATATACAGGGTGTGCTATTTAAATTTATTGAGAAAAATGTAATTTTGCGTTTGCTAATCGCGACAACAGCCAATATTATTAAAATAAAATTACATTATTTTTGAAGAAAAGAATATATTGTAATAATGCGCACCAAAAATAAAATGATTTGATTGTTCTGTGTCTTTCAAACGAGCTTCCAAATTAGACTCAAAATTCATGATTTTTCTAAATATTTCAAAAACTACTAACCGCAGACTCCTATTGGTTAGTGTTATTTTAATCAGCAGAGATTAAAATATGTAAGAATATATAGGGTATTCTATTGAAAAAAACCGTGTATATATTCATCCTGTAAAGTGAAAAATAATTTTAGAATGGTCCGTGGTAGTGCACCTTTGTACCAAAAAGATTTTTGTTATCGAAATAATGGTAGGAGCTACAATGCGTTGCCATACTATTGACTCACCCTGTATACAAAAGTTTACAGAAATTTCGACCTTTTTTATTGCGAATATTTCCCAAAATTTGAACCACTGTAGACATTTTTTCTTCAAAAATCTTTTTACATATGTTCTCCCTCAAAAATTTGAATTAAAAAAAACAGATTTTTCTTCAAAATAACGATATGTTGACATCAAATTATTCCTGAAATGTTTCTATTCTCTAAAAAACATTTTTTAAACAAATTTCTAAGTTTCTTTTAATTTTTTTAAGGGCAATTCGATTTATGGCTAAGACCCTAATCTTAAAGTTTCGTGTTTCTCCAAATTTTAATTTTAAAGTTTCTGACTTTTTGCAAATTTCGTCTTAAATTACTTTCTTTAAAATCTGTGTTTGAGACTGAAATTTTCAAGGCTCCGAAATTCCAGCATTTATTAAAATAACTTTCTTTAGATTTGCAGTTTAAACGTGATACGTTTATTTTTTTCCTTTAAATCCGTAATTTAGAAATTTATATTTTTTCTTTTTTTTCTACATTTTTTATTTAAAACTCGAGTTCTTTTTAAAAAGTTTGACTTTTTCTCAACTTAAACTTAAAATAGCGCACGTCTCAAAAGTTTTGACACAAAATATTTAACGATATTCCTTCGTAATAAATATTTTAAACTTGACCTTAAATAATAAAGGCATGTTTTTCGTGCAAAAATCGCTCGTGAATCGCAGCGTGAATTCACGCACGAGTGTGCAGCCGGCATAAGCATAAATTGTTTTGTTTTCTATTTGCCACTCCACACCATTCGCTTTATGACATGAAAGTGCCCAAAAATCTTCAATTAGGAAGTTTCCACTAGTCAAAAGTATTATTAATTTTATGCCGGCTCCACACTCGCGCGCGAATCGCTGCGTGAATTCACGCTGCGATGCGCCCGCGATTTTTTCACGAAAAACTGCCTCTCCACACTCGCAAACTTCGCAGTGTAGTTCGTGCTTCCAAGAGAAATGGACCCACAGGTAGCCACTGCTGCTGTCGCTGCGCTTTGCGCTGTAGCATATTATAATTATCTGTATATTAAAAATAAACACCAAATAAAGAAAAAAAGAAAATAGTCCTCTCTGAAAACACACAATAATCACTAGAAAAGACTGAATCTGTGACTGCATTCACGCCGGGAGTGTGGATGCATTCGCGAATCCTTTGACGCGGACCAAAAAACCGACCTCGAACGGGGAACAGCGCGAAGACGCGAAAGCCTCCACACTCGCGTTCGCGCTATTTCGCGGGCTTTCGCGGCGCGAGTGTGGAGCCGGCATTAACGTTAGGTGATAGTAAATAGTAAACTTAAAAAATTACTGAGAGAATTATTTCAATATCTTTAAATTTGAATAAGTTATAACACTTTAAAGTATTTATGGTACATGCGACTCTTTAAATGTTGTGTGACGTCACTAGGCACGACTCTGTATGCTGCTACTACCTCTAAATTAATAAACCATAGGGTTAGTGTGAATTCAATAAATTGTTTTACTTTGTTGTTGTCGAAAAATAATCGACAATGGAAGAAGGTTTTATTCGTGGTGATTTCAAAAATTTACCGAAAGTTGATGTAGAAATGATTATAAATTTCTTTTTTTATTCAAATAATCCACTATATACTCGTGGAGAAATCCGGGGTGCATAACTTTCAAAGTAAATAGACTATTTTACTATTTTCCTAGAAATTTTTAAATTGTTTATACTTACATAAATTATTAGTTTAAAATTATTAAGAAGTATTACTACCCAAGCAACATTGATTAGTATAATAAACGTTTATTAAATTAAAAGTGTGTTTATTTTAAATTTTAAAAACGTTTATATACCATTCAGTGTTGCTTGGGTATATACGAAAAATAATATTGTTAAATTTTTTAAGCGTTAAGAATGGCAGGTTTAACATACACCTGTGTTCCAAAATAGAGTACTGAAGAGAAGTTTCTTTTTTATTTGTGGATTTACGAGAAAAAATTTCAAATAATTGAACTCCCAGTACAAAAAATCCCGAAAAAATGCCATTTTCGGTGATTTGAGATCAAGCAGCAGTTTTTATAAAGAATGACTCTTTTTCATAAAATCACAAATAAAAAAAATCCCCCTTCAGTATTCTATTGGGGGACACACTTTAGAATTGACAAAAATCACCCCTGTGAGTTTAAACAGTATTCTGAGAAATCCAAATTGATTAGTGTATAGTAATTGTTATTTAAGAAATTGGTATGTATTTAGCTAGAGGTATAGTGATGTGACTGTTATGCAGTATGTCGATATCAATGTTTGGTTTTGAGGGTTTTTTTTTATGTAAGAACGATTTATTTACAAAAATATTCTTTATATTTAAGGGCGATAAAATCTAATGTCTATTTCTTTGTAAAATTAAATAGTTTCGTGGCAGATCCGGAAGAATACGCATAGAGATCAAGAAACAACGGTATTTCTACATTTAGGAACAATAAAATATTTATATGAGCAAGTTTTTGCACTCATTTTTTTGCTGGTTATTATTTAGGGCGAAATAACGATTGCTTTCAACGGGAACAAGATTTGCAAAGTGCAGCGAAGTAGTGTTAACTGAAAGAGCACGGCAAAGACAAGGCGAGTTTAGGCGATCCAGACTCCTAATGTTTTATGACGTCACAGATGTTTTCAGCGCCAAATTTAGAGGACGTAACAAATTTAAACTTTAAAAAACCATAGGTCAGCCATTTTTAATGATATTTAAAAAAAATTTTTTTTTGCTCGTTTTATAATTTTTAGGACCATAATTGAGGGTACTTTGAAAAAAATGGAAACTTTCGAATTGGGTGGGTTTGAGTTAAACTAGGACGATTTCTGTTTCGGGGATCAAACTTCATGTTGTTTTGACCAAACTAAATTTAGCAGAACGCCAAACAGCTTAAAATAATAAATCACCTCTAACGTGATGATCGTGTACAGAAGCAAATTTCCTCAGACTTTTTTTAATCTATCCCCACTATTTCTCTTATTTTTTTCGCCCTTTGATAACTCCTTACTGTGCAATTTATTCTGCGAAATTATAATCCCCCCATTTGTCCCCCTATTTGCATTAGGCTCATGCAATTCAGGATTTTTGGGCACTTTTATTTCGCAAAATATATGATGAAGGGCGGCAAGCAAAAACAAAGAACAATTATTGCGTAGAATTTTCACAAAGATGGGGGTAGTTGATGTTAATGTGTAGGTTGCTCAAAATCTAATGATTGACCGTCGCAGAACATTGTTCCTTATTGAATAGCAGAAACCCGTTCATTTGGTTTAAGTTAATAATTTATACAGTAAATAATATAAATTGGAATAAAAATATTTATTACAAAAAAAATGTAGTTAAATATTTTGTGCCAAAACTTGTATGACATAGGTTATACAATTTGGATTTTTTTATTAATTGCTGCTTTTTTATAGCCTACTTCTTTTTATTGACATTATTTTTTTTTCTACAGTGTGGCATACATTCAATTGCATTTTTCCTCAAAACATTTACATATTTTTCCTATTCATGTTTTCCATATATTTACATATTTTGTCAAGAATTGTTGAATTTAAATGCGCGTATTCTACATTTATTTCCTGCATTTATTTCGATTTTTACTTCTAAATTTTGACGACATAAAAAGATACCAAAAGAGTTAATGTTCTTCAATGCAATAATTTGTAACGACTAAAAAGAAAACGTATCAAAACAGAAAATGCTCAGTCTTTATTCGTTTTAAATGAATGGTAGTTCAATATAAAACATTTCATATTTTCAGGACACATCTGAGGATCTCCAGCGACGCACCAGTTGGGAAACACTGCTATAGCTAATTAGCACACAGTACATATACCGGGTGATGCCAAAATTTGGAACAAAATTAATCGTCATTTAACAATTTAGAGAAAGTTATATGGGCAAGTTAATTTATATTTTTAAAAGGCTATCTTCTGGGAGAACCTTAGCTGCGTTCCGCGGTCAACTTTCCTTTATTCCGAAGCTTTAACTGCGCTCTGACTGCTGGGAATGTTTAACATTAAATCGCAAACGAAGGCATCACTCACTTCACTTGGGTCCAAGAACGTCAGTCCAAATACGTGTCGTAACCATTTACCCTCTACAGACTTTTCGTCCTTATAGTGAGTAGCAGGTCCCAGTAGCCGAATTTTTCGCCACCACGCCTGCGCCAGATGAAATCTGCAGCCAATAATCTTCACCATAGGAAAATTTTTCATCACACTTATGTGTATCGCCTTTTCAAAATCTACGACAATGGTTTCGGGGTTCCACAATAAATTTCGTTCCTGGCATTTCCTTTTTAGCACATCAAACATCACGCTATATGCAGATTCGTGTTTGTTTTTGTTTTTGACTAGGCAAAATGTAGCGGGGACGTAGGTATCACTTCTACGCATGGGAATTGTGAATAATTGCATAAAATATTGTGTGCAATAATCGAAAGTTCCGTCAACGTAAATTTCTTTGCTTTCGCATAGGAACTTCAAATTTGTATCTGTTGCAAATATCACAAGATTTACGTCGGGATCATTTACAAGCAGAAATGGTTCACCAGTCGTCGTTGAAATTGGAACTGCCTCAAAAAACTGATGAACATGTTGTGTTGACGAAGGCAATTTTGGGATGAAGAGTAATTTTTGTCGGGAGATGGAATTTCGAATATATCGAATATCCTTACATGTCAATGTATCCAACACTCCTTCTTGTGATTCTTTCTCTCTGCGAATCAGCTTGGATGGTTTCTCACTAAGATTTCCTTCAGCCCGGCGTTTTACAGAATTGTTGATCTTTTGACGATTTAGAATCTTCTCTTTATTTTTCTCGTGATTAGGTATGCCATTAATTTTAGAAAAGATTGGATTGTCTTCGCCGATGGTGTAGAGTTTCAGAGTGCATTTTTTTCTAAGTACAAGCCCAACACTGCTCCCCAGTTGTCTTCAAAACTTTGAAATTTCGAAACTTTTGGTTTTCGTAGAAAATAAGAGGAAAGCCACTTTGACTTAACATTTGCTTTAACGACGTGACGCTTGCGAATGTCTTACAGGAAATGAATATATAAGACTCAAGACAGTCCTTGTTATTTTATAGTAAGCCCGAATTTGAGTGGTCAATTTACTTTTCCAGCTTTCTATTGTTATTATTTATGCAAAAATACTATTTAAGTATGGCTCTTAATAGTCCAGTTCCTAAAGGCGCCCTAATGACCATTTAATGAAAGAGTGCAGTTTAGACAAGGGATTACCTTTCTCTTTAAAATCACCATAGTGATATTTTAGGACGGAGCACAGTTAATGATTTCGCCATTCGACGACGTCATTCCAGAGAATAGTGTCCGACATCATCAATTTTTAAAACAATAACCTAAATTTTTTTCACTTCTGTTTTTAACAATTTCGGATTTCATAAACGATTAACACTAATAATAATCATAACGATACCTGAATAAAGTTTGACTATCGCAAAGCAAAATATTCTACGTGAAAATGAGATTTAATATGACATTTAACCTTACGTTTATCAGCTTTTAATTCTAATTATCTGTTTATAAACGTTTTCGTATGCAAAGTTATTTTTGATAAACCTTATCATATTATATAGTTTGTATTGTTTGGGTAAATAAATGGCAAATTACGTAAGTAAGATTGAAAATTTGATAAAGTAATTAATGGTTTAAAAGAATTATTTACTTACATACATATACAACTATATGTTAATACTCACCTAGAATTATAAAGTAGTTCTTTGATTGCAGCAACAAATTTCTTAGACGATGCTAAGTCATCGAAATTAAAGGAAATTCCATATCCACTTTGAGCAGCAGTATTTGCGTTCATTTTCTGATCTCCAAAAATCGGTATAGCTAAAATAGGCACTCCATGGTACACAGTTTCGATAGTGCTCAAGAGTCCACCATGGGTTATGAATAATTTTACATTAGGATGAGCTAAAATGTCTTGCTGGGGCATCCATTTCTGTGTTTTAACATTTGGTGGTTGGCCAGGCAAAACCTCCTCTTCCCATTTCCACAAAATGTCTTCTTTTAGTTCTGAAAAAGCTTCCAAAATCGCTTTTTTCATCTGTTCAGGTAATTGGGCACTTTGTAAGTTTGAACCCATGCTGAAGTATATTACACCATTTTTGGATTTATCAAGGTAATCTTGTAAGTCTTTAGGTAACTTTTTAGGAGGTTTGACATGGTATCCTCCAATGTCGATCATATTTGGCACCAAGCCTACAGCCTCATGAATACTGGGATGAGAATTTAATAAAACTAAAGAGGAGTTATAAATTAGGTCCTTCAATGGGGGAGCATCAGGGAAATAGGTGTGCAAGATTTTGTCTTGAGAGGGAAAGAAAAAGAAATGGAAATTTATCATAGTCACAAAAGACATTAAACTGTTGAACATTCTCTGTTTAAATGTCATTCGATTAGAATATTCTAAGAAAATATTTGCCACAGCCGAAGGAGGCGCTGAGTTTCCTACAGGTATATTTACCCAAGGATTTGCCCCAATCGTGCTGAAAAGGATTGTCGGTGCATTAAAATGATATCCAATATACTTCATTCCATCATTCATGAATTGTTCCATAACGAACACATCAAATTTTTCACCAGATTTTAAAAGATTTTGTACATTTGGATGCTCGTAGAATATCTTCATCGTTCCATGACCCACGTTATTCATCATTGCAGGAGTGAAAAGAGGATTCGTCTTGGTCATATCAAAGAAATTGGATGAAAGTGCTGAAACAAAACACTGATGTAAAGTTAAAGTGAAATAGAAATTGCTGACAATAAAGAACATATACGATTTTTTTTATTATATAGTTTTTAAAATAAGATAAAAATTGTAAAGGGAGAGAGCTAATTTTATAGCTTCAAGTTGAAATTTTGTTTTTTTTTTTCGAAACTTTATCTTAAGGCTTGATATTTCGACTTTTGAGAAATAAAATGTGTAAATTTTGAGTTAGATTTTCTGTTATTTCGAAAAAGACCGAAATTTGAAAAAAAAAATCATATTTAGGTCGTGCAAATTTTAATTTTGACTTCAAAGTCGAAATTTTGAGTTTTTGTCTAAAATGTAAATAAGAAAAATGTTTAAATTTCAGGATTTAATTTCTAGATTAAAGTTGAAATTTTCATACACCATTTAAAATATCTATAAAAATACATAGAAATTTTATTTTTTTAATCGAAATATCGAGCCAATTAATAACATTCCAAAAAAATTGAAATTTGAAGCCAATTTTGACATTAAAATGTATTAAAAAAATAACGAAAACTGCAGATTTATGAGAAAAAGTAGTCTAATTTTCAGATTTAAGTTTTTACTCGTATAAAGAAGTTCAAATTTCGAGGAAAACCAAGAATTCTCTAATATATTTTTGAAGTATAATACGTAATTTCTGTAAAACGTCCAAAATTTTGATGGAAACTTGAATAAATATTAGACAATAACCTTACACCTTAAACTAGATTATAAAGCTAAAAGCTGAAATTTTTAGAAAAAACCAAACTTTCTAAAAAAGTTTATAATTTTAGCATATTGGCAAAAATTTGAGATGAAATAAACATTTTAAGTTTACATGAGGAATTTTGTGAGAAAAAAAATGCAAAATTTCGACAAACTCTAAAAAATAAATTTCTGATTTTAAAAATTTGAAAGTTACAATAAATTTGGAATTTTGGAAACAGCAAGAAAAATCCAGTATTTATAAAAAATATTTGGGTTTTGACGTAATTACACTAAATTTATTTTATCTTACCGAGCTCAGCTTGTAACGTAATGTCGGGAAATATACAGTTTTGCTTTAAATTTTAAAGATAAAATTTTGCCAAAAAGGCTTGCTTTTCTAAAAAAAATCTTAATTGTCGGTTAAAAATAATTTACTAAAACAGTACATATATCAAATTCCAATTCGGGAGTTCGAAATTAAAATCGAAATTCCGAATATAAAAACACGACACTATCCATTTTAACTCAAAAAATTGAGAAAAAGATAACATTCTAAAAAAAAAATTGAAAATTTGTAAGACATCTCAAATTCTTAAGTTGGAAAACTTGAATTTGAAACTCGAGATTTTTAAATAAACTGTTCAACGTTTGAGAAGAATACATAATACAGAAATGTCGAGAGATAAGCGGAAATTTCAACTTTAAATTCGAAACGGAAGACAATACTTTCAGATTAAGGTCGACATTTTAGAGAAAAAAATTATAATTTGTAGAAAAACTTTAAAGAGTAAGTTTAAAGTCGAAATTTACGGAGGGATCTTAAAAATTGGAGTTTAAACTGAAACTTACAAATTTCGAGACAAAATCGTAATTTCGAGTAAAATCAAAAAATTCTGAAAATAAAATTTTTGGAGTTTTAGAGTTTAAACATTTCAAGTTGAAATCAAAACTTTGGGAAAAAGTCAAAATTTGAAAGAGACTTGAGTTTTGTAACGAAATTTCTGGTAAAATGTAAAGATTATAATGAATAACTCCAAATTTTAAAAATGAAATGGTCATTTTTGAGACAAAAAATTAAAATTTATACAAAACGTTTAGATATAAAATTTGCAGCCGCAATCTTACCATAAACTTTGTAAACAAAAGATGCACGTTGAACATTTTTACTCCTTCTGTTTTGATACATTTAAAAATATGAAGTGATAGAGATGCCAAAGCCTGTCATTCAAAAAAAGGAAACAATTTTGGCTTTCTTTTAATGTTTATATCAAAAATATTACATACATATTGGTTAAAAATAAAACATTTATTATATTACTATAAAATGTATTCAGAGAATACTTAAAATTTGTCTTAATTTTTTATACTTCGGATGGTCTGACCTTTTTTGGGATCCGACCTATCCTTTAGTTCCGTCATGGTCGTTCTACTGGTGACTGCGTTGCTTAGGTAAAAACATATATGTAATACTTCTATATGGCCAGTTCCTCGTTTCTCATGGGAAAGACTTCTCTTTCTCGCTGACCTTCACACGAATTAATGAGTCGCAATGCGCAGGTGCTACAAATCATCTGTGCATGGCCAAAGTCACCTGTGCACGGCCAAACATAAACACCCGTTTAACCCGCGCGTAGCGATTGGTTCATTTTGTTCAATTCATGCGCAATACTCGCCATTTATTCATGTTCCATCTTTGTCGAATTTGGTTGGAACAAACTCGTGAAGAGAATAGGGAGCTGGCCATATAGAAGTATTACATATATGGGTAAAAAGCACTCATTCGCAATTCGCAATGAGTCGATAACTAACATAGTTTGTGGGATCGCCTCGGATTGCGTTAAAATGTTCAATTCCAACAGCAATTACTGCTTTGCGTACAATTTCATAAACCTGTACTAACTCCCAAAATAATCATCTAAATGAAATAATGTAAGGACAAATTTGATCTGCATTCTATCCTTCGGCTAAATCAAGTTTTCTAATTGAAAAAAATACTATATGGGCCAAAGAGCCTTGGAAGGCAAGCACTCATTTTTCCATGAATGTTTCTTTCTCAACTATTACGATATCAAAAAAAAACTTGCAGTAAAATTAATGATGATCTCAAGGAAATATTGGATCAAGAAGAACACAAATATATTGAAAATAGTGATTCTGAAAAAGATCAAAAAATAAACTGTCCAGGTCATTTCTAAAAACCAGTTTAGCTACAGAAATTATTAACCAATTTATTGAAAATGAAGCAGATTTTGATAGGAGTTCAAAGGCAGGACGGAGTGCCAACTTCTTATAGAGTGCAAAAGAAAAATACAAATGACTTGGGCCCTTTCATGATAAAAAAGTCAAAAATTTGAAATGCAGAAGAATCTGAATGATCTAAACATAAATGATGACTTACTTTTTACACCCGTTTTCCCCTAATCCCATTATTTACATGAAAAGATAACCTCGTTTAACGCTGTTTCGTATAAGGCTCTGCTTGGTTGAAACATAACCTCCGCGTTAAGCGAGGTATTACTGTACATTGAAACTCAGAAATGTAACAAAAAAACTCTATTCGAAAAGAAGTTCGACCTATAACAGGGTTGGGCAAATGTGTGGAAACCCCTAATTTCTTGCTAAACTATAATTTCTACTAAAAAATACTCTTAATAACAGGTTTTGTAGTATTTTTATTCTATTCATTGACGTTATTTAATTTGTAACAGCTACCCTGTTTTTTGAGTTATGACGTCATTGGCAATTTTTTTTAAATAGAAGACCCTGTATATTTTTACATTTTCGGATACATTTTTTTATCAGTTATAAGGATATAGGATTTGGTGATTGTGCGACTTGTGGTTTTCTAAATATTAAATAATATAATAGAATAAAGAGTAATAACTAATAAACATTAAATCTGTTATTACAGAATATTAAGCACTGCAATATTAGGAAAAAAAGAAAATATTTATAATAAATATACTGCTTATTCATAATAAATGTTCAAACTGGAGACCTTCAACAGCCTGATAATATCCTAATCGATCAGGAAAGGCTCTTAGGAGTTTTGAATAGCATATTGTGATATACAACGGATTTTAAATGAAACCAAACAAAATAGTCTAACCGACTTAAATCTGGCGATCGCGGTGGCCATTCAATATGTCCTCTTCAACATATCCATCTCTGTGGGAATATTTCATTTAAGTATTTACGCACATGAACTCCATAATGAGGCGGAGCTCCATCATGCTGATACCAAATTTCATTTGAGACTTGTTCAGGATTCGCCTGGTTTGGAAATAAATGCTGGAACAATTTGTTCACGCAAAAGTTGTAAATAACGATTAGAGTTTAAATTTTCTCTAAAAAAGAATCCGATGACGACATATCTCAAAAAATAGGGTAGCTGTTAGAAAACAAATAACCTCACTGAATAGAATGAAAATACTACAAAAACTTTTATTAAGGGTATTTTTTAGTCAAAATTATAGTTTAGCTAGAAGTCAGGGGTTTCCACACATTTGTCCCACCCTGTATGTAAAAAAAACAGATTCTGGACACTGAGTTGCCTGCTAATTGCCACCTGCAACTGAGGGACCAGGATGTAGTAGTATAAATAAAAATAATAAAAATTTGACCTCTTTTTTAAAAAGGTTCGTCATCTCTGCCTTAGACAAAGCTCATTCAGTTTTATTTAATATTGTTAAGAACAATAGCAGATTTATAGAAATGTTATGAAGTTGAACCGTTAAGGGAAAGAGTATTTACAACCATTTTTGGGTTTAATAATAACTGAAGACATGATAGTACTATTATTTTCATTTTTTGTAATGAAATGAAACTTCCTTGTTATTGTCCAAATTTTGGAATTTTTTAAAATTCATGAATTAAGTAGTAGTTTATCTATCATTTACACAACAACAATAATTCTCTACATGATTAATTATCGTAGTTTTATTATTACTTATCGCTTTCATCAACTGAAATTTAAATTAGGAATTTTAATAACATTTCGAATGTTCGACTTTTTGTTCATGATTTAAAGAATTATAGAGGAGTCCAAATTATGAATCAAAAATATTAAGAAAATTGTAACAATTTAAAAAAAAATGGTCAGTTATGGGGACTGCCGACAAAAGTGAAAGTTTAAAACTATGATATACCAGTGTTCTTTTAAAATTTTTAAATTGTAATATTAAAAATAAAAACTTCATAATTTGTAAATTAAAATTATTATTTTTAGTTTTCATATCTTTTAAATTTATATACGATCTAGCTTTTGTTTATTATGCCTTTGTTTGTGGACTGTGAGACTTCGGTTTTAGTCTCGTACACCCTCATAATCAAATTAAAATTCAATTTAAACAATGCACAGTATACACACTTTTCGCGTAGCCATTTGAACTTATATAGCGTAAGAATGGGTTATCAAGCGAGTTAAGCTTCTCGCTTACAAGGGTGTATGGTGTAATGCGTAGAATAGTTGCTTGTTGCGTGGTAGGTCGGAGTTTGATCTCCGCTTCGGATTACGTGATTTTTTTCATTCTATTACGCGTTCTACTCATAGTTACATCAGTAAACTTCCGCTAAAGTTGCGCTCACCGTACTGGATAGACCATTAAAGTTGCTACTCCCCGTTATCCCTACCATTATCGAAAAATATATATATATATATATATATATATATATATATATATATATATATATATATATATATATATATATATATATGTTTTATTGCTCCTTACGCAGTTGAGTGGGTTATTCAAAAGTGGCGCTAAAACTCGAAAATCCAACTCGTTGTTAAAAATTCAGAGTGGGGGAATATCCGCGCAACTACAACGATCGTATACTGCCAACTTTAACGGGCGCAACTTTAGCGGGAGTCGACTGTAATACTGTTAATATTAGAACATGTTGGTAACAAGAATTAGCCTGAGGGTGATGCGAATTAGCCTCATGGCAATGCCAAACCATACGTTTTTCCCCTGTCAAAACTCGCTCAATGCGCACAAAGAAGTTCTCACTTTGAAAATTCTTCTAGACATTTTCAAAAAGTTTTTGTTAACAAATTTGACTTTTTTTATTGAAATTTAAGCTTTCATCAACATTTTTTTAAACTTGCAATTAATTTTCCATTGTAAGCTTTAAAATTACATCTTTTTGAAACTACTTATATTATTTCTGTCCAAAAGACACTAACTGATTATTAAATTTTGAATTTTTCTCTTAACTTTTGTTAACTCGGAACTTGGGAAATTCAAATTTTAGGTTCAAATTGGGAGTATTTGTAAAAATTAAACTAAAAAATGAAATATTCAACTTGTTGCTCAAAATTTCAAACTAAAAAAAAATGTTTGAAACTTCGAGATTATAAATCGGACATAAACATAACAATGCTTGGTAAATTATTTTCTAACGACACTAACTTCAATAACGATAAATAAGTAATTTTTATCACAAATAAACCAAAGTCTACTAAACTATCACTAAATCGAGGAAATTATAACAAATAGAAATTGGAGTTACAATAATAACCGTTAGCGCTTATGACTAAATTGAGAGGGAAACCAGTTACTTCAGCTAACTTCAGCTATAAACATTTTCATACTTCCAAATCCTAAAATCCCAATATGTTACATATTTTTAAATTAATTAAAAAAGGAAAAATCATGGAGATTAGTTTGTTTGTAGATATTTGGTTCTGGTTTTTCAGCCTGAACATAGTTGGCGAACGAAGGCAAAACACATTTAATTAATTACTAATGCCGATCACGGCTTTGTCTTTTAACTTTTCAAATCTCCATATTTTACTCGGGAACAGCAATTTTGTTGTCTTAAATCTGTGACTTGTTTTCGACTAATCCTCTGAATCCAAAAATGACATCAGTTTCTCTCTATCACGTCAACTTTTTTATCCACAGGGTATCCTGTCTTAAAAGTCATACAAAAAGCGGTTGTAAAGGAAAATAAAGGTAAAAATACCAAATATACTGTTCACAAATACCAATTTTGTTCATTTAAAGGCTAGATATTATTGCAAATCAAATTATTTTTATACAAATAGTAAAATTTTTTTACCAAAGCATTAAAAAGAACATATTAGCAAAAACGTTTTTAAGTTTCTTCTTTAGTGTTTACCGTGTCGACCTTTTTGTTCTGGTGATTGACGCTCCAACAACCGTCAACCTCATTGCATCCTATCTACACTGATACTGTGCCTCGATGGTGGAATTACTCACCTTGCTCATCACTGCAGTAAGACTTTTCAGTAAATCAGTAAGATGGCTATGTAAAAAATGCAATTTGACACTTATCTTGCAACTAGGCATTTTGAAACTCTCTAAAAGTTGCTGGACAATTTCAATGTAATTCTCAGCTTGTGTATTTGCAGTAAAGTCTTTGAAAATGTTTTTAAATACCAACATAACATTCTTTTCAAATTCTGCATTTCTGCCTTTCTATTGCGATGAAAAGATCCTTTTTTGCGAGTTGTTGATTGTGTGGATCATCAAACACAATAAGCTTTACATTTTCAAAGGACAGTTTAGGATATGCCACAATATATGCTTGGAACAGTCTGCTTTAATTCACATAGATTTAACAAATTGCTTCATGAGGTCTCGTTTTATATACAGATGTGGAAATATAGTGTTTTTTCTGTCGAGAAGTTGCTGGTGCAGAATGCTTGAAACGCTAGCTTTCAGTTCATTAGTTAATTTCACTATTACCAATAGTTTTCATGAGATCTGTTGTTCCACATGTTTACACAATAAAAAGGGATCCCTAGTAAATCCGCGTTGGTGGACAAGGAAAAAGCAGGAAGTTCAATACGGATATCCATTGATGCATGTGATATTGTCACAAATTAGTGACTCCTATTAGGTCTTCATATTGTTTACGCAAATAAACTGAACGGTTTGTTAGGAATTCGCAAAATAAATTTCCCTTGTGGAGGAGAACACACTTTAATCTTTGCTTTGAGTTATTGATGGAAAATCATCATCAGTTTCGTTTTACGGTTAAATTCCTTACATTTTTAGTAAATCAAATACGTTATGGTAATACACAATTCTATCATCACTAAATAAATTTCGAAAATATCGAACGAACTCGTATCCTCTGAATCGAATATATGATACATAAGGTGCAGAGAAAAACTAGACGTGATGGAAGAAAACTAACTGCAGTTTTGAAATCAGCATGCCTGTTTAACCCTAAAACAGCTCAAAAATAGAACTCAACAGAAATCATTTTACAAATTGTTTTCCCCTGTGTTATCAGAACAAAACAAAGTTAGATGCATTGTTGTAAAAAATTGAGATGTACTAATTACGTAATAAATATTTTGCGATAATACATACTATTTGAAAGATATTTGTGATAAACTGATGTTTATGACATTTAAGCTTAGGTTTAAATATCTCGAATCAAAATCAGATGAAAGTTTCATATAAATGTAGAGTATTTGTCTAAGCAAACTTTAGGCTATTTATTTAGTTGAATTCATTTTAGCGTCAAATTTATCTAAATAAAATCCTTCTAAAGAAATAAGCTAAGGTGTGCTTAGAGAAATACTTTACATTTAGACGAAACTTTAATGAAAACGGTTCAACGGTTTCCAAGATTAACCGGCAAACAGGCAGACAAATTAAAATTTTAAAAACGTCAGTTATTTTGAAATAGCGAACATCAATTTTATTAAAATGTTGTAGATGCTATTTTTGTTATACCTCTTAAGCCCATCATTCCTTCCTTAAAACCGTCAAGATAAATGTTTCTGTAGCTACCATTTTTAGGATTGTAAGTCTCATCGAACGAACTAATTATGGTAACATCATGCCCTTTGTCTGCTAATGCTTGCATATAAGTTTTTCCCAAAATGTAGTGACTTGGAGCCGGCATGTGAAATATTCCTAAGATTTTCAACGCCTGTCCATGATGTATAAGGTAAACCACCAAAATAAACTTCCACCAAATCATGTTTAAATAAGCACTCCGAAACATGCATTAACGGACTAGTAAATAAATACTATTAATTTCTATTTTAAGTGAGAGATATCTCGATCAAGTGGTAAACTGATACTTGTGAACCATTAGCGCGATAGAGAGATAATACAAGATTGGATGTCATTGTGTAATATTATTACTCACAATACTAGTAAAGGTCACTGCCTAATATCAGACAAAATGATGCGCAACAGCTGTTTAGGAATCTTTAAATATGTTTTGGTTGTATAAATGTTGATGTCCGCAAATTTCACCTGCTTCGTTTGATAATAGATTCAGGACAATAAATAAAAATGGTCACATAAAAAATATTTACCTTCCGAATTATAGGCTTTCAAAGTTGTCAAGAAAAAAATGTAGTATTAACTGCATAATCTATTTACCGATCGTATTAAAATTTGAAATGTAGATGTGGCCTATTAAAGCTAATCATTTTCTGGAATCTCAGTGAAGGCAACTTGCCGGGTGGTATTTTTTCCGCTTACCATCACATTTTACCGATCAGAATGTTTACTATAAGTCGACTATTTTTTACATGGACAGGATAAAAAGAAGGCCAGTTTTTTTCAAATATATAACCATTCTTGAGACAAATGACTCTTGATGTCTGTTTGTTTTGGTTCAATAGCGCAGGTAGGAACATATTGGTTCTGTATTTACACCATGGTCATGGAATTTTAATATTTATAGTTAATACGTATTCTGAATATATTTTATGAGATGAATATTAAGAATTCCACAAAGTAAGTGTTAAAAATATCAATTAGTTGTAAATAAGCATTAGCGCGCTAGTTTCCTAAAATAACAGTGTATAGCATTAAATAATTTTAATAACGAATTTTAGGTAGAATGACAAAAGATTTTCGAGAATTATTCCATAAAGAAGCAACACTGCCGATTCATTATTATGAATTACATGCAAATTACCTATTAACTAAATAATGACTTGCGAGGTCGTTATAGTCTTACAACAAATAATATATTATTAGTCTTGGAATTCCCCTTCTACACGATACGTTTGGTATTCAGTATTAGTACGCACAGCCAAATATTCAGTAACAATGACAGAGAGCAGTAATCTGCTAGCTATGTATAGATTCGAAGATCCGATACAATAGCCTTCATGTGATTAAAAGTGCTACGTGTGTTATCGCATAAAATATTTTAGATATCATTTCATCTGCAGTAACCATGAAGCCAGTATTCTTAATTGTATCTTTATTATTATGGCCGGCGAATTCTTACAAAATTCTGGGCTTATTTCCCATGCCGGCTCCGAGTCATTACTTCCTGGGCAATGCACTCTTGAAAGGCCTCGCCAGCAAAGGTCATGATGTGACTATGGTCAGTCCTTTCGTCGAGAAAAATCCGCCTTCAAATGGATCCTACAGAGACATACAGATAGACAATTTTTTTAAAACTTCGGACGGTAAGGTGCTTTCTTATTTATTTGAATACCCGACAATTGACGTGTGCTTCTAGTTAGAATTAATATGCTTAATATTTATAATGGAGATTAAAGTTTATTAGCGTCCTGATAACACTTCCGTCATTTTACGTTAATTAGTTGTTATCACCGTTGCAATAACTATTCAATAAGTTTCAATATTTTGACTCAACTTATTTATTTTAACAAATTTGTTAGTGTTTATTAGCTACAAAGACAATATTGGTAATTTTACTTGAAAGTATAGAAGAAAGTATATTTCATAATTATACTATTAATTAACTTAAAAGACATGCGAACTGTTTTAATAAGACCAAAGACAATATTGAATTATAACAAAAAAATTAATAATTTTTAAATAACTCCAAAATGCGTTGAGCATGTTTTACGAAATTTCCTAAATTTTTAAGATAAAAAAAATCTTTAAAACTTTCTTGAAAATTTGAAAAATCCAACTTTTTGGAAATTCCAACTTGTTTCTTAGAATTTTGACATTTATAGCAATATTGGACAGGGTAGGGCACTCGTCTCTCTCTCTCTCTCTCTCTCTCTCTCTCTCTCTCTCTCTCCTCACTCCCTCTCCACTCTCTCCTCACTCCCTCACCTCTCTCTCTCTTCTCTCTCTTCTCTCTCTCTCTCTCTCTCTCTCTCTCCTCTCTCTCTCTCCTCTCTCTTCTCTCTCTCTTCTCTCTCTCTTCTCTCTCTCTCTCTCTCTCTCTCCACTCTCTCTCCACTCTCTCCACTCTCTCCTCTCTGACTCTCCTCTCTGACTCTCCTCTCTGCCTCTCCTCTTTGCCTCTCCTCTTTGCCTCTGCTCTCTGCCTCTCTTCTCTCTCTCTCTCTCTCTCTCTCTCTCTAGTTTTTTTTTTGAAGATAGTCTGATTTTTCACTCTCTCTAGATTTTTTTTTTGAAGATAGTCTGATTTTTCAGAAATGTTGACTGCTCTTTTAAACATTGGCTTTTCCTCGCAATGTTTATATTTACCTTCTTTCTCGAAATTTCGAATTTTTTTCGAAATTTGTTTTTGAGAATGTTGCTATTTTCAACATTTTTGTTAAAATCCGTCCCTTTTTGAAAATTTGGACTCCATCTTAAAATCAGATTATGTCCTTGGAAATCTCAACTTTTTCCTCAAACTGAAACGAAATTTCCATTTTTATTCAAAATTGTTCTTTTTCATAAGCGACAATTCTCAAAATTTGATTTTCTGTGCGAAAATTCCATTTATTGTTTTCATGTAAGTCCTTGTCTTAAAATTTTCCCTTTTCCTTAAAGTATGATTTTTTTGCTAAGCGACTATTCTCAACATTTGACTATTTTCTCAAAATTTCCTTTTCTGTGCGAAAATTTCCACTAATTTCTCGAAAATCCTCTTTTTCTTCAAAATTCGTCGTTTTCAATTTCAATTTTTTTCTCGAAATGTCGAAGTTTTTTCCAAAATTTCTCCTTTTTTCCGAATTTTCTTTTCTAAACTTTTTTCTGAAAAATCTTGTACAGGGTGTCCCATTTTCGGGCACTTTTCGGGGTATTGGATTTATTATTAAAGATAGGGTGTTAGGATTTTCATTTTAAAAGATTCCAGTCTTAAATTTATCATAGCTGTCTTGAAGTTTTGAAGCTACAGCGTGATTTTGAAAATATTCACTTTTCAGCCATGCCTTGTATCTCCTTTATGTCTACTTGCATTAAAAAGGTAAAAACTGATCTTGCTACACATGTTTACGTTAAGTTCAGTGGCGTAGTGAATGTTTTTCTAAAAAGTCAAATTTTTGAGATATTAATCAAAGTTATATTTTTTTAAATGGAATACCCTACATATTACTTTTTATATTGATTAAGCAAAATTTGAGCTTTTAAAAGATATATAGTTGTTAAGGTTTATTTTCAAAAACAAGCTCAAAATTCGATATTTTTATAATTTATAGCGGTAAGCTATGACTAATTTACTAGAAACAAAGGCAAAATTAATAATTATTGAAAGAATTAAACTTGCCAAAGGTAAATTTTAATATTTTCACTTCTGTATTAAAATTTAATCAATATTGCATATTTCACTTTGTCGTAAAAACACAAAAGCTCTATCTAATAAAAGCAAGTTGAAATTTTTTAAAGATTATTTTCAAAATAAGAAACCCTTTTTTGAATGCAATATTGGTATATTTTCGTTATTTTTTTAACTGAATTTACCAGAATTATTGGTCTATGCCGAATGACTCGGTACGCCTAACATACTCCTTTACAAAGTTCAGCAACATGAAGAGAAAAAGAAATAGAAGTGTTATGGTATACAGAATCATCAACTTGCTCATCTCGTTAAAAAATAGCAAAAGGTGTTGGTATTACAAGATTTAAGGCTAAAAGAATTTTGAAAAAATATAAATACCAATAATTTTTAATACACAACTCAAAATATAGAAAAACTTTAAAGTAGCTTTTGAAGGGTTGTATTTTTAGAATAATTATGGATTTTGCAGTTGTTTCTAATAAATTGATCATAGCCTACTTCTATAAGTAAAGTATAAATAATAAAAATTTTGGATTTTGAACTTGTTTTTTGAAATAAACTGCCAACAACTATATATTTTTGAGAAGCTCAAATTATGCTTAAACCAATGTAAAAAAATAAAATATGGGGTGTTCCACTTAAGAAAATATAATTTTGGTTATTATCCTAAAAATTTGACTTTCTAGAAAAAAACTGACTACGCCACTGAACCTAACGTAAAAACTCTAGCAAGATCAGTTTCTCCCTTTTTAATATAAGAAGACACAGAATAGAACAAAAATACGAGGCATGGCCAAAAATCAAAAATTGAAGTGTAGCTTAAAAACTAAGACAGTCATGACAAATTTAAGACTGAAATCTTTCATTTTATCAAAAAGTAGGACAGTAAAGTAAAAATCCCAACACTCTATCTTTATTAATAAGTCCAATACCCCCGAAAAGTACCGAAAATGGAACACCCTGTACATTTAGAATATGAATTTCCAGTTTTAAAAAGATTTTCAAAGTTTTGTTTTTTCTCGAAATTAGATTCTTCTACTCAAATATTCAATATCCAGGGCGTTTTCGAATAAGGTGCTAATACTAAAGGAGAATAATCTTTGAACGATTTTAAGAAAAGAAGTGCATATCAACATAGGTTCGGAACCGCTTTATTTTTAATATACAGGATGTTGAAAATGAAGAAACAATTTGTTTTTCCTTAAATACATAGAAACGTCTTGAGATATTTTTTTTTGCATTTTGGTAGATACTAACTAAATATAAGAACGCATTTTCTGCATAAAAAATATTTGCTCTACTTGCATCAGTGGCGTTCGCGCTAACATATCCTTGAGTATTCTTAACGAAAAAAATGGTACGGAACTGCTTTTTTTCAAAACAAGTACCAATTTCATAAAGAACCTTTATTTTTTGGTATCAATTCTTCTTGACTTTTTTTGTCTGACGAAATGGTTTTCATTAAAGAAATATTGAGCTTTTAAAACCATAAGTTTATTCATTTCATGCTATGGGTTTATTAATTATTAAAAATATTTAGTTTCAAAAAACATGTAAACCTAACCTATCCAACATGAATTTTTGTAAAGAAACCACAAAGTTCACTTAAAATAAGACATTAAATTAGTATTTTTCTTGATGGTGAACATCTTATGCACTGCTGACGAGCTTAAATGAGAGCGGAACATCGATGTTCAGTGCTACAACCTTTTTTATGTATATTTTTATATTCTCATAATTTATCAAAAAAACGAAATTTTTTTCATATCTAATTTTGGTCTTATATTTTTTATTTTTCCTATTCTATGTAAAATAAACTATAACCTCTTATTTTGTCAACTGTCATGAGGTGACGTTTTAAATAAATTTAAATATCACGTAGTCATATTTCAAAAACTGTTTAGAATATTGTCAACAAACCATAAAAATTTAAATATTTCCAAACTGGGCCGAAGAAATGTTAAATAAAATTAATAAACATTAAATTAGTACTAAAGCACTGAACTAAAGCACTGAACTAAACACTGTGGCTTAGTGATTAAGTCCAAAGAAGGTTTCACCCCTTTACCACATCTTTTGCTAATCTTTTTAGATTAGTACGCTTGAAAATGCCAGTTCTGCTGGCGAAATACATATCGCGTAATTATTTATTTAATTGCCGATGTGGTAAAGGGGTGAAACCTTCTTTGGACTTAATCACAAGCTACAGTGTTTAGTTCAGTGTTTTAGTGAATATGGCTTCCCGGTCAACACTACTGAACCAGTATCCTAAGCTTAGTTTTAAGATTCGCAGCACAAATGCAGACATTAAATTTCTAAAACGATGTCCGAACCTCTCGATTTTTCCTAAATTCACTAAAGTAACTACGAGTAAAAATTGTCCGTTTGAAAATAAGATAGTAACAGCAGCAAAAAAGAAATGGCTATATTTAGAAATTAAACGTCATTACACTAATAGAACAAGGCATGAAATTAACTCATATAACTTTTACAAAAAATTAACATACAAACTCAACGAAGAAGAACACGAAGAATTTAGTGCTTTTCAAAAAAGAATGTTTGAAAATATAGAGTATAAAATCAAGAAGAAAATTGAAATTCATGAAGAAAAACTGCAAAATATTTTAAAGTGCAAAACACAAGGTAATAAACCTTCTCCTTTGAAAAATACTAAGATAGTAGTAAATCTCTCTAAACAAGTTTTTAATGCTAAAGAATTAGAACTTTTAAATATAGGACTTAAATTCAATACACCTTTCGTAAAAGCACCTATCGAACAAATTTGCATCGGAATCGAATAAGGACTTTTAAAATTAAATGAACCAAGTAAGAATATAATTAGAGAATAAAGTAAAAAGATTATTGAAACTAACAAAGAACATCGAATTAATAGTAACCAGAACCACATAATTAAAAATTTAAAAAAGAACAAAGGTACATAAGATTAGTTGTATTGGATTAATCCTGATTATAACAATAGAGTAAACTAATTTAATTGAAAGTGGACCATATGAGAGAACAGCAAAGAATCCATTACCAAAAATGATTAAAGAATTCAAAGATGCTATAAAGAAATGCAACAATCTTATTACCAACCCAATAAAATACAAAATTAACTTGAGTAATCCATCGATCCCCAGATTGTATTGTTTACCAAAAATTCATAAACCGGGAAATTCAATGAGACCTATTGTTTCAGGTGTAACCGCACCCACTTACTAATTAGCAAAATGGCTTAACAATGAATTCGTAAAACTTCACAATAATAATATATCATTTTCAATTAAAAACACCACTGAATTTATAAATAAAATTAAAGATTTGACCTTGTTACCCACAGAAATTCTGGTATTTTTTGATGCAAGTTCACTTTTTTCCAGCGTAGCAGTACCCGAAACTTTAAATTATTTAGAAGAACTCTTGACATTCAAATAGACAAAGAAGTAATTGCAGACTATTTAACTCTAACTTCATTATGCATGAAACAGAACGTCTTCCACTTTGATAATAAATTTTATAAACAAACAAACGGTAACACCATGGGAAATCCATTAAGTCCATTTCTAGCAAATCTTTTCATGGACAATTTTGAACAAGAAATTAAAAATAACTTAATAAACTTTCCTCGAATTTGGATACGATACGTAGACGACATTTTTGCAGTTTTTGACATCAGTAAATATGAAGTTCAAGATTTCGTTGATAAGTTAAACTCAAAATACAATTCAATTAACTTTACATTTGAAGAAGGAACCAATGGATTACTCCCGTTTTTAGATATCTTAGTTATTAGAAATAAAAATACTTTAGAGTTAGATATATACAGAAAAGAAATCAATACAAATCGCTTTATCACAGCTGATTCTAATCATTATCCACAACAGAAATTAGCATGTATACGTTTTTAAATCAACAGGCTTTTAAATGTTCCTCTAAGTAAATCCAGATATACAAAAGAATTAGCTTACCTTAAAGATGTTGCGATTTTTAATGGTTTCCCCGTAGAAACAGCAAAGAGCATGTTAAGAAAATGTAGATTTAAGAAAATAATTCAGGATTGCTCTAAGCTTGACCAATCTAAAGATAACACTCCTACAACCGTTGTGAAATTACCATTTTACCCGAATATCACCAATAAAATTAATAAAGTTCTAAAAGAAAACAACGTAATAGTAGTTTGTACAACAAGAGCGGATATGATGTCCATATCGCACGAGAACGAAGTTTGAGCACGACGTCGTAGGCGGAGTGCCTCAATCGTTCGAGTGCGATATGGACAATCCGCTCGAGTTGTACAGCGTATTTTTCCCACGACTACGACCTATCAAAGATTAAAATACGATTTAGCAAATTAATAATTTTTCATGTGTCATTTACAGTTTCTAATAGATTTTATGTAGTGTCCATGTGTTAATGAAACGTCATAAATTTATCATAACAAAATTCATATTTACTATTTGATTTCTAAGGTAATATCTTGAATATTTCACTTGCAGCCTCAGAAATGTCCGTTGGGATAAAGTTTACTGATTCTGCACTAAAAGCACTCATTTTAAATATTTTCTTTGGCAAATACCGAAGCCAGTTTGACAGATTCTATGGTATAATCCTGAATCTAAAAATGACATTCGTCTTTATCGCATGCCGTGATTGATCAATTTCATATCCACACTAGTATGGATATGAAATCGACCAATCACGGCGCGACTTTCGTTATATCCGTTCACTAGACTGATATAGTCTATTTATCCTGCTCTGAAGGTATAAAGAAAACAGTGAATATACGGGTGGAAGTGGGAAAAAGTTGTGTACACAGCCAATAACAGTCTCCGCAATAATTTGGGTAATGCTAAAGATAAATTGGACAAGCTTTCGAGAATTCCGGAGTTTACGAAATAAACTGTAACAATTGTAATTTATCATATGTTGGACAGACGAAGAGATCCATTAAAACCAGATTTAAAGAACATATCGCTCATTTTAGATACAATAGAGAAGAAAAATCAAGTGTCACCCTACATATGATAAGTACAGGACCAGTGGCGGCTCGCGTATAGGCACTGTGGAACTGCAGCACCCCCAATTTCGCTTAAGAGTTTTTTCTCAAAATTTTTCGAGGACATTTCCTTAAACAATTTTTTGTATAGAATTTAAATTTCCTCTGATTTCTTTTTATAGAAATGTCAAGTTTCTTTTACAAAGTTACGTGTTCTCTAAAAAAAAATTAAAAGCGAATATCCGAGTTTTTACCTGAAATCTCAATTTCAACTTTTTCTATAAAAATTTTGAGTTTCTTCAAGATATTTCGATTTATTTAGGAAAATTTTAATTTTTTCTGCGAAGTTTCCATTTTTTCCTAAATATTTTATAAAAAGAATTTTTGTTTATAAATTCCTATTTTTTCTGAAAATTTTGTCCTTCAAATTTCAACTTCTCCAGATTTTTTTATGTTCCTCTAATTTGCTTTAAAAATATCAAGTTGTTTTTACTAGACTTTGACATTTCATAGTTAATTTTATTTTCTAATTTTGATAAAAATGTTTCGCAAAAAACCCTAAAAGAAAACAATTTTTAAAAATAAATTAATTGTCAAAAATATTCTTAAAATTTCGACTTTTGAAGTGGGAATTATTGCAATTTTTTAGAAAAAGAGTCACCATTTCAAGAAAAGTCTCAAAAATTTCGAAATTAAAAGCAATCAAAATGTTGCAAGAAAATAATCAACAATTTAATGCTTGAAGTCAATATTTTGAGATTAAAATTTAAATTTTTACAATTGATTTGTACATGTATAAACTACAAGTTTTTTTTTCGAAATTTGTTTCAAAGCCTCGCACAATTTTAAAAATCGAAATTTTTGTTACTAGAAGTAATATTTATTTTAATATAATAATAATAAATACATAAATAATAAACATAATAATAAAACCAAAAAATTTAAATTTAAAAAGAAAAAAATTACCAGTTACAAAAACTAGTCAAAGTTGTTAGAGAAGCCGAAAAAAAAGTGGAATTTTTAAAATATTCGAAATTTTTATAGAACGTTAAATTTCCAAAAGAAAATAAGGAATTTGAAAAAAGTTAATGTTTTGGAAAATAAATTTAAATTTTTAAAATAGTCGACATTTTTAATAATTTTGCAAATGGAAAAGGGCAAAATTTTGGAGGAATATCGACATTTAAAATAAATTGCAAAATTTTTAATTAAATTTTCAAAGAAGCTGAATGTTTAAATATTGGGGAAAACTCAAAATAATTAAAAAAATTGTAATTATCAAAAAGGTTGAAATTTTGAAAAGATAAAATTTTGGAAAAAGTCGAAATTTTGAGTAGCTCAAATTTAAAATAAAAACGCATTTTTTTTTAAAGTTGAAGATTTAATGGGAAATGTTCAAACAAAAATTATAAATAATATTTTGAAAAAAGTTCGTACTTTATAAAAAAAAAGTCAAGTTTTCAAAAAGAGTCGAAATTTTGAAAAAAAAGTAGACCTTTTGAAATGGAATCGAAATTTTTAGAAAAATTCGAAATTTTACGAATTAGTTAAAAATTTCAAAATAAGTTTTGAAGAAATGTCTCACTTACAAGAAAAATCAAAATTTTCAAATAAGGGATCGACAGTTTGTAAAGAATGTTGAAATTTTGAAAATAGTTTAAGTTAAAAAAAATAGTCGAAATTTTTAAGTTTTCCAAACAATTTTAATTTTGAAAAAATAGCTTAAATTTTGAAAAATTCGAACATTTGAAAATACGGTAATTTTCAACAAAGTGGGAACTAAAAAAAGGTCGAAAATTTTAGAAAAGTGCAGATTTAAGAAAAGGGTAAAATTTTCAAGAAAAGGCCAACATTTTTTGACATATTTCTAAATTTTGAGGAATATACGAAATATATAAAAAAAATTGAGGATAAGGCAAACATTTTCAAAAACTTTTAATTTTCCAAAAGAAGTCAATTTTTTGAAAATCAAGAAATTTCCAAACAAGTCAAAATTTTAGAGTCGAAATCAAAAAAAGTATCAAAACTTTGAAAAAGTAGACACATTCAAAAGATCTGAGAATTATTATCGAGTTTTTAAAATAATTCGAAATTTTGAAAAAGTTTAAATTTTGAATAATTGGAAAATTTTCACTCAAATTATCAATAAAAATCAAGATTTTCAAAGCCGGAATACTGAAAACAAACAAGTCAAAAATTATCAGATAGATCGAGGCTTTCAAAAGTCCAAATATTGAGAAGTTAAAAGTTGGAAAAAAGTTAAAATTTTTGGTAGTTATAATTTTGAACCAAAGTTGAAGACTTTTTAAAAAAAATTCAAATTTGAGGTTAACAAAATTAAAATTTTAAATAAATGTTAAACTTTTCATAAAACGTCAAGATTTAAAAAAAATCGAAAATTTGAAATAATTTTGAAAATCAAAAAGTAACCAAATATGAAAAATCAAAAATAGTCGAAAATGTGAAAAAAGTCGACATTTTAGAGTGTCTCCATTTCAAAAAATTGAATTTTTGCAAAAATGGTCGAAATTTTGAAAAATGGTTAATACGAAAAAAACAGTCGAAATTATTAAGAATCGAAATTTTCAATAAAAATATTATAATTTCTCAAAAAAAAAGAAATGATGAAATTTTGAAATTTTAAAAGATCGAAAATTTAAAAAGTCTAAAGTTCAGTTTTCCAAAATTTGCCTTTTGTGGAGAACGTAAAAATTTTCAAACGGTGAAAATTTTGAAAAAATGTACTTAATTTAAAAAAAATACAAAAAAAACAGAACACCATAAGATTAAATATTTTCGAAAATGGAGATATTTTTAAAAGAGTATACACAGATTTTCGAAAAAGTCAATACCTAAAAATATAATAAAGTTGAAATCATGAGAAAAAAGTTTAAAATTTGGAATACAATCGAAATTTGGAAAAAATCCACTCTTTCAAAAAACGCGACATTATTCAAAAATTTTCATTTTCAAGTTTTCTAAGAAATCTTAAATTTTCGAAAAGTTACATTTTGAAAATGTCGAAATTTTTAGTTGAAATTTTAAAAAGTTAAAATTTTGAAAAAAATTGGCATTTTGGATCAAACATAAAACGCTAAACATTGTCGCAGCACCCCCATTAGTTTTGGTTACGAGCCGCCACTGTACAGGACACAAAATTGACATTGAACATTTAAAATTGTTAAGATCGGTCACAAATAACAGATAACTTGATGCATACGAAACAATCTATATCAATCAGAGGTCAGTTACCCTTAACGGAGATAAAGGACCATTGTCGGCCTCCAGTTTATTGAAAGCTATTTGTGGCAGGTCAACATTGCATGCACTAGATGTGTTAAACAATTAGAAATAGGAAAGAAAGCAAAATACCGCCAGTATCGATTTGAATCTCAATGCAGATGACGTCGATGCATCTTTTGCTAATCTTTTTAGATTAGTACGCTTGAAAATGCCAGTTCTGCTGGCGAAATACGTATCGCGTAGTTATTTATTTAATTGCCGATGTGGTAAAGGGGTGAAACCTTCTTTGGAATTAAATTAGTAGTAAAGAATATCAAACACCCTCGAAATGCAAAGTAATTTATTATATTATTTTAATCAAAAACCCTTAGTCGGACGGAAAAGGTTGTTGGGGAATTTTTACTAAGAAAACAAATGTCCATTTATTTAAAAAAAATCAGGGGCATAATTTTTGTTCTTTTTATTTTCTTGACTAAAAATGTTCAAGGACATGTTAATCGAAAACCGTTCGTCATACGGAAAAAAGTTAGGAAGTCACTTTTACCAAGAAATGAAGAATGTTTATGAAAATAGTACCAATTTTTGGAAAAAAAAGCAATGGCGTACCATTTTTTTCGTTAAGAATACTCGAGGGGCGTGTTAGCTCGGACGCATCTGATAATAAGTAGAACAAATATTCATCCTGCAAAGTATCCATTCTTAAGCCTAGTCAGTACTACCAAAGTTCAAAAAAAATATCTCGAGAACTTTCAAAGTATTTAAAGAAAAACAAAATTTTTTCTCAATTTTTAAGACCCTGTATCTTAAAAATAAAGCGGTTCGGGAGCTAGTTGATATAAACTTTTTTTATTAAAATGACCCAAGAATCATGTTCCCTAAGTATTAGCACCTTATTCGAAAACACGCTGTATACAGATATTTCGAAACTTTCCTCGAAATTCATCTTTTTCGAAATTTTGACCTTTATTTATAAAATTAGTCTTCTCGCTAAAAGAAACATTTCCCTCAAACTTTGTTTGTTTTATTTTCGAAATTTCGACTTGATTTTCAAAATTCTAATTTTTGAACTTTTCTTTCAAAAATTGCCCTTTTTCGAAATTCGTTCATTTTTCTTAACATTCGTCTTTTCCTGGAAGACGACTTTCCGGAACTTTCAACTTTTGTTTCAAATTCCACCTGATTTTCGAAATTTCGACTCTTATCTCAAAATGTGGATTTCTGGAAATGTCGATTTTTTCCCCAAAATTGGCTTTTTCTTTTGTACAGTAAGGTACAAAGTTTTATTTTGTATGAAGGAATCAATCCACAAAAACGTAAAATTTTAGTAGATATGTTACTTTTGATAAAATACAGGGTCTTCAGTAATGATCAGAGTCCCGCGTGACTGGATATTGTAGGCAACCAAACGTACACTTATGCATAAAATAATTATAAAATCCCTAACTATCAGCTGGTTAATGTTCCCTGTCTTGTCAGTGGCGCTTCATTATTGGGGGAATTGGGATTAAATAAGGATATCATATTTAAACGTGGCCTTTAAGATTGTTACACGATAGACATTCAATATTCACCTTACTAAAATAAATAACTATTGTGATTGATAGGCCTAGCAGGACCTTTTTAGATTGAATACCTGTTGCACGAAAGAGATGCAAAATTTGGTTTAAATTATAAGCACGAAATGCTCATAAACTGTCAGAATTTTTAGTCCCTAGATTATTCTGTCATTTTCCTCACCAATCCTATAGAAACAAAATCACTACGAGAAAGAAGCAATGCGGTCATGTGGGACTCGGACATTAATGAAGACCCTGTATAAGTAAATACATTGTATGTATACATTTTAGGGCAAAAAATGTTGTTATTCAATATGTACTAGTAGGTACTTTATAAACTGGTGTGTTATCGATTTATCAATAATTATTTTTGGCGCTTCGTTTCATTCTGAAAAATGAATGGATTGTTTGAACATAAAATGTTCAAAAATCGACTTAAGGAAAATGTTGATACAAAAAAGAAATTTGTGAAAGTGAAAACCGTTGCATAAAACTTTGAATGTAAGTTATAGCACCAGTATAGGCCAGTTAAACAAGCTATTGTTATTAATTTTTTTTATTCCTTGTAGCTGCTGCTATTGCGATCAGCTACGTAGGGGGCATATTAATATAAAAATAAACGAACCGGTTTTCAAATAAAAGAAATGGAACCAGCTGTTAAGACCCACTGGGTAATAAAACAACTTAAAATAAATTCCCACATTTTATGTCTTTTTTATTCTTATAATAAAATGGCATTTAAATGACGGTTCATGTTAGCTAGGAATCTGAAAATAATATATGATTATTAACAATAATGATAGGTTGCAGAATTTAAAATATTATGGAACCTTTTCTTAAAATACAAAGAAGACATCGCAAACCATTCCCAAGCACTTGTCAAAACCATTCAAAAAGCTTTAAGACATTTTACAAAGTACCCTGCAAAAATGAATGACATAAATCGACTCACTACAAAAAACTGAATTTCCTATTTTTAAGTTAAAGTCGTAATTTCGATTTTAATCTCCACGGTTTGTTTTAAAGTGAAAATGTAGGGATTAAAGGAATAATTCAGTTTTAAAGTAGTTTCAATTAGACCAGCGGTCGGCAATCCCGCGGCCCGTGGGCCGCATGCGGCCCCAATTTTCCTCGTTGCGACCCGCAGACTCTTAGTGAGGAGAGCTTCTTTTTTAGTCATCAATCGTTGGTAATCTACGGCTCCCAAACCTACCAAGAGCCGACCGAGTTATTTAGTTGCTTTAAGCAAAAATAATAATTGCCAACATTGCATCTTATAACTTATGACTATGCTAGAAACCGGATTTTAGACACAATCAAATAAGGTAAAAAGGACGAGAAAAGAATGGAATTAGGCTAAGAACAAATAGAATAGATAAAAAAGGCACTAAAAAGGCAAAATACTCTAAAAAAGGCATTAAAAGGTCAAAATCACAATTCGCAAGAAAAAAAATTATTGACTATTTTGAATACTATTGGTTTTTCCCTAACTACAAATTAAATGTCTGTTAATATTTTCTATTGTAAAATTTGTGAGTCTTCGGGCGCATAATTTAGAAAGTTTTTTTCTACCATCGACAGATAATGTCTAAATTACATAATCCTCATTCGGTAACGAGCTTTTGCTTTCACCAGCATTAGCGTGAATCTAATAAAGTCTTTAATTTCTTGAACAGATGGATATTATGAAAGAAAGTACATCTTTTTTTAATATTATTTATTGTCGGGAGAGAAAAATAATGCAGCAAATTTTACGATAAAAAGTATAAACAACGTACTTGCACTTGGTTTTTTCCCCTTCAGACTGAATGTTCTCGGTATTTTTGCAATAAAAAAATTACAAAAATTGGGACTATTTAATTAATCCAGAGTTCTTTATACATTTTTTAAAAGAACGTGCCTGATAGATTTCTCTTTACTTATTTATTTTTGAATTAACTATGTGTCATAACATGAGATTGAAATTAACACAATGTTTGCTATGATATAATTTGTAATTTAACTCGTTACAACAAACTTTTTCAACAATTAAATGATTTCTCTCCTGTTGACTTTAAACTATGTGGTTAATTAGACACTTTGTCTTGTTGGAAACACAAGCAATTTTTTTTTCACACAAGTGAACAGTTCAAAGTTAAATTTTAGAAACTGAATATCCTTCGGGTAATTTTATCATTTTACCCCAACAATTGAAATACAAATAAAAAAACATAAGCAACCTATTTCAATTGTCCTGCGTCACAATATTAGGCAAAAATTAAAAAGGGTGGGTCATAAGAATAATTGTTTTTAAATTGAATTTCTTGGCAACTCATACTTGAAGCTTTTTATTGTTATGATGCTCAAAAACCTCTGCGTATGTCGTTAGCCCTATTTTATCAAGTAGGGGAAACTGAGGTATTCTGGACCACGGGGAATTGCGAACCAGCTTTATATTTTTTTCTCTACTAGCTGGCCTCATGTTAAGCTCATTTTACCTTCAGTATTTGACTTGTGTACACGAAGCGTTACCTCGCTACGATACCAAATAGAAATGTGATACTTCGAATTTTTTTTTTCACTTTGAGTTTCCTCTAATTTAATCACATTTTTTGAGAACCAACTCAGGTAAATATCTTCATAATATTTCCGGAACCTTAAGTCTTCGACATAAGCATGAAATTTTCCATGAAGTTTGAATTTGGTTACTCATATGCTTCCATATTGTAAAAAGGGGCGTTCGGGGAATTAAATACCACTTTTATTGGGGAATTATGAATCACTAAATTCTTTACATTTCACAAGCTAACTTCGTGTATTTGATGCACACAAACGATTATTCATGCACATTTTCAACACAGCATTATTTTTCGGCAATTTCTAATAGATTTTTGGTACAGTAATAATTTCGTTTCCAACTGGTTTTTATTACCATTTCTCACTTCACTTCACTTTGTTTTTTTATCGTAATAAATCTTCTATCATTTTTAATAAAAAATAAAAGGTTTTCTTGCCACATTTTTCCATTTTTTAACCGATTTACAAAGTGGTCCGTAATCCCCGACATTATTCAAAATGGCAAAAGAACAGTTTTTGCGCCAACTGATACAAGTTATATAATTTAATACAATTTGACCAAAATGCTGCGGACCCAAAGAGAGGTTATTAGTCGTACTATAAATTCAGGCTTTGAAATTTTTAGAAAAAATATCTTTGTGCCAGTTTTTAGCCAAAATGAAAAGGCGGTCCACGATACCCCAGTCTCCCCTACATATTTCTGCTTTTATTCTTCATGAAGTGTAAATGTGCTTCACAAACTCATAGAAAAGGATAGACACGAAATTTTTTCAAGATAGGTCCGAATCATGTCAAAAAAGGCAAAAAAAATAAGCGAAATTAAAATTTAGGCAATAATGCATGAAAAACACCTGAAAAATGTAAAAAGGCAGGATCATAAGATTTTATCTAAAATCCGACTTCTACTTACTGATCATGTTATTTAATAAACGGATAAAATTTTAAAGCAAATAAAGACACACAGTAGTTACAAAAAATCTACCTTTCGCACTTTCGCATTGGCGAAATCCCTAAGATCAGGTTCGTATCTCCACCAGAAATAAACGTAAACAGCAGAAAATACTGCAGAAAAAGATTAAACTCAAATTTGAATTGAAATTTCGATGTTTTTTTTTTCTGGAAATTTAAATTTTAAAGCCGAAAATTCCAGTTTCAATCAGTTTGTTGTTTATTTTTATTTTTGTTAATTGTCAGTTTTTTGAAATTTTTTATTTGATGTTAAAAAGTACCTAAAAATTTAAACTTTTTTTTCTCATAATTTAACTTTGGCTGCAATAAAATTTTAACGTAATCTTCCTACAGTAAACCTAACTTATTTTTTAAATTTTTTTTCAAAATTTTTACACTTTTGTTCTTTTTTTTCTATAATTTTGATTCTAAATTGATAATTTGAACATACATATTATCCCGTTATTTTCTTCGAAATTTTGAGTCTGATTTGTAAGTTTAGAATTTACACTCCAATTTTTGAAAACAAGTGGAACTAAGAAATTAGTTTTTCGAGATTTATGTTCCAAAGTGGAGAATTTCAGATAAAAGTAGAAATTTCGATATAAATTTTCTGGGTTCAAAATAAGGTAATTTGAAATTTCTATGTTATTTGAAAAATTTGACTCGAAATTTGGATTCTAAATTCGAAATTTTAACGCAAGTATCCTTTTAATTTGAAAATAGAAATTACCAGAACAAATAAAATTATCGAGTGAATAAGATTTCGGCATGAAAGTCAACAATATTTGAAATCTCAACGCAAGAAAAATTATTATTTTTTTGAAAATCCTGGCTTTACCCAGAATTTTTTAATTTTACTATGGACATTCAACTTTTAATTTCAAATCATGGAAAAAAATAAAATGGGCAGAAAAAGTCGAAAAGAATGCGGAATAAAAAAATGTGAAAATGGGAAATTTCTAGTTTTAAAACTTAAAATTCAAATCGAAATTATTTCGATTTCAAAATTTCGAGAAATAATTTCAATTTAAGAAAAAATCATTTTGCTTACAAATGCTGATTTTTATAAAAACTTCATTTTAATCTAGAAATGATTAATTAAAATTCAAATTTTTAACTTCTTTTTAACTGAGATAATAAGCCTTGTATATACGAATATATACAAGTTTATTACGATGCAATTGAAATCTAATTTCATTTGAATCTAATGAAAATTAGACTGCAATTGCAAAGTTCACGAAGGTGAGGCAAAGCTTGTATCACGGGTTGCATCGCAACATCCATAGATACAAACGTCCTCGGCGTAACTTTACTTTCATCTAGTTTTGACAAATGACCAATTAAATGTTCTGTAATTAAACAGTTAAACGTGCTTAAAATTGAAAATATGTACAACCGCAACCATAGACTAGTTTCGGCCTTCCTTGGCCTCGTCAGCATGGTACGGTTATGGTTGCGGTTGTACATATTTTCAATTTTAAGCACGTTTAACTGTTTAATTACAGAACATTTAATTGGTCATTTGTCAAAACTAGATGAAAGTAAAGTTACGCCGAGGACGTTTGTATCTATGGATGTTGCGATGCAACCCGTGATACAAGCTTTGCCTCACCTTCGTGAACTTTGCAATTGCAGTCTAATTTTCATTAGATTCAAATGAAATTAGATTTCAATTGCATCGTAATAAACTTGTATATATTCGTATATACAAGGCTTATTATCTCAGCAGAGAGTAATGCTTCAATTAGCATGTAGCGAAAATGTTTGCGTGATAAACAGTTAAAAGTCAGTTACAAGTCACCCGATGGAGGTTTGCTCTCTTGTGTACTTATACGACTGACTAACGGCTTTAAATTGGAAGTGTGTACAACCACCGTACCATGCTGACGAGGCCAAGGAAGGCCGAAACTAGTCTATGGTTGCGGTTGTACATATTTTCAATTTTAAGCACGTTTAACTGTTTAATTACAGAACATTTAATTGGTAATTTGTCAAAACTAGATGAAAGTAAAGTTACGCCGAGGACGTTTGTATCTATGGATGTTGCGATGCAACCCGTGATACAAGCTTTGCCTCACCTTCGTGAACTTTGCAATTGCAGTCTAATTTTCATTAGATTCAAATGAAATTAGATTTCAATTGCATCGTAATAAACTTGTATATATTCGTATATACAAGGCTTATTATCTCAGCAGAGAGTAATGCTTCAATTAGCATGTAGCGAAAATGTTTGCGTGATAAACAGTTAAAAGTCAGTTACAAGTCACCCGATGGAGGTTTGCTCTCTTGGGTACTTATACGACTGACTAACGGCTTTAAATTGGAAGTGTGTACAACCACCGTACCATGCTGACGAGGCCAAGGAAGGCCGAAACTAGTCTATGGTTGCGGTTGTACATATTTTCAATTTTAAGCACGTTTAACTGTTTAATTACAGAACATTTAATTGGTCATTTGTCAAAACTTCTTTTTAAGTTTTAAGATTAAAGTTTTCCGAAAACAGTTAAAATTTAGAAATAACATAAAATTTTTGAGTACAAACTTAATTACAATTGTATTAAATACCAGTGATGATAATATTGTCAGGATATTATTTTAGACTTTCATTTTATTTGACAGGAGTTTCTTTTTTTTTTAGTTTTAGTTTTTGTTAGTTTTAGTTTTTTTTTAGTTAGCGGCCCGCCAAAAAATGTTCCTTCTGAAAGTGGCCTGCGGTCCTAAAAAGTTTGCTGGCCTCTGAATTAGACGATTAAAGTTTAACTTTAAACTCAATACTTTTACGATATATCGAAATTTTGAGTTAAGTGATAAAGTAAAAAACACGGTTCATGACAAGTTTTTTTAATAATGATTCAAATTTTCATGAATCTATTTTTTCAGTGAGAATGAATTTTCTAAACCAAGAAGATATAACTCCATTCTTTCAAATGATGATGCTGAACGCCATTGGCTCTGTGATATCAGAATTCTTTTTGGCAGAGCCCAAAGTGCAGGCGCTGCTTCAATCTGGCGAACACTTCGATTTGGTTATTGTAGAACAATTTCATGATGATGCATTGAAAGGATTTGCTCCACATTTCAATGCACCTTTGGTCCTGTTGAGTACTATTGGTGCTAACGCTTGGGTGAACTTTTTAGTCAGTAATCCGGCACCACCATCGTTTGTTCCAGAACTGAGTCTTACTTATCCTAATAAAATGAACTTTTTTCAAAGAGTTAGAAATACCGCAGAATATGTAATTGCTGAATTGAACAGACAATTTATTTTCTTTCCAAAGCAGGAGAAAATTTATAAGAAATACTTCCCAAATGGTCCTGATTTTTATGAAGTTCTATATAATAGTTCATTGGTGTTTTTGAATTCACACGTCAGCACCAACGCCCCTGTGCCATCAGTACCAAACATGATAGATATAGGAGGTTTCCATTTATCTCCATCGAAACCATTACCAAATGACCTAAAAAACCTATTGGATAAGGAGAAAGATGGTTTTATATATTTCAGCATGGGATCTAATTTAAGGAGCTCAAGTTTGCCAGATGACAAAAGAGATGCAATTTTGAAAACCTTCGCAAAGCTGAAACTGAAAGTTCTTTGGAAGTGGGAAAATGATACTTTACCCAACAAGCCTTCAAATGTTGAAACTAGAAGTTGGTTGCCTCAGCAAGACGTGTTGGCCCATCCTAATGTAAAATTATTTATCACACATGGCGGTCTACTCAGTACAACGGAAGCAATTTACCATGGAGTGCCAATGGTAACAATACCAATTTTTGGTGACCAGAAAATGAATGCTGCAATGGCTGAGTTGAACGGTTTTGCAAAAACTATAAGATATGCAGAAATGAGTGAAGAGAAATTGACAGAAGCGATGAATGAAGTTTTAAATAATCCTAGGTAAGTTACGGCCCATAATGTCTACAATACTTTTAGAGGTTAATTTCATAAATTGATAACTGCTATGCAAATATTTGATTTTTATTAATTATTGAGAAGAGTTCCTGCAGATGAGTTTTGCAATTTACATTCTGAGTTACCGTACTTTTTTGTATTAACTAGATATCTGCTCTCCCGTTATTGTACCACTTTCACTTTAGAAGACCTCCACCTATAGTACGGTTGATGTACTGAGTTACCGTGTTCTGGCCTTTCCCCTGTTCCTAAAGAAGTTTCCTACAATGAATGCGGAATTATTGAATACGTTTAGTGTTTCTTTCACACTGTCTAAGCCTGATTTGATAAATTAGAGGGCATTGTTTTGTATATGTGAATTTATGGCCGAAAAAAATGGAAAATCTAAAACAACGTTCATATTTAACTTCGTTATTATACATTTTTTTTCTTTTCTCCATCTGCATGTATTGTAGTTACTTATATTCCTAAAAATGTTACACATGTTCTATGTTTTTCAGATACAGACAGAATGCTCAGAAACGTTCAAAAATAATGCACGATAGGCCATTGAGTCCTACTGACACCGTGGCGTTTTGGACTGAATATGTTATCCGTCATCAAGGAGCAACTCATTTAAGAACAGCAGCTATGGATCTAGCCTGGTACCAATATATTCTGTTGGATGTAGCGGCTTTTCTTTTAGTCATAACTTTATCAGTATTATATGCAATTTATTTTGTATTTGTTAAGTTAATTCGCTTATTTAAAGGAAAATCTCAGAAACCTAAGAAAAAAGTAAAATCTAATTAGGTGTAGCTATGACTAAAATAAAATCTACCAAATCAAAAGTTTTTGTTTTCATTAGTATTGTGGCCTGTGAGGTGAAGCAAACAATTAAAAACTGTTAATAAGACCAAAAAAAACATTCCTTAAGTTGGCTTTATAGCTCAATCTTCAATTTTTTTCCCGAAAGTAGAGCCAAATTTGGTTTTTATACTGCTAAATTTTTGGAACAAACTCGAAAGTTCGACGCCTTTAAACTTGGCATCTCTTCCTAATTACATCTTAAAATTTCGAATCTTCAACCAAGTTTCTAAATTTATCTTTGGAATTTTTCGAAATCTCGACTTCAATATAAATATTTCGCCAAAATGTTCAAATCTCGACTAAATATTTTGGAAAGTAAACTGAAGATTATACTTTAAACTCAAATTACCCACTTACTTTTTCAAAATATCAAGTTTTCCATCAATGTTGGGTTCAATTATTTTTCTCAGAATTTCTTCGGTAATCTTAGAGATCATTATCTCAATATTGCACTTGAACTTGAACCTGAATTCGAATTTGCTGGTTTTTTCTTAGAATAAGTTCAATCAAAACAATCTTTTTTGCCGGAATTCTGACTTTAATATTAAAACTTCGACTCCTCTTTCGAAGTCTCCATTTATTTCTCGAAATTTTGACTTTTCAGTTTAAATTTTGGGTCAATTTTGGGAAAAACTGTCGAAATTTTGAGATTTTTTTTTAAAGTTTAGTCCACTTGCAAATGTTAACCCCAGTATGCCTTCAAAGCACTCGGAAGTGGAAGGGGAGCAAATGGACATTTCAATTTAAAAGTTAAAATTTTAGAAAGAAATATAGCTTAAGAAGAAAGTCAAAATTTCGAAAAACGTTAGTAATTGTAAGTTAAAAATCAAAATATTTGAAAAAGTTTTAAAAGTTTAAAGTTTAAGCTTAAAAAAATCGAAAGGGTCTAGCCGGTTGAGCATATAAAAATTGCAGCTAAGTGGATTGCTATATTCTACCCTTGCAATTATTGCCCTTTGCTAGGAGCATTTTTAGGCTAATTCTGAAATCTCTGCTTTCAAGCAGATATGGGAGTAACAGTTCCTAAAAATTATTGTACTTTTCTCCGGAACAATAATTAATACTGAAATGAATTCAACGCCAAAAAACACATATCGATAGTGTGTATATATATTTTTTAAAGATATTCAGATTAAATTTTAGAACTGTTAAAGACACCTTCTCTTTTTCCAAGGGTAGTTTTTATAACAAGCATTGAAGATACACCAACCAATTAAGTTTTTTTATTTTTATTACTTTTTTTTAAAGTTTAATTTACTCTCAAAGGGCGACCTTATTATGCCTTCAAAGCACTGAGAGTAGGATGCAGGAAAAAAGAATAGATGGCGATGAACCGCCTTCTTAAGCAAGGATAGGTTGTAATTTTTGGGGAAAATTCTTTTCGGTAACAAGTTCCATAGCATGGAAGCTCTATAGAAAAAGGAGTCCCCGTAGACAGAAGTCCCCACCGTGTTAAGCTGGACCGCACAGGAATTTGATGTCCCCGACTGTCTTGTATGCCTTAAAAATCTTGCCCTTGGGGGGATCAATCCTGTTAGTTCCTGCGAGCATCTCCCATGACAGTACTTGTAGAAAAGAGATAAGTCACCAACCATCCGCCTGTGCTCTAGTGTTTCGAGAGAATCAGTCAAACTCTCGTAATCAATTAGAGCGAATTGCTCTTCTTTGAATTGAATCCAAAAGAGCTAAAGTGGACTTTGGAACTGAACTCCAAACTTGAGAACAGTATTCTAGTGCTGGCCTAATTTCAGCTTTGTATAGTGTGAATCGCTGATGAGATGTGAAGTACTTTTTAGCTCTAAAAAGAAAGCTAGCTTCTGAGAGGTGGACTTGGCAATTGCGAGCATATGATCGTCCCAAGAGAAATTAGTCCTTGCTTTCACTCCTAGGATAGACAGATTATATCCCATCGTGAGGATTTTAACGTCTATTAGTATGTTTTTTGCATTATCTCTTGATTTTTTCTTGGACAAAACCGCGGTCTGAGATTTTGAAGCGTTGAAGTCGACCAGCGTTTTTTACCTCCTCCGAGAATGATTTTAAGATCCCAGGTTAACCATTTGTATCCGCTGTTCCTTTAATCGAACTAAAGCAGCGACGGATAATAGTTTGTCGGAGAAAAAAGATGACACCAGGCTACTCTCATCTGCGTAGCTGTACATTGGATTGGGAGTTGAAGCTAAGAGATGGTTTATGTGTAACAGAAACGAAGTAAAAGACAGGACAGGGCCCTAAGGCACCCCTGCATTAATCAAAAATGTTTCGGATGAGATGCCATCGACAACATAAAGAGATCTGTCGGCGAGAAAATAGGATATACAAATGACGGACTTCGGGAATCATTAGATGTTAATTTGGCCAGAAGAGATCGGTGCTAGACTCTGTCGAAGGCCTTTAAGATATTCAATGCCCCAATTCTACCCTCACCATGTTTTTCCTTTTTCTGTTTCCAGGGATCGGCTGCACCTTAGAAGATTTCCAGATGTTAGGGAATACACCTTTGTTGTAAGAAAGTGTGAACAATTTGCTTAGCACAAAAGTCAATTCTGGAGCGCACTTCTTAAGAACAATAGCGCGGATACCATCTAGGTCAGAAGCTTTTGAGGTGTCGAACTTGAGGAAAATCTTTCTGATTGTGCGTTGTCTGAAAACAACTTCAGGCATCTAAATGCCAGCCTTAGGAAAAATAGGAGGTTCTGCGTTTTGAGAGTCAAGGTTGGAATTTTCAGCAAACATTAAGGCTAGTAGATCAGCCTTTTCCTTGGAAGTAGTCGTAATATTGTTATTGTCATCCAGTAAAGGTAAAAAATTTGAAGATTTACAATTTTTTCCAATCGACTTTGCAAATTCCCAAAAGGACCTGGACACGTTCGGACAGTTGATAGGCCTCTGGCGCATTTTACGATTAATATCACTTTTTGCTTCGTCAATAAGCCGTTTAGAAAAATTTTGTGCATCTACAAAGGCGGTTCGAGTCTTGACTGAGGGATTATTTCGCCAACGATGATATGCGCGATTTTTGTAGGACACAGCTCTAGCAAATTTTTTGCTGAACCAAGAATTACTGGAGGCAGACTTCTTTTGGGAGTGGGGAATTGAGCATCCCATACCAATCAGGATAGTTTTAGTGATGGATTCGGCGACTGAGGAAGGATTGTTTGAGTTAAAGCAGACTTCCTGCCATGGAAAAGATGCAAAGAAGTCTTTTAATTCTTCCCAGTTAGCAGAGTTAAAGTGCCAAACTCTACGAAACTGTGTCTGAGAAGGAAGTGGTATATGAAACAAGCGGGAGGCTGCTACAAACTTGTGATCGGAATTTCCAAGCGGTGATGTTACAAAGATTTTATACGAATTTGGAGAATTTGTAAGGAAAAGGTCGAGTAGATTAGGTTGATTGGTATCTACATCAGAAATTCCTGTGGGTTCCTCAACTAATTGCGATAGTGATGGCATAAGCCTCTGCCACCCTTCCCGCGGCGTCAGTTCGGGAAGAAAACCCTAACCAGGAGATGTTGTGTAAGTTAAAATCACCAAAAAAGACAACCTCAGCGTTTTGATAATTCGTCTGTAGGCGATCGAAGGTTGCGGAGAGATAAGAGAAGAGCTGCCTGTATGAGGGCTCGTTTGGAGACAAATAAAGTGAACAAATGAATATTAATTCGCTCTTGGAGCAGTGCTTCTTCTTATTGACAGGACAAGTTCGCTTCGCCTAAAATCACCAATTCCCCTCTTGTATCGAAACTTTGTGTGCAAGTCGTAATTAGGGCAAAACAAATGGACCGTATGATGGATGAGGAGATTTGGGTTTTTGTCAGAGACAGCACATGAGATATTTCATTTTGAAGGTTTTGATGAACGAGTTTAGATTTGAGTTTAGTCCCCGAATGTTATAGAATTGAATTTTGAATAAATTATTTAAAGGAAACTTGGCCCGGGGCACATTAAAATTTTCCGTTGATTTTGGATTCCCTCGCGCACCCTCCACCCGGACATCACCACTCAAAGTATGTAAACGTTGTTTGCGGATGATGCCGCGAAGACAAAAAGACTTAATTTTTCAGCCTTTTTCGCACTCCTGTAAATGTCAAGGTCTCAATGAAAACACCCGCGCAATGAGCTAATTTGTGTTTTTCAATGAAGAAACAAAATAAAACATAGCGACTAATTTGGTTGGTTTAACTTCTGTGATATTTTTTTGTTTATTCAAGTTTTTTACAATTTCTAGTGACTAGTTTTGTATCGTTTAGACACACCGTTACAGCTGTAGATATTTTTGTTTTTTTTAATATTACTTGAAACATCGAAAGGTGTAGATGGTATACAGTGAACCTGAAAGTTAGGGCATACGGTAAACCGGTTTTCTGTACTTTACACCATGCTTTTCTGAATATTTCTCTTTTCACGAAGTGCCAAATGGGCTTTTATTACATATTATTCTTAATTTCCTTAATGCATGTTTCACTAAATTACATGTATCGAGCCAAGTTTTCTGGTGCAACGATATACACGTTGTCCTCACTCATTGCAATATTTCACTGTGTAATAACTAGAGCTGGGATTATATGCACCAAAAAAAATAAACAATATGCATGCAATATGCACTAAAATACTTGCAAAATATACACTATAAATTATTTTATATGCATTTATTTCTATCAAAAATTTTAAACAATAGCGGTGTTACGATAAGGATAAAATAAATGCGGAAAATATGAATACTTTTACGTAAATAAAACAAGATATGTAGACCAAACACAATTTTATTTCAAATTAAGGCTAAAATTATTACCATAGCAGTATAGGGATTAATAAAGAGTCAAAATAAGGGTACATTTATGTAAGTATAACAAAAATGTACTAAACATAACTTTATTTCAAATTCCATAGTTAAAGATTGTCGCCTATCGGTAAATATTTGCTTGAAAATGAACGTTCAACATCACAAGACGTTATTGGCGCATATTTGAATGCACACAAACTGTTAGGATTTAAACGAACATCACTGTTTAAGACAGAATTATTTTTTTTAACTCCAAGTACCCTTTGTTTTTATTAAGCACATAAGTCAGTTTATCTAATACTGTTTTAACTACATTTTCACTACCTTTACCAATTGTAAATTTCAAATCTTCAACAAGGCTGGAACTAACATTTAAAGGAAACCACGTGTTTCAAGCTTATCAAGTTTCCGCAATGCAAACAAAGTTGGACTTAATAAAAGTTAATTGGTTTTTAACTTTAGGATTGTTAAAACAGTCTATTTCTTGACTGCTTCAGAACATCAGGATCAAATTGACAAATAACATCTTTAAGCTTTAAATAATTTGTAGCTAGAAAGTCGACGCTCTTTAACCAAGTTCCCCATCTGGTTCAAATTGGCTCTGGTGGTAAAGGTAGTTCTTTATACATTTGCACTCTAGACGGGGCTTTGCCGAAAATCTTAACATTAGATACTAATTTATTAACTAAGTTATACTGTAATTTACTTGTTTCAGCGACCCTATGTAATTAGTGTGCTAAACATGTACAATGTATTAAGGCAGGATAAAAAATTTTTAAATCTTCAGATGCTTTCACCATGCAGCATCTGTCAGCATAAACAATACCGTCTCTTCGCGTACCTTATTCGGTAGATAAAAATTACTTAAAAATGCAATAATAAATCTAGATATTGCCCCACTATTAGTTTGTTCTAAGCATTTCACACTAACTAGATGTTCATTGCCATGTTCGTTATTTTTCATTGAACCAATAACTAAATTAACGGAAAACCAAATGGGGGCATCACCAATTTCCTCTTTAATTTTTCTGATATTATGGGTGTAAATTATATACACATAGCTCTTCTTAATTGTTGAAGTTGTAGGAACTTTTAATTTTTGTCCGCTACCAACACAGCGTTTTTTTAAATGTTTTGCATTATTGTATTATCCAATTTGTGTAAAGGAATATTGCACCCAAGAAAAAGTTCGCTGATCTCTTTATAGAATAATTGCTGCTTCGAAGTATCAGAAGTAGAGGTCGATAATAGTTGCTGAACCATTATTGAAAGGCTGTTCTCTTTTTTTTTTTTGTAGATAGCGGTAGCTAGATGCTGCTCAACTTGAAACTTTTATTGTAAACTACCTAAAACGTATAAATATACCTATAGAATAAAATTCCTAAGAAATCTAATATTCAAAAATATAAATTTAAATATAAAACTAACAATTCCCTTTTGTTGCAAACTGTACAAAAAACACTAGTCGAGTCTATTATTTTAAGATCACTTTTGTTTTTGCACCAGTCTTTAACTAGTAAATTTCGATGTTTAGAACACTTTGGCATCTTATTCTCTTGGAGACAACTAGCATGCGTACAAATCAACTGCTTAGCACAAAAAAATTTGATTTACATTGTAATTTAAATTTTGTTTAGACCACACCCCATTAAGTAAAGTTTGGGACAATTTCATGATATCTTAATTACTACAATGATAATATTATTCACCCCAACCTCCCGCTGGGTGTGACCATTGCCTGTCTTACTTGATTGCTTTGTATTCACTGAACAAAAAAATATTTACCACACCAGTTTAGGAAAAAAAAAACTTGAAATAGGCAAAATAAAAAACTGCATATGCATTTACTGAAAAAAGTCTAAATATGCACATATGCACTTTATGTCCATTTTGCATATAATCCCAGCTCTAGTAATAACACATAGTTAAATATTGCTCATTCAGCGGTTGATAAGAGGTTACTGTAGACCTACCCTCCACTGGTTCACTCTGTCCCTTGGGTTGGATACAGTGAACCATTTTCCATATTTTAAAATAGCTTGTAATAATATTAATTTTATTGCGCATTGAGTCGAAACTCATACAAAAAATAAAAATCAGATATTTAGCGCGTCATTTGGCAAAAATAATTCGTTTCTATATCTGCATCCAAATGAGTTATGAGGGTCTGAATTTTTGGTGGCTCACTTTTGCCCAACTTACCCTACATTGTATTTTGAATTAGCCTGTACTTATCTAAGCAGGCAGTTAAGATACTGATTTCTGTTGCGAATATTTAAATTATTAGAAATTTTGAATTCAGCTTTAAAATTAATTTATATTGTTCTGGAATTTTCGAGTATAAAGATTTAAAGTTTAAAATAATTATACGCGTGGCGGCGACTGTACGTTCATAGGTTCAAATTTTGACAAAACTTATGAATCTATAAAAACAAAATTAAATTTCAACAAAAAATTTAAATCAAAGAAAGAAAGTTTTAACAGATATTTTACAAATTTGTGTTGGTGTATGAAAATTTTGAGAAATTAGACCAAACCTTCCTTATTCGACTTTTCATTCCAAACTTTCATTTTTGGAATAAACCTAGACTTTGAGAGCAAGGTCGAAACATTAAAAATTTATCTTAATAGTTTTAAACAACATTTTTTGTAAAAATTTTAATAGAAAATAAAAAAATGAAAGTTTCAACTCCAAGTTTTAAGAAAACAGTCTCAATAAAAAAAATAGACTGAACTTATGGCAAAAAAATCATAATTCTCTATTTTAATTTCGAAATGATCTTATATTATTGGGGTATATTTTTTTCGCAAAATTTTGCCTTTTATTAACTCTAGAATAGACGCGTTATAATTTGTAACACGATGAGGCGCGCGGGGTCTTACAGACCGCATCTAAAATTAATGTTAGTTTTTAACTTTTTTTGGTTCTATGATGAAATATGATGCCTTGGTATATTTGTTTATTAAATTACAAATCACGCACAGCTTTAACCCATAAACAAAAAAATTAGCCAAATATAAAGTCCAAATTATTGTACGAAATACGGAACTAAATTTCCAATGGTATTATATTTAAGAGTTAGGGTCCAAGAACAATTTTTATTTGATAAAATCTGGTTTGGAAATATCCTCTACAGCCTTATTTCTAAGCAAAGGTCAATTTATATCAAGAACCATAATGACAAAACAATTTAACATGTGTGGGTGGGCGCGGTATCACATAATGCAAATAGCTATAACTTACAAAAATGGGCATATAATTAATCAATTTATGAGGTATCACATTTGTGATGTTATAATACTTCGCTAAACCAAAAATGGCAAACTAATTATTGAAATATAAAATAATAAACATAACAAAATACCTAATTCAAAACTGAGATTTTGATAGAAATGCTGGATATCGGTTGTAACAGGATTATGGTACACCCCTATTTGTTCTTTATTTGTAACAATAAAATTTTTAAATTTTTTATATTTGATCTACTTATGAAATGTCAAATTTTGACAGAAAAATGAGATTCCTACTGCCGTTACTTTCGCTAAAACTGATACCAACTTTTGGTTTTAAACAGAACACCATGTATATTATTACATTTTTGGTATCTGTAGAATTTTCTGAAAACAATACATCTAAAATAAGTGATTTTTAAAGGATCGAATTATTTTTAATCCCATTTTATTTTTCAACCTAGAAGGCTATAGGTCTAATGAACCACGTTAATGTTAAAAAAATCAAATCACATGAAAAAAGGAAGTATTTTATTTTTTTATCACGTGTTAAAGTTAACAAAAACGTTTTTATATGATAACTTCATTATCACGAAAAGTTATAGTTAATGGCGAATCTAACCATATTTTCATTTTTCCTATGAAATCAATAGAACTGAAGTTGCAGCCAAAAGAATTCAAAACTATTCGATTTTTATTTATTTGAAGGTTTATTCAGTAAGACACATTAGGTAGCTGTAGAAAACAAATTTAAAAAATTGACACTTCCTAAGTTTTCCTAATTTCATTTTTTGCAGCGTTAATGTGGTCGGTTAGAATTAATTGGGACGAGTCATGACCTTTTAGTCTGAAAAATAAAATATGACCAGAAAATGTTCGATCTTTAAAAATCACTTATTCTATGTGTATTATATTCAGAAAATTGTGCAGATTTCAAAAATGTAATATTAGTATGCAGGATGTTCCATTTAAAAATCTAAAGTTAGTATCCGTTTTAGCGAAAGTGACAGCAGTCGGGATGTCATTTTTATGTCAAAAATTGACATTTTGTAAGTACATCAAGTTTAGCAAATTTTAAAATTTAATCTTCATAAATAAAAAAAGAGATGGTGTACTATGAACCTTTTTCAACCGATATGTGTAAGTATTTGTTTGCGAAAAATTTTCTCTTTATTTCAAAAAGCAGAAACACAAACAAAAGAAAAGATTTTCGAAGGTCAAACAAATTATTCTGATATGCACATACTCGGTAATTTATAAATATTTTAAAGAAATTTAAACAAGATCGAAATTTATTTATAAGTTGTATAATATTATAACAATTTTGTAACATAAAAAATTACAACTTTAAAACTGAAGTTTAGAACAAAATATTATAATTAGTTTTTTACTTTGGAAGAAAAGATTTTCAATAAAAAAACTTTAGAAAATGTTTAACATTAAAATTGCTTTATTTGTGAAAGAATATAAATTGAAATAAATTATTAAAAAAAAAGCTTGTCACGAACATTTGTGGTATAATTTTTATATTTTCAATTATCGTAGGTAGCAAACTACATATTTCTTAATAAGTGTTTCTTCATATATTAGTTTATTTCTATTCATGTTCCGCCATATAAAATAGAAAATACGTTTCTGATTTTTTTAAATAAGTATGGTTACGATCGAGCCAGATACCGCACCGTTGTCAGTTTCGTTCGTTGTTTTGATTTATAAATTGGAATTGAAGGTCAAGTATCATAAATTTTATAAAGATAACGATTTGTCAGGAACGAAAAAAGCTTATTGATAGTCAATATATTTGTTAATCATTTTGTAATCGTGAAAGTAAATTAGGTAATAGATTTACTTAAAATAGAATTGTTTAATATGATTTTTCACACTTGTATATTAGCGTTTTGAGATCCGTGGGTACTGAAAAGCAATACATTTTGAATCAACTACGAAAAAATCTAGTAATGCTCCAAAATAATTAGATAAATTATTTTCAATAAAATCATATAAAGACACATCTCTGCTGAAGCCAAGGCATATCGCATATAATTAATAAACCTATGCTAGCTTCAAAAGTTTTCAATTATACATCCAAATGATATGATCTAAAAGATAAATTTGTTCTGCATAACATGTTCAGTCAACTAGGGTTTCTTTATTCAATAAAACTAAGCAACAATGTATTGGTCAAAAAACATTTAAAAATAAGCATTTGCTTTTAATTAAAATAATTTTTCTCAGAAATTTTTAGACTGTCAAAAAAACCTTCGATTTTCCGATAAATCTGCATCTCAATCCTATCATACTAAAATCCAAATTTTATTTTTAGGAATCTAGAAGCTCGGTTATGACCACTTGTTCACAAATTGTAAGAAAAATATTTTTGGAATATCTATAAGGGTCGACATTTCGAGAAAAATTAAAATTTTTCATAAAATTTGAAGTTTTCATTGAGAAAATAAGTTTAAAATTTCAGATTAAAACTTAACAGCTTTGAGAAAAACGACAACGTTTTAGAAAATAAAACCAAAATTTTAATTTTAAAAGCGTCTTCATCAAAAAAATCCAAGTGTAAATGAAAAAAAAATGGATAATTTGAACAAATTGTATGTCATAAGTCATACCTGGGTAAATCATAAAGTACTATACGTTTATATAGGTTGCACCAAATTTGCTTTTTACTACAGAAATCTTGGAAATTGTTAAATATGCAAAGAAGCTTAAATGTACAAATTAAGTAAGGCCTTTTTATTGGCGTAAGTTAATTTTTTCTGAAATTAACTATTTCCGAGAAAATTATATCAACTTGATTTTTTATCATTGACGTCATTTCCGAATTTAGTATATTTTTCTGATTAATTTGATATATGTCATGTTTTACTTCAAATGTGTCAAAGTTGGTTAAATAAATATATAATTTTTAAACGAAAAAATTATAGTAGACAGTGCAAGTGCCATAACTTTTAATGATAAAAATACTGCGCCTAGGTAATTACGTAATAATATTTATTGAAAAACTAAAAATATTGTAACAAACTGTGTAATATCGAGATATGTGTTAGTATAAGCGTAACGTGTATGTATCCCTTTTAAGACGTAAGTCACTAAAATCGTTGTAGTTGTTCTAAAAATTTTATTAGGGAGAATTGCCCGCGGCTATGCGTCAGAGTAATTTATCATTTTTAAACACAGACGATGCAAGTGCCATAATTATTAACGATACTTTTCAGGATACACTGTATCAAGTAAAATTCATTGTTAGAAATCTAAAGAAATAAATATAAATAATTTGAACCCCCAGTAAACCAAAGAAAAATTTGGAAAACTATTTATCGTGTGCACATTTACATAAATAAAATCAAAAAAAATTTAAACATAAACCACAACGCATAAACATAACATACTAAATACAAAGGCCTCACTTGATAAGTTGGTATTAATGTACAAACATAATTGTAACTACAATTTCTCCAAAAATAGAGGAAAAATTAGAGCATGTTCTACAACAGTGGAAAACATTAGAGGATAAAAAAAAGTCCAACATTTTTAGGTTATTTTTAACAGATTGTAACTTAGTGAAAAATAACCGAACAGAAAATTCTAAAAAAAGAAAATAGTAACTTCAAGGGTCTAGTTTTTGGATCTGGACTTCGAAATTTTTTAGCTTCAGTTATTTTCAAGTAACCTTAATCGATAAAAAATTATTCAAAATTTTTTTGCTCTACGGACTTGGAAAAACTTGGTTGGCTGGATTGAATTTTATCTTTGTAGGGTTTTTGTGGGTATTTTTAACTCCAAAAGGCTCAATTAACCTAAGTGGTTTCGTCGATATTTTCAGTTCGGCGCTTAATTTTCCAAGAAACCACCAAAACCTCTTTTTTTGTTGCTTCTTCAAATTCATGTAGAAAATGAAAAACAATTTTTTTTCTTGAAAACCATTAGTCAATCCTTTATTCAAGTTTTTGAAACCCAAAGGCAAAACGATCCTTTTCCATTCAAAGATCGAGATCTCAGTAAGAATTATTCGTATCAAGGTATTTTTTTTAAATTAAATCTAAATAAAGAAGAAGAAGAAGAATTTTTTTTTCAAGCCCGTAAACCAAAAAAAAAACAGCAACAAGTTTCGTTTTCTTAAGATTACTTGCAAACCGCTGACTAAAAAATTTCGAAGTTTAGATTTAAAAACTAGATACTAGGCAGTAAAATTTCTTTTTTTTTTTGTGTAAGATTTTATGTACAACCAATTTTCAGCAAGTTACAGCCTGTTGAAAATCACCTAAAGTTTTTTTTTATCCCTTAATATTTTTCATTAGTGAACACACACACACACACAATTTAAGATATTTATGTATGAATTTTTTGTCGTCAATTTCTACATGCCAATTTTAGATATTACACGCACAAATGAATTCAGTTAAAAAATTCACGAAATTTTATTATCCTTTAACAAAAATAAGAGAGAGCGCTAATTTGTTATAGCGGTATGGTCAAGACTTCGACCGGTCGACCGCAGATGATTTGAAAGAAGCTGAACTTGAACAATTTGCTTTCATTTCAATTTAAAATTCCTGCACTATGAAAAATTTGAAAAATTCTAAAATCAGTTTGCCCAGATTCATAGTCGTCTGCAGGCTATACTTTACAAAATAAGTAGCGCCTAAGTGCCAAAAGTTTGGCTACACCTGTGCTGTAGGCTATCCTATGAACTGAATGGCCACGTGAAAGCTGCGGCGTGCTGTAGCCCGATTTAGTAGTAGGGCATTTTTCTGCCCGATTTACTACAAATGTAAATAATGCAACGGTCACCATGCCCAAGGATTGGTTTGAAATTGTACACTTTGAACACTGTATAACCGCCTGATGACTTTTCGAACTTCTCATCAACCAATAATGGCCGAGAACGTGCTAATCAATCATTTTTATTACCCCATGTCTTCACGGGTTAGAATTATAGGTTTGTACAGATTCGAAGATAGATACAATAGAAATAGCCTTCATATGATAAACGTTCCTAATACAGTTATCGCGTCAAGTATTTTAAATATCGTTTTAACTATAGTAACTATGAAGTCAGTATTTTTAATTGTATCTTTATTTTTTTTACCCGTGTATTCTTACAAAATTCTGGGCCTATTCCCAATGCCGGCTCCGAGTCATTACTTTCTAGGCAATGCACTTTTGAAAGGCCTCGCCAGTAAAGGTCATGATGTAACAATGGTCAGTCCTTTCGAAGAGAAAAATCCACCATCAAATGGATCCTACAGAGACATACAGATAGACAATTATTTTAAAACTTTAGACGGTAAGCTGCTTTTATTTATTTGAAGACGTAACACTTTCCAAATATCTTTAGTTAAAACAAATATTTGATTTATTATTTAAAACGAATTTGAATTTATTATCGTTATGATAACATTTCCGTCATCTTAATTTGTTGTTATCACCATTACCGTAAATGTTGACAAATTTTCAAGTCGGTCAAAGAACTTCCTTATGTAAATGAATAGATGTATTTAAAGAACTTGGTCAATGTCTGTTAATTATTATAAAGATCATATTGGTAAACTTACCTGAAAGTAGACAAATTCATCATAAGCCAAAATTTCAGGTGTTTGTGAAGGTGCGGCAGCGTAAAATGCGGCCACGTAAAGTGCGGCCAATGTTCATTTAGTGTTGAAAATGCGGCCAATCCCTAATTAGCGTGTTTTAAATTCCCATAACAGAACCTAATGACCCTATTACCATAGCTGAAAATGCAGCCACTGGAAAAATCTTCACTAATTGCAGGCGGTCTTATAAATATCCTAATTATGCATCACAGCCATTGACCTAGTAAATATGCGAAATTTCATAAGGTGTATTAAATCTTCAACGTATGTTAAAAATGGACTATTTAAATGCGTACTAAAAAACAATTAAATATACAGGGTGAGTCATTAGTAGGGTAAAGCCCTGTAGCTCCTACAATTATTGTCGTAATAAAAATCTTTTAGGCACAAAGATACATTGCCACAAGGCGCACATTCCTAAGTTATTGTTTACTATACAGGGTGAACATATACACAATGGCGCATTAAAGTTGCCTTTTTTAAATAGAACACCCTGTATATTATTACATATTTAAATGCTGTACAAAATGCTAATTAATACGATATTAAACAATAGAAGTTTTTGATTAATAGTTTTTTAGATATTTAGAAAAATCATGAAATTTCAGTCTAAATTTGAAGCTCGTTTGAAGGTCCAGAAACAATCAAATCAATTTATTTTTATGTAAATAATTACTGTATGTCTTTTTCTTAAAAAATAATGTAGTTTTATTTAAATAGTATTTGACAGGGTGGTTTAGCCAACTCAAAATTACATTTTTGTCAAAAAAATCAAATAGCCCACCCTGTATATTATTTTTTATTTTATTAAGCAATAACTAAGCATTGATTTAATGTCAAAATTTGTGTGTTTAGCTCTTATAGTTTGAGAGTTATTGAGCTTTAAATTTGAAAAACAAAAATTGTCGACATTTAAATATTTAAAATGCATCTCTTATTGAAGTTGTTGGAAATTTATTTCTTAACGGTAATGAAAAACACTAGTAAATACACTTTTTGCCGGATAATTTAGAAAAAAGTTTAGAAATTCAGAAATTCGACATATCTCGTTCCAACTGCGATCTTACCAATTTAAGGTAAAATACACAACTATTATTAGAGTACTTTAGCTTGATTAGGCCACAGTGTAGGTTTAATTTACTTTCTCTTTTTGAAATGTTGAATTTGAACTCTCAAAATTTTATTTTTTGTAAACTCGATCATTTTGAATTTTTTTTTCAAAATTTCCTATTTTTTTTGAAAATTTCTAACTTTGTTCAAAATTTTTACTATTTCTCAAGGTTTTGACTTTTTTGAAAATTTCGATTTTTTTCCTTTTTTTTTTTTAAATTTAACTTCTCGAAGGCTCAAGTTTTATATAAATTTAACACTTTCCAAATTTTCTGAATTTAGTGCGGTAGGCCTAAAAATTAGGCCACCAGTTTTGGGCCCACTGGGATAAACTTTAACACTTATTTGAAAAGTTCTACTTTTTTCGAATATTTCCACATTTCTGAAAATTTGGATATTTTTCAAAATTCAAACTTGTTCACAATTTTAGGTCTTTTTTCAGAATCTTCACCTTTTTAAAAATTACGATATTTTGTCATAAAAATTTAGACTCTTCATCAAAGTTTTTACTTTTTTTTTAAAAACTTCGACCTTTTCAAAATTAAAATTTGTTGTTGTTAAAAACTTGGACTTATTTTAAAATTTTGAATTCTCGAATCTTCGAATTTTTGTAATTCGAAGGACTAAAAAATCCTTCTTTTCAAGAAACTCCTTTGAAATTTTCGATTTTTTTTTAATTTTCACTATTTAAAACATCGACATTTTATTATCAATATTTCGATTTTTCCTTGAAGTTTTCACTTTTTTCAAAATCTCGACAATTTCTCAAAATTTCGAATATCCTTGAAGATTTTGAACTTTTTTCAAAATTTTGATTTTTTCCCAATTCCCAATTCAAATTTTTGTTAATTAATTTATTTTTAAATTCGCATTTCTTAGCAAGTTCTAACATTTTTGAGGAAGATGATATATGTATGTATATTTGAATCTTTGAAAAATTCCACTTTTTAAAAAATTCGAATTTTCTTTAAAAAGTTGAATTTTTTCAAAATATACTCTTTGTCGAAACCTTCAATGTTTTTTCACATTGTCCACTTTTTTGAAAATTTCAACATTTCCTCATCAAAGTTTCGACTTTTTTCTGGAAGTATTGACTTTTCAAAATATAAAATTTTTTTTAAACTTTCGACTTTTTTTGAAAATTTAGCACTTTTTTTCAAAATTTTGATCTTCGAATCTACGAATTTTTGTATATTTAATATTTGAAAAAATTTGGCTTTTCTAAAAACTCTGATATTTAAAAAAAATCTCACCTTTTAAAGGGCAGACAATGAAAAAGAGCATTTTTTAAAGCTTAAACCGAAAAGTTTAAAAAAATTCAAAATTTAAAAGCATTTTCAAGTTTAAAACATAAACATGGGATTTTTGATAAAAAAAGAGGTCAAATTTCTAGTAAAAATTTAAAGTTATACGTAAATATACTGAGTTTTAACGACAAAATTCCAAGAAAAAGGGACAAAACAAACATTTTTGTAATTCACGAACTACTAACATGGCTGATTACTGAGCTTCCATAAAGCCCGAGTACTAGTTTATTTGTCCTCTTTGCCCCCTCTCACTGCGGATCTGAATGTAGTATCTTAAATACATTAAAAAATGGACTCAATTTTTATTATAAAATATTTTTACAAAGCAAAGGTAACAAAAAACAACGCTCTGATGTTAACAAAATAAAAATAGAAACTTTGAGTTTGTAGAGATTTTTAAATATAAAAAATAGCTTCCTTATTTATTATAAAGCTTTAAACGCCCAGCAAAGGTACAATTCTAGCACCTAGTCAAAAATAAATAGATGAAATAATAAATGATGAATACATTTGTCAGTTTCGATCCGAATAAAGCGCGAGAGAAATTACAGGATACGAGGAAATTTGAGTTTTGCAATCTGTGAACGTGCATAAAGATATAAGGGTCGCTGAAGATGCAGTGGCCGCACCTTCAACAATAGCCGCACTTTAAGCAGCCGCACTTACAACACAACCGAATTTTTAAGACAAGAACACTATTTTAATAAGACAGTTATACATATACAGTGACCCACAGCTTAAATGGTGCAGTGAGCTTACAACAGATAAAACTACTGGCACAAACATACAGAAAGAACTGAACACAGAGTTACTAATAGTTATAAACCTTTGCAAATATAGTTAAAACTTTATTGTATGTCAAGCTCTAAAAGTAATGTACCTGACAAAAAAATGCAAACAAACGGATGCGCCTGTAAAATAGAGCTCACAGCTAAAATGATGCAGTCATTATACTAACCATAAAATAGCATTAATTTGTACTTTATTAGTAATCTAAAGGTCTCTGTTTGTTATCAATAATTGTCTGTAATCTTTTAGGCATTGTCTCGACTAAGATTAGGGTGTATTGAGAAGAAATTGCCTTTCGTTCTTTAATGATCATGCTTTAACTCATTTTTATTGTTTACGTTATGTTTAGCGACTTTTTTCTTTTATATTGACCATACATTTTCTATTATATTAACGTGAGATGATAGTGGTGGTGTATTAAGGCACGCCAGACAATTTTGAAATAACCATTCTCGTACAGCACACTCTGAAAGTTTTGGGTTGTTGTCGTAAAAAAATTGAAAATTCTGTTAAATGTCTAATTTTTCAGCACTATATTGTACGAAATGTTTCAAAATATTGAAACAGTCATACGAACCCATTCTACCGTCCCTAAAGTGTATTTTGCCGACCCTGACAAAAGACATACAACCGCAAAGCATCACGTGTTGACCATCCTATTAAACTGAAAATTTCAAATTATTAAATTTTAATCCTTCTCTAGGTTTTCTCTTAAGGTTATCTTCCCATCTGATGAAAAAAGGTTGAATTCCGTTTCATCAGCCAATAATACTGACTTCATGCAGATCATTCATTTATTAAGATGCTTCGGAGTGAATTCCATTCTTAACTTTGTTTTGGGGGGTATATTTCGAAATGTTCTCCCGTGTAAATTAACTTCCCTTAAAACAGGTCGTGCTTTTTTTGGGCAACATTGTTTTTTGATGTCTTATGAACTTTTATTTTTAACTTTGATGCACTTAATTTGGGGTTTTTGGTGCTTGTTCTTACATCTGCATCTGTTTCCTCAAATTTTTATTTATATTTTGGTTATTGTCAGGATTGCATTTATATTATTTTAGGGGTAAATTACATATACATACCCCTATTTACTACAATCAACCTTACCCCCAGTTTTCATTTGCTTATTTTTATATGCTCTTTTATAATAAAATGTGATAACTGCATCATTTAAACTGTGAGTCACTGTATCTACTAGCCGTGTACCTGATGAGATATCAATAATATCTCAGGAACTAGTCAACTTTTTTTAAGGTTAGGGTTAAATTTTGGGTAACTGACTTGCTCTGCGCATGCTCTATTTTTACTCTACTTGGTTTGAATTTCTTCACTGTCTGCGACATTTTCCTTTTGATAAATTAACTCTTGAGTTAGTTAAAATGTGTTTTTTTATTGGGTAATTATTGCTGAAGTGCTTGAGAAGTCTAAACCGCAACGTTCATCTTTCAATCTACAAAAATAACTTACTTCCCATGAATTTTTTTTACCTTAGTTTAACTCCTTTAGATGATGAATTTTCAAAACACATTTACAATAGATTTTTGATTATCATAAACAGAAGCCCAGACAACTAATTTTAAAAAGGACGAACTAAGATCAATCCCATATTTAACATATTCAGGTTTCTTGGTGCTTAGCACCTACGTTATGTAAGCTCTTATACGAAATTCAAAATTTTTTAATAAAATTTGGGGATTGCATTTCCAAATTTCGAAATTATAACTATTATTTGTTGGCACTTCGACACCACTTTCACATATTATTAACACTTTTTATTGATTATCAGAAAGTTAACTTATTCGTACAATCACCGAAAGTACAAGGGTGGCGCAACTGAACTGTCAATTAACTTCAAACTGCTATATCTGCCAAACCATTGATGATAGATGTCTCAAAATTTAGGTGACGATACTTCATTATATTGTTTACAAGTGTACAGAACGCATTGCATGTTCTTTTTGAGAGAAAAAAGCTGTAAGTCCTTGAGTTTAATCGAACCGTGTTGTTTCTTTATATTTGGAACAAAAATCGTAAAAGACGATGGTTCAATATTTGAATGTAAAACATTTCTTGTGCATCGGATTGTAAAAGGACAGTAACATCTCCAAAGATGTTCGAAAAGTTATGGCAGAAAATTGGCTGCTAATCTGATAATTTCTCTGAATTATCTGAAAATATCAGTGCGAAGCGTATAACGAATATTGCAAAATGAACTCTGATTAAAGTCCTTGACGAGCCAAAGAGTTGCTTTGTTTGGCCGCAATTGGTGATTTATTGAATTTTGATTTCTCTGGCGAGGTATTAGTAAACAAAATGACGAAGCTAACTTGCCAAAGAGGTCTTTTAAAAATGTACACTTCCGAATGGTCACTAACAAGCATATGCTACCAATGGTGATGGTTTGGACCGCCGTAACCGCCAATTGTCGCTTTTCATTTGTATTTGGGACCACAGGGTCAAAATAAATAAACGCGGGCATGTACCGTGAAAGTGTTCCAGAGGTAGCATAGTAGCTTTGGGCGCACGAACATTTTGGGTGCAGACTGTGAACATTTCAGCAAGACTCGACATACTCTCATAAAACGCGCGTTAACCAAGAATGGCTAAAAAACAAATTTCCTCACTACATTTCTTCGACACAGTGGCTAGCAAATTTTCCAGATGAAAATTCGATGGACTTCTCTATTTGGAGTATTCTAAAGAGCCCGGTTGGCACTAAAAATGACCAAAAAATGTATCGCTTCAAGCTAGCCCTTCGTTCAAAATGGATCAAAATTTCACAAAGCTACATTGGGTTACGTGCGACCTTCTCGAAAATTGGTGATGCATTATAAAAACTGGACTATTTATGAACATATTTTATAATGGTTCAATAAAACTCATGAAAAAATAAAAATAATTCAGTATTTAGATTAGTTGACAGTTTAATTGCGCCATTCTGTAAAAGTAATGGTGATTTACGCCTATTTATTCATTTAATTCAGTGTCATTCATATTCGAATCCCAGAGAAGCCTGGAATGAGCACCTACGTATGAGTCATCGTATGCTGACTTCATTCAGGGGTCGGCGAGTTCCTCATAACGTTCTTACAACTAGTAGCACATTGTTAGGTATTTAAAATGTGATAAACATTACCACTACTAATAACAAATTAGATGAACATTAACGTTTTTTATTTGCTTGGTGCAATTTCCAATACTCTTCATTTTCTTCTTTTTAAATTTTTATGTACTTCTTTTTTCAGCAAGAATAAATTTCCTAAACCAAGAAGATGTAACTCCATTATTTCAAATCGTAATGCTGAACAATATAAATTCTGTACTATCAGAATTTGTTTTAGCGCAGCCCAAAGTGCAAGCGCTGCTGCAATCTGAAGAACACTTCGATTTGATTATTGTAGAACAATTCCTTGTTGACGCCTTGAAAGGATTTGCTCCACATTTTAATGCACCTCTGGTACTATTTAGTACTATTGGTGCTAACTCTTGGGTGAACTTTTTAGTCAGTAATCCGGCACCACCATCGTTTGTTCCAGAACCGTTTCTTACTTATTCCAATAGAATGAGCTTTTTCCAAAGAGTTAGAAATACACTAGAATATATCATTGCTGAACTGAACAGACAATTTATTATCTTTCCAAAGCAGAAGAAAATTTATAAAAAATATTTCCCAAATGGTCCTGATTTTTATGAAGTACTTTATAATAGTTCATTGGTGTTTTTAAATTCACACGTTAGCATCAACGCTCCTGTTCCTTTATTACCAAACATGATAGATATAGGTGGTTTCCATTTGTCACCATCGAAACCATTACCAAGTGATCTAAAAAATTTGTTGGATAAAGAGGAAGATGGTTTTATATATTTCAGCATGGGATCTAATTTAAGAAGTGTAAGTTTACCAAACTACAAAAGAGATGCAATTTTGAAAACTTTCGCAAAGCTGAAAATAAAAGTTCTTTGGAAATGGGAGAATGATACTTTACCCAACAAATCTTCAAATGTTGAAATTAGAAGTTGGTTGCCTCAACAAGACGTGTTGGCCCATCCTAATGTGAAATTATTTATCACGCATGGTGGTCTACTCAGCACTACGGAAGCAATATACCACGGAGTGCCAATGATAACGATACCAATTTACTGTGACCAAAAAATGAATGCTGCAATGGCCGAGTTGAACGGATTTTCAAAAACTGTAAGATATGCTGAAATAAGCGAAGATAAATTAACAAAAGCCATTGATGAAGTTTTAAATAATCCACGGTAAGATACGATCCGTAATGTCTACTATCTTTATGGGTTAATTTTATAAGTTAGCAACTGCAATGCAACAATTTGTTGCTTAGTATTTATTGAGAAGAATTTCTGCAGAAGTGTTTGGCAATTCACATAGTTCTGCATAGACTGCTAGACTCCGCTGTATTTTTTGTTCAACTTTCACTTGAGAAGAGTTTCGCCTCTAGTATGGTTGATCTCTAGGGTGCTCTTCTGTCTTAAATTTGGTTTATCCTTTGTTTTTAAAAAATTTTCCCTAAGATGAGTAGAGAAATGTTGAACACTTTTAATAGCTCTTGGACAATGTCCATCATTTCTACTGATATAACAGGTTGTTTTTTTGTATGTGAATTTATGGCTAAAAAGAAGTGAAAATCTGAAACAAATTTCATGTTTCAAGTGACATTTGTTTCATTGCGATATCTCTAACTAAAAGGTACTCAAAGTGACTCTAAATTCAATGTACATATTTTAAGAGCACATTTTTGGAGTCAAATTAAGACTTTTTCTTCCTATACATAAATATATCTCCTAATATACATCCAACGCCCCATGCGAAAAAGAATTTTGTCGCAACAGAGAAGAAGTATTTCCATGGTTAGTTATAAAATAATTATCGCAGTTTATTAAAAAAATGTAAAAATTTCACTAGGTTTGGTTTGATGATGGCTATTTTTAAAATACTTTCCTTTTATTGATCACAATTTTCTTGTAAATGACTAGTTGGATCAAAAAAAAGCAAGAGATCAAAATTTTATTTTTTTGACGGCCAATTTCCCAGTGACACGTAAAATCTTGACCAAAAAAACACCCTCTCCCTAAAACTAGGTTTACCTTATTTTTAAAATAGAAACTAGAGTGCTTGAAAAATAGGAGCTTGTATATTTGGTGAAGTTCTGATAAATAACTGTAATCACAATTTGACCTAGTCGATTTTTCTTGCTCAACTTTTGATGGCTGAAATTAGCATAAATCGAAATACCTAAAAATATACGGGATGCCCAATTTAAAAAATAAAGTTTGGTTATTCCAGGCTTATATATGATCTTCAATTGTTTTTTTAGTAATATAACAAGAAATTTTTTAGGTATCGACAAAATGCTAAGAAGCGTTCAAAGATAATGCACGACAGGCCACTGAGTCCTACTGACACCGTAGCGTTTTGGACCGAATATGTTATCCGGCATCAAGGTGCAACTCATTTAAGAACAGCAGCTGTGGATCTAGTCTGGTACCAATATATTCTATTAGATGTAGTTACTTTTCTTTTAGTCATAACTTTATCAGTATTATATGCAATCTATTTTGCATTTGTTAAGTTAATTAGCTTATTTAAAGGAAAATCCCAGAAACCTAAGAAAAAACTAAAATCTAATTAGTTGCTGATATGAAATAAAATAAAATGTACCGAAAAAAAGTTTCTTTGTCTCAACCAGTATTTCGGCTTTTAAGTTGATGCAAATAATAAATATGTTAATAAAACCAAAATGTGTGCTCGTTGAATTGGTTTCATGTACCTCGAACTTGAAATTTCGATTTTTTTTCTATAAATTTGAGCTTTTAGGTCAAAACTTAGATTTTAAACTTCAAGTTTTGGGAACAAACTCAATAGAGTTTGATTTCAAACTTTGCATTTGTATTTACATCTTAAAATTTCGTACTTTTAGCCAAATAGATAAATTTAATTTTAAATTTTTTAGGAATCTCAACTTTAATATCAAGATTTAGACTGAAATTTTTGGCTTTTAACTCAATATTTTGAAAGTAGGTCAAAAGTTACCGCATTTTAACTTATCTCTCCAAAATATCGAGTTTTCAATGTTAATGTTGGGATCAATTTTGATGTTAGTTTTAATCTCAGAATTCCAGCGTTTATCTTAATATTGCCGGAAAAAGTTATAAGTTTAACTTAAGCTCAAATATACTATATTTTTCTAGGAATGTTGTGTTTAATATCGAAATTATTAGTTGAATTGGAAAAAAGTTTAAACAGAATTTTAACTTCGACTTTATTTTCACAGTTCCGTGGTTTACCTCCAAATTTCGTCTAGTCTAGTGTCTATTTTAAGCTCAGAATTTTTACTGTTCCTCCTAGTTTATTCCAAAAATTTCCAGGCACGGATGCAGGATTTTGCCGAGGTAGGGAGCACGTTTTTATGATTCTGCTCATCTTACAGATAGTTTTAGATAACTTGGTAACTTTTCTCAATAAAAAGTGTATTTCTCATGTTTGTAAAAACAATATTAAAAATTGTTTATATTTATCTCTTACTAAACAAAATACAGGTAATTAGGACCAGAACTGAATCAAACAAATCAGCTGTGCTGGTATTTCTGCTGATATTTTGAAACATCTAAAATCACCTGGATTCTATTGGTTTTGTAAACCAGAATTAGAAACAATTATGAAAAATTCATTCAAAGTACGCTTGCAACAAAAATTTTTAAAATAATTAAGAATGTGGAAAAAGTATTTCTTGAAGCCAAGAGCGAGATTATTGAGGCTGCAAACAAGAAATTTTCTGATTTGTCACCTTCTAATTATATTCAAATTAAGCAAAAAATGATAATAAAATATTGGTTGTCAAACAAAAATGCCCAGAAAGAGACGTTAAGTAGTTCAAGGACGAGCTGAAAAAAAAGTTAATCCGGCTGACATAGATGTCAGTTTATCATTGGGTAAACCGACTAAAAATGGGGGTGTTATACTTAAGTGTGGTAATGAGAAAGATTTGACAAGCATTCAGACTCAGATTCAAAAGGAAATGGGTGATACGTATAGTGTCGATGTTTCAAAAGCCTTAGAATATCGAATAAAAGTAGTTCGCATAAATAAATCTGAATACCATCAAAAATTCAAATCCAAAACAACTTAGAGAAAGGCCTAGATAGGAAAATTAAAATAATGCGAAACACTAAAATTGTAATTGGCCAGTTCTCAATGGTGCTGGAAGTTGATGCAATTACATATGGAATATTTATCGATAAGGAGAGAATGAATATTACCTGGAATATGTGTAAGGTTTTTAATGATTATGGTATCAAAAGGTATTGTACTTATGGACATCTGCCTAAGAATTGCAAAGAAAATAAGGTATGTGCTAAATGTTGTGGCAATCATGATATTAGAGAGTGTAATGTTAATATCATTAAATGTCGTATGCAAGTAGACAGGCACGTAGCCAGGATTTTCGTTCGGGGAGGGTCCAACTCCCCCTTTTTTTTTATCTTAGAGACATAAACTTCTTCGAAATGAGCAATATTGCAAAATTTAAAGAAAAAGTTGAGTTGTTAAATCAATAACTGTCTTAGTCTTTTACTTAGTGCTCATTTTTTAATTTTGCGTAAAATTTCCAATCTTAACTTCGACATTTGAACTATAATTTGAAACTCAAGTTCGACTTCAGTCTCAATATTTAAATCTTTCAAATTTAGGCTATCTCGACATTTTAAAAAAAAATTAGAATTGCCCAGTATTTTATAAAAAATACGTGGTTTTTGAACTTTGCAGAACAGCTTCAAATTTTAGATCAAAAACGAAATTAGGAATATTAAATATTAAAGATAATATAAAAAAATTTCAATAGAAGTTTCCATTTTAATTTGTAATTTCGATTTTTGTCGAAACTTTAAATTTATTTTAGAAAGGAAAAGGGTGAATCTAAAAATCTTCAAGACAAGTACAAATTTGGACGAAGAATTAAAAGGATGAAAAAAGAAAAGAACTTTATCAAACAAAATCCAGAAGCTTCGAAGTTAAAGTCATTTTTTTTTAAACTAAACATGTTGAGTTTACCGAAATATTTAAAAAATTTAAATATTGAGAAAAAACCGAAAATTTTCTGATGAATCAAAAATCTTGGGTTTAAACAAGAATTTTTTTTAAAAAAGTAAAAATTTCGTGACTAGAATTAAAATTTGAAAAAATTAAAGCACACAATTTTTAGTGCAAAGCGAAAAATTTAAAAAAGAAATAAAAAAACTGATCTTTAGAAAAAATTAAAATTTTAACCCAAAAAACGCGAACATTATAAGACATATTTCTAGTTAAACTAAAAATTTTAAGAAAAACGAAATTTATAAATTAATTTTTTTAGAAATTTCGGTGTTAAAGTCGAAATGAAAAAATAAAATTATTTCAAAATGTTAAATAAAAATTAAGTCTTAAAAACATCAAAAGTTGGAATTTCAAATGAAAATTTTTTTTGAATAAAAGGAAAATTAAAAGTCCAAACTTGAATTTAAAAAACAAAAGTTTATATTTTTAAACTGAAATGAATATTTTGAAAATAATGTCAAAATGCGTATAAATATGTTTATAAAAAGAGAGAAATCTCTGAAAAAGTTTAAATCTTGAATTTGAATAAAAAATTAAAAGAAAGTTGAAAGAATTTTCCAAAGAAGTTGATATTTTGAAAATTTATAAAAATAATCGAAATTTAGAAAAACGTTGCAATATATAGAAAATTTATGAATCAAAAGTAAAACATTTTTGAGAAAAAACACCAGACGGCAAAAAATTATTTATACCTCCTTGGAATTAAAAAAATAAATTAATGTAATCGATTATGTGCTTACAGAGACGTAAAATTAAAAAAAAAGAATTCAGAATTTTCAATTTCAACTCAGAATTTTGTTAAATGATTAAAATTTCTAGAAAATGTTCTTCAGAAAATATAAGAATATACATTAATTATTTTTACGTATTCGTTTCTTTTATTTTTATTTTTTTTCATTTTGGTAATTAGTAAAAATGAAGAATAAAATCTAGTGACCTTAACATTATATAAATTTGACAAATAAAAACGTGAAGCTTTTTAAAGAAAAGTTTCCTAATATCCATTTTAAGTTCACGTATTTAATTTATCACCGATCAAGAGTCAGTAATCATGATTTGTATTGTATTTCCTATGGCAATTTGGCAATATGAAATATGAGCTAATATAATAAACGAGATTAGGTACAAGAATATGTCCTTCCTTTGACTGCCGCTGCTGCACGTACGTGATGATTGAAGCATATATTGGGATGCCTTGAGCTCATTGCCAATTTTTCTTAAAATGCCTACATGGCGATTTTGCTTATCATAAACTTAGTAGTTGGCAATTTCGGAAATTATTTACATGCTTAAATATACAATCAACCGTTTTCTATTGATATTTCAATTCGTATCATTGTAAAATTTTTTTTGGCGAATATTCATTTCGGGGGGGGGGGGGTACGGACCCCTTGGACCCCCCTGGCTACGTGCCTGCAAGTAGAATGCAACTACAATTTCAGGCGTGTATAGTAAATCATAGGTAGCTTGAACTACCAAGAGTTGAAACATTGTCACCTGGTGAAGCGGTTGCTCTCTAGGAAAAAATTCCCTAAAGACAAGGATTCTAATGTACAGACCAATAGGTTTGAACAGTTATTAGATTCGAAGTTTGGAAACCAAATACCGGTTTCGATCTTGTAAGATCTCGTCAGTTTGGTATATCCAATTTGAATACTAACAAATGTTCCGACAAGTAAAGAAAAAAAAAAGAATTCATGGACGTCAAGCGTGTGACTTCTTAGTGCTAACGCCACCTATTGGTCCATAGAGAAACTATGGCCATCGCTAACAATGTCGTGTGCAAGTAGAATGCAACGTAGACTAGAAATTCATGCAGCCCTCCTTTGTAGGTTCTTTGTAGCATTATATATTTCAACAGCAAGGATAATATTGCCTTATAATTCATGATTGAAAGCCTGAGATCGTGTTTTTGAGTGAGACAGACATATAATCTGAAATTGAGCTATGCGAACTGAACATAGATGGGTACAGATTGAAACAATCTATTAGTAATAGCAACAGAACTGGAGGAGTTATAGCTTTAATTAGATGTGATATTAGATGCAAAGTTAAATCAGCAGAGCGTGTTGATAATTATGTATGGTTGTTGTCTCTGGAATTGTCTACATACGGTGTTAAGTATTTGTTGACTGTAATGTACCATCCATCCCAAACGGACGATGCTAGATTTGTAAAATTTTTTAACGAATATCTGTAGTAAGTGAATTGAATGGCACTAATATTATAGTGGAAGCACACCTTTTATGGAAAAAGAATAATCCATAACATACACACTAATGGAATGACCCAAATAGTGAAAACACCTACCAGAATAGTTTCGGGAGGCCAGGCATTGATTAATTATAAAGTAACCAATGACAAACATCTTCAACATAGAGTACATATAACACCTAAAATTAGTGACCATTTCATCCTGTCAATTGCTCTAAATCGACAAAAAGAACAAACTACTAATATCTTAAGATATCAAAGATCATTTAAAAATTATAATCGTGATAAGTTACAATAAGAGCTAAAGGACATTGATTGGAACACTAGTATCTCTGATGTAGGGGAAACCCGTTCAAAGTGGATACCCCGTGCAAAGCGAATAGTGCCCACTACTCCCAAATTGTTCGTTAGCCGGCAACCGCATTGTCACTGTAATGGACGCCTGTTGCCGCTTCCTGCGCGGCAAGTACTCCGACACGTGTTTACCTTGCGCGGCGCCAGTGAGTGGACGAAGTGTGTTTTTGTGCGAAAAATATTAATTTTAAGAGGTAGGCTATTCGTTTATAACTATAATATTATTTGTGAGATGATGTTCGTTATGAGGAAGATTTAATGCATGATTATATAGCTTTCAAATATGTGTAAATGACGAGTTTACATGCACTGGTTTTTTAATGATTTGGGATAACCTCAAAAATGTACCCGAAAGGCAAAGCGAATCGGGCAAAGTGGACACCGTATTCTCTTTGCCCGGTCATCATGAGTAATATAATTTTATGGAATTATGTATTTTATTATGTTTTTTGCAGATGGTCAATAGATATAAAAGAACGACAGCGCAAGGCGCTTGGAGTAAAGATGTCATGCAGACTGCAATAAATTTATATAAGGCGGGAGAATCTATCAAAGGGACAGCCAAAAAATACGGACTTGCATATGCCACCCTATACAGACATGTCAAAAGTGGAATTGCTTCTCCACAGCTGGGTCGATTCCGTCCTATATTCACGGAGGACCAAGAAATTGAAATGGTGACTTACCTACAAAATATGGACGCAGTGTTTTTCGGCCTCACTCGGGATGAATTTATGAGTTTAGAATTTGAGTATGCACAACGCAACAATTTGCAATACCCTGAGAATTGGAATAAAAATAAAAAAGCTGGAGAAGAATGGCTGCGAAGATTTTTATCTCGTCATACCAACTTGACGCTAAGAACTCCAGAATCAACATCTGTGGCGAGAGCGAAAGAATTTAATCGCCGCGAAGTGGGCCATTTTTATGAAAATCTTGAAAGTGCCATTGAAAAAAATAACATCGAAGCCTCCAGACTATACAGTATGGATGAAACTGGGATATCAACGACCTCAAATAACCCCCAAAGGTTCTTTCCGTAAAAGGGAAAAAGCAGGTAGGCATGATTGCAAGTGCAGAAGGCGGCCAATTAACCACCGTTATCGGGTGTTGTAATGCAGCTGGTAGTTTTCTTCCACCTTTTCTAATTTTTGCAAGAAAGAAGATGCAACCAAGATTTCTTGATGGAAGTCCACCAGGGACTCAAGGAACGTGTACCCCTAATGGTTGGACATCAGGCGAAGTTTTCTTGAACTGGCTGTATTTCTTTGTAGACCAAGTGAGGCCAACAGCAGACAAAAAGGTCCTATTATTATTAGATAACCATGAAAGCCACAAATACTTTCCTGCACTTGAGTACGCTATCAAAAATAACGTGGTGATATTATCCTTAGCACCGCATACTACTCACAAAATGCAACCTATGGATGTTGCTGTGTACGGCCCACTGAAAACGCATTTTGAAAGGGAAGTGAACATTTTTCAAAAATCTCACCCCGGCCGCATCATAAACCAGTACGATGTATCTAGATTGCTAGCACCAGCTTTTCTCAAAGCTGCTGTGGCCATCAATGCAGTGCATGGATTTGAACGACCTGGAATATGGCCTGTAAATAAGCACGCTGTTGTTGATGAGCATTTTGCACCAGCCGAGGTACTTGCAGGCACATCAAATTTGAATACTCAGGCTGAAACTTTGCCACCACTGGAAATAATTGATTTGCCTACTTCTGTTGTTCAAGCGTCACCTTCAATTGAAACTCACGATCAACCCATACCACCTTCAATGGCAAATGCCACTCAACAATCTGATTCAATCATAAATCCTATTCAAGAAAAAAATTCACAGATTTTAGTATCCATTAATCCTTTACCTGTTTCTTCGTCAAATGAAGTTCTAGGTCAGTCTCAGTCTCAAGACGACGTTAACATTAAAGAAGGTCTTTGCATTCCTACGGGATCTGCAACTACAAAACAAACTCAAGGCAATGATGTTCCTGTCACTTCGCCCGAACCTGGATGTTCTAAGAGCTACTATAGTCCTTTAGTTTTAAAACCTATTCCTCAGCCTGCTAAATTAACAACATTACGTAAACGAAAGTTACAAAGATCTACAATACTGACAAGTAGTCCAGCAAAGGAAGAGCAGAAACAGAAATTTGAAAATGCAAAGAAGACTGTAAAGAAGACTGCTGACAAAAAGACTGTTAAATTAAAAATCTCTGCTAAAAAAATGAAAAAGAGTGCAAAAGATAATAAAAAGCAGAAGAAAATAAAGAAATTTGATGATATCAGATGCATTTTCTGCGGTGAAATGTACATTGAAGAAGATGATCAGCCAACCGAAAACTGGATACAATGTAGTATTTGTACTCAGTGCTGTCATGAAGAGTGTTCAGCCTTCGAAGGCAGTGATAATTTTGTTTGTGATAACTGCAATTATTAGACGTGTAACAGAAAACAAATATTTTAAATATGTTCTTTTAATTTTCAATGTTTATTTTGTTTGTAAGTTTAATCTCATGCCAATTAATGTTGTTATTCGCTTTGCCCATGTATCATATTCACTTTACCCGGTGCCTCGGGCAAAGTGGATAATAAGCCACTGTTGTAAACTTGACTTATAACTAAAAATTTAATTAATATTAATGGCAAATATTATACTGTCATGTAAGTTTATTTAATAAAGACTGTTTATAAATAATTGTTTCAATTTTCCCAATTACAACTAAACCAAAATAATCAAAAACAGTTAAAGGTATTCACTTTACCCGGGTTTCCCCTAAATATGTTGGCTAATTCCTTTGTCGCATATATCAGAAACATCTTAGACCGTATGTGCCCCAGAGTCAAAATTGTTTAGAAACAAAAATACATGGATAAAACATGTATTACTACGGAGATTAGGGAATTGATACAGTAAAGGGATGTATCATATAAGAGGGAGAAAAATGCGAAGACACATGAAATTAATATAAGGCCAAAAGAAATAACATTGTTAATAAAATAAGAATAAAGAAGGAAAAATATTTCACTAAAACAATAGACTTAGATAAAAAGAATACAAAAGAATTAGAGAGAAACCTAAAGACTCTTTTACCAGGAAAAACAAACAACGCCGGACGTAATTTATTTTGAAACAGAATTGGTCGAGCAGGAAAAGACATAGCACACAAATTTAGCAGATACTTCGTTGACAGCATCGAGAGTATTATCCAAAGTAAACCATAAACAGCTAAAGTCATACCCAATATTACCAGGACCCACATACCTAACAATTGTTTTCTAATTTTGAAACAATATCCATGGCGAAAATGAAAAAATACTAGAAAGTCTAAAAAATCTGGGAGTTGTTGAAAGTGGCATATCGAAATAAGTTCTTGGTGATGTCTCCTATGCTGTTGCGGATCATTTATTGGACATCATAAATTCATCTCTTAACGAGTGGTCTCTTCCCAGATTCGTGGAAACTGTCAACAGTAATTCCTAAGGTGCAAAATACTAAGTGCCATAACGAGTTTCAGCCAATCAACACGGTCCCCATATATGAAACATTACTGCGATTGTGTGCAAAAGAACAGCTACTTAAGTATTGTGTTAATATTAACATCATTGTTCCCAATCAGGTTTTCGCGAAAACCTTTCATGTGAGTCGGTTGTTGCCGGTATCTGTGATGATTTTATTAGGACTATAGACTGTGATAATTTTGTTTTAGCTGAATTTTTGGATTTTAAAAGAATCTTTGAAACAGTGGATAATTATTAATACAAAAATTAGAACATTTAGGAGTAAGGCATAATGTTTTAAAGTGGTTTAAATCTTACGTATGTAATAGAGTCCCACGTATAATGTATAAAAATTCTAGGTCTGAAACTGTAAATGTAAAATACGGTGTCCCACAAGGAACCGTTTTGGGTCCATTATTATTTTTATTGTACATCAATGATATGGTAAAAGTGACTTATAAATGTAAACTTATTTTGTTTGCGGACGACACGATGCTCTATATAGTAGGAAAAAACCTGCATCAAATGCAGATTTGAACAAGGATCTGAACAATTTATTTAATTGGCTCTGTCTTAATAAATTAGGTCTTAATGTAGGTATATCTAAATTTTGATTATTTGGCAAGAAGTAAAAAATAATTTCTGTAAATATTAAAAACATACTAATTACTGTAAATTGAGAAAACATTTCTTCTGATAATGAAATCAAATATTTGGGTACAATTATGGATTCCACCTTAAAGTTTTGTGCTCATGCGGACTATGTTATGAGAAAATAATCTAAAAAAGTTGGATTTATAACTAGAATAGGTAGGAACCTGTCAATGCATACAAAGTTGTTGCTTTACGACACCATTTCACTTCCACATCTGCAGTACTGTTCAGTTTTATTGCTTAATTTGCCTCAATATAAAATAGACCAGCTGGAAAAAATCTAAAACAGAGCAATGAGACTGATATTAAAATGTAATCAATATACTTTAATTAAATCGATGTTAAGGGTTCTAAATATGTTGTCTGTTCAACAGAGAGTTATACAGGGTGGACCATAAGTAATGGTACACAGAGCAATGGTGGATTTTTCGAATAAAAATAATCTGATTTAGCTTTATTTACCTTATACCAAAAGTTAATATTAATAGATACAGGGTGTCAAAGTTGAAAAAAAAATTCGATTTTGCCGTATTATAACTATGAAATGAATTTAAATATAGGCACGAAATTTGGAACAAGGAAGTTCCTTAAGTCGAAAAACTCTAATTTTCTAACATATTATCAATAGCTGATAGGGGGAGCTACCTGCGCTATCCTGCATAATTTTAAATCATCATAACTTTTTTGTGGGCCCACGTATATTAACTTTAAATAGATTATTTTATTTTTTCATATTTTTTACGTAAAAATGGTGTACTTTTTTAAAAGTTGATACGAGCAACCGTTTCCAAGATATTTGCTTTTAAAGCTTGACGTGCCTTGGTTTTAAATTACTAAGATATTAAATTTTCGAAGTAGACTTGAAAAAAAAAGTAATCAGAAGAGTGCTTTGAAAGTTATTTATGTCAAATATTACTTTGCTGATAATATTTTTACCTAAATTTTAAAAACCTCAATAAAGAAAATCAAAAAAAATAAGTCGTAATTTATTTTCTAACATAGGTATGTGAGATATGATGAGTCCCACAAGAAAATTTCAATAGTCTGTGTGGTTAAAGCAGATATTTAAAGATGAATTTCAATAAAAGACAGCCAAATTTTTAATTGTTTACAATCCCTAAACATGAAAAAAGTCATTTCTCACATACTTATTTTTAAAAATAAATTTTATTTTGGTATTTTATTTAAATTTGCTTTAGAAATTTAAAAAATAGGTGTAATAATAATGTCAGTAAAGTAATATTTGATATAAACTATTTTGGAGCCAGTTTTATTACTTTTATTTTGAAACTTACTGCGAAAAATTCACATTTACATAACTTAAAATAAACGTACTGCAAACCTTGAAGGCAAATATCTTGAAAACGGTTGCTTGTATCAACATTTAGAAAGTATACCTTATTTAGGTAAAAAATGAAGGTAAATAAAAATGTCTATTTAAAATAAGTGTACATAAAGGCCCAACAAAGTTATGATGTTTTAGAATAATACAAGATGGCGCAGGCAGCGCCCCCTATGAGTTACTGACAATCTGTTAGTAAATTAGAATTTCTTGACCAAAGAAACCACCCTATGCTTGTCTATAGTGAAATGTCTTCATCAGTTATGCAAAAAAAATCACAATTTTTTTTTCAACTTTGACACCCTGTATCTCTGTTAATATCAACTTTTGGTAAAAGGTAAATGTGGCTAAATCACGGTATTTTTATATGAAAAATCTACTCTTGCTCTATCTTATGGTCCATTCTGTATTTGAAGTAAATCTCTTTATATTTAAAAATCAAACAAAACCTGTTACCACAATATATATGTGATAAATTAAAAGATTTTAACGATCTACATAATTATAATACCAGAAACTGTACAGATTTTATATTATTAGATCGATGTAATACCACACAGATGCTAAACTTCGTCCTATACAGAGGTTTGATTGATTTTAACAATATTAAAAATTGTGAAAATTTAAACCACTTCAGAAAGATGTTGAAGCAATTTATTTAAAGTAAATAGCAGTGTTTATCATCTCTCATTCATTATTAAAACAAATATTTTTGTTAAAACGAAAATCAGAGTTGAACTGAAAAAAATATCGAATCAAGAAGATCAATTATTATTGCAATCAATTTATCGGAGGAGGTCATTTTCGAAATTTGAAAATTTTGTCTTTCTTCTTGTTCGGTTTTAAAATTAGACTTATACATTCCAAGTTTTTCCGAAATTAAGACCTTGTTCATAGTTTAATGTTTATTCTTTCAACTTTTTCTATTTCCGAATATTATTTTTTTTATACACAAATCAAATTTATTTCCAGTTTTTGCCTCCGATCTTGAAATTTTGAGTATTCTGTCAAAATTCTAGCCGAAATGGCCTTTCAGAATTTTCAAAAGTGCGACTCTGCGAATTTAATTTTTTTATTTTAATTTCTTTTCATAATTCTTGTATATAAAAACAAGTCGACATTTGCAAAAAATTAAATAAAAAGGAAACACAAAAAACTTATTTCGAAATTTAAAAATCTGAAACTTTGGAGAGCAAAGTAAAAATTCAAACTGTAAACCCGGTACCCTAAAATAAAGGAGAAAGTTTTTAAATAAACCTATAACTTATACAGAAAATATGATTTCAAAATTTCGAAATAATAACTTCCTATTTTGAGATTAAAGTGGAATTTTTGAAAAGTTAAAGGTGCAAACAGAGAAATTAGGTCTTCAAATTAACAAGAAAAACATAAAAAGGAAAAATTATAATGTAATTGAAAGGGAGAGAAAATTTTGTAAAATGTTTCCATAATCTCGAGGAAAAAAGTGGACAGTTAAATCAAAATTTCGAAAAGAAAAAGAAGAAAAAAAGAGGTTTACTTTTGATTTTTAAAATAAACAAAAACAGATGAAAGCCTAAATAACAAGTTTTAAAAATAAACCCAAAATTTATGAAACAGAGTGAAAAAAAAAAACGAAAAAAATCTCTTTTTTTGTACTAATTTCGAGTTTATTCTTAAAATTCTTAGTCTACATTTAAAGATTTTAATAATTTTTGATGCTAAACTTTGGAATAATCAAAATTTAAGGATAAAACTTAACAATTTCCAGAAAAAAACCAACAATTTGGGATCAGGTAAATTTTGAACAAACCAGCAATATTTATAAAAGAAGTGAAAATTTCAAGTTTAAAGTAGAAGTTATTAAAAACCTGAACATTGAAACTGGAAAGTCGGATCCAGAGAAAAAAAAATAAATTTAGAATGCTCACAATTTGCAGAATCTATATGGAAGAGAACCAAATGATTTTTTATAAATTTTTGAATTTTTTACCGAAATTTTGACTTTGTCTAGAAACCTATAATAAACTTACGTTTTCAATTTTCTAAAAAAAAAGTCTATATATATATATATATATATATATATATATATATATATATATAAAAAGTTTGAATTTAGAAAATGTTCTTGAATATTTAAGAGAAGTCAAAATTTCGAATTCAAAATCCAAAAAAAGGTCAAAATTTGAAATGTTGTGAAGGTCTTAATTTCGATATAGAATATTTTGCTAAAAGTTACTTTTAAAATTTTAGGGCTTATATTGGAGGTTTCGAGAAAATAAAAGTAAAAATGTGTGTTTCATGTTAAAAATTGGAAAAAAATCAATAAAAACTTTAATTTCTTAGTTATCTTAATGGCAATACCAAATTTCAATTTTTTTTTAAATTTCTGATCCGAAAATGCACCACCGGACCATCAACTTAAGACTTATTAAATTATTTTTGTGTTTAAAATAATATTTTTTTGTAGAAATAACGGTTCGAAGTCTTGCTTGTAACAATTAAGGAAGAAATGCTGGATTTTTAAAGGTTTTTAAGATAATAGATTTGCGGCTTAAAAACTCATGGGAAGAGATTGATCCTTTCTTATCTACGTTACTGCTCCAGAAAATTCGTTCTAAGCAATATTAGGTACTTAGTAGTGAGTTAATAACGATATTTATAAAAAGGCCCTTATGTAGTTAATGCGATTTCAAAATTTTGAAATTGGTCAAAATAAAGTGTCAGGGGAGCCAATTGACTTGAACTCTTAAGTTGACTTTAGTTTTGAACGTGAAAATTGAAAAAAGTTCAGTTTTCGATAAATACGTAAAAATTGTAGAAAAAAATTTAAATTTTAACCTGAGTTACACGTCGAGAATTTCGGAAAAACTTTTAGAGTTAAACTTTATGATAATTGTTGAACTACTTAAAGAAAGTATAGGTTTCGTATTTAAAGTTAAGATTTTAAAAACCAAGCTCTTCTAATTTAAATAGAAAATTTTTAAAGCAGGTTGAACATTTATATAAATAACTCATAAATTCCAAAATAAAATTTTTACCGAATTACGAGCTTCAGATATAAATATTGTAGATAATATTTGATAATACATAGTACTTCAACGTTTTCCATCGAATATTAAGAAAAACTATTTTGAGAAAATATCGAAATTGATCAACAAAAAATTATCGAAACGAGTTGAAAGTCGAAATTTTAGGAAAAACAGTAAATACGTTAAGTCTAAGGAAAAAAATAGAATTTTTGGGAAAACATACCTTTTATATAGAAAAATCAATTTCGAAAAAAAACTCACCTTGAACTCGAAATTTGAAATAAAAAAGTTGATATCTGATGACTAAATTCAGACTATTTAAAAAAGTCTAAGTTTTCAGATTTCGAGTTCAAAGTCGACAATTGGAAAATAATGAAATTTCAATTTCGAATTTTCGAATATTAGGGAAAAAATGAAAATTTTCAAATTTAAATTTTTTTTAGAAAAAATTCACAATTTACAAAATTACAATGACCATAATAATGATAAGATAAACACATTCATTTTGATTGGTATTACTTTTCCAGTTGTTTCTTTCACAACCTTTTTTTTTGTTTATCAAAGATTCGCAATTTCTTCGAGTTTGTCTAAAGAGCGATTGGTTTTGATTTTAATTTGTTAATCGCTGTTTGTAGCTTAACACTTAGTAAAGAACACTTAAAACAACCTTTAAAATTTAATAATAAATATAAGTAACAATAAAATGTTTTAAGTTTTAACGTTTTTCTACTTTTTTCACATAATCATTTCGACAGGAGGAAGCAATTGGCAAAGTAAAAGTAAATCAAAATGATAATATTGTCCAAAAACTGTATCTCAAAATCAAAATTTCGATTAGTCAAAATTTTAGAAAAAAAACTTTGCATTTCAAGCCTTAAGTCAGAATTAGGGAAAAGCAGGACCGGATTAAGAGTATAAAGGCAATGCAAGTTTCGGAACCCCTCGCGGTCGGGCCTCTAGATAGGTAGCGGTAGACAGCATTTAAACCTTAACCCATCAAATTTTGCAAACATAATTTACAGTGGCAACGCAATGACGGAACAAAATGAAATAAATATATTGTTGATCACAATCAAAAGTGTTTACAACCACCGTCCCATACTGATGAGGCCAAGGAAGGCCGAAACTAGTTTATGGCAACGCAGTGACGGAACAAAATGAAATAAATATTGTAACGCAATGTAAATAGATGAAATAGGATTTAGGATAGAATTGTAGAATTTAGTAAATAAAAAAGGTTTCTAGAAGGTTCTGATAAGGGGAAAGCGGCCGCGATAACGAAACAAACGGCAGATAAGCGTTCCAGAAATTTCGGCATTCGATAAGCCTTATCTGCCGAAAATTCTGGAAGAACGCGGGCCGAAACTATAAAAAGGCGGTCAGTTTTCCCTCGAGTCAGTCAGTTAGAATCAGTGCAATTAGTGAGCTAGTCGAAGTGAGTTAATTGTAAATTGTTGAGTTCAGTAATAAAGTGGGTCTTATTCGATAAGTGTAATCAATCGAACCGATAAGCCCGTAACAATATATTGTTGATCACAATCAAAAGGGTTTACAACCACCGTCCCATACTGATGATGCCAAGGAAGGCCGAAACTAGTCTATGGCTGCGGTTGTATATATTTTCAATTTTAAGCACTTTTAACTATTTAATTACAGAACATTTAATTGGTCATTTATACAAAGTTAACAAAGAATTAAATGAACTAAAAAATTGTTTTCAAAATTTCGAGTTAAACCGCTTTTTTTTTAAATTTTTAAACACTCAAGATAAAAAAATATTATTAGAATATTGAAGTCCAAAACTTCAAAAAGATTTATCTTAGAATTTTGACATAGTAGCTAAATGTCAAGATTTTTTTTTGAAATTTTAATTTCTCAACATTGTAACTAAATTTGTAATATTTTCATTTTTTATAAAATGACGATTTCAAACTTTAAATTTATACATTTTTAATAATTTTGAATTTCGAATTTAAAAATCAAAATGTCAAGAAAAAAGTGGAAATTAAAGTTGAAATTTTGAGAAGTAATTAGAAATGTTGCAGATTTTTGATATCATCTTTCCTTTTTTCAAAAATTGGATGTTTTTCTGAGAATGGTGAGTTGAACTTATTTTTTTCTCCGCAAAATCTTGATCGCTTTAAATCAGAAATTATGAATTTTTTTTTTGAAAATTTCGTTTTTTAATTAAAAATCAATTTGTCTTGTCAATTTTGTAGTTTTTCCTTTTTTTTCCTTGGTTCAAAATTTTAATTTTTTTAAATTTAACAACTCTTGGTTAAATTGGGAAATTCGAGACTTTTTAAAATTAAAATGATCCTTATTCTGCTAATTCCGACTTTTTCTAGATTTGTGATAATTTCTCTTTTTATTTTTTGAATTTTAACTTTTTCTTAAATCTTTCCATTTATCAATCGTGATATTATTCAATGTATTTATCACAATTATTCCGTATTTAAATCTCTCATTTTATAGTAGCAAAAATATACTCTGCTATTTCATATATTACAAGAAATAACTGGGTCACAAAAGTACAAAAGTTAAAACATTTAATTGTGAGTGTTTCCAGTTATTATTGCATAACAACAAAAATAATAAAATAATTCACGCTTATGAGGTTAATAACTATCAATAAAGATTTAATTTTAAGCACACTTGATTTTCAATGGTACGATAAAAATACTTAATGAACATTTAAAGAAATGTCATTTAAAAATATAACAGCGCCGCCACATGCTCAGCCACATATTAATAGTTCTTGTTGCCACTGCCATTCGCACTGCACAGCTTTGAAGCGTTTTCATATTGGTGTCTTCATTCCTATCTTAATGTTGCATGTCGCCATGCTTTCTTTGGAATTGACGCCAGCCCGTTAGTCCTTAGCATTTTTTCTTTTCTGATAGGGCCACCTTTCGTTTACGGAGAGAACAGAAATAATATTAAACAAACTAAAACACAAAAAAAACAATTATCGTATACACATTTTCCAATACTCAATTTAACTTCAGGGGTAGAGTTAGATTATCAGGCCAGTTTAGCTTTTAAAAGCGTATGCTGGAATGGTTCAGTGGTCTAGAATGTAAATTATGTTGTTCAACCCTTTGGTTATTGCTGACCAAGGCAAGGCGCTAGGTCGGCACTCTGAAGTGATAAAACAATCGACGCTACCAGCGGACGGAGAGTTTCTCCAAATCAACGCGTGCAAAGTCGTCGTGTGTGGCCACTCCGTGCCGCAATTAATAAATTGTTAGTTTAAGAAAAAATTCGTTAAATGTAAAAACTTTGTATTTTTAATAAAATTATTTTTAAAAATACAATCCGCTCGTTGACACATTTAACTGGCGCAGTCGCTGTAAGATTTGTTGGCCGGTCCCGCGAAAAGGTGCCGTTTCGTCTCAACGATTTACCGATAATCAACCCGCTCCAAAGAAGCAAAGAAGAAAAGGAACCATCTACAGACGTTCAAGACTTCAGAGCCCTCCAGATGCTAACAGCAGTGAAAGCCCTGTAAGTACATATGTCATATAGAGGTTCACTAAATTCGAATTTTTCACCCATATTAAAACCTGCGAAACTAGTTTTGAAAGAATATCAAGACGTAGTAACGGTTACAAATATGACTCCTCAATTAAATTTAAATATCTCGAAATTAAAAGAATATTTGAAAATCGTTCCAATATTCAAAGGGGAAGCGGAATTGCTTCCGTATTTTATTCAAGAATGTGAAAAAGTTATCAAGCATTTTTATGATGTTGAAGTGCATGATAACCCGAAAAATGATTTTTTGATGTCAAGAATCAGATCAAAAATTCAAGGTGAAGCAAGCTTATTTGTTTCAAACCAACAAGCCAATAATTGGCAAGAATTAAAATCTTTACTTTTGTGCTCGTATGCTGATAAACGAGATGATGCCACGCTAGCTGTCAAAATGAACAGACTAGAATAAGGTAGTTTAAATCCATTCGAATTCTACAAACGAATTCAAAGAATTTTAAATTCACAAATTGCTTATTCAAATATGCACTATGGTCTAAACCAAGGACTCAATAATCACTTTCGCAGAGTTGCGTTAAAAACCTTACTAAATGGTCTAAAGGAACCATTGGGTTCTCTTATGAGAACGAAGGACCCAAAAGACTTGGAAACCGCTTTAAATTTATTAACCAATACTTACCAAAAAGAAATTAACAATCAGACATTTAATAAACAATCAAATAGCTCTCCAAATAAATTCCCCAATCCAAAACCAAATTTCAATCAAAAAAATTCAAGCAATTTTTATCCCTTGTATAAGAACGAAACCCCAAATAATTTTTCTTATGTTCAACATTCCATGAGACCAAATAGCCAATATCAAACCACACTATCTAACAGAATTAGCCCACAAGTTAAACAAGAACCAAAACCTACTCCAATGAGTATCTCTACGGTTAACACTTACAGACCACCACCAAAACGACCATATCCAAACTTCAATGCTAAAGAACTTCATTCTTTACCCGAAAATTTTAATAATTTAAATATAGATACGCAAAACGATGATCAGTTAAGTGAATCAGAAGCTGATTGTTCCGATAAGTATTCCCCATACAATGATTTTCTAGAGGAAATTGCCTCGGAACAAGAAATATCCCCAAATTAGAATTAATGAATTTCGTTAACAATATTTCAGAACTTCCCTTTATTTTACACCCAATAACTAACGAAAAAATTTTAATAGATACCGCTAGTTCAAAATCATTTGTTAATCCAAATTTAGCTAGAAATAAATTTAGAAAATTTATTAAACCAGATAAAATTCAAATACCAACTGTTCATGGCTTAAGTATAGGAAATTCTTCTATGATAACTTCCTTCCAGGATTTATTTAAAACAAATACCAAATTAAAATTTTATATGTTTAAATTTCATAAACATTTCGATTGGCTTTTAGGAATCGATACCTTAAAACATCTTAATGCTGTAATTAATTTAAAAGATAATACATTAGTTCTTCCGAATTGTAAATTCCAAATTTGTTATCGTAAAACAACTCCCGAATTTTTTACCATGGAATCCAACGAAGTTGATTTGACCAAATTCAGAACAGATCATCTAAACTACGAAGAAAAAGCCGTTTTATCAAATTTACTTTACGAATATGCAGATATATTTCACAAAGATAATGATCCATTAACTTTTACTAATATTATTAAACATGATATCAAAACTAAAGATGAGTTGCCAATTTATGTCAAATCTTATCGATATCCCCAAGTACATCGTCAAGAAGTAAAAAACCAAATAGACGAAATGCTTTCTCAAAATATAATTCAACCATCTCACTCCCTTTGGTCATCCCCCATTTGGGTTGTTCCAAAAAAAATTGACTCATCAGGAAAACAAAAATGGCGCATTGTTGTCGACTACCGTAAACTTAACGAGAAGACTGTCGATGATAAGTATCCCATCCCAAACATTACCGATCTCCTTGATAAATTATATTCAAAATTACATCAACGAATGCGATTCGTGTAGATTATCAAAATATGACAGAAACCCCTTAAATTTAAAATTAAATATTACCCCAACAGCTACAAAACCTTTTGAAATTATTCATATAGATAGTTTAGCTTTGGAAAAACAAAAATTTTTAACAATTGTAGATTCTTTTTCTAAATATGCACAAGCATATTTTCTAATTTCATTACAAAGAACAGAAATTGCCAACAATTTAATATCATATTTCACACATCACGGCATTCCCAGGTTAATAATCGCAGACAACGGTGGCGAGTTCAAAAACGACCTTTTACAGGAATTACTTAAATTACATAAAGTCAACATTCATTTTATAAGTTCGCAACATCCGGAATCAAATGGCATAGTTGAACGTTTTCATTCTATGATTATTGAACACGTTAGCATCTTTAATAACAGAGAAAGATTTAAAGATGAGAATATTCAAACCAAAGTTAGATATGCGATATTAGCATATAATAATACAAAACATTCCACAACTAAATTAACTCCTTTCGAAATAATTAATGGTCACTTAGAAAATTCCGATCCCTTTGATATCAATTTAGAATACCAATTACTCTCAGATTACACCCAAAAACATAAAGACAGAACGAGAATACTCTATCAAGAAGTCAAAGATAGAATTCAAAATCAGAAAGAAAAATATATTAATAATTCTAACAAAAATAAAGAAGATCTTCCTGATATTCCTCAAAAAGTTAACGTGAAAAATAAACAAAAATGTAAGAAAACAAAAAATAAATATAAAATTCAAACATTAGATAAGATTAACGCATTACGAAAAACAGGAAAAATAATTCCCCAAACTGCTCAAACCACTGAGAACATCCATCTTTCAAATATTAGACGTCCAGCCAAACTAAAACAATTCCAATCTGTTGCAGGCCCCTCATCGGCATTGTAACCTCCTCTATAATAATCCAAAATGTGACACATAACCCAGGCTTACTCCCCATATATTTAGGTCAAGCAAAACTTCAAAGAACACAACACACATTTGTTCACTTTTTCGACTTAATAGCAATAAAAAATGAAATTGAAAATCTAAACAGAAATTACAAAATTTTGAAGTGACTTCGCAGTTCACAATAAGCAACATTATCAAGAAATTGAAAATTATGTAAAATTAATTCGATATACTTCCAACTTAGTTGACAATAAAATGAATAACATTTACCCGCGTTCCAGTCGAAATAAAAGAGGCCTTATTAATGGCTTGGGCTCAGCTTTGAAATTTATCACAGGAAATATGGACGCCTATGATGCATCAAGAATAAACAAAATTCTTACTTATTTGGAAAATAATCAACACAATTTAGAAAACCAAATTCTAAATCAATATTCAATAAATAAAAACGTAATAGAACAATTCAACCTTACTGTTAGTAGTATTCAGTATAATCAACATTTGTTAAAAAATAAAATTTATATATAAGTTATGGAGAATGTTCAAAATAATACAGGAGACATAATCGTATTACAAATTAAAGATTATTAAATCAACTTCTCTTATCGTATTGTGGTTCTGCTTGTTGAGGTTGAAAATTCACTTACATTTTGCGCTATTGGTAAAATGCATCCCAGCATCATAAAGGTTACTGATTATTTATCTGAATTAGAAAAAATTTCAAAATTTTATAAGGAACAATTACCCTTGCCCGTAGATATAAATAATATTTTAAATTATGAATCATTGACCTTGGTACATTGTATTCATAATAAAAACCAAATCAATTATTTTCTTACTATTCCGATAGAATACGATATCATTTTCGAATTATTCTATTTGGAACCGTTACTTACTTTGATACATTCAGAATATTACACAATTATACCGAATTCAAAATTTTTATAAAATCAAAAGATAAAATAAAGCCTCTATTAGATATTTGTACTATGAGTGGCACATATCACTGCCCTGCCAAATTACTAATCAATGTCAACATCACCTGCGAGGAAAACATCCTGAAACAAAACATCCCTGAGGATTGTCTCTACACGGAAATCCAAATCAAAAAAGACCATATTGAGCCACCGCCCTATATCAACCAATATATCGCATGGATCAACTTTAAATCTGTCTTGACCCTACAATCTCCAGACAAGAAACAAATTATGACGCCGCATGGAATTTTTCTTCTAGAACTTTCCGAATACTGCAAAATTCTCTTTAATTCTGAAGAACTTCGACCTTTGGAACCCACATATAATTCTTCAATGGTCATCGACATGAAGATGCCGCAACTTGCTGGCAAAAACGAAAAGTCTAACTTCTCAATTCAGTTAAAACAATTAAAACTTGGAGCAATCGATCTTCAACCAGTCAATATAATCCAGAGACGGAAGGAAGACGTTTCCATCTTTTATCACACCATGCCCATCTACATTACAGGACTTCTCCTGGCTTCAACTATCGCAGCAAGGAAAATATACAAGAAGATCATTGGACCAAAGCCATCCTCAACCGAGGACCCCATTCAAGAGGATCCATCACCACGTCACCCTTGTCAGCTGCCCTCCGAGGCTTCCTTCTAAGGAGGGAGGAATTATGTTGTTCAACCCTTTGGTTATTGCTGACCAAGGCAAGGCGCTAGGTCAGCACTCTGAAGTGATAAAACAATCGACGCTACCAGCGGACGGGGAGTTTCTCCAAATCAACGCGTAAAAAGTCATCGCGTGTGGCCGCTCCGTGCCAAGAGTTTCTCCAATCATCAACGCGTGCAAAGTCGTCGTGTGTGGCCACTCCGTGCCGCAATTAATAAATTGTTAGTTTAAGAAAAAATTCGTTAAATGTAAAAACTTTGTATTTTTAATAAAATTATTTTTAAAAATACAATCCGCTCGTTGACACATTTAACTTGTATGCTTTCTGTGTGGCGGGGTCAGAGTTCGAACCTGGCTGCCCAACTCGCGTTTTTTAAATTATATTGCGAGTTCTATTCACAGGTACATAAATCGTAAATATTAGAACAATGTCGTCTACAAGAATTAGCGTCATGGTAACACGTTTTCCCCTTTTATAATTCGCTCAACGAGCTTAAAGAAGTTTTCACTTCAATAAAGTTTCGTACTCCGCCTTACAAACACCATGGTGGAGTACACACAAAAGGTGATAAATGATAAAATAAAATCGACGGGTACGAGCGATTTTTTTTGTATCTGTATAATTTAAATGATCTTTTACTTTATTTCGGGTACTTCTGGTATCTAATTGTGGCAATAACATTATAACTACATGCGATCTTATGTCGTGCGTTTAATTATCCCTGCGAGTATTTGTCACACTTGTCCTTTTGTCGTACGACCAAATGTCCGTGACCTTGTGTCGCGCGCCCAGATATTCGCGTCCTTTTGTCGCGACCCCGGATAATTCGGTAGTGTGAAAAGAAACAGAAATTGAACAAAAAAAAATGAAATTTCTGACAAAAATCCTTAAACTGAAGTCCGTCTCATTGTCATATTAGGTCAAAGTCAACTTTTCTTCTTCTACCATTAAATTATAAAATAATGATTTTACTAGGGTTTAAACGTGTACAAAATCTAAATAAATAGATATTTTTTAGTTCGATTTTCGTTCTGACAAAAATAACGGTTTTTCAACTTTCTCGTGACTTTAATTAAGAAAATAGAATTCTATAAAATCCCCTCCACCCTTCTCGCAGCGCAAAAAGTTATCTACGCCACTATCGGAAAGTCAAACATGACTTGCACATAGAAAGTTGGTTTAATGATTAATACGGAGGCAGAGCTGTTTTTGCTGCAATAATGCTATACAATTTGGAAAAATAAAATGTTCAAATATTTGAAAAACCATTGATAAATATCTTATGTAAAATATTAAATTTCGACATCGGACTTTATTGATAGTAGGCCGTGAATTTTGTTTTTAAGTTTTAAAAAAATTTCAACCGATAACACCTGATCAAGTTAATCATTAGAAGACTTTTTTTGCATAAAACAAACAAAAAAAAATAGAAAAAAATATTGGAAAAAATAGAAGTATAACATTAATAAAAAGTATTCTTTCCCAGATCTAGTGGAGGGGCAAATAGAAGCACACACCCCGGGTTTCAAATTAACATGTGATTTGGTCGTGCTTGTCAGGCGAAGGACCTTTCTTTTAGTGGTCAAAGGTTTATTTTGGACACCACGAAGTGCAAGGGCCGCCAATATAAAGTTAGATCCGATGTTGTTAAGTTAAAAGTTGAATAGTGGTTCGATTCAAAATTATTTCCAGATTGTTAGAAATATGACTGATCCTATTTTTAATGCCAATTAGTTCCTCCATATTTCAGTCACAAAATTCGTGCGTTTAATTATGTCTTTTCTGTCTTAACAGTTTTCAGTTTTGAAACTTCAATTTTCTTTTGATGTGCTTATGTAATGGCGCATAACTTATAAATTGTTCTAAATTTTCTATTTTCAAGTTAATATTATAATAGTATAATTTATAGATTTAACGATAAGGCAACTTAACTTACTGCGCTTAGATTTAATAGGCAACTTATTATGTAATAAATAAATTATCTGCACTGCATAAGTATATACGTTTACTGGAAGTTTTGATTTCAATGAACTTTGCTAGTTACATATAAATATGAGGTTACTTGTGTGTTTTATTTTTTGGTTATGTTATTATGCTCGCGCATATAGAATTTTGGGCATTTTTCCAATGCCTGCACCTAGCCACTATTTTTTGGGGAGTGCATTGATGAAAGGTTTGGCCAATAGGGGACATGATGTTACTATTATTAGTCCTTTTATTGAAAAGGACTTGCCTCTTAATGGATCATTTCGGAGTATTACAATTGAGAATCTTTTTACAAAAACTAAAAGTAAGTAGAAATATATAAATATTTTATGCAACGCTCCGAAAATTATAGCTATTAAACAGTGCCAAGTGAAGATTTTGAATTCTGACCCCCCCCCCCCCAACCCTTCTTTCGATTGAGAACCAATCCGGCATATCTGAATATATGATAAGAACATTAGAATATTCTAATAAATTGAAATAGTAAATTAGTGTGTATGTGTGTGTGTGTGTACGGTCCGCTTCAGTAGAGTTGAACATATACGATTAAAAAAAAAACGAGAAGAATGAAGATTGCATAAAAAAACTAGAAGAAAAGAAAAAGGGTGAAGACAAACAACAAATGCATATTTCTCAAGCGAATATAACAGGAAAAAAGAAAGTTGATGTTGAAAAAGTGAAAAATGAAATTGAAGGGGCGAAAGAGTTTAACACCAATCTTCTTGATGTGGCATTTTGTGCCCATAAGCATTAAGAAAAATGATTCGTTCATTAAGGGCTTTTCAATTTGGCATGTTGATAGTTATAAAATTTTTACACTATTGACTAAGATATCCATATTATCTCATGTTGTACCCATGCTGTCCCACATTCTATGGGCGTGAGATGCAGTATGTGGGCCATTCAGTTTTTGATTACATAATAAAAATAATGTCTTATTGTTTCATTTTGACAAAATATGTAAAATTGGGTATGGCTTGTTGCTCGTAAAATTGAAAAACTTTGAAAACTTCTAGATTTAAGTTTGTATTAAACATTTCATAGCTTACTGAAAAAAAAACTATTTAATAGTTTCATTAAAAATTTGCAAAATTCAGGTGGAAAATGAAAACATACGAAATTAGGAAATTTTTGCTTAAAACAATTCGATAAAGGATTTAAAAATTTGGATACAAAAGTTTTGATTTAAAACAAAGTTTTGCCTTGAAAATTGAACATTTCAATAATAAACTAGTCTTTGACATATTTTCAGTTTTAATATTTCAACTAAAAATTTAGTTTTTTACTAAAAATTTAAAAATCAGTTAGAAACCTATAAATTGCCGTTAAAAAGTTGTAATTGTATTTAAAAATTAGAAAATTGCAACTGAACTGCATTATTTCAATGTAAAAACTTTGCAATTCTAAAATATCGCAATAAGACAAGGACGGATGCTCGCTCCTTTCTGGATCATGCGGCCAACCAAAAATTTATATCCAGTTTTGCTTCAAAATTCGTCCTTTCCTTGATATTTTGACATTTCCTCGATATTTCGTTTTTTTCCCTAAAATTAGTCTGTTTTTACAAAAAGTGTCTATTCTTCCTCAAACGAATTTGTTTCTGAAATTTGACTTCCTTTATCGAAATTCGACTTTTCTGCATTTTTCAATTTTCATCTTAAAATTGTTAGTTTTTTCCGAGATTTCGCCATTTATAAACATTGGAATTTTAAAAAATGGACCATTTAGAAAGCGATTTACCACAAACGCCTACTTGTTCATAAAATTTTACCTTTTTCTCAAGATTTGATCGATCTTTTGAATTAAGAAGCAAAATTCTAGAAGACAATATTTATTTATCTGGAAATTTTGAAAAGTAGTTTTTGACAATTTTCAATTTTTATGAAATAGCAAAGTTTCCGTGAAGATTGTATTTGAAAATTTCAACTGCTGTTTTAAATGTAATTTTCTACAAATTCTAACTTGTTTCTTTAAATTTCGTCATTTATCTGACGCCAGTGTGTAGTAAGGGGGCCCTGTGACTCAAGCGGTTAGAAGAAAATCATTAATCAGCCAAGAGATTTTAACTTGTTTCTTGATATTTTGACTTTTTTTTTTTAATTCAAACAAAATTTCAGTTTTTTATTAAACTTCGTCATTTGTTTCTAAATTTTGATATTTTTCTCGAAATTAGGAGTTTTTTATTTGCTTTTGTTTGTGGTAATTCAGGTATTTTTACAGAAATTCGTTCTTTTCTTTAATTGTTATATTTTTCTTTAAATCCGCCTTTTTTGAAATCTCGACTTTATATTAACATCCAATACTTTATGTTTTTGAAAATCTCAACTAATAAAAGAAATACCTCGAAATTCGGTCTTTTCTCAAAATTCTAATTTTTTTTCAAAATTTGCCTTTTTTGTAAATGTCTATCCTTAAAATCTCACTATATTCTCAGCATCGATTTTCTGTGCGATATTTCTATTTTTACTCGAATTTTCTCTTTTTCTTCGAAGTTCCTCTTTTTCCTCGAAATTCTTATTTTTCTCGGAATTTCGGATACTTTTTATTAATTTTTTTTACTTTCAATTTCATTTGCAAAATTTCAACTTTTTACTCAAAATCCAAATTTCTTTTGAGGTTTTCGAATTGTTTCTCGATATTTTTATGGTTTTCTCGAAATTTCGCATTTTCTGCGAAGTTCTTTTATTTTTCTTAATATTGAGCTAAGAATGTTTTGACCTTTAGGAACTGACTTTTCTGAAATTATAACTGGTTTCCTAAAATCTGTCTTTTGGTCGAAATTTTGATTTTAATTTCAAAACTGGATATTTAATATTTCTGTACACTCTTACTGTTTTCTTGAAGTTTGCATTTTGCTTGAAGTTTTTATTTTCCTCGAAATTTCTATTTTTTTTCCAAAGTCGTTTTTGTTTTTTTAAATTTCGAAATTTTCCTCAAATTCCGACTTCCTTTAGAAATTTCCATTTAAGCTCAAAATTCAGTGTTTTATATTAAATGACTGTTTTCAAAATTTTACTATAAGTATGTTTATGTTAGGAATAGTTTTGCGGACAAAGTAAATTTTTATGTTTAGCTTGAAGACGAACTTCCTGCTTTACTGCGAAAATTTAAATGAAAACCTTAAAATCAATTCCCGTGTTGTCCTTTTTTGGCTTTATCAACATTTTTATTTATTTTCAGTTTTTTCCAAATTTTTTTTAATTTAACTTTAAAATTTTTAACTTGTTTATTAAAATTTGCCTTATTTTCCGAGTATCGGCTTTTCAATCTTTGTTTCTAAGTGGAATTAACTATGAAAATTACGACTATTTTTCGTGAATTTTTTTTCGTATTTTGATATTTTTCCAAGTTTTGATCGCCTCAGTATTTGATTTTCTGACTTTTTTGAAATCTAAACTGAAAATTTACAAAAACTACCCCTAAAGTTACTTATCTTAAATCATTATGTACTCTATTGCTGTTGGAGGACTTTCTATGATAAAAGAAATTTTTCATATATACAGGGTGTCCCAGTTTTAAGCGTCTTAAATGAAACAGGTGATAGAAAAAGTAATTTTAAGAAAAACGTTTCCTATGAACATGTATCCGGAAACTCTTAATAAAAAAGATACAAGGTGTTAAAATTTGATTAAAAAAAGCTTTTATTGTATCATTTTCAAGTTTTCAGAATTATTTAAACTAAATTTGCACATGGTGGGTAGATGAAGGATCATAAAATAAGAGAAAATTAAGTTTCTATCTGAACCAGTGACGGAGTTTCAGGTAATCGGTGATATTATTTTGAAAAAAAAATAATACGCCATTAAACAAAATGAAATAAAATACAATTTTTGGATAAAGCGTTTAATTCTGAAAAACAGTTTTTTTTTTGATATCTTTTTTTGGCATTTACTATCTTATGTTTTACGTAGGAACTGTTCGAGTACAATGTATATTTGTCTTTAAATAATCACTGACTAACCCAAAGAGGGGTAAGATTAAAATGATACGACACTGGATAAAATGAAATGAATTAACAGTTTTGAATAAAGTTGACTCTTAAGGTTCTTTGATATTTGTGATTATTGTGACAGAATTTAAATTTTTGGGACTTTTCTTCGTGAAAGTACGAGTGAAAGTGATGTTTTTTCTAAAAGCAACGATATGACGCAACCAGTGGCAAATACGAAAAAATTTCAGGAAATAATTTTTATTTAAAATTAAATACTTTACTTAAAATAGGTATTTTATTTTATTTCTCCAGTGGTGTATCGCGTTTTTCCTACAATAATATCACAGATTACTCGTAACTCCACCACCGGTTGAGATAGAAACTTGCTTTTATTTTATTTTGTGATCCTTCATTCACCATGTGTGCAAAATTTGGTTTAAATATCTTAGAAAACTTGAAAGTGAAAAAGTATAAACTTTATTTTTAATTCAAATTTCAACACCTTGTATCTTTTTTGTTAAGAGTTTCAGGATACGTATTCATAGGAAACTTTTTGTTTAAAATAGTTTTTTCTATCATCTATTTCATTTAAGGCACTTAAAACCGGAACACCTTGTATAGCTGGCCAGATCGATCATCGTAGGTATATCGAATGAAAATCTTAGTAAAAATAAGTATATCTCCAGTCGATCACTGTATGTATATCGAATGAAAATCTTAGTAAAAATAAAAAAAAAACCGAAATCTAAACACAAAATATGTAACAAAAAGTGCGCTTAAGCTCGATAAAAAATTTTACTGTCAATATTCAAAAGTTTGTGTTTAAAGGTGAAAAATTGGAACAAAATTAAATCTGCAAGTGTAAACCAAAAATTTGCAGATAAAACATGAAATTGTGAAAAAGGCTCTAAAATAAAAAAGAATGTTTGGGTTCTATATTAAAATTCTAATCAAAAAGTACAACGTTAAAGTTGACAGTACTTTTAAAAAGATAAAATTTTCAGTTCAAGTCGCAATTTTAAACGCAAAAAGTAAAAATCGCTGTATTTAATTAGGAAATTTGAGAAAAAAAGCAACACTTTAAGGTAAACTTGGAATTTATAGTTTCAAAATTTGGAGTTCCAGATAGAGATTTCCAGAAAAATTAGCTAAATATCGAATTTAAAATGAAATAGGCTACACAAGTTTTAATTAGAAATTTAGAAAAAAAATTCAAAATTATCTCTCTGGCAAAGTTCGAATCCAAAATTTTGAGAAAAAAGTCGTATAGTTCTATGAAAATTCCAAAGCCTACAATTTGGTACTAAATAAAATTAATTAGTCCCAACAATCACAATTTACTATATTTTCGTAAAATTGATACAAAAAATCTGAATTTAACTAAGAATTATTTATTTTCCATTAATTATTTAAAGCATTACGTTTTAGATACTCATATATTCAATCAAGGTATTTCTGTCTATTAAAAAGTATTATTAACTACAGTTTTGTACTACTAAAGAAGTGTACTTACCTAACTTAAACTAAAAAAAGATTAGTTTAAAGATTAAAATAATTTCAGATCAAATCGACCACTTGGAAAGGACAAAAATGTCTTCTGTTCGACAAAGGTGGCTTTTGAATAATCTTGGACTGAAAGTAACGGAATTTTTCTTGGAGCAACCCAAAGTACACATATTGTTGAATTCTCAAGAACACTTCGATCTGGTCATTATAGAACAATTTCAAAATGATGCCCTTAAAGGGATAGCAGATCATTTTAAAGCACCTTTTATTTTACTCAGCACCCTTGGAGCTAACGCTTGGATTAATACATTGGTTGGAAATCCGGCACCTCCATCATTTATCCCAGAACTTCTTCTCACGTACCCGAATAAAATGAGCTTCTTACAAAGAGTTAGAAATAGTGTGGAATATGTTATAGGTGAATTAAATAGAGCTTTGATTTTCTATCCCAAGCAAGCTAAGATTTATTACAAATATTTTCCCAATGGTTCGGATTTTTACCATGTTTTATATAATGCATCAATGGTGTTCTTGAATTCACATGTAAGTACCAACCCAGCGGTACCATCAGTACCAAATATAATAGACATCGGTGGATACCATGTTTCTGAAGGAAAACGTTCACTGCCAGAAGATTTGCATCGATGGTTGAAGCAAAGTGAGGATGGTGTCATTTATTTTAGTCTAGGTTCAAATATGAATAGCACCAGTTTACCAAGACAGAAAATAGAGAACTTACTTAAAACGTTTGGAAAGTTAAAACAAAGAGTGCTGTGGAAATGGGACGGTGATACTATTCCTAACAAACCACCAAATGTGGAAACTAGAAAATGGGTTCCCCAACAAGCTGTTTTAGGTAGGGAATTATTTAAACCTGCTTCGTTTAATAAGAACATGATTAACTGATTTTCCTAGTAAATTAAATAAAATGGTGAATGTTTGCAGAATACCCCGAAGTCCGTTTGTTTATTACACATGGCGGACTGCTTAGTACCATAGAAGCTATATACTTCGGAAAACCAATGGTAACTATTCCCATTTTTGGTGATCAGAAAATGAATGCCGCTATGGCAGAAATAAATGGTTACTCAATCACTGTAAATATATTGGAATTATCCGAAGAGAAATTAACTAACGCAATTGAAAGGGTCCTTGATGATCGTAGGTATGTAGGTATAGCTTATTTACATGCATGCATTTATATTCATTACTGCAACAGTGGTGTGTTTTATATGGAAGCTAGGGAAGTACTACTTTTCTTCCAAAATAAAACTTTTTTTATGAATCAGTAGTTTTTCTAATATTTCGACTATACTTTCAACATTTGGTTTATGGCATGTAAATTTCAATGTTTCTAGAAAATTTGGGGTTAGATGTCTTAATTTGTTTTTATCTAGAATGTTTGATTTTTTCTTAAAACTTAAATTTTGATATCAAAATTTTGACTTTTTTCTCGAAATCTTGCTCCAGCTTTATTTTAAAACTTTTGACAACGCCGAGTTACACTCGAGATTTCTTAAAATATCGAAGTTTAATTCGAAGTTTTCAATTTTTATTAATTACGTCTGCACTTTGGGTATTTCGGATTTGTTATTGAAAAGAGTTTTAAATTCGAGATTTCAACAAAAGAAAGTGGAATATTATAACATTCTGATATAAAGCAGGCATGTTAAATTATAGTGGACATTTGAAATGTTGATTTGTTTAAGAAAATTTCCAACTTACTCTTGCAATTTCTACTTATGATTTTTCTTTTAAAATTCCGCCTTTTTCTGAAAATTTAAATTTTAATCTCGAAATTTTGTGCTTTTCTTAAAACTGTTGCTGCAAAGTCCAAAGTTTAAAATTTCAACTTTTTTGTAAACTTTTAAGCTAAAACTTAAAATTTCTCACTTTTTTTCTAAAACTTCGACCTTAAAATGGATATTTCGAGTTTTTCTGCCATAAGTTTTCGTTCATACCGAAATTTCCACTTATTTAAAATTAAGTTTAGAACCTGAAATTAGGTGTCGAATATTTCACTTTTTTTTTTTCAAAATATCTCAATTTCGAAATTAAAATCTTAATTTCAAAGGTCGGAGTTTAATATTGAAATTTTAATTTATATATAAATTTTAGGCTTCGAAATCTTGAAAAAAAGACCAGATTTCAAGAGAAAACAATAACCATTTCTATTTTTTTTAAAAGCATTGAACTTTCGTGCAAAATTCGATTTATTAAAAATTCCAACTTTATTAATGTTCACTTTCACCGAGTTCGAGGTTAAACTTATCGCGACGAAAAAGTCGAAATTTAAAGATTAAAAATCTAAATTTTAAGAAAAAGTCGTAACATCCAGAAGAATTTTAATTCCTTTGGAAGTCGAAATTTATGAAAAAGTTGGTTTAAATTAAAAGTCTCAAAATGAAAAAAAGCTAAATTTACTAGCAAAAACTCTCCTAAAAATTCTTTAAGTATTTTGAGTAAAATTTCCAGGAAAATTTGAATATTCTAACTTAAGGCTAATATTTATTCAAGGAAGTAATTTGAACAACTTTTTTTCTTTTTACATAAATTTGGTATTTTGTCAAAATGTTAACTTTATTTCACAATCCGGAGTATTTTGAGATTTTTGTTTTTCTTATTTTTTATTGAAACTAGAAGCTTCTCTAAAAAAGTTGGACATTTTTACAAAGAACCTAAAGGCTAAGCCAAAGTTAAATTTTAAAATGAAAATCGCAATTTGAAAAAAAAAACTGGAAAATTTAACTTAATTTCCAAAATGACCAATTAAACAGTTAAACGTGCCGAAAGTTGAAAATATTCACAACCTCAACCCTAGACTACTTTCGGCCTTCCTTGGCCTCGTCAGTACGGTACCGTAGTTGTGAACATTTCCGACTTTAGTTAATTCACCGGTCAATTGCCTTTCTCTATGTTTCCTTTAAATTTCTATCAAATTTTATTTACACATTTGCAACACCTGCGTCGGATAAAACGTTTCGTAATTCTATTAAAAAAAGATTCTCAAGGTACTCTTTGAAGATACGGTTGATCTGACAACCCTACGTCCTCACCAAATTGTCTAGTCTTTTTTTAATTAACTTATTTAGTTAATGCTGGAATTGCTCCCGACCAATTTTTAAACTTTCTTCACCCAATGGTTGCAAAACGCTGGTCTAGCTAATTTAGTAAAATTTGCTGGAAGGGACTCGTCTTTGGTTATCTTCAAAAATTGATATACAAATCTTTTGCCTGAAATCAAGAAAGATTAAAAAATACAACATTTGCTCTAACGCATTTCGATAGCCAAGTTGTGATCTTGCAGTATCTCTCTGAAGATGACAACTTGGCTATCGAAACGCGGTAGAGCAAGTGTTGGGTTTGTTAATCTTTAATGGTTTCAGGAGGCAAAATTTGTATATCAATACAACAAGTAATAATTGTATTGATACGATTATTTCAGGTACCAACTAAATGTTCAAAAACGAGCTAGGATAATGCATGATCGACCAATGTCTCCAATGGACACTGCAGTGTTTTGGACAGAATACGTTATTCGTCATCAGGGTGCTTCTCATTTGAGAACATATGGAGCAGAACTAAAATGGTACGAATATATCTTGCTCGATGTACTTGTTTTTCTTCTATTCTTACTGTTATTAATGTTTTGTCTGTTATATTTCACATTCAAGATACTTTATAATTTTATAAAACATGAAAAACGATTTTCAGACAAACCTAAAACTAGTTAATGCCAGTAAAAAATAAATATTATTCTTTAGAGCCGCGTTTATTTCCCATTTATTATTATTCTTGAGGCGAAACTTATCTGGAGAAACTCTGGACAAAAGAGCACGGTAAATCAATATGTCAACTATACCAGGGACTAAGATCTTCGGAAATAAGAAAAGTACAAATGACAAGATAGTTAAGAAGAAAGAACACAGCAACTTAGTAAGGCAACCGTATCAGAGGGGCAACTTTTCTTTTTTATGTCACTTTCATTTCCGTAGATTTTCCCCTCCATATAGCTAACATACTGAGTTACCGTGCTCTTTTGTTTTGAAGTTGGTTTTTCCCTTGTTCTTGAATAATTGTCTATTCATGGCTCCCTTTACTGCAGCATTTGGGACTTGTAATAGCTGATGATTTTCACCAATAATTATAAAAGTGTCTGGCATTAAAATATTTTAAAGTGTCCAAACTTAGGGAGAAAAGTTACGTACAAGAAAAACAATAGTTGATACCATCTCTATGTTTAATTATTGTTTATATTATTGTTTATACGGACTACAAATTTACTTTAAACAAAATGTTTCTAAAGTTACAGTAAAAATTTTAAAGTTAAAGACAAGATTATGAAAATATTAAATGAAAATGAAAAAAAGTTGATATTTTGAAAAGTGGTTAAACTTTTCAAAACATGTCAAAATTCCTAAAAATTAATAAATGGGGAATTTTGAAAAATAAAAGGAAACATTATGAATTGTTTAAATATTAAAAAAAATAAACATTCGTAAAAAAATCAAAAAAAGTATCAAATTTGAAAAAGTTGAAATTTTTGACAAAATTCGAAAATAAAAAAAGCCGAAATATTTTGAGATATCTCCATAAATAAGCCAAGATTATAACAAAAACTCGAAATTAAAAAAAAGAAAAATTTTAAAAATAAAACTTCATAAAGAAAAGACCAAACTTTCAAATGTATTTTTTTTAAAAAAACATTGAATTTTTAAAAAGTAAAGATTTTAAAAAACTGATTTTACTGCAGCATTTGGAACTAGTAATAGCTAACGAATTTCACTAATAATTATAAAACTGTCCGGCATTAGAGATTTTGAAGTATCCAAACTTAGGGAGCTTTAGTTACGAGCAAGAAAAGCTACGTACGAGAAAAACAATAATCAATACCATCTCTATGTTTAATTATTGCTTATAGACATTACAAATCTACTTCAAGTAAAATGTTTAAGAACTTGAGAGCTTGAACTGCTCTCCACATAGAACGGGACGTCACTTCATTTGAAGGAAGCATTCTTAACTTACCACAAGTGAAAAAATAGTGTTTTTTTGGGACTAATCCAGAGTGTCCGATCTTAGGAACCTTCCGGACTTACGGTACTTTCCCTTAATAAAACCATATAATTTAATAAAATATATATTTTTTTCCAATTTGCTAGTCAAACATTTTTTACTATAAAATAAATTAGAAAACTAATTAAAATATCTGCTTATGCTTTTTTATCTTTCTTTTTTTCTTTTGGCTTTGGAGCAATAATTTCACTTTTATTAAAAGTCATAAGAAACTCTCGCTTAATAATGTAGTATAGAATCAAAGCACAAATCGAAAACCCTACCAGTATATCCAACATATAAAGCTGATACCAGTATAATTCCACTCCTGGATATGTTAATACTGATAAATTCTTATTTCTAAGAGTATATTCTATCCAAAACATTGCTCGGTCTAGCGGTTTAACTTCTTGATCTTTCAAAATCCTAGAAAGTTCTGTGACTCTCTCCATGTATCTGAAAGAGAAAAGTTGAATATAAGTGTTCTTCAACATCCTTTTCGGTTTTATTTATTAATATATGTGATATGTGCAACATTAAATACATCTAACATGCACAGCTTCTAACCAAATCATAGCGCTTTTTCGTTGAAAATCGGTCGATATCGGGAGCGAATTGCAAAAGAAAGAAAAAATTCGGAACAGCGCGAAATACTAAAAAAAATACATGCACGTTGTATAAAGTGGCGAATATTGGAAATACGTTTTCCGACGATTATTAGGCAGAAATGTCTTGAGTTTTGTGAATCCATAAGGAAAACGGGTCATGCTGTCGTTAATTTTTTAAATCACTTATTGCTTACCAACGATTCATCTTTTTTCCCTAAAAACACCAAAACGCAACCTTAAAATAGTTGGGTATTGACAGGTAGGCCTTTAAGAGCTACAGTAATTATCCAGTATTTTCTCTAAAAAACTGGATGTTTGGGTTAGGTTGGAAAATTCCACCGTTGGCAGATTTTTCATAAACAACAACCTAATTGCCAACAAATATTTCATATGCTTCGAAAAGAAATAAAATAGAGTATTAATTGATAAACAAAAGTTCAATAAAAATGTAAAATATTAGTTTCTAAAAAAATTCCATAAAGTCGAACTTGTAGGTTTATGATTAAATATCCTAGAAAAAAGATCTATAAGTCAAAATTGTCTATAGATGAAATTTTGAAAAAAGTATTAACATTTCAACATTCAGGCCTTGAGGAAGAATGTCTGCTTTAAACTCTAAATTTCCAATAGTTCGTTTGTTGCTGATTGTTTTAATTTAAAATCAAGATTTATAAATAACCAAAGTTTGTCAAATTGATCTTGGCATAGAGGGAACAAAATCTAAATCTTGATTTTTAATCGAAAGTGCAAGAGAAGTCAATTTTTCGTGCTACAAAGCCGAAATTTCAAATTTACTAAAATCATTTTGTTACAAAGTCAACGAAAGCCGTAATTTCAAATTTTCGAGTGAAATTTTAGGGTAGAAATTCCAAATTTACAGTCAAAATTCCAAAAAAATGACGAAACTGATTGTGAGATAAAAAGTGGACAATTTTAATCTATAATAAAAGTGTTGAATAAATGATCAACGATAGTGGAACTTTTGAAATTATGCGTAAATAGAAAAGAGAATAGAAAAAAAATTTGACATATATACCCTAAACCAAATTTCATTTCCGCTACAGGGATCTCGGAAACAGATAGAGATACAAGGAAGCTAAAATGAACAAAGTAGTGCAGAATTTAATGCCAAACAATATTCCGCTGACAAAACAACGAATTCCAATTCGTTTTGATGTGATTTAGAAAAAAACAAATAATGGTCATTTTTAATAATCAGCTGTAACTTGTTTATTTGAAGTTCGATAAAAAAAAAATAAAAAAAATAAAAAATAAAAAAGCACAGTTAGCTATTTTTAAGGCCTTATTTTGGTGTACCTTAATTTTTTTTGAAATAAACCGTCTTCAAGAAATTTATATTAACTTGATTATTTCTTATGCGTGCCATATTGTATTTTATCACTTTCGAATTCAGCATATTTTATTGATTAATTTAATATATGATATGTCACATATAGGCGATGCAATAGCTACAGTTGTTGATCTTAAAAAAATACAGTCCTTAAAGAAGCAATTATTATTATTGAAAAACAAAAAAAAATGGAACAAATTGTATAATTGTTATGTATAGTTAAAATATTCGATTCCACATTGTTTAGTAAAAAAAAAACAATAAGTGGGGATAGCAATAAGAGTATTAATATTGTACTGCAACATAAATCGCATAGATCAGCTCTACGCGTTTTATTGTACTTCCCAGTTATAATTAAAAGTGATCATCAAAACATAAAAATAATATTGAAATATTTATTAGTAATCGTAACGTGTATGAATCCCTTTAAATGGCCTAATTCTAAGAATTTTATTAGAGGAGACTTGCTCATGACAGATGTGTTCTAGACGTCTCTAGAGGTTAAGTATTCCAAGACGAAGAATCGTTTCTAATGTTAATTTGTTAGATATTTTGTGCAACAAGTATAAGTTTTTAATGTTAAAATAATTTTTCTAAAAATTGCCGAATATTTTAATAAGATTGTTTTCAGGTGTTTTCAAAAAAGGCTTTTTATTCATGCAACTAATTACGCAAATATTATGTGCTCTAAAAGCCCTATCTATTTTAATGCCAGTTTTCCCAAATTATTTTGGTTTTGTGTCTTTTAAAACTAGTTATATTTGTTTTTAGTTTTCCAACAGTAAACATTATTTAATATAGTTTATCCTGAAATGTAACGTTAAGTATTCATACGATATTACTGTCATTATCAGGGGGAAAAACGATAAAATTCTGTCGGATTTAATGCAGAAAGCCATAAACACCACTGACAACTGGTTTTCAAAACAAGGGTTAAGTCACAACCCAAATAAAACAATAATAATTTCTTTTACGAAGAGAAGCAAGCTAAATTTAAGAGCTCCCACTATGAATGGAATTTAACTTAACTTCTCAAGTGAGGAATAGTCCTAGACCAAAAGCTTACCTGGAATCCTCATTTGACTCGAATAATTAAGCGAGCCACTACAGTGTTCTAAACGTGCCGCCGACTATTCAGCGAAACCGGGGTCTGAAACTGAAAATAATCTACCGGTCATATCAGATGATAATTACACCCCTGATCACATACGTTTCTTTAGTATGGAGAAAAAAAACAACGAACAAGGCAGCTCAAAACCAACTCAACATAGTTCAAAGGTACGCATGTCTGGTCATAACAGGCGCAATAAACACCTGCCCAACAGCAGCAATGGAGGTAATGCTAGGTCTAACTCCTCACCACCTTTTAGTGAAGAGGGAGGCAATCAAAGGAGCCTCATGATTACTGCAATTAAAACAATTTAAAGAAGAAGGCTTCGTCGGTCACATGGAAATCTTCAAGGAATGTAGCCCTGTGATTTTATCAAGATCGGTTGATTATATGCAATCCAGGTACGAATTTGATCATTCCTTTGAAGTAAACTTAAATAGCCACACTGGCGCTCAATCAGTACCCGAAGAAAAACACAAATTATCCATCTGATTTACAGATGGATCAAACACGGCGCACGGGATTGAAGTGGGAATTTATGGCCCTAACTACAGGTTCTCTAAAGCCTTAGAAAAATACCTAACTGTCTTTCAAACTGAAATACATGCAACAGAACTCTGCGCCTGCGAGTGTCTTCGAAGAAACCTGAATCGAACAAAGATTAACTCTGACCGTAAAGCGAAAATAAAAGCTTTCAGCAGCTGCTTTATCAAATCCAAACTAGTTTGGAACTGTCGACAAACTCTAAACCAACTGGCTAAACACAACAGGATCAAGCTTAAGGGGGTGCCAGGGTACAAAGGAATACAAGGAAATGAAGCTGCAGACCAACTCGCTAAAAAAGCATCTGCATTGTCATTTCTTGGACCTGAATCGGCCTTTGGTTTTTCTAAAAGTCAAATCAACAATAAGGTCAAAAAATGGAAAGTAAAGTCAAGGTCTACTTTGAACTCAGCAAATCCAAATTGGGAATACTAACCGGTCTCTTAATAGGACATTGACCTATGAGGTACCAACTCAAGAAAATGGTTCATGCTGAAACAGACCTATGTCGCTTTTGCGCAGAAGCTGCGGAGACTGCATAAGATGTGCTATGCAAGTGCGATGCGTTTGCACGCAAAAGGCACATCCAACTCGAATGGGCATCCTTAGACCCCTCAGATACGGAAAAACTCAATCCCAGGTTCACAATAAACTTTTACAAGAATTTGAACCTGGGAACTACATAGATCAGGATATGTACAAAAGATCTCCTTAGGTCGTGGTGCGGGGTGGACGAAAAGAAACACGAAACGACCCATAAATAATCTAATCTAACTTAACGTTAAGAATTATGGCACTTACATGGCCTGACTTCTTAATATACAGTATTTTTTTGTTTAAAAGTAATAAATTACTAAAACGTACAGCTGGGGACAAGTTTCCCATAACAACATTTTTAGAACATCTGCAACTTTTCATAGAATTACTTCATTCAAAGGGGTTCATGCACATTATGATTTGACTTGTAAACCATTTCAATATCACACAGTTTGTTACAATATTTTTAGTTTGTCAATAATTTTGGTTAGGTAATTAGGTACCGTATTTTTTATTATTAAAGGTTGTGGCACTTACATGGTCTACTATAATTTTTTTGTTTAAAAATAATAAATTACTTTATCTAGCCCACTTTGCCACATTTGAAGTATGACATGTCATATATCAAGTTAATCAGAAAAATATAACTGAATTTAAACATAGCAAAACTCAATATGGCGTGCATAAGAGATAATGTACACCAATAAAAAGGACTTAAGAAAATGCTGCACTCGACTTTTTTCGATCGGACATCAAATGAACAAGTTTCTAAAGATTTTTAAAAACAGCGATTTTCAGTTTTTACTAAATAAAATCAAGAAGAATTGGAATTCAACTGTTTTCTTATTAGGCATTAAATTCTTTAGCACTTTACCCATTTAGGCTTCCTTGTATCTCTAACCGTTTCCGATACCCTTGTAGTGGAAATCAAATTTGGTTCAACCTATACAGTATGTCCCAAGATAGTGTATTGAAGGGGGACTTCTTTTTCATTTGTAGATTTTTGAGAAAAGATTATTATCTATAAAAACTTTTGCTTGATTTTAAACCACCAAAAATGACATTTTTTTTTCAAAATTTTTTCTACAGTGACTTCAATTATTAATTATTTGAAAATTTTAAAATATGGCCAAGACCAAATTGTTGTTATTTTGGGAGTATCGAAAATTTGTTAAAAACATTATTATTTATTTGTCGATAATAAATAATTAACTTACGTTTTCACTTTTCTTGTCAAATTTGATTAAAAATAAATTCCATTTCAATATTTCGAATGGTGCTTTAGGTGTTTTCTCAAAACACCACAAATTTCTAGGTATAAAGCCACCTAGCTGTCTGCAGAAGAATGGAATAGCTCAAACTGTCATGCAAGCAGAATAGACCAGAGTGCAATAATGCACTCGTTTAGAAGGTTGACTTATTGCAGCGCAGCTCTATTCTATTTACAAAGGTTGCTGAACATAAATTAAAACTTGAAATTTTGAAATGTAGATTAAATATTTTTAAATAAGATATTTCGATACTACCAAAAATATCAACAATTTATTCCAGGTCATTTTGTAGAATTTTGAACTATTGAACTTTTCTGTATGAAAAATAAAAAAAAATGAAGCCATTTTCAGTGATTCAAGATCAAGCAGGAGTTTTTATAAAGAACAACTTTTTCTCGTAAATTCGCAAATAAAAAAAATCCCTCTTCAGAACGCTATCTTGGGGCTTACTGTATATTTCGAGTTTTCTAAATTGAAAATCGAAATGTCAGTTTTCTGATATTTCAACGGTATACTCGAAGTTTATAATGAAATTTCTGAGAATAATTTGCAATTTAGAGCTTCCAGTTAATATTTTGAAAAAATAAATAACTAAATAAATAAAATCAAAACTTTGGAAAAAAGGAATGTTGACGTCAGTTCGAAATATTAAGAAAAATCAACGGTGCGACTTTTTTGCAGATAAGTCTACTGAAAATTCGAATTTTCGCGAGAAATGTCAAAATTGTGTCTAGATTACGAAAATATTAAACAAAAATTCAATCAAGTCCAAATTTTAGGTGAATGAAAACGAAATTTTGTCAAAAAGTCCAGATTTTACGTTTGTATAGTTGAAGCTTAAAAATATTTAAATATTGAGTTATTTTAGTTTTTTTAAACTTTCGGGTCGGTCAGGTCAAAATTTTCAAGTTAAAGTCAAGATTACGAAAATATTAAATGAAAATGAAAAAAGTTGATATTTTAAAAAGTAGTAATAATTTTTAAAATTTGTCAAAGGTCCTAAAACTTAAAAAAGGGGGAATTTCGAAAAATAAATGAATTTAAATTGTTTACATGTTAAAAAAAATAAACATTCTTAAAAAAGTCGAAATTTTGAAAAAAGTATCAGGTTTGAAAAAGTCGAAATTTTTGATAAAATTCGAAATTAAAAAGAGCGGAAATATTTAAGAAAGATCTCCATAAAAAACCAAGATTTTTAGAAAAAGTCGAAATTAAAAAAAAGAAAAACTTTAAACGTCAAACTTTTTAAAGAAAAGGCAAAACTGTCAAAGTAATTTTTTAAAAAACACTAAATTTTTCAAAAGTAGAGATATTAAAAACGTGAACATTTTTCAAAAGAGTCGATACATTCAAAAAGCGCTAAAATTAAAACTAACAATTTTCAAAGAAAATTGAAATTTTGAAAAGGGTCATCACTTTCAGAAAAATGAAAATTCTGAAAAATATGTAAGTTTTCAGAAGAAATATTCCAATTCTAAATTTCCAGAAAGGTTAAAATTTCTGAAAAAATCGAATTCTGGAAACAATTGACATTTTCAGGTCAAGATTTTGGAGAAAAAATAAAAATTCTGAAAAAAAGTCAGAATTGTAAAAAAAGTAAAAATTTTTACAACCTTTTATGTATAACGTAAAGAGAAGAAGTAAGAAATTGCACACAAGAAAATTTCAATTTATTTATGTAAAAAATGCTGAATTGTCTCAATTTATAGTCACAATTGGTCGAATTTCGACCACAAGCAATACTAGTATATTTATGTGCCCACATGTTCTAGAATCTAGATAATCTCGATTTCCAGAAAATTTCGACTCTACATCTGCACGCAATAATTATGAATCATTCCGTGTTAACAACAACATAATAAATTCTAATAAAACTCCACGATTAATAATTTCTCCTTTAATAATTTTTAACAATATCTCGATTATACTTAAATATAATAAATGTCGTGTGATTTATTAAATTTATTGTCGTATAAATTATAATTTATAAATTATGAATAAAGATTTTACTGTACAACAAACCTTTCGTCGTCGATAACTTTCCTGATACTACTGAAAAAAGATTCCTCTGTAATATCCTTGTAGCTTAGATAGACTCCTAAGCCATTTTTTTCAGCCTTGGCAACGTTCATTCTTTGGTCACCAAAAATTGGTATGCCGACTATCGGAACAGCATTATAAATAGTTTCGGTTAAACTCAACAATCCACCATGAGTAACAAACAGTTTTACATTCGGATGCGCTACAATCAATTAATCAATCAATCAATTAATCAATCAATCATATATTGTCACTGAAATATAATTTCTTTATTTACCGAGTACATCCTGTTGAGGTAACCATGGAGCTATAAAAACATTGTCAGGAACTTCAATTGCGTTTTTATCTTCAAATTTCCATAAAACTCGTTCTTTTAATCTACCGAGTACTTTCAGAATTGATGTCATCTTTTTGGATGGAAAATTGGTGCTCCTTATGTTTGTGCCCATGCTAAATAATATAGCTCCATCTGTAGCTCCATTTAGAAAATGTTGGAGTTTTTCAGGCAAAGGTTTAGGATCTACATGAAATCCACCTATTTCTATCATGTTTGACACGAGAGAGTAGGCACCAAATGTTGTTATATGCGAATTAAATAATAATAATTTAGGTCCATTCATAATTTTGTAAATATCCATTTTTATTGGAAAGTTTTCTTCTAAAATTTGTTGCTGCTTTGGAAATACCAACATATTTTTATACATCTGATCGAATATATAATAAAACGAGTTAATGGTTCTCTGCCAGAAGGTCATGTGGTTAGTAAATGATGTTTTAAATGTTGGTTCGATAGTTGGTTGAACTGGCCTTCCGACTAAGTGGTTTGTCCATTCACACGGTCCGAGAGAACTAAATGTTATTAATGGGGCATTGTAATATTGGGCAAAAGCCATGTGCGCTTCATTAAAAAATTGTTCCACTATGACGATATCGAATTTTGAATTGGATTTTATCAAGTTTTGTACACTTTCGTGAGATAAAGTGTAATTTGTGAGGAAGTAACCCATAGAATAAGTTGACACAATTTGTTTAAGAAGATGGATATCGACTCCATCGAAAGGATTCCAATCTGCAAACAAAAAACGTTATCGATAATTTGCAGTGTGGCTACTCTAATTGGAATAAGTTTAGTAGAACAATTAAAAACTGTCTGGTACAATTTCTAAAGCAGGTCGAATTTGGTTTAAAATTTGTAACATGTTAGGGTGACCTGTGGGAATAGAATGCAAACCAGACTACAGTATGCAGCTCTCTAAGCATCTATAGTGAATCATAAGTAACCGAACTACCAACAGTTTACACTCATCAAAGCGGTTCCTCTCTTGGAAAGTCCGAGAAGACTAGATATTAATGCACAGACCAAAAGGTTTGAACATTTATCAAATTCAGAGTTTGGAAATCAAAGACCGGTTTTGATCTTAATAGATTTGGTCAGCCAGAATGTTAGCAAAAGTTCCAGCAAGTCTATTCTATAGAGTATGGAATCAACGGACGTCGTTCATGTGATTATCTATGAACCGTTACACAGGCTTAGAGGGCTGTATACGGTTGTTGGGTTTTATTCGCATAGGACACTTCTTGGAGTTGTCCACAGTTTCTCTATGGGCCAATAGGTGGCGGTACTTAGGAGTTTTTTTCGACTTCCAAATAAAAAAAACAGGAAAAGTGTAAACGTTAATAAAAAAGAAGGAAATTGTCCTTGTCCAAACGTTTATATTTCAATTATTTTTTTAAATCTTCACTATAAACACAAAATTTTGAAAAAAAGTTGTCGAAAAAATCAAAGTTTAGAAATGTGCAAAATTTAGTTTTCAACCGAATTTTGAGTAAAGAAGTCAAAATGTACAAAGTTGAGAGCCTAAATTTCAATAAAAACATTAAAAATGTAAAACTGAAATTTTTTCAAGAACTATACTTTTTTCAAATATCTCAGCTTTATAGGTCCATAATTTCGGGTTTAAGCTTTACACTTTTGGAAAAAATCTGTTTCTTATCTTCTTTAGAACAAATTCAAATGTTGAGTTAAAATTGAAAATTTTCAACATAAAGTTCAAATTTTAAGTCAAATGACGAAATTTTAAAAAGGAAAATTCGAGATTAGGCTATGATTTTGAGGAGTATGAATTAGGAATATTGAAATATTCCAGCACGTCCAGCGTTAGAAATATCAATTATTTTTGAAAATTGCTTTAATTGTTAATAATTTTTAATTTTCTACTTTTTTCGCGAAACTAAACTTATTTCGAAATTTAATCTTGTTTAAAATCTTTAAGACTTTTTGAATTTTTTATTTATTATTATTGTAACAAAATGTAATTATAATATTGAGCAAGGAATTTTCTAGAAAATTGGATAATGTGAAGTGGCCGCGATAATTAACTAAACGGCAGATAAGCCCTCCAAAAATTTCCTCAAGCGATAATCTTATCTGCACGCAGATTAGTCTAGAAACCGGAACGGAAACCTAAAAATACGCGGTCTTCTTTCCCTCAGTTAGTTAGGTAATTAAACAGTGTTAGTGAGTTAATTAGTCAGTTGGTCAATTACGTAAATTACAATTATAGTGTTCCGAGATAAGTTTGGAAAAAAAGTGGTAAAACCTCCGTCCTATGATGGGAAAATATTCTGCCACACCTACAGAAAACAGTTCGAAGCTGCTGCTAAGGCCAATCGGTTGATGGCGGACAAAAAGACGACCTCATTGGTGGTATCCCTGCGCGGAGAAGCTCTGAAACTACTCCGAATTCTATCTGATCATGAACAAGTTAACTATGAAGATCTAGTTACGGCTTTAGAGCTGAGATTTAGAGACCACCATTTGCAGCCAGTTGTGCAGTTGCAACTGCTAGTGGGAAGGTAGAAAAGTTGTAAAACACTGCAAGAAATCTAGGCTGACCTGAAAAGACTGGCGCATGTCGCCTACCCCACAACACCAACCGACTTTCTGAAATTTCACGCAGTTAGAATCTTCATAGAAGAAATAAGAGACCTAGAAGTCCAGAGAGCGATACGCTTGTCAAATTTTCGAACATCAAGGGAGGCACCGATTAGAGCTTTGGAGGTTGAAGCTGCTAACAAGATTTCAGAGGCAGGAGCGTCACGCAGAATAGAATAGAGGCTGCGAATGACCCTGATCTCGCGAACATAAACGCTAACATGAAGGAAATGAACGCGAACATGAGTGCTAATATGAAGAAAATTAACGAGAGCATCCAAGAACTGCTGGGAGCTCTTAAAAGAAGATCCAACAGTATGTTACAACTGCGGCAAACTGGGGCACTTCAAGAAGGACTGCAGGTCAGCCCCAACAAGTCGACAAACCTCACAGCAGGAAAACTAAAATCAACCAGTCAGAAGGGGCATTCACTGGCTGGTGTCGAGCAACTAGCCCCCAAAACTCTTTTCATCAAACAGATAAAAAGGACCATGGAAAGTTTACTAGTGGAAGCTAGCGTAGATGAAAGGAATGTACTGGTAACAGTGGACACAAGAACCATGGTTACTTTAGCATGCAGGAACATTCTCCCGCCACAACCGAAGGTACTGCCGCAAATAATGCTCCTCAGAACAGTTACGGGTGCGCTAATTATAGGAGAAGCAGACGTCATGGAAAACTATGGATTTTACATCGGGTGTTGGTGGCAGATATAGAAGACGAGCTGATTCTGGAAATGAACACGGCTTTATTTTCGACATAGCTTAGAATATTTTAAGGACTGGAAATGAAGAGCTTGTCCTGACAACATCAAAGGACATCCCAAAGGAGCAGCCTGCGATGCGAAACAGCTGTGGTGCAGGGAAGCAGTGAGAAGACGATTATGGCTGTTATAAAAGAAGATTTGGGCTGCTGCGTTGGATTAGTGAAACCGAATTATGGCATTTCCAAGAATTTACTAGCGGCGAAATCCATGGTTAGAACATCTCAGAAGGTACCTATGAGAGTTGCCAACGTATTGCCAACAGCACGCTTAACCAAGAAGGGTAGTACTCTGGCAGTCTGTACCCCGATAGCCACAGTAATCCCATTGGGTGACAATTTTGCGCCAGTGTAGGAAACGAAGACTGGGCAAGTGAAGTTGAACCTGGACTTGAAACACCTGTTTAAGGAAGAAGCAGTTATATCCAGATCATTTCTACAAAAAAATCACGACACTTTTACCGATGGAGAACAATATCTAGGGAGGACGGATATAGTTCGACACAAAATTAACACCGGCGATGCAACATCTATTCGTCAACCCCCAAGAAAATTACCTCTAGCCAAGCAAAATAAAGTGGCAGGACTGGTTAAGATGATAAAAGATGGAGTCATCGAGGAGGCTAATAGTCCATGGTTTTCCCCGGTAGTCTTGGTTACAAAGAAGGACGGGTCAACAAGATTTTGTGTCGACTACCGGAAATTAAACGACGTCACTAAGAAGGACAGCTACCTCTTGCCAAGGGTTGACGACACTCTAACAAACCTCTCTGGGTCCACCTAGTTTTCAACTCTGAACTTGAAAAGTGGATAGTAGCAAGTCAGCATAGACCCCGACGACAAAGAAAAGAGGACCTTTTCATCTAGTGGATTATATCAGTCCACGGTTATGTCTTTTAGATTATGCAACACATTGGCTACTTTCGAAAGTCTAATGGAACTGGTACTTCGAGGACTTTCTTGGAAAACCTGCTTGATACACTTAGATGATGTCATGGTGATGGCAAGAGTTTTAAACAACATCTAGAAAGCCTTCAAGAAGTCTTCCACAAGTCAAAACAAGCTAACTTAAAGCTGACTCCAAAGAAGTGCTCTTTGTTCCAAAGGAAAATAGAATTCTTGGACCACACTGTATCAACCGCAAGAGTGGAAAACAAATATCGGCAAGACTCAAGCAATACGTGACTGACCAAGACCCAAAGATAAACATGAACTGAGGAGTTTCCTGGGGTTATGCATCTACTACAGAAGCTTTAAGGAAGGTTTCGCCAACATCGCTGCTCGATGTCTGGACTCTCGATTCTGATACTGCTTTCTGAAAACTGAAGTTCGCCTTGGGCACAAGCCCTATCTTTGCTTATCCCAGCAGAATGTGAAGTTCGTGTTAGACACAGAAGCCAGAAACATCGGTATTGGGTTTGTGCTATCTCAAGTTCAAAGCGATGAAGAAAGAATCATCGAATACTACAGTAAGATTCTGACGAAGCTAGAGGGGAACTATTGTACTACCAGGAAGGAACTTTTTGCGGTAGTGAAGGCCGTGACACACTTCCACAAGTATTTGTTTGGGCAAGAATTCTTCATCAGGACAGATCATTTGGAGCTTTCTTGGTTACTCAGAATGAAAAACGCGGAGGGACAGAAGGCTAGATTGTGAGAAAGGCTCTAATAGTATCATTTTAAGGTGCATAATCGACGGGGACGACAGCATAACAACGCTGACGCTTTGCCCAGAAGACCTTGCGAGGATTGCAAACACTGTAAACGAGTTGAGGGCCATGAGGACATGCTGGATAAAAGGGTCACGTCTGTCCAGCCAGAAGATGGATGGACTCTTGAAGATCTTCGAGAGCTATAGAAGAGCAATGCTGATATCGGGCCCATATTGGAATGGATAGAAGCTGGCGTTAGACGAATGGCAAAATGTTTCCGACAGAAGTCCAGCTCTTAAGAATTTGTGGGCCCAATGGCAAATCCCTTCAGGTAGAGGACGGGATGCTGAAGAGAATATGGAAAAGCGCGGATGAAAAGCAGGTCAGCTTGCAGTTGGTGGCGCCTCAGGAGAAGATTTTACAGGTTTTGTGAAAGGTGCACAATAGGACCGCTGATGAACATCTGGGAATGAACAAGGCCCTGGAGAAGATTCGGAAACGGTTCTATTGGATTAGCTGCAGGGAGGACGTCGAGAGGTGGTGTCGGAAATATGTCACCAAGAATCCACGTGCAAGAACCAAAGGGACCCTGAAGCAGTGTAATGTGGGAGCTCCATTTGAGAGTATTGCAATCGATGTGGCGGAACCATTTTCAGCATTAGACTGTGAAAGCAAGTACATCCTGGAGGCCATGGACTATTTAAGTAAATGGTCTAAAGCTTACGCCATACCGAACCAGGAAGCTACCACAGTCGTAAGGGTTCTTGTGGACAACCTAATCTATTGCTGTTGGTGTTCCCTTGGAACTACACTCGAACCAAGGAAGAAACTTCGAATTGGGGGTCTTCCAAGAGGTGTGCCGTGTACTTGGAATAAAGAAAACATGAACGACACCTCGTCATCCACAGTCTGATAGAATGGACCTTAATAGGACCTTGGAGGAACATCTTTCCAAGGTCGTTTGCAAGCAGCCGTTTCCAACTGGTTCTAATGGCCTATCGCGCGGCAACTCATGAAACTGCGGGTCAGACTCCGGCAAAATTGACCTTCGAGAGGGAACTGCGGCTTCCGTGTGATTTGGTGTTTGGATTACTAAGGAAGAAACCCAGGAAGTCGATGGTTTTGCAGATGTCTTGAGAGAAGCGATATTGGAGATACATGCCCTGGTGCGGACGAAGATCAACTTGGCGACGGACCGGATGAAAACAACATATGACGTAAACGTCAACCATGGAGGTTTCAGTTAGGGCGAATTGGTATGGCTATAGAATCCTTACCGGGGGAAAGGAGTTTCGACGAAATTTATCTTAAGAAGGGCCGTACAAAGGGCTGAAGAGGATCAACGACTTGGTATACAGGACTCAGCGTAGCCCCAGGACCAAGATGAACATGGTACTCCTCAACAGACTGTGCAAATATACTGGCGAAGTTACTGATTAGAACTGATCGGGACGATCAAACCTTAAGAGAGAGGCCGTGTAATAAAATGTAATTATAAAATTAAGTAAGGAATTATCTAAAAAAATTGATAATGGGAAGCGGCCGCGATAATGAATTAAACGGCAAATAAGCCGTCCAGAAATTTCCGCAAGAAATAATCTTATCTGCATGGAAATCTGCCTAGAAACCGGAACGGAAACCTATAAATAAGCCTTTCCCTGAGTTAGTTAGTTAATTAAACAGTCTTAGTGAGTTAATTAGTCAGTTAAGTGAATTACAATTGTAATGTTCCGAGATCAGTTTGGGACTAAAGTGGTTACAATTCACGCGGTTTTAATTTCGAACTGATAACGCCCAACACTATTATTATTATTTTTTTTTGGATAAGTCCGAGAAAATATATCATGCAATTTTAACTTTTCTTTACAGAAATGTCAAGATCAGATCAAAAAAGCAGAAATTTCGAGAACAATATTTTTGAAAATTTTGATTTATTTAAAAAATGTATTTACTTGTTTCCACCTCTTACTTGAAACAAAACTCATTTCGAAATTTAGACTTTTTTTTAGCTATTTTCAGGAAAACTTTTTGGAGTATTTCTCGAAATTTCAACTTTTTTTTAAAAATTTAAACCTAAGATCAAAATTTAAATAAAAAAACCAAAGATTCTGAAAAAATGTTTTTGAAAATCGCAATTCTCAGAAATTTACCTGAATCTTCGCGACTTTTTTCGCGAAATTTAGTTTTTTTTGGAAATTCCATATCTTTTGGAATTATATTTTTTGGAAATTTCAGAAAAAAACCATTTCTTAGTTTCAACTTTTTAAAAGAAACTTTAATTATTTATTTTTATTTAAATATTAGGGTGAAAATTCTGAGAAAGCATTTGTGAAAATTTCGACTTGTTTTCGACTTTTTCGTGAAACAGGATTTACTTCAAAGGTTCGACTTTCCTTTTGGAAATCAACCATTTTTGAACATTTTTTTGGGAAATTTAGAGAAAAATATTTCGAATTTTAAAAATGTCTAAAATTTAATTTTAAATCCAATTTTGCTTAAAAAAAGTCAAAATTTACAAACATGAAAGTTAAAATTAAAAAAAAAGCATTAAAAATTTAAAACTGAAACTTTCTCAAGAGCTATACTTTGTCAAATATGTGTGAAAATTGAAAACTCTTATTAAAAAGTTTAAACTTTAAATCAAATGATGGAATTTTAAAAAGAAAAACTCGTGATTAAGCTATGATTTTGAAAAAAATAAGGTTTGTTAATTATGAATATTAAACAATTCCAGCACGCCATGGTTAGAAATATCAATTATTTTTAAAAATTTCCCTAACTGTTAACAATTTTTCAATTTTCTACTTTTCGCGAAACTAGACTTATTTCGAAATTTAATCTTGTTTAAAATTTTCAAGACGTTTAATTTTTTTCTTTTTTTTTGGATAAGTCGAGAATATATCCGGTGTAACAAGATCATGGTACACCCCTTATTTTTTCTTTATTTATGAAAATAAAATCTTTAAAGTTTCTATACTTGATGTATTTTTGAAACGTCAAATTTTGACATAAAATTGACATTTCTACTGCTGTCACTTCCGCTAAAAATAATACCAACTTTTGATTCTTAAATAAAACACCCTGCATATTGTTACATTTTTGGAATTTGCACAATTTTCTGGATACAATACACATAAAATGAGTAGTTTTTAAAACATCGAAAATTTCTTTGGTCCCATTTAATTTTTCAGCCAAGAAAGTCATGACTCATCCTAATTAGCGCTAACTGACCATATTAACGCTGCAAAAAAATTAAATTAGGAAAACTAAGCAAGTGTCTTTATTCTTAATTTGTTTTCCATAGCAATATTATGTTCTTATTGAATAAATCTTCAAATAAATTGAAACCGAATATTTTGAATTCCTTTGGCTCTATCTTCAGTTCTATACACTAATTATACTTTTTGGAGGTACCACAGTCCCAATATGGTGCTACTTAAGAAAATTAAGTTATGACATAAAAACCATTTTTGTTAGATTATCACGTGATAAAAGAATGAAATATTTCCTTTTTCTCGTGATTTGATTTTTTAAGCTTTAATGTGGTCCATTAGAATTAATTGGAATGATTCATAGCCTTTGAGGTCGAAAAATAAAATGGAACCAAAAAATTGTCTATTTTTTAAAAAATCATTTTTCTTAGTAAGTTTAAAAGTTTTAACTTCATAAATAAAGAAAAAAAGGCAATGTACCATGATACTGTTACACACGATATATCAATTTTAACTCCTTTTATACAGAAACATCAAGATCAGAACAAAATTTAAATAAAAAGCAAAAGAGCAAATTTTCAGGAAAACTTTTTGGAGAAAGTATTTAAGTATTAAAAGATTAGATCAAAATTAAAATAAAAAAAGCAAGGATTCCGAGAAAAAAAGTTGTTGAAAATTGTAATTTTCAGAAATTTGCCTGAATCTTCGACAAAATTTAGTTTTTTTTTGGAAATTAAATATTTCTAGAAATATATTTTTTTGGAAATTTAGGAAAACATAATTCCTAGAATTTCCACTTTTTAAAGGAAACTTTAATTTTTCATTTTCATTTAGGTAAATAATAAAGTAAATATTCTGATAAGCTATTTGTAAAAATGTCGATTTGTTCTGGACTTTTTCGTAAAACACATTTAGATATTTTCGAATGTCTATTTTTTTTTTCGAAAATCGACATTATCTGAACAGTTATTATAAAATTTGGAGAAATATATTTTTTGGAAATATTAACTTTTTTTAGAAGATTATTATAGGTAAAAAGTTAAACAAAAAAGTATTAATTTTGCGACACATATTTTTACTAATTTCTATATTTTTTCTTTAAATTCAATTTGTTTCACAATTTTGTTTTTAATTTTTCGGCTTTATTCAAGAATCTGGATTTATTTTGAAGGATAGAAATTCCAGACTGAAAGTTTTTGGTGATTTAGAGAAAATAATTATTGAAAATTTTAACTTCATTTTACAAATTTCGAAATTATGTCAAAGGTTGAAAAACAGTACAAAATCTGAAAAAAATGATATTAAATATTGCAATATTTCATCTAAATTCTATTTGTTTTTAAATTTTTTTTTGAAATTTACGAATTTTCTTGTGAAACTGGGCTAATTTTGAAAGTTGACGTTTTTCGAAAATATACTTTTCCTAATTTTTGTTGTTGAAATTTTTAGGAAATTTTCCTCCGTATGTTTCCACTTTAATTAAAAAAATCCTAAAAAAAGGAGAAAAATTATAACATAGACTTTATTTTTCGCAGATAAGCAGAAAGCTCGTTAAACTTAATCTATAAAAATCTTCCTTCGCCCCCAAAAATATTCCTAACATAAACAAACATACCTTATGCCACATTGCAATTTCCATGCGACCAGTGGTAATAATTGTAAATAAAAATGTCTTGTTTGGTAAAAAGCATCTTGTTTGAAGAACTTACTACTGCAAGTATTTAAGAACAAAATTGTCATTTAAAAGTCAGTGCGTAATTTGTGCAGCTTCTGTTTCCATGACAATTAGACTACAGTAGATTTCATTTCTGTATCTTAGGGTGCGTTAAATTAGAGACCTATTTCATGATGGAAATCTCAGGTATCTGAGACTGAATTTCCTTGCCTGTTTACACTATGACACACATATGGCTAAATAAAATTTCTGACACTTCTAGCTGGGATAAAGTGTCGATATTCGATATTAAATGTCTTTGCTACTTTAAATAATTAAGATTTTTCTAATTAAGTTTGCAAATTATTTACATGGGGTAGTATGGAAATATTATAAGTGATATACAATAGTTAGTCGCATGAAATGTCTTGAAAGAAAGTAGACGACTGCAAACTCGAGAGAGAGTTTCGCCTCTGGTATGGTGGACATACTGAGTTACCGTGCTCCGATGTTTTGAAATTGGACTTTTCATTCTTTCACTTTTACATATTCCCTTATATTTCCCTTTTTATTTAATGTTCCTGAAGAAGCTCCTTACGATGGTGGGCGAAACGTCTAACACTTTTAGTAGTTCTTTGACACGGTCTAATCCCGGAAAAAGTATATCCTGTACTGACTCTGGCCGTGGAAGCCTTCGTTATCACAATCAGAACTTGAAATTACTAAGTTTGATTTTTTGATAACAAACTATCTTCTTCTTTAATTATATTTAAAATATTTAACCAATCTTTTCCAAAATCAATAGGGCCCTATTTTGAGAAATTACGAATAGACAGAAACAGCAGCGGTTAAAATCGATTAAGAACTGCGAGCTGTAACATGATAATATACATACACACAGACTGACAGTTGTTCTTCAATGAAGAATTTTGGAGTTAATTGCAAAGTAAAAATGTAACAAATGTTATCATCGTTTAGATAAAGCTCTAAATGATTTGATGCATAATTACCCGAGATATTGACAGAAAATTGTCTTTTTTAGCATTTTGCGACAATAGAGCAAACTACGACCAGTGGTCGTGCTGTGCAATTTCAAAAAAAAGCTCCAAAAGAAAAAAAGGTCGAAATATCGAGTATGGAATTGTCCAAATTGCGTGCTATTATACGTACGACTAAAAAAGTGGATTTGAAAGTCTAAAAGCGGGACGTCTCAATTCAGGCGCAACGGTTGACAATCTGCAAAAATAGTGCAGGTGTTCCATTTAAAAAAGCCTAACTTTTTTGCATACCCTGTATATTTACCTGCCTATTGTCAGTCCGTTAGCAGAAGTGAAAGTCATTAAAAAAAACCGTGTGGACCAGCTTTTTAATTTTTGATTCGGTCAAAAATAAAACTAAAAGTGGGAACACTGACCCCTGTACATAATATGGTTGTAACCCCACAACCCATAGCAAAAATATTCTTATTGTTAGTCAGATTAAGTTGAATGTAAGTTACAAAATACTCAATGGGATTTAGATCTCTTGAGTACTTATGTGGCTGAGTAAGAGCTCTAAGTTGAGAATGTTTATTGCGACTGTAACCATACTGACGAAGCCAAGGAGGACCGAAACGGTTGTAAATATTTTCAGCTGTAGCATGTTGGACTATTTTATTAGATAACATTTTATTGAAAACTTTTAAATTTAATGATAATTCAATAACGAAGAAAACTCTAAAACGTTAATTACCATAAATAAATTTAAGATCGTTGTTTTTACCATACCTTTAAAATATTCCAATATTCCATCAGTGTATACAGTTTGGTAATTTTTAACCTCACTTTTTGGTTTGTAAGGGGCTATGACAGTGACATTGTGACCTCTTCTGGCCAACTCTGTCATTAATTTTTCACCTAATATAAATTGACTGTAACCAGGTGCGGGAAATACGCCCAAAATATTAGCACATTTTGTTTGTGTTGTAAAGAGAACACCGTAAATAAAAAGTAAACATAACACATCCAATTGCATCTTAATGTACCGAATTACAGGCGCTATTGCGCACGAGAATTATTTAATATCACGGCATAATAAATGCAAGTCGAGGTTATTTGAACATATTAGAAAGTATGACTACACAACATTGAGATATAATATCTCAATGCTACCTAAGGCAGCGATCCTGCAACTAGTTTAACTTTACCTTAGACATGGACAATCGACAAATGAAATTAAGCTGTTTTTAAACAGGTATTTAATCAAAATGCAAACAGTAAAATCACTCGACTATTAGAATTATATATGATTAGTCATTATTAGTCATTGAGAGTACTTCTAATAGCGAACCATATGTTGTTCAAATGCAGGAATTTGTATTTAAAAATGCCTAGTCACTTACTTCATAATTTTGTTAATTTACTAATATTTTTAAATCAATTTTCTGGTCATCTCAGTTCTCCCAGGAAAGTATTGACTAAAGTTAAAAAAAAATTTCAAAAAGGAGTTACGGTCTGGAAATAACCTACTGAAAATATTTTACTTTCATGTTCAGACGTGTTACCAGGACTTTACTTTGATATGGGATCATAGATAAAAATTCCCGACTATTGGTAACAATAAGAGAATCATTCGAAATTCCCGTTGTTCATAGTTCAATTTATTTTAGTGAATCGGGAATGGGATTCAAACCATTCTCATAATATATCTTGAAGTATAGTAAGCTATCATGGGCATGGCATACTCATGGTGGGACAGGGTAGGACCACTCTCCATCTTATATAGTCCAGACAAAACATATTTAGCCGGAATTATAGGTATTTTTTTCAACTATTATTCTTCTATCTGTAAATGCGCCTTTTTTCGATATTTCATTTTTTCCCACTACCTTTAGAAAATCTGAACTTTTTTTAATTCAAACTTTTCTCATAAGTTGCTTATTTTTTGAAATTTACCCATTATGCTCAAAATTCGCGTTTATCCGCAAATTTACCTATTTATTTATTTTTTCAATATGAATTTCTAGAAGTTTCTATTTGTTTCATTCTTTACAGGTTTAATCGATATTTTATTTAAATAGGTACAAATTTCCAAAAAATATGTTTTTTTGAGGTATTAAAGTTTTTTTTGATTCTTTCGAAATGTTGACAAAATTCGATTTTGACTTGTTCCAAATTTCCAAAAATTATCCTTTTTCAAATTTCTTTATTTTGTCTACAATTCAATTTTTTAGAAATTTTGACTTGCTCCTTGGAATTCGAAGTTTCCTTGACAATCAACTGTCCGTCAAAAGTTTTATTTCATTTTTAAAATGTGTCCTATTTTCTTAGAACTGAATTTTCTTTGGAAAGCTTCGACTTTGGTTCATTCGATCACTTGCAAAATTTCAAGGTTTGATTTTTTATAAAACTCGCCTTTTTTTTAAAATTATTGCATATTGACTATAGAAACTGACGTGAGGTAGATATTTTGATTTTTTTGTTATCAACTTATTCTCAAGATTTAAAGTTTTGACTTAAATTTTCGATTTTCTCAAAATAGTTTTTTTTCCAAAAAAAATTTGATTTTTTCTGAGAAATCTCTACTCTTTTCCCAACATTTCGAGATTTTTTCAAAATTTAGATTTTGCCATTTTAAGACTCTACTTTCATACAATGAAAACCTTGATTTTTCCGGAAATAGTTCTTAATTTTTAAATTTTCACCTCTTTCTCAAAATTTATTTATTTTATCAAAATTGGGTTTAAATTATAATAAAAATGTAAACTTTTCTATAATATATATTTGTGGAAATGTTGAGAAAAATATCTTTTGGAAAATCTAGAATATTTTCATAAAACCTTAAGATTATAATTAGGTTTAAATAATAAAATAAAGATCATCAGAAAAATATTTTTAGAAATTTTGATATTTCTCGACATTAGTCTTTTTAGGAATTTCGAACCCTTTGCTTAAATTTATTTATTTTTTAAAGAATTACGACGAAATAAACAGAGAGAAAAAATTTATGTAAGAAATATTTTTTGGAAACCTTGACTATTTCTTTAAATTTCCAAATATAATATAAAAATAAAAAGTATCCAGAAAAATATTTTTCGAATTTTTCATAAAATTTTACTTTAAGTGTTCGGAAATTATATTTAAACATTACCGACGTATACAATGTGGAACAGCCAAATGGGATAAATTCAATATCTCAGTTATTATACTGTAATGAAATGTAAATTATAGAATTTAATACGTAAGAAAATTTTCTAGAAATATCTGATAAGAGAAAGCGGCCGCGATAATGAAGCAAGCGGCAGATAAGCATTCCAGAAATTTCGGCAAACGATATGCCTTATCTGCTGGATTTTTCTAGAACCCGGAAGCGATAACTATATAAGGCGGACGTCTTTCCCTCGAGTCAGTTAGTCAGAAGTCAGTGTAGTTAGTTAGTGAGTTATTAGTTAGAAGTAAATGAATAGGTGAATTAATTATTCAGTTGTAGTGTTTCGAGTTTAGTTTGGAAATAAAGTGGTTATAACTTCACGCGTAATTATTCGAACCGGTAGCTCGCAATATTTGGTGTCAGAAGCGAGATTATTTTTGTGAATTGTGCGGCGGAATTCGTGGGTGGTTCCAAAATATTGCGCTAGTGAATCGCTGCAATAATTACATTTAGACTTTATCACGGACCATAATATGACATAAGACTGGTAATGTAACCCGCCATATCTCACTGTTGCGATAAGTGGCACTAAAAACGAGACGAGTGAAAAGAGAACACCATATGAAGCATAGACAGTAGAAGGGCTGCGTTGAGTAAATTAAGCAGTGCTTTCTTATGCAAATATTAATACTTTATGAAATTGTTTCGCAATTTTTCGGTTTTGTATTAATATTTTAATTACAAAATGGGCAAGACTTGTTTTGTGTCTATGTGCAACAGTGGTTATAAGAGCTGTCATGAAAAAGTGTCGTTTTTTCGAGTGCCTAAGCACAAACTTGATGTGTAGAAGCGAAAAATCCCTCGAAATGACCGGCTGTTGATTTTGTATGCGAAAAACATGCTAGTACAGATTTTGTTCTAAGAGAAATGGGCAATGAACTGTGAAGAGTACGTATTTCTTAATAAAGCTAATTAGTTTCTACTAAATGAATATATTATGCCCAAAGTAATTTAAAGATAACATTATTTTTGTATACTTAAGAAAGAATAATGATATTAATAGACAGATGAGCCGTTTGGTTTATCAGGGTCCGGCGTATGCATAAAACATTAGCTATAACTTTTTTAAAAATATTTATAAAAAAAAATGTGTCAGGTAAACTTTTTTGGTTAATTATTTGTCACTTTCCAGTGACTCTGATTTTGTTTTCTTAGCTATTATTTTGTTGCTTTGGCAACTGATTTTTGAATTTTCAAATGACGCCTGCATTTTTTATTTGCTCTTTTGAAAAAATCTTAACTTTCTGCAATCGGTAATATTAAATTTATAGGGGTTAGATACGGAGAATTTTGAGAAATCATAATTTTATTGATTTTTATCATTCATTTTTTTAATGTTATTTTTAAGGATATCTAAGTAGCTTAAATAAAATCTTTACAAAAAACGAACATAGATATACTGGCAAAAATTTCATTTTAATTACTAACGCTTGTTTAAAAATAGTATTAAATTATTTAATATGAGAATTGGCAAAATTATGAAACTATTATATTTTCTCGAACTTTTTCACTTCTAAACCCTCTAAGATTTGGGGTTACCTAAATGCAGAAAGATATGCAAATTCTAAAAAAGTAAACAAAAAATAGGGATGTCATTTGAAAATTCAAAATTCGTTACTGTAGCAATAAAAAAAAGTAGGGGAAAAGACATTAAGGTCACCAAAATGTGGCAAATAATTAACCACAAAAAGTTTATTTGAAATATTTTTTTTCTAAATTTTTTTTTTAAAGTTACGGTCAATATTCCAGACATACGTCGGACGGTGCCGTATACTTTGCATAGAGTTACGCCAGTTCCTAAACATCTTACTCTCTATATCTCTCTAAGCCGTCAGTCTCCCGATACGTGCCATACTTCGCCTCGCGTCGGAGTACCTGACTTATAGCCCAGTCAGCAAAGCTTTTTTTTGTACAAAATAATACAACAGCGATTTTATGATTGCAATCAATTAATAGGTTAATTCTGAGCATAAATTCAAGTTGGCGCGGTGCGGGGGGCTGTGCGTTAACCGCCATTTTGATAAACGCGTTTATGTAATTATTTCGATAATGGTTGGTCCTATTAAAAAAGTACAAGAAATCATATTTGTAGAGAATGTTATGCTCTATAACGTTGATTTAACTGTTAGCAACAAATGCTAACCGTTTTAAAACTATTAAGAAAAAACTAAAAAGTAAAATCTTTTCATTGTAATAACTCGTAAAATATTCATTTTATAGAAAAATATGTTTTATAAAAAAGTTAAATTATATACTTTTCTATAAATATGGTTTCTTGTATTTTCTTCATAGGATCGACCATTCTCGAGATATTTACTAAAACGCGTTTATCAAAATGGCGGCTGACGCAAACCCCCCCGCGCCGCGCCAACTTAGACATATGCTCAAAATTGACCTACTAATAGATTGCTATAATAAAATCGCTGTTGTATTAGTTTGTATTTTTCACCTCTATAGCGATTTCCTCGCCTACTGGGCTATTATACAATATCATGTCACCGACTATATAAACTGTTAAGTAGTTATATGGGCCGCGTCAAGTAAAATCTTGAACATTCTAGCCGCTTTATGGAAACGAGGTTAAAATCGGTCAAAATGGAACAACAATTGCAAGCGATATTAGCAATGATAAAAGACAACAAAGAACAAGATGAAGAACGAAGACGACAAGAAAAAGAACAAAATATAGAACGAAAACGACAAGAAAAAGAACAAGATGAAGAACGAAGACGACAAGAAGAATGGAGAAGGAATGCAGACAAAGAAGAACTGCATAGTCTACTAGCAAATATACCTGATAAAATGAAAGTAGACGTTGCAAAAATGAAAGAGGAGGTGAAAGAACAAATTACAGGAATGAGAGAAGAAATGAAAGAAGAAGTGAAAGAACAAATTACAGGAATGAGAGAAGAAATGCACAAAGAGATTGGCGAAGTCAAAGACGAATTCAATATCAACGTTCTTGATTTGGAAAATGCATTTAAGAAAAATTTCAACAAAATCGAAAATGAGATAAAGAAGTTGTTAAGTGGACAAGTTACACAACATGAATCCGAAAGTGTATCCGCTATTTCTTCCCAAAAGGTGAAATCTCCGACCTATGATGGAAAAATATCTTTGCAGGCCTACAGAATTCAGTTCGAAGCTGCTGCTAGGGCGAATAAGTGGACGGAAAACGAAAAAGCGACCTCATTGTTGGTATCCCTGCGCGGAAAAGCTCTGGAATTACTCCGAGCTCTTTTTGACCATAAAATAGCTAACTATGAAAATTTAGTTAGGGCTTTAAAGCTGAGACTTGGAGACCATCATTTGCCGAAAGTCGCCCAATCGCAACTATTAGTAAGGAAGCAGGAAAGTGATAAAACGCTGTACGAATTCGGGGCTGGCGTAAAAAAACTGGCGTATGTCGCCTACCCAACAGCACCAACCGAATTTCTGGACCTTTACACACCTAGAATTTCCATAGAAGGAATAAGAGACCCAGAAGTCCAGATAGTGATGCGCTTGTCAAACTTCCGAACATCGAGAGAGGCACTGATTAGAGCTTTGGAGGTTGAAGCTACTTACAAGGTTTCGGAACCAAAATCGTCACGGAGAATAAGGAAGGCAGACATCGAAGAGTTCGCGTATGACCCTGATCTTGCGAACATCATAAGCAATAACATGAAAGAAACGAACGCGAATATAAGCGCTAGCATAAAGAAAATGGGCGCGACTATCCAAGAGCTGCTGGGAGCTCTTAAATGTGGATCCTAGCAGAAGCATAACATGTTAAAGCTGTGGCAAACCGGGGCATTTAAAGAAGGACTGCAAGGTCAACCCCCAAGTCGACAAGTCCCACGGTAAGAAAACAACACGACGAGAAGGAGAACTAACTAGCTAATGTCAACAAACCAGTTTCCAAAACTCTTCCCATGAAACAGATAAAAAGGACCAAGGAGGGTTTGATGGTGGGAGCCAGCGTGGATGGAAGGAATGTAAAGGCAACAGTGGCACACAGGAGTTAAGGTTACTCTGGCACGTGATACTCAAGCAATCCGTGACTGGCCAAGACCCAAAGATAAACAGGAGTTGAGGAAGTTCCTTGGGTTATGTACCTATTACAAAAGATTTGTGAAAGGTTTCGCGAACATCGCTGCGCCATTACACCGACTAACGGAAGGAAGAACGCCGTATGTCTGGATTCTCGATTGTGATACCGCTTTTAGAAAACTGAAGTCCGCCTTGTGTACAAGCCCTATCTTGGCTTATCCTCAGCAGAATGGAAAGGTTGTGTTGGACACTGATGCCAGCAACGTCGGCATAGGGGCTGTTCTGTCCCAAGTTCAAGGCGATGAAGAAAGAGTAAACGAATATTACATCAAGATCCTGACGAAGCCAGAGAGGAACTACTGCACCACTAGGAAGGAACTTCTTGCGATAGTGAAGGCCATGGAACACTTCCACAAGTACTTGTATGGGCAAGAATTCCTCATCAGTACAGATCATTCGGTACTTTCGTGGTTACTCCGAATGAAGAACGCAGAGAGGCAGACGGCTAGATGGTTAGAAAGGCTCCAACAGTATTACTTTAAGGAGGTGCATCATCGACCGGGACGACAGCATAACAACGACGCTTTGCCCAGAAGACCTTGAGGGGATTGCAAATACTGCAGACGAGTTGAGGACCATGGTGGATATAAGGATCACGTCTGTCCAGCCAGAAGACGGATGGACTGTTGAAGGTCTTTGGGGGTTACAAAATAGCGACGCTGATATCGGACTCATATTGGAATGGAAAGAAGCTGAAGATAGACCGAAATGGCAAGAGGTTTCCGAGAGAAGTCCAGCTCTTCAAAATTTGTGGGCTCAATAGAAATTCCTTCAGGTAGAGAACGGAGTGCTGAAGAGGCCATGGGAAAAGCGCGGATGGAAAGCACGTCAACTTGCAGTTAGTGGTGCATCAGGAGAAGATTCCACAGGTCTTGTGGGAGGTAACAATGGGACCTTTGATGAACATTTAGGATGAACAAGACCCTGGAGAAGATTCGGAAACGGTTCTATTGGGTTAACTGTGGAGTGGACTTCGAGCGGTGGTGTCGGAAATGTGTCACCTGCGCTGCAGGGTCCTCGTACAAATACCAAAGGGGCCCTGAAGCAGTATAATGTGGGCGCTCCATTTGAAAGAATTGCAATCGATGTGGCAGGGCCATTCCCAACATCAGACTATGGGAACAAGTACGTCCTGGTAGCCATGGATTACTTCAGTAAATGGCCTGAAGATTATGCCATCCCGAACCAGGAAGCTACCACAGTCGCAAGGATTCTTGTGGACTACTTCATCTATCGATTTGGTGTTCCCTTGGAACTACACTCGGACCAAGGAAGGAACTTTGAATCGGGGGTCTTCCAAGAGGTGTGCTGTCTTCTTGGAATAAGGAAAATTCGAACGACACCTCCTTATCCACAGTCTGATGGTGGAATGATTTAATAGGACCTTGTTATACCGTATATTCATTTTTTTGATGACGCTTAACGGTAGAAAAAAAATCGCTAGGCAGAAATTGAACAGTGAAACAGCAGTGCTATAGACTTTCAGACTAAAAAAACTATTTCGATTTTTTTTAATTTTATTTTTTTTACCAAATTTACGTGGCTCCGGTATCACTTTGAGGAAGATCGTTTCCAAGCATCAGACAGACTGGGACCGACATCTACCATTGTTTCTAATGGCCTAACGCGCGGCAACTCAAGAAACTTCAGGTCAGACTCCGACAAAAGTGATCTTCGGGAGGGAACTACGGCTTCCGTGTGACTTGGTGTTTGGATCACCAAGAAAGACTCCCAGAGAGACGGTGGGTTTCGTAAACGACTTGAGGGAAGCGATATTGCAAACGCATGCCCTGGTGCGGACGAAGATCAACTTGGCGACGGACCGGATGAAGGCCAGGTATGACGTGAATTCCAACCATGGTGGTTTTAGTGAGGGCGATTTGGTATGGCTATACAACCCTCATTTGAAAGAATGACTCGAATGAGTCAGTCAAAAGTCAGTGTAGTTAGTTGGGTAGTTGGTAGTTAGAAGTAAATGAATAAGTGAGTCAATTATTCAGTTGTAGTGTTCCGAGTTTAGTTTGGAAATAAAGTGGTTATAATTCACGCGTAATAATCATTTGAACCGATAGCCCGCAGCAGTACATATTTAGGTATCGTAAAAATTTCATCCCTAGATGCAATCCCCTTCGAGTTACCGTTTCAACCCCTAAAGTTTTAAATTGAAAGTAGGCACTTGGTATTTTCATTTAAAATGTATTTTTATTTTCTACTCAAAAATGTCATGGGTGCTACATTTATCTAAAAAATAAACAATAAAAAAATAATTTGTCAACTAGATGACAATAATAACTAATAGCGACTCGCCCGGATCGTCCTTGATAATCATAAAGGGACCAAAAACAATTTCGATATCCTCTTTTGATTTTGTAAAAAAGAAAAAGTAAAAACTTATTAACCTTATCATAGTCAATTGTAATTTTTGTCGAAAACATCCCAGGAACTTTCTAAAACTGTGAGAGAATTAAACAGTGGTCAGTATCGTGTTTCAGTTATTTTTTTGCACATTTTGAAAATTTAATATAGGCCATTTAACAGAAATGCATAAAATAATATTACAAATGATCGGTTATGGAGACATAGCAAGATCACAGGCCGAAGTCGCTCGTCTATTTCAACAAAAATTTCCTGATTTACCGCCTATATCCCAAGGTACAATTAGTAACATCGAAAAGTATTTTCACAACAACGAACATGTACGAAAACTAAAAAACAAATCCTTCAATGCATTAACTAATGATACCAAATTGGAAATAATTAATGAGTTTCAAGAAAATCCACATTCCTTAAGTCAACAAGTAGCTGCAGCACTGAACGTGAGTCATTCCTTGATTATTCATGTATTGAAAGAAAATAAAATGCATCCTTATAAACTGACACCATGTCAAGAGCTCAGTGAAGACAATTATGATAAAAGAACTCATTTTTGTCGCCAAATGATGCAAAAATTAGATAATAATGTCATCTAAATAGAAAACATATTGTTTTCTGATGAGTTCACTTTTACTCTTCACGGTCATGTAAATCGCCAAAAATGTCACCATTAGGCTAGTGAAAATTTCCAATGGATGAGAGAATTGCATATACAGAACCCTGAAAAAGTTGATATTTGGGTAGGGTGTTACGGAATTTTTCCCCAGCGAAGGAGTCGTGGCTTAGTATTTATAATTTTCGAAAAATTCTTTTAAGTGCCACTATCAATCTATGAAATAATTTCCTCCACTATCGACGGCTAGCGCTGGGGAAAGAGCAAGAGCCTCTTCTTATTACAGGCTGGGAGTCGTACACCCCTGTGAGGACCCCTCGTTTGGGCCGATGTGATAATCTAATGAGTGGAAAACTTTCCAAAAATTTACAAGTCCCGAACTTAGGAGTGAAAATATTTCTAAGTCCAAGATTTCGCTTAAATAAAATCGAATTTGGTAATTGCGCGGCACGACGGCTAAAGAATACCAAAAAGGGGCGCCAGGTGATTTTGAATCACGCAATTTACCTAACGGAGACGTAGGAAAATCACCAAAATATATCTAAAACGGAAGTTAGACAACTCACTCCTAGATGGCGTAGTTCCCGGTAGCGGCGCGTCTCGTTGCCACTCTCTCTCTCTCTCTCTCTTTCTCTCTATGACCTACCTTGTTGAGAGTGTTGCCGTCTATGTTTTAACCTTACAATTTAGGTAGACAGGAAAATAATTCTTAGAACCAATAAAACAAAGTATTTCAAAGGCCAGAATAAGTTCAAGTGTATTTTACTTTTTTAAAAATTTAACAATATATGCACACGAGGTAAGTGTATCTCCCACAAAATTTCTTATTCCAATGCTAGGTTGGAATTATTGACACTAGTTATGTGAAAGAAAGTGCGCACTTTGTTCCGTACAGTTGTTTACAAAAGCTGGTAAACTTTACCTTTTAAATATATTTAACATACTCGATTTATGAATACAAATATTAAGTTCCTGTTACGTTTTAGCAATAAACAAGAGCAGAATTAACACTAACTGGACCTAAGCCCACCAGAAAATGCTAAGTAAACAAACAAAAAAACGGCCGTAGGTAATATATCAAAATCGTATTATAATTTAGGTAAAATCCAAATGACTGATGGTTCCAACTAAGCTGAGACAATTCCCACGTAATAATATGGAAAACGGGTACTTAAGTGATCGTCGCGAAGGGTCCCAGGTCGACGTGGATGCTTGTACTTCGTGCGGCCACTGAGTAGGTTTACAAGAACTCACTTCACCGAAGTCCTCGAGGACTCTTTGGAGGTTTCCACGAGACGGTGACTACTGCTTTGGAACTCCTCGTGTCTCTACACAGGTCGTGATTGAAAGATCAGAGATGGATCCAAAATAAAGATGGCAAGGATCTCAAAATAAAGCTGATAAGGATCCCAAAATAAAACTGACAAGGATCCCAACCGAAAAAAAGAGCCTTGGTTATTGGTCGGCTCTGCGTGCTTGGGGAGCACCTGCCTGCTTATTCCGGAAAAACCGGAACCATCTGAGACTTTAGTTCTGACACAGTAACACTACGAAATACAATAGCCCCAAACGGTCCGAAGATGGGTCACTGTAAATCCCTTAAAGGAAAGACACCCAGGATCCACTTGGATAAACCTGCAACCGCACCTTTTAAAGGATGACACCCAAGTGAGCGACAAGAGAGAAGATGGCCGATTTCCCCCAGACAAAGACTGACACATGATATGCGACGACTTACAAAACAAACAGCTGTATATTTGGTGGCTTAACCACAAGCACTATCTCTACTGAAAATTTAAACCGTAACAAGGGATTATTGGACATCATGTCATTGGTCCATTTTTCATTGACGGAGATTTAAATGGAGATAATTATTTAGGATTGCTCCAAAACAACATTGTACTAGGTTTGGTAAACTTATATACAGTTGATGAAAATCCACACGTTCCAGATAATGTAATATGGTTCCAGCAAGATGTAGCACCTCCATACGACCAAGTCAATGTCCTGCAATATCTCGATCTTACATTTCCAAATCGGTGGATACGGAGGCGAGGTAGAATGGCTACCACGATCACCAGACCTGGCTCCTCTGGACTTTTTTTATGGGGTTATGTAAAAGTATAAAACCAAACCACGCGACGTAGCTGAATTACGAGCAAGAATAACGCTTGCAATTGCTTTGGTGACACCAAAGATATTGAATAATGTCAGGAGACATTTTTATTCACGATTGGGATGCTGCCGAAGATGTTGGAGGTGCTCATTTTGAACATCTTCTACATTAAGTATGGTTTGTTTTTTATTTTATTAAATGAAAATATTAAATATATATTTTGTTGTTGAAAATTGAATTTATTTTTTTTACTACTGATTTTTAATAAATATGGCAACCATGACATTTTTACATAGAGAATAAAAAGATCTTTCAAATGAGATACAAGTTTCTGCTTTCGGTTTAAATATTTAGGCATTGCAACTGTCACTCAAAGAGGGTTGCATCTAGGGATGAAATTGTACAATAGAGGATGTCATTCTATAATCTTAAATTAACGTATCTCGTGATTTTTTATAAATTTGTAGAATAACTGAGATAGATACGGAATTTATTCCATTTGGTTCTTAAGCACTGTATAAAAGCGACAGGATAATTTTCTGCATCTCATTTGCTTGCTTATGTCATCGAAAAGTTTTTAAAGAAATAAGGATGAGTATTATTTTACAAGCTTATAGTCAGTAAAACTTTTGTTCCTTAAAAACATTATCCCTTAAAAAACAAAAAGCGGGGCTTCTAGACGGCACCAGACCACCTAGTTGACACTGGGGCCATAGGTAGCTGCTAGAGTTCGCTATAGGATGTTATAAGCGGACAAGAAATGTATAGTGTTTGTTTCAATTTATTTAACATTTCTTCGGCCCAGTTTGGAAATATTTAAATTTTTTTATGGTTTGTTGACAATTTTCTAAACAAGTTTGTTTCAATTTATTTAACATTTCTTCGGCCCAGTTTGGAAATATTTAAATTTTGTTTAGAAAATTGTCAACAAACCATAAAAAAATTTAAATATTTCCAAACTGGGCCGAAGAAATGTTAAATAAATTGAAACAAACATAATATTTCCGGTCAATAAGGGTCTACCATGAAGAATAAGAAATGTATAGTTTCTTATAGAACCATAATTTTTGTTCGTTATAAGCGATAGTTTCTTATCTGTGGAGTTCATCATATCCAAAATTGTAATACCTAATAAAATTATAAGGAAAAATAAAATTTCCATATATACGGTGATATTTATTATTAGATTCAATAACACTGCTTAATGAACAATATATTGTATAATATGGTAATAGGTAAACTTGGATAAAATTAATGAGCTTGATAAACAATATGTATGTACAGATATAACATCTAAAAATGTGTAACATGTTCAGTTAGTCACAACAGTTCACATTAAACAACCAAAATGTATCACATTATGAGTTCACTGGTTTGTATAAATATAAGAAGCAAGTTACAGATTTTCCAAAGCTTACTATATCTAAAGTATACTCCATAAGTTTAACCTAGCGTACTTACATACAATATACTATATTATATTTACAACTGATATTATGCTATTACGCAAGTTCGCACCATTGCGATTCGCTTTGTACTTGTTTTATAATATATACGAATATACAGGCTCAATCATATATTGTATATATTTTAAAACTTGCTCAAATAATCTGTAAAAAATGGAGTAAAATAGATACAATACCTCAATTATTTGTATGCACTTTACGTTTTTTTACTAATTATTTGAGGTTAATAATAACCGTACCTAATAAGTTATTGAAATCTTAGATCTAAGTGAGGTTTTTATAAAAATATAAAAAATCTACACGTTCTCCACATTCATGCACACTTTCGTTGCTATAAAATTGAGCAGACTAACCAAATATGATCAATTTCTGTTCCCGTAAGTTATGAAAATAGTCTTATTGTCGTGAAAAATTTGTAAGGAAAAAGACGTTATAATAAAAATTTGTATTGATATGTTTTCTAAAGCAACAATTTTATAGCAAGAACTTGTGAAGTAAAATATACAGTCCAATTCTAATTATTTGTCGAAAATTTTCGAATACATTTCTCAGTATTTGTATGACTAAGAAATATATTTAACAATTTTCAGGCGTTGCATGAGCGGTCAATTTTAAAATATGTAACTATTAACGTACAGACAAGATTATCATACATATACACAGAAAAAATGATGCATATCCCGTTTTGCCGAAATTCGTTTTAAAGACGTCTAATTCATATAAAAAAGCTCTAATGGAAATGTTCTAATTCGAAATACCGGAATGTAAGGTTAGTCAATCTATTGCATTCTTTGAACATCTAGGTAAAGGGAATCGGATAACTCATTTTTTATAAATAATGAAGCGAGGTGAAAAATGTTTTACGTTTGACCAAATATGTTTAAATTACACTGGTATAAATTATTTGATGATGTTTCAATATTCAATAAATATTTGTACCATATTGGTTTTGAAATAGAATTCATTACCAAAGATTATTGTATTTTATTGAATTTTATTTGTATAAGCTTTGCATTTACTTATCAGCATTTTTAATTCAACTCAAGAAAAATGTGTTTAAACAAAAAAAAAACTTTAGTGATCATTGTCACATCTTTCATGTAGAACCAAACTTTTCTTTAACTAGATTTTAGATCAATTATAAACTGTTAAACAAAGGAAATAATTGTAGGCATCAGGATCACTTTATGAAAATAACAAATTTACATGCAGAGGAAGACAAATTTAGGGCTTTTAAGGAACTTATGGCTTAACATGGCCAGTTTGAAAGAGTTGTATCCAAGCGACATTTTTCGGTTTCTCAGCGAAGTTAAGTTAGTCACTAAATTAATAACCAAGGATATCTCTTTCATAGGAATAGAACAAAGATTAGAATATTGAAGCCGAAACTCAATATTAGCAAACCACTGAAATTCAGAATTCCAAATATTTACAATTAACAATATGTCAAAGCACACCTTTGAAGCGATGCGGCGTGGTTAAAATGTAATGCGCGTCTTTGTCGACCATTGAAATCACGAAAAAATTTTTCTTATAACCAACCATCTTTGTCTGTGCTTATATAATTGTAAGATTAATTTTTTCTTTACTCATTGAGCAGTTGGAATTAAAAATTTTTCTTAATGATGTACAGGATTTTTTGAGTCACTCGCTATTAAAACTTTTGGCAATTTAAATCATTGATGAACGAAAGAAATACCCAGAAATATATTTATAAAAAGAGACAAATAGTAGGTGGATATTTAAATCTCATTATGTCAATTTTTGACTATCACTTAGGAGTATTCCTAGGTTTGCACTTCGTTTTTCATATGCTTTTAGCCTAAACGAAAAGTTGAAAAAAAAATTGAAAGAAATCATCAAATTGTATTGACAATTATTCTTTTTCGTAACCATTTTTAGCTTGACTAAGAAATTGATTTTCTTTTTAGTTCATTTATAACTAATATGAAAACTTCATTAACATATAAATGAGGTTAAAATTAAGATATAAAAAACTAAATTATTAAACACATACCAAATATTTTAAAGATTTAACATTAAGGTCAAAAGGGGTAATTGTAAAACCGGGGTAAATGAAAACAGCCCATTTGTTTTTAAAACATCCAATTCTGGAAACTTTAATCTAATGGAAATTATAGATTGTAATATCCATACTCTGGTCACCCAACAGATATAATTAGGCCGCTCCCCTTCAAAAAAGACAGGTTCACAGCGATATTAAGGAATAATGAATAAAATGAGATAAAAATATTATAGAAAATAAATTCAAATAGAATTATACAAAAAATAAATAAATCGTTATATTATATCTTTAACAAAACTCTCCTCAATTATAAGACGATTTCCTTTGCACGACGGATAATTCAAGCCACTAGTTCTGTAACTGAATAGTACGAAAAACGAAATTTATTTGGTTATAATTGTCACTCTAAAAGTCAACGTTACTAATGGACGTAACCGATCAAATTTATTCTGTGTGATGTAGGATTTTTAAATACAATCAATAGAAATAATTTATTCAAATATTGCGTTTTATTTATGGAAATGGTATAGATATATCTGTTGGGTGAACAGAGTATAATTTAGTTAGTAAATCAGCAGAATAAAAGTGTCTCGATATTTTTTGTAAAAATGAGCAAAAATGTCTGGAAACCAGTTCAGAGATGCTTCAGGATTATTTTAATAAAATTTATGAAATTTAATTTTAGGTAAATTACACCACTTACAGTTGATGTGAGTTAGCATTTACAATTGCCCCAGAAAATTCACTGAATAGAGGAAATTGGAAACAAAATAATGTGGTAATTGTAAACGTCGATTAATGCATCGTTTACAATTACCACATTATTTTCAAAAGTCAATATTTTCTGAACTATTAAATAACGCTTGTATGTCGGGAATTACTACTGCCAATGTTATCTGTGATTTTGTATTTGTTGGAATTTGTCCTGTAGATGCTACAAATTTTTCAGGTCGCCAATTAGACGTTATTCTTTTACCAAAATATAAAAATTAAAAATATGATATCTGACTCCACTACCCAAAGAGAAGATAATAAGAGTACTTTACATAAATAAAGTTCATCTGAAACAGTAAAGGCCAGTAAAGGCAATTGCTTTATTGAAAACTATTATGAATTGTAGCACCTCCAAAATAGCTGTTCTTAATTACAGCAATATTTTCGACTATCATTAAAAGCGAAGGGGTAATTGTAAATTGAAATTTTTGCATCAAATTTTATCAATCATATAGATGCGTTGATTTAATTTTCATTAAGAATACATAAAGCTTTAAACTTTAAGCTTCAAAAATCTTTTACAGTTATTCCAGTTGACCCTATCACAAATTTATTTTAGTACTACTTACGGTTACAATAAATGTTTCCATTTTTGTAAACATTGAAAACAGCCATTATTAAACATATGGGCTATATCTCGCCAGATTAATGGGAAGCTGCGGAAAGTAAATTTATTACGAAATACAACCGATAGGAAAAACCTAAGAATCCTTTAAAACTTGGCGCACCCAAAAAAGTGTTAATAGCTTGGTATCAAAGTATTTTAAACTATCCTATTTTAATTGCGTACTTTAATGGCAGTAATTAGGAAAACTTCGCCAGCGTGCTTCAATTTATTCAATGCGAGTAACATTGAGCACTAAAAAAGATTGGACCTTATTAAAAAGATAAAATGATTGAAAATTAAGGTCTATAAAATATGTTTAATTGAAGAATATTGAACTATTTAAGAAAAATGGGCTTGAGTATTTTCGAGTCCAGAAGAAATCACTTTTTTTCTGGAAAATATAGTACAGAATAATTTTAAGTTGCGCTGACTATTGGATGTTAGGGGTTTGCAGATCTAATGACTTTACAAAACAATATTGGAAAAGTTACAATAAAAACACCCGCCACCAAAAATGTAAATTGCATTTACAATATATTAGTAAAGATTGCATTACATTTTGGAAAAAAAATTGCTAATGCAATTTATACTTGGAAAAATAAATCAATAATTCATTCACACATTATTGTCTCTTATCCTAAAAACGCTTTTTTGATGCCTTCTAACCTAATAATATGAAGTGGTTTTCAAATAACGTCTCTAATTAAAGTTTCTGAAGCTTGAGTCACACCTTCATAACTAACAACTTATACAAACATTAGAAAATTTTACTGAAGGAAATTTTACGGGGATTGTAGATTTAGATGTCTGCCAATAATAATTCAAAAAATATAATTATTAATTTTAATAAATAGTTATACTTTTAATTAATTGTAAGATACAAACAAAAGAGAGACACTGTCTTTGTCATCAGATAATTCCAAATGCTGGTTCAGATACATAGATGATACTTTCGCCATAGGGCAACACACCAGATAAAAATTGAATAGTTTTCCAATTTATATCACTTCATCCATCAATTAACGATGGAGACTGAAGCCAAAAACTAACTTTCTCTAGTAGATGTACTAATCGAGAAAACAGAAAATGGGTCATTGGGATCTATAGTTTACGGGAAAAGAGTCACGTGAAATTTAATGCATTACCTCAACACCATTCAACACATCAAATTTTAGTGCTGAATTCTCTGTATAATTTTGCTTAGTCAACCATAATGTGTTCAAACCAAACCTGGATACATTTAAGATTAACAATGTTCCTAGAAGATACACCTGTCCTGTTATGCTGCTAATCAACACAGGAACCTCAAAAATAATCAGATCCAGAAGAAAACGTATTATATTAAATTATTTGGAGAAATCGATCATAATGGATCACACAGTAGACACGAGACATTAAATACTCTTGGACAAAAGTAAGACCAATGCTTGTATTTCTTATTATCTACTCATGAAAAAAAGAAAATGAAAAGAAATCTTGAAACTGCCAGAAAAAAAGTGTATACGCCATACAGTCTATAAAATCTATAAAGAAAACATAGAATAATTTTAGTACCTCCCGAGACAGCATACTAGTTCCCTCTATTTCAAATTAGTGCTAATTACGCAATAGGAAGGGTGTAAAGTAACTAAAAGATACAAAAAGTTCATTGTGAATTGGAACGAGTAATATGCGATGTATAAAAATGTCGCCGATTGATCCGAACGAAGTTAGGAAATACAAAAAAATATGCCAAAGCGATTGTCATTCTACTCAAAATATTTGTGACTGGGTCATGGTAAGTGGGCAATATATGTGAGCCAAAATGCAATAAAATGGTGCTTATAAGAGGGAGCGATCTCAAAAGTGCAAGCAAAACCTAACATCTTAATCACGGGTTCCCATAAAACATGCTTGGTACATCCGTGCTGAAACTTTCTCTATCGTATATTGTATATATTGTTAAAAATTCCCTGAAAACTGAAGCTTGCTGATGCTTCCCTCAGCTCCAACTGAAGCTGTTCACTGAAAATTTGAAAAAATAAGTAAAATTTATCATTGTTTAAAAGCAAAAGTAAAAATTTGATCTTAAAAAATAAATCACGTCGCAGGAAGTCGCACTTGTAATGCTAACCAAAGGAAAATTGCATCGTGTTCATGAATTGACCCTCGCGACCTCAAAATTGTGCTGAAAAAGCAAAAGGATAACATTGAAGGATTTGATTCTTTTTGCCTCTAGATTAAATGAAAATCGTTCGAGAGTATACTTAAGAGATGTTTTACTCAATAATGATGCTCCTATGGAACAATTGTATTGTCTCAATTGTGATATGCTTTCATATAAAAATCTTGTGTACTTTTTTCTGATACATCTTGTAAAAATCTAAAAACTAAAATATTTGTATCATTCATTTAAAATTAAGTAAGACATTTAAATTTAGTTTCACCACCTTCTTAAGATGTTCCTGTATTTATAAAGGTATTTTAATTATTGGTATTAATATTGCAACAAAATAACAATACCTTTAAGAATATCTAATTGAACTGTCATAGATTGACTGTACACTTTTTGGAAAATTCCGGAAATTTTCGTCTAAAAATGGAAAGACATTGTAGCGCTACTAAGAACAATTCGCTGGGCATATTAGCCTTTCTACAGCCTGCCAATTACACGCAGGATTTGGCAGATATGATAGTTGATGGCTAACAGTATAAAAGCTTCCACATTCCAAAAAAGAATCACATTTTATTCGTTTTTTTCTTCTTTTCGTCTATCTAAACAAACACTTATGAAATTAAAGTGAGACAATGTTTATAATTATTTTGGCGAAATAAGGAAGCTAATATACAATCAATACAACATATACTATTTACAGTAACAATATTTTACAATTTGAAACAATCAAGCATACATTTCGAGTGAAATTCTTTAATTATCTCATTTTTCCCGATCTAAAATTTCTTCCTCTTCTATGTCCACCGCATAAAATTCGTTTAAAAGCTAACCTAAATTCAGGATTAAAAATTGTATACAAAACAGGATTCAAAGCGGAATTAAAATAACCTAACCACACAGCTACATTCATTATGAAATCGCTTATGTTACAATCACAAAGAGGCAAAGTTAAGGCTAAGATGAAGAAAGGTAACCAACAAATAACAAAAGCACCAGTAATGATGGCCAAAGTTTTTGCTGCTTTTCTTTCCCTCTTAGCCTCAATGCTTTCCTTCTTTTCTTTTTTGGACGGTAAAAGTTTATCCACGGAAGCAGGACACTGCGGAATTTCCTTATGTATAATTTCTACTCTACTTATATCACTGATGTGACTTTGATGACTCGCTGATCCGTTGTTAGTTGTCGCGGAGGATTTTTCTGGTGATACGTTGTTGGAGACCAAAGGGATTTCCGAACTATTTTGAGTAGTTTTATTACTTAATTTGGTAATAGTAAATGCTGTTGTTTCTTCTTGTTTACCATCACTACTCTGGGCCTCTGTTTCCTCTTCCAATATTTCCATGGTGGTCGTTGATTGACCTTCCATCATAACGATGGAGGAAACTAAAACCTCGGCTGCTGAAGGTTTTTTCTTTTTCGGACATTTTCTTATTCGTAATAATTTTCGTTTTGTCAGGAAGCTCTTGGATACTTTACTATTATTGTTGGTTTGTTCCGTTGATTGTTTAAATTGTCCTTTGAGATCCCTTCGTTTGCGAATTCTGTCTCGAGCCGCTTGGAATATTTTCCAGTAGAGCACACATATCACCAATAAAGGAACGTAGAAGGTTGAGCTGGTGGCGAAAATTTGATATTTCAAGTCTTGACTAACCAGACATTTATACTTTTCTAATCTAAGTTTATTACTATCGTCTTTGAACTGAGGAATTTGTGGCGCTAACGATACTATGAGGGCTATAGTCCATATTATAACAATCATAAGACCTATTCGATTGCTGTTTCTGGAATGGATGTAGTCGACATTTGTTACAGCCCAGTACCTGAAAAAAATTGAATAAGTTAGTGCCACTTACAAATACGTATACACTCTTGTTGATCTGACCTGTATCAGAACATTGGTTCTTAAAATTATTACTATTATTATTGCTAGACTTCATTTGTATATTATCATTCATAATGGTCTAATAGTTAATAGTCTGTAATTGATAATTCATTAATAACATAATCTTGTTCCAGTTCTTTACCTTATTAGATACAATAATTTTTAAGTAATCTTAATTTTTAAAAATAAACAAAAAACACCTGTAGACAAAAAAGTGTAATTGTTGTTGGATATGGAGGTGTCTGAAATTATTTGGTGGAAAGGACTGGTCCTTGGGACTCTTCAAAAATTGAAATACAAATCTTGCCTCCTGAAACCAAGAAATATTAGAAAAAAAACAACTGCTGTTGTGTTTTCTAATCTTTCTTGGTTTCAGCAGTCTTATGACAAACTAATTCGATCAATTTTTAAAAGTAGTCATTCGATAATTTGAAACTTTGAAGAGTTACTTATATTACTGAGAGCTACTAAACTAAAATATTTTCAAGATAGTAGCACTTCTGGTAATCCCGAAAGTTGATGTCATCTTTTTTATTTTAAAAGGAACATCCTAAACAAACATTATTGTTAGGTTCTACGTAACATTCTGGCTATTTTTACGCTTAATATATACATTGTAGCTAAATTAATCGTTTTTGAAATATATTTAAAATGTTACGTCAAAAGAAATTTCAATTCCAAATTTGAAGTTACAACTTTTTACTTTCTATGGAAAATGTTCAGGAAATATTTTGAAAGAAAAGTCGCATATTTGGACATTAATGTTGTAACTAAAACGGAAGCTTCGAGATTTTATACATAAATTAAATTAATTTATTAAAAACATATCAAAACTACTTTCGTCTCGAAATTTTTTTAAACAATCTGTAGTTCTTAACAAAAGTCGAATCTCTAATTTTAACAAAACACTTTAAATCAAAAATTCTTAGAAATATTTTCTTTAATTCCAAGTTTCTTAGAAATTCTGAATATTCTACAAAAATTTTGCATCAACACGTTTTAACCTTTTCTAGAAACACAATTATTTTAAATTTAAAGATTAAATTAGGTTAGGTTAAACATTTTAAAATTTGATATTTCGAAGTTTTGAAAAAAGCCAATTTATAAAACACAAATTCTCAGAATTTAAGAGTTTAAAATTTCGAGAAAAATTTAAATATCGATTTAGAAATCCTCCCTTAATTACAAATAATTATAGAATGTAGAGAAAATGAAAATTTCTGCTTTAATTTATGAAATTTTGACTCTAAACTCAAACATGAAAAAATATTTTTGTGACCATTTGGCGTTTGTTTGACTTAATCTGTACATTCCCACACAACCCTGAAATTTTAAAATTACCTAAAGATAAAATTTCAATGTTAAACTTTAAAATTAAAAAAAAAATTCTTTCATTTCTAACATTTTTCTTCGATTTTCATTCCAAATTTTCTATTTTTTAATTGCAATTTTAATAAAACAAAATTCAGAGAAAAAAATTGAGATTTAGAATCTTGCAATTTTCATTATTCTAGAAACTCTGTTTTTAAAAACCAATTTGTTAAAATTTTAATTTGAATTAAAAAAAATATAATTTTAAGTTTAAACTTGACATTGTTGAAGAATTGTCAAAAAAACTTTATAAATAGAGATGAAGCAAAGTTTGTAAAAAATCATAATTTTTTTAGTTATTTATTTTTGATTTGCTTCCCAAAGTTTTTACTTTTCTTTAATCTCAGAACATTTATCGAAGTTTTGGAATTTTGACATTTTCCTCGAAATTAAACATTAAAGCCTAAATTTTAAAAAGTAACAACATTTTGAGGTTAAACATGAGATTTTGACTCTTTTCCGAACTGTCGATTTTACAATATCAAAACTTGGACTTGCAACCCGAAATTTCTTTTATCTCAGAATTGTGAGCTAACCAAAATCTCGTATTCTTCCCAAAATTTTTAATCTAGCTTTTCGAACTTCAGCTTTTATCCGAATATTTCGAATTTACCCTCAGCATTTGATCGAAAAATCAATATTTTTGAAAAGAATCCAAAAAAATTTCTAAATAAATCTCGAATTGTTTAAAATTTTGGCTTACTTTACAAAGACTTTTGTCTTTAACATAAACTCGAAATTTCCATATTTTCCTAAAAATTTGGAATTTGTTGTTGAATATTTGAAAATAATCTTAATATTTTATGGTTTTTTCTTGAAATTTAGACTGAAGTCACGAAATTTATCTTTAATTATTACAATTGCTTAAAAAAGAAATATAGTAATTCCAAATTGAAAACTTAAACTCTGAATAACATAAGTTGAAATATTGAAAAATCCCCAATTTTGAAATATTGCAAGAAAAAGTTTCGGAGATTTTCTTTTACAAATTTCAAAATTTTTCTTTAATCCAATTTTAATTTGGTTATTTTTTCTAAACTTTCGAATTTTATTAAAAAATTTAAGTCTCGAATTCGGAATTTCCACTATTTATTGAAAATTTTGTTTTAAATTTCGAAATTTCAATTTCACCTTGAAATAAAAAGAAAACAAAAATTCTAATTTTGAATCCGACATTCTCAAAAGAAGACAACTATAAAAAAAGATAGAAAATCCTAAACTTTCCTGATAAGATTCCTTACTATTGAAATCCATTATCTTTTATAAAAATATGCAATATACCATGTGTTTCCCTTCAAAAATTCTAACTTTGTGATAAACTCAAAATGGTACTACATATTTAGTTGTCTTTGCTATTTTGCGCATTATTAATTTTTGTTTTAAATATTTTAAATCAACGAAAAATGCTTAGCATATCAATTTAAAAAATATTTTTATAGATTTTCATTTATTTGTTAATTTCCATTCTTTTTTCTTAAAATTCTGAGCTTAAACTTTTGGTGTAATTTTTATCCTAAAATTCAATTTTTTCCAAAAAGTCACAGTTTAAACTTATTACTCTCAATATATTTCCCAAATTGGGCTTTTAATACCAAAATTACATTTTTCTTCTACTAAAAAATAATTTTTATTTGAATTTTTAATGCTAAACTAAAAATCTTAGGTGTACCTATACTTGCAATTTTGTATTTTAAATAAATTTCAAAATTCCTAATTTTGTTTTCGAATTACCAACTCTACATTTTTCTCCAATTCCGATTTTTTTCTTAAAATTTCGATTTTACCCTTTTGATAATAATTTTATACTTTCAAATTTTTGTAACCTTAAATTTTTTATTTCTTTTTGTTTCAAATTTATTCTTGAAATTCAAGCGTAAACTCAAAATTTTTAGAATTATTTTATTAAATGAATTTGTAGTTTGTATTCTTAGGTGTAGGTGTGGTGGTACACTACTGGATTGCCAAACTAAAAGAGCTGTATTTGATTCCGGCTCCCGGTTTCTTCGCCGCCAGTTTTTAAGAAATGGCCTGTTCCCCAAAATCGACTTAGCCTTTACGGTGAAACGAGTACATACTTGGGGGTAACTTAAGTACTAATAGGCGGCTGAAGCGTAGTGCTGGCCACACCACCTTGCTCGTATGACGTTGGGTGCTAAAGCTGGATTCACACCAATGAAAATATGTGTTGACCGTTGCATTTTGAAATAAAAAAAAAATATAAATAGTAGTTTTGTCTGTTACACAGCTTAATTTGTTAGTATACGTCGTAAACTCTTCAAATGCAGTGCAAAAATCTGTAATTATAAGGCAAAAACCGTGGACATAACTACTGGTATCAAATACAACGCACAACACAATGTTTTTTTAGGGATCTGGATTCGCCGTAATAGTAGCAGCTGTACCTGTTATTTCCCACAGCGCTATATAGAGCTGAAAAAATCAGCCATAACTTTTATAAATCCCGTTTCAGGTATATTTTTAAAAGTTATAAAATTTGTATTAAATTAATTGATGTGAGCATTGCAAAAAGTAATCTCATAAGATTGAAGCAATTCCCTTCATTTTAAACATTTTCAAATAAAATTTGGTAAACGACATTTCAGTATTAATCCAAAATTTAGATTATTTTATTATTTGAGATGGTAAACATTTTTATATTTCCATTAATCGTCCAGCAATACAGATGAAACGATTTCAATTTAAATCGAATTCAATTAAAAGATGCGGAACATTTTCGAAATGCTTCAAAAAGAATGCCGGTGTCGCAGAAACGGATATCGCCTAATAAACAAGAGATCTCGGCTCGGCAAATATAGTATTTTTCAATGCTAAATTAAAGATCCTTCCGGGCATTTGGATTCCAGTAGATTTCGGACCAAAACTCCCGAATGCTCTCAGTTCAGTGAATATTTTCCATCGTGCTTGGTTTCTGTCGATAATCCCGAAATTTCCCTGCAGGTATTCGTCCGGTGAAAATGCCTATTACGCACACCCCGAACGATTTCATAAAGTTGAAATGCCTTTTCTCTTGAAAATGTATCATGAACTTCCGCTAAAGTTGGCTAATTTATTCCGTAACAGATGCTTCTCAAATGTCTTTGGAAAATAAGGAGCCAAAGTGTAACGGACATAACATAATATGTGCATTATATGCATTTTATAAAGCAGAAATCATTTGACTATAGTTGTTTGTACATAGTATAATCTCGACTGATATCAAAGTACACAACAAAGAAATCGGCCCACTGTTTACTTTTGAATTTAACCATATTTTTTTAGTACGGATTTACCAGATCAATAAAAAATATGTAATGTTTCAAGGACTATTTTATATGCTTTAACGTATCCTTGAAAATTAAATGTTCTTTAAGTTAAATCTTTATTTATAATCATTAACCTCATAACATTATAGCAGCTTCATAATAACTTAGTAGCACATAATACATTAGTTACAATTATAATACGTTAGTTACCTATCATAATACCCTAGATACAAATTTTATTTTAAAAGTTGTCAACGATAGGATGAAGCTTTGAATGCAACTCGATTATTAGCGATTTAAACAATCTCGGACGTAGCCAGACGTGGCAAAATACTTGATTATTATAAATTGTTACATTAATAGCTATTAATGTAAGTTTAAAATTATTAAGAGTGCTTCTTGTTTATACTTATAAAAAGTGCTTATGTCGCGATTATAATGCGAGTAATTAAGTTGTGACGGTTGGAAATTGTTGCCTTTGCAATTGAAATTTTCATATCATTCGTTTTTCTTAATTTAATTAGTTTTTAAATTTGTTAATTTAATGCATACTATGCTGCAAAAAATAGCCGAAGTGAATTGTTTTAGTCGAAAACGGATTTGGCCAACAAGCTGTTTCTCATCAACAGGGTATGAGACGCGCAGCGGTTCGAAGAGTGTGCCAACATTATGAAGAAATTAGAGTCTCTCATGAGAGACTTAAAACAGATAGAAAACGATTTACATAGGTTTCCGATAACCACTTTATTATGTCAACAGCATTAAGTAACCGTTCCGTAATGTAGTCCAAGTGCAACAACAGTTCCGCGAAGTACAGTCAGTGGGTAATACGACGAAGAAAACAGAAGAGTAATATGACCTCTAAAACACCTGCGAGTGGTCCAAAATTTACCCTAGCTCATCGTCAAGCACGTCTGTGTTTTGTACACAATCATTTGAATTGGACATAGGCACAGTAGGAGTGTGTTATGTTCTTAGACGAGACCAGGATGTGCCTCCATGGTAGTGACCAAAGAGAAAAAGTGTACAGAAGATCAGAAGAGCGATTTGCAGGATTCTGCTTTGAAGAGAGAGAAGTTGGTTTCTGCATTATCTGGGGTGCAATTGCTGTGGGAACACTCACCGACCTTTCTTTTATCCTTACAGGCGGTCATAGTCGCATGAAAGGGGACTTATTAATGTTGGCACTTAAGTCGACTAAATTAGAGTCGTATTTATTTTTTCGGATAAAAATGTAAAGCCGCACATCTCAAGAATCGTGCAAGAGTATATTGCAACTGGCCAGCATGCAGTCCTGAGTATTCATGAAACCAATAAAACTAAGAATTCCAGCAGGACTTGACCCCAGAGCTTATTGTTCCAGTAGAAGAAGAGTGGCTTCATATCCTACAGGAAACATTAGCGAAGTTAATTATACCTATGTTTAACCGCATCAAAGGTGTTATTAGGATAAGATGGGGGCATCCCATTATTAAAAATTAAATGTTAATTTAGATGTTTCAATAATCATATTTCTTTTAGAAGTAAAAAAAGTTAATTTGTATCTTGTATTTATCATGTTAAGCCTAAGAAATCCTGATAAATTGTAATAAATATGAACTCATATTAAAGCACATCAAATTTTTTCCCAACAACGTATATCTTCTTGGATTTCCTGAATATATCTAAAAAAATTATGGTTAAAGACAAAAGTTGTCAATGGACTGATTTCTATGCACGCAAGTGAAATTAATTTTCTTCATTTCTCTATTGTTGTCAGTATACGTATTTTTTGGATGCGTTAGCATTAGGTCTACTCTATACAACGTAGTTGTCGTCAACATCACTCTTTAAATGTTTGAAGGATCATAATTTTTATTATAGCTTTTACAGGGATCGTTTTCATCTTAACTGCATACTGGTTATTCATTATAGGTATGTATATTTAGGTTGTTTATAAGATTTAGAAAATAACCTTGTTTCAAGAATTTGCTTTGAGATCTAAGTGTGTTGTTTAAATTTTTTTTTGGCATTCTTTTCATGTAACTGTTTTGTTTGCCGGATTATAACTGATCATTGTTTAAAATCGCAACATCACCTCAATGAACATCCTTAACCAGAAACAAGGGAATATGTTTGTTTTGTATATTTATGTCTCAACAGCGGACCGTCCACAAAATTGCTAAACAGTTTAAACTTGTTAGGGGTGGATTTAATTATTAAAACGAACGCTGTTGCCCCACGTGGACTTATTCCGGCAAAGCCTTAGATTTACATATTCCGCAGTTGCTAAGAACTTGTATTTGAAATTATTAATAATAGTTACGGAATAAGTGATAAATTTAACTATACCTGTCTAATGCAATAGCAACTAAATGAAGAATTGATGCTGTACAACACAAAACGTCTGTCGATGTCCACATATCGCAAACTTCCGATCCCATAATCCATTTGTTGCTGATCTGTAATAATAGTATATTTAAGTTTAAATATAATCCTTATATATTGATTGTTTCATTAATTAATTATAATAGACAGTGTTTGCTGCAGTCAGAGTTAAACAGATATTATGTTTGCAAGCAAGCGTTTAACCGAGAGACGGTGGTGCAGGCAATTATGCTATCGAAACGATTAGGCAGATGTCAGATATATGAGCATGCATACGTGCCCCTGCATAATTACTAATTAGTCCAATTAAATTGTTTGTTACTAATGATATGCCTGCACACTAGGGTGCCGTTATACATGGAGATATTTTAATCAACACGCCATGAATTCGCACATTTCTTGTAGCCGATCACCTGTAAACACTGTCCTGTTGGTGCTCATTAACACAGTTCTCAAGTGTATACGCGGTTTAATTAGTAACATACAGGCATTGTTATACAGAATGATTCACAAAAGAGTATAATCCTCATGAGCCTGAAACGCAACCCAATATACAACATACATACAACAAATTTTATCTTTGGGCACTCCTTCAGAAATGTCATAAAATAACTTAACTGGCAATAACTGTGTTTATTAATACAAGATTCCATCTTGCAGACTTACCATCACTTATTATTTGAATGAGATGTAGTGTTAATAAAAAGATAATACACAAACCAATAAATCGCTATTTAACATAGAAGTTACCGAGAGTATGCTCTGTAATTTTAAGAATGGGATCACCATTCTGCAAAGCGCAGTAATTCGGTTCTTGGAGCAGTAATATGGAGATACAGGGTTCGATCCCCAATCACACCAATGATTCGCTTTTTTTGTTTAATTTTGATTGCACTATTTTTTTCTAAATTAGTTCTCTTCATTCCCCTTATTTCAATATGTATTTTAATTATAACCTATTAGGGTATATTATTAATGAAAACTTATCTATTCTCTTTACACTGTTATCCCAGTACCAGAGTCAATAGCTAGCCTATGTTTACTTTTTCTTTGAACTTGTCTATGTATTGGCATAATTCCTTAAATAATAAATGAGGGAAGTTTAAACAAAAAAAATGATTTAGTTGTTTTTAATTAAGGTTATTCTGGCTAGGCTACTCTTTTGTTTACAATAAAATTATCTTTAGGTTTATGTCCAAAGAAGGTTTCACCCCTTTACCACATCGGCAATCAAATAAATAATTACGCGATACGTATTTCAGCTGCAGAACTGGCATTTTCAAGCGTACTAATCTAAAAAGATTAGCAAAAGATGCATCGACGTCATCTGCATTGAGATTCAAATCGATACTGGTGGTCTTTTGCTTTCTTTTCTAGTTCTAATTGTTTAACACATCTGGTGCATGCAATTTTGATCTGCCACAAATAGCCTTCAATAAACTGAAGGCAGCCAATGGTCCTTTATCTCCGTTAAGGGTAATTGACCTCTGATTGATGCAAATTGTTTCATAGGCATCTAGTTTCCTGTTATTTGCGACTGATCATAACAATTTTAAATTTTCGATGTTAATTTTGTGTCTTGTACTTATCATATGTAGGGCGACACTTGATTTTTCTTTTCTATTTTATCTAAAATGAGCGATATGTTCTTTAAATCTGGTTTTAATGGATCTCTTGGTCTGTCCAACATATAATAAATTACAATTGTTACAGCTTATTTTGTAAATTCTCAAGCTTGTCCAATTTATATTAAGCATTACCCAAATTATTGCGAAGACTGTTATTGGCTGCGTACACTACTTTTACGTTGTTTTCTTTTAGAACTTTATTAATTTTATTGGTGATATTCATGTAAAATGGTAATTTCACGACGGTTGTAGGAGTGCTATCTTTAGATTAGTCAAGCTTAGAGCAATCCTAAATTTTTTTCTTAAATCTACATTTTCTTAACATTCTGTTTACTGTTTCTACGGGGAAACCATTAAAAATCCCAACATCTTTAATATTTTACATTAAAGAAATAAGACAATAGGAGACTCATCCCAAATAATTAATCAATGTAGAAAAAAAACAGTAACCGCTGCTTCTGGGGGTTCAAACCCCGAGCCTTCGTCTTAGCAAACAGTTGCTCTAACGTGTTTCAATAGCCAAGCTATTATCTTGTTACGGCTTAAATTTCCATTGGAGACTATTGCCTGTAATTAGGCTTGATATTAGGTTGTTGGTTTTGGAAGCGCTGGCATATCATCTGTCAGGTCTTTATCTGGGGGAAATCGGCCATCTTGTCTCTTGTCGTTGACTTGGGTGTCATCCTTCATAAGGTGCGGTTGCAGAGTCTTCCGAGTGATTTTTGGATGTTTTTCTCTAAAGGGATTTACTTTAATTCACCTTCGGATCGTCTGGGGCTATTGTATTTCGTGGTGGTACCGTGTTAGAACTTAAACAGCAGATGATTCTTGTATTTTTGGGATAAGAAGTGAGGTGCTCCCAAGCACGCGGCAGAGCCGACCAAACATCCGAGGCTCTTTCCGGATACGTTACCTATTCTTTCCGGATCCGCTACTGATTCTTTCCGGGTCCTTTACTGATTCTTTCCGGATCCTTTAAAGATTCGGTCCGGATCCTACTTTCATTTTCACATTCGACCCGTCCAGAGACACGGAGTGTTCTAAGGAATAGTTGTTATCCTGTGGTAGACCTACCAATTGTGGCCCTCGAGGATATCCAGGAGCACCTTCATCGGGGTTGACTTCGTCGATGCAAGATCCTGCACGAACTTGCCCGGTGGCAACGTGAGGTACAACCATCCACGTTGTCCTAGGATCCTTCGTAACGCTCACTAAGTAATTTATTTGAATATTTATTTGGAATCTTTCAGTCTTTGTCTGGAACCGTGTATTTATTGTAAGATGTTTCGGATTTGATTGCCTTTTTAATGGGTTGTTTATAATTAATGTCTGTCAATTTTTTTTCTATTTTCACGATTTCCAGTCTGTAACTCTACCTCATTCCCCAACGCTAACCGGCGATAGTAAAGGAAACTATTTCATACACCAATAGTGGCACCTAGAAGGATTTTTCTTAATTCCTAAATACGAAACCACAATTCCTTTACTGGGGAAAAATATCGCAACAAGATGCTATCTTCAGATAGTAGAGTTGGTATCTCTCTGAAGATGATAGCTTGGCGATCGACACGCGTCAGAGCAACTGTTGTTGTGTTTTCTAATCTTTCTTGGTTTCGTCACTGTAGCTGGTCATATGAAAAATGCAGTACAATCTTGAATATTTTTTTAAAACGCTTGTGGCATAATAGTATATTCTACAACAAGTTGTGGAATGGCGCATATTCCACACGAGCGAAAAGTTTGTAGCCCGAACCGCAGGCGAGGATTACGGTTTCGCTAGTGTGGAATATGCCATTCCAAACGTATTGTAGGCTAATAGAAAAACCCCTAAATGTTCATAAAAATCTTCAAAATAGATTACAAATTTGAAACGCGAGACTTTCAATAAATAACTTAATTGTTACATGTAACCATAGCAACAAAAACAAATTACTTGATATTCCATCCTAAAATAAACCTAAAGGGCTTCTGATTCGTCGAAAGCCTAGAATATTAATATTCTAAACGGTGTGTAGAGTAACGAATATTTTGAACGGATGCTGGAATGACATTTGTTCCATCACAATTTTTAGTCATAGAATATGCAGTTTCTATAATAGTGTTAGATTGAAGATCAAGGTAATTATTTGTAATTTAAGGCAAAAATGTCCAAAAAAGTTGGGAATTTAACTACAAGCTGTAAAACCAATTTCCGTGGACTGCACCTTTGGTTTAACCAACGATATTTCCAATGAAACCCACTCATATAGAGCTTAGAGCTTTGCAAAGGTTAGTAATAGTTCGATTTGCTTGCTATAATGCGTAAAGGACATAGTAATTATTAGACTTCCGTGAAGACTGATAGAAATGTTATAATGCATCTTGCTGCATGATTTCATCGCTTAACAGAAACGATTATCACATTATTATCACGTTCCTCCTACGTAGTTGAAAACTTTGGATTCAGCAATGCCCCCTCTAAACATATGGAGTACATACCGACTAACTAATAGGAAATTATTTTTAAGTACTATTTGATCCCAATATTATTTTTATGTGTTTAAAATAGGCACGAAAATATTTGCATATTTAAATTAAAATTTGGAATCTGTGTTGACCTGATGTCCCTCTCCTCATTGCCTTCAATGCTACATCCATGAACTCAAGACTCAAAGCACCATAGATCAGTCAGATATAGAGTATCTTTCTAAAGTTGATAGCTTGGCTAGCGAAACGCGTTAGAGCAAGTATTGTTGTGTTTTTCAATCTTTCTTGGTTTCAGGGAACAAGATTTGAATATAATTTTCAGAGAATATTGCCAAATGAAGAAAAATATCCCAGCAAAAGTGTTATTTACCGAAAAACTTTTTTATAAACGTTTTGTTTATAGTGTCACTCATTTCGGAAAATTAAAATTTCAGTTCTTGATTTAGCAAGTGGAAGTTATTATGATTCGACCCATATTTCAATAGCTTTGCAAAAACATGAGACATGAGCACCAATAATGAGCAACATGTAGTATGTGGTATTAGCAAGCCAAACCAGAGTGAATCAAATGTTTAATAACACAAATAGATGAGAAAAAACAAAAGCGGGAAACACTATTTAAGAAAATGATGGCAATTACATACATTATTATTGGGATAAACTAGTTTGTCTTTTAAAGGACGTTGTGATATATTAAATACTCCGCAAACAAAAACTTTTTACGTTTGGTTGAACTATTTGAAAATTTTACCTCTCTACCCTGTTAAGAGAAAACATTTACGCATTTTTGCCAATCAGAAAACAAAAAAAAACCTTATTTTAATAAAATAATTCAAAATAAACTCATTGAATTTCTTAGAAATGACGTAAGTATTATGAAAATAAAAAGATTTAAGCATTTTTTAATCAATTTAGACTATCACTTGATGTTAAACACACTGAATGGTTAAATATCACAACAATTGCATATCTGAATGTGTTTACGTACACATAGCTGCAAGGGTTTAGTGACCAGGGTCTCGTAGAATTTTTCTGGGAGAGTTATATAGAAACATGATTTAAATATGCATGACTGCAGACCGAGATTATATTATGACAATAGCGCCAATAAAGGGGAAAGCCAGAAAGGCGTTCAAAAAAAATGTTTAAGGGTTTTTGAAGGAAAAACTTCCTTAGGCGCTTTGAGCGATTAAATATAGGGGAAAAACGAATGGTTTCGCGCAACCAATAGCGTTAATTTGAACTATTAACATGCTCCAATGTCTTGCAGGTACATTTACCTAAATAAATTCGGAATGCGCTGTGTGAGATAAGAGAGGCAAGGGCAATAAAAGCACGCCTCGCGTGAAAAGTGAACCTACAACTGCTGTCAATTTTATGGATTATTTGTGTTTTGTGTTATGAAATTGATTTTTCTTTCAGACCGGAATCTCGTACAGGCCACAATTACAAAGAAACGATGAGCAGCTTTATATTATATAGCAGTAGGTGTTTATTTATATAGAAATAGACGTCAGTGAGCGAGACCTCGACTATTAAGAAGAGAGTTGAAATCTAATGAATTATAAACTTCAAGAAGGCAATTGTGGTTCTAAAGCTTTTTAAGAATAAACAAATATGTTTTGAACATTTACTCAATTTAGTCGAAGTTAGAGGAGATATCCTAAAATTACCTGGCCTTTGCAAGGCGTATCAATGATTAATAACACCCTAATTTTTTTTTATTTTTTTGTGACCGAAGTTTAATGTATCGTTTATATGTTACTGAGTGAACTATTTCTTTATAAATATAAGTGGCGAAGAAAGCTGTCAATGAAGTACTTTTTGATAGATACACAAAGGTAAAATTGTTTTAATATATTTGAATTTTTTAAGTTAAGTTTAAATATTTTGCATATCGACTTATCTAACCAAGACTGTAGAAACTCATTATTTGCAGTATTGAGTTAATTCAAATCAAAGACTTGATCGTATACAAATATAAAAGATATTATAACTAGAAATAACAATTTTAATTTACAAATTATGAGATTTCTATTTTTGAAATTACAATTTGAAAACTAAAAAAAACAGGGTATAACTGTTTTTTGTTAATTTTTAAAAAAATTTTAGTTTTCACTTCTGTCGGCAGTCCCTATAAACGCCCATTTTTTTAAAAATCTTTGTGGTGGTCCTTGTTTACACTTGCTTCTTTCTGACGCTGCTAAAACTTTACTTAACTAAGTATTGTTCGGTATTATCCAGCAACTGTTTGTGATTTTTTTCTCCTCCCTCCACAAAAGGATGAAAAGTAATCTCAAAACATGCAGAAGTCCTCACAACAACAAAATCTGTCGGATGGGTAGGGAAAGCGGAGTCTCAAGCTTTGATACGGTATAAGAATAATCTAAGGAAAACACTGTCCCCGCGTCAGAAGTCACCTCTCTACATGCATAAATACGAATTTTTGCTTTCTTTTATGATTTGCTACAATTTACTATATCAAATAAATATTGTTAGCAAATCTTTGCAATCAGAATCGGCAGAATTGTTAAATGCAACAAATCTATTACACAAATGGTGCCAATTTGTTAAGGGATTCGAGGATTTTGGCTAAGTATCAGCTGTAATTATAATAAACAAATGGTCGAAAAGCTAAAATTGTATCATAATTTCAAAGAACAAGTAAGCGAATAAAAAATAAGAATGTTCGACTATGAATCACAAAATCAAACTCCAATAGTCAGAAAAAAATTATGCCCACCGTATTCTATCCTTTGATAGGTACAATTTTAAATTTTGGAAATAAGTACATTTATACGTTTTCAACAGTTGTATAATTTTAATGCATTTTAATGGTGCATAATAGGACTCATTCTAAATTATAGATATGATGAGAGCTTAGTTTCAGTCGTGAAAAGTTACAATTGTAAAATGGAGGTTGTGTATTTTTTTTTGTTCCCAAACCTAAAATTTATCGGTAAGATTTATATTTTTAATCGCGGAAATGAAAATCGTAACGAAATCCTTTTTTATGTATAGTGCCCCCACACTTAAAAGCCCTAGGGGCCTGGGCAAAGAGCGAATGGGCCCGCCGAATGTGTTTGCCTCTGTTCGCGAATTAATGAATGGGAATGTGAAAACCTTTATTTTTTGGTCACCAATTATGTTTCAGGAGATCCTGATAGATTTGCAGCGAGCCTGTGTTCAAACGCCAAAAAAACAATGTTGCTCTCCCCTGACCAAGAGCGCCGAGTACAAAACTTGAGTTATACTTGCCAGAAATGTTTGAAAATAAATTTCAAGTATATTTTTTACTAGATGACAGTTGGCATTTCCAACCTTTACTTCGTGGAATTCTTTAATATTAATAACTATTAAACTTTATTAACGATTGAAAAGCAACATATATTAAAAATTCCACAATGATTCGATAAATATTTAATAACTATTGCTTTATAATTGTTAATAAAATTAAATAGTTATGAATAGATGACAGTTGTCTATAAGTTGAGATCAAGATGATATTTTGTTTATAAACAAAACTCAGATGGTTCAATAAAAATAAAGCCACACTTTTTTAATTTTAATGATAATGTGGTTAAAAGAATTGTAACTAAATCCAATGTGCCCATTAATTAAAATATGGTTTTCATTATTCGCCGTTCTTAAATACATACATTTGCACGTTAAATAATTATTCATTAGTAGCAGAAAAAACAACTCATGATCTAAAGTTACCGAATAAGAGACGAACCTTAAAGAAAGCCAAATAAAATGAGTGCAATTAGTATCACGTTGCAAAGAAAGCACAGGGAATAACGATAATCAGCTCGTTCAAATTAACACTTATTGGAAAATCATTTGCAGGGGCGTGTTTAACCTTTTGTTCTAATATTCGTCAAAACTTCTAAATTTTTGATAACTAAGCTACACTTGAAATAGAAGTTGCGTAGAGAATGATTATCTGCCATCCGAAATTACATTCTTGTAATAACATTTTTTTAAAACTCCTCTCATTTTGCAGCTGTACTTTAAAATTAAGATTACTTCAGAGCTCGATTAACGTTGATTCGAATTGAGTATTAAACTTGTCAAATCCCATTTTTCGTAAGATTTAACAAGAAATTGCAAGGGTAAAACTTTTTCTCATTAAAGACCGGTTATAATCGTTAGCATCCATTGAATAACTTTAATGAGAATTTAGTGCCTAAATGTTCCAAAGCAAAATGTTCCTGTTAACAAATTTACATTCCAAAAGATACACACTAAGGAACGCATACTTTATGTATAAGGGCTATTTAAAATGATAACAGTTATTTTAAAATCCAAACAATTTCCAAACTTGCAACATTTATCGAGAAAATATCCTTAATCGGTAAGCGATTCTCTGAGCGATTGAGTGATAAATTATCTGAAAGCAAATTTGCTCTCCCACATCGCTCCCATCTGGAACATAATGGAGGAATCATAAAACTTCTACTTTAATCTATAAGCAGGCTGCACGTGTGTGTTGCTAACCGCAAAAATATCGATTCTAACATTATATTCATTATCCCTTTTACGACTTATATTCTTTTTCTCGTATTTGCTTTTGATATTATACGATTGACTTCGGTGTTATGCCTCATCTTTGTGAGATAGAAAGGCTAACTTTGTAAACTTTTTCATATTTGATCCAACTTTAATCCTTGAAACTGATATAAGTTTATAGGTTAAGGGAAAGTTTTTGGGACAAGCGTACTTAGATTGAATTAACGCTATGTGTTTGCAGAAACAGATAAAACAGAATCGTTGGTAAAACCAAAGGTCCACATCTTTTGAGTTGGTTTTACCTTCAAACTTGAAATTTCGACTTAAACGTCCAAAATTCAAAAACAAAAGTTGGTGCTTCGAAAAACTACTTTTCTAATTTATTATCAAAATACTAAGTTTGCAGCTAAAACTTGTAACTCAATGTCGAAATTAAATTTTATTGATATCTCAGCAAAAAATATACAAGAAAAAATTGGAACATTTAATATATTTCTCGATGTAATTTAAGTAAATGTGTCTGTCTCCTAAAAATTCGGAGAATTGATTTTTGGCAGTTTGTGATAGTTGTAAAAGTAAACAGACAATAACGTGACTTTATAAAAATGGCGGAAAGTGAAAAACTGAAATTACTTTTTTCATGTAAAAAAAAGTTCATCACTTTGATCAAGTAGGCGAATAATTATAATGTACGGTAAAGCTTAGTTGACAAGTATCGATTTTTGGATACAAAATATCACTGAAACCAAAAGAGTACACCCCACAAGCTAACAGTTACATTTTTGACCCTTTCTTTAACATTTTAATTTTGCACTGAAAAATTTTAAGTCAACTGAAAACTTTCATAAAAACCTGAAAATTCCTATTCAAACAACAAAGATTTGTCCACACCACTGAATTCACTGCCCCCTAGAAAATGCCTATACCAAATTTTAATAAAAATTGCTAAGTGATAACCATTTTATGAGCAAAGAAAGAATGAATGCATATTAAATTTTTATAATTTTCATAAATTTATTTGGTTCTATGATATATCATTCCATATTTTAAAATGTTTTGAAAGAGAAGGAGTAGACATGCCATTTAACGTGCCTTAGACAATTTAAATGCATCTTTTGTTTACAAAGTTACAAGGTTACAAGCTACAGATTCAAAAAAACTAATTTTATGTAGTCCTAAGATGATGGTCAGATTTTTTTTTAAGTTTAATCCACTCGCAAAGGGTAACCCCATTATGCTTTCAAAGCACTGCGAGTAGGATGCGAAAACAAGGATAGATGGCGATGAACCGCCGTCTTAAACAAGGTTGTAATTTTTGGGGAAAATTCCTTTCGGTAACAAGTTCCATAACTTGGAAGTTCTATAGAAAAAAAATCTCCGTAGAAGTCCTCACTGTGTCAAGCTGGACCGCACAGGAATTTGCTGTCTCCGACTGTCTAGTACGCCTCAAGAATCTTGCCCTTGGGGGGATCAATCCAATTAGTTTCTGCCAGCATCTTTCATGATAGTACTTGTAGAAAAGAGACAAGTCACCAACTATACGCCTGTGTTTCGAGAGAATCGGTCAGACTTTCGTCATCAATTAGGCGAATCGCTCTTCTTTGAATTGAATCCAAGAGAGCTAAACTGTGTTTTGGGGCTGAACTCCAAACATGAGAACAGTATTCTAGTGCTGGTCTAACTTGAGCTTTGTATAGTATTAATAGCTTGTAGGTCAGACAATTTAAGTTTAGAAGTTGAATTTTTTTTTTTTAGAATTTTCTACTTCGAGTTCGAGTTTTATCAAAATTCCAATTTTAATTTTGTACTTTTGTAGTTGAAGCTTAAACTCTGAATTTTTTGAAAAAATTTTGAACCAAAATTTGAGAAATGAAAGTAACTTTTTCAGAAAAGAAATTCGTTTAAAGGTAACATATAACGTATAAAATATAAAATTTGCAGGTTGAAAGTAAGAATTTTGGGAAATAGGTGAAAATTTTAAAATATATATGTTTATATATATATTTTGACAATATATTTTCCAAAGATTTTACTTCTAAAAGCTTCAAAATATTAAAGTAACATTTTCATGAAAAGTAGAGTATCACGTCAATATTTTTAAATGAAAGTAGAAATGTTTCATTGACACAAATTTCCAATTAGTTTCGCAATTTTTACTTTTATTTTAATTTGGTGTTTTAACTCTAAATAAAAGAAGGGCAAAGTTAAAGAGAAAAATATTAAAGATTTTGTAGAAAAACACTAAACTTCGAACCAAAACTAGAATTTTTAAGGAAAACCAATACTATCAAAAAATTTCTTTTAAAATTCTGATTTCAGCAAATTTGAATATTGGAAGAGTTTTAATATTTAAGTAGAAAGTCTACATTTAGGATTTTTTTATTAAATTCTAAAATTTCAGATTTTTTTCATGAATTGCTTTTATGTTGTTATGTTTTACTTTGGACATCTTATGACATCTAATTATTGAAAAAAAATTGATACATTTGAAAATGATAACCTACACCGCCCCTAAATAATAATGTTACGCAACTGTAAACTTCTTGAGAATCCAAGCAAACACGATTTAAGGTTTTCTCAATCGCAACAGAAATAAAGGCAGATTTTAGAAAATGAGGATGTTCACCCTTTTCTTAATAAAGCCTAAACGATTAGCTGTTTTTTCAAGGCACGTTGTAGGGCATACAATTTCTCACTGCCCATTTAAATGATTTTCTATTTTTACTAATAACCAAAATACTTGTCCGTCGTCGTTCGGTGAGACCCACCGTAGTCGAACTTGCTGTAGTGGTAATAAGATAAATAAGGAATTTCCGGATTTTAGGTAAAATCCTACGAATCTACCTTTTTACCTTTTTCAGCGTTTTTTATGCGTTATTGCCTAAATTTCAATTTCGCTTGCTTCTTCGCCTTTTTATACATGATTTGGACCTACACCTATTCATCCTTTTCTATGTATGTATATATTTACACATAATAAAATAAAGCAATAAAATTAAAACTTCATCCACCATAATAACAAAAAAAGCTTCAAGCATAACTCTCAAAGAAAAGTAATTTAACAACCACTACTCTTATAACCCATCCAGTCCCCTTTAAGTTTTGCCTGCTCTTGTTACGCAGGACAATTGAACTATGTTGTCTATTTATCTTAATTTAATTTCTGAAAAAAACAATAAAGTCGGTAAAATGCTAGCGTCACGAAAGGATAATCTTTTTCTAAAATTTATCTTTGAACTGTTTTGTGTAAAGTATACTTACATGCGAAAAATGCCTTTGGGAAATGCTCTTATTAAACACATGGTTTGTAGTCAATTGGAGAAAACAATTTTTTTTTCTCAAATTTTGATTCAAATCCCTAATTATAACGTTTACCTCAGATTTTAAACTTTAACTAGAACATTTGGAATTTGAGTATTCTTTCTAAATTCTGAGAAATTTCTCCCAGCGTTCAACTCTTTTTTTTCTAACCAGTTACAAGTTCACTTCTTAGGTTTCTCCTTTTAGGCAATCTTAAAATTTCAATGTTTTATAAAATTATTGACCTTCATCTGAATTTGCAATGTTAAAATGCATTTGATTCTTCAGAATTTCGAAATAAAGTTTTTCTCACAAAGTTATTTATTTATTTTTTTTAATTCAACTTTAATCTCGAAACCTCCATCTTTTTTGGAAATTTTAAATTTGAATTAGATTTTCTGTTAAGTTTGAAGTACTTCTATATTTTTCAGTATTTTCTCAAAATTCAGAGTTTAAAATTTTCGTTTTTACTTTAAATTTATAAATGTTTTTGTTTAAATGTGGACTCTTTCTAGAAATATGCAAGTATAGTAAAAATTTTTGTAAAAAATGTAGTGTATCAAAGTTCTGAAGTTAATTTTGGATTTTTTGAATTTAGAATTTTAATTCGAAATATCCAGAAAAGACTACATTTATAGTGGACAAAGCTGTTTTAGATAAATTTTAATTACGAGTAAGATTAAATTGAAAAAAAAAAAAATAAAAACAAACTGAATTCATTAATAAACGTTTCTTAAAATAGATATCAATTTTTGTTAGAAATTTTATTAAATTTAGAAATTTTCAAACAAAAAGTGGAATACGTTAATTCGTAACTTTCCCTGTTCGAACCCGAATTTTTCAATATTTTAAATTTAAAATTCTAGAATTAAGTTGATCTTTTTAAAATTACTATCTAAATCTTAAGAAAAGAGAAGCCATAATTTCTTGGAAAAAATTTTAAAGTAAACATTTTTGACAAAAAACACGAAAAACTATAAAAATTGCAAGGCAAGTTTTAATTACGAATTTTAAAACAAAAATCTCTAAATTTTGAAAAGATCTAAGATAAAAATTATCAAAACTCAAGATTTTGTTCTGAAGCAAAATTTAAAGAAGAAACTTTGAGGTTTCTTGGAACTTGCACTGTTTTCTAAAAACCTTTAGTGAAAATTTTATAAAAAAAAGTTTAAATGTCGAGAAAAAAGTCAAAATATTTTAAAACAGTTTGATTATTTAACCAATGCCAATGTGAAGATTGTGAGAGAAAAATAAAATTTATAAAACAATTTTTTTTTAAATTTCGACTTTAATCTCGGTATTTTTAACTCAAAAAATTGTAAAAATGTTAAAAATTAAATTTTTACTAAAATGTGAGTTTAGGGTCGAAATATCGTGATTAAAAGTAGAAAAATTTCCAAATAAAGTCAAAATTTGGTAACTACGTCAAAAATTTCAGTATTGAATTTGAATGAAATGTCAAACTTACTCCGAAGTTTCCTCTTGGAAGTGAAAGTTCTAAGAAACAAGTCAAATTTTCGGAATCAAAATCGATACATAAGAAATAATCAATTTACCAATAACAAATTTTGACATTTTTTATTAGAAGTTTAAAAATAGTTTAATTAAACTGGTTAGTTAAAGTTATGAAAAAACCTGAATTTTCTAGTTTAGAAATGTTCAGATTTTGTGTAAAACTGAAAATTTACAAATAAAATGGACATTTAGAAAAAATTTGCACAAGAAATTCCTAGAAAAAAATTTACTAAAAAATATCCTTTCAAAATTATGACTTTATAAGAGGTCTTCAATCTTTAGTAGAGTCAAAATTTTTATTCTTATACCGAATTTAAACTTTGAATTTTTATAGATTTATAATTCTTAAAAATTGAATTTGCTCTCAAAATGCGGAGTTTAAGCTCGAAATTTAGAAACGGCAAAGTTCGACATTGTTTTTATAAAATTTAAAATGTAAGATCGTAATTTCGGATAAGAAAGAAGAAATTTCGAGAAAAGGTTAAATTATTTTTAAAAAATTTTCTAAAATTCAAGCCCTAATCTTGAAATGTTGGAAATTTTTGCAAAATTTTTGACTTTTAATACATAATTTTTACTTTCTAGAAAGTTTCAAATAAAATTTTAGATTTAACAATAAATTTTTCTGAAAATAATTCAAATATTTAAGTTTAAATTAAAAATTTAAAAGTTTTTGGTGACAATTCGAGAATCAATGTGAAATTCTAAGGATTTTTTAATTTGAAAATATTATACTTCTTCTGAATATCCTGAGTATAACCTAAAATGTAATTTCCTAATTTTGACACGGTTTCTCGCAAACTTAATTACAAATTTTTGAACTTTTTCGCAAAATTTTGAGTCAAAGCTTATAATTTTGGCCAATTTCAAGATTAAACCTTAAGTTTATTCTCCAAATTTTGTCATTAAATTTGTAGTTGGGAACAAAATAATGTTTAAAATTGTCAAGAAATGTTTTTCACGTTAATTGTGGTTTTGATCTATTAATGGCTTTTTAGGGTATTTTTATCTTTTCTTTGCCCTTTTCAGATGTTCGTCTTTACCTAATTTAAAATTTTGCTAACCTTTTTACGTTATTTGATTGTGTCTAAAATCTGCTTTCTAATTATGATTAAGCAAAAAATATTCTCATGTTCTGTTTATATTATATGTATTGGTATATTTCAAGTATTACTTGCTGAAACATATAATTTAATGTTAATTATAACTAAAGCATCAGCTCAGATTAACTGAGGCAAATGCAGATGTTATTATTACTTATAAGACATTTGCAACCAACTTAAATGATTCGTTACAATTGTAAAAATCGATGACTTTTGTGCAAGTGAAATCAGGTTGTAGATTAAGACAACTTAGTTGCAACACGAATCTCTGGAAATATTAAATTCGTCATCGTTCTAAATTATATTGCCTCTCGTTAAACTTCTGGAGGGGCAATTTCAAAGAAGTTTCAGGGTTCAGATATTCATAACTGAGTTAGATGAAAAGTTAAATGCAATAAGCTGGTTTCGAAATAATCAGTTTAGTCCAAATAGGTTTGGGAGATGGATCGGATCCAGTGTCTTCAATAGATCACGCTCTCTCTCTGGCTGATGATCGAATTAGATTTATAAAACGTCCAAATTGTATTCATTTGCCCTCGAATGCAAATCGGGCATTTAACTTTTAAACCGTAGACTTTATATGCGCATTCCGGGTGCAAGTAAAATTAAGGATTTCTTAACTTTTTCAACTTTCAACTGAGGAAATGATTTAAGCAATGATGCAATCCGTTAATTGGCGTTCTATCAAATTCTTTTTAAAATAACGAAGGATATGAGGCAATTATTCTGAGATCCTATACTATATTCATAATTCAAAAGCTATTTTTAATAATTTTGCAAATTGACAAAAAGAAAGAAAAATTATCTAGCAGTAGACAATTTTAAAAGTCGTCGTTTTTTGGACTGATTTGACTTTTATTATTGCAAAGACTAGTGATCACAAATTTCCAGAATTAGATAAGACTCAGGGCCGCCCAAGTGGTTACTAAATGTTCTGTATGCGATGATTTGATTTGTCATCAGTGTTTTATTGTTACCCAATATGTTAGATTTTATGCTCAGACATGTTTCTTACATTTTTTAAATAAAGTAATTTGTCGTTTTATCACATATATAGTGTGATTATAAAGTTTGGAACAAAACTCATAACTCCGTTATAATCTGTTTTCAAGAAAAACCTCGCATAGTTCGATTTGATTTTTTTAAAAGCCGGCCTATGACGTAAGAATCGTATTTATGACGTCACCCATCTTTGCACAATGACGTCATAATTGTTTTTTTTAAATGGCAGCCTCAATTTATTTTTGATGTTTTTTTTAGAGCTTTTTATTAGTGAAATGACGAGGTAAATGTAATTGTACCTTACATAAAAACTTTTCGGAAAAACGCAATTGCTTTAAAAAATAAATATTTATCCTTCATGGAAAAAATTAAGTATTACACCCAAAAAATAAAGGCTTAAAGTCTTAACTTCCTTAATATAATATTACAACAAAAACTGCTGTTTTTATTTTGTTTTATACTAAGGAGGGAATGAGCCAGGTGCTGCAACGAATAAAAATTGGAAGCACTTGTTTTAGTGATAATTTAACAGATTATCAATTAGTTGACTCCTTGTGTTAGGTAAATCTAAAACCAGAGTGAAAATAGATTTTAGTAACATTAATTACACAGGTAATATTAGTAGATAAAACTCATAAAAAGTGTAACACATTACAAATTACAAAAAGTAATTATTCTTTTCAAAGTTAACAACAATGGCACAGTATCTCAACAGGAAAGAATACAGATAGTGATTAATGGTTGGATAAGGCGGTCGACTAAGGACTGGTGCCCAAGCATGTGAGTTATTCAACCAAGAACATCCTGATAGACCGCCCATTGCAAGATCTACAGTAAGTAAATTGATAGCCAAATTTATTGAAATAGGATCCATTAACTATTAATCTCGACAAGGTCGACCTCGAGTGAGCGAAGAAGTTAGATTGTATGTGTTGCTTGAAGCTGGAGAAAATGTTTACTCTTCTGTAAGCTCTAAATAATAACGTGGATCACTCGTTTGTGGTAAAATTATTCAAAGAAGAAAAATATGATCCATAAAAAGTGCAATTTGATAGACGAGATAAACGAGGATGATTCAGACCGCCGCTTGGAGTCTTGTGAACAATTAATGTTACATTGTGATGGAAATCCCAATTTTCCAAATAACATACTCTTTTCTGACGAAGCCATTTTTTGCGTGAATGAGACAGTATAACGGTTCCCGATATTGGGCATGGAAAAATCCTCAGTGGACTCGAGATTTCCATGGTCAAAGGCAAGGCAAACTAAACGTGCGGTTGGAAATAATAGGACGACATTTTCTAGGACCTTATTTTTTTCAAGAAAACCTTACTACAGCACGATATCAAGATTTCTTGCAATTTGATTTAATACCAGCTCTGGCAGTTCTATTTCCAAATAATGACGACCTCGACCATCAAAGTATTTGGTTTCAACAAAATGGGGCTACCTCCTAACTTTAACGCTGACGTCTGTCGATATATCGGCATTTCCTGGAAGATGGGTAGAGCGTCGAGGAGCAATAAAGTGACCCCCACGTTCAGCAGATTTAAGTCCATTGATTTTTTTTCTGCAAGGTTACTTAAAAGGAAAAGTTTATTTTAACAGGCTCAATAATTTAGGAAAACTACGGCAAAGAATCCGAGCCGAAGTGGTACAAATCAATCTTGACATCCTTGAGCGAAGTGAAGTTGTTTATACCCCTAGTGGTTAATGTCAAATGGTTGATGGAAACCATTTTAAACATTTGCGTTAAATTTTATTTATATTTTGCATGTAAATCCTAATTTTTTCCGTGAAAGATAAATTTTTATTTTTTAAAGTAATTGCGTCTTTTTCTGAAAAATTGTTAAGGTACAAATACTTTTACTACATCATTTCATTAATAAAAAGGTGTACAGAAACCAGCAATAATAAATTGACGCAAATACAGGTGACGTCATAAATAAAGTTCTTATGTAATAAGCTGGCTTAAAAAAAACAAATCGATCTCCCCTAGCGTTTTTCTCAAAAACAGTACATAACTGAATTATGAATTTTGTTCCAAACTTTAGCACCACACTGTATATGTTTTTGATAATGTCTCAAACTTGAGGTATCCTAGCTTCAACCCAGATATACCAAGAATGTCATGTAGGCTAGAACATTCCTTATTTTTTTGTATTTAATATATGTAAATTATATTTGTAAATTTTACATACCAAAAAAAAACATAAACGAGATTGGTGTATCTTGAACGATACACAATATTTTAATAATGGCTATCCCAAAAGATACCATGACGCCTAACACGCTAATGCCCACCTATGTATTACGGGGAAGACCTGTGTGAAATTTCATGCTTTTAGACTCCACCCATTTAAGATGTGCGTTACTTGCCTGTAAGTGCTTAGAGATTGGTTAAATAGATTTGTAACTAGGACGAAGTAATGAATTGTGAAAAAGGCGTTTGAATTCTATTGTAATTCAATACATGCAACGTTAGACTACTGATCTATTTTTTATCTTTGATTTCTCCGGGAAAACTTGTGAACCTTATAAGGATCCACACATCGATTTATATATTTCTCCAGAAAATAAACACATATTTGCATCCATTTATCTACGTAGATACTCCCGTTTTAAATTCACGTTCCACCTACTCGTATATAACTTTTCACTAAATAAAATAAATGACTGTTTCGCAGACTTTCTTAAGCGACTGCCAAGTGAACCACAGAACTTTTTACTCGTGCTTTGATACTTGAATATGGTATTAGATTTTTGGTTTTTTAACCACAACAAGAAGAATGATTAAATGAACTAATATTAACATATTGAGTATAGTCTAGTGAAAATCAGTTTTGTTTTATGGAACTTGTGATGAATGGCAGAGCAGAGAATTTAATTAACCATTTCACAAAAGGCATTGTAAAGCGTTGCATGCAGTGACAAAATTAAATTGTGTACAGCCTTGTAATAGAAGCCATAGAGTTAATTAAATAAAATACCTCTCGTTTATTGCAAATACTGTTAAATCTGGCTGGTAAGTGGTAATAACCTTATTGCCATATGCAAACCACTGAATTATATACTTTATTGATTGCTTTAGAGTTTAGAGTATCTAAAAAATTTACTTCGAAATGACACGATTGCGGTCTTCAGCAACAATATACAGCATGGCCTCACCGGGAATCGCCGCGATCGATATCTGACAAAGTACTCATCTAAAACATTTGGCAACTTATCAAGGACGATAGGACCAATACAACTAAAATATTCGCAGAGTTAGGAGTATTTCCGGTTATGCCGGAAGTTGACACCAATTTCGTTATTTTAAATAAGATACCCTATATATTTTTGCATTTCTTGATTTAATTTAATATTTTAAGGCCACTTTGAATAACATTGTTCCTAAAATTTATAGACTTTAATATAATTTGATTTTTATAAAAAAATGACAGATGCAAGGTTCCACGTTCTTCGTATCTTTTTCCATAAACAAGATATTTATTTCATATTTGGCATAAGAGTAGAACACATACAAAGCTATCTTCCACAACTTTCATAGATTAAAAAACATTATACCGGGTGATGATTTCACGACTGTACATTTTAGTAAATTCAAACAGCAATACCTTTGTTATCTCAAATGGAACACCCTATATTTTTTTGACCTATTTTATGCAGATTCAAATTATTTTTTAACTGATATAGACATTGCGGGAGTTTCTTTTACAAGTTTTGAAAGTAATTGTAATTTTAGCATTTTTTTTTATTTCACTGCCATTGAATTTTTACTGAGTAGCATATCAGTGACGTAATAAGTAAAAACAAATGAAATATACTTAAAAAAAGAAACAATCGGTATCGACATTTAAATTATGAAACAATCAGTAAAATTACTTATAGTAGCTCATAATGCGTGATGAAGCTAAAATTAAAACATGACTAGCTGACATAATTGGAAATCCTATTTCGACATTATTATTATCAACAACAGATTTTCTTCTATCTGATTTCTCTTCTCTTTGACGGAGACGAAATTGGTGAGATTTTCTACCACTTGCTTTATTGAATTTCATGGAGGCTTTACTGAATATCGAACAGCAAACTTATCACTGTATCATATGTTTGTGATATTACTCTGTTACTTAGTCAGAAAATATTAAACAATTTAAAATAATTCTCATTACTAAAACAGATGGTCAAGAATGTTTTCATTTTAGCTTCACCACACACTATAAAATCAACTATAAATAATTTGACAAAATTGTCGATAGAGATTATTTATACTCATAACGTCACTGATATGCGACCCGATAAGAGTTCATTTAATGTGAAATGGCAAAAAAAGTAGGAAATTGCAATTATTTCTAAAAATTTTAAAAGTAACCGGTATAACCGGAAATACTATAACTTTGCGAATATTTTAGTTGTGTTAGCCCTATCGTCTTTGCTAAGCTGCTAAATTTTCAAATGTTTTAGATGAGTACTTTGCCAGATATCAATCGCGGCGATTTCCGGTGGGACACACTGTACAGCGTGTCCCGTGATGTTTTTATTAGACGATATCTCAGATAAGATGGAGATATGCATCAAAAAATTGTTTGAATGGCATCAATTAATCTGTTATTATTGAAACCTTGGTGGTTGCTGCCTCCCCAAAGAAAACCCCTCGCCCCTTTTTTTTCAAATTACACCCCTCACTTAATTTCGCTGAAAATAAATCCATAGTTTATTCTGAATACGAGCATATACAATTGATGATTTATGTGACCTAGTGTTTAACGCTGTTGAACAAAACTGAGGATAGGAAAAAATTTCAATTTTCAACAGACATTTTGATGATTGCTAACAATCATTGTCAATTAAATATACATTTTCTCACCAACGCATGCTTTTTTGTGAATATAAAACCATTGTGTTTTTGCTGCAAGACTATTTTATATAGGCAGGAACTACTATTACTAGATAATTATTATTTTTTTCTCAAGCGGTTCTAAGTCACCTCAATGATGATGCATATGACTATTCAGAATGAATTAAAGATTCATTTTTGGTGAAAAAAATTGGGGATACAATTTAAAAAAAAGAATGAAGGTTGATTTCCTACAAGCGCCTAGCTGACACTAATCTTCTGATATTTTAATGGCGAAATGTCGCGAGCGAAATCGGAGCAACACAAAAAACCATTCATTAAGTGGAGTTCTACCATTATCTCATTTTTTTTTGCTTTGTGTATTTGTCGATTGACCTTTTCTTTCCTTCTGAAATATTTGTGTTCTTAGAAATATCTGAAAAAGATGTTGTGTGTCAAAAACGATTTAGTGTTCTTTATAATTTTGCGAAACATCCACGGAATATGCAGATGAGTAATTTTATTTAACCTGTTAACTGGGTATGACGAAATATTTCGTCATACATAGAAGCCTACTGCAATGGGCATGACGAAATTTTTCGTCATGGAAATTAATCGTAATATATTGAACGCAGCACTTATTGTGGAACAAACAAACAAGTATGCTGGTCAGTTTTTTGAAAGAAATCGTCCTTTGAAGCCGCGATCAAGATGTCTCGCGTGGGTTGACACCAATAATCGAGAGATAAGGGTATTCATTTCCTTACTAATTTTGCAAGGAATAATAGAAAAACCTTCGTATGAGCTTTATTTCACAAAGCGAGAAAGTCTGGAGACTCCTTTTTTTTACAAAACTATGTCAGAAAAAAGATTTCAACTGTTATCGAAATTTTTACACTTTGCTGATAACAGTGCTTTCAATCCAATATATAGTGTGCAACCCAAAAACGTACAAAATCGATCTAATTTTGGACTATTTGAAAAATAAATTCAAGGCTTTATACGTACCAGATAAGGAACTATCAGTAGATGAGTCTCTTTTGTTATGGAAAGGAAGACTATCTTGGAAACAGTATATTCCATCGAAAAGAAGTCGATTTGGTGTTAAATTGTATATGCTGTGTGAAAGTAAGTCAGGATACATAATTGATTTCCTTATATATACAGGTAAAAATACGCAGTATGGTTTGAACTACACAGAAGAAAAGGCAGCAAAGCGTATTGTTCTTGAATTATGTCACGATTTTTTGGAAAAGGGACATACGGTATACCTCGATAATTGGTACACTAGTGTTGATTTAGCTGAAGAGATGTGCAGAAGAAAAACCAATATTGTAGGAACAATGAGGAAAAATAGAAAAGGAATACCATCTGATATAAAATCTCGTATTTTGAAAAAAGATTAATATATTGCAAGGTACAAGGACAAAATAATGATTATGAAATGGAAAGACAAAAGGGACGTAATTATATTGAGTACGATCCACGACAATAAATTGTGGAAATGGAAAAACGAGGGAAAACGATATCAAAACCGGAAGTTATCGTTGACTATAACAAAAACATGGGAGGAGTTGATCTTGCTGACGGACAAATGAAAACTTATGAAATCGCTAGAAATCAAGTAAAAAAATATTACTATAAAATTTTTTTACATTTACTGGACATGGTGTGTTTGAATGCATATCTTTTATACAAAAAAGATGGCGGTCACCTCGATAAGCTCCATTTTCTCATAGAAATTGTCGAAAAAAATGTCGAAAAATACGGAAATGTGTCACAGTCGCCATCTACTAGTAAGGGACGCCCTTCTTTGACACCAAAACCATCTAGACTAATTGAAAGACATTTTGCGGATTATATACCATCCGAAAATTCAAGAGTAAACGTAACCAGGAGATGCAAAGTGTGTTATTCCAAAGGTATTAAGAGAGAATCGAGATTCTGGTGTCCTGAGTGCTGTGTTGCCTTGTGTATGCCACACTGTTTCAAGCAATATCATATTGCGAAATATTTATAATTTGTTCCATTAATGCGTTTTACATTGAATACATTTGAATTATATTTTAAATATAAAATATTTTATCAAAATAAATAAAAACCATAAGTTAAAAACGATATTCTTTTATTATTTGAGGTGTGATATTACTTATCGCTGCGAACAAAAAGTCCCCATTCTGAAACGAGTTGAGCAATAGCTAATTTCCCGGTTAACAGGTTAAACTAATCTCCTTTGCATGTAACTAATTTCTGTTAGGAATTTCGATTTGAACGAGAATGTCCCAATTTTATATTATTTTGTCCCCATTCCACCTAACTCCAGGGCGATAGAAAAATCACGATATTTAAGAATAAAAGTATTGTTGCGCGTTATCGATTCGAAGGTTAATACTACGTGAATTGTAACTATTTTATTTCGAAACTAAACTCGGAACACTACAATTGTATTTCACTTAACTGATCAATAGTATTATTTTACTACAAAAGAATTTAACTTTCAACCCATTCTACAATTCACACTTTCTAAAAAATTCTTTGCTAAATCTGTCCATTTTTTTTGCAATTTCTAGTTAAAACCTGATTTTTTTAAGTTTACAGTTAAACTTTCAGAACTTCGCTTCCTTTTTCAGATTTTTTAAGTGAGATTAATTTTCCCGTTTTCACCCTAAAACTTGAAATTGTTTACAATTTATAAAAATGTTTATTTTAGGAGTTAAGCGTTTTAAAATATTGGAATTTTTCTCAAAGTTTATATTTTTAACTTTCCATTTAAATATTTTAGTCGAAATTTTGATATTAAACTTGACACGTGACATATTAATTTATTCAGAAAATGTTGTTGAATCTAAAAAAGTAAAAATCCAATATAGCATCTATAGGAAAAAAGAAATTTGCCATAAATTTTTGAGAAATTATTCAACAAGAAAAATAATTAACTACGCCAACGCAAAGCCTTTAGGAAACCAAGGAAAAATGATATAGGATTTTAGAAAAATTAACTGATTTTGTGAAAAGTCGAAATTTTGAGAAAAAGTTTAATTTTAAATGGTAATTTTGAAAAAGAGAATACATCCAATTTTGAAGTAAAATTCAAAATTTGGGGAATGAGATTAATTTTGAGAAACAGTTTGAAATTTTCAGAAAATCCAATTTAATGAAAAAAATCGAATGTTGGCAAAATAGATTTGGAAAAAAATTGATAAAAATTTTGAAACAGAGATCGAACTTTCTAGAAAATATTCAAAATTTTTAAGGCAAAGTTCAGTTTTAAAAGGAAAATTGGAATTTTGAGAGTAAAGTTGTAATTTCTAAAGGACGAATTACGAGTAAAAAAATTTGGAAAAATCGAAATTTTTAGTAAATAATATTTAAAATGAAAACCTTATCTTTCTTAAAAACTCGAAAAATGTACATAATTCAAAAATGTCAAAATTTTTAAGGATCTTATTTTGTGAAAAGAATCAATTTTCAGAAAAATTCGTTTTTTAAGAAAAAAGATCTCAATTTCAAAAAACACAATTCTCAAAATATAAAATTCAGTAAATACATCGATTTTATAAAAAATATTCTTTTACGAAATCCAAAAATATTTTTTTCAATATTTTTATTAACATTTCGATTTAATTTAGATAAAAAAGTCGACATTTTGAAAACCATAAAACATCATATTTTTGATTAAAAGTAAAAATTTGTTGAAGAAGACAAATATCTAAAAAAAAAACGACGGAATTTTAAAAGAGACAAATGATTTTAGAAACAAGAATCTAAAAAGTGGATTTTTGATGGAACGGATTGGTCCTTGGTTATCTTCAAAAATTGAAACACAGAACTTGTCCCCTGAAACCAAGAAAGATTAAAAAACACAACAAAGGTTGCTCTAACGCGTTTCGACAGCCAAGCTGTCATCTTCAGAGAGAAACTAACATCTAATCTTAAAATTAACCCTTATATACTAAGAATATTCACTTCGTGCGTGATCGGCCGCACCCGAACACGCATCCAATCATACACGTCGTTGTGTCACAATTTCTTATCTATCAACCCTAACTATTTTTAACACAGATGAATGGCCTAAAGGTCCAGCGCAACCATTCATAAGGTTGTTTCCAGCCTTATGGATGGCTAAGCTCTCACATGCATTTAACACATAATTCTTATGAACTACTCTTAACAATTTAATATTATTATCTATCCTATGATCTAATTCAAAAGCATGTCGAGCCACACTTGACTTCTCAGTTCTTCCGTACCTCAAATGAGCCAAATGTTCTTTCAGTCGGAATTTAAGAGATCATCTAGTTTGCCCGACATACTTTTGAGGACAATCCCTACATGAAATTTGGTAAATACCAGACTTATCTGTTTGCTCTACTTTATCCTTTAAACTACCGCTACTACTACTACCGCTACTACTTTTGGAAATCTCGAAAAAGTCAAAATTTCGATAAATAAGACAACTCTAGAGGAGAAAGTATAAATTTCCAGAAATATTAAAAATCGAATTTTGAAACAAATATCAAAATTTCGTTAAAAAAGCAAACTTTCAACAATCACTCAAAATTTCTGAAAAATCAGGTTTAAAAAGGTCGGAATTATTAGAAAAGCCCAATGTTCAAAAAAACAATGCAAAGTCGAATTTAAAGTCATGAAAGATTGAAATAGTCAAAATGAAATAGATAAATTAAAAAAAAAAATGGTCGAAATTCCGAGAAAAAGGCAAAATTTCGAGAACAAATAGAAATTTCGAACGAAAAATCTAATTGTAATAAAGTAGTCAAATTCTGAGGTTAGTCGTATGTAGGAAAACAAATTTTGAAAAAAATCGAAATTCTGAAAAAATGACCAACTTTGAGGAAGAAAATGAGATGTTCAAGAACATATACGATCGAATTTTAAGATTTAGTTAAAGTTTCATAAAAAGGCCGGTTTTGTGGAAAATGTCAAAATTTTAAAAAAATACGTATTTCGCGGAAAAAAGAAAATTTTCAAAGACAAAAATTAATTTAAAAAAATCGAAATTTCGAGAAAAAGATCGACATTTCCAGAAAATTACCGAAATTTCGTAAAAAAAGATATAAATTTCGAGAATAAGCTTGCATTTTTTAATAAAAATCCAAAACTCCGAGAGAATCAAATTTTGTCGAAATTAGGAAAAAAATCGAATTTTAAGAAAAAAATCTAAATTTCAGGCAAAATATCCCCGCTAAATATTTATTTTCTCCTGATTGCTCGGATCCGGGGAAAATAGGCGCCCCACCCTGTTCCAGAAAATGTCGAATATGGAGACAAACGTCGAAATTTTGACAAACAAATTGAAATTTTCAGAAATTTGGATTAAAAAATAATTGAAATTCACAAGAAAAATTATCTCGTCAGTTTTTCCTTTTAAAAAATTTTAAATTTCCTCAAATATCTTTCATAATTTCCAAATAAATATTTTTCTAAAAATTACTCCTTTTTTCTCAAATTTCGAGAAAAAGACAAATTTTAATTAACAGGCTGTTTGCAGAAAGTCGAAATGTTCAGAAAAAGTCGAATTTTAAGAAAATCGAAAAAATGGTTGATAAGAACAGTCAGATTTTATCAATAAAATTGAAATTAAGGAAAAAAGAAAATGTTATGAGAAAAGACGAAATTTAAAAAAAAGTCGAAAAATGTCGGCTAGGTGCTTGTGGATTTCTTTAGGGTGACAGCAACCGTCAAAGTTTTGAGAGTGCATAATAGTAGATAAATTGATGGCATTCAGACATTTTTTTAATTTATGTCTTTATCAACTAACCGAGATATGGTCTAGTAAGAACATCGCGAGACACGATGTAGATGTACAGGGTGACCGAAACTTGATGACTCGGCGCTATTATAAAAAAAGGAAAAACGATATCAGAAGTCTGAAAAGAGATTCTAACATTGGATTGAATAAGGTCCATTTTAAGCCCAATTTGCATGTTTTTCCAGATTTGATGATGATTGAATTATTTTTCTTTAGAAATATGTTTTGTTATCTGAATGAGCAATATTTTTAATAAACGATAATACACAAACCAACAAATCCTACATGGGTTGTGTAATTAAATCCCAGCCAAAATTTCTTTAATTGATAAGTAATTATTTAGTGTAGAATATACCGATAATACGGCATACGATTTAAATATGTAAAATGGGAAAATTTATAACATGTGGTGGTGGCTCTCAACGGTAAGGCATTCATCTGCCGAGTCGGAGGTCAGGGGTCGATTCACACTAGCGACGATTAGCTGATGTTTTTTGTTTATTCTTCTATATTATTAAGTTAAAGGGTAATCATTAAATCATTTTTTTTGTTATCACTCCTTTTATTTGTTATTTAGCCCAGTCGGCGAAGCTTTTTATTGTACAACATAATCCAACAGCAATTTTATAATTGCAATCAATTAGTTGGTTAATTTTGAGAATAAATTCAAGTTGGCGCGGTGCGGTAGGTTGTGCGTTTTGATAAACGCGTTTATCTAATTATCTCGATAATGGTAGGTCCTATTAAAAAAGTACAAGATATCATATTTATAGACAAATATATAACCTACCCTTTCTATTTATAGTATTTTTGTATAGGATAAATATTTTAAAAGTTACTACGTTGAATTGTTTTCTCTTCTTAGTTTTTGCTTGATAATTCGTAAACAAATAACAATACATTGATAACAGTTATTATCAAAGTTGTAGAACATAAAAAAATTTACACATTTTGTATAAGACATTTTTTTCTAAAGTTTTTAATTTAGGAGCTATAATAAAATAAGTATCTGAGTTAATCAAGAAAACGGCGTTTTATCAAATTGTATCCGCAATAAATGCTGACTTATCGACAGAAGATTTTATTTTAACTGGAGTGTTTCATTGCTCCAATATTTACTGGATAAGTGAAGAATATGTATAATTTTAGATCTTTTGTTATTATAGCTTTTATAAACTATGATCTTTTAAAAAATGTTTTTATAAAATTGATAGATAATTTTGTACCCTACAAATATACTATATATGGAACTAGATTAAGAAAAAACTGAAGAGTGACAATTTTTTGGCGTAATAATTTTGAAATATGTGTCTAAAAAATCTCTTCCAAAAAAAATATTAAACTACTTATTTTTACATAAATATGACCTTTTCCATTTGTTCTTTTTTTCACAGTTACGGAGTGGGGAAAATTTATTTGAAATATAATTCAACAGCAATTTTATGAATACAACCTATTATTGGGTCAATCATGTCTTTACGCCAAGTGGTCGTGCGTTAGCCATTATTTTGATAAACGCATTTTCGTAAATATTTCGAGAATAATTGCTTTTACGAAGAAACTACAAGGAACCTATAAACATAAAAATGTTTATTTTGGCTGTTACTCTAAAAAGAGTAACAGCGTTGAAGTGTTCATTTTTTAGTTTTTGTTTAATAAAATTACTAAGCGGCTTACAATAATAATTCATAATAGTAACTATCAAAATTGTAAGAGAATTAGAAAATCTACATTTTTTTTAAATAGGTTTTTCTTAAATTTGTAGTGTCGTAGTTTTAGAGCAATGAAAATGTATAGGTAGTGAGCAATTTGAACCTATTTCCCCACCACCTTAGAGGTAAAGTTCACGGCGCGTTTTTTTTAACGTGGAATTTCCAGAAAGTCTAATCCACAGTAAAAATGTAAAATGAAAAACTATTTTAGGAATTTTTTTATGGCCCAGTTTCACTTATATCTATTACTCCGTCAAAGTCACTGTCTACATCTTCTACTATTTCATTCAAGATTAGATTAATGTGATGAAAATTTTTCTACAATTTATTGAAAATACAATTTTATATTGTCTCATCAAATTAGCGTTTGGTGGTTAAAAGCACCTATATATACAAAATTTGTAAAGAATTTTACGCTCTATAACTTTGATTATGAGTGTTACAAACAAGTGCTAATCCTTTTGAAACTATTAAGAAAAAACTGAAAAGTAAAAACTTTTCATTAGCATAACTTATAAAATATTCATTTTATAAAAAAATATGTTTAATAAAAAAGTTAAATTATATATTTTTCTATAAATATGGTCTCCTGTATCTTCTTTATAGGACCAACCACTCTCAAGATATTTACTAAAACGCGTTTATCAAAATGGCGGCTGACGTACAGCCCCCCGCGTCGCGCCGACTTGAACATATACTCAAAATTGACCTACTTATAGATTGCAATAATAAAATCGGTGTTGGATTAGTTTATATTTTTCACCTCTATAGCGATTTTCTCGCCGACTGAGCTAATTTAAAAATATAATGTTGATAGCTAGAACAAGAATTAAAGAAAAAAAAGGAAATAGGTTACCTATTGGCTCGACTACCAGAATACCACAGAATAGATAAGTTTGTATTAGTAATTAATTTATCATAATATGTTATAACTAAAGTACATATTGAAATAAATAAAATAAAGGAAGAGGAATGATTCTAAAAAATAATGTTACAAAAATTAAAAAGAAAGCGAATTATTGCCTATGTTTTGATTTACTTCCTCCAATTACATATTACACTCTCAGCATCTTCTAGGTTAAACAGCGATTTATTGGTTTGTGTATTACCATATTTTATCAGAAATACATCATATCCAAATAACAGATAAAGGTAATTCGACCTTAGTCAGGAGTGTGAAACAGACGTCAAATTTCATGATACTGTTAATGCTGCGGACCTATTGTTATAGCCCAGTCGGCGAAGCTTTTTTTTGTACAAAATAATACAACACCGATTTTATGATTGCAATCAATTAATAGGTTAATTCTGAGCATAAATTCAAGTTGGCGCGGTGCGGGGGGCTGTGCGTTAACCGCCATTTTGATAAACGCGTTTATGTAATTATCTCGATAATGGTTGGTCCTATTAAAAAAGTACAAGAAATCATATTTGTAGAAAAATATAAGACTTATCTTTTTTATTAATAATATTTTTGTATAGGATAAATATTTTAAAAGTTACTACGTTGAATTGTTTTCTCTTTTTAGTTTTTGCTTGATAATTCGTAAAAAAATAACTCTACATTGATAATAGTTATTATCAAAGTTGTAGAGCATAAAAAAATTTACACATTTTGTATAAAGCATTTTTTTCTCATGTTTATAGTTTAGGAGCTGTAATAAAATAACTATCCGAGTTAATTAAGAAAACGGCGTTTTATCAAATTGTATGCGCAGTAAATGCTGACTTATCGACAGCAGATGTTATTTTAACTGGAATGTCTCATTGCTCCAATATTTACTGGACAAGTGGAGAATAGGTATAATTTTAGATCTTTTGTTATTATGGCTTTTATAAACTATGATCTTTACAAAAATGTTTTTATAAAATTTATAGACAGTTTTATACCCTATAAATATGCTGTTGGCCGTTTTGGAAGTAGATTAAGAAAAAAATAAGTGACAATTTTTTGGCGTAATAATTTAAAATATGTGTCTAAAAAATCGCTTCCAATAAAAATATTAAACTACTTATTTTTACATCAATATGATCTTTCCCATTTTTTCTTTTTTTTTTCACAGTTATGCAGTGGGAAAAATGTATTTGAAGTATAATTCAACAGCAATTTTATGAATACAGCCTATTAGTAGGACAATCCTGTCTATGACGCCAAATGGACGCGATGTGGGACGTCGTGCGTTAGCCATTATTTTGATAAATGCGTTTTTGTAAATATTTTGAGAATAGTTGGTTTTATGAAGAAACTACAAGCAACCTATAAAGATAAAAATGTTTATTTTGGCTGCTACTCTAAAAAGTAACAGCGTTGAAGTGTTCATTTTTCAGTTTATGTTTAGTAAAATTGGTAAGCGGCTTACAAGAGTAATTGATAACAGTAACTATCAAGGTTGTAAGAGAATTAGAAAATCTACAATTTAAAAAAAAATGGGTTTTCCTAAAATTTATAGTGTAGGACTTCTTCGACAAATAGCCACAGATGCCTTCCTTTTATCAGCATCATTTTTCCGACATGACTTGTGGACACTAATAACAAAGATAGATTTTTCTCAAAAAAAACTATCTGTTTAAACAATGAAAACTATGTAGTTCAATTATCTTTATTTAACTTACCTCACAGATTCTAAATTTTTCAGAAATTCTTTATGTACCTTCTGGCCTCTTAATTTGCTGGCAGTTAAAAGAGATCTAATACCTCTACTTTTAACATTCACATCACCTTTACTTAAAGTTTTTCCACAAATGAAACAATCATTCATTTTTTTACCATAGAAACGCCCTTTCAAGAAACAAAATATATTTTGTAACTGCTACCTATAGTAGTGCTAAACTCCGTTTAAGATTGAAAAATTATACAATTATCACGACCACTGCGTAAATATCGCACAAATGCGGCAACTTAAAAGAGGCGCCTAAATAAAAGAGCGGCCTACCAAAATAGCAGCTTGTGCATGAAAAATATTTTGATCGCGTCAGCCTGTAAGTCGACAAATTGTATTATTTTGCTGAAGTGACTCCTTTACGAGCAGACAATGCTCTTTTCATCATACTTCCCGCATTGGCATATTTTTTAAATGTGATAGTTTTTAATATAGATTAATGTGATGAAACTGTTTTTTCTACAATTAATTGAAAATACAATTTTATATTGTCTCATCAAATTAACGTTTGGTGGTTAAAAGCACCTTTGGCATAAATACACATTTGATTTCTAGTACAGAATAGTTCTTTAGGTGGTGACGAAATTCGTAACTTAAAATTTATCGAGACCGTTAGATCTTCATCGCGCTATAACTCACAAACTATTAACTTTAGAAAAATAAAATATATATCAAATTTGTAGAAAATTTTATGCTCTATAACTTTGATTCTAGCTGTTACCAACAAATGCTAACCGTTTTAAAACTATTAAGAAAAAACTAAAAAGTAAAAACTTTTCATTGTAATAACTCGTAAAATATTCATTTTATGGAAAAATATGTTTTATAAAAAAGTTAAATTATATATTTTTCTATAAATATGGTTTCTTGTATTTTCTTCATAGGATCGACCATTCTCGAGATATTTACTAAAACGCGTTTATCAAAATGGCGGCTGACGCACAGCCCCCCGCGCCGCGCCAACTTAGACATATGCTCAAAATTGACCTACTAATAGATTGCAATAATAAAATTGCTGTTGTATTCGTTTGTATTTTTCACCTCTTTAGCGATTTCCTCGCCGACTGGGCTATTAACATAGTTTTGAAATGGATTTATCCATAACTCTCCAGTTATTCACTCTAGACTCCAAATAGTATATATTTTTGAAATTTACTCACAAAGAGGAATCTAAAACACTAAGAAAATATAAGGTGCCCTATTTAAAAAAAAAATAAAAGGGGTTGGTCTAGGGGTGCAGGGATCATAGTCACACGCAGTATAAATATGACGAAATATGTCCTATGATTATTATTATAATATACTGTATATATTTATTGACGTGTTTTTGCGATTTTTCCTAAAAGTGACGATCTAAAAAGTTATTTAGGAGGGATAGTCGTCATTGAAGCGCACTGTGTAACAGGTAGTGTAACTGTCAGAAAGACATGTGTTGCTAATTTTCGCTTAGTTCTGATTAACAGATACGTAATCTAATTTAGGGTCCCATTTAAACGTCCAACAAATGGTGTTATTTATAAACGTAGTTGATGATTATTCGTGCAATAGTTAAACTGTCTCATTAGTTCAATTTTGTGTTCTTTATCTTACCTGAATAATATTACTATGCATTTTAGTACTGGTTAAACCAAAACATATACTTGGGGCCCAACTGGATCCTAAAAAATTCCCAATTCTCGACGAGTACGACCGTATACTATCCGGTTGTGCCCCGTCATGTTTTATATAATTTAATAAAATGTTGCCTATATTATCACGTTTCGTTTAATTTTCCAAATGCTTATATACCAAAGAAAAACCACTAGGCAAAAACGGGATGTGAAAAGCACTAGAAGCAGTACAGAAAAAGGAAATGGGCTTTAAGAAAGTTACCTTAACCTTCCATGTCCCAAAGTCTATATTGGAAGTCAGGGTTAGGAAATTACCTAATGGATGTACAGGCTCTTTGGTTATAAATGCACCCCCCATTTTGCTTTTGAAATATCATAGATAAAAAAAATCTTTAATACAAAAGTTGCTAGAGCCATCTTACATTTTTATTTGAAATAAGTTTTGCGATATACAGAGTGTTACGTTTTTTTAGAATCAAAGTCAACTTTGGGTTCTTAAATAGAACATCCCAATTATTTTTTCATGTTCAAATTCGCCTAAAAATTCCACATATGTTTTATATAACATACCTATAGCTAAATTCAATTGTTATCAAAATATTGATAGTTATAAATCGTCAATATGGTCTTGATTTTTCAGAAGTAACAGATATCTATAAGAAATGTTAAATATAAAAATTTATATTTTTATATTTTGCTATATACAGGGTGTTTAGTTTTCCAGAATCCAAATCAATTTTATTTTTTTAAATAAAATATCCAAATTATGTTTTTATATTTGAAATACTTTCATAACTCTATAAATATTTCATAAAACATGGCTTATTCCCAGATTCAACTGTTTCAAAAATGTTGTAAGTTAAAAAAAAATCTAATCCTAAAACAAATACCCATAAGTGTATAACTCTAAAACAGTTTAGTATAGAAGAAATGCGCCGCTTTTTCCCTTTTTATTTTATTATTGATCTTCATCTTGGATTCAGCGTCTCCCTCAGAGATTGATGATCATTCGAACATTGGCGATGACTGTGCGAAACAACTCGGATGAGAGACCAAACCAATCACGAAGGTTTCGCAACTATGAAATTCTGCAGCGACCAACGCTTTTTCGCCATACAATTTTTCCTTGTATGATGAGTTGTGGGATTTTATATTTGGGGTTAAGTGAGATGTGTTTTGGAAACTCCAGTTTTCTTTTTTTAATAGTGAGTAGGACTTTTGGTTCTTTGTTCATTCTTCACAACATCTGTTGATTTGTCACATGGTCAACCTACGGGATTTTTAACAAACGTCTCTAGACCCACATTTCGAAGAGTTCCAATCTCTTTGATGTTTCCTTATTTAATCCTTTCGCCCCGATCAGTACACATGTATGCCATTAAGATTTACAAATTCCTGAAAGTTTGATTATACGTTCTTAGTTTATGAAAAGTGTACAACGCCGGTATTTGAAGTGAAATGAATGTAGTCCACCATACGTTCATTGCTGGTTTTTATTTTGAAATTAGTTAGCAGCATACAAAAGAAATCATTGTGATGAGTAATTGTCATAAGCCGGATGACTACGGTTAATAAAAAACAAAAATCTGGGGAAAAATTACCTATCGAATGTCCAGAAGCTATATTATTTTATCGTCAGATTATGGAAGGAGTTGATAGGGCAGATCAACTTGTAGCATTATATGATCACGACAGAAAATCTAATAAATGATGGAAGAGAGTATTTTACACTTAGCTTAAATATTAGTATGCAGTAAATTCTTGGATACTTTACAATGATTTGAGAAGTGAAAATAGATAAAACGCCATTTATAATGTGTCTTGTAAAACTTGCCGAAGAGTTAATAGCTGAGGGCAAATAAAATGCTTTCTTGAATATTCCAAGAAGAGGACCTCCGAATAAGAAACGTAAAATTTATGGTGCAGTACCATTGCATCTTCCAGTGGAAGGACCAACAAGAAGAAGATGTTCTAGATGCAGTGAGGAAAAACAAAGACAATATGTCAGGAATGCAATATTTCACTGTGTAAGGATTGTTGTTTCAAGCGGTACCATGTAAGAAAATTATTAATGTTTTCATTATACTCTGTAAATATGCTTTTGAATAAATTCCCAATAGTTATAAAATTGTTGTACATACCACATAAAAACACTGTTGGTACAAAAGTTTACCATCGATTTCTCTCTCCTCCAACAAGAAATAAACATTTTGAAAGATGTTAACCAATAATTTTAAAGAAAATCACTACTATATGCACAATTTTCGTATTCTTGGTTTAAAAATAGAATTCCGGGACGAAAGTTTTAATGTCCACCCCGCTAGGCTATATAGCAATACCGGGAACACATAGCACCGAATGATTCTTGTTCTCAGAGTTAAAGATAAGTTTTGGGCTGCTAGTAGTTTTTTTAATGTAATAAATATCTGCCTTGCTTGCTCTGCTCTAGATAGGATAGGATCTCCAGAGCATGAAAATTAAGTTTCTAGTTATGCCTTCCTTTCCCCTACAACTCAGATGGACATTTGGGATTTGAAAGTAGTTGCCAAGGATAAGTAAGTAGTTCATGTGTAGTTCAATGCTAGTAGGGTTATTAGCCCTCGGAGGGAGTACTTGTTTCTTGTGGATCTAATTTGCTATGTTTAAATTATTATCACTATTTCTTCAGTAGTAAAAAAGGCTTCGTATCAGACGTCTGTCTATAACTAAATAAATAGTTATTTATGAAACAACTGTTAAGTGTTTATCTTGTGAGTGCGGAGTACGAACAAAATAAAATCACTTTTAACGAGTGTATCATACAATATTTTTTGTAAAAATGTTAAATTAAAAAAATGCTGTCTGCAGGGTTAAATTTTTGATTTGTCGTTTGCGTGTTGAATTACATATTTGACAATTACCTGTGACAATCAAGTCAGGTACTGGATAGTGTACACTTAGTGGTATACTACTTTTTTCCGTTCGAGATTTGCTCAATGGCAATAGAAATTTCATGTATTCGGTCAAGTAATAAAGCTTTTTCTTTTTAGCGGCAGTGCCAGGGGAAATATATAATTATATTTAAGACATATATATATATATATATATATATATATATATATATATATATATATATATATATATAATCCTCTTAAATTTTCCCATCGTTCATTGCAATATTTAAACGAAAAAAATTTAAGTAGACAGCAACAATGACGATAATGAAGATAAGGGACATTAAGTTCCAGGTTCCAGGATTAGACTTAGATTTGGAAGTGTTGCCGCAATCATCTAATAAAAAAAGGAAAGAATTTCGAATAAGCGTAAGAGCAAATATCTGACTATTATATTTTCGTTGAATTATGTCAAGATGCAAACGGAATTGAAGATAATCATTTATATTTGTTATCTTTGCATCTTTAATATAGTATAGAGCAAGTATATGCAAATTAGTTAAGATGTTAAATATCAAAGTGTAGCAAAAAATGTGGGGAACATATAAAAATCATATTTTTGACCGATCAGATGAATGTACGCGGGACAGTTACAGATCAGAAAAGTTGAACACTGTTCATAGGGAGAATAAAATGGGAGATTTAAGATTGAGAACGTATTGGTGAGATAGACGGGCGGGCGCTGCATTCTCCTACACCAATCAAACCAATTGAGCGGCAAACGGAAAGATAAGAGATATTCCGCGGAGATAATAAATTAAATCATCGCTCTTAGATGCGTTATTACTGACACTAGTACACAATAATTTTATTACAATTTGCATTGCCTACTTGTTCTTTCAGTTTGTTGATTTAATTACTGTTTTGTGCCCTTTGAGGCTAAATAATACCTGGTAAGTTGGAAAACAAATTAAATAACAAAAAGGACCCACAGAGAAAGCGGGATATTTAGAAAGGGATTTTCCTTAGCGTCTTTCCGCATGGACAGATAACCATTTTTCTTATCTGTATATTATAGGCTGTATTCAGGTCATTTAGGTCCATAGCCCTGTGGTTTCTCTGGCAGGTCTTCTATTTTGTTTAACTATCGTTTCCTTAGTCTTCCCCCATTTCTTTTACCTTCGGGAATTTCCCACGCTACTAGCTTTATGTTTCTTTCTTCGGGCATTCTTTCCAACTGAAGTATGCTAATTATGATATGGTTAATTATAATTTTACCCTTTAAAGATTGTATAATTGTCTATTAAATCTTTTCTCTCATCGTCTACATAGACAGTTAACAATTTTCTTTATTTGTATAACCATGTCCAGCACTATACCGACCAGCGGGCACACTTTCTCATGTGTGGTGTAGTCTATGAAGTTCCCGTGGTCAGTAGCCTAACCCAACCTACCACTGTTTGTTAATTGATTTGTTGCTTTCACTAACAACATTAAAAAGTTTTAGAGTTAGTTTTTAAAAGATAAATATTTTTCAGTAGTTTTGTAATCTTGTAGGCCTTCCGTTGATATTTTTGTTTTATTTTATTTCAATATTATTTCCCTTATCATGTGTTTTAGTTTCATGTTAAGATATTTATGCTATTTTCAGGCCAATTCAATAGGTATTATTAATTGAATACGTCATAAAATTCTAAATTATCTTTTGTCAATAAAGAAATACAGGAAGATTGCATGCAGCTACGTATGGTATTATATTTGGTAAGTCCATACCAAACAAAAAGAAAAGAGTTAGCCTTTCGATATTCAGACCATCGAACAGATGGCGTTATCATCTAAAAGCGGCGTTTTGTGGGCTAAGTTAAATCCTGGGCATTTTACTGAAATTGTAGTCCGACTTTACAAAGCGTAAACAAAGCAAAAGCAGGCACGTAGCCAGGATTTTTGTTCGGAGGGGGTCCAACTCTCCCCCTCTTTTTTTTAATGTCAGAGATATATAAACTTTTTCAAAATAAACAATATTGCAAAATTAAAAAAAAAAAAGAATTGTTAAATCAATAAACGTCTTGGTCTTTTACTTAGTGCTTATTTTTTACTTTTGTGCCAAATTTCCAATCTTAACTTCGAAATTTAGACTAAAATTGGAAACTCGAAAGTTCGAATTCAGTCTCGATATTTAAATCTTTCAAATTTAGTTTATCTCGATATTTTCAAAAAAATTTTAGAATTACCCAATATTTTTTTCAAAATAAGTGATTTTTGAACTTTTCAGAGCAGCATCAAATTTTAGATCAAAGACGAAATTAGGAATATTAGATGTTAAAGATGAAATAAAAAAATTTCAATAGAAGCTTCCATTTTAATTTGTAATTTCGATTTTTGTCGAAACTTTGAATTTATTTTAGAAAGGAAAAAGGTGAATCTAAAAACATTGAGGAACAACGGAAATTTGGACAAAACATTAAAAGGATGAAAAAAGATAACATCTTTATCAAACAAAATCCAAAAGCTTCAAAGTTAAAGTCGAATTTTTTTAAAACTTAAAATGTTGACTTTTGCCGAAACATTTAGATTCCTTGGACCCCCCTGGCTACGTGCCTGAGCAAAAGGCTCCATGTCAATAATAAGTATGAGTTCTAATGTACAGCCCAATAAGTTTGAACATTTATCAGATTTAGAGTTTAGAAATCAAAGACAGGTTTTGATTTTATTACGTTTTGTTAGTTTGATATATTTAACTCGAATTCTGACAAAGGAACAATATTTATGGAGTGCTTCTCATCAGAGGGATTTCTAGATAACTGCTCTAATTTCTACTAGAATGGCAAACATTCAGGTAAATTCTACTTCACCACTTTGGGTGATATTTATCTCAAAATTTTTGATAACTAAAAAAAAATCATGTCCATATTTCCGTATAAAACCATTCATTCCATTAGAAAGAAAACCGTTGGAAAAATATTTGACAGATATGTGCGGTCTTCCTAATTTTGTTTGGCTTTAGGCTAATTTTGGTGAATGAAAGGAGTGATAGACAAACCCTTGGATGTAATGGATGCAAAGTTATCTTCTTCCCTCGTCTTTGTCTTCAAATCTCCCTGTGGGCTAAGGAATTTCTTAGTCTTACCCCTTCGCCACGCTGTTCTGTTTGAGAACGCTCTTGTTCCTCTTGTTGTTTACCGTTTGCTCTTTTTGGCTGTCTAGAGATTTAGATCTTTCATGTCTGTATCTCTCTTTGTTGCAAATTTTACATTATGCCATCCACACTTTGTTTCCGTCAACGTATTCTTCGCGCTCGCGGAGCGATTTGACCAAACCCCCGGGAAAACAACACAAAAGTTGAGGTTAGTAGACTGCTTTTTGATTTATTCGACGATCTTCAATGGTTCCTGCATCTTCCTATGAAACTATTAACTTCACTTGTTGATGCTCTTGCGCTTTTAAACGGCATTTTCATATTACATAAAACAGTACTCACCTTTTCCTTTCTGTTATCTCTTGTTTCTTTCTTGTTTTCGCTGCCTTCCTATTTTGCGGGATTTCACCTTTTCTTTGCTTGTGTAACTAAGTACCTTAATTCTCTTCGTAGTAATGATTTTACTGCTCTTGCTCTGCAGTACCCGATAACTCCCTGGATAAGCTCTGTCGCAGATGACGCATTTCGTTGGCTGTGTCTTCTGGTGTTCACAGTTCCTCGTTGTGTATTTTTGTCAGCATTTAACGCAACTTGGGTGCGCGGGGCAATTCTCTTGCGTGTGTCCAAATGCTTAGCATTTGAAACACTGTCCGATGTATTTTCTTCCCCTGAGGACTTTACTCCTATTTTGAGGCCGCAGCAGGTTTTCAGGTCGTAGATCTTCATCTCATCTCATTTTAATCCAACGAAGACAGGTGGCATAATTGTCCTATCCTTGTTTCTTTCGCGCATCCTAACTACCTTACTTGAATGGAATTCATTTGTCTTTAAATCCTGTTCAACTTATTCTTCTTTTAAAAAGATATGAATTCCTCTCAGTACTACTTTAAGCTATCTTTTTTCTGAAGAAAAGTACATGTGGTACGGTATCCTCTCCTCGTTAAGTACCTTGACAAGGGCTCTAAGATCCTACGAGCAAGTAGGACACATTTTTATTCCATCCCTGCTCGCCTGTGCCTTTGTATATTCGATCTTCTTGGTTTTCAATTTTCTTGTTTTCTTAGATTAATTGGACGTACTTGTCCTTTTTTCTCTTAAATTTTTCTATTGTTCTTACTGGGCTTCGTTTCAATAGCCGTGATTTTGAACTGTCCTATTTTGTTGCGCTTTACGAGCATTATTCTTCGCCTCGTTGTTCCATCGCTATACTCTCAGAGTTAGCGACGGAATCTTCCTTAATTTCTTCTTTTTCACCTTTGGTTAGCGTTTGTGTTAGTGCGTTCTTCTTCTCAGTGTCAACCTAGCTTTCTATACTTTGTGTAGCGCTCAAGTTACCCTTTCTTGCCTCGTTCATCATATTTAATAAAAACATCTCCTCCAACGCTTCTATTGACAAGTTTCTTGAGACTTCGAGCTTCGTTCTTTGTTCGAGCTTCGAGCTTTTTTCGTACATTTTCAACCTTTTCTTCTTTCTACCGCAACACAATTCTCGTGAAGAACAAACCCCTCTGTTCTGGCACACGTCTAATATCATTTTGATCGCACTGCCCTGGCACCAACAATCCTCAGACCTGGACGCTCACCAATTAACTAACTATTATCTACTAATAGTAACAGGTATATTAAATATACCCTTCAAACGAGATGTTGACATTTAAAATTATTGGTTACCGTGACTTTGTGACATCTGTGATAAATAGGTCACTTGTAGAGAAGCTTACATCAAATCTGTTTATGTTTACTCTCCAAATTTTCTTAGTATACGTATCGTCGTTCAAAAGATACGAGGGGTGGGGACTTTGGACTACCTCTGTATTTATTCTTGTACATGTTTGAAGTTGCAATGAAGTTCCTAAATATATTACCTACCCTTTGCCATTTGGAATTTAGGTGTACGTATTGCGTACGATTTCGTTGTAATCTAACTTAGCTCTTGCAAGAATACATCGGCCTTCCAAGACGAAGTATAGTATCGGATTAAGTTACTTTCAACTCTTTTATGAAAGTCTCTGCTTATGTCACTCCTGAATGAGAACTTATAGTAAAGAAAGAGCACTTTATTACTCCTTTATTTTACGATCACAGTCGTTACCACCACAAATACTTACAGACGGATTTTATCTGCGCGGATGTAAAGAAATTTAGTGATTTATTGCACAAGTCAGCAAACCTCCAACTTATTTAGTTGGCCTAAGGCATATAAACTGCCTTTAAGAGTGCTTTTTACGATATGAATTTGTTCTGACGTTTATATGACTTACACAAGAATTGGGATGAAAGTTGCTACAATAAATTGTAGAAATTGAAAACAGTTATATATTTTTTGTTTGCTGTGGCATTCTTTTCTACTAAGAGTAAACACTTGGATGGTGGGGAATTCAAATCAGATCTCGTATCTCCCCGAAGAAAATATGCCGGATCCCGAATTCAAATATTGATACAACGCGAAAAACATTCTCGAATCCTTTTTTGCACGTGGTCTACTATACATTCCACCTCGGCAATATGAAATTTAATATAAAACACTAGAAAGCCAGAAAAATCCTTTTTTATTTGATATTTTCTTTCCCTGAATTTTAATAGCTGAATAGAAACATGGCATCCGTGATAAATATTCCAATATTTAAAATCTCAGTTACCTTCCTTGCTCTCAATATCCCAGTGCACATCTCAAATAAAGCGGCTGAATTTCAATTATTCGCGAGGAATTCCTATTCTCCTTGAGGCGCTGTAATATTATGAAACCAGAAAATTAGCGCCGAGATGAGCTTCACGCTTTCAATTAAATTATATTTTAAGTACATGGTTGGAGCCGTCAAAATTTTTGAAGTTTATTACTATATCAGTCGTGCACTCGTGTAATTCTTGACGAAAAGATCTTTTAGTTTAACTGAATATTACACATTCGAACATTTAAAAAAGCAGTAAAAAGTTTTATCTTTGCTACTTACTCTTAGCCTTAGGATGGTTCCTACTTGAAAAATATCCTTCATAGATTGTTTATCGTGTGCAATGACATAAAAAGATTTATTTGGATTATTCGAAGTGTAAATAATGAATAAATGCTGGTGATTGATTAATGCAGTTATGCCAACGTAACTGATTTACAGCAATATTAATATCCCTCCGAAAATTTACCGATTATATAGAATAGCAAATTAATTCTGCAACATTAAAGATTTCCAGAATACAGTTTTGTGTGGAAATATAATTTTGCTTTCCAGTTAGTAATGTGGATTTCCTTAAGTGCAAATGCATTAAATTCTTCATGTTTTCGCCTAAAGATACGTATAGGCGATTTGTGCGGTGGTTTAAATTATTCAGCAAGGAGAATCGAGATATTTAGTTGCCGCTCGGCAACATAACATACAGGGTGACAGTTTGAAAAGTAGCAATCAGAATATCTCCTAGACAAAAAATGCTATCATTACGAACTGAAATACATATCGGGCGATTGGAGGGGAAACCAAAATAAAGTAGTTTTTGATTCAGCTTGCCTCACCCCTTAGGGGGTAGCCACCCGAACTTATTTTGTTTTAATATGAGTCTATCTTGTGGGGCACATCGTTGGAAAGCTCGGTGATTTCTCTTTACAGTCTCATAACAAGATATTAAATTTTACAATTAGTTTTTGAGATATCGGTGTTTATGACCCACCTCTCCCCTAGAGCTCATCTCCAGTGTTAATTTTTCTAAAAAATAACCCACCATACGTCGTTGAACAGGCTTTTTTTATTTCTCTTTACAGACGTGGAGAAGCTGATAAACCTTTTTAACGAGGTATCACTGGGAGTGGTTTCTAAAAGATGTCACGTTTCGTTATGTTCAAATTTTGGAAGCATAAACTAGACTTAATTATAAGACTAAAGAACCCAATAGTTGTAGGTCGATTTTGCTTTGTTCAAAAGTTACAGGCCTATAAAAATTATTCAGACAATAAGCAAAGCTAAGGGATTTTTTTTTTAAATTTATATTACAAACTGTTAAGAAAAAAGAGATTAGAGATCTAGGTAGTCATCCAAGAGTGCCAACAGAATAAAATTAAAATTCAACTTAAAATTGAACGTGACTATCTTAATATTTAGATAGAGTAAACCAGACGACAATGGTAAATTCGTCAAATACTGGTTGCAGCTACTCCAATTCGTTTAATAATTTACAATTCCTTACTAACGAATTATCACCTCTTTTTCGCTTTATTGAGAAGAGATATGTAGTTTCAAATGGACGGCGCACCACCACATTTGGCAATACATGTCCAAAACTTTCTCAGTAACAATTATCCACAATGGATTGGTTTGGGGGGATTCTGTTGCATAGCCACCTAAATCTCCTGACCATAACCCTCTAGACTTTTATGTCTGGGAATATATGAAAAATTTAGTTTACAATAAAAAGGGAAGAGTTAACTGAACATATTTAGCAATCTGCTTAACAAAATCGGATAAATAGGTTTCAAGTAAGAAGTGTCACTTCTTCATTGGATTAACCGCACAGGCCTGTATTCAGCAAGGAGAAAGGCATTTTGAAAACTAAACTCATATATAATTTTTAAATAGTAAATTGAGTTATTATTTGAATATTCTTTTTACTTACTTGATTTTCACTAAATTTCATAGGGCTGTAACTTTTAAACATAAGAAGATCGACCCACAACTTTTATGTTTTTTACTCTTAGAATTAAGTCTAGTTTATGTTGCCACAAATTTGAACATAACGATACGAAAGACCATGTATTTTAGAAACATTTATAGGGATGGCTAGCCCCTAAGACGATAGGGGTGGAAGGATGAGTCAAAAACACATGCTTTGGTTTCCCCAATGTGTATTTGAAAGGTTTATGACAGAATTTTTACCTAAGAGGTAATGAAAATGATTAGTTTTCAAGAATGCTGCTTACTTTTAACATCGGTACCTCAAAAACTAATCGTACGATTTAAGATTTTGCCATAAGACTGTAAAGAGAAAGCAACGAGCTTTCCGACAATGTGCCAAACAAAATGGGTTCACATTAAAAAAAAATTAATTGGGGTCGCGAACTTCCTAAGGGGTGAGCCAAGGTGATTCAAAACTTATTTCATTTTTGTTTCTCCTCCAATCCCCCGATATGCATTATAGATCTTCTTGATAGTAATTTTTGTCCAAGAGATATTCCCGATTGGTGATTTTCAAACTGTCACCCTGTATGTATTTTTGTATTTAAATTATAAAAAGGGGCAAATATTAGTTTATATTCTATTGTATCCTATCGGTTACATAGTTATACGGTGGCAGTGAAAAATACAGGCAATCACAATTAGAAGACTGTTATTGTTTTTAATTTATTTTTTGTTATTTGCAATGCTGTAAAATTATATTTCGTTTTTGTAAGATACCTATTATTACTAGTATTGTCTGTGGTCAAAATTTAACTAATTTTGTCTGTAAAATGATGAAGCACGGTGAAGATAAAAAAAAACAACGGGCTCAGATAATACAATATTGTTAAATGAATAATCTAACAATTACAGTTTCTTCAAACATAAAGATATTCAAAAAAATTTACCATGCAAAAGAAAAACAATAGAGAATTGAACATAATATATTATATTCTTATGGAAAATCACAACAGGAAAGAAGCAAAAAAATATCAGAGCAAAAATAAATACAGATCATTACATAGTGACCGCTAAACTGAAATCAATAAACAAGAAATATGATAATAATGATACAAATGGATCGAGACAAATAAATTATAAAACAATAAGAGTATAGAAATTAAGAAACGAAAAGAAAGATAAAAATAACTTACATACAACACACAGAAAAGATTTTAACCAAAAAATACTGTTTTATTTTAACCGGGTTCGACTTTAAGATGCCATGAATTTAAACGCTTTATTTAAACTAATAAGGCACAGAACGCAAACAACGAATAACATTAATTATACTTAAATGAAAACACCATGTTAAATGCATCACCATGGGGGTGTCTGTATATTTATGCTTCGAGGCGTTTTTGAGCACGCGAAGCTACTAATAGAGTTCAGACTAGGCACCTGCGTATGACTTACTCACTTCGCGTTAACGTTCTCTTACGTTCGATTAAAGAATCCATTTACGTCGCGATTTCTACCTCATCAGTTCTTTAAAATATAAATAAAAAACAAGGGGAAGAACTCTGGAGATACTTTAAAGCAAACATTCTAGAAGCAGCAAAACAGTCATGTAATATAATTTTAACTTTTTTATTTGCAAATTTCGACCTTTTCAGATATCCACTATTTTGCAAAATTCTCAATAAGTTTTAATTTAATTCGATTCTTTTTTTAAAATGTCTACTTTTTTTAAATTCTTAACTTTTCTTCAAAAATTTTACTTAATGTGTTAATTTTGACTATTTTTAATTTTCAATATTTTTCAAAAATTCTTTTACCATTTCGGCTTCATTGAACATTTAAATATACTGATAAATTTTGGATTTTCAATTTTTCAAAATTTGGACATTCTGAAGACTTTCAAGAACTCGTTTATGCGTATAATAGAATATTTGAAACATTGCTAAAAATTATGATGTGGCAATGTTAAATAATCTCGATCGAGACCGGCAACCACGTTTTTTGTTTTTGGGGTGGGGGGGGGTCTGCGATCCTTCTGCTAAAACTGTCCAGTCTTTGTGTATGTCTAAATTGGAGCCAAGCAGGTATGATTCAATAATACTTTACTATTTATATTATTATTGTATACAAGTATACTAAAATATAAAAAATACACCAAAAACAATTCTATAGTCTAGCTCTTCTGACATTTTTTTAAAATTATTTTTATCAACATAGACTAGAGACCGGATTTTAGGTAAAATCTTGTGATCCTACCTTTTTACCTTTTTCGGCGTTTTTTATGTGGGTATTGTCTAAATTTCAATTTTGCTTGTTTTTTGCCTTTTTATACATTATTTGGACCTATTTTTAAATAGTCTCGTTTTTAAGGGTTTTCCCCAGCCCAGTACATTTACACTTTTACATTTACACACTGAGCAGAAATAAATAAAATTTCCAAGAAAAGTAATTTAACAACAATTACTTTTATGACCCACCCACCCCCATTTAAGTTTAGCCTGCTATTGCAACGCAGGGCAACTGAATTATGTTGCCTATTTATCTTAATTTAATTTCTAAATAAAAACAGATGTGTGGGTAAGATGATAATATTACCCGAAGGATATTCCTTTTTTAAAATTTATTTTTGAACTATCTTCTATAACCTGCACTTGTGTATGAAAAATGCCTCTACAAAGTGCTGTATTTAAAGATATAGTTTGAAATCAGCTGGAGAAAAATCTTTTTTTGGTAGTTTTTTTCAAATTTCGAATAAATTCATAATTTTAACTTTCATCCCAAATTTAAATTTTGCACCCGAACAATTGGAATTTGGATATTCTTTCTGAATTCAGGCAAATTAGATGTTTTTTTAAGTTCCAGTTTCCTCTTAACGTCGGACTGTTTTTCTAGCTGGCTGCAACTTCAATTTATACGTTTTTTATTTTGAGCAATCTTAAAATTTTAATGTTTTCTAGAATTATTGTTGCTACCTAAATTTGCAATGTCAAAATGCATTTGATTCTTCCGAATTTCGAAAAGAAAGTTTTTCCTATAAAGTTATTTATCGTTTTTTTTAAGTTTTACCTTTAATCTCAAAATTTCGACCTTTTTTTGGTAATTTTCAATTTGAATTAGATTTTCTGTTAAATGCAAAGTATGTTAATACTTTTACTTTTTTCTCTCAAAATTCAGAGTTTAAAATTTTGGTATTTACTTCACAGCCCGTAAATATTTTTTTAAAGTTTGATTCTTTCTAGAAACCTGGAAATTTTGCAAAAATTTTTGTTTCTGAAAATTTCGACCTTTTAAAATCTAAGTTTCCAAAAATTTTGTTTTGATTCTTAAAGTTTGGCTTTTTAAAAGCTTCTTTTCTAAATTTTGATATTCAACTTTTCTAGAAATGTCGATGAAATTTTTCTTTATATTCATCTTTATCCGAAAGACGACCTTTCGAAAATTACAACTTCAAAATTATAACTATTATATCAAAATGCAGATGTATAATAAACATTTCTGATAATATTAACTTTATTAGAAATTTTGAATTTCCGAACAAAAAGGGGGATATGTTAATTCTTAACAAATTTACCTGTTCGAACTCGAAATTTTTAGTTTTTTAAATTCGAAATTTTAGAAATAAGTTAACATTTAGAACTACTGTCTAAATCTGAAAAAAAAGAAGCAATAATTTTTGAAAGAAAGTTTTAAATCAAAATTTTCAAAAAAACTCACTTATTTCCAAAAGATAAAATCTATTAATAAAAACTAATAACACTCAATATTTTGCATTGAAACAAAATTCAAAAAATAAACTTTGATATTTTCTAAAACTTTTAGTGGCAAAATGGCCAGAAGATTTTTTTAAATTAAATTTCTAGAAAGAAGGTCAAATATTTCGAAGAAGTCTGAATTTTAAGCCAGTACTAATGTAAAAATTTTGAAAAATAAGCTGAAGTCATAAGGCTAATTTTTTTTTAAATTTGACTTTAATCTTCGCATTTTTAAACTCGTCGTAAAAAGTGGTAAACATTTTATAAATTATAAATCAAGTTTTTCCAAAAATATGAATTTAAAGATGAAATGTTGACATTTTTCAATTAAAGTTTACATTTGATAACTAGATAGAAATTTCAATACTTTTTTGAAAGTTTTCACTTGGAAGTCGAATTTTGAAGAAAAATGTCGAATTTTCGAAATCGTAATCGAAATATAAACAAATCAACTTCATAACAAAAAATTTTGACTTTTTTATTATAAAGTTAAAACTTTTTGAAAAAAAATAAAAATTTCGAATTAAACTGATAAGTTAAAGTTATTAAAAAAGTCCTGAATTTTCTAGTTTAAAAATGGGCAAGATTTGTGTAAAACTCGAAATTCATAAAAGAATCAATATTCTAGACATTTTTTTAAAGTTCAATCGACATTTTAGATAAATTGTAGAAGAAATTTATAAAAAAAAGTTATTAAAAAATGTCTTATGGCTTATAACGAGATTTTGAATTTTTAGTAAAGAGCCGAATATTCAAAATTTTAGTCAAATACCTGTAAAACTTAAATTTTTAAATTCAAAAACTGTAAAAATATTATCACAAAATTCAAGTTTTTCTTAAAATTTCATGTTAAATTTCGAAAGATGCTTGTATAAATTTCTAGGTTTTCTTAAAATTTGATTTTTTTTTCAAAATGGGGTGTTTAAGCGTGAAAAACATGCAAAATTCGATACTTTTTAAATAAAATTTAAACCGTAAGATTGAAATTTCAAATAAAAAAGAAAAAATTTCAAGAAAAGTAAAAATTATTTTTGAAACGAAATCTCAGATTTAAAAGTCAAAATTTCGGAAAAAAATTCGAATGAGTTTAAAGTAAAAGTTTAGGATTTAGGGTGAAAATTCGAGAATGAACTCGAAATTTTAAGAACTTCTTTATTTGAAAATGTTATACTCCTTCTGAATATCCTGAGTATAACCTAAAATCTAATTTTTTTTAAATTTTGACTGAGAGTTCAAAATATTTTTCTTGGTAATTGTGAGTTTTGGCCTGTTATGTCTTTTTTTAGAATATGTTACCTTTTTAGTGCCTTGTTTAGCTTTTCGTTTTTCCTAATGTAACATATTGCTCTCCTTTTTACCTTGTGCTTAAAATCTGGTCTAATAATAATAATAATAAATGGCGCCATATTTGAAAAAAATCTTTGCATTTCAGTACGAAATAAAATAATCTATTAAAAAGGGTTTTTTTTAAAAAAGTCGCACCTCTGGAAAGTTCAATTCTATCTAGTGTGAAGACAAGAAATCGGGAAGGGGGCTGCAGCCCCTCAGCCCCCCTGGTTACGGGCCTGTCTCGATCAGTCCATAAAGCAGAACATACATTTCATAAAAAGGGGAACCACTGAAAGAGATCTCTTTTGGTTAGATATACCGCAAATTTTGATAAATAATTTAGGCGGTTCTGAAGATATTCGAAAACATTTATTTACAAATGCGCAAATCTTGCATCAACTTAAAAATTTCGGGGAAGTTAAATAATGTGCAAAAAAATTTAAAATTTTTATAATAATTTAAATAGATTCTAGTGATAGAATTCATTAATAGATAAAATTAAGCTATTTCTACAATTTGTTAACATTACAAAATACAAATTCAGTCAAACCTGGATAAGAGAGTTTAAGGGACCTGGATTTTTTCTCGCTTATAAAGGTTTCTCACTTATCCAGATACTCACTTATAGAGAAAAAGGAGTAGTTCCTCTCACTTAGAGGGGTATAGGAAAACATTGAGAATTATTTATTTATTTTTTATATTTATATTTACTTAAAATTTTATTTCCTCTTTACTTAAACAAATCCGCCTATTCGTGTTAACCAAAAAAAGTAGGAATATTTCTAGAGCTGGATCATTCAAATTTTGTTGTTTTTTTGAAATGAGCATATGTCCTGTTATGTTTGTCTCTAAATATACTTTTACAATTGTTAACAGTTTTTATAATGTATTTAAAAATATTTGCCTGGATATATTTATTCTCTGGAAGACAATTCAGACCCATTCGTCATTGCTAGGATCAACGTCAAAATTATGTTGATATTCTGAGAACACAACATATCTTCTTTGGCAGTTGAGATTTATCAACTGCACCAATGAGGAGTGGATAATTGTGGATCACATATTTTGGTCGTTTGAAGAAGCTTAAAAGCTGTATGTTAACAGTGTGAAGCAAACAAAAAATATTGATTTCCTTTTGTCAAGACTGCTGACTCTACTCTCGATTATAGAGGTACAAGTTGAGAGGTCCTGATATGCAAAGCAACTCTCTCTTTCTACTTTCTCACAATAGGGTTTCCTCGCTTATCTTGGTTCAACTGTATTGTGAATTCGTTTCGCAGTCATATAATTGATATAGAATCCGCCATTTATTTTCATTTAAATTAGAAGGTAGACCAATTCGTATTCTCTACTAATTCCCCATTACATGGCAACGTGATTTTTTGTTTTAAATGTTATTTTATTTGGACCATTAAGTGGTACACGCTAATGAGAAAGCAATCCATTATTTTGGACCATTAGCAAACTTAGGTAAACACACTCTTTCGCGCTCTTTTTTCGGTCGACTCATGAAAAAACGACGCGCTTGTAATTTAGAGTAATTGAGCTCAAATAGATAAATGGACTCCTAGCTCATTTATACTGTTAAAATAATTCCCCAAAGTTCTTGTCCTCCAAATAACGAGAGATTTGTAATGAATTGAATATAACCTCCCAGCATTAATAACTCATTTTTCAAGATTTATTTAGTTAAATAATAAACCATTTTAGTCGTTTAGAGCAACTGCTTGCTGTTATACAAAGACATGTGCGAATTTAGATTATTCTACCTGGACAAGCTAAGGGCTTTCTTCTGATATACAACTATTAGTTTTTTAAACGTTTTAGTTTTTTTCATTTAAATTAATTTTTATTAAGAAATTTTAAGTTGTTTTGGAAAATTTTAGGATTTTTTTTTCCAACTTCTGAGTTTCCACTTTTTTTCTTAATTAAACTACTTTAAAATCGAAGCTTCGATCTTGTCGCTAAAAAATGATCTGTTATTGTTTTTCAAATTTGTTTTTTAGGGACACTAACTTTATTTAAATATTGATTAATCTAGGGACTCATTTTTGAAACTTTGATTTTAACCTCGATAATTTCTAGTAAATTTTGAGGTTGTTCAAATTTTGACTTTTCATTACTACTTTTAACAAAGTGAGATTTTTTGCTCTTTTTCACAAACATTTCGCCTTTAAACTTGAAACTTCAACTTTTTCATGAGATTTCCACTTTTTCTCGTTTAGTCGTTTAATTTTTAATTTGGACCATATTAGGTACTTAATTTTTTAGTTTACATTTTAATGTTTCCTTTTTTATTTCTTAATTTTTGAGGAAAACAAAAATTTTTACACTTCAGAAAATTGGATTCAAACAACATTTTTAGTTTTGTCGAGTTTTCGATAGTATTCTCAAAATTGATAGGATATTCTCGAAAGTAAGATTTTAATTTTGATTTTAAAAACATGTACAGGGTGAACAAAATACGATATTTTAGCTCTACTATAAGAAAAGGAAAAATGATGTTAAAAATCTGGAAAGGTTTTTAAATGGTAATGAGTAAGGTACTATATTTTTCCATGTTTGGAAATTAAAGTAATGACGTCACCAAATTATTTTCTCCAGAACATACCTTCATTTGTGCATATTAAAAAAATATTTTTGTAAGCAAATTTTGCAAGGAAAAATTTGGTATATTTTCGGTTTCTAAATATGAAAAAATAGGCTAAATTTGTTAAAATAGACCTTATTCGATCCAATTTAGAAATCTTTTTATATATTTTTATATCCTCTTTCTTATAATAGATCTGAGACATCGAGTTTCGCTCATCCTGTATAGGGTGATAATTTTTAATATTACCTCATCTTAACTTAGAGAAAAATGTTAAATACAAAAGTTGTATAAAATAATGTAAGCTATTTGTACAAGGTATGGAGTTTCGAAACCATTATTTAAAAACTATAATCAGAAACTAACCTTCCACAACCTGTAAATCAGAAACGAAGCCTTTTACGACATTTGTTTATATGAACTTTTAGTCTTATTTCGGGCTCTAAAATACGAACCTAAATTTATGGTACTACTTTTTAGAATCATTTTGTCACTATCAGTAAACTCTGATTATCAGTTTTTAATTTTTTCCCTCCGCCTAACTCAGGACCACCTAAAATATCGAATCTAGAATATTTATCCTTTACCATTAAAATGCAAATATTATCTCGAAAACTTTTGTGTTTGGATGGACCATAACTGATGGTACATAGGGCAAGAGTGGATTTATCGTATAAAAATAATGTGATTTAGCTACATTTGCCTTAAACCAGAAGTTGGTTGACCGAGATACAGGGTGTCAAAGTTGAAAAAAAATTTGATCTTTTGGCATAACTAAAAAACACATTTCAATAGAGACAAGAAATTTGGCATAGTGGGGTTTCTTTGGTCGAGAAATTTCAAAACTCATAGAAGGCGCCACCTGCGCTACCCTCTATTATTCTAAAGTATCACCATTTTTTTGTTCCTCCGTGTGCACTTATTTTAAATAGATACTTTTATTTATCTACATTTATTACGTAAAAAAGGTATACCTTCTGAATGTTGATACAAGCAACCGTTTTCAAGATATTTGCCTTCAAAGTTTGCCGTACGTTTATTTTAAGTTATGTAAACGTGAATTTTTCGTATTAGGTTTCAAAATAAAATTAATATAACTGACCCTTAAATAGCTTATACCAGGTATTACTCTACTGACATTATTATTACACATATGTTGTAAATACCAAAACAAAATTTATTTAAAAAAATAAATATGTGAGAAATTATCTGGGTCTTGTAAAGGATGTAAACAATTAAAAAGCTGGCTGTCTTTTATTGAAATTCATATCCAAATATCTGCTTTGACAATCCAGGACCATTAACATTTTCTTGTGCGGACTCAGAGATCATATCTCACATCTCTGGTTAGAAAATAAATTATGTCTTAATATTTTGAATTTTCTTTATTGAGATTTCCAAAATTTAGATAATATTATTATCAGCAAAGTGATATTTGACACAAACTACTTTAAAAGCTGCCTTACTATTACTTTTTCCCACTCCCACCCGTATATTCACTGTTTTCTTTATACCTTACGAGCAGGATAGATAGACCATATCTGTCTAGTGAACGGATATAATGAAAGTCGCGCCGTGATTGGTCGATTTCATATCCACACTAGTGTGGATATGACCAATCACGGCATGCGATAAAGACGAATGTCATTTTTAGATTCAGAATTATACCATAGAATCTGTCAAACTGACTTCGGTATTTACCAAAGAAAATATTTAAAATGAGTGCACTAAAAGCACTCATTCAGAGAATCAGTAAACTTTACCGCAGCGGACATTTCTGGGGCTTCAAGTGAAATATTCAAGATATGATTACCTTAAAAATCAAATAGTAAATATGAATTTTGTTGCGATAAATTTTTGACGTTTCATTGACACATGGACACTATGTAAAATATATTAGAAACTGCAAATGTCACATGAAAAATTATTAATTTGCTAAATCGTATTTTAGCCTTTGGAAGATCGTAGTAGATTCGTCCTCGTGCGATATGGACATCATATCCGCTCTTGTGGCACAAACTACAATTTTTTCAAGCCTTCTTCGAAAATTTAATATCTAATTAATTTAAAACGAAGGCACTTCAAATTTTAAAGGCAAATACCTTGGAAACGGTTGCTCGTATCAACTTTCAGAAAGTATGCCTTTTTTACGTAAACAATATGGAAAAATAAATATATCTATTTAAAATAAATATACGTGGGCACACAAAAAAGTTATGATAATTTAGTCATGCAGAATAGCGCAGGTAGCACCCCCCATCAGCTATTAGTAATATGTTAGCAAATTAGAGTGTCGACTTAAACAACACTCTTCTGCCAAATTTCATGCCGTGCCTATATTGCAATTTATTTAATAGTTATAGAAAAAAATCGAAATCTTTTTTTTAACTTTGACATCCTGTATCTCTTTAACATTAACTTTTGGTATAAGCTCCCATTATTTTTATACAAAAAATCCACCCTTACGCTGTGTACTATTACTTATGGCAGAAAAAATATTCAAAATTTTTCGAAGATTCTAAAAAGTTAACAATATATAGGGCGTTCTATTTAAAAAATAGAATTTTTGTCTGTCACTATTTCTGCAATAAGCTGTATATATGGATAAATATATTCTATAAATAACTTACATTATTTTGTAAAACTTTGTATTCAACATTTCTCTATAATGCGAAAAAGAAAAATTTAAGGATGGGTGGACATTATACAAGATCACCTGTAGCTATTTTAAGTTCTTTGACATTACCAAAAAAAAATGTTCATCGAACGTCAAAATGTCTAAATCAAAGACGAAATTTTAAAACTAAAGCAAAAATTAAGACATTTCGATCGCATTTTTGATTTTATACAAAACCAAAAAAAATTGGAAGTTTCAAAAGATAATCAAAATTACCATTAAAATTTTTGAGTTGAAGCTTCCTTCAAAAAACGTAAAATATTTTTAAAAATTAAATGTAATAGTAAAATATTTGTTGGCGAATGAGAATTATTCCTCAAATAAGTTTTATACTAATCGAAAATTATAGTACTCCCTGTTCATAAAACATATCATATGCATGTTATATGACATTAACTTCTCACTTATCAAGGCTTTGTAGTCGAGCAGCAGCAAAATGTTATTTACTTGAAACTTCTTAACAGCGCCGCACAGTTACGTAATTTTAGTTGGCAAAAGCGTGTAATGTATCCAAACTTCGCAAAACTGATTATTCAACAAGTAGTTTTGAAATCCTTGGTTTCCAGGCGATATTTGCATACCTACTAGCACCAGCCTCCACTATTTATAAACGAGGGCAAACCTCAGTTGATGAAGAAATTTTCGGATGAATATGTAACCCAAACAGGTGACAGTTAATGTTATTAATAAAAACTTTCGTCTACGTATATACTTTATGAGGCGGCTCATAGAGTATGAATGTGGCCAGAGCTGTAATGAATCTGCTGTAAAAAGCGGCAGTAATCTATTAAATATGGATAAGGGTTTTGCATTTTAGGTGAAGAACTGCTAAAAAAGCAGGCACTTCACGTTATTCGCGAAAAGTTTTCCGGATTCTTGAATTATTAATTTGAACTTGAATTGATAATATTGTGGAGAACCTGAAAATACATCTTTTTGTAATGCTTCGAGCGAGTCTGGAGGTATTAAAATTAATGGGAATCGAATTAATATGGATGGATGAATATTTTCGACGCGAAAAATCCTAAATTGTTTGTCCGGGAAATATGGTTAAATATGGGTTATCTAAGAGTTTATAAATCATCTTTGATAAATTTGATATGCAGTGTGCGAACGACAGCCTAAAGTTAACCAATTTTGAATATAAAGTGCCTTTAAGTAGTTTAACGAAGCGAATATTGTGTATAATCACTGTATTTGATGTAAACATCTACGATTGCTTCCAGCTATCCTTTGATTACACCACATGAATCAATCATTTTGTCACAGGAAGTATATCACTAGCATCTGCATGTATTTTGGTAGGTCGTATTTAAAACAAAGAGGAAATTATGCTTCGACGTGAAAATGTATTATAGAAGGTATTGTGTTAATTACTGGGAAATAAAACTCTCCTTTGTTTTAATATCAGCTATTTTATTACGCAAAAAATTCCAACCTGTCATTTTTGATATTTATTGCTGTTTGTTTTATGTCTCCGATGACGTTTCTCGTCAAGTTAAACTAGGTTTATACACATCAGAAAAGTCAAACACTGTCCATAGGGAGAATGTTAATGAGAGATTTAACATTGACAGCTAATAGTGGGACAGATGGGCGGCGCCTTGTATTCTCCTACACCGGTGTAAACAATTCAATGCAGAGCGCAGCGATCAGTGCTGGTGGAGATTTCAGTAGTACATCATAGCTTCTAACGTGTTTTGTTACGGGATTACTACTGACAGGCAACAATTTTATTAAAATTTGCGTACCACATGCTGTTTGTTCTTTTAGTCCGTTGATTTAATTAACGTCTGAGGCAAAATAAAACTGATATTCTTTGATAACCAAAATAAATAAACGAGGTTTTTTAAACAAAATAAGTAATAATTCTAATGAAGAATATAACATAATAACTCTTTAAACATTACAATATAAGGAGTTCAAATAGGCCGCCAGACTGTGCTAAACAATATTTGAGTCTGTTGTAAAGCTCTTGACGAGTTTTTTCTAACATCTAAACTGGAAGATACGAGCATGCTGCGTCAAAGTAGGGGAACACGTTCAGCGGCCGTAGAAAACTACCGAAGGGGCAAATCTTAGCGTTTTACATGGACAATGAAAATTTTTCCTTATCTGTATATGATTTGCGGTACATCTAAATGCATCTTCGCCTGGCCCATAATGTCATAAAAGAAACGTACCTTACAGTTCTAATGGACGCACCCTACGTATTGTAGCATTCGATTCTAAAGAAGAGCAGCGCACTTGCAGAGCAATTTGCAATTCGTTAATAAGTGCAGATGCCGATGACATAAAACTCAACTTTCGTGGTAAGAACTATACAGATAAGAAAAAATTTTCATTGTCCATGTAAAACGCTAAGAATTGTCCCTTCCATAGTTTTCTACGGCCGCTGAACGTATTCCCCTACTTTGATGCAGCATGCTCGTATCTTCCAGTTTAGATGTTAGAAAAAAGTCGTCAAGAGTTTTACAACAGACTGGAATATTGTTTAGCACAGTCTGGCGGCCTATTTGAACTCCTTATATTGTAATGTTTAAACAGTTATTATTATGTTATATTCTTCGCTAGAATTATTATTTATTTTGGTTATCAAAGAATATCAGTTTTATTTTGCTTCAGACGTTGATTAAATCAACGGACTAAGAGAACAAACAGCATGTGGTACGCAAATTTTAATAAAATTGTTGCCTACCAATAGTAATCCCGTAGCAAAACACGTTAGAAGCTATGTTGTACTATCGAAATCTCCACCAGCACTTATCGCTGCGCTCTGCGTTGAATTATTTACACCGGTGTAGGAGAATACAAGGCGCCGCCCATCTATCCCACTATTAGCTCTCAATGTTAAATCTCTCATTAACATTCTCCCTAAGGACAGGGTTTGACTTTCCTGATGTGTATGTAATTTCAGTAGTGCGCGCCTAGGGTATTATTTTCATATATGACCTTTGACGTTAAGTAGTAAGTAACGAAGTTACTGATATTCTGAGCAGAAAAGAGATCGGAAGCCCCCCTGAGGATAGTATAGATGGTGGCAGACAGTAGCAGTAAAAATTCTTCCTAAGATATTTAGACCAACAGTTCGTTTTCATTATTAGAGAAATTAATAAAGAAATACAAACTATGGGAACAGAGGAAAGAATAGATATACAGAGATATCTTTGTACATTAGCCGTGCTCTGAAGAGACGACCTGGAAAACAATCTTGCTCGCACAACTTAGAGAGAAAATGATAAATGAAATAGACAATGAAAGGAATGTGAAAATGCCTGAAACAAAACTACTTAAGAAACATTTAAAAGATCACTAAAATATAGGCTCAGATGCCAAAGATATTTTCACGGACAACCAACTATGCAGAAACAGTGTTAGTTTCCTGAAAGGAAAACATAGTTTCTTCTGTTCCTTTTTTAGGCAATTACAATGCGTGGGGCTATAGATGGTACCCTTAGGTTAAAAACGAAACCATGATAAAGACAAGTTAAAACTTACATATTGATGACTCTTTGGTACACATTTAAGAAATTGCACTTTCTAAAATTTCGAACATCCCTGAATAATTATTTAAACGGAGCACACAAATAACAACCTTTGTAGAAGCAGAATAATTGAAGAATTTAGTATTTCTTGTCCTTTTTTTTTAGATGGAAGTTATCACAAGGGTCCGCAAAAATGCTTCTAGAAAAGAATAAAAGCGTTACATATGTCCTGTATAATTAACAATTAGTAATAAAAAGTTTAATTCGGTTTCTTATTATTTGTAGATACAATCATAAAAAATTACAATATCATTATTAAAATTATTTTTGCTTTTCTCAACCAAACCTGTATTTATTTTCTGAAAAAATTTATATTCTTTTTGCTCTCGAAATCCAATGATAATAAATATTCGACTGACAGCATATACAAAAATATAATGCCAAAAAACAATTATTAAAAATGTGAAGCCTAATCTCATTTGCATCCCTTTCCTTCTTTGACTGACTGGTCTTATATTTGCTGGTTTTGTTAATTACAAAAACTTGTGTTTAACGAAAGGCCAAAGAATTAGTTTTTAATGTGACCTTAAATTGATTGACTCGAAAAATACATTAGATGAAGCAGAACTTAAATTTCGTGATAAGAAGTATATATTACTAGAAATTCCCCGATGACAGTTCTAAGCTTTTGGCGAACATAAATATACTAACATGCTGACATAATTGTAATTAAATTACAAAACGACTACTTTTGAATACCATATGAAGCAATATCAAAAACAAAAATATTAACAAAACCTAATCCAAATGTAAAATAAAATATAAGATAAATAAATTTGGTAAAGTTCACATAAAAATACCTGATAAATATTTTTGAAAAAATTATGTCATTGCTTAGGTTTGCAATTACCCCCTCTTTCTTATACAACTTTTTCGCAATTTAGAGTTTTGAGAGTCTAACCCCTTGATTGATTTTCAGTTTAATAATTTTACACTAATTCAGCGTTAAACATACAAATATTTAGCCATTTTCCGCTGCTTGGAAACAAAGGCGTTTGACCAAACTACGTTTATTTCGACTTTAAACTTTAAAATTAGTTTCAAGGTATTAGAATACGAACGCCTTAATCTAACCTGTTCCCAAACAGAATAAAATTAATCGTGAGTACGTTTATATCTCTGCTTTCGATCCGATTGAAAGTCGACCGAATTAACTCAATTCGATCCAATTTTTCGATAAATACGGTTAGGATTGAAATCTTCAAGCGGATCAAATACTTCAATCCGATCCTCTCATTTGGTCGGATTGACTTCAAATTTTGTTCATGTTTATTTTTGTACATTTCAACTCAATAACATGATATAAACTCATATCTAAACTCTGTGACTAATTCCCCTCGGATAAAAATTCACCTGTTTTTAGTTTAGTTGAAATATTATTTGTTCTTCTTTAATTTTGACAGATTGTTAACAGATCAGCTCAATCCAAGTTAAAACGGATTTAACCCTTTCAATACTGTGGGGACATATTGTCCCAGAGAATTTCTAATAATTACTAAAATAATTTAAATGCTTACAAATGCATTGGGATCTGGGATTTTAGTACTGTACGGTCATATGCTCCTAAACAAGTCCAAATCTGTCTGCTTTGTTGCTGTTTGCTGTCTGCTTTTTATCTTTTCTATAAAATTTTGTCAGTCTAAATGTTGCTAGCAAACAGTAGACACGTGCTTATTACTAACTGTGTTTTTATATGTGCTGTGCTCGGAATTGCCAAGTAAGCTATTTATAATTTTATTTTACTTATTTAGTGTGCAGCAATAATTTTTATGAGTTCTTTTATTTCCAAAAATAAAAATGGGACTTATATGTCCCATCAGTATTGAATAACCTATATATTCAAAATTTTCGTTTCAGAATGGATAAACCTTTGTCAGACAAAAAGCTCCAAGATATTGTGGATAACATTCATTTTGAAGAAGAATTAGACCCATTTCAAGACAGTGATGATAGTGATATAGATAAAAACTATATACAAGCATCTAGCGACGATGATTCTTTAAGTGAAGTTGAAGATACTGCATTGACACAAATTTTTGATGATGCGTTTACTTCTGAAGATGAAAAATTCAACGGCGAAAATGAAAAGGAAAACAAAGTTCCGAATAGTAATTTAGGAGTTGCATTTGACTGAACTAGAAAAACTGAAAATTTTATACCAAAACATAATATTCCCAAAGAAAAACAAACAATTGTATTGTATAACATAACAAACAAGTCTTCAGAAATGGATGCTGTGTTCAAATTATTTTCTAGAAGCTTATTTGTATGGATTGCCCAATGCATCAATCAAAGATTAGAAATTGTAGAAAAAACATCTAAAAGAAAAATTCAAAAGACATGGAGTGCAGAAATAATGATCGTGCTTGGTAGTTCTCTCATAATGAGTTACAATCGTTTACCAGCATATCAGATATATTGGTCCAACAGAAAATCTTTAGGAAATGATGAAATTAAAAGTGCCATATTTAGGGATAGATGCCAGTTACTTCTATCAAAACTGTACTTCAATAACCCCGAAAAACCAAAAGACACTTCCAAGGAGTATTACATAGAAGAAGTATTATTCTGTCTAAAAAAAAACTTTTTTGTCTGCCAGAAGTGATGATAGGTATCAATCAATTAACGAGACGATGACAAAATTCAAAGAAAGATCATCAGTGAAACAATATGTTCCTCTAAAACCAATCAACCGAGGTATAAAACTATGGACAAGATGTGACTTCAAAACTGGGTATGTATACGATACAACTATTTACTCCGGAAAAGAAAATTCCACACAAGAAGGCACACTTGGTAAAAGAGTCGTGGAGAAATTAACCAGATCAATTCGATATAAGAGCATAGTTTTATGTTTTGACCGATTTTTTACCTCAATCCGTTTTTTACATACACTACCATATGCTGCCGTTGGAACGTGCATAAAGATTAGAAAAAATGTTCCAAAATTTGAAGGTAAACTGCAGAGAGGAGACAGTGAAATGATGGTACATAAAGAAGGTATAATTTGCACTCGTTGGCAAGGCACTAGAGATTTCTTGGTAGAAAGCAACTGTCACAGTGGCAGTATTGATACTATAGAAAAAAGAGCAAAATATGGCTGTAAAAAGGAAATTACTTGTCCCGATTCAATTATGTATTGATAATGAATTTATGGGAGGCGTCGATCACGCCTCACAGTATCACAGTATGATTCGGATCGAAAAAGCTCCAAATGGTGGCGAAAGTTTTTCTACAAGCTATTCATGACTGCAATATACAATGCATATATAATATACAATGAAACAAGACGTTTAAAACTGCCGTTTATAAACTTTATTATACCAGTAGTAGAAAATATGATAGCCATTGGCAAATCCCAGCTGGGCAAGAAGAAAATAATAAAGAGAGGACGTTCCTCAAATAGAACCAAAGTCATGGATAATGTTGGGAATCATCTGCCTATTCCGGGAAATTCAAGAAAACGATGTGTACGATAAGCTGGTTTCAAAAAAGAAAACAAGACAAAGATCACTTGCCAAATGTGCACAGTAGCGCTCTGCAATGATTGTTTTGCTAAGTATCATTCTTGATTACCTTGTATATAAGCAATAAAAAAGAAAAGTTGAATTACAACGATGTTTTTCTTTTATTTTTTTTTCTTTTTAGTGCAACATATATTTTATATGCACTATTTTACTGTCATAAAATGCTGTTGGGACACATACGATCCACTCACCAATACTATTGGGACAATATGTCCCAATTATTATTTTGCAATAATCAATAAATAATGTGATCATTTATTTAAATATTTGTTTTTCCCGTCAAACTAAATTAGCAATAAATATTTTGTGCTATAAATATTACATGAATTATTAAAATAAAAAAATCGTGTTGAAAGGGTTAAGACCAGGCGATGGAAACCGGCCTCCGTTAAGCCAATTTAGATCCGATCGACTTTCAATCGGATCGAAAGCAATGATATAAACGTAGTCTGCCTCTCTTAACTCGTCGTCGCCGTTAACCGTCCACCACATTCTATAGGAGATACCTTCTTAAACATTTGACATTACTCATTTCTCATTGGTAAATGTAACACACACCCGCAGATAATACTTTACAACTTGATAAAAAAGCAGTGAAACTGTGAAATTTCTTGAGATACATATATAAGCCTGTATATTTTTGAAAAGAAGAAAAAATGCTCTGTAAATTAAAATCATTGATTGCTATGTTTTCTACTTAAAAAAATGCAACTATAGGTTATAACTCCGAAACCAAGAGACCACTTAAAAATCATTTACTTCTACGGTAAAAACTGCATTAAGAGCAGGTTTGGTCAATGTTTTGTAGTTAGCTGGAAAAAAAGGTACAAAAGTGCCACATTTTTGAAAATTTTAAAATTTTCGATACTGTTCCGAAACGGGTAAAGATACAATACTTTTGTTATGACCAGGTATCTTACAAAGTTAGTGTAGACCATTTTGCAATTAGCAGAGGACAATTAGTAAGTAAAAAAATTAAATTTGTCTATCTGAATGTTTGTTACAAGTTCATTTTGCATCGAAAAATATTGGGCATTACGTTTAAATGTAGGAGACCGCAGTATCTAAGCGAAATTTCCGACTAATATATTTTATGCCTGCTTATTGTCATGTATTATGTATATCGGATCAGGCGGTAAGTTCGGAGCAGAAATCAACATACGTTTTAGCATAAAATACCGTCTACCTAGGTAATCCTGTAAATAGAGGAATATATGTTCCGAAATTTGCATACATCTTAGTAAAGTATCGTTTCATTTGAAAGCTTTGGGTTCAATTGAGTTAGAAATGCAAATAGAGCAGAACAATGATGAAATGTAATGTACTTCGAGTTTTCAGCTGTGTTCATGTAGGTAAAGTAATATACGCCACATGAATAAAGTACAGAAACGGGTTTGTTATTGTACGGGATTAGTGTGTTAGTGCAAACCATGACCTTTTGAGTCCGATAAATATGAATAAATTTCTCGTTTAATAATCAGAATGGAGGAAACAATTGAGCGGTTTTATAACTGGACAGCTGATAACTTGTGATTCTCACAACAATTAACAGATACCCCTTTGTAATTATGAAGTTTGCTGAATATGTTATGTGAATGCATAGAGCACAAATATGATTTAATCCACAACTTTCGTATCGGTTGTTTTTGGATATAGTAAAATCCTGTAGAATCTCAAATATTTTTAAAATTTATACTGATGCCCCACGAAAATGATGCAATTTGTTGTATTTTTTATGTGACTGCATAGGGTCAAATATGATTAATAGAAATATGGTTTGATTTATAACTATAACTTTTATATCGGTCGTTTTTGGATCTAGTAAATATTCATACCACGCAAAACCACAAAAAATTTCTTTGAATTTTTATGATGAAATATATTTTGGAGAATCTAAAATTCTAGACTGACCATTTTGGAAAAAAAATTAGTTGAAGACAGCCCAAAATTCCAATTAAAAATTTCTTCTATATTTTTGATATACTTTTTCCTCTTTGGCAAAGGTCAGTCGAACAAAGTTCTTAAATATTTATTCCTTTATTTTTTTTGCCACTTTCAAGTTTTAGTAATTAAATTATATTATACAATAAAGGTTTGTGTGAATGGATTGCTGGAAGAAAAGAATACTAGATGACATTTCGTTTGTCATAACAATTTTTTAGGGTGTTTCGAGAAGTTATAAATACATAGGCAGTTTTATTTCTTAAACATTCTTGACAAAAGACTGTATTGTAAGAATACTTGAAGAGTTAAATAAGGTACGTTTCACCCTTTGAAATACTTGTCTCAATATAATCTAGAAAAAGATGTTAGACTACATCTTCTTTAAAGTTAAAAATTTAGCTTTTAATTTTTTGCTTACATACTTAACTTAATTTAATGTAATAATAAAGTGAGTATAATTAATAAGTGTAGAAGATGGTTTCAAAACATTGGACCTTGTAGTGAATTCCAAACGCTTTAACATGAAATCATTGGAAGGTATTACCAGAAGTAAATCAACATGAAGATGCATAAAAGTTGCACAGTAAGAAATAAAAGTAGTAGCCATACCTTTAGCTACTTCTATGTTATGCAGAAAAACGTAAATAAATATCGATCGATAAGAGCCATCCGCAAAGAATAACATCACTTCGAAAAAATACGTTTCCAACTGAGGAAAAGAAAACAACAAGGTAATCACAAAGAGCAGTGTGATCCACAAGTTTAGTTTAATGCCGAAAGGGGATTAGCCCTCGGAGTAGTTGTTTCTTGTAATTAAACTTTAAATATTTCAATTTTTGCCACCGTAAATTATTAATGAGACGTCCATTTATGTTTAGAAAATGTTATGCATTTCAATTTATTATCTTTAACTACTTCTTCCTCCTTTATTGTTTCCTCTCTTTGTTATGCATTCCTGATGAGCTCAAATGAGAGCAAAACATCGATGTTCAATGCTGCAATCTTTTTTTACATTTTAAGATTTTTCATGTCTTTATAATTAAAAAAAAATATGTTTAGTTTTGACTTTCTATATTTAAATTATTTTATCCTATTCTGTTTAAAAAAACTAATCTATTTTTGTCAGAAGAATTTAAATATCATGTAGTTGTATTTTAAAAAATGTTTTATAATATTGTCGACTTTCATTACCAAAAATTTAAATATTTTCGAACTAAGTCGAAGAAATGTTAAACAAAATTAATCATGGTAATTACATTCGTACGTTTCAGAGTTAAATCACAGACTTTAATTTTTTTAACTAAAAAACTGAAAAGCTCAAACTCTGAATTTTGAAACACAAAAGATCAAATATCGAGACTGGAAAATTACAAACTCGAGTGTTAATTGGAAACTGGATGTTTATGTTAACAATTTTTTGAACAACATTAATATTTCTTGTTTACTGTCAAAAGTTTTACCCTAATTTAAAAATTTTGACTTTAGCCTAATCTATGAGAATATTCTAACTTTTTTCTTTAAATTTGACTTCGGAATTTCATATTTATAAAGCAGATTCAGAATAATTTAGATTTCAAAAGAAATTAAAAAAAAAATCAGAATATTCATTGACATTTTAGAAATTATAAAACGTCAAACGTATTTGAAAAATTTTCAGAATAGTAAACAAACTTTAAGAGAAAAAATAAGTTAAAATGTTAAAGTTTTGAGATAAGGTATACATTCTGAGAAAGTCGTTTTTGAGATTAAATTCAAAAATTTGACATTAAACTACTAATTTTGTCAAAAAAATAGAAAATTCGAGTTTACAGTTTGATTTGATACATTAAAAATAAAGTGGAGATTTCAAGAATAAATTCATTTCATTAAAAAGATATTAAAAAACAAATGAAAATTGTAATTGGGATATTTGGCCGGGTAGTGTGTCCAAATATTTTACTTATGAAAACGTACGGTTTATATTTAATTCCGTATTTATTCTAGAACCATATAGAACGATTTGCTGATTGTGGATTATTAATAAACCACACACGATTTAAAAAATATCCACTGGCAACAGTTTTTTTTTCATAGATATTTAAATCTCAATATGTTTGTAACAATTGTTCAGAACTGTCCCTTGAATATTAACTGCTGTTAAAACTTGCAGCCATTTTTAAAAAAAATTCTGCTTTGTTCATATAAAAACAAATCGACCAATGGCGATTTCATCAGCCTCCTGGGAAAAAAGTACAAGATATTTAATTATTTGCGCTGTCTTGAATATAGTAACGTTTTACTTCTGTAGACACTGTTTACAGTGCAAACATAATGGACCTGTGTCACAGGCTCTAATCGTTTTTTTATATTTTTGTGCCGAATGATTAAGATGAAACAAGATTGTAATTATTTATGCCATAAATTTATCATAAGGCGATCCGATACAAATAAATCATGTAATTTTTGCAGCACTATATAAAATAAAAACCATTTAGATTGATACTAATTGAAAACTTATCCATAAATCTACCTAACTGCCAAAATCCTTCAACTTTAATTTATATTTATCATCATATATATTTATCATCATATTCTCTACGAAACTAATAGCTTGCGTAAAACTAACACGAAAGCGTAAAAGTTAGTAGACTGGTAATAATTCAGCTTTCTTTTAAGCTTTGTTTTCAAAAAGTATAAAATTAAAATGTTATCCAGGGACTCCTACCTCTTGAGCTTTATTGAATAAGGTCAATATTATATTTAACAACGTAAAACGTCGATAATCTAGACATTTGATGACAACTGAAAAGTTCATAAGTCAGCCTCAAAGTAGCCATGGCAATGCAATGGATTAAAAGCTAAGAAGAGGAAAAGTCTGTATTTGCTAAACTCTGCTGTTTTAAAAGTCCATTTTGTTAATGGAATTTAGCGAAACTCGAAGAGAAGCCAGCTCCAGTCGATACCTATTATACCCTTCGTGCTGAATTAAAGAACATTTTTCTGATTCTTGGTGTTACTTTTATCAGCTTTATAGCGACACATTTATCCTTATATAAGGTCGATCGGTGAAGGGTGTTCTAAATGATTTCGACCTACATCCGTTCAAATGCCTCCAATACACAAACATTATCTAAGGATGGGTATGGCTAAGCCGTCTTTAGTTCTCCTAAATACTATGTGACTGGAATATGTTTTGAAAAAATGTAGAACTTTCACTGAAAATTTTATAAAGCTACCAAGCGGAAGTAATCTTGTAACAAACTAACATTTTGCCTTGTGCGAGTGTTTACCACTTTTCGAACTTTAGAAAGGAATCATGCAAGGACCCCAATTATTTTGGGATTATCCAACCTTAAATCTCTTCTCTCTACCACAAACTCTTTGATATAAATTGATGTTTCTTGTTATGCTAATCCTTTCCGGTTTTAGTGTACGGCAAACAATTTGGGAAATATTCTTTTAAGCGTTAACGTTTTCCTTTCATTAAAATGTAACGATCGAAAAAGTCGTTTCTTCCAAAGATATTTGAATGCTTGCTTATGAAATAATATATCAATATAGACATGTCTTAAAAACAGGTAAGATAATCACCTAAACATGGGCCCTCTGGAAATTATTTATATAGCATATATAGACGTACAATTTCACCTGAAAATGAGAAAAAAAAGAAAAAGTAATCAATAATTTGTAGTAACGTTTTCCCTTGTAAAGCAACTGAATTTTATTAAGAATGGCATGCAATCTCAATTTAGGCAATTTTATTTTCGTAAGAATGTTCTTAAAGATTCTTTAGACTGGTTTCCATCTAGATGTATAAGAGAATAAGTCATATAATTTTCTAAAATATCATGTGTATCAAAAAATTTCTTCAGAAAAACAACAATTTTCATTTATTTGAATAATATTTTAAATCTTTGCTAATATTGGGCTCGCTATGCTACTTAAATCTAGCTGATTAACATTTCGAGTCAGCAAAAATAAAAAACGATAAAGTAGGATTAATAGATCTAATTTACGGTGTCTATTCACAAGTAAATAATATTTAAAAACTTTAAATAAAAATTTTCTTAATGTTTATTTCTCCTTTATTTATTATACTTATTTCACATGCATTGCTGACGAATTTAAATGAGCGAAACATCAATAACAAATGCTACGACTCCTTTGCAGTTTTATATGTTTATATGTTACATAATTAATAAAAATGTTTTATTTGTATTTTTAATATATGTCTAATTATTGGTCTTGTATATGTTAATTCTATTTTTCGTTTTCTGAATAAAAAAATAACCAACCATTTCTTGTCATATCTTATAGTCCTGAATTAAATAGTCAAAAAAATTCACCGGAACCGGTCTTCGACTAAAAAACTCTGAATCTGATAAAAATGTCCAAACCTACCGCACTGTGCATTAGAATAAAATCTCCGACTTATCATAGTGATCATTTCTGCTAAGCCTCAGTGGTCAACTGTTGGTGGTTCAGCTATCAACAAGTTTGTTTCAATTCTTTTTTTAAATTTCCATTTTTTAAAAGTTTTGTCTTTTGGGAACATTGATTCTTTTGAAAAGCCTTTTTTTAAATTCGACTTTTTTTTAAAAAAATTCATTTTTTTTTTAAATTTTAACTTTCTGAAAATAAGGACAGTTTTGAAAAGTCTTACTTCAATTTTTATTGAAAATCTTGGCTTTCTTGAATATTTCGACCTTTTTCAAATTTCAAATTTATACAGGTTTATAAGTAATGGTAAATAAAGAAAGAGTAGATTTTTCGTATAAAAATAACGTGATTTAGCCACATTTACCTTATACCAAAAGTTGATATTAACAGAGATACCGGGTGTCAAAGTTGAAAAAAAAAGTGTGATTTTTTCGCATAATTGATGAACACATTTTACTATAGACAAGAAATTTGGCATAGGGGGGTTTCTTTCGTATATTTTCTAAATGTGAATACAAGCAACAGTTTTCAAGATATTTGCCTTCAAAGTTTGCCGTACGTTTATTTTAAGTGAATTTTTCGCAGTAGGTTTCGAAATAAAAGTAGTAAAACTGACTCCAAAATAGTTTATATCAAATATTACTCTACTGATATTATTATTACACATATTTTTCAAATTTCTCCAGCAAATTTAAATAAAACACCAAAACAAAATTTATTTTTAAAACAAGTATGTTTTTCCTGTAAAGGGATTGTACACAATTAAAAATCTAGCTGCCTTTTATTGAAATTCATTTTCAAATATCTGCTTTGACCACCCAGACTATTAAAATATTCTTGGGCGGATTCAGACATCATATCTCACATCTCTATGTTATTACGTCTTAATTTTTTGAATTTTCTTTATTGAGATTTTCAAAATTTAGGTAATAATATCATCAACAAAGTAATATTTGACATAAATTACTTTCAAAGCTGTCTTATGATTACTTTTTTTTCAAGCCTACTTCGAAAATTTAATATCTTAGTAATTTAAAACCAAGGCACGTCAAGCTTTAAAGGCAAATATCTTGGAAACGGTTGCTCGCATCAACTTTCAGAGAGTACACCTTTTTTACGTAAAAATACGTTATGCAGGATAGCGCAGGTAGCGCCCCCTATCAGCTATTAGTAATATGTTAGTAAATTAGAGTTTGCCGATTTAAAAAACTCCCCTGTGCCAAATTTCGTGCCTATATTACAATTCATTCCATAATTATACGAAAAAATCGAATTTTTTTTTCAACTTTGACAGCCTGTATCTCTGTTAATATCAACTTTTGGTATGAATTAAATGTAGCTAAATCACATTATTTTTATTCGAAAAATCCACCATTGCTCTGTTTACCTATGGTCCCGCCTGTATTTTGAAAATTTCAGATTTCCAATTTTGCACTTTTTTTAACTTTTACTTTTTTTTTAAATGTTTACTTATTTTATATAAGTTAACATTTTCACAATTTTGCCTTTCTTTGAGATTCCGATTTATATTTTTCTTCAATTTATTTAACTTTTCTTCGGCCCAGTTTGGAAATATTTAAATTTTTATGGTTTGTTGACAATTTTCTAAACAGTTTTTGAAATGCGACTACGTGATATTTAAATTTATTGAAAAGTCACCTCATGACAGCTCACAAATTAAGAGCTTAGTTTATTTTACATATAATAGGAAAAATTTCATGTGGGTTATTTTGATGTAAATTTCTAGAAGTTAAGACTTTTATGTAGTAAATTGGAGTTTTATTTGAAAAATTTACTTATTTATCACAAATTTAATTTAATTATTTAATTTCTTCAGAATTTTCACATTTTTTTTTAAATGTCGACCTGTTATCATCAAAATTTTTACTTTGTCTCAAAGTTACAGCTTTTTTCAAAATTTATTATTTTTCAAAATTTCTAGTTTTTGTGAAAATTTTGACGTGAAAAAAATAACTTTTATTAAAAATGTTGATCTTCGCTTGTTCCTGAAAATTTTTAATTTTTTTGAAGAATCTAACTTTCTAAATTCTCAAATTTTCAAATTTTGAATAAAATTTATAATACAAATTAGGGACTTATCGATTTTAAATTTGACTTTTTAAAAATAAGTATTTTTTTAATTTTGATTATCGAGTTTAAAATTCAAAAGAATTAAAAAAAAATGCACAAAGCAAAATTTAACTACAACTTAAAAATAACGATGTTTAACTCAAAATGTGAAAGAACATTTTTTTACCATTCATTTTGCAGTTTATTGTCGAAATTTCGACATCATTTCCAGATTTTACCTTTGAAGTAAACATTTCAAGAAACAATGTTGCAGATATTTAAAACTCAACTTTAGAAAAAAACTTTTAGCTTTCAATTTCAAAAAAAAAATATTTTTTTATTGTATAATTTTTTTTCAATGTGTAATCTGGCATTTTCACATTCATACCAAATTTTTAATTATTGTAAAGTTGCAGTTTCAAGAAACTAATTGAAAAAATCAAATTTGTGCTTGTTATTCTGAGAAAAACTCGAGATTTGTAAAAATAATTTTTATAATGATGCGATTATAAATTTTTAAAAAATTTTGATTCATAGCAGAAGTTTTCAACATCAAAATCCAAAAACGTCAAGGACTGATTTAGCCAAATCTAAACAATCCTGAACTCTCACCGAATGATCCAACATATATTTAGTCATAAATCAAAAACGTATTTAATATTTGCGAAAAGGATTAAAAAAGCAAAATAATTAGAACAGAAAAGGTTTCCCTAAAAAGAACTGTCAAGTTCCCAAAGGGAGGAGTTGTGTGGCGATTTGTGTCAGAAAATGACATGGAAAAAAATTCAGTTCCTAGTTCCTAATGCTGTAAAATATTAAAATGAACTATATATATATAAATGAACTTGATACCAATTACTGGTAAATTAAGATTTTTATCCTAGCAGGACAAGTCATTCTGTCATTGAGAAAAGCAACCAAGAATTGGTTTAAAAAATATCATATCTTCAGGATACCATGGCGATTAAATTGGCTGAACTATATGAATATAATTTAAAAAGGAGCTATGAAATGAAAAAGAAAATGAGAACTTATGCTTAAAGAACTTAGTTTGCTCTAAAGGAGAAAATTGTATAAATCTATTGAAATATTCCGGCAGAATATTTTTAAACATTATATTCAATGCTACATGGAAATAAGATGGCGATAAACGCGAAAAAAGATTTAAACACTTATTAGAAACAAAGCTTCCAAACATTTAGTTGTCCGAGATTTATGATAAATATTACATTTGCGTATTGTTCTAGTAAAACGAAATGAATAAAATTGTTAAAAATATGTAAAAAATGGATAATGTTTCTTCAATTTTTACACGAAGAACTTCAACAAATCCATTAATTAATTTGCCAATGAAATAAAAAATTATAGCATCCAAATATTAAGTTGTTAGCACTCGTATAACGTCTCAGTTAAAGTTATACAATTTATGCTAGCAAAACAATAAATACAGAGATTTCGCATTTCATAGTTATATTGCAATTAACGATCTGGACCAGTTTGGCCAACTCTGCATCGTCTTTTATCCGACGACGACGTAGCGAACTCAGCGAATCCGTTCCACAACGTTAAACTTTTCGTACTTAATGTAATGCTTACTCTAAATTTCTTGGTCCACAATTTAAATAAGACGTGGTTTTAATGTAAGTTGAGTGAAGCATTGTGATAAACAACATGCAAATTGCTCATTGCTATGAAATTCCCGATCCCTATCTAAGCTATATTTTTCTTGTTAGTATGAATTTATGTTTCCTCCATTTTACTCATTCCGCTGATATAATGAGATTTACTATTGCATCGTCTTGATTATGTCGAACAAATTAGGCACTTTTCGTAGAAAAGTTATTACGTCTTAACAACTCCAAAAATTACAAATTATTTTACAGAATATTAGGATATTTATATCAGGAATCAAGTCCGTTTCAAGATAAAAACGCATTAGGCAATCACTTAGGGAGTTAAAATTTAGCCGAATTAATGGCAATAAAGGAATCAATCAACTTTTATTATATTAATTAACACAAATAATATGTTGAATATCAGTCGAATTGATTTTATTGGATTTTATATAGTGAGGTCCAAAAGTAACGCATTAATTCATTAGGTAATTTAAAATTTATGAGTAAAATCCTGAAACAGGTCGATTTTTAATTCTAAAATGACACTTTTTAGGGATAATTTTATTCCTCTTCATTTAACCTCCTTAGGCTGACAGCTGCTTTGTTTAATAATACCTAAACATCTGTTTTAGTGAACTTACTGTAAGAAATTAAAGGCAAAATTATCAGTGAGTAATTTGTGCAGCTTTGACATATTTCAATGATAATAAATTATACCTTATTACATTTTATTTCGGTATCTTATATTTGTGGTATGTTAAGCAGTTTCTAGCTAGATCTCAGCAACCTCATATTACTTATTGAATATCAGCATTGATTATTGTCTTGGGCGATGACACACGCTTATTACAATTTCGCCATCATTGATATTGTGTTCAGATTATTTGGTCAAAGAGTACAAAACAATTTTTATAAAATGAAAGAAAAGACTTTATGTTAAATCAATCTTTCGCAAAAATGAAAGTGAATTATTAAATTTTATCCTCTTGCACTGTATATCTACGGGCCTCAGATTTCTACGTTTGATTATTCTGTAATAAATTACGTTTTTTTTTAATAAAATTTAAACTATTTGTCCAATCAATTTCAAAACCAACACACACAGACTGATGATCGTTTTTCAGTAGCAAATTTTGGAGTTAATCGTTATTTTGAAATGTAACAAATGGTCGTTTGGAGAAAGCTCTTCTCTATCCAAAAAGCTATATTACAGCCAATTTGGTGCAAAATTATTCCAAATATAGGGATTATTATGGCGAAAAGTGGTGTTTTTGGTATTTTTCATTGATAACGCAAGGGTGGTGATGTGCAATATCTAGACTTGATCGATTACGAGTATATGAAAGGCAATGATTTAATCCATAAGAACTTATCAAAAAAACATTGAATACCAAGCATTTTAGAAATATGCATAATTGGAATGTTAAATTTAATCACTAACCGATTAACCTCTCTATTCCCATTATCTCTGAAAATTTGATTCTTGTAAGCGGACATTTTTTCATTAAAGTTAAATTATAATTCGCTTCATTCAAAGATACATCAAACATGTAAAATGCGACATGCGCCCATAAGGTAAATACCGCCCATATACTTTTACCGCATGAAGCCGATATAGTATAGAATAATTAGGGTTGGAGAAGGAAAAAATACTGGAAATCTACTTTTTTTAAAATAGGTTCTTTGGGTTGCCCTAAAGCATGCTAGAAAAATCCCTAAATGACAAAGTTGGGGAACACACCCAAATTTTGGAAAATACATATGTCCGCCATCTTAAAAACTTCAAAAACTTGGTAAAAAGGTATGATGTGCGTTAAACAATTTCTGTGTGCAGTATTATACTGCAAAGCTACTAGTTTTTTACTATTTTGATTCAATTTTACAAAAAAAAATAATATTTAAGGCATAAGTTCATTATTTACGTAATTTACAATTAAGGGAGAAAATTCTGAAAATGACATTTTTAGGCATTATTTTATTCCTTATCTTTCAATCCCTGGAGTGACGGATACCTCTTAATATTTTTTAAATTGAACCAGACTACTTGTGATCGCTTATTTAAGAAGGATTATATAGAATAGGTAAGTATATGTGGAAAATTTAGCATTTTAGAATATAATTTGAACTAAAATGCTAGAATTACTTGAGATAGTACTTTCGGTTTTAGAATTATCATTCCAAATTTCATGAAACTGGACATATTGGTGGATTAGAGTAAGATAATGATTTCGTTAAAATTTTAAAGAGCTACAGAGAACCAGAAAAAAGTTGTTATTACTTGAAATTTCACACTATTAACAATAAGCCTTATGAGAAACCAACGATTTTATCCTCTTTTACAAAAAGTACCGTTTAGATTTTAGTAAAAAGAAAGAAAACGATGAAAAATATAATATAAAACATTTTAGATATTTCGAAGCACAGCTTCAGAGTATATGAGAGAAGTAATTAGTAAATAAATATTGTTGCGTGTTTATCCTCTTCAGCACTTTTTAGGGCCCTTTCTAAGATGGCGTAAACTTCGGCGAAACTCCTTTCCTTCGCTGAGGGTTGTAGAGCTACATCAATTCGCACTGGAACCTCCATTTATTTCATATCTTGTTTTCATCCTTTCTTTCGTCAAATTGATCTTCGTCCGCACCGGGGCATGTATCTCCAATATCGCTTCCCTCAAGTGGTCTATGAAACCCATCGTGTCCCTGGGGGTCTCCCTTGGTGATTAAAGCACCAAGTCATACGGAAGTTACATTTCCTCCACGAAGATCATTTTTGTCGGAATCTGACCCGTAGTTGCATGAGTTGCCGCACCAGTCTTTTTGATGCTTGGAAACGACCTTCAAAAGATGTTCCTCCAAGGTCCTGTCAAATCTTTCCACCATTCTATCAGACTGTAGATAAAGAGGTGTCGTTCAAGTTTTCTTTATTCCAAGAAGACTGTACACTTCTTGGAAGACCCCCGATTCGAAGTTTCTTCCTTGGTCCGAGTGTAGTTCCAAGGAAACAATAAATCGACAGGTGAAGTTCTCCACAAGAAACCTTGCGATTGTGGTAGCTTTCTGGTTCAAGATGGCGTAAGCTTCAGGCCATTTATTAAAATAGCCCATGGCCACCAGGATGTACTTGTTTCCATCGTCTGATGTTGGAAATAGCCCTACCACATCGATTGCAATTTTTTCAAATGGAGCTTCCACATTATACTGCTTCAGGATCCCTTTGGTTCTTGTACAAGGGGCCTTAAATGCAACCCAGATGACCAATTTTCGACACCATCTCTCAACATCCTCCCTGCAGTTAACCCAGTAAAACCGTGTCCGAATCTCCTTCAAGATCTTCTTTATCTTTAGATGTCTACCAGAGGTCCCATTGTACACTTCCTGCAAAACTTGTGAAATCTTCCCACTTTTGCAACGTCTACTTTCATCTCGTCTTCATCTTGTTGTCTTCGTTCTTCATCTTGTTGTCTTTGTCCTTCATTTTGTTCTTTTTATTTCCGTTTTCGTTCTTCATCTTGTTCTTTTTCTTGTCGTCTTTGTTCTACTTGGTCTTTAATCATTGCTGATAGCATTTGCAATTGCTGTTCCATTTTGACCGATTTGGCTCTCGTTTTCATTAGGCGTTTTAGAATGTTCAAGATTTTTCTTGATGCACCCCGTATAAACTATTTTTTAGTGTATAACGTCCGTAATAAAGTCTAAATTTCATTATCCCTACGATTTACTAACACAATATTTCGGAACCTTGTACGGATTCCTCCGAGAAATAAAGCACAATCCACAAAACTAATCCCGCTTCTGACACCAATTGTTGCATGTTATTGGCTCGATAAATTAATCTTCGTGAATTGTAAACATTGTATTTCAAACTCATTTCGGAACACTTTAAATATGATTCACTTAACTATGAGACTATCTATCTATCCGACTATCTCATTAATTAACTGACTGACTTGAGGTAAAGACGACCTCGTATTTATACCGTTCCGGTTTCTAGAACGGATCTCTATATTCTGTATGGATCGACCTCGAGCAAGCGGGAAGAGTCTATAACGCTTATCTGCCATATGATTCATTTTTGCGGCCGCTTTGCATTATCAAATGTTTTCAAAGAGTTTCTTACACCACACAATCACTAATACAAATTTTATAACTGCAGTTTGTTACAATCTTAAAAATTTATTTTTAATCCTACTTTTTCCATAGTTCATTAGATATGGCAATGTTGCATTTATATAAATGATTCGGAGAGCTTTCATAGAATGAATCACTATTGTTTATTTCCGTTTTAAGGTTACGTGTCAATCTTTCCAGGATCGCCCCTTAATTAATTTTTTAATTCAACCTACTGTAATCAGTTTTCTAATGTTTATTCAACTAACTCTTTTATTTTTCCAATGAAATATTTTTTTATTATGACTGAATGATTTTGATGATGACACTATAGAGTCATAGAAGTGCCTCTGTCTTCTATTTCATTGCAACCTTGTCTAGTGTGAATACTACGCTAATCAAACGAGAAAATGTATATTTCTGATATGGTTTTGACTCTAGCAGTATCGACAATACTACCTTAAACAGTGCCTTTTAATAACTTATATCATGGCTACCAACTCAAAACTTTCAGCTTTGTTGTTAGTGATAGAGAGATGCAAGATACTAAATCTTCGATGATTTATATACCCTTAACGGCAAAAGAAGCGATGATCCTGAAACATGGCACTTTTAGAGTACAATTTTCGTGTTAATTACAAATATTGACCAAAATTCACAAGAGTAATAATTGCATATAACAATGTCATTGAAACCGTTTTCATGCTATGTATTTTTAAAATTTTAGGATTTTTCCTATTTTCTTTTTTGGTGATATTTCTGGGGTGCTTTAGAGTTAATGCATTTTTTATATCATAAATGGCTTTTAGTTTAAAGAGGTAAATGGCGTTCCATGTATATAATAATAAAATACGAGAACTTTCTTATTTTTCATCGGTAAAAATTATAGACAAATAAAAATAAATATACACGTTAAACCAAACTTTATTTCCACTACAGGGAACTCGGAAAAATGCGCAAAATAGTGCAGAATTTATTCCCTAACAATATTTCGCTGAGAAAACAATTGAATTCCAATTTGTCTTGATTTTATTTAGAACTAGCTGCTCGCCCCGTCTTCGACCGGGGATTTTAAACTTATTTAAACAGAATAATTATCGCTGCTAAAATGAAATGACATATGATGACATTGAATGTGTTTGACAGAACTAAGGTCACTTTGTTTGTCTTCGATTGTTTTGCCTTCCCGAAATCTCTTCACTAATACCTACTTGAACTTTACTGTATGGTATTAAGGTTCAAATTGGCTTTTAAGTATTAGTACAAACTGTTTGTATATGGGAGTATAAAGATGTTGATTTTACACTTTATCAAGATTTTTTTAAAATTATCTCTCCGTAAGAACCTCCCCTGGACTTCCACGAATAATTCAAGACCAAAATTAGCCAAATCGGTCAAGCAGTTTTTATGTGATGTCGTGACAACGGAAAACGGGTTTCATTTTTATATATATAGATAACTGACCCGACAGACTTCGTCCTGTCAAAAAGATTTGTAACCAAATCAAAATGTGTGCATGTGGCAATCCTCGTTTCTGCCACTCCACAGAATACATCCAGCAGCGTGTCTCACCAAACACATTATGTTTTACGATGAAATCCATTAAAGATTTCAACTTTTGTCTAAAGACTCTGGCTGTAATATCATGACGATCAATGGGTGACTGCCCAGGGAATAACTCCTGCTTGATTTCTATCCATTGCGGATTGCATGTAAATGTGATGAACAAATCTGCTGTACCATAATGACGAACATACGACATGGCATCTTGAGCATATTCGTGCATATGCCGAGGGCTTCCGATGTATGTTGCTGGAAGAATAGTCATCCGACCGACATTCTGTGCATTTCCATCAGTATTAATCGCATCTCGAAGGTGAATATACTCTTCAGATCGGAGTTTGGTTTGATTCAACCTGATGAATGTTAATCTCTCCGTTTCAATTTTAACATACATGTCAACAACATATTTGTGATATAATCGCCGACATTTCAATATGTGATTATCTTCATTTTCCCGGTTTTTCCAGCAATAATTCTAATTTTTCTCGCTGTAAAAACCATCCTTGAACTTCAACGAACATTTTAAAAAAAGAATTGGCCAAATTGGTCCAGGCGTTGTTGAGTTATGCGCTTACCAACACATTTTGCGATTCATTTTTATATTATAGATAAGCTGAAAATCGCCATTTTTAATAATTAGCTGTAACTTGTTTATTTGAAGTCCGATCGAAAAAAAATCAAAAACGGTAATTAGTTATTTTTTAGGACCTATTTATTGGCGTACGGTAAATTTTTCTAAATTTAACTGTTTCTGAGAAACTTATACAAACTTTGTTATTTCTTATGGAAGCCATATTGAATCATAGTAGGTAGTGCAATCGCTACAATTCTTAATAATAAAAAAATACAGTCCCTAAAAGAGCAATAGTTATTATTAAAAACCCAAAAATCTTGAACAAACTGTTTAATATTGTCATATTTATTAAAAATCGTAATGTGCTTAATCTCACTTAAATGACGTAATTCTCAGAATATTCTAAGAATTTTAGGAGCGACTTTCCCATGACTCATACCCAAGTGTGCTGTTACAGGTTAAATTTCCGTTAGAGATAGTGCTTGTGGCTAGGCCACCAAACATACATCGGTTGGTTTTGTAAGTGCTGGCATACTTGGTCTGGGGGAAATCTGTCATCTTCTCTATAGTCGTTCACTTGGGTGTCATCCTTCTGAAGGTGAGGTTACAGAGTTTTCCAAGTGGATCTTGGATGTTTGTCCGGTGAGGGATTTACTGTAACCCATCTTCGGACCGTCTGGGGCGATTGTATTTCGTAGTCTTAGTGTGTGTGAACTAAAGCCTCAGATGGTTCAGGTTTTTCCGGAATAAGCAGGGAGGTGCTTCCCAAGCACGCGGCAGAGCCGACTAATAACCAAGGTATGAGCATGTGCCCCTCAACCCTTGGTAATTGAAAGGGTAAATCCTATTTTCTTAATCTTTATAGGCTCTTTTTCGGTTGGGATCCTTGTCGGATTTATTTTTAAATCCTTGTCATCTGTATCTTGGATCCATCTCTGATCTGTCAATCAGGACCTGTGTAGAGACACGAGGAGTTCCAAAGGAGTGGTCATCGTCTCGTGGAAACCTCCAAGTGTGGGCTTCGAGGACTTCGGTGAAGGGAGTTCGTGTAAATCTATTCAGTAGCCGCACGAAGTACAAGCATCCACTTCGACCTGGGACCCTTCGCGACGATCACTTAAGTACCCCTTTTTTATATTATTACGTGGGGATTGTCTCATTGTAGTTGGAACCATAGATGTGTCAGCTTTTTGAATTGTAACCTAAATTATAATACGGTTTGAAATATTACCTAAAACCCTTTTTCGTTTGTTTACTTGGCTTGTTCTGGTAGGCTTAGGTCCAGCCAGTGTTAATTTTGTGTGTGATTCTTGAATTCTAGTTGCCTTAATTTAATTTTCCCCGGCTCTTGTTATCGCTAAAATGAGACAGGAACTTTATATTTGTACTCATTATACGAGAACGTTAAAATGTGAAATATATTTCAAGGGTAAAGTATTCCAACTTTTGTAAGAAATTGTACGGAACAAAGTGCGCACTTTTTTTCCCATAAATAGTGTCAACAATTTTTAACTTAACATCGGAATAAGAAATTTTGTGGGAGAGACACTCACCTCATTGTGTGCATATAACGTTAATGTTTAAAAGAACGTGCAGTACACTGAACTTATTCTGCCTTTGAAATACTTTGTTTTATTGGTTCTAAGACTTATTTTCCTGTCTGTCTAAATTGTAAGGTTAAAACATAGACGGCAACACCCTCAATAAGGTAGGTCACAGAGAGAGAGTAGCAACAAGAACGGAAACTACGCCATCTAGGAGTGAGTTGACCAGCTTCCGTTTTGGGTATATTTTGGTGATTTTTCGACGTCTCCGTTAGGTACATTGCGTGATTCAAAATCACCTGGCGCCCCTTTTTAGGTATTCTTTATTCTTTAGCCGTCGTGCCGCGCAATTACCAAACTTAATTCTATTTAAACGGAATCTTGGACTTAGAAATATTTTCACTCCTGAGTTTCGGACTTGTCAATTTTTGGAAAGTTTTCCACTCACTAGATTATCACATCGGCCCAAACGAGGGGTCCTCACAGGGGTGTACGATTCCCAGCCTGCAATAATAAGAGGCTCTTGCTCTTTTCCCCAACGCTAGCCCGCGATATTGAAGGAAATTATTTCATAGATTGATAGTGGCATAGTGGGTTTTTGGTTTTTCACTAATTATTGTTACGTAATTAGGTACTGTATTTTTATTATTAAAAATTATGGCACTTGCATCGCCTGTTATAATTTTTTTTGATTAATAATAGTAAATTACTTCATTTAATTTACTTTATCACATTTGAAGTATGGCATATCATATATTAAATTAATCAAAAAAATATGCTGAATTCGAAAATAATAAAATTCAATATGACCTCCATAAGAAATAATGAAGTTGATATAATTTTCTTGGAAACAGTTAAATTTAGAAAAAATAACGTACCTCAATTAAAAGACCTTAAAAAACCTCTAATAACAGTTTTTAAATTTTTCAATCGGACTTTAATTAAACAAGTTACAGTAGATTTTTAAAATTGATAATTTTAAGAGAAACAAAAAAAATAAACAACCCTGTATGGTATGTAGAGAAGTTGATAAAGGTGGAAAATAATGACTTGCGTATTCGTAAGTGGTTAGGTTAATCAACTCATGCAAATATGCGACTTATATGTATAGTATAGAATGTCGCTAATAATTAATTCCATCTACGATTTATGAAAAAATTAATTTTGTTGAAAATTTTTAAACTATTCTTATTTGATTGGTTTTAACCTACTGAGTAAGTTACTGTCGATCAATTAGATTTTTTTATTTTTGTACATTTTTATTGTTCTGTTGCTTTAGAATATTACTGTTCAGTAGGTTATATTTATATTTCTATTCCGACAATAAAAAATGTTTGTCTAGCTATATTAACTTTTTTATTGTAATTTATATTTATGTGGTCCATTTTCTCCGCGTTTAGGTTCCATTCAAATTACCAATTTTCAATTCAAATATTCGCTCTGACAAAAATAAAATTTTTCTTTGGTTTTCGGATTCAGTTTCTATTCGAAGCTCTGTTTATAATTTTACTTCTTGGTCCTTAATTTATTTCCCATGGACCACAGATTCGGTTTACAAAAAAATTATTCAGCAGTTTTTGAAATATCCGCAATATTCCAGACTGTAAATGAATGTTGGTGAGTTTGTGAATGTAATATAAATTTGTTACGGTCAATCATTAAGTATTAAAATGAAATAGGTTAGGGCAAAATAATAGCGGTTGAAATTAACCCGCAATGAAATTAACTCCACAAGCGGACAATATTGTTTATTAATTACTTTGTGTCAAGGGATTATATATATCTCTCGCAAATTCTATGTATGTAGTATAAACATTTACTATCTGATCTGGGTTGGCGTCCCGTATTAAAATCAAAGAAACAGTAAAATTTTTTTACGGGGTGATTAACTTCTATCTTGTGTTCTTTACAAAAATCACGATGGTCCTGATTTACAAACCGCCGGTACAATGGTGAGAGGTGGAGGGGATTACAGAAGGGACAACGTTGCTACTGGTTAGGCTAAATACTTACATAGCTATTTTTGTACATTTTAGAAAAATAATTGGGACTTTTGATTATTTACAATTTATATTTATTTATTATTGTGCAGTTAGTACGATAAGAGTCAATTACTAAACGTTATTCTGACAAGCTTTAAAAATAGTGGCATAGGTAGTAAGTATTTGTTTTTATTTTTATTTATATTACACGCTTATAAAAAAATTGTGAATACTCAATCGTATATTTTATAATAAATCTATGCTAAAAATTATAATGTTACAATATAATTCGATAATATTAATCATGATATAAACTTTAGTTATTAATATTACTAATATTTGTTGTTACAGCCTCCTCTCAAAATGAATGAACCGTCGAATAGTTCCAGTAATCAAAATAATAATTGCTTCATTTGTGACAAAATCAAATCTAAGTTCACATTCAAGCTCCGATCTAGGAGAATTAATCAAAGTAACAAGAGGAATATCAACCCTGAAAGCTGCTTTTGCAGAAAGAGCGGATGGATTCGTTCAGTATTTAAATACGCGCGAATTTGTTTACGTGCATTCAATATGCAAACAAAAATATATAAATAAAGGATATATTCAAGCACATTTAAATAAAAAGAGAACCACATCAGCTTGCCCTCCACTTAAGAAGAAGTTTCGAATGGTTACTTCAATTGATTTCAATTGGAAAAGTAAGTGCTTTTCTGTAAAAAAAAGCTGATGAAAAAAGAAAAAAAGTAAAAAGCAATGAGGCAAAAATTTTTTGATGTAACAAACTCTGCTTTCAAGAAAAGCATTCTAATTTTAGGTCACGAAAAAAGCGACTATTGTCGTTATATTCATAAACAAAAATTATAGGCGTGCTGAATTTAGTGGCACATGGATTGTTACACATCATTAAAAAGTAGCATAAAAACTACCCAGAGGAAGAATAAATTCATCCTTTAACTATTCAAGTAGACGCAGCAATGGAGCAGATTTTAAAATAGCTTTCACTGGCAGAATGAACGGGGATGCCCAAAACAGCCACTAATGATTTGCTAATCCAGGGTACAACTTTTATACCTGAAACCGGATGACCAAAACAGCCACGACAAAATTCCCTTTATCTATTAAATAAATTAGATATTGATGAAACACTAAATGATACTTCTTCTGGGTAATTACTCATTAGGAAATATCAAGTGCAACTTGTTCTCTCATTGGTTATTACTAGGTGGACATGTATGTATGAAACCGAAAGTGTGGCGTAAAGAAAAAAGCATTAACAATTTAATAAAACAATTTCGCCACAAACAGATAAGTCGCTTACATTTAGTTAAATGTGTATCACATTACTGTAAAGTGAAATTATGACATGTTTTATAATAAAAATGCTTTTCTAAATTGTTTAAACTTATACACCTATACCTGTGCGCGGTACACTTATATAGTTTATCAGTGTCCTGCGGTAGTATCATGCGAGGAGGCGGTCGCATCAGGCGGCGCTTGTACTCTTTTCCAATAGTTTTTTTTCTTAGTAAAATCAGATGGCTCATGTTTTTTAGAGGCGGCATTTAAAAGGCTTGCATCATTTTGAAGATATTCCAGAATTAAAAGGTATTTTAACAATTGACCATACTCATGACGATAAAACAGTTAAAATTAGACTAATGATGCATTATGACGATAATATTGTATTTTGTAGTAAATTTGAATGTAATACGATAATATACTTAAAAAAAAGCACTATGAAACGTCCGATAATTGATATAGTCGGAAGATGATTAAGAAGAAGAATATCGCACTTTAAAGGCACCTGGTGAAATTTTACGACGACATATCTGGACACAGGTTAATGATAATAATATTTATCCGGCTAGTGATAAAATGTTTGAGAACGTACATAAATCAATACCAGTCCCTGAATTTTTTTTATCAGATATATTTCTGAATGATAAAAGAGGTAAACTTCAATGTATTAGTTATTGTGAAACTAAATGTACCTAAATAGCTCATGCGACAATATCTGCGGTAAGGCCTCGATCGTTTATATCATCACTGCATGTGGCACTAGCTGTCACTCTTCATAGAGAATTTGTCTCCAAAAAAATAATTTAAGTATGTAACGCTTTAGGATTTTGCGGATCATATAAAGAAGCGAAAACGTCTTCGTATTTCTATTAATGCAGTATATTTTACCAATTTTTTTAAATCTTTGTCCCGAAATATATAGAATTTAGAATAATTTGCCCTATAATTTTTTTCTTTTTTTTAAGTCGTTTTTTTTGGAAAATAATTATAAATTACCATTAAAATTACTATACAAATATCATTTATTCCGTATAAAACTGAAATCTCCACTGTAAACATTTTGTTTTTCACATCCCTCTCATTTTTTTAATAAATTCTTGTTATAAAGATCGACAAATTTCAGTCCTTTAACTTTTTTATTTCAGCTTTTAATAGTACTATCGAAAAGGTTTTGTAAAATTCATTCAAAGGCCCTGGATTTCGAGGTCTTACGATTTTTACCTCTTACGGTACTCCGCGAAAGTTGGATCCACATTAATAAAAATTATCCATACACGATGCGCAATATTCCTCATCATTTTTTATATCGATTAAAACATTGTCAAAAAGTACCTAAGTATTGCGTAAGGACAATTATCAAGAGATACGTTGTCAAAATTCAAAATGGACCTGTCCGAGGATTTTTTTTTTAAATCCAGCAATTGCTATTTTACCAGCACAGTTTTATCTTTTTTACTCACTGTGTGGGTATGTAATGTGTATTTACTGCATTTTTCTTTTATTCAAAAAGGGAACGGAAAAAATCAACTGAAAAGTCAATTGAACTATTGTATGCTTTTGTAATGATTGATTTAATATTAGCGTAACAATTATAAATTTAACTAAAATTGCAATAGGAGAAATCCATAAAAATTATTTCTAAAATTAAGACGTCTCATTATGCGTGGAGTTTAGCTTAATGTATATGCAATTATTTGGATGATGCACTAACAAAAGCTTGTCCACTGCATTGATACGCTTGAGCATCCATGCTTTAACCATTAGCTAACTATGATAGATGACCAGCGCATAATTTTCAAGCTATGCAAATGCATCACTGTTTGTTTAATATATTAATATCATGTGTACCTTACAAAATGAGGTTCACTGCAGTGGATTCTAAATAATATTCAAGTTAGTGCACGTTTCCGTAGCTAAAGCTGGAACGAATAATTAGTTTTCCTCTGATCGAATTATTGTTATTCCTCACATGCAATAGCACATACATGGTTACATTTCGTCATTTTATATGCGGAATTTCAGCGGTAAAACCAATCTGGTCTTTTTATTTGTTTCCAGGCAATCTAATTATTTAAATTTTCCACGACATTTTTTCGACTCTTTACCGTTCCGCTCCCCCTTTAGGAACATACTTTACAATGAAACAATTTCGCGTTGAATCTTTTCTTTGTTCCCGAGGCTTCTAAATCTTATTATGCTTAGTTATTTTATACTTGAGAAAATGTCAGCTTTGATGAAATATAGCACTTCATATTTTCATTGCGGTGTTTTGTACGTAATTCAGAGGCAGAATGCCCCAAATATCTTCGGCTAACTTTGCAGCGTTATTTTCAGCGTAACACTTTAACGCTTGCTTGGTCTTTTGCGATTGTTGTTCGTAAACAATCTGGAAATCGGATTTGGATAAAACAATATCTACATCTTGTTCGGATGCAGCCTTGTTTAATGTTGGGATACTGAATATCAAAATTTATTGGAATTGTTGAAATGGTAAGAACAAAGATCTTATGGTAAGTTACGACCGAATTATACGATTTAAATACGTAAATGCCGTTATATGAAAGATAAAATATTTTTTGTAAAACTGTCGTTAAAAGTGACATTTTTAGTTCATCGATAAGTGAATTAAAAATTGACTTTTATAATGATACGTGTCAAAAATACTTTTAACACTAGTGCGATAAAGTTTTTTCGCACTAGTGTTAAAAGTAAATATAGCAGCGTTTCCCAAACTTTTTTTGCCCTGACCCGGTTGTTTTTAATATTTCCCCTTCGCGATCCACCAAAAGATGTTTTAATTACATTTTAATGTAAAAGAACTAATCATGTGTGAGTATGAAGACAATTTTGCAACCTGGTATTTTATTTTTATGGCCCGGTGCCGGGTTGTGACCCACTATTTAGGAAACGCTGATATATAGCAATATGCAATATTATTAAATAGAAAGCTGTACCGAAAAAATTAGAAAGATTTTCTTTTTTTTGGTTGAACGAACTGGTCCTTGATTATTGTGTAATATTGTTTCCAAACATTAAAACATATTTAAATAGTTATAAATTATTTATTTATAATATTAATATTACCATTACAAGCTGAACGGTTACTTATTTTAGTTTTCCTGAGAAGTAATTGCAGAGATATTTATGCTAGTAATCCATGCAAAAACTAGGACAGATGTTGCTTTTAGTTCGACGCAACTTTTTACTACATATTTGGTCTGGAGCTTCATTCAAAAAAATCTTGTACGCTTGTTTTAATACTTGCTTATATCCTAGTTGTTCTTGATTTGAAAACTAGCTTTTATCATAGAGAGATTCCAAAACTTAGAATTTCCTTCGACGTAAATCAAAAATATATTTTGAGTGAAGTTATCCGCTAGATTCTTTATTTCATACCATCATATTTTTGTCCCGATTTCTGGGGCAATAAGTGTCAGTGGATGTATTTGCTGTTTCTTCAATATCTGGTGGAATAATAAAATTGCTTTAATTTCCAATCTTTTCTTCAAAATTCATGTTTATTAGCCATAAAATTTACAATATTTTAGGACAGGTTCAATTGTGGTTACTAATAAACATTAAACAACTTACAATTGTTTTACTTAGTTACACTCTATCCAGCACCTGACTTGATTGTCAGATGTAATTTTCAATTATGTAATTCAACACGCAAACAATAAATCGAAAATTCAACCCTAGAGGCAGCATTTTCTTTTTTAATTTAACAGTTTTACAAAAAATATTGTATGATACACTTGTTAAAAGTGATTTTATTTTGTTCGTGGGGTTGCTCCACTCGCTACGCTCGTTCCGCAATACTCCCCACTCACAAAATAAAATGTCACTTTTAACACTTGTATCATAAATAACTATTATGTAATTAAATTTGCCATAATTTACGAGTAATAAAATAACGGATAAAATAAGAAATATAAAAACATAGTAGAACTAATTATACTGTTATTTTTAACTCATTCACGTGGTAGGTTTGAAAAAATTAAAATGTTTTCATACAACTTCGCAAGACTTGTTCTTCGTCTAAATAGGTGATATTTCAGTAATAGGTATTAGTCAAATTACAAACAAGCCTAAGACATTTTTCAGTCAAACATATGAGCAGCTTTCAAGCTATCTGTACTTCTTCTGAATAAGGGATTTCCATCAGTGTTGTATTGTGTGTCCAACACGAAAGTGACCAAATTTTGGGATGCTCAAGTGCGCCATCCTTATAAAACTTTTAATTCAGACGTATTCACCGTAATTACACCAAACAGGCAGTTGGACATTGCACTAATTCCTCTACTAATGTGACATATTCAGAAAATTTCTATGAATTTAAAAATGAGAAAATCCAATATTTATACAAAAAAACAAGGTTGTCATATTTCCTGATAAATGCAAAAATAATTAACTACGCCACTGTAAACCTTTTGAGAAACCAAGCAAATATGATTTAAGTTGTTTTTAGTCGGATTTCAAATAAAGAAATAAAAGCAAATGGCGTATATATGAGCTTCAAATTCCACACTACTTTGCCCATTTAACCGATTTTCTCTCTTCAGTAATAACGAAGATATCCATGTTATCTCACATCCATTAGGACACACTGTATTTTATTATACAGGTGATTCAAAATTCAAGGCACATATTTTAAGGCCACATTTTTGGGGCCAAAATGAGATTTTTTCTTCTTATAAACATGTGTCCAAAGCGCACACCATCCGAACTATTTAGATATACTAATATTATAAAGAGAGAACTGATTGCCTGAAAAACATAATCATTTATGTACAGCGGTAATTATTTGGACTAAATATTCCTTTTATGGTGTAGATGAGCAGTGAAAAGGGAGTTTTTGGAGATTCATCCTCTAGTGGGGTAAAAGAGGTAAAATCAAGTTTAGAAATTATGTTGAGTTCGCCCTTACTTGCAGCTTCCGTTAAAAGTAATAAGTATATAAATTGCCCCTAACACATTCTTCAGCTCTATTATCTAGGAACTACTATTTTACCGAAAGGGACAACTGATTATTGATTTTAAGTCTTGTTTTCCCCTGACAGTGATCTCCTAGATTTCGTACTTTTATTGCTAGCCATTTTTTATTGATAGCCTAATAGAAGATAGCATAATATAATTATAATTATAGTATGATTTTTATGATATAATTACGTTTCAGATGTTCACGTTTGCTTTTCCAAGCTACCACTTAACTGCCCTTTTTTACCTGTCTTAGTACCCAAAAAGTAACATTCTATCTTATTCCAAAAAGGCGGAATTGTAGAGGATTATTATAAGAAAAGCTGTTCCCCCTATAACAAGTTAGTTAATAGTTATTACGTTAGTCATTCTTTTTGTAAGCTGTTAGTTATTTTATTCTTTATTGTTTTCTTCGGCCAAGTTATACATAATACAGTGTGGAACAGCCAAATGGAATAAATTCCGTAGCTCAGTTATTCTACAAATTTATCAAAAATGTCTAGACACGTCAATTTTAAATTATAAAATGACATTTTCCACCCTAAAAATTTTATCCCTACATGCAAACCTTTTTGAGTGACAGTTGCAACCCCTAAATTTTTAAACCAAAAGTAGGGGCTTGTTATACTTCATTTAAAAGGTACTTTTATTTTCTATTTAAAAATGTTATGCTTGCCATATCTATTTTAAAATTAAACAGTAAAAAAAATAATTTCAATTTTTAACAACAAAATATAAATCTAATATTTTCATTTATTAAAAAAATGAAATTAGGCCGCGAAGATAAAACAAAGCTATCATGATAATACTTTTGAAAAAAGGAGTAATTACAGAGGAACAGTTTTGCAAGACGTAATGTACAAAATAGTTACAACGATAATAAAGAAAAGACTAGAAACCTATTCGGAAACTGTTATTGGCTAATACCAAGCAGATCCGCAACAGACCAAATATATATGCTAAAACAGATTTTAACTGGATGTTATGAATATGAAATCCCGACTCACATACTGTTTATATATTTTACCTATGTCTCTGTGAATAGAACGAAACTTATCGAGATATTGAGGAAATTTAAAATACCAGAGAAGATAGTTCGACGAAAAACAATGACTTTATGTAATGCCACATGTGCAGTCAAAATAAATGGAAAATTATGGCAAGAGTTTGAAGTGAGGAGTGGCCTCAGGCAGGGATATCCATTATTGACAGTATTGTTTAATATACTTTTGGAAAATGTTATAAGGGAAAGTGGTAAAAATAGACATGGAACCCTTTTTAACAGATCCCATCAATGTCTCGCGTACGTAGATGACATCCTGTGACTAGCAAGAAGTAAGAAGGAATTAGAAATTATTATAAGAGATTTGGTGGAAGCGGCGAGCAGGGTTGGGCTTTAAGTTAATAAAGACAAGAGTAAATACATGAAGCTAGGGAACACACGAGAAACATAGACTGGGTGTTTTACGGTTCAAACTGAACAAAAGGTCTTCCTAGAATTCGAAGAAGTAGAAAAATACATGTACCTAGGAGTACTAATAGACAAATGCTGCAACGAAGAATGCAAACATAAATCTGACAATAGCGAGATGTAATAGATGCGCAGGGTGGGTTTAACAGATCAACTTAGGTCAAAAGAGATTCCACACAAGACTAAAATCAGCCTGTATAAAACCATGCTGAGACCCACGATGCTGTATGTTTGTGAATCATGGACTATGAACAAAAAAATTAAAGAAAATATTGATCTGGGAAAGGAAAATATTACGTAGAAATTTTGAAGGGAAGAAGGTAGAGAACATCTGAGAATAACGTACAAATAGAGAGATATATGTACAAGATGTTTGGAGAACCGGCCATATCTCAGTACGTGAGGGCGCGGCGATTACAATGGTTGGGGCATCTGGAAAGGATGGAGGAATGCAGATTGGTTAAGAACTGAGGTTGGATGATTCCAGAAGGTAAAAGAAGGAAAGGTAGACCAAGAAAACGGTGGCGTAACGCAGTACTGTAGGACCTAAACGGAAAGAGTATTAAAAATTGGAGAATGGTAGCTGAAGACAGAGAGTATTGGAAGAGCGTTATCACACTATGGGTCTTAACGCTTTGATATATATATATATATATATATATATATATATATATATATATATATATATATATATAATAAAAAACAAACCATACTTAATGACGGAAATGTTCAAAATGGGTACCTCCAATATCTTGGCAGCATCCCAATCGTGAATAAAAATGTCTTCTGACATTATTCAATCTCTCTGGTGTCACCGAGGCAATTCCAAATTCCCAACGTTATTCTTGTTCGTAAGTCAGCTACATCAAAGGTTTCATTCTAGATGCTGTAGTTTTCACATAACCTCATAAAAAAGTCTAGAGGCGTCAGGTCTGGTGATCGTAGTCAGTCTACTGTACTTCGACTCCTTATCCACCGATTTAGAAATATAAAATTGAGATATTGCCGGACATTGACTTGGTAGTGTGGTGGTGCTCCATCTTGCTAAAACCATGTTACATTAGTTACGTGTACATTTTTTCCAGCTGGATATAAGTTTACCAAAGCTGGTACAATGTTATTTTGGAGCAATGCTAAATAATTATCTCCATTTAAATTTCCATCAATGAAAAATGGACCAATGACATGATCTTCAATAATCCCTGCCCAAACATTTCAGGGTTCTGTGTATGCAATTCTCTCATCCAGTGGGTATTTTTACTAGCCCTCTAGCAACAGTTTTGACGATTTACATAACCGTGAAGAGTAAAAGTGGACTTATCAGAAAACAATAGGTTTTCTATTTGGATGACATTATTATTTAATCTTTGCATTATTTGGTCACAAAAATGAGTTCTTCTATCAAAATCGTCATCACTGAGCTCTTGACATGATGTCAGTTTATAAGGATGCATTTTATTTTCTTTCAGTACACGAATAATCTAGAAATGACTAAGGTTCACTGCTGCAGCTGTCGTCTTGAAGAATGTGGATTTTCTTGAAACTCATTCATTATTTCCAATTTGGTATAATTCGTTAATGCATTGGAGGGTACATTTCTTAGCTTTCGTAGATGTTCATGAAAATGCTTCTTGATTTTACTAATTGTATATGTGATTATCGAGGACGGACTGGACGAGCCGCTATTAGTTATTATTGTAATAAATTTCATCTACTAGATAAATAATTTTATTTACTGTTTATTTTTTTAATAAATGTAGCAACCTATAACATTTTTAAACAGGGAATGAAATAAACTTTCAAACGAGGTATATCAAGCCTCTACTTGCATTTGAAAAAATTAGGGATTGGAACGGTAACTTAAAGGGGGTTACATCTAGGGATGAAATTTTTGCGATGCAGGATGTTATCTTCTAATCTAAAATTGACCTGCCTCGGATTTTTCATAAATATGTACAATAACTGAGATATTGAATTTAATCCATTTGGCTCTTCTACACTGTATTTACAAGTGCTTTAAATAAAAGTAAAATAAAGTGTGATTTTTATTCGTGTGTTAAACTGCAAGAATTCCAACAATTAGTATAGAACATAGTTGATAAGCATTTTAAAACCTAAACTTTCGTGTAGACAATCCACGAAAAAAAATAATAATAATAAATAAATAAAAATTAGATCCGTGTTTGGCCGATTTGAACAATAGGGTATTTTACTCGTATTTTTAAATTGTCTTAAAATGTTCACACCGCTGCATTAAACCGTAAAATAGAAATCACCTATTTAAATTTGCCCGGAAATGGGAGCCATGTTCAAATAAATTGTTACGTCATTTGTAGCGGAAACCAAAAAAGCGCAAGTAACGTTCGGTATCGTACGTTAAAATTTGCGTATAAAATAATGAATTTCCGTCATTATACGTGATGTCTATGTTAGGATCAAACACCGATTTCGGCCAATGGCCGAAGAAAACGGCCAAAACGCGTTCTGGACACCAGCAAATTGCCAATGTCCGAAATATCGCTTTCTGGTCGTTTGATATAGACCAGGACGCGTTCTGGATCTCTCACTACTGCCAGAAAGCGAAGCTGTTGAATAATTCGCGTACTGGCTTTCTGAAAATAGTCAGAACGCATTCTGGCATTCGCAGCTATACCAGAACGCGTCGAGCACATAAACGAAACGTACAAAAGCCGATTTTGTACTTATCTTAACATGTACACTCCGATTTCATTAATATTTCATCAGTTCCGTCATCGTCTGTATCCCTTCGTACTGTTTCGGGCCTAGCATCCGGATCGACACAGGGCTTTATACAGTGGAACTGCAAACGTTATTGCATCAACAGAAAATGTGCGTGTAGGGCAAAAAAAGTAATTTGTAATAGCAAATGTCATAACAACAGTTCGTGCAAAAATAAGTAAATACAGGTATATTGAAAAAGTACTCATATGCGGAAAATGTATTTTATGTTGAAATCGTCCCTTTATTATGTTCTTCATAAAGAATAAAAATATTTTGTTTTCGGACTTCTTGTTCTTTGTGCTCGACGCGTTCTGGTATTGCTGCGAATGCCAGAACGCGTTCTAGCTATTTTCAGAAAGCCAGTTTTCGAATTATTCAACAGCTTCGCTTTCTGGCAGTCGTGAGAGATCCAGAACGCGTCCTGGTCTATATCAAACGGCCAGAAAGCGATATATCGGACATTGGCAATTTGCTAGTGGCCAGAACGCATTTTGGCCGTTTTTTTCGGCCATTGGCCGAAATCGGTGTTTGATCCTAACATCTACAACTCTATGAACACCCCCGTAATTGCTTACAAAATTTCCAATTAGCATTAAAAGGAGAAAGGCTTGGTTACAACTTGCGAAGAGAAATCCAAAATATCAAGTAAAAATATGTTATAATTTTGTGAACATCACTTTGATATTGGTACTATGTTATCTTATACATTCGAAATAGTTAAATAAAATAAATTTACTTAAACTTGACAAACATGACAATAATTATGCGAAAAACTTCACTTATTTTATTTATTATATTAGCAAACAAAAACAAATAAAAAATACTTACGTTAAAAGATTATCACAAAAATATAATATGCTTGATAGAATGTGCGACAGATCTAGGCGCCGGGTGGCAAAGGGGCGCTAAAATGGTAATTAATATGGGGCGGCAATCCTACTTGTAAAGGTAAATTAAAATCGATGGAGAGCAGAGGATGTAATATTATCAAGTTGTATTGAGGACCTTTTTTTTGGTTGTTAAAAGTTATTAGTGTGGGGGGTACATTTTTTTGTCGAAAATTTTTACAGTGTAACTAAGAGCCTTTTGCTTAAGCGACAAAAATTGCTAAGGCGAAGGGTACGTTATTTTTTCCTTTTCGTTTTAAATTTTAGTGTCACAATAAAACAATAATAAAACCCGTGTTTTGCGGATTTCAATAATTCAAGTCTCAATGGAGGTAAAAGGATCACCGGGTAAGAAAAAACATTTACAAAAAACCGACATTTTTTTGGAGAGAAATAAATAATTGAGTACATATTTGACCGATTTTAATAATTCAACCCCTAAGGGAAGAAAATATGTCGTTTAATTTAATCAAAAATTAATAAAACATTTCATTGCATAAACATTTTTGCAAATAATTAACGACATATATATTGTATATAAACAGGAATTTTCGCTAATTTTAACGGATCAACTTCTAAGGGAGCAAAAAAGAAAAAAAAACCCATTTAATAAGCCAAAATGTTTCATAATACAAAACACAATTTTAAAGAATATATAAAAGAAATAACTAAATCCATCGTTGGTCAATTCTGAAAAATTCAAAATCCGAGGGAGAAGAGATGACTTGATCGATTGATTAACTAACTTATCAACACAAAACCGTAACTGTTATAAACAGAAAAACTTTTGTATTGTAGGTTCCTTTAGTGATCTAAACGCAAAATGAAAAAGGATTTTTGAAAATTCGTTTTTTAAGATAGGTAAAAGGAGGATAAAGTGGGATTTGGAAATAGGTATCTAAAAAAGTTCAATATGCACTTTATACCCAAAAACTATTTGTAATGAATCTATGAAAAAAATAATAGTTAAACGCGTGTTTGGTCAATTTTAACAATACCCTTGCCAAGGGAGAATAGCCAAAAAATTTGGTATTTTGTACAAAAAAAAATCGTTTCATAATCCAAAACTCCGTAAAGAATGTATAAAAGAAATTGTTTAACTTTCAGTTGGTTGATTTTAAAAAATCAAGCCGAAAGAAATTCAAGAGACAGGGTTATTTAATTTAATATTGAAAACATTTTCGTTTTGAAGCCAAAAAAAATTTTTTTTGGCCCACTTTTAATATTTCCACTTGTCATAAGTAACAAATTTTACGTTTCTGAGTTCAGAAATGACGGCTTCTTCATACATTTATTTCTAACGATTTTCTAAAAAATAAAACGTGCCACAGAAAAGCTTGCTTTTTTATAAATAATGGCCCCCATCAAATTAAAGATGGACCCCTGGTCCGTTTCGTTCATTTTTTTTGGTTCTGATTTTATGAGTTGGGTTGCTTGAATGTCAAGTGAACCAACATTTTCTTGAAAAAAAAAACCTCTTATTGCACATCAATACAACATCTGTTAATTACTTTGGCATTATGAACGTAAATTAGGTGAAACGTTTGCTATAAAGTAGAATTGTTAGTAAGTATAATTTGTCATAATTGCACGTTAGCCTTTAAAAATTAGCGAATGCTCAAAATCAACGCATTTTGAACCCATGACGCAGTATTACAAATATTTAGTATACTTCTTGTTCCAAGTTAAGTGCGCACTATTACTAACTTTTTTATTTTTGGAACTATAATGTCGGGTAAGCAGGTAAAGTTGTGGCATTTTCTATGCTAATTGCACCGGTGAACACAAAAGAGCAATCGAGTTACGCATTTTTGAGATATTCATTAAAACATATATTTCTTGACGGAACATTTTATTTGTCTCCAAACTATCCAGCCCTCATACAGACAGCTCTTCTCTTATCTCTTCGTAACCTTCGATCACCTACAGACGAATTATCCAAACTCTGAGGTTGTCTTTTTCAGGTGAATTCAACCTACACAACATTCCCTGGTTAAGGTTTTTTTCCCGAACTGACGACGCGGGAAGGGTAGCAGAGGCTTTCGCCATCACTTGTGGATTATCGCAATTAGTTGAGGAACCCACAAGAATTCCTGGTGTAGATACCTATCAACCTAATCTGCTCGACCTTCTTCTTACAAATTCTCCAAATTCGCTTAAAATCTCTGTGAAATTATAGCTTGGAAATTCGGATCACAAGCTTATAGCGGCCTCTCGCTCGCTTCATATACCAATTTCTTCTCAGGCACAGTCCCATAGGGTTTGGCACTTTAACTCTGCTAACTGGGAAGAATTAAGAGACTTCTTTGTATCTTTCACATAGCAGGAAGTCTTCTTAGTCCCCGAATCCATCGCTGAAACTATCCTGATTTTGGTATGGAATGCTCAATCCCCCACTCCCAAAAGAAGTCTGCCTCCAGTAAATCTTTATTCAGCAAAACATGTGCTCGGGCTGTCATTAGTGAAATAATCCCTCAGTCGAGACTTGGACTACATTTAAATATGTACAAAATTTTTGCAAAAAGTGATTTCGATCGTTCCCTCCTTGCTTAACACACTTTTCCATCCTTCTATGAATTTTTACGATTTGTTTTTATTAAGGTCTGTGCTTTAATATTTCCAATTGTATAAGAAGAGCAATTATTGTTGCACATCTACTTTTATGCACTTTTTTACGAGTCTTTATAAAAATCTAGTGGGCTCATTTCTGGTGGGCGTAGAGGCCATTTAGACATATGCAGTTACCAACTACTCATAAATTCCCTGAACATTATGCGTAGGAAACACTATCTTCCTGGAAATAAACAACTAGTCGATCAAAAAAATTTAAGTTGTCTAAAAATGTTTCCAAAATTTGACTTATGAATTCAATATATCGTTGTTCTGCTAAATATCCCCGATAAAAAAATAGCCTGATAATTTTTAAATTTATCATTTTACATGTTTTTAGCAAAGGTCAGAATTCTAATGCTAAATAGATAATTAAATTGTTTTTAATGAGTCTTTTAAGATTTTATAAAAATTGACCTAAATCATTAGATCTCTAAATATCTTTCTTATTTTCAATTTTTTAGCATTAATATATAATTACTTTTTTGCTTTAAATAAAATTATCTTTTTAACAGTAATGTAAAATATGGGTATGCGATTCCAAAAATATGTTTTTGGTTCATAAATCAAAAAGGCGATATTCAATTGTTTTTTTTGCCAGTGTAATCACCATAAAAAATATTGCAACTTTGCCTATTTAACCGACATCGCAGCTTCAATAAAAAGAAAATTAGAAATAGTGCGCCTCAAACTTGGAACAGGGAGTATAGTCAGAAATACTGAAATAAGTTATTCTGAATAAAAACATAGAATGACATTGTCCACTCGGGCAAAACCGGAGCAGGTCGCTAGTATTAAGTAAAATGGAATAGATTAGGTGCAAATTACACAATTCAGGTTCAAAAAATAAACCTTTAAAATTTAAACGGATGGAAAGCTGCCTCAAAATTTGAATTTTTCGAAGGGAGTGTGCAGTTTAACTTTAGAGACAATGGGAGAGACTTCCACGAAACTATAAAAACTAAAACATTTCAAAATAATAATCAGCTTGGTTTTTTAACGAAAAATTGCAGAGAAAAGCCCCTTGTTATTGATACACTTGAACAAACATTCACCTTCTTCATTAAAAATAGCCCATATGCTAGTTAAATTTTACCTCAAAATTAACGCTAATTAAAAAAAAAGAAAATTGGAATTTGGATCTATTTAAATGAATTTTAACAAATCATAGCAAATTCTCAAATAATATCAGAGTTATTGGATTAATTCCATCGTTATGACCAGCACAATCATTAAATATATGCATGGGGAAAGGTAACGCTTTTTTTGTAACAAGCACATAAATTATCAACCTGTATGAAAAGAGAGGGTGGAAAATTTATGGGTTCAAGGTAGTTCAAAATACACACCAGATATAAACCAAATAATTCACCTAACCGCCATGACAGACTGATTTCAAAAGTTTGAACGAAGCACACTAATTCTCGTTTGAAAATATACCTTATTGCTTTAGGTTAATTAGATTCTGAATTCAAAGATAACGATGATTATGAATATTTCAAAATATCGGAAGAGATGAAATTAAATTAATGAAAAGGTGGGATGTAAATATTTTATAAAGGTGACTCCTTCATTCCTTCTTTTATATAATATATGTTCCTTATTCTTCCTTTTATATACGTTGTATGTAAATTCAGCTTCCCAAAAACATTGCGATTATTAACAACAAAAAAAAAGTATACTTATATAAACATTCTCTTCTAATTTTCATATTTTAACCTTCTCTGTAATATAAATCTAATTTATCGTATAATTGAAAATTAAGTGTCCTTTAAATTAAACTTTTATTGATAATTATTAACATTATAATATTATAGCAGCTTCGTAATAACTTAGTAGCACATAATAAGTTATTTACAATTATAATACGTTAGTTACCTATTATAATACCCTAAATAAAAATTTCATTTTGATAGTTTGTTGATTTTTTATGTCATCGTTGTCAGTGATATGATAAAGCTTTGTAATGTCCCTCGATTATTAGCGATTTAAAAAATCTCGGACGTGGCCAGACGACTCGGCTAATGCCTCGTCGCCTGGCAACGTCCTAGATTATTATAAATCAGATAATCTCGTTACATTAATAGCTATTATAGTTCTATTAATTCAATATTTTTTGCAAGGTATTTGAACAAGGAAAATTCAGTAAACAGAAAGTGAAAATAGAGGAAATATTTAAATTAGATTTTTATTAACTTGATTATTTAATTTTTGCATCAAACTGACGGGACGGAAGATATTTATTTCTTAATAGTTTAAAGCCTTTTTACTAAACTGCTGCAGCATATAACACGATAACTCGTAAACAGGTATACTTTTTTAAATTCGTAGTTGTTCTTACCTTACTACATACCTTACATCTTTATTTAAATCCAAGTCTGAAAATTTAAACCCAGTTATAGATTTCTTATAATAGTAATCTTTTCATAATAATCGATTAGGTTCATTGCAATACGTGAACTTAGGTATAAGTAAAAAAAGTTGGTTTATAAATCAACTTCATGTTTATTAATGCATTTTGTCTGCGACCATTTATTGTTTTATATTCCTGCCAAAAGCAATCATCCTCAATTTGACCCTTTTCTTGTCGAAAATGTAACGCCACTTGTAGTAAATTGAAGTACCGAAAATAATAAATTTCCCATATACCGAAAGATAAAGCGTAAGAAGGGTAATATAAACGTACAGCCCTCGTTGAAGGTTGAATTGATGGAGGAAAATGGAAGTAGGTTACTCAAGGAGCTGTTGTTTCTCACTTTACCTCTTCCCACGAAACATTCCATAAATAAAAAGCATTTGCCTAAATTGCACTCTTATTTAATAAATCAACCATAATCGGTATACACACGCTTCGCACAAAAATATTTGTCTCAAATATCTAGCTCTCGAATTAATAACAACTTTTAAAGTTTTATTGCCAACGAGGGCTCTCTGAGGCAATCTGTTTCTTTCCTTTAAACAAAAGCTCTTCGAAGTGATTTATTGATTCTTTCAATATATTCGAGAACAAAACATTGTCACTTTGGGAAAGTCCTCAACTTACAAACTTTGACGCGGTGATAATATGAAAAAGCTACTTACCACGTAAACTGCTCCCAGTGGCATTACCAGACATGCTACCATCAAGTCAGCTACGGCCAGCGAAACAATAAGGTAGTTTGCTACGTTCTGCAAGTTCCTTTCCAGAAGAATTGCTGCTATAACGAAAACATTACCTGAAAGAATGCTGCAGTTAGTATCACTTCTTAACGCATTAGGTGGGACAACAATGTCAGCATTTTATTTCTCGTTCGTAATGGAACAATTTATGTATCTTATTAGATGTACTAGGGAAATTGTAGGATTTAAACGGATAATGGCATTTATGCTTTTTCCAAAAATTTCAGGGATAGTATCAAATGAAAGGTTTAGAAATTTAAATTTACTTCTTATAATTTACTACTATTCGTAGTTCCTTTACATTCCTTTTTAAATATGAAATATCTAAAATTATCTTTTAAAAATTAAACTAGGCAAAAAATATATTTTTTTAAGGTATTGTAATAGGATTGTAAACGGAAGACAGATTTCTTTAAATAAATAAATTTTACTAAAAATTAAATGCCATAAATTTTTATGAGTACAATGGTACTTAATAGGTTTTTTGTTTACCCTTTGAGAAATTGGTTGTTTTCCCAAAAACTAAAAAAGTTAAGGCTGATTTTTTATTTAAAACAACAGTTTTAAAGACGATTATACAACAACAAAATTCTTGTAAATAAAAAAAATTAATCGCAAAAATTCTCAAATGAGACATTAGATTTTTATCTTGCAGATTTTTTTTTCCAAATTAATTATATCAGAAAGTTGTAAAAATTATATATAGGATCTATGGAAAGTTATGGGACCCAGCTTAAATACAGCTTCCTGTGATCAAATAGAACCGATTTAGACAATCTTAGCTATGTATAAAAGTGCCTCGTTTAGAAGTTACAGGACTTCAAAACAAATTTTTGGGGCTATAATTCAAAAACGAAACATCCAATCATTTTAAAATTTTATATCGCATCTTTTTTGCGGCGCCTATTCTGATAGGTTTGACTAAAAATTATGATAGAGTAATCAATTTTGCATAGAAAAGCTAAACCTGTTTTAAGTTGATACAATGCACTGTTTTCGGTAAAAACATTTGAAAATTTCCCCACATTAAAATACTTGAAATAAATTTTCTAATTCGATTAAGTTATGAAGTAACCATTTGTCAAAATTATGTTGATGCACTAAAACTAAAGAAAATTTGTTTAAAAGCTGTCAAATTACAATTAATTATTGTATTGAGATTGCAATTCTCGTTATGTGGTTGTGCAAAGTGTAATAGTAATGTGTAATTAATTTCAGATTATTAATATTATTGTAGTCTGACTGGATTACGAACAAATTTGTTAAATTTAAGAATATTAATATCATTTTGACAAGTGGTAACGCCATAACTTGATTAAATTAGAACTCGTTTTTACCGAAAACGGTGCATCGTATCAACTTAAAGCAGGTATAGCTTTTTATCCAAATTGATTACTATATCATAATTTTTAGTTAAACGTATTAGAAGAGGACCAGCTAAAAAGAGGCGATAAAAATGAGATACTAAAAAAACTGCCGATAGCGCCCTCTACAACATGCGACACTATTTACTCCTTTTGTTTTTATGTTCAATCTACTCGCCAAGCATAACCCTATTATGCCTTCGAAGCACCCCGAGTAGTAGGATGCGGAAACAAGAATAGATAGCGATGAATCGCCTTCTTAAAAAGGGACAGGTTGTAATTTTTGGGAAAAATGTTCTTCCGTAATGAGTTCCATAGTTTGAAAGTTCTGTAAAAAAAAGGGCCTCCACAGACAGAAGAAAAATCTTGGGGGAATCAATCCTATTAGTTCTTGTGAGAATCTTTCATAAAAGTACTTGTAGAACAGAGACAAATCACAAACCATCCGCCTGTGCTCTTGTCTTTCGCGAGAATTGGTCAAAATCAGCATGGGAGGTATATGGTTTTCCTATAGCATTTACTGCTGCTATATGTGTCACAAGCTGACCACGTTCGGCGGAAGTTACGTTCCCAATTTGTTTTTTTCCTTTGGGTGCCAAAATTTTTACAGATTTTTCAACAGTTGTTAATGCTGTCTCATCAGTATTCCAAATTATTTTGACAGGTATTGGACCAAAACGGTTATGAACAGCTTCAAGATTATTGAAAAATTTCTCAACGCTGTTTTTGTTGAAACTAGATGATCTTGATAAACTTGTTGCTTCAGGCTTTCTAACCAAGATGGTGTTGTTCCGATTCATTAACCAACGCATCCATTCTTCACCCCCAATCCTGTTTACCTCCCAGCTAGGAGGAATGTTTTTATTATTTGCATTTGCAAACTTGTAGGTTAACTAACGAAAACATTTTTTACCAAGGCCACATTTCATTCTGGCCACTGTTTTTACAGTTTGCCAAACTTGATTCCTCTGCATCAGTAAATACTTTTTTTACGTCAAGTCTTGCAGAATAGGTAAATGTTTTTTTTCCTGATTCTCTAAATCGTTTTAGGTGCCTCGATAGTGTGGCAAGGGAAATTTTATAAACATGCTTCTCTTAGTGAAATACCATTGCCGCAAGTAACTGCTTCTACAGCTCTCTTAGGTGAAACAACATCTACAGTTAACCTTTTTTTCCCTTGCTAACTTCTAGGCATTTTTAATCTGTGAAAGAGAATAATTTTTAAAGTTTTCTTCAATTATTGTTTGTAATTCAAATATTCTTGTACCTTAAAACAGTTTCAAGGAACAATGACACCATAGGTTTCAAGGTACACTAGGATAGGTTAGGTTAAACAGATTTTATTTAGCGACAGTACATGATGTGAATTTGAACAATTGATACACCAAAGCACTAACCAGGATCTGATGTACAAGTACACATACAAAACTTTCAATGAAACTAACAATATTCAAAGTTATTAGACACAATCTCAAATTGGAAATATTTAGTTTCGACACCGGAAATATTCTTCGTCCTATAACTAAGGATAATCAACGTCAACGGAGGTCATGCAGTAATCGATACAAAAACTTGCTCCTTAACAGTTCCCTATAGAATAAGTGTTTTATCATGGAGGGGCGGCGGCCACGCGTGCTGACTATCGTTTGTAATAAACTGGGTCTCAAATAAGTAGGCGAGAAAGCCATTGTCTATTTTAGCGTTATAAGCTCCATAGTATTATTCAAATGTACATTTGTATATTTTTCAAATATGGCTCAATATCTCAGCGTCATCAATATATCATTGCAAAATATTTCTGTATACTTAGGCCAAATAATAAATTAGGTTTATTTATGATTAAAAAAAAATTATTCAAGAATGTCCATTTTGATTTTCATTATGAAATTTAACGCTTACAAATCCTGAGATCTAATCCAACAGTATAATAAAGGACAGATTTTCTTGAACATTTGTTGTTGATTGTCATTACTCCACAAATAAGATATCTCTTTAACAAACCATTTTTACGAAACTTAAATTCGTGGCTCCATAAATATTTTTCAATAAGTATTTTAACAATTAACCAAAAACTCATTCGTCTTGTACGGTTATTTTTTAAATGTTATTTAGCCTAAAATTTTAAGACCTTGTAGTTAGGTTCTTTTATAAAAATTTTGTTGTCTTCTGCCGAAGAATATTTCCGGTGTCGAAACTAAATATTTCCAATTTGAGATTGTGTCTAATAACTTTGAATATTGTTAGTTTCATTGAAAGTTTTGTATGTGTACTTGTACATCAGATCCTGGTTAGTGCTTTGGTGTATCAATTGTTCAAATTCACATCATGTACTGTCGGTAAATGAAATCTGTTTAACCTAACCTATCCTAGTGTACCTGGAAACCTATGGTGTCATTGTTCCTTGAAACTGTTTTAAGGTACAAGAATATTTGAATTACAAACAATAATTGAAGAAAACTTTAAAAATTATTCTCTTTCACAGATTAAAAATGCCTAGAAGTTAGCAAGGGAAAAAAAGGTTAGCTGTAGATGTTGTTTCACCTAAGAGAGCTGTAGAAGCAGTTACTTGCGGCAATGGTATTTCACTAAGAGAAGCATGTTTATAAAATTTCCCTTGCCACACTATCGAGGCACCTAAAACGATTTAGAGAATCAGGAAAAAAAACATTTACCTATTCTGCAAGACTTGACGTAAAAAGAGTATTTACTGATGCAGAGGAATCAAGTTTGGCAAACTGTAAAAACAGTGGCCAGAATGAAATGTGGCTTTGGTAAAAAATGTTTTCGTGAGTTAACCTATAACATTCTTCCTAGCTGGGAGGTAAACAGGATTGGGGGTGAAGAATGGATGCGTTGGTTAATGAATCGGAACAACACCATCTTGGTTAGAAAGCCTGAAGCAACAAGTTTATCAAGATCATCTAGTTTCAACAAAAACAGCGTTGAGAAATTTTTCAATAATCTTGAAGCTGTTCATAACCGTTTTGGTCCAATACCTCTCGAAATAATTTGGAATACTGATGAGACAGCATTAACAACTGTTGAAAAATCTGTAAAAATTTTGGCACCCAAAGGAAAAAAACAAATTGGGAACGTAACTTCCGCCGAACGTGGTCAGCTTGTGACACATATTGCAGCAGTAAATGCTATAGGAAACCATATACCTCCCATGCTGATTTTTCCGAGGGTACGTTTTAAAGATTTCATGATCACTGGAGCTCCTACTGGCACGGTTGGAAGTGCTAACCAATCTGATGGAGCACTGAAGGTTTATTCCTAGTATTTTTGAAATATTTTGCGTCACATGTAAAACCTTCAAAAAATGAGCCTGTACTACTTATTCTTGATAATCACGAAACTCACTTGTCAGTAGAAGCTACAGAATATGCAAAACAGGTGGGTATTGTGATATTAACATTTCTGCCCCATACTTCACACAAGTTTCAGCCGCTGGATATATCTGTTTATGGACCCATGCAAATCTTCTATGATCAGTTTATTGATCCGTGGTTAAGAAACTAATTCAGATAAAACCTTTACAATTTATAATATTGCTAAAGCTTTAGGACAAGCTTACCCTCGAGCGTTTACAACAAGCAATACTCTAAGTGGCTTTTAAAAAACCTGGAATTTTACCCTTTCGATCGCGGAGTTTTTTCAGAGCAGGATTACCTTGTTTCTTATGTTACCGACCAGTCTTATGAGTTACTTCAGACTCCTACGACACCCTCAACTAGCAAGCAGACACCTTCAAATTCAACAATATGGCCATCTACTTCCGTGAAGAGGACACCTTCACCTAATATAACCAGCACTTCTTTCTTTTGTTTTGCCGGAAGTAGTTCGTCCATATCCAAAGGCTGCATCTAAGAGAATGTAAAAAAATGAAAAAAAATGTGGAGACACCCATATCGTAACTAACACGCCAGAAGTGGAAGAAATAAAAAACGGAAAAAAAGGCGGTCATCGAGTTCAAAGAAAAACACTAAACAGGAATATAAAATCAAGAAAATCAAGAAAAATATTTTTGAAAGTGATACCAATAATGAATTAGTTAATTTGGTGTTAAATGATGACAACCAATCAGAAATTTATTCTGAAGACATCACCAATATTCAGGAGAAAATTGATTTTTTATTAGGCCATTATAAAGCTGGCGATTATGTTCTGGTTCAGTTTCCTAATAAAAGAGGATTGACTACCTACTACATTGAAAAAATTATATCGAAAGATTTACTAGACAGTGAATTTCAGATTGAATTTTATAAGCGCCTTGGAAGTAGCAACAAATTTGTTAGGGAGTCTGAGCAAATATTTGATGTGAATGACAACGATAGTGTGATGAAACTTCCTCAACCAATTTCCAATGAAGGGGTCCGATAGAGTTGCACGCCAGCTATGGTTCCAGGTTGATTTTAAAAATTACAATGGAAAATGAAATGTCTAATTTTACTGTTATTTTTTTTATAAATATTTATCTGACAATGAGTATATTAAATCTTAACAAATGACCAGAAAATTCATGTCTCAAGGTACACGCCTACCTTGACGTTTCAAGGTACGCGATTCGACTGTACCATGGAACATTAAAATAAAGAAAATAAAATATTATTTTCTTATTTATTTTCCAAATTTTCATATATTCATAGGTATATACTTCAAGGTACTGATATACTAGATGAGATTAAAATATTGTTTTAGTAGAAAATAATGTTCAGGTAGTAAGAATTGCAAATATTAAAACAATGTTCCAAGGTACAACAGTCTTCCCTCGTTAAAAATATGTTATATTTCTCTGGAATCTGTAATACTTAAGAAGCGAAAATCTTATTAATGTTTTAGTATAAACGAGGTTAATATTAACGTTAAGTTGATTAAGACAAAACGAACCTGGACTAGAAAGATTAAAGTTGGATAAGTTAGTGGTATTTAAGCAGCAGGGGAACTATAAAGTTTCCTTTAACAGCATTAAGTTGAGATAATACAGATTAAAAAATTACTACTCCTATTATCGTAAAAACAAATTTCTCATTAATTTCAACGGTTAAAAATCCGTGATATCTCATTAAGGTTTTATCCCGAAATAAAATCATGATACCGTTAGATATAAAATGAAATTAATGTATTTCAAAATTTCTTGATTAAGGACCGAGTGAATCTAATATTTTTCATTTATTGCATTTTTAATAAGACATTGTTGATTAAAATTTAACCAAAAATTTTATTAAAAAAATAAAATATTTCCTTATAAAATCCAACTACGTAATATCGAAATATATAAGCCTCTTAGGCAAAGATTTGAATATGTATTCATTATTCATGAATTTTAAGGATAAAGCGGCAGCTCTAAGGGAATATACAATTTTCTTATTTTGTCTACAAGAGGTTTACTTTGTAGGTCAATATTTAAAAAAGCCCTTAATAAGTGATAACGTTAAAACCAACTGGATTGTAACAAAAGTTTCTTTTTGGAGAAAATCATTTTCAGTTCTTCTCCAGAATAGATCCTCTATAAAAGAAAAATAAGGCACTCAAGGTATGAATACATTAATTTATTTTTTGCCGCTTTTTAGGCTTCCTTGAAATGACATATTTATAGGGATTGTCAGTTAAGTCAACATATTAAAATTAAAGAACAATTTTATTGATTTTGTTGCATCGAACTGCCAGGAATTTTCGTTGTTAATATCTGCCAAAACTGTTAACCAAACGCCTATGACTACAATTCGAAACTATGTTATTGAAAGTCGAAATTCGATTTTAATCTCAATATTAAAAAAACACGATTATTTTCAATTCAAATTAATAATACCTTGATATTTCTCTAATATTTCTTAGAAATACTCAATTTGTTCTCGATATATCTGCTTTGAAAGTGAATTTTCAAATTTTTAAAACGGCATCGAAATTTCGAAATCAAAGGCAAAATTGGGAAACTTCGATGTTAGCGATGAAAGTGAGTGACTATGATTACAATTTAAATCATAATAATTATAATTAAAGGCACTTCTGTTGGTGCAAAAGCCTCCCTTGGCCTTATAAGAATGTCCAAGCAGGGCCTAAGCCGATATATGGTTGTGGGTGTAAATGTTTTTAAACTTTTAGCATTTTCGCACTTTTTTATTACAAATTAATACAAAATTGTCTTATATATGTCAAGTACTGTATACAACAAGCATTTCATTTAGGAAAACATGAATAACGACCCTTTAAACGTGTCGCTCAAAGAGAATATAGGGTCGGTTGAAATAACAAATCTGCACACTCCAATTAAATTTCCTAGGCGGAGTTATTAAATATGGTTACATTGTTCTGCTGACCGTTAAAAAAATGTATTTTTACGCAAGAAAGTTAATTGGTTGGATGTCGGTAGTAAAAGAGACATAATGAAACCAAAATGGAAAGCTTTTAATGAAACATAATTCCAATTTTCATTTCCACTTTCGGCAACGAAACAGCGAGATAACTGGTGTTTATTAAAGGCACAAAAACGTGTATTTTGCTTATCGTTTGCAATGCAAATTAGGGCATCTGCCGGTGCAGAATCTTTAATAGAAAATCCCTTTACAGAATTTGACACTTTGGCGGTAATTGCTGAAATAAGTGGCGGAGTACGTTTGTCCAAAATGAGAGGGAGACTTTTCGAAGCGAAAAGGAAAATTAAAATTGATGGCGGGCGGAAAAGTATAGTGACTGCTCCACACGTACGAGTATGAAATGCAAATGAAGTGTATCCTTTTCATGTTTTAAATATTAAAGATGGCGGTATACCTTACGGCTAAATTAATATTGTTAGTATCTAATGGTTATATAAGTAACTGAATTAGGTTGCCTTTCGCTTGAATTTACATAAGTGCCCTCATTCCTTTCTGTTAACTGCTTTACCAGGCCACAGAGGTTGCTTTTATGAAAGTGATATCCTATTGTTTATATATAATCCTGTGATTTTTTTCACGACAGAACTCGTTAAGTTTGCTTACCTAATAGTACAGCTACATTAGATGTTAAGTTCAAACATTTTGACATAAAAGATTAAAAAACTTAGTTATTATAACACTTCATTAAAAGCCCCCATGAATTCAGTTATAAACACAATATTTAACAAAGTTTGGGAGAAATTTAATGGCAGTTAAACTTTTTCTTCAAAGTTTCCACATCATGCGCGAAAAACACGATTTTTCGCCTTCAAACTTGATAATTCTTGGGTTATTTTAAAAAAAATCCATTGTAGTATATGACGTTTTTGGGTAGAGAAAAGATTTTAACCAAATTATAATACTATTTGCTACACTAGACCAACTATGCATCATCAAAGTAAAACCATAAAAGGAAACATAATATAAGTAGCTTAGTTTTTTGAAACAAACCCAAACAATGACAGTTCCAATAATGATGACATCATTGTACAAAAATTGATAACGTCACTAAATTTAGCACGTTAAGATTACAATTTAGAAACAGAAAAACTGATGTCTGAGCAATTTTTGTTTTCATCAAATTGTTTAAATAATCTAATGATAAATTTTGTTCCAAACTTTATCATCGCCCAAGCCCCAGCTCGAAAAAGAAAGCCTAGCTTCTGAGAGACGGATTTTGGCAATGGTGTGCACATGTTCGTGCCAAGAGAACTTACTGCTCACTATGGTTTTCCATAGCTGAGTTACATATATGAGTAACATATTCAAGACAAAAAAAACCTTAACTGAGGACGAATTTCTATTTGAGTAATATTTATATGGTTTTTATATAAAATTCAGAAATATTTTAAATATTTTGGTGTATTTTGGATTGCAGACACTTGTTTAAAATTTATTTTGTCTCTGATACTGCAAACTTTACGGCCAATACTAATTTATCTCAAGACGCATCTTTCTATCAGCAACAATACTTTTTTTTCATTTTTTACATTTGCAGTTTATAGTTTTGCACGTAAATGGTACAAAAATAAATGAACAAATAATTAAAACAACTCACCTATAATAGTAACTAAAATCATAAGACCCAAAACAATCGACAGGAAACCCATGAGTATAAAATCACCCAGTCTTTCTTCGTCTGAAGCAAAATCAGTTCGGTTGGTGGAATTATCATCGGAGTAGTTAGTATCATTATCTAAAGTAAGATCTGAGGTATTGATGTATGGAAGTTGGCTGTACAATTCTTCGATAGACGTTGAGTTTTCCGGTAGGTTGAATGGTGAATGAGCTGTAATCAAAGTGAAAGTTTAATTTTACATTTCATTTTAATGTTTCATGAACACAAAAGTGATTACATGGAAATTAACGAATGTTGATAATCAGAATGTTATCATAGATGTACAAGGTGATCGTTTATAATGTCCCTACCTCTAAATTTTTTTGCATTAGACAAACATGTGAAATATAAAAGCTATGCAGGTTAATGTTATTTGTAGATTATATTTTTATATATACAGTAGTTCCTCGTTATCCGCGGGGAATACGTTCTTATCGAAACCGCAGATAGGCAAAACCGCGGATAACGAAGTTATTTAAATATCTGACAAAAAAATCAAATGGATTTTTCCAGAGAATTCCTTACACTACACAATCACTAATTCAAATTTTATAACTACAGTTTATTACAATATTATTTTCTAATGAATACATAAAATTTATAGACATGAAAAATGTACAACAGATTTTTACGTGAATCATGTAGTTTGATTTTATATAGCACTAACCAGACAAAATAATTTATGCACCAATTGCATGCGTTCACAGCATTCTGTGCGTAAATACGCATCTTTAACAGATTGTAAAACATGCTAACTACGCCATTATACTCTATATTTTAAGTCAAAGAAAAACTTGGATTCGTCACCTTCTACCTCTAGAAAAGAAGACAATTGAAACATGAATAAAGTTTCGCCGCCAATGGCAGCAGATGATACATTCGTGCCACAAAACATTAATTAGTGTTCTCAACCACTACAATGTAATACTTGCACCATTTCTACGAAACAAACCACTGTTTTATTATCCACAGCAGAAGTTGAAAGTCAAATTGTAATTTTCAAAAGATTCGTGTTTTGCTTGACATTGGTAGTATGGGAACTTCATTAGTGAACATTGTGCCAACATTATTTTGCCCCTGTTGAAACTGAATTTTTTCCTCAAATAATGGCATTAGGCAATGATAATAATAATAATAATAATAATAATAATAATAATAATAATAATAATAATAATAATAATAATAATAATAATAATAATAATAATAATAATAATAATAATAATAATAATAAAACTTCTTGGTAAAAATTATCCAACATTTAGATTTGAAGCTACAATTTTAGCTAAAGTATGCTCAGATTAACCTAAGGTCATAATTAATACTCAAGATTGGCCCTACATCAATAATTTACCACTAGCAGATATCAAAGTTCACTATGTAGGTCGCACGGCACTGAATTAGTACCATTTTTACTAGGTCGAATATTTGGCGCACCTGGACACCCGTTGCAATTGAAAGAGTTTTTGGGTAGATATTACAAGGCAAAACAGAATGTCCGCCTCCCAGTACATCTCTGCTCAACTGTCATGTTTCACTTGAACCCCAGACTGATTCTATATTTTAAATTTTTTTGAAAATTGAACAGATTCATACATCTAACTCTTCTTTGTCACCTGATGAGCTGAAATGTGAAATTATCTATAAAAATTCAGTTTATCGATGTGAACTCAGGACATTTTGTGGTTCCACTTTCTTTCTAGTATAGAGAAACAAATTTTGAAGACTCCTATACATAAGCCCTTCGGCGATTTTGTATCTCAAGTCTCGCCTCTACAAAAATTCTGAACTTCATACGTCCTATTCCAATATTATTAAGGAATACATACAGGAAAAATATATTTCAGAAGTTCTCTCTTCAGACTTTCAGTCAACCTCAGCTTTCTATTTACCTTATCAAGGTGTCGTAAAGCCCGACAGCGTACCTACCAAATTACGAGTAGTGTTCGACGCTTGTGCAAACAATGCAGCAAGCATAAGTTTAAACGACACCCTTTTTCGGGACCCAAGCTTCATCATGACTTATCAACTACTTTATTGAGAATCCGAACTTATTCAGTTGTGTTCATCTGTGATCTGAAACACATGTTTTGCCAAATCTTTAAGTGCGTTTAGATTATAGACTTATTTCATGACAGAAATTTCAGATATCTGATAATAAATTTCCTTGCCCATTTACACAATATGATACAAATATAGCTGAATAGAATTGGTGATACTTCTAGCTTGAGATCAAGTGTCGATATAAAATGTCTTTGCTACTTTAAATTATTAAAATTTGTTTAATTAAATTTGCAAATTACTTATATGGAATAGTATCTCAATATTATAAGTAATATACAATAGTTATTTGCATGAAATATTTCGAGAGAAAGTAGATGACTGCAACTTCTGAGATATATGTGAGACACTGGCTAAAATCTGTATCGACATTTTATGTCATTTTAGGTAATTTATCGTAGCTGTGTGATTAGTCTCAGATAGCTTCTCTCAGGATGGTGTTACGGAATTTTTCCCCAGTGAAGGAATCATGGCTTAGCATTTATGATTTACGAGAAATTCTTTTAGGTGCACTACTAGTGCATAAAATGACTATCTTCACTATCGCCGGCTAGCGTTGGGGAAAGAGCAAGAGCCCCTTCTTATTACAGGCCGGAAGCCGTACGTCCCTGTGAGGACCCCTCGTTTGGGTCGATGTGACAATATAACGAGTGAAAAACTTCCTAAGAATTTACAAGTCCGGAACTCGAGAGTGAAAATTATTCTAAGTCCAAGATTTCGCTTAAATTGAATCAAAATCGGTAACTGCGCGGCACGACCTAAAGAATTCCTAAACAGGGCGCTAGGTGATTTTAAATTACGCAATTTAGTTAACGGAAACGTAGGAAAATCACCAAAATATACCCTGCTAGACCTAAGCCCACCAGAAAATGCAAAGTAAAGAAAAGAAAAGAAGAAGGGGCTGTAGGTAATTATCACATAAAATAGTATTACAATTTAGGCATAATCAAAATATCTGACGACGAATATATGGTTCCAGCAAAGCTGACAAAATTCCAAAATAAATGTATGTAATGTAAAAAGGGGTTCTTAAGTGAGCGTCGCAGAGGGTCCCAGGTCGACGTGGACGGTTGAATCTCGTGTTGCCACCCAGTAGGTGAACAGGATCTTACGTCGGCGAAACCTCCGAGGGCCACAAAGAGGATCACAAAACGAACAGTTCTTAACGTCAAACGGACCCCCAAAAAAAAACAGCTTAGAAGGATTCCAACAGAAAGAGCCTTGGTTGTTGGTCGGCTCTGCCGCGTGCTTGGGGAGCACCTTTCTGTTTATCTCGGAAATATCGGAACCATCTAAGGCTTTCGCTCTAACCCAGTAACACCACAAAATACAATAGCCCCAGACGGTCCAAAGATGGGTTACAGTAAATCCCTTAAGGGAAAGATACCCAGGATTCACTTGAAAAGATCTGCAACCACACCTTATGAAGGATGACACCCAAGTGCACAGAACAAATGAACGACAAGAGAGAAGATGGCCGATTTCCCCCAGACAAAGACTGACGGATGATATGCACTCACGAAATCAACAGCTGTATGTTTGGTAGCCTGACCACAAGCAACTATTTCCAGTGAAAATTTAAACCGTAACAATGGTTTACACATAATATATTTTTATGTCAGAGAGAAATATAGGGAAGTGTCTAATCGAAATGTACCCTTTGTCAAACCCAAACATAGAAGGTGTCAAAGATTTCTTTGGTGCTTTTCATTTGCTGACAAAATCAAAGAATATACTCTTGACAGAGTAACATTTGGGATATCTTTAGCACTCTTAGAACTCTAAAAAAAAATAGCCATCCTTGAACAGGATAATTACCCGTTGGCATTAAAAGTTTTACAAAATTTTATATATACATATGAACCATTGTGTTACTGGGGCAGATTCTGTACATACAGCTCTTTAGCTACTGACAGAGCTAATTAATCTTCTTAAAAAAGGTGTTTTTCAATTACGTAAATGGGTTAGCAACCATTCGGTTTTATTATCGGCTGTTTCAGACACTGATACTCAAATGACTCTCAATTTAGACACGGAAGGTCCTATCTTCATAAAGGATTCTTGGCCTCCAGTGGCATCCTAATTTAGATATTTTTTCTACGTATTCATTTTCACGGAGTTCATATGCACTAACAAGGAAAGTACCCGAGGTGTACCCCACCGATTTTTTTCATTTTGTGATATGTTATAGTACATAACAAAATATTGGACACGTATTGTTTTTTAGATGCTAACTCGGCGATTTAAGTGGTGAAACCACCCCTAAAAATTAACCTCAAAAACAGTTTTTCTTTAATAACTCAGGAATTAATTAGAATTTTTTGATCAAACAACCGCTCTGTTATTTCTCATAAAAAGCGCTCCTAAAAGCATATTGGTTATGGTAAAAAGTTGCAACCCCTAATTTTTATGGGGGTGAGTTTCATTTTTTTTCTTATATATCAACTGAATTTTATCGAATATAACAATTTTATTAAGAACACTAAAAAATAAAATTGACCTGTCTCAGGGTTTTGCAAAAAAATCCTTGAAAGGGGTGATTTACCCCTTGAGTTAATTTTTTTCTGTACGGTGATATGGAAAGTAAAACACAACATATGTTTTCAATTTTATTTCTATAATGATTATTTTGACATATATTTTGCATTTACAGTAAAATAACGTAACACCCCTATTTTTATGATCCTTGGAGAACCCCATGGATTTGTTCATTATTAGATTACGAATCAAAACATTTATTTTTTCACCTTTAACTTATTATATGTTGATATTTCATCAAAATAATGTATCAACAATTTTTTTTAGATGGTAAATTTGTGATTTAGGTGGTGAACTCCCCACCCCCTAAAGATAACCACCAAAAACAGTTTTTCTTAAATATCTCAAAAATAAATTGGAATTTTTCGGTAAAACCATTGTTACGTTATTTCCCATAAGAATGTGCTTTTAAAAACGTATCTGTGATGCCAAAGGGTTGCAGCCCCTAATTTGTATAGGGGTGGGTTTAATTTTTTTCTTTTATACCAGCTTTTAAATCTTTAAATTTTATTGAATTAGGCAATATCATTAAGAAAATTAAAAAATAAAATTGACTTGTCTCGGGATTTTGCAAAAAAACTATTGGAAAGGGTGATTTACCCCTAAGGTCATTTTTTCTGCAGAATGATATGAATAATTAAACACAACATATGGTTTCAATTTTATTGCTATAATGCTTTTTCTGACATATATTTTGCAGTGAAAGTGAAATAATATTAAACTTTTACCTTTATGAGGGTTGGTGATGGGATTGAGCATTACCAGATTACGAGTCAAAGCATTCATTTTTTCACCTTCTACTTATTTTATGCCGATATTTCATCAATGTAATATGCCAACAATTAAGTTTTAATTTGAAAATACTTATTGTTTAGAGTCCCACCCCTAAAATTTCTATTTTCGCTTGAATGGAAAGAAATATTATTTACTGAAGAAAGTCTCGAAACATTATATTGTGCAGAAAATATCTACATTTGCCGATCATTTCAGACAATGTAGCAGTATTATTAAGAAAATTAAAAACCAAAGTTGATCTCTTCCAGTTTTGGATTAAATACATAACGTGAGGTCCAAAAGTAATACAAGTAAATTCATTATCTACGAAATTTGAGATTATCAAATGACACTTTTAAGGCATAATTATATTCCTCTCCCTTCAGCCCACCTGGAGTTACAGTTACCCCTTTAAAATTTTTAAATTGAACAAGGATGCATGTGATACCTCATTTAAAATGGTTTTTAATTCTCTATTCAGCAGATTTGGGCTTTTTTGAATTTTGCTAATATTTGTCAAGAAAATAAAATTTAAGCATTTTTAAATATATTTAAAATCCATACAATCACATATATTTTAACCTATGGATATGTGCCACACATCTGTCACATTTGTCTTTTCTAATAGATTTTTCTTGCTATAATTATTGATTTTTTTTCCTTTACGCAAGTGAAGAAATATCCAACAAGAAAAAAGAAGAAAAAAGAGTCTCTTTTGCACATATCTGGAAAAATGATACATTACAATAAAGTATATAAAAATGCAATAATAATAATTTAGGCATAATTTAATAATAATTAACTCCACGGGATTTCCAAACCTCTTAAAATTAAAGTTTTATGGTATTTCACTTCTAATGCAAAAAGTATGTCACAATAAACTTTTCAACAATAACATTCAAAATATATGTTGCGATTAATTTTCTATATTACTGCAGATAAAAAATTAACTCTTGGGGTAAATCACCTCTTCGGATGAGTTTTTTTACAAAACCGAAAGAGGTCAACTTTGGTTTTTAATTTTCTTAATAATATTTCTATATTGACTGAAATGATCGGTAAATGTAGATTTTTTTCAGCACAATATAATGTTTCGAGACGTTGTTCAGAAAAGAACATTTCTTTCCATTCAAGCGAAAATATAAATTTTAGGGGAGAGACCCTAAACAATAAGTATTTTCAAATTAAAAATCAATTGTTGACATATTATATTGTTTGAAATATCGACATAAAATAAGTAGAAGGTGAAAAAGTGAATGTTTTACCCCGCAATCTAATAATGATCAATTCCATCACCAACCCTGATAAAGGTAAGAGTTTTATATTATTTCACTTTTAATGCAAATTATATGTCAGAAAAAGCGTTATAGCAATGGGATTGAAACCATATGTTGTGTTTAATTATTCATATCATTCTACAGAAAAAATGACTCTAGGGGTAAATCACCCTTTCCAATGCTTTATTTTGTAAAATCTCGTGACAGGTTAATTTTATTTTTTAATTTTCTTAATGATATTGCCAAATTCCATAAAATTCAAGAAATTTAAAAGTTGATATAACAGAAAAAAATTAAACCCACCCCTATTCAAATTGGGGGTTGCAACCCTTTGGCATAACTGATACGTTTTTAGAAGCACATTCTTATGGGAAATAAAGTAACAATGGTTTTACCGAAAAATTCCAATTTATTCTTGAGATATTAAGGAAAAACTGTTTTTGGGGGTTATCTTTAGGGGGTGGGGAGTTCACCACCTAAATCACAAATTTAGCATCAAAAAAAATTGTTGATACATGATTTTGATGAAATATCAACATATAATGAGTTAAAGGGGAAAAAATAAATGTTTTGATTCGCAATCTAATAATGAATAAATCCATGGGGTTCTCCAAGGGTCATAAAAATCGGGGCGTTACATTATTTTACTGTAAATGCAAAATATATGTCAAAATAATCATTATAGAAATAAAATTGAAAATATATGTTGTGTTTTACTTTCCATATCACTGTACAGAAAAAAATTAACTCAAGGGGTAAATCACCCCTTTCAAGGATTTTTTTTGCAAAACCTCGAGACAGGTTAATTTTATTTTTTAGTGTTCTTAATAAAATTTTTGAATTTGATAAAATTCAGTTGTTCAAAAGTTGATATATAAGAAAAAAAATTAAACTCACCCCCATAAAAATTAGGGGTAGCAACTTTTTAACATAATTAATATGTTTTTAGGAGCGCTTTTTTATGAGAAATAACAGAGAGTTTGTTTCATCAAAAAATTCTAATTAGTTCTTTGGTTATTGAAGAAAAATTGTTTTTTGGGGTTAACTTTAAGGGGTGGTTTCACCACTTAAATCGCCGAGTTAGCATCTAAAAAAAATATGTGTCCAATATTTTGTTATGTACTATAACATATCACAAAATGAAAAAAATCGGTGGGGTACACCTCGGGTACTTTCCTTGTAAGTGCAATGTTCTATCGCAAATCGCAAGGATTTTTGATCCTCTGGGATTTTTTGCACGAACTGTTTTTTTATTAAAACACATTCGCTAAAAACTCTGGCTTTCTAAAGAGGACTGGGACGACATTTCTTCCGAAGATATCATCAACACTTGGACTCGTTTTAAATCTGAGTTACCTGAAATATCCAAAATTAACTTGCCAAAGGTACTGATTTCGAAGACATTTTTTCGACTCGAGGTACATGGTTTCTGCGATGCAAGTTCTATAGGATATGGTTGTGTAGTTTATTTTAGATTTATAACCTCGACTGCCGATGTCAAAGTTACTCTTATTTCAGGAAAATCCGGAGTTGCCCCTCTTAAAGTAATTTCCTCACTAGGACCAGAGCTTTTTTCAGCGCATCTTTTAGCAGACCTTTTTAATTTTATAAAACAGTCCTATTCAGAACTTCTTACATTTGATTCCATTTATGCATGGTCAATTCACAAGTTGCTCTTACTTGACTTTTCAGTTCACATCGCTGGGAAACTTTCGTAGCCAACAGAGTTACAGACGTTCAGGAAATTATACCTCCTTCGTCATGGAAATATGTTCCGGGTGGAGAAATTTTAGCTGATTTTGTCTCGAGACGTTTGACTTTCCTGCAACTTCTGAAGAATAAGCTATGGTGGCAAGATCCTAATTTTCTTTTATAAACTTCCAAACATTGTCCAGAACAGCCTTCAATTTTACAGGATAATCTTCCAGAAATATCTCGGAAAGAAAGAAAATTATGCTTGCGCGTTTTTATTGAAACTTCGTCGTTGATTTTAGATTTACTTTTTAAATTTTCTTCCCTGAGAAAAATTCAGCATATATAAATATTCTATTTTTGCTTATGTTTTAGGTTTCACCTTTATTCTGAAAAACACTAGAATCTATGATTCTGATATCCTTATGCCTTCTGAAAATTGTTAAGCTTTACAAATTATGGTTAAACAGGCACAGAAAGAATGCTTTTCTGACGGCCTAAGGGCATATCAAAGAAATATTTAGACGAAAGGAATTCGTAGACGAAGTAGGTATTCTTAGGGTTGGTGGGAAATTAAAAAAAATCATCTCTTTCTTTTGAAGCTATGCATTCAATTCTGCTACTTAAAAATCATAGGTTTACCGATCTTGTAACAGAACAAGTTCATCAAGAAAATTTTCATTCAGGTTAAAAAACTTTGTACAACGTATTTATCAAAAACTTTTGGATAATTTCTTCTCGAAATGCAATTCATCGTTGCCTCCCTAAGTGCATAAAATGCTTTCGTGTAAAGCCCCAAACCTATACTCCTTTTATGGCCGATCTTCCTGCATTTAGAATTTCTTAGGTCAAACCATTTTTGCAAATTTCACTTGATTATGCCGGACCATTCAAAATCACAATGGGAAAGCATCGAGGTGCAAAGACTCCCAAGCGTACATTTGCCTCTTCGTCTGCTGCGCTACAAAAGCAATTCATTTAGAGTCGTCATCAGATTTGTCAACAGATGCTTTTCTTGTCAGTTTTTGGCAATTTCTGGCGCGTAGAGGTAAAGTATCTAATATTTATTCTGACCAAGACACCAACTTTATAGAAGCAAATAATCAACGGAGGCTGCTGCATTTTAACTTTCCCGATTCACCACTTTTCAATGGCTTAAGTGAAGCTGGGATTAAGTCCATTAAAACACATTTTTGTCGTGTCATAGGGGAGCAGGTTATGACCTACAAAGGATTTTATACATTTCTAGCTCAGATTGTTTCACTTTTAAATTCACGCCCTCTTTCATCCATAAGTGAAGATCCCAACGATCTTGTGCCCCTAATTCCGGGTCAATTTTTAAGGACAAAACGTTTGTCTAGTTTTTCTGAACCTGATTTATCACATGTTGCATTGAATCGTTTAACCTGCTGGCAAATGTTACAGAGAATGCACTGTGACTTTTGGAAGCGGTGGAACCAAGAATATTTGCATACACTGCAATAGCGATGTAAATGGACCAAATCTTTGCCTAACATTAAACAAGACATTTGTTAGTACTTATAAAAAATGAGCAGAAACCTCCGATGCAATGGGCATTTCGACGCCTAACGAAACTCCTTCCTGGAGAAGGAGGCGTAGTACGAGTTGCCACTTTGAAAACTCAACGCAGAACTTTGCCACGTCCTGTTGTAAATATCTGTCCTTTACCGGGACAATAATTTTTCTTTCAATTTTCAATTTTATCGAAATTTAATTTTATTTCTTTTTTATCCAAATCACTGATAAAACTAATTTGTTTTTGGTGGGCAGTATGTTCAAACCTGAATTTTAATTTTTTAGCTATTTTTTTGTGTTATTACGGCGAGGCACGCCTATTGTAAAAAATTTAAAAACAGATTGACGCGATCGAAATTGCACATTGCGGATAAGTTAGTTGGATAGAATCCGAGCACAGCCACGGTCGGTCGCGATTTTTGGCTTACTTCATTCTGTGGAAACACGAAAGCGCTCTCCGACGACGACTCAACCATCCGGGGTAATTCATAAGCTACCAAGAACTGTAATGTGCGGTAGCGTTTCCCTTTCAATATTTCTTTAATAATCCATGATAATACAATTTACTTTATCCAATTCTGTAGACGAGTACTCTGTATATATACTTACATATTTATTTCATATGAGTATATATTTGTGATCAATTTATAATAATCATCAGTTATACAGGGTGTTTTGGTCATAATGTCATTAATTTTAAGGGAGCATAGAGCAAAATGATTATTAAACGTGATTAAAAAAAATTAGGTTAATTAGGCAAACAAAAAATTTAATTATAATTTAAAATCCTTTTTGGGCTGCCACTGACTCCAAAGTTTCTAAGTGATGTCTGCACAAGTGGAACTCGGGTAAAACAAATAAACAAAACATCCCCTAGGTTGTGTTTAAATAGTGACAATATAAAAATCATTAAATGATACTAGCCGCACCGGGGGTTGCGAAAAAGTCATTTGGTGATTCGCTTTTTTATAAGAAAATCGGGTGATGAATTTCAGAAAAAAATTACACGAAAAGAAAAGTGAAATCTCAAGATGGGTACAAGCGTTGATATTAACGCTGCAAATAATGAATTGCATTCACTGTAGTAGGTACAAGTCTTATAAAGTGGTTAATACTTGACAGTTATTTTCGGACGTTTTGAGTTTGTGTTCCTGTAAGAAAAATACCTATGTGATGCCGAAGGAAATTTTTTAAACTATGTGTTGTTTACCGTGGAGTCATCAGTTTCTTCATAGATCTGACAGTTTTTAAATAGTTTGAAGAAGAGGAACTTTAGTATTAATGTAAGTGCATTACATATTCTTCGAAATTAAATAAACCGGTGCATCCTATCATTATTTATTTTTTAGAAGTAATATTTTACTTTGAATTAGTTGTCTTTGATTATTTTTTGAATTTGTGTTTTACAATGAAACAAAAAAATGTAAGTAGCGGTGTTAAGTGTATGGAAATACAAATTCCTATTTGCCAAAATAACTAATAAATAAAGATTTGTTGCCCATTAATTAACGATGTTTCGTCCTAGTCACTCTGGCTTATTATCGCAGCTTGTTAGCGGATGATAAGGTGATAAGCATCTATTGTCGTAAACTATGTAATGCAGTTAGTGGCGCTGGGCTTTGGGTGGTTATAGGGTAATTTAGATCTAGTCGGTCCAATATTTTTTTTTTTCAATTTTCTGTCTTTATTAAGCCTTCCGAATACGTAACCAAAATTAACGCCATTACAGTCAACTCCCGCTGAAGTTGCGCCCGTTAAAGTTGTCCGCTCATTAAAGTTGTCAAGATACGATCGCTAAAGTTGCGCGGGTATTTCCCCACTCTAATTTTAGAACAATGAATTGGACTTCAGAGTTTTAGCGCCACTTTTGAATAACCCACTCAACCGCGCAAGGAGCAATAAAACGTATATATTTTTCGACAATGGCAGTGATAACGGGGAGTAGCAACTTTAACGGTCGATCCAGTCCAGGTGAGTGCAACTTTAGCGGGAGTCTGCTGTATAACTGAAACACCCCGCATAACTCTAAGCTCACCACAATGCCGAAAATGTAGCCAAGTTAAATTCAGTGGCAAAACTAAAACAAATTTTCCTTTCCGATCGATCTTACATTTCCGCAGCAAGCATAGCATTAGCAATCGATATGTGATTAAATGTCATCAAGAAATAATTCTAGTTACACATTGCTTACGACCCATGCATGAGCGGGGTTGCCCAAACAGCCACTAATGATATGCTAATCCAGGATACAACTTTTATACCTGAAACGGGATGACCAAAACAGCCACAACAAAATTCCTTTTATCTATTAGATAAATTAGATATTGATGAAATAGTTAATGGGTAATGGTAATGGGCAATTACACATTAGGAAATACCAAATGCAACTTCGCATTGGTTATTACTAGGTGGACATCATTCCAAATTTGGTATATAATATTCTGCATTATTTTTATAAATCAGTTGCCTGTAAAATTGCGCATCTTACTTGACCGAACAGATACTATGGAAGGTATTCTTAGTGTTACGAACAAAGTTGGAGATTTTTGAAAATTATAAATACCGAAAAGCACACATCAAAATATGGTGAAATACGTTGGCGTTGTACATCAACGGGCTGTGGAGCAACAGTTTATTCTACAGCTAGTCAAAAAAGTCAAAAACTGACATCCAATCAGCACTGCAGGGTTTGAATGTATCTACAACTCGTGGTAAACCATTTTTACTCGTTAACAACTTTCCATCCAAGATTATAATGTTTTCCTGTAAGTCAAACTTGCAATTAGTATGTAATGTGGAAACTATGTACATGGATGGAGCTTTTGATTACTGTACCAAGTATTATTCACAAATGTTCACATTACATGGACTAAAGAACGGGCATTAGATAACGTTAGTGTTTGCCCTACTACCGAATAAGGCAACTAATACCTATGTCAACCTTCTCTAACCTTTGAAGACTAAGTGCACAGAAACAGACTTAACGCTACAACCGAAAACTGTCGCCGTCGATTTTAAGATTTTCATTCCTAATGCCGCATCAACAGTTTTTCCACAAGGTAAAATAATTGGATGCCGATTTCACCTTCAGCAAGCTTGGTGGAAAAAAATACAAAAATTAGGACTTTCCTTGCTATATAAGGATCCAGATTCCCTTATTGGTAAATGGTTAAGGTACCCCTTCGGACTGACCTATTTAGACCCAAGTGATGTCGGTGATTGTTTTGCGCTAGATTTTGCATAGAATTTGCCCCAACATGAGGGTTTTTGAAGCTTCTTCAACTATTTAGTTGAAAATTATATAGACGAAGACTCTCAATTTCAACCAACAATATGGGCTGAAAACGCTGTAAATTTTTTGAAAACGACCAATGCATGCGAATCGTTCAACTCTAGATTTAATTTCAGTTTTTATAATCCTCATCCATCTTTGTATAACTTTGTGGACGTACTTAAGGACTTTCAATTTGACAAGTACATCAAGATGCAAAGTACCACGGAAAAAGTTTGTATGAAACCGAAAATGTGGCGTAAAGAAAAAAGCATTAACAATTTAATAAAGCAATTTCCCGACGAACAGATAAGTCGCTTATGTTTTGTTAAATCTGTATCACATTACTGTAAGGTGTAATTATGACATGTTTTGTTTTATAATAAAAATGCTTTTTTTAAATTGTTGTTTAAACTTATCCACCTATACCCGTGCGCAGTACACTTATGTAGTTCATCAGTGTCGTGCGGTGGTGTCATGCGGGGAGGCGGTCGCATCAGGCGGCGCTTATACTGTTTTCCAATAGTTTTTTTCTTAATAAAATCACGGGGCTCATATTTTTCAGAGGCGGCATTTAAGAGGCTCCCATCATTCTGAAGATAATCAACGCTCGGCACACGTGGCTGTTTTCGTCATTGTATTGAAGAGTACCTGAATATGATGGTGGCTGTTTTGGGTAGTCCGCTTAACGACGTGCAATTAAGGTGGCTGTTTTGGTAGTCAGCAGCAACATTTTTGTCAAGGCTGATAAACTATCAGTGACATTAAAAGCATAAAGAGTAACTGGCAATTTTTATTTAAATTATAATCATCTCCCAAATATTCTAATAGAAGTCAAGTGTTTTGAATTTAAAATCAGTTTGTCAAGGTTCAACTGCTTCCGACAATTCTAATACAATGACACCTGCACGTTTTATTTTTTTAGTATCTAATATATCATTTTTTTTTGGTGGAATGGAGTGGTGCTTGGTTATCTTCAAAAATTGATATACAAATCTTGTCCTCTGAAAGCTAGAAAAATTAAAAAAATACAACAGTTTCTCTTATTCGTTCCGATAGCCAAGATATCATCTTCAGAGAGATACTTACACCGAATCCTAAGATTAACCGTTATATACTAAGAATATTCACTTCGTGCATAATCAACCCCATCCGAACACGCATGTGCATCTAACCATACATGTTTCAGTATCACAATTCCTTATCTATCGACCTTAATTGTTTTCAACAGGGATGAGTGGCCTAAAGGCCCAGCGTAACCATTCATGAGGTTGTCTTTAGCCTTACGGATGGCTAAGCTTTTACATGCATTTAACATAGAATTCTTATTCACTACTCTTAACGGTTTAATATTATTATCTATTTTATGATCGACTTCTTAGTTCTTTCGTACCTCAAAAGATTTAAATGCTCCTTCAGTCGGATTTTAAGAGATTGTCTAGTCTGTTCGACGTACTTTTAATTACAAAATTTACACCAAATTTGGTAAATACCTGACTTGTCTATTTGTTGTTAAACGGACAAAAATGTAGTGTAGGGCAATATTCAGATTGGACATAAGGTTTCATTGGAGGAATGCTAGGCCACTTGATTTAAACCTAAAGAGGAAGAAACAACTGATAATGAAAATCATTTTAAAATAAAAAATTAGCCCAAGGAGCAAATTATATCTACTTATATAGGTCAATATGTTATTAGTTTTTTTGGACAAAGTTTAGGACACAGGCCACAGAGAGTTTATTTTAAAAATATAATTTAATTTAACATAATTTTTTGTTTTATTTACTTTTATTTTCCTTTTAAAATATCTACATCTATTAGCTAGAAGCCAATTTAAATCATCATTAATAATTGGATAAAAACGAGGAAACGCTTTTACTTGATAATTTTTAAGTAATAACTTGTTTCAAGGTGAATGATAATAGCTATTAAGGTAACGAGAGTATTATGCGATTTATAATAATCCAGGACAGTGCCAGGCAACGAGGCGTTAACCGAGTCGCCTGGCTACGTCTGAGATTTTTTAAATCTCTGATAATCGAGTTGCACTAAAAGCTTTATCGTATCATTGATAACAATGACATAAAAAAATTAACAAAATTTTAAAATGAAATTTATGTCTAGGGTATTATGATAGGTAACTAAAGTATTATAATTGTAACTAACATATTATGTGCTGTTTTTTTCAATTTATTTAACATTTAAATATTTCCAAACTGGGCCGAAGAAATGTTAAATAAATTGAAAAAAACATAATATTTCCGGTCAATAAGGGTCTACCATGAAGAATATTATGTGCTATTAAGCTATTATGAGGCTGCTAAATATTATAAATTATGAGGTTCATAATTATCAATAAAGATTTATCTTAAAGGACACTAAATTTTCAATGATACGATAAAGGTATTTACTTGCGTTCATAAGTAAATACTTTTATTTATCTTGATGTCAAGTAAATACTTAAAATGCCTTGAATAATTATTTAAATACTCTTACTTGAGAGTAAATACTCGTAAGTTTTGTCAATTCCATACTTGAAATTTATATTTCAAGCGGAATAGCTGCTTTTATGCCTGTTCGTGCCAGAAAAACTTACAGTCAATATAAAAATATAAGCAATAATAAATGTAAAAAATTATTACGAATTGAAAATGAAAATGTTGGTTTCTTAGGCAATTTTTTATATGATGTCCAGAAACTACGAGGGGCACTTAAAAGTAGAATGAAAATAGAAATCTGCTTGCTTTATCTAATTGACTTTCAAAGTGGTGTTGCACTTTATTTTGGAGTAGATGGAGCAACAGTTTGCAAAAAATTGATCTGTTTTTTAACAGATTCTAAATACATTTGCAGTGAGCTGTAAAGCAAAAGAAATATTTTGGACTCAATAAAAGAAAAAATAGAAAAACCTTTTTTTTAAAGTGCAATATGTAATATAACACTTATATTACCACCATAAAAAATAAAGTTTTGGATCATTTTCTTATATTAACTATTGAAGGAGGATATTAATTGACTTGTAATTAGTTTAAGCCTATGATTATTAAAGATTACAGGCATGGAGGAAAGTGTGTTTGAAAAAACTTACTGTATAGTGCTTTTGTTATTAAAGGAAGTGTGACCAGAAGTATCAATTCCAATTTAGAAGGACCCAGCGCAGCATGGCTATGGTACGCATAGCCTTTTGGATTTATGCTATTCCACATCATCGGCCATTAAACTGCAACAAAAAAATAACTTAGAACATTTTTCACGCCAAATTTATATTTGCAAAATGTTTTAAATATTAATAATGCTTTAAAATTTCATATGAGGAACATGCATTACATAAGAGCAAAAATAAATAGTTAATTTTAAAAGCACTTTCTTTTCAACAATTACGAAATTAAATTGCCGGGAATTGCGAAAAGCTTTTAAGTTTTAAAGCAGTGGACTACGTAATGGTATATCATTGAGTTCACTTTTTTAAGACAATATAATTTTACAACGGATTTCCCACATACGAAGTACATTAAAATCTAAACCTTGGCAGATAATAAAACGGCGCTCAAAGAGTATCACATAATGAAAAGTTACATAAAAATCGAACGATGGTAGTGATTTTAAGTGCTTTTACTCCTTATACGTCTTATAAATTGGGCTCATAATTCAGTATCTTACTACAATGTTGCATTTTTAAGTGTCACAGGTAATAAAAGCTATCAACCACAGAAGCCTATAATGCACAAAAAGCTAAATAAATTAAAACTAAACGAAGTTGACTTAAGTGAAAGAGGTCAAGTTGCCCCATGGCCTTATGGTGTTATAAAGTGATCCTCTTTTTAATTAAGAAACTAGAATAAGTTATAAAGTAGCAAATATTAATCTCAATTTAGTTTGTATTTTAATAACGGGACATTGCCTGTTATTTCCAAGGGCTTTTAAGTTATTCGCATATATTAGAATAACTTTGTCCTCTCTGGTTAATAACCAACATAAATTACAACATACAAACCTTTGGATTAATAAATAACCAGAAACTAGTTTCTGTTCTAGTAAATATCTAAGATTGTAATGATGTAATTGTAAGGTATTGCAGACACCTTGAAATATAAATTATCTTTTTATACAGAAATAAATGCGTATGTAATTAAAAATTTTAGTATAATTTGGTAACTTGATGGAAGCAGCGGTATAAAAAGCGATACGATTGATTTTACAACTTTAATAGGTCCGTATGTCCTAAAATGATTCGAGAACAGTTAAAATAGATTTTGGATGGAACTTCCATTAAAACAGTAGACCAAGTTTCTTGGGCAGAATTTAGTTCGTTTTTCCTCATGTAAATTATGACCAATCAGGGTAAAAAGCTAACGAAAATTAGGTTTGTCCAACATATTTTCCGAGGACAAGGTATAACTACTGTTAAAATTGTTCAAGAAATTGTCTGCAAAAATAGGTTTTCAAAATTTTTCTACAAAAATAGTAAAAATTTAAAAAAATCAATATTTCTTACGTTTCTATTAAGGGTAAGTTTCCCGAATTGTCAACAGATAAGAGCCATTAAATACAACATTGTTATTAAATGGATTTAATCAATTCGCACCTCGTTTCCCAAAGAATTTAAAAAGTAATACATTTTGATTTATTGGTTTTTAATCTTTAAGGGTTTTTAGTTATTTGTGTGCCTAGAGTAGAGTTGGGTAGATCCGGATGGATACGTGTCTGCGGATCCGTATCCTTTGCGGTACTGACGGATGTAAATCCGAATTCATGTCGGATTCGTATCCTCTGTTGAAGTGTAATGAAACTGCAGAGGGTGCAAGTAAAGCAATAATCAAAATCTGCACACTACAATGCAATTTTTATTTAAATAATTTAGTAAATGTTATGCTTCTTATTAAAGAAAAACCTTTATTTATTTTAAGGTTTGTGTTCCGCTAGGTAAAGTAATGTCAGTTGTGCCATCCGTATCATACATTCAATCCCTTCATCCCTCCCATACTATCTATCCACCCCTGAGTCGGACCCATATGGGTCCGGCGGGCACGGAACTTCACTGACTTCTTTAAAATCTCGGATCTACGCATCTTTGGTGTCTAGGCCACGAAATGGTTTTTAAGCTTACCGAGAGAAGTACTGTGGCCGAAGTCGAGGCTTCACAATCTCTAGGTCGCTAAGGAGTTATGCGAACGAGGCACACATAACCGAAAAATATAAAGTTATATAGAAATTATAGCTTTTAAAATGTCTTTATTAAATTTACTGTACATAAAGATGCTTCAAATACACATTGCAATGTAAAATATTACTGAAACGCCATTGTATCCCTCAACGGCGACGTGAGATTTTTAATATAGAAATACATACAGAATTAGTTATGGGGCAATATGAAACTAAACCATGTGTTAGAGTTATTCAAGCAAGCCTATTATAAAAATAAATAATCGAGGAAAAAGGCATTTTGTGCATTACTTTAATTTTTTGGCGCGCAAAAGTGACCTTCTGAGATGACAATTTGGAATAGGTCCAAAAATTCGAGCAAATTGGATCCGTAGTTAACATCAAAACCCCTCGGGTATTCGAAAAAATATATATATATTGCCATTATTCATGAAAGTGAATATTATTTATTATCGACTCTTTATCAATTGCAAAAAGTGGGCCCTATGCATTACACCGCCCAACGAATTTTAGCAAAAGATTTGCAATTACATCCATAGAAACAGGAATTGAATCTTCGAGACTATCAACAGCGCTGTGTTTCCTGTTGCATTATGTTATTTAACTACCCCAATTATTTTTCTTGTGGGGATATCTGAAGAGAAGTCTACAACAATAAACCGAACACAACCGCAAAGCTTAAACTGAAGCTTAGACCCGCAAAGCCCGCATAGACCTTGATTCGTACCGCAGAGTATAGTAAAAAAATTTCGCAAACGAATTAGGTCATGCCCCATGTCTTTTACGTAAAATCATGTTTGTAATGAGCCAACCTCAAAGGAATAATAAATATTTTTTTACATTTTTCAATTTCTCGGTGTTCCTTTTAATGCCTTAATGTGGAAATGACCCTTTAGAAAGGTGGCGTTCCTGTATCCTAGCTGCCAGTATTTCCAAGGTAACTGATAAATAAAACAATTTTTATTATAAGTAATAATACAAACTGTACAATCAATTTTAACATTAATGCTAAGTAGAAAAGTTTTTAAAAATTTATAAAATATGAAAACAAGTATTTTAAAGAAGAAAATCATGATTCTTTCTATATTTTAGCAACGTCACTGTCAATTCAATTCGCATGCGTTGCCAAGAGAAGTTGCAAAATAATATCTTCACGTTTGGTTGCATAAAAAGCTATTTTCATATATTTACTTTTTTATATTTTCGTATTGTTTTTTTTTGTCATTTTAAATAATATTTTGCTATGTAGACTAAAAGTAAAAGGCACAGAAATATTGTGGAAAATAACGGGTCCCAAAGAAAAATTTGAATATAGTCCCTTTCTACATACGTGTTGGTGAATAAAAATAATCTATCAACATTATTGTCAATTGTATTACGAAGGGCATGATTTAGATCCTTTTATTGTGAGTTCACGAGATTTCGATATAAACTATTAAACTATATCGATAATATTAACTATACGAAATTATCAATAGCAAAGTTACACTATCGATAACCTTTAACAAAGGGTTATGCAATTGAAGTTGTTGGACCGCATACAAATAATATACTATTAAAACATGTACCTTCTTTAGAGTTACTTAATACGTACATTTGTGTACGAGATAGGGGACATTAAAAATTTCGAAATTGGTTTTACATTAGAAATTTTTACTATGTTCTCAAAGTTTTGGGGGTTTAAATTGTTAATTCGATGGACTAAAGTTATGGGAGATAGCTGGGTCAGGTTGCTACTACTAGTAGACCCGATCAGCATACGAGGAAGATAGTGTGACCAGCACTGCGCTTGAGCTGCCTAGTATTATTACCTCGAGTTACACCCGAGTTCTCGTTTCACCGAAGGCCGAGTGGACCTTGGGAATCAATCAGAGCGTTTTTTAAAATTGGGCAATGGATGAAGCCGACAGCGGGAATCTAACCCAGCTCTCTTAAATATTAGTCCAATGTCTGTACCAATTTGACTACAGCCCCTTTTTTTATATAAGAGCTTAGACGTCAACTCGAAATGAACATTTTGAAAAAAAAATGATGTATGAAAAAAATATCAAAAATTTGAATTTAATCTCAAAACTTTTACTTTCTTTTTAGGAATTTAAAAGTTTTCAGTAAAAAGTCAAATGTTTTTGACTTAAACAAATTATTTAAATTTAGAAACTTCACAAACTTCTTTGTTCAGTTCAAACTTTTTTACGAAATTTGAATGTTAATTTGAAATTTAAAATTTAAGTTTGACATTTTTAAGCTCAAGAAAAGTCGAGAACTTTTTTGTGAGTTGTACGTTAGCTAGAAAACTTCAAATATAAATAATTAAAATATCCAAAAAAGATTGATTTATTTAAATAAATTTCCCATAATTTGGAAGTATACCTTTGAAACCCCATTAAACTTTCTAAAATCCAATTTTTAAAGAAATCAATCTGTGAATTCGAAATTTTATTTTGATCTTAAAATTTTTACTTTAATTTAACACAAAATTTTGAAAAAATATTATCTTGGTCCAAATTTTCTTTTCACTTCAGTCTAGAGATTTCAATTTTGGAATCAAAACGTTGGAATTAATTTAGAAATATCGACTCCAAGGGAAATTTGGAGGTATATTTTTTTAAATATTTCGAAATTTCTTCCGAGAATTTCCAGATAATTTTCAAGAAATGTATTGCAGACAACTCTCGGGTTTTATTTTTTAGTTAATCACTATTTTTTGGAAATTTTAACCTTACGGGTGAAAAAAAATCAGAAAAATATTTAAGAATATGTAAAATTGTTCTTCTGTTTTTCTCAAGAAGTTTCGATTTTATGGTTGCCATTTTAAGAAAAGCATATTTTGACAAAAAGTTTTCAAATTTGGGAATATCTTAAGAAATCAGGTAAGAAAATTAATAAGAAACAAAAAGATTCATTTTGAAAGGTTAGTTAAAAACAGCTCATATGATCCGAAAGTGATGTGTGGATGAAAAAAACTAGCTGTGGCTGGTCAAACTACTGCCGCACAAACTAAAATGACCTTTAATGGCATAAAAATGCAAGGTTCTGACATTACAGCTAGTAAATACAATAAACACGTTGTTGCAATTATTGAAAATTTAACAATCTCAAATGCAATGAAGGACATACCTATATAATCGTTGCAATAAATTTAGCATTTAAACAGTTTCCATCAAGGATGTTTGAAATACTTTAAAAAAGTTTAAACCATCTTTAACGAATTATTTGTGTAAAAATGTACTTGAAGCTGGTGGCACCTTTATTGCTGAAAAAATTACTCAAATTTTCAACACTAATATAAAACATTCTGTTTTCCAACTCTATAAAAACAATATGTAACTACATATTAGAAAAACTCCAAAGCCAACTCTGCTTACGGATTACCGCCCAGCACAATTTCACTACTCGAGAAAGTTTTTGAATCGATTGTCTAGAATCAGTTAAAAAGTTCGTTTAAACAATAACGTTCTTATTTACTAACAATCAGGTTTTAGAGAAAACCATTCCTGTGAATCGTCATAACAATAATTGTAGATTGGTGCCATTAAGATTAACATAAGGTAAACGAACAACATTACATTTACCAAATACGATAGCGTTGGTCCTATTGTGGTTAATAAAAACCTTATTATTAATAAACAATTAAGACAAAGACACGTTATGTAGTTTTTATACAGGTAAAATTACATTGTTATCCATTATACATAAAAGTGTATCGTCTGGAAATAGATTGAGAACCACTTCTGAGTTAATTATGGAATCCTTTATATCCTTTATGTATAATAAAAATAATAACGGACTTAATATCTTTCCCTGGGAAACATCATAATTGTTTAATATAGGTTCAGAGTATACGTTATCAATTTTTGTAACTAATTATTAATTATTTCTAAGTGGAAAAAACATCTGGACTCTGGTGACAAAGTGGTCATTTCTGTTTTTCTTGATTAAAAACAAGCATTTGAAACTGTGGATCTCAATATATTAATTAAAAAACTATATAAAATTGGATTTAGTCATTCCGCCATACTGTGGTTTATAGATTATTTTGCGAAAAGAAGTCAAGTTACAAAAATTGATAAGGAAATGTTAATAGACCATAAAGCAGTTCGACGTGCAAGAACAATTTCTACGCAGGTTACTAAGAATTCGACGGATATCAGTTCGAACACTTAATTTTACAATTAATGTATCCTCTTGACAAACTTTTACTGTATACTTTATGTAGGCAACAAAATTAGTCGTTGAAATGACATTTACTCGAAAAAATTATGATATGAAATAGCAACATTCTTATACTGACGACGTCCGTTTGAAAATAAAAAAAGTCTTTTAAAATCAAGATAAAATATATGGTAGGTACAGCCAGTGCCAAAGGTCAAATGCAGACTATGAATATAGTGTATTTAAATTAAAACGATCGTTTAAATCTACTGTCATGCAATAATCTGTAATTTTATCAAATAATGGAAGACATCTTTTCCTAAAAACTTTTATTTATATCTATTTATTGAATTAGTTCCATTGTCTAGAAGCATTATATTATTCAATAAAATTGAACCGTGTCATGAAACTATAAATTTGTTCGTCATTTTGCTCATCCTCGTAATAGGCTTGCTTGCCCAGGAACAAAAACTAATCATGACAGAAACGGTCGGTAACTTTCCAATTCAACCACATTAGATATGAAATTCTTCTGCACTGAAGTGGAACAAACTCGTTTAAATGAAAGATTAATTAATACTTACCTTTTACATCAATAAATTAGTTTCTAAAATTTTTGAAATATCCCTGAATATATAGAAAATAACTTTCTATCAAAAAACGTATTTTCCATATTAAAATGAAGTCAGAGATAGTATCTGGTCACTTATTGGGCAAATAATGCGAAGCATTTATATAAAATTGCACCATCAAATATTTTTACGTTTCAGTGTGACGTTTAATTTAAAAATTGTGTACAGTGAAATGTGCTCGCTACAATTACTTGAGTTTTAAATTCTGATTTATGAGGCAAACGAATCCCCCAATAAATATACAGGTATATATATCCAGCTAAAATAATCGTAAATTTCGCTAAAAACCGTTAAGATAAAACTGTTTTTCACATTTGTTCATATCTGTTCTATCATCTGTAAAGATGGCTTTGGAATTGGTACGTGACGCAGAATAGAGCTAAGCTGAATTTTGTTGGCAACCGAATTCACGCCACATTAATTTTTCTTGTAAGTTCGTTCCATTAGTTGTTATTTTATGGCTTGTGCTTTGGATAAAGCGATTCAAATAGATGGTAATGATCGGTTACCGATGGAAAAGCGCTTTTATTTATTCAAATATTTAATGTGAGATATAAAGATTTGCGTCTAATTGGCTTCAAATTGGACAAGGCTTATTGTGTACCTCTAAAAATTTTATATTTCACCCAGTATACATAAAAACATCCAGTTCGCAAAAGATTTCCAGTGAGACATCTTTACTAATGTAGGTATAAACACGAAAGTGTTTGTCGGTCTGTTTGTCCGCTTCAGTGTCGCCAGATTTTGCTTAATTTCTCGATGTTCCACTCTCTTGCATATGGCACTACTCATTTTCCGACATGTAGCGATGAGGATCCAAAATGTAACTTTGGAGGTAGGATTCTTTTAAAAGAAATCAAATGGTCTAAGAGTTTGACAGCGTCATAATGCGATATGGCGCATCCACGGATTGTAGAAGGAGGACAGTGCCCAATCAAAGAAAATAATGTCGAAAAAGCGTCTAAATAGTGGGGAGTACGTTCTCGTGATATCATGAGTAATGGATTTCTACTACAAATGATGAACGAAGTAAATAAATATGGTTATTAAACATCTACACAAAATGTCAAAACTTGCCGATTTTGTTTCATGTTAATGTCATTTCTTAGTGTATTCATTTATATTATTTACGAAAATGATGATGTAGGAGAAATTTAAAAATATTTTAGGTGGGTTTTTTGTAGTCTTTCAACAGAATAACTGAGCTGCAAATGCCATTATGATATCTTGCGCCGTTGACTGATTGACGTTTGCCTACCCATACATAACCATTGACATGATTTTCAACGGGAGAGAGAGAAAAGAAGTAGTCGGTGCTAGTCCACTTTCTAGACGCATTTCGGTCAAATTTTTATACATGGCGCTTCTTTCGCAGTACCGCGTGCTTTGTCCTTTTCTGATTTACACATGCTTTGCTTACAAAGAAGATAGGCAACCGATAAACAGCAATAATAAACATATCCCAAACACACATGTACCTATACATTGCGCCCATAAAAAAATGCATAATTTTCAGAGGCAAAGGAAACGTTGTTTTACAAAAAATCTTTCGAACCCGTCGGTTTTATTTATTTTGTTCTTTTGTCATCATTTCCGTTTACTTAACCTCATGTAGGGTGTTTTTAAAACTGTGCACGAAATAAATTTTTTTTATTTGAAATGGGACTTACAGAATATTTTCGTATAGGGTATAGGGTTTTATAAACCCTTAGTCAAAAGAAAATACTGCAATCTGCACGAACTCTCTGAAGCTATGCATCTGCATAGCTGATTAAATTAGTTTTATTACTTATTTAAATCAATTTCATAAATAAGGAAGCATATTTTAACGGCTGCACCATATATTGCAGCGAAAAATTAAAACATCAAAACAATTGATCAGTAAATTCAAAAGTTTAAGAACTCTATTTAATTTTGAAAGTTTTCCTGTTAAATTTCAATTATTCGCTTAAATCCGCAGTCGAAGTCGCTGTTAATAGCTAGTTTTTTATAAATATTCGTTTAGGTTGATACATGCTAACTGGTACCCTGAAGGGTTCAATCGCTGCTGTTTACTGCCTTCCATTTTGCTTCAGGTTATAATTTTCGGCAATAATTCCTTGAATTAACATGTAGCAAAAATGTTCCTTGTAAAATACAGTCAAAAGTCATTTACATATTGTTATGTGACTGAGCTTTAGATATATTTATTGGCAGTTAGAAGTGTTTACAACGACTGTACCATACTGATGAAGACAAGGAAGACTGAAACCATGGCAGTAAATATTTTCAATTTTTAGTACTTTTACGTTACAGAATATAAAATTAACTTATTATTTTGGTTAATTTGTTACGTCAAACATCCACCATAGTCGACCGATCAGGTCATATAAAGATGTAAAAGAAATATTAGCAAATTAGCCATTACCTTTTTTCTATTTTCTTGGTGTATATTCGTACCTTATTTTCATCCAATTATCCAACCAGTTATTTAAATTGGCAAATTGCTTCTTTATGTTGTAAAAATAAGTTACAGATAGTATGAAAGGTATTCCTGGCTCAAGAAATAAAGCATTCAAATTGAAAATATTTAAATTATTAGCCATTGTACCCCCTTAGAGAATAAATTGCCGAAAATCTCTTCTTGTTGATTATTACCTGTATGTATTACGAATGAAATCAACTAATTTCATTAGGTAAGGCTCTATGTTGATTGTTAAGTTTGTCCTCGACCAGGCCCGTATTTTCGACAAGATTTGGTTTCAGTAAGACTCCGTTAGAGTCCTACATGCAAAGATGTAAAGTTGCACCTCATTATTAGATGTTGCTGTCGTCGCTATCATGTTTTGCATTTATTGCTGTGGGCATACGGGGAGATAACTTGGAATAAATTCAGTAAATCAACGACAGTTTTTTTTCGGAAATATGTCGTCGATTAATATTTTAATTTGCGCACTTTTAAATGTAGGAAAATTTTATCCAGAATGTCCCAAATTTAAGATATGGCGTCGTTAACAATTTTTTTAAACTGCAACCCTATTCTTTTCTTGACTATTCTTAAAGAGTATATAAAATTACTAATATCTACCAAATTTTAATTTTTTATTCCTTGTCATTTAAAAGATAAATTTATTATTATTATTTAAAAGATAAAGTTTAAAAATCGCGAATCAGAAGGTATTTGTTAACATTTTTTTGTTAAATTGGGTTGACGTCTTATCACAATCTTATAAAAAAAGTTAATAAAAACAAATAAGAAGAGTAGAATCGTAGAGGCTGTTAGTTAGGCTATTAGTTTGTCGTTTAGTGAGAAACACCATTTATTAAAAAATCGATCAAAATGCCATACTTAACTGAAATCCACAAGATTAAAATTTCAATATTAATCGGCTTCGGAGGTAGAATAAGAACACGTTTATTCAGAGAGAAGTATCCTGATTTATTACCCATATTGCAAAGTACCGTAAGCAAGATTGAAAAACAATTTAGGGAAAATGGGCACTTAAGAAAAAGAAATAATCCATGTCAGAATCCGTTCAATGAAGATGTCAAAATTAATGTACTTCTCTCTGTTCAAAAAAATGCTTACGTCCCCACTAGTCAGATAAGTAGGGAACTTGAAATTAGCCAGTATTTAGTTGCAAGAATTCTAAAAATGAAAAAATTTCATCCACCCAGTTTTGGATCTTCTGGATAAAAATGTTATAAGCATAGAAAATATCCTGTTTTCAGATGAATTAACGTTTATGTTAAATGGTGATCTAAATCGTTCAAATTGTCGTTACTAGGCAGACAACAACCCTCATTGGATGAAGGAAGGCTACACTTAACATCCGGAGGAAGTCAATGTTTGGGCAGGGATAGTTGGTGATCGAGTTATAGGACCAATTTTCTTTCAAGAAAATATAAAAGGGGCAGAATATTTGGAAATCTGGCAGGAAGAGCTAATTCATGATTTAGCTATTTTGTTTCCTGATCTGGTCGAAGCTGATGTCCCGAATAAAAACAGCTGGTTTCAACAAGACGGTGCCTCCTCCTCATTTTGCAAGACCTGTCCGTGAGTTAGTATCTAGTATTTCCAGGCAGATGGTTTTGAATGGTCATCCAAGTCTCCGGACTTAATATCTATGGACTATTTTTTATGCGGGTATTTAAAAAGCAAAATTTTTAAGACCAAACCTTCAAATATTGAGGAGTCGAAAAGACGCATAAGACAGGAGTGTAGACTAATTTCCCCCTAAGTAATTAGAAATGTTCAAAACGAGTTTCACTGCCGTTTAAGGTATGGTCAATTAGTAAACGTTGAAATACAAATCTTGTCCCCTGAAACCAAGAAAAATTAAGTGGTTTTTAATCTTTCTTGGTTTCAGGGACAATATTTGTATTTCAATTTTTAAAGATAACCTAAGACCAGTCCTTTTAACCAAAGTTAGGAAATAGACATCATTTGAACATTTATTGAAAAAAGATTGCTGAGTTGAATCAGATTCCTTGATTTTCCAAATTAGTTTATATTTGTTAAATATCTTTTAAACGACCAGGAATAAAAAATTGAAATTTGGTACGCATGTGTAACTTAATATACCCTTTAAGAATAGACAAGAAAAAATAGGGTTGCCATTTGAAAAAAATTGTCGATGACACTCATATATTAAATCTGGGACATTCTGCATAAAATTTTCCTACATTAAATAGAGCGCAAATTAAAATACGACGTGTCCGAGCATATTTCCGAAAAAAACTGTCTTTAATGTACTGAATTTATTCCAAGTTACAGAATAGCACTGTATAATACTTCATATGTGGCTGCGGCGATCATATGAAACGCGCAATCTAGAAATATAACATATATGAAAGGGAGGGAGTCGCACCCTATCGCGTTATGATGCTGTCAAACTGTCAGACCTTTATAGGTCTGTAAAGAACCGTATTTATAAAATTTGTATTAGTGATTGTGTAGTGTAAGGAAGTCTCTGGAAACATTTGTAAATAGGAAGCGGCCACGAGAATAAATCGTACGACAGATAAACGTTCTAGACGTTTTCCGCCTGCTCGAGCCTGATCTGTACGAGATCCGTTCGAGAAGGCGGGAACAGTATAAATACGCAGTCGTCTTTCCCTCAGTCAGTCAGGTAGTCAGGTAATCAGATATTCAGTTAGTTAAGCAAATCATTATTGTTGTGTTCTGAAATAGGTTTGAAATAGAGTGTTTAAAATTCGGGATTTTAATTATCGAACCGTTAACACACAACATTTCTTATAAATGAATCTCACCTTTAAAGGTTTAAGTTTGGACCCTCAACGCCTTTATCTTATCGTTGTTGCCAAGTTTTGCATTTATTTACATAGAAAATGAATGATGCTATTGCGCGAGAGTAGAACATCTAGAAAGTGCGCGAAATCTGACAGCGACGCTAAGGCAGACCAAACTGACTTTTGCATTTATATATTAGTGTAGATGATACGTCAACGGTATTTCTTGATTATAAGAACGTCATAATTTTTAGTGTTAATTGAGAACCATATCACCAATTCAATGAAGCAATTACTTTTGAAGAAAAATTGAAATTATGACTTTTTTTCTTTTATTAAGAATCTGCAGAAGTACGAATGAATATCATTATTTATTAATGAGACAAGGTGATTTCAAATTCGATTCGCAAATATCAAGAAAGTATTTTTGTAGTCAAAACAATCCTTTTTCTTTCTATAAATATGTGTCCTAAAATGTACCCCCTTCGAGTTACAGTGATCGTATTTGGTAGCCTATGTACAAAAGAAGGCAGAGTTGTATCGTGGAAGAAGCGGGCAGCATTTTCAATATTTGTTGTAAAATAATTAATGCAATTTATTAAAAAATCTAAAATGCACCCTAAGCTTAGTTAGATTTAGATGATAATTACCTTGATAATACTCTTCTTTAGTTGAACATAATTTTCTTGCAAACGTTTAATTGTATCAAAAAAAAACATTCAGTAGACCTAAATTTTAGATTTTTCACTGCCCAACTAGATAATCTTATTCGAATTTAGCGTTTCCCAGTAAAAGCGCAAAATTTTGTCAAGAAAAGTATAAATCCCACTTCATCTCACATAAATTTAAGTATGCGGTATTTTTGAAGAAAAAGATGAATAGGGATAGAAAAAGAGGAGATGTTTACAAATTGATCAATAACTGTAGTCGCAATTTGACATAATTGAATTTTCTTACGCAACTTAGGATCGCTGTAGCTCGGAGGGGACACATTTTATAACACATATTTATAAAAAGAAAAAATTTTATTTGGATCTCAAAAATACCCTCTTAAAATGTGTGCATCATTTTTTGAATCACCCTGTATTAAACTAAAATAAGGTGAAATTTATTCACTGTGTCTCAAAGGTCTTGGAACAGCAATCAGTGAGTGTTAGGAAAAGGTCAGTTATACTTCAGAAAATACATCTACTTTGTAATTTTTTGACGTGTAAAAAAAATTTCTACCATTTTTTTAAATGGATTGTGATTAGGGCTTACAATACCGGGATTCCGGGATCCCGGATACCGGAATCCCGGACGATTTTTGTCCGTTATTAAAAACCGGTATTTATGTAAAAATACCGGTATTTTGGTATTATATTAGTTGATAAAAATTGAAATTATGCACAATATAAATCCAATTTAAAATAATATTAATTAATTACAAGTAATCTTTTTTGAAGATAAACAAACAATTTCATTGTATTAAAATCTATATCTGGCACATTTATTACACATACCGAGCCGAGTATGGCACCATTCGAGAAGCGGCGGTGTCAGCAATATAAAGCGATTGTTTATGTTTTACGTCTACTACCCAATAAATAGGTCTCGTTTATACAAATACATAAAGTGTGTAACACGAAAATTATTAAATAGTTTAGATTAGATTGTTTAATTTTGCAAATCAGCTGTAGTGTTTACAAGTAAAAATTATATTTTATATTTTCAATTTTATTTTTCATTCCGTTGTGTCTTGTGGTGTGTGGATTATGTGCACTTGTTTTCTGGTTTTATTTCTAATAATTGAAAATTATATAACGGTATTTAAATACTGATTAATCCATATGAATTATATGATACGGTAAGTTTATATTTGTATTAATGTAAGTTAGAGTGTAATTAATTTACAAATATTAAAATTAATAGGCATAAACTGCTATATCCCCTGAAAGATGAATACATTTACGGAGCACCGTAAAGGACAGGACGAAACTTCAGTTTGGAATCATTTTTTGAATGAAAAAAACGGACAGGTTGCTAAATGTAAAAAGTGCGCGAAAGAAATAAAGTGTACAGGAGGATCCACAAGTGGCCTTCATACTCACTTAAAAACGATACATGGGCTAAATTCTAAAAAGAAATGTGAATCTCCCCATGATGTCGATCAAGTGTTTCTAAACAGCCTAAATTGTTAATAACAAATTATTTTAAAAATAATAAAAACGAAAAACTTTCAGAAGTGCTTGCCCGAATGACAGCTCGTGATGGTTTGTCTTTTAATATTTTTATAAAATCGTATGACATAAGAGAAGGCTTAAAGGCTAGAGGATTCAAAGACATACCAAAATCTGCAGTCACTATTAGAAATATGGTACTTAAATATAGTAAAATTATTAAACAGTCTACAGTGCATGAAATTTCGAGACTGAAATCTGAAGGTAAACGTTTCAGTATCACATTTGACGAATGGACATCTATTCGTAATCGGCGCTACATAAACATTAATGTACATTCTATTGGAGGAACAATGTGGAATATCGGATTGGTGCGCGCTTACGGATCCGTTCCAGCAGAAGAATGCTTATCCCTTGTAGAAGAAAAATTGAAAGATTTTAATTTAGATATATCTAGACATAGTTGGAGTAACTACTGACGGTGCGTCGGTTATGGTAAAATTAGGAAAAATTATAGAGGCTGAACATCAACAATGTATGGCACATTGTATAAATTTAGCAATTACTGATGTTTTGTAAAAGTCAACTTTGAACCCGAGTGTGGATATTGATGTTGTGGAGTAAAATTATAATGATCACGATGTTAATGATGTTGACGAAGACGATGATAACAATGACCACGATATCGATGAAGAAGATGGTAATGGAATTATTATAGAGTTAGATGCTAGAATTGCTGCAAGTAATATAAATATTAGACATACTGGTATATCATCTCTAGTTTCAAAAATTCGGAAAGTAGTGAAAACATTTAAAAATTCACCTTCTAAAAATGATAAATATTTACAAAAGTACGCGAGAGAACAATTAGGTAAAGAAACAGCGCTAAAATTAGATTGTCAAACAAGATGGAACAGTATGTTATTTATGTTAGAAAAATTTGAAGAAATTAAATTTTGTATTCAAAAAGCGCTTATTGACATTAGTTCCGATATTCATTTTTCTGACGAAGAATTTAATTTGTTATCTTCAATTATTGCTGCTCTTACTCCTGTAAAATTAACAGTAGATGCATTATGTCGAAAAGATGCAAATCTTTAGACGGCTGACGCTTCTTTAACATTTATGTTAGATACTCTTTCCCAGCAAAAATCTGCAATTGCATTAGAATTATTGGAAGCATTAAAATCTTGAATTTTACTGCGACGAACTGAATTATCACAAATACTTCAGTATCTGCAAAAGGGCTCACAAGATGTTGGAGAAGTATTTAAACGCATATCCAGATTTACAATCATTAAAAAAATTGTAAGCTTAACTAAACGGCTCACACATGAAAATCTAGAAGATACAGAAGATATGGAAGTTGTGCAAGAAACATCCCTTCCAATATCTTCCCAAATTAGTAATGAAACAGTATTAGAATCTGACAAATTAAACGTAAACGCATTAAAGAAAAAACTACAGGCAGCAATAGACGAAACACTAAATACTTCATCCGTGCCTGCGTTTAAAAAAATTCCAGGTCTGGAACAAAAAATAAAAGGTGAAATTCCTTTTTTTGAAAAAACAGGAACAAAAGGAACGTATTTACAAAATGTGTATGATTTCTTAATGACAATAGTGCCGACAAGTGTAGAATCAGAAAGAGCTTTTTCGGCGGCTGGTTATATTTGTACGAAAATTCGGTCCTCGCTTGATGATGAAACGATTGATTGTTTATGTTTTTTAAGAGCATTCTTTAATAAACAAAACTCAAGTTATTAATATTATTTCATAAAAACTTTCAATTTAATTATATTTTTTGCTTCTTTAATTATACAGGGTGAGTCACTAAGCGGGAATCGGTCTTTGGTAGGCGTATCGTTCAAAATATCGAAAAATGTTTCGAATAAAAGTTGTTCGAAATAAAGTTCTCCACAACCTAAAATTATTGCCAAATATGGCGGCCTTCCGGTTGCACCGGAAATGAACACAACTTTCTTATTTTAAATAGAACACCCTATGTATTTTTACATTTTTGGATTCCATGTTAAAAATGAATATGAATTTATTAAGACAACATAGGCCCTTAGTTGAACCGTTTTCGCGTAATTTAATTTTTTTGGTTAAATTTGACGATTTCGGAACTTGACGCCATTAACGATATTTTCCAAACGCAATGGCTCAGAGTTGTGTGGCATACGGTTTTGGATTCAGGAAGAAATGGAGTATTTGTTTACGTCTTTACTGTTAGCAAGATTTCTTAAATTTCTTCACATCCGTCGACTCAATTCTTCAGTTGTTCAAACATGCATAACTTAATTTTTTCAAATGAAACCACCTCTCTTGGATTATCTTATCGGATGCGAAATTAAATTACCTTTTTTTTGGTACCAGGCATTGCCACGTCCGTCCAATAATTTTTGAGAAATTAAGAATTTTGTAAAAATTTTAATTAATTTCGTATTATCGCGTTAGCCCTGGATGTCGCGGTTTTGTTTCGTCTTGTTTGTCTGGCAATAACTAACAGTTTATCTCATTGTTGTCGCGAGGTCTTGGTATTAGTACTGAAAGGCAATGTTTTCTCAGAAAGAATTGGTCGATATGGTTTACGTCTTGGGCAGTGCTGACAGAAATCCACTTCCTGCCTCAAGAATTTATGCCCAACGCTTTGCCGATCGGAGACATCCAAATTCAGTGGCATTCGCTAAATTGAGAGAGAGGTTTGAGCGAACTGGTAGTACGAAATACCAGAAAAAGGAGCGTAGAAAACCAACGACGCATGAAGAAAACCAAGTTTTAGTAGCGGCTGCTGTTGTCCAAGATCTGCATTTAAGTACCACAATAATAACCACGGAATTACAAATAAGTCAAACCTCGGTTTCACGAATCTTGCGTAAAAACAAGTTTCATCCGTATCGTGTCCAGCTAGTACAGGAACTCAATCAAGCTGATTTCAACAATCGAATGCAGTTTTGTGAGTGGGCGTTACGAAAACTACAAGAACAAAATGACTTTTTGGACAATGTACTATTTACCGACGAAACGGTCATTTTGTTCCTGCAGATTATGTAACGTCCATTCACACAACTGCATCGATTGTTAGTCAGCTTGATTGAGTTCTTGCACTAGCTAGGTGTGATACGGATGAAACTTGTTTTTACACAACAATCATGAAGCTGATTTTTGGCTTATTTGTAAGGTCACACTTATTCTTCTGATTCTTAAGTGCGGATGTTGGACAGCAGCAGCCACTACTGAAACTTGGTTTTCTTCATGCGCCATTGGTTTTCTACGCTCCTTTTTCTCGTATTCTGTACTTCCAGTTAGCTACAACCTGAATAATGCCACTAAATTTGAACACCTCTGGTCGACAAACCGTTGGGCATACCTACATGTTACAAACTTTGATAAAATTGTTTATTTTTTTGAATTTTAATTATTTTAGTTCATAATTAATATTTGGGCCATTGTGTTTGCCTTACTCTAACAATTGACCTAGTTTTCAAAAAATATTTTTCTTTAAAAAATGTAAAGTGTAAACCACATCAACCGATTCTTGTTCGAAAAACATTTCCTGTAATTTTCAGGACAAACGAGATGAAGCAAAACCGCGACATCCAGGGCTAACGCGATAATACGAAATTAATTAAAATTTTTACAAAATTCTAAATTTCTCAAAAATTATTGGACGGAGGTGGCAATACCTGGTACCAAAAAAAAGGTAATTTAATTTCGCATCCGATAAGATAATCCAAGATAGGTGGTTCCATTTGAAAAAATTAAGTTATGCATGTTTGAACAACTGAAGAATTGAGTCGACGGATGTGAAGAAATTTAAGAAATCTTGCTAACAGTAAAGACGTAAACAAATACTCCATTTCTTCCTGAATCCAAAACCGTATGCCACACAACTCTGAGCCATTGCGTTTGGAAAATATCGTTAATGGCGTCAAGTTCCGAAATCGTCAAATTTAACCAAAAAAATTAAATTACGCGAAAACGGTTCAACTAAGGGCCTATGTTGTCTTAATAAATTTATATTCATTTTTAACAAGGAATCCAAAAATGTTAAAATATATAGGGTGTTCTATTTAAAATAAGAAAGTTGTGTTCATTTCCGGTGCAACCGGAAGTCTGCCATATTTGGCAATAATTTTAGGTTGTGGAGAACTTTATTTCAAACAACTTTTATTTGAAACTTTTTTCGATATTTTGAACGATACGCCTACCAAAGACCGATTCCCGCTTAGTGACTCACCCTGTATAATGCCATACGAGCCTATTATATGTAAAATGTAACATAGAATTTAATATGTACTTTTTTTTACTTGCACGTTTTTTTGTATCTATCTACTTCAACTCTCTATGTAATAAAATTAATAATATCTACTCATTTCAGAACAATATTGATTGGATTTCACATATTATTTGTTAACAAGTCAATATAACAACTGAGGTAAGTAAAAATATAACTAGTAAATTTTTTATTAATAATACCGGTTGTAATACCGGTATCCCGATATTTCAAATTTCAAATATCAGATACCGGTATTCAAATTTTTGTTCGGTATTGTAAGCCCTACTTGTGATGCGTCATTTAAAAGATAATTTTATTTTCTTTACGGTAGTCTGAGGTTTCTCGAAACATTTTAGGAAACAAAGAAGTTATAATTTTTTGGTAAACCAATATTAAACACTAGAGACCGGATTTTAGGCTCACTCAAATGAGGTAAAAAGGTGAGGAAAATGTTAAATTAGGCACACAAACAGCTAAAAAAGGCACAAAGAAGGCAAACTATTCTAAAAAAGCCATTAAAAGGTCAATAAAACAAGGTCAATTAACAAGAGAAACATTTATTGTAAATTTTGAACTTTACTTTTTTCCACCTACAAATTAAATGCCTATTAATATTTTCCATTGTAAAATTTGTATGTTTTCAGGAAAATAAATCCTAGTAATTTAAAGAGTTTTTCTCTATATAGACAGACAATGTTTAAATTACATCATTCGGTAACGAGCTATTGCTTTTACCATTAGCGCGAATCTAGCCAGTTATTAATTTTTTCAAAAATGGACATTTTAATTTTAAAACAACGTACGTCTTCTTTCAAATTACCCATTTTCGGAAGAGAAAAATAATGCAGCATATTTTCTTTACGATAAGAAGTATGTATAAGCGACGTACTTTTGATAGCTATCTTTAAGTAGCTTTTCCTCCTTCATGGCAAATTTTCTCCTTATTATATTTTTGCCACAAAAGAATTACGAAAATTGGCGCTGCTTAATTTACCCAGAGTTCTAATAAAAATATTTAGCACTAGATTTTACCATCACATTTTTATAAGAAATTGCTCGATAGATTTGTTTTTATTTATTTATTAATTATATTTTTTGATTAACAGGGAATGTGAAATGTGATATTGCGTAATATGAGGTTTTTTTGCGTGTAATTGAAATAAACACAGTGTTTTTACAGACAAAATTTTTGCTATGATATATAAATTATTACAGAAAGTTTTTTAACAACTATAATTACGCGATTTTTTTAAACTATGTGTTTAGAGCACTTTGTTTTTATGGAGGCATTTTTCCCACACTTGCACTTGCTCTTACGCAAAGTAGTTCAAAGATTAAAAATTAGAAAAGAAATACTCTTGGGGTATTTTTATCATTTTACTGAAACATCTGTTTTTACTTAGAAATTAAATAAACAGGGTATAGTTCAATAATTATCGTGCGCCACAATAGCAGGTAATATTTCAAAGGGGCTGTGTGGGTCATAAGTGTAATTGTCAATAAATTACATTGCTTGGAAATTTATACTTCAAGTTTTTTCTTGCTATTAGGATGGACTAAATTTCCATGTTATTGCTTTATTTTATTAAGTACATATTTCTGTTTAAATTCTTCAGAAGTGTACAAATATACTTGTGAAAACCAGAGAAAAGGATAAATAGGCACGACATTTTTTGATAAAAGGTCCAAATAATAATCTATAAAATGGCAAAAAAACAAGCGAAATTGAAATTTAAGCAATAATGCATGAAAAACGCTAAAAAAGGTGAAAAGGTAGGATCACAGCATTTTACCTAAAATCCAGTCTCCATTAAACACCAATTCAAGAAATGATTTAATTAAATAAAGTGTGTTGGATAATAATCATGAAAACCAAATTTGTCATATTACAATAAGGCAATTTTGTGAAGAAAGTATTGGATTTGACAATTTTTTTCATTAAAATATGTATCAAATATGGTGTGTATTAAATTAAATAGCTGGCTCTTCTCTAATCTTTAAAATTCGTCAAAAAACTTTACATTACTGTAAATAGAATGAAATTATCTTTTAAATGACCTGTCAGAAGCCATACTATGCAGTTAAAGAAATTGGGGAAATTTTGTGGGGTTAGGAGGTTAAATGGACACAAGTATTTATACTTGTAGTGGAACGGAATGGTCCTTGGTTATCTTAAAAAATTGAAATACAAATATTGTCCCCTGAAACCAAGAAAGGTTGCTCTCGATAGCCAAGCTATCATCTTCTGAAGGTATGTCTCTGAAGATGATAGCCTGGCTGTCGAAACGCGTTAGAGCAAACTTTGTTGTGTTTTTTAATCTTTTTTGGTTTTAGGGGACAAGATTTTCATTTCAAGTATTTATACGTCAAAAATGACAAAATAAATGTATTTTTTGAAGTATATCTGAACTTTACCTTAAAATTGCTAATAATCTAAATAATCTTTGTACTCTAGGACTCCTGGAATATTATTTATTACATTATTTAACAAAAAATTTGACAAATCGAATTGTTTTGGCAAATTAACTTAATGATAAAATAATAAATGCAATTTTCATGATTATTACTCATAAACTTTATTTAATTAAATAATGTTTTGACTGGCTTTAATGTTTTTTAAGTGAAAAAATAGTCGTAAATTTTCGTTTACTAGAATTTTCAAAATTTTTTACATTACTGTACTGTACAATTAAAAACAACTGGGGGTACCTTGTTGTCGGAAGGAGGTGTAAAGTGAAACAATTATTTACACATAAAATAATGACAAGATGAATGTGTTTTCTGAAGTATATCTAAACTTTAGCTTAAACTCACCACTAATCTAGATATCTTGCTGTTCCAGGACCTTTGGGACACAGTGTAATAGACAAACAAAGCATTTAAGGAAATAACCTTGTCGGTATTCTTAATGTATTCATTGCCGAATTAGAAGTCAGGGTTTTCGCAAAGGCGAAAGCTGCAGTGATCTATGTAGGTTTGCTTCATTAATTTGGTACATCTAAAAAGCTCACACCTCCTGCAATTCAGATTGTAATTCGTCTACTTTCTTAGAGAAACTTCGTTCTTGCATTACATACAAATATGCTACACCATTGGTCTGAATAATTCACTGATTTAATTTGGCTTCAAGTCGAACGCAGATTTCTACGTTGTAATGGTCTGAAGTAAATTCCCATCAATTAATGCTCCTCAGTAATTTATTTGTATGGAGAGGTCAGACCAATGGATAGGTTAAATGCTTCACCATGGTAGTGCAAACCGAACGACATAGAATAATGGTGTATGATTGGTTTAACCCGCTGCCTGCTAGACTGAAATTTATTGAGCATAGTTCAGAAGTGATTGATATTATTACGAATAAAGCACCCATCAGCAATGGAATAAGGCCGATATAATCTACGTATACAATTAAATAGTTCTGCTTTCCTTCAGGCCACACCTTAATGAAAAATGGAAATTCTGGCAATGCTTTGCATAACCGACTTGCACTAATTAATGAAACAAAAAACTAATATCTAGAAAACAGTGGACATTTTGAAAACTAACAATAAGCAGATTGAGTAAGTCAACCTTCTATATATGAAAATCTCGAGCTTATTTTGCTTTAATACTTATTTATGACATTGATAATAAATTATACCGGGTGTTTTTTTTTAGTTGGGAGGTTACCTTTATATGGAGTATCACTTATTATAAAGGCAAACTGATTTTGTCGATATAGCTAATCGGAGCTAAACTACCTTTCAAAAATATTTTCAACTTCCTCCCACTTCCGGTTATACCGGAAGTAGACATCAACTTTCTTATTTTAAATAGCAACCCCCAAATTTTATATTTTATTTGGATCGTACGTAGAAAAATAAGGTGAGTTTATGTATACATGTTTATTGCTTTTAAGATATTTCAAATTTTCGGAAAAAACTGACAGAAAATAGGGTTATTTTGGTTCTTTGTATCTTTTTTATTATTTGCAATAAAAACATGAAATTTGGGTTGAAGTTATGGAATATTAGGGAGACTATAATAACGTAATCAAGTTTTACATTTATTACACAGAGTGATGGGAATTTTATGATCTTTATTGTTTTTGTTTTATTTAAAAAAACTCTGTTTTTTTTTAATGGGAACTATGTGTCTTTTAAACATTTTTGAATTCCTCACGTAAAAAGAAGAAAAAAGTTATATGACTAATTTTTTTAAATCCTGCACCGTTACAGAGATATAATGCAAAATAAAAAAGAAAAATATATCTTTTTTTTTCCAGTAGCAACTTGGTAGTAGACAACAAAATTTTCAAAAAAAAACAACCTCAAAGCCTATAAATTTTAGGCTAAATAACATTTAAAAGATAACCGCACAAGACGAATAAGTGTTTGGCTAATTGTTAGAATACTTATTGAAAAATGTTTAGGGAGCCACGAATGTAAGTTACGTAAAAATGGTTTGTTAAGCAGACTTCTCATTTTTGGAGTAATGAAAATCAACAACAAATATTCAACAAAATTTGTCCTTTAACTGTTATGATGTTATATTAGAACTCAGGATTTTTAAGCGTTACATTTTACAATGAAAATCAAAATGGACATTTTTTAGTGATTTTTTTTACGACTACTGCATGACAAGCATATTGCTAGGAACAATCGGATGTGCTTAAAAACGTTACTTAATTCGAAATCTTAAAATATGCCTTTAAATGTATTGAAACAGAAAATCGTCCTTGTTGTTCTTGATGTAAATTTTTTGTCAATTATTTTTGTTTCCTATTACTTATTATGATTAATTATTTAAGCTTTTATTGCCTACAGTTAATTTTCTACTTGAACAAAAAAGAGATGTTTGATTCTTTTTATTTTGAGATTTATGTAAAATACCACTGTAACGGCACAAAATTTTAAAAAATAAGTAATATAACTTTTTTCTTCTTTTTATGTGAAGAATCCAAAAATTATTAAAAAACATATAGTTCCCATTTAAAAAAACGGAGTTTTTTTGAATAAAACAAAAACAGCAAAGATTATAAAATTTCCATCACCCTGTATAATAAATATAAAATCTCTTTAAGTTATTATAGTCTTTATAATATTCCGTGACTTCAACCCAAATTTCATGTTTTTACTGCAAATAATAAAAAAGATACAAAGAGTCAAAATAACACTTTTTTCTGTCATTTTTTTTCAAAAAATTGAAATATCTTTAAAACTATCAAAGGTAGCGATAAACATTTATACATAAACTCACCTTACTTTTTTACGTAAAATTTAAATAAAATATAAAATTTGTGGGTTGCCGTTTAAAATAAGAAAGTTGATGTCTACTTCCGGTATAATCGGTAGTGGGGGGAAGTTGAAAATATTTTTAGAAGATAGTTTAACCCCGATTAGCCCGATCGTAGTACTCCATACAAAGGTAACCTCCCAACTAAAAAAAACACCCGGTATAATGTATGTTTATTAAACAAAGAAAAAATCTCAAATGATTTAATCCCCATCATCATAAAATTAACATGTATGCAGCAAATACTTTAACCAGAATAGAAATGCACTTTGTATTCCCCCATATTGTTTTGAAAAATAAACCGTTTTGGGTCAGATAGTTTTGATAGGCACAAAAGCATATTTTACTAGAAAAATCCTGAAAATTCAACTTTTCCCTTAAAATATGATTTTGATTACAAAAAGTTTAAACTTGAAGGAAAAGCTGAAATGTAGACAGATATTTTAAATTTGAAAGTCGAGACTTTGAGTACAAGGTTGACAGTAAGAGAAAAAAGTGAAAAATTTTAAGTAAAAGAAAATTTTGCAAATAAGAGAATACTTAAAAAAAATTATCAAATTTTTTGACTACTTCTTTTTTTTGTATTGTTTGAAAGATCCATTTTAATTTTGAGAAAAAACGTCTAAAGATGAAATTGAAACAAAAATATTCTTTCAAGTTTGAAAATTTGGAGGTTCAACCTGACATTTAAAACTCGAATTCTAGAAAATATTATTTATTTTTAATTTAAATTTTTTTTAACCTAGTAAAAGCAACCGAAAAAAAATTAATTTGTTTTTTGAAAAAAGATGACGATGACGATTTCAGAAAAAATGTTTCTCTAACACTATCATAGAAAGTGCACATTCTATGACTAAAAATTGTGATGGAACAAATATCATTCTAGCAACCGTTCGTAATATTTGAATTTCTACACACTGTTTAAAATATTAATATTCTAGCACGGCTTTCGACGAATCAGAAGCCGTTTAGGTTCATTTTAGGGCGGAATATCAAGTAATTTGTTTTTGTTGCTATGGTTACATGTAACAATTTATTGAAAGTCTCACGTTTCAAATTTGTAATCTATTTTGAAGAATTTTTATGAACATTTAGGGGTCTTTCCATAATTTTGTTAGAGAAAGTATAGTCTACAACAGGTTTGGAATGGCATATTCCACACTCGCCTGTGGCTCGGGCTACAACCTTTTCGCTCATGTGGAATATGCGCCATTCCACAACTTCTTGTTGAATATACTATTTCTTTTCATTTTATAGAAATTGTTTTGTGCTCTTTGTTCAAGTAATGACGAAATTATGACAAGGGTGTCAAAGCTGACCCATAAAACTTTACTTACTTCAGAAATGTCATCACCCATTATAACCACTGCAGATTATGCTGATGCTCAGTGTAGAGTCCAGCTGAAAACCACTACCTAATCAGAAAATAAGGTACCGAAATGAAGTGTACTGTAGTTTAATTGTCATAGAAATAGAAACTACACAACCGTATCGACTTTCAGCTGACAATTTTGTCTTTAAAGCATTACAGTTAGTTCATTAATACGATACTTATTACAGAACAAACCATTTTTATTTACAACCACTGTAACTGATCATATAAACATTGCCAATGTAACGAATAATATTTTTTGTGAAAAGCATGTGGCATAAAGTATGTTTATGTAAGGAATAGTTCTAAAAAAAGTAGATTTTCTGTTTTTCTGCAACTATCTGTAAACTAAAAAATCCAATTCCCTTGGGTTTTATCAATAATTTTTTACAAATAAAGAAACACTAGGGATGTATTATGAGTTTGTTACACCCAATATAAAAGTCAATAACTAGCAGATGTAATTTATTGCACAAGAAATGGCTTCGTGTTTTTACAATGAGAGCTTATATTTGGCTGAACAAAAGGAAATTAATTTTACGAAATGAAAGCCACTAAAGTACGCAACTGAAAACATTCGTTTTCGTTTTAATAATTTTCCCAAGACCATTTCGTAAATATGGCGCAAGAATATTAAATTGATGTCGCAAAAAATGATCCTTGAGAATATATATATTTGGTTGCAAGTAAAAGAGGGGCCCGAGTGCTCCTCTTAAACTCGTTAATCTTTGTTGTTTTCTGCATTTCCAGGTTATATACAATCTTTCTGAAAACAATGAATTCAGAGCACATTTTTCCATCATTCGTTGAGAAGCACTAGAAGCCAAATGTAATTAAAGGACGCAAAAACGCCACTGCTTTGCTACATAATAAATGAATTTCAATTTCATCAAAAATTTATCACTTTTTGTAATTAAACGAAGCAAAATTAAAACTAATTAGTAAAATTCGTTAAAGGCAGAAGTAGTATACACTTCCGAAAATTTTAATATCACCAACAAAAGCAAAGCCGGAAATTAAATGTTTAAGAATATTTTCCTGTAAGAAGGCCCTTTGAATCCATAAATTATTGCGTGCTTTGCATATTTATCTTAACAATTGAAAATTTGAATAAATATCCTTTGTGGAAATTGTAATTGCACTTTGTAAAGAATATTTTTATTTTTATGCTTGGAAAAGTTACATTGATAGAAATAAAATGCAGATATGTCTTCAATAGAGTCCGCTTGTTGATTGAATCAAATCAAGCTTGGGAAAATACGTTCACGTGAATAATATGTGTAAATTTACTACTTCGCCAATTGTTGAAATAAAGTTGATTTTATTATTGAATTTCGCCATGGAATATTCGATTTCATTAATTGCATTATAAATTTTATTGCTTAAATAAAGAACTGAAAGCAAGATATACAGAAAATGTTTCTGAATAAGATAATAATGCTTAAGAAACATAATCCTTGGATTATTTAAAAAAAAAGTTCCACAAGTTGAACTTGTTGGAAAACAAAATTGCTGGTCCTGGAAGGGAAAAATCTTTATAAAGGACAAAAATGGCAAAACACTGGTGAATGATGTTAAAGACGTGCATTTTAATTTATCCTAATATTTTGATAGTAAGTACTTGTGGAAAATGCAGTTGTTCAGTTCTTTAAACTTATTGATTCATTTAATTTTGGGGAACGTTATGCAGTTACTTTTATCGTATTATTTTACTTTTAATATTATTTGTATTTTTACTAATTTAATTCAATTAATTACAATCCTTGGCATAACTATAATTATTGTGATTTACACAGTGACCTGAGCTGTGTACTTAATATGAAAATAGGTCATTTAAACATACGTTCAATATTCACAGAATTTAGTGAATTCAGAAATATTCTTGAAGATAAGGATTTTGATACAATGATGTTAACAGAGACGTGGCTGTCTGAAGATGTGAATATGGTTAGAATAAGTATTCCAGGGTACACCTTTCTTCACAAAGATAGGGCAGGTAGAGGAGGAGGAGTGGCTGTCTACATTAAATCTTGTTATACGCCAATACATATAGATTTAGTTTTTGAGGTAAGGGAGTCACTTGGCTATCTTCTTTTTGAAATTAAAATACAGGCACAGCATATTGCTTTTGTAGTTTTTTATTGTCCACCTCATACTAACATAAATTTTTACATTAATGATTTTGATAATATTTTTTCATATATATACCCTACAGTGGATGAAATTATTTGTTTTGAGGATTTCAATGTTAACTTTTTAAATCTAGATAATCCTTTTAATCATTGCTTTGAGTCCTGCAACTTTGTTCAAGTTTTAAACGAACCTACAAGAATTTCTCGCAATTTCGTCTCACTACTCGATCCAATTCTTTTTACTAATAACAGCATTGTTACTAAAGCTAGTAATATTTCTGTAGATAATATTTCTGATCATAAGTTAGTATTTTGTGACCTTAACTTAAAAAAACCGAAAACTGAACCCAAAGTTATAAAGTATCGTTGCTTTGATAATTTTAATGATAATTTGTTCCTACAGGATTTAAATAATTACTCGTGGCATCATATCTTATACGAAAATAACATTGATAATAAAATTAGTTTGTTTAATGAATTTATTTTAGTTGCATTTGATAAACATGCTCCTATTAGAGAAATTATATATACAATTACATAGCCAAAGTAGACTTAGTTTTTGTGGGGTTTGGAGAGGCTCTATTAAAATTAGTCTGATTTAATTGTTTTTTACATGACTTGAGAAAATTACCCCTGGAAGAATTACAACAACAATATTTGCAAACTTAATTTAATTTTATGTTGTACAATGCATCCAAAGAGATAAACACTATTATACCTTTGGAGCACTGCGAGTATGAAGTGGAAATAAAGATAGATGGCGATGAACTACGCATGAAAAATTAAAGCAAGCTCGCATTCCTCTTTTGTTTAAATTGTTTACACCGTCCGCTGGAGTTTTGGAACAGTGTGTTTACTGATACAAATTTCAGACATATTTGGTATTTGGGTGTACCGTCATGTAAGTATTAGGTTTCAGAAACTTTAGGTCACTGCCGAAGAGGTCCAAGTGATTTTCCTCTTAGTTTTTCGGTTTGGATAAAGGCGCTACCTCGCGGAGTATTATAGGTAATGTAGAATAAATAGACACGTTTATGAGAATATTTTGGAAAATGTTATGAATCTTTCGGTAAAGCAATAATTATAAACGAAAAAAAACCGTGGCTTTTGCACCATCCCTAAAGAAACCCAATTAATTTCTAGGAGGCGGTAAAATGATGCTTACATCATGTTTCCGTCTCTGACCCGTGAGTTGGTTCCTGTTATTCTTCTTTCCATATGCTGTCCTTTTCCTTATTGTCTTTTTTATCTACTCTGATTTTTTTCTTGTAATTATTAAAAACAAAGATTATGGATTCTCTTCGTGAAAAAAATTCCGGACGTAAACTACCCACCCGTTTAGTGTTCGGGTGAAGAGTGCGAAGAGAATCCAAAATCGACAAAAAATTTTAATAGTGCCACGGGCCAAGTCTCTTTCAAATATTCATTCAAATTTCAATTCTATAACATTCGACGGACTACACTCAAATCTAAACTCGCTTCGTCAATACCATTAAAATGAAAGATCCCACGTGCTGTCTCTGACAGAAACCCAAGTCTCCCCATCCATCAATACGGTCCACTTGCTTTGCCCTAATTACGACTTGCACACACAGTTTTCGACACAAGAGGGGAATTTAGTGCCTTTACGCAAAGCGACCTGTCTTGTCAACGAGAAGCAGCACTGGAATCTGCTAATCATAATGTATTTTGGCTGAAAATTTGCTCCAAAAGCGAAGTAATATTCATTTGTTCACTTTATCTGACTCCAGACTATCCCTTATATACACAGCTCTTCTCTTCTCTTATCTCTCCGTAACATTCGATCATCTACAGAAGAATTATCCAAACGCTTAGGTTGTGTTTCTCGGTGACTTCAACATACACAACGTCCCCTGGTTAAGGTTTTCGTCCCAAACTGGCTTTCGTCATCACTTGTGAACTATCGCAATTAGTTGAGAAACCAACAAGAATTTCTGATCCAAATCTAGTCGACCTTTTCCTCCCAAATATTCCAAATTTGGATAAAATTACTTTGACTTGGAAATTTCGATCACAAGCTTGTAGCAGCCTCTCGCTTGCTTCATATTTTACCTTCTTCTCAGACACAGTCCTGTTGAGTTTGGTACTTTGACTCTGCTAACTGGAAAGAACTAGAAGGCTTCTTTGCATCTTTTTCTATGGCAAGAAGTCTGCTTTAACTCAGACACTTCTTCCTCAGTCGCCGAATCTATCACCGAAACAATCTTGATTGGAATGGAATGCGCAATTTTCCATTCCCAACAGAAGTCTACCTGCAGTAAATCCTGGTTCAGCAAAAAATGTGCCCGGATTGTCTCCTGCAAAAATCGCGCATATCGTTGTTGGCGAAATAATCCCTCAGTCAAGACCCTGACTATCTTTGTACATGCACAAAATTTTTGTAAACAGGTTATGGTTGAGGCACAAAGTGATATTTCAATTGCAAAATGCGTCAAAGACTTGCCAACTGTCCGAACGGTTCCAGGTCCTTTTGGGGATTTGAAAAGTCGACTTGAAATAATTTTGCATCTTTAAATTTTTTACCTTTACTCGATAACAAAAACAATATTGCGACTATTTCCAAGAAAAAGGCTGACCTACTAATCTTAATGTTTGCTGAAAATTCCAACCTTAATTCTCGAAATTCAGAACCTCCTATTCTTCGTAAGGTTGGCATTGCTTGAAGCTGTTTTCAGACAATGCACAGTTAGAAAGGTTCTCCTCGAGCTTCACACATCTAAAGCTTCTGGCCTTGATGGTACGCCCGCTATTCTTCTTAGGAAGTGCGCTCCGGAGTTAACTCGTGTCCTAAACAAATTGTTTACACTCTCTTACAACAAAGGTGTAGCCAGCCCTAAAAAGGGAAAAATGAATCTGGCTAACAACTACCGTCCTATATCTTTGTTGCTCGTTATAACTAAAGTGATTGAAAAGGTTATTAATACCAAGATCCTCAAATATCTGGAGAAGAATAGAATCATCTCGGCAGGCAATACAGTTTCAGACAACAACGCTCAACTGGCGATGTACTACCATATGTTACTCATATCTGTATCTCAGGTGTAAAAAAAACATGGTAAGGGTAGGATTGTGGCATTGGATATCTCAAAGGCCTTCGATAGATTCTGGCACCCATTTCTTCTCGACAAATTAACATCTTATGGTCTTCCTCCTGGACTTTGTCATTTGATATCGAGTTTTCTCCCTGACATTTACAAATAATGTAGGGGTGCCTTAAGGGCCTGTCCTCTCTCTTATTCTGTTTTTTAATATAAACGATTTCCTAGCTTCACCTTCCAATCCGATATATAGCTACGCAGTGTCTCTGAGATGATTAATCGAGATTTTAAAATCATTCTGAAATGGGGTAAGAAAAATCTGGTCGATTTCAACGCCTCAAAAACTCAGGCCACGGTTTTCTTTAAGGAAACATCAAGGGATAATGTAACAAACTATACTAATGAATAGTAAAATTCTTCCATCTTAGGAGTAAATGCCAGCACTAAATTCCTTTGGGACGATCATGTCCCGCTATCGCCAAGACCGCCTCTCAGAAGCTAGGCTTTCCTTTTAGAACTAAAAAGTATTTGACATTTCAATCAGGTTCTTACACAATACAAAGCTCAAGTTCTCATGTTTAAAGTTTACTCTCAAAACACACTTTAGCTCTTTTGGATTCACTTCAAAGAAGAGTAATTCGCCTAATTGATGACAAGACTTTGACCGATTCTCTCGAAACACTAGAGCACACACGGATGGTTGGTAACTTATCTCTTTTCTACAAGTACTCTCATTGGAGATTCTCATAGAAACTAATAGGATTGATCCCCTCAAGGACAAGATTTTTGAGGCATACAAGACTGTCGGAGAGAGCAAATTCCTTTGTGGTCCAGCTTGACGCAGTAAGGACTTTCAAGATATGGAACTCGTTACCGAACGGAATTTTTCCAACAAAAATTACAACCTATCCTTGTTTAAGGAGGGGGTTCATCTATTCGTGTTTCCGCATTCTACTCGCACTGCTTTGAACTGCTTTGAAGGCATAATGGGGTTCCCTTTGCGAGAGGATTGAACTTAAAAAAAAAAAACATATACTAATGATAATTTTCCTCTAATTAAACCTGATGTTCAGGGAACTACCAAATTATAATTTACTTTAACAGCTGCTGGAGTATGCTAATAAAAATACGGACAAAACATCAGACCAAGAAATGAAGAAGAATTTTGGATCGCTACTAGGAAAGGAGAGAAAAAAACACTATTGTAAAGGAATAACGACTTGAAAGACAACAAAATTGAATTACGTCTTGAAAGGAATAAATGTTAGGCTACATTATTTACACGATAAATACAGTTAAAGCTTTTTTATGAAAAACAGACATAGTCCAAAAAATACAAATATGGCATATATAGGGGGATATATTATGTTCCCAAATAGTTTAATCAAATTGGTTGTCACAAAGGTTATCCTAATTATAAGTTATATGTTTGTAAATTTTCGGTGGTTCTGCAAAAACCATCATAGTGATTACCTAATTGCATTACAAAATGTTAGCAAGGGCTACTTTATTTGAATATAACGTAATTGCACATAATTGATTATGTACTTATTTTCTTACTCTTATTATAATTCAATAGATAATTTTCTAATATCAGTTTTTAAACTTGTACAAGAAGAAATATGATACATGTATAACGAAATTAGATAAAAGCCCTTCAGTTTTTATATTTATTATAATCGAATCATTCTCATCCAATGAGTAAAAAGTAAAAAAAAACTCAAATTACGTATGTTTTTTTAGACTTGAAGTATTATTATACTTTAATTATGCTCTTTTGCAATCAATGTTAATTTTTTATAACCTAAATTTAATAATTTTACGGAATACTATTATAGTAAAAACTGGAATATACTTTATTTTTTAAGCATATGAAATTTTATCGCCCAAAGGTGTATCTTTAATTTATTAGAAAGGATATTAATTATATATTAAACTGTGAAGAGTATATGTGGTTGTAGACTGTATGCAACTAATTTTAATGAAACAAGTAAAAAATAATTACATTAATTTAATTGTCGCTACACAGGTACGTATGATACTGGAACATTATTTAGGTGTGTTTATTAATTCAGTATAATTATTTTAGAATATGCAATTGCTGTTCCTTTTACATGTATTAGGACAGTAAATTACAAATTGGTAAATATTATATGAAATTAGCTTCTATTCTGTTCTGCTCTTACGGTGCCATTACACTAGACACTTTATTTCGTACATTTCTCTCTGACACAAAATATATTAAGTGGCAACTACACTGAGAGAAGCTATCCGAGGCACTCAGCTGTGTAAATAAGTCTCAGATAACATTTATGTCAGAGTCATAAATAAAGTATCTTGTCTAAAGGCACCCATATTATTTTATTTGCTGGAATCATGAAGCTTACACAAAATTATTTACAAAATTGATGTTACTTAATCAAATATAGCAATCACGAAAGTTAACTTCTACGTCATTGGCATCTGTAGGTACCAACGACGTACGAATTATTAGACAAGTGTATTGCTTGTATCTAAAATCGAAGAGTGTATCTTTCAAGTGTCCGATATAACTACAACAAACGCTTACCGATATGAAATTATGTGTTGAACGAATTCAAATGTACACTGTAAATCATTCATGTAATCTCAGCAGCGTGCGTCCATTGGTTTGACAGCTATTTTCGTGTTTGTCGTTTCAGTTTTAAATATTCTACATTATTTCTAAAGCTTACAATGAAATTCTGTTTATTTGTGGAGTTTCTGACGATGGTTATTTATCTAATCACACTTTTCGTGTGACAATGTGACAAAACAGTCCCTGCAAAATGCCCCATAACCAGTTAAAAGGGTTTTGTTACCGGATTATTTAGAGCAGAAAAGTATTACAAGGGCAAGTCTCCTTGACGATAATATAGAGAGTGACAAACAGTACCAATGAATACTCATCCCAAGGTATTTAGACAAATAGTTCGTTTCTGAAAACGTAGTCCTTTTACGAATTAATTAATAGGGAAGTTATTAAAGAAACGCAAATTATGGATACATATGTGGATAGCAGCTTGCCCATAAATAAATTTACATATTGGTAAATGACGCAGATATATTTATAGATTAGTTGCGTGCCCAAGCTCAAGAAACATTCTGGGAAACTAATCTTACACCGCACACTCAACTTACAGAGAAAATGATAAATGAAATTGACGATGGGAAGACTAAAAATTAATGAAGCATAACTATCCAAGTGAAATTAAAAAAAATCATTAACTTGAAGCAAATCAGAATCGGCAATATTTGATGTTTAAAATTCCAGCAAATCATTTTCTTATTGTAATATTACTTCTACTCTGGTCTTCTTTTTCTTGACCATCGTAACATATCTTCTACTTTACATTTTTCGCTGATATCGGCATTCCTTAGTCGATACCACATTGTGTAACCTGCTATTTTTTTCAGGATTTTGATTTCCGTAGTTCTTAGATGTCTCTTGGTGGTAATATAGTCTGCTCTCGATTCGGGCTGCGAATGTTAAGACAGGTCGGACACAAGTCTTATATATTCTGCTTTTGCATTCGATAAATAGATGTTTGTTCTTCTAGATGGTTTATTTTAAGTGTCCCGAAAGAGCCGCTTGCTTATTTGCCTGTTGCCTAACTTTAGTCTTTAACATTTTCGTTGCTCATAATTTTTGTGCCGTCATCGATTTTGTTTTACCTGGTGGATTTTGACATATTATACTGTTCTGCGATGATTTAAAGGTATATAGAGGCGTTGCAAGTCGTCTTCTGATTCGGCTACCATAACTGCATCATCGGCATAGCATAGTATGTTTATGTAAGTCGTTACCTAGTCGATATTCAATTCTGTGTGTTTTTACAGCTTCTATAATCTTGTTTATAATTGTGTTAAACAGTAGAGGACTGAAACTGCACCATTGAGGAATTCCTATGTTTGTTTCTATCTTTGTTGTTAATTTTTTGTCGACTGTTATTTTAGTAGTGTTATTGGAATTTAGACCTTTTATAAGCTTAATATTTTTCATTTGTATGTTTTTCTTTTTTAATTGTATTTGCTCGAATACTTTAGTGAGATCTACGAAGCAGATAAATGCAGGTTTATTATATATCGATCGATTATTCTACAATTTGCCTTATGATGAAAATGGCATCTACTGTTAATATGTTTTTTTTCTAAAGCCCTGTTGTTTATTATTTACAAGGATGATGTTTGATGCTTATGCTGCCAGTATACTTGTAAGAAATTTCATTACAGAGCTCAATAGTGTCATTCCTCTGTAGTTAGATGGTTTCTTTTTGTCTCCCTTCTTAAAGAGTGGGATAGCGAGGCTTTCTTTCCATTCGGTTGGAATTTTGCTATTAAGTAGTATTTTATTGAACAGTTTCGTTATTTTCTTTAGTAATGGCTCTTTCTCATGCTTGATGAATTCGTTATTTCAACTTTGTTTGGTGTTTTTTTGGTTCTTCTTGGTAATTGCATTTCTGACTTGTTCTTCTGTTATCGTTACTGTTTCTGATTCTTCGTTTGTGTTTGTTGCCTCGTCCTCGTTGTTTTGAAGAGCGGTATTATTATGGAAAGTTTTAAAATGTTGTACCCAAGTTTCTGCGCTAATAATTTTGACCTCTACTTCCTCGTTTGTTGATTTCTTTAGACCTCTTATCATCTTCCATATTCTTTTTTTAAGTTCAAACATATGACATACCATAACTGCACTAAATTTTTGCCAATACTTATTTTTTATTTCACGTATTCGTTGGTTCACATGATTTCTGTTGGCAATGTAGTTGTCATATGCTTCTCGTATTTGTTTTCTTTTGGATTATAAGTATGCTTTTTTCTTTTCTTGCGTGACTTTCTTAGCTTCTGGTACAAACCAGGCCTTGATATTTGGCTTTGCATAAATATTTACATTTCTTTTTTCTAATGCTTGTTTTGCTGCTCTGTATATGTTGTTTTTGAGTATGGCCCAGCTAGTGTCAATGTTGTCATTTTCTTTAGTTGGATCGCTTAAGGTGAGTTGTTGAAGACGGTTGGCATAGAATTGTTGTCTACTTGGTTCACATAATAATTCTATATTAAATTTTTCTATGAACAGAGGATCTTTTGTTTTGCGAGACGTAGGTGGAATTCGTAGTTTGCATAGTACTAATTGATGGTCTGAATTTATATTAGCTGAGGTCAAAAATCTGACATCTAGAATGTATTCAAAACGTATTAATCTGTTGGTCATTACTCTATTGTTGATTTGTTATTGAGATTGTTCATAAAATTGTGGTTTTGTTGCCATTTATGTTTTAAAAATTTGCTATTAATTTTAAGTTCATTAAGGACTCAAAATTCTACCGTGAAGATTCAGGATTTCTTCGTTAAATGCTTGTTCAGTACCATTTACCACGTCATTACCAATTCTGGTATTCAAGTCTCTTAGGAAAATCATTCTTTTATCTTTCGGAATCTTATCCATTTGAATTTGTAATTGTTCATTAATATTCGATAGCTTGTTGTTCGGGTTTGCTAATGTCTGGAGTGTATACTCATATCATTTGTAAAGGCACGTGATCTATGGGCCAAAATCATACGTATATTTTCCTAAACAGTGCTTATCACTTCTTGTATTATTTCACCATATACAGGGTCCGCCATTAGTGCGTAGACGGAGAATAGCTCCTAAATCTGAAAAGACAATAAAATGAAATTTTGCTCAGTGGCGTACATCTATAGAGAGCACATTTTAAAATTATTTTTATTTAATTGTACCAATGATATACAGAGTGTTAATATAAACTTACTTTTTTTTAATAGAATACCCCGGAATAGCCCGTCTATTTTTACATTTTTGGACAGACATATAAAAATGCAGGAAAATAATGTAAGGTTTATGGGAGTTTTGATAAGTCGTTTTCCTAATAGAGGATCATAAATCCCGAGACAGGACTCTGATGCAGTCATTTATAAACACTCAGTATGGTATAGTAGTGACCAATTTGCAACAAAAACAATCATTGATAGTCTTTTAGTTTCCATAAACCATAAACATGTTGTCTTATGTTTTTTACTTATACAGAATGAACAAGATTTGCAAATTCAAAAATTACCAAAAATTTTGAAATAGAATGCCCTATTTTTGTTATCTAATATGAAAAGAAAATAAAATAGGCTTTCCAATAATGCTACATTATAAGGGGTTACATTTGATAGTTTTCAGGCAAATTAACTTTTCATTTAAACTTTTTTAGTAATATATACGACAACATTCCTATGGTTTATGAAAATTTAAGACTATCAATGATTACTTATGTCGCAAATTGGTTAATACTACATCATACAGAGTGTTTACAAATGGCTGCATCGGAGTCCTGTTTTCGGATTTAGGAGCTCCTACTAAAAAAATAGCCCATCGAAGCTCCTTTAAATTCGATATCATTTTGCTGCAATGTTATAGGGCTATTTAAATATGCAAAAATATACAGAGTTTTATTTAAAAAAACAAGTTTATGTCAACACTCTGTATATGATCAGTGCAATAAAATAAAAACAATTTTAAAATGTGCTCCCTATAGATGTACGTTACTGGAAAAAATTTCACTTTAATATCTCTTTAGACTTCCGAAAATTTTTATGTAAACCATCCTATAAAATGCATATTTGTAAATGTCAATTTTTCGGCACCCAGTTAAATATCTGTTCAGCTTCGATTATTATTTACGAATGTTAACAATTTGTTTAAAAGTTAATAATACCAACTTTTTATTTAATTAGTAATAATTACAAATAATCCTAGTTGTGTTTACCAAAAATTAAAAATTAGAAAAAATTTAAATTGAAAGTTAATTTACATAAAACGTATTAAAAGAAACTTCACCTAATTGGTATTAGAAAGGCAATTCTATCTTCTTTTTATATTAGGTAATAAGAATAGGCCATCCCATTTAAAAAATGTTTACTAATTCTTTGAGTTGCAAACCTCCATCACTCTGTATAACTGAAGAATATAAAACAAAATTTTAATGGTTTATGGAAACCAAAAGACTATCAATGACTGTTTATGTTGCAAATTAGTTAATACTACATCATACTGAGTGTTTAGAAATCGCTGAATCGGAGTCCTATTTCCGGATTTATGATTCTCTACCAGAAAAAAAGGACCCATCAAAACCTCCATAAACTTTATATTATTTTGCTAAATTTTTATAGGGCTATCCAAATAGGTAAAAATATACAGGGTTCTATTTAAAAAAAGTAAGTTTATATCAACACTTTGTATATAATTGGTACAATAAAATAAAAATTATTTTAAAAATGTGCTCCCTATAGATGTACACAAAATTTCATTTTGATACCTTTTTAGGCTTAGGAGCTATCTTCCGTCTACGCACTAATGGCGGACCCTGTATAAGAATGTATTGATACCTAATAAACCGGTCCATGAATAAATATAATATTGCGACACCATGACAACGAACAATAATTTACAGTACTGCCGGTGTCAAGTTCCATGTCAAGAAGCCAAACCAGTTTTTCAAATTTTGAAAGAAAAGAAGGATGTCGACCGCAATTTGAGTATCGAGCCGTTATCAGGTACCTGTTTTTAATGGGGTTAAAAAGTAAGCATATTTACGAAGATACGTTTAATACGTTTGCCAATTAATTTTGTTTGTATGCAACGGTGAGAAATTGGATTGCGAGTTTTAGAAGAATAAATTTTCCATTAAAGATGAAGAGCGATTGAGAAGACCAGTTTCTGCTTCCGTCTTCGAAAATATCTAAGCAGCTTATGACATGATATTGTAACGCAATGTTAATAGATAGAATAGAATTTAGAATAGAATTTAGCGCTTAAGAAAAGTTTCTAAAAAGATCTGATAAGGGGAATGCGGCCGCGATAATGAAACAAACGGCAGATAAGCGTTCCAGAAATTTCGGCAAACGACAAGCCTTATCTGCGTGATTTTTCTAGAACCCGGGAGCCAAAACTGTATAAGGCGGTCAGCTTTCCCTCAAGTAAGTCAGTTAGAGTCAGTGTAGTTAGTGAGTTAGTAGTTAGAAGTACATAAGTGAGTTATTGCTAGTTGTAGTGATCCAAGTTTAGTTTGGTAATAAAGTGGGGATTATTCAATGTATTAATCAGTTCGAACCAATAAGCGCGTAACAATATTATCAGACCGTATAATTTGGCTAAAACGAATATTTGAGGCACTGAATATTTCCTATGAATGCGTGCGTCATATAATACAAGTTGAGCAGAAAAATACAAGGAAAGAAGCATCGCGTTCGATCTGCGCTCGATTTAAAAAAGTTTAAGACATTTTAAACCATTCTGTTACTATGGATAAAACTTGCTTTCATTTCTACGACCCAGAAACAAAGCAGCAATCGATGCAATTGAGGCACTCTACCTCTCCGAAGATTAAGGACTTTCGCCTTCAAGGATCTGCTGGAACAGTACTTGCTTCAATTTTTTGGGATTCCTTGGAGTAATTATTATTGATTATCTGGATAAGGGTAGAGTAATAACTGATGATAACTATTCGACGTTACTGATGCGAAAAGTTGTCCAAAGGCAACACAAACTGCATATTCCCATGCAAACAATTCGTGATTTGGAGTTAGAATTACTGTAACACCCCCTTATTCACCAAATCTGGCTCCATCCGACGATAATCTATTTCCTTAATTGAAGCAAAGTTTAAAAGGTCGCAAGTTTTGTTCCAACGAAACGGTTATAAAAGCTACGTAGGCCTGGTTTGTAGAGCAACATAAAACTTTTTTTTTATTGTGAAAGGAATTGCAGGTTCGGTGAGATAAATTTATTAAATGAGGAGGAGAATAATGAAATAATTTGACTTGTAAATTTTGTTTGCTTCTATAGTCGGCTAAGAATTTTTTAATCTTTCATAGTTATAACTTAGCGGTATATTCCGGAATAGATGTGAGAGAAAAAGTATGGTATGAAATTACTAAGGCTTTAAAATGCGTAAGTAATGTCCATGGCTACAAAAATAGTGTATCGAGGTCTCTGCTGTACACAAACGGCTTTACAGGCAGTTGAACAACCTATGTCAATCTTTTTAAACGTTTTTCGAATAAGCAGGGAAATACAGAATACATCAACAAGGCTGAGTTATAATATAATAAGGGAAAATTCACATTTATAAAAAATGTCTCCAGGTTTAGGGTTTTTAGTGTCATTCAGTATTAAATTTTATAATGCCAAAATGCGCTTCTAAAGCGAAAATCTTAGCATCGTATCTAGTAGAGAATCAAGCTGCCCGTATCAACCTGAAGTCGGGTAAGGATTTGATTTTATTTATTCGAGAATTCTTCAGAGATAAAAGAAGTATGCTAGACGGCTTTAAATTCCCAGCAATGGGGCTTTTGTGAAAGAATGTTCTTATGACATTTCACTTCCTACTACAATCTTTCAGAATCAACCGCCATTATTTCCTTCAAGTCAAACTTGACTTTATGTGCATTGTGAAATTTATTTGTGAACATGGTGTTCACGTAAGCATGCAGCATGTTTCAAGATAGGTGCAAATATCAGCTTTCTGCTCGAATAAAATTCCCACAATATTATATAAAATATTCGTTGCCAAGTCATGAAGGGAGATTAGGAAAAATGTGTTTTCCGCAGGTAATTTAATAACAAGAGGTTTGCTAAATGAGTACAATTAGAAGCTCTTTAGGTATTTTAAAACCCCTAAATTCATTACGCTTTATTACGGCATTTCCTTGTGGCGCAGACTTCGTAGTCTGCTAAAGCTACGATGTCGTTAGCTTCAGTGTCAGACAAAAAAGATGATATATTATCCGATAAAATATATCTGCTACGTCATCTTAAGCTGTTGCATTATGATGTCTAATGAAAAGAGCTACAAGAAAAAATGTAGACGTAATTTCTGGATATCTAAAGTTATTAAATTTCAAATTACAAGTAAAATTGACAAAACAAAAATATTATGGTGATATTTCTTGTGCATTAGGTACAAATAAGTGTTGGTTTAAATATTTTATTGCCATGGTATTTCTATAAAAATTAAAGAATTTTAGGTCCTAATTATTAATTGGGCAAACTGAAGGTAATCCTACTTTTTATCATTCACTACTTTCATAATATTATAAATGGCGAAAAAAATTCGTTTTTTAAAAATTTGATTTTTCTGAGCTTATGGCAGAATATTTGGCTATCAATTATTTCTTCGTATTTCAATCAATAATAAAAATATTTGCATCCGATATTTTTTGTCTTACTTTACTGGTCCTTATCAATTTACTACATCATAAGTGGGATGGTCCATTTAAGTTTGTAGGGATTGCTGTTGAGGGTTCTAATACTTTAATACCTTCAGAGCGATTTGCATATCCATTCTATTGCTTCCTTGATACTAGGTGAACCGTTTATTCGTCATTTTTTTAAACTCAATTGTTTAAACTGGATGTAGAAGCTTTGAATATTCAATAAAATCTATTTTCTTTGTGTCTTGCTTAATAATAAAGATATTTGGATGTGGTCTTTTTTGCTGTATTCTGATATTTGATACGTCATTAGTGGTATTGCTTCATTACGGTTATTAAGAGCTGGAGTGTTAATATTTTAATATCAATTAATACATACGTTATACTTCTTTTTTAATACCACCGAAACGATTTTTTCCTTATTTTTTCTGTTTAATGGTTAAATTTCCAATTTTGCTCCTTGCATGTAACAGACAAGTAGCGAAATTTGACAGATAGTTATCTAGATGAGCATTTGCTAAGAGTCAAGACAGTAGCAGACAAGACAAAGTTTACGATTGTTACCTAGAGATATGCCTAAAGATTTACTATTTTAATTTCGAAATTTTAATTCTTATTTTATGAGTATTTTCTCAAAATTTTGAGGCTTTTCTGGAAATCTTTTGTCTCAAAATTTCCACATTTTTTTCGAAATTCCATCTTTTTACTAAAACTTTGAATTTTTTTCGTAACTTCGATTTTAACCACAACTCGACTGCCATATTTCGAACACAGAATCTGTTTTTATTGACATTTAGAAAAAAACGAAAACAATTTTCAACTTTTGGCACTTGAAAGCATTATAGGTACAGTGTTTCTGCACACCATATCTTTATATATAGACGAATAGGTTTATGTATTTTTTTATTTTTTTTTTTAGTTGCAAGGGCATAGAAACAACTCAATATTTATGGGAAATTAAAAATTAATTTTTGAAAACGTATGGTGCTGTGTTTTAAAATGAGACAGCCAAATTTTGAATTTACACTCTCAAAATGTTGTAAACAATTTCTATAGTTTAAATGTAATGCCAAAAAACTCAATTTTAGAATCAAAAATTTGGAGTATAAAAATTAAAAATTTAAAATTCATACTTTGGAAATCAAATAAAAATGTCAGACAAATTAAATTATTTTCTAAATTTCCGTTTTGTCGTAATTTAAATATTTTTGTAAAATTTTCCGTTTTAATTTCAAATTTTTAAAGTTCTAATCTAATAATTAAAAAGTTTTCGAATTTTGTCTACAACTTTTGCATCTAATCTCAAGATTTCGATTTTTATCTTAGAAATTCTAGAGTAAAAAATTTGAAATTAAAATTTTAAATTTTCATGATAACAGAAACATCCATAAGGAACTTGAAATTTTCTTAAAAAAATATTTTCGATGTTGTCTCGACATCTACTTTTCTATTTTCAGTTTGTACTTGAATTTGCTTAATTTTTACTGAAAAGTTGATTTTACTATACATTTTTAAGATCCAAATTTCAAAATTTTGATTGTATTTCGAAGTTTCTAACTTTTTTCCAAAAATTTTGACTTTACAACATGTTGGTTTAGTGTTTGTTCAAGCTTTTGGGAACAAAGGCGAATGTTTAAATTATAAGTGGAAGAATCTAAATTTTAAATTGGTAAAGCATTAAGAAATTTCATCTAAAATCTTCAAATTTGTAGAGAAAAGTAGAAATGGCAAAACAAGCTAAAATTTTTTTAATTTTTTAGTATACAGGGTGGACCCTTAGTAATGGTACATAGATCAAGAGTGGATTTTTCGTATAAAATCGACGTGATTTAGCGACATTTACCTTATACCAAAAGTTGATATTAACCGAGATGCAAGGTGTCAAAGTTGAAAAAAAATGATTTTTTCGCATAACACATTTTAATATAAACAAGAAATTGAGCATAGAAGGGTTTTCTTGGTCAATAAAATCTATTTTGCTAACAGATTGCCAGTTACTCACAGGGGGCGCTACGTGCGCTATCGTGTGTCGTTTTAAATCATCACAACTTTTTTGTGCTCCATGTACATTTATTTTAAATAAGAATTTTTATTTATCTGCATTTTTTACGTTAAAAAGTTGTTGATGCAAGCAACCGTTTTCAAGATATTTGCTTTCAAAGTTTGAAGGTACGTTTATTTTACGTTATGTTAATGTATATTTTTCGTAGTAGGTTTCAAAAGAAAAGTAATAAAACTGACTCTAAAATAGTGTATATCAAATATTAATCTCTACTAACATTATTATTAGACATATTTTTAAAATTTCTAAATTAAATTTAAACAAAATACCAAAACAAAATTTATTTAAAAAAATAATTATGCAAGAATTAACCTTTTCATGTAAAGGGATTGTAAACAATTTAAAATCTGGTTGCCTTTTATTGAAATTTATTCATAAATATCTGCTTCGACCACGGAGACTATTGTTACGGACTTTATCGGTTCGAATTGATTACACTTATCGAATAATACCCACTTTATTACCAAACTAAACTCAGATCACTACAACTGGATAATGAACTCACTTACTAACTTCTTACTAACTCAATAGCTACACTGACTTTTAACTAAATGACTCGAGGGAAAGCTAACCGCCTTTTATAGTTTTGGCTCTCGGCTTCTAGAACTTTTCGGCAGATAAGGCTTATCGCTTGCCGAAATTTCTGGAACGCTTATCTGCCATTTGTTTCGTTATCGATGCCGCTTTCCCCTTATCAGATCCTTCTAGAAACTTTTTTTATTTACTAAATTATACAGTTCTATTCTAAATTATATTCCATCTATTTACATTGCGTTACACTATTAAGATTTTTTTGTGAGGACTCGGAGATCATATCTTACATCTCTACTTTAGAAAATAAATTGTCCTAATTTTTTGAATTTTCTTTATTCAGATTTTCAAAAATTGGGTAATATTATTATTAACAAAGTAATATTTGACATAAATTACTATGAAAGCTTCTTACTATTACTTCTATTTAAAATTTAATATTTTTCAAATTTAAAACAAAGGCAATTCAAACTTTAAAGGCAAGTATCTTGGAAACGGTTGCTCGTATCAGCTTTCAGAAAGTATACTTTTTTACGTAAAAAGTATAAGAAAATAAAACTTCTTGTTTAAAATAAATGTACGTTGTTACAAAAAAAGGTAGGATGATTTAGAGTAATGCAGAACAGCGCAGGTAGTGCCCCCTATTAGCTATTGTTAATATGTTAGCAAATTAAAATTTGTCAACCTAAGAAATTTATTTGTGCCAAATTTCGTGCCTATAATATTATTTATTCAATAGTTATACGAAAAAATTCGAATTTTTTTTTTCAACTTTGACATCCTGTATCTCTGTTAATAACAACTTTTGACAAAAGGTAAATATAGCTAAATCATATTATTTTTATACAAAAAATCAACCATCTAGTATTTTTTGAGAGTGTTTTATTTATTCTGGAAATTTTCAGTTTTAACTTAAAATTAAAATTTTTTATATTCTTAAAATTTTAATTAGAAAGTTTAATTTCGTGAAAGGCAACATTTTTACCTTCAAAGAGAAATTACCATTAAATGCCTAAAGTTATGTTCTAAGTTTTATTTTCGCTAATTTTTTCAAAATTTATAGGTTAAACTTGAAAGTGGTAACTTCTTTATCTTTAGTAATTTTTAATTATTAGTTTTTCTTTTCTTAAAGTGTTGGCTTTTTTAAAAATGTTGACTTTAAACTCGAAATTTAAAGCAAAACCCGAACATTTACCATTCTCAAAATTTCGACTTTTAACTCGAAATTTTGAGAATGTTCAAGGTTTGGGTTTTGCTTCAAATTTAAATTTTTTTTAAATTTCCAATCTTAACTTAATAGCTTTTCTAAAATGTGGATTTTTAAGTTGAAATTCGGTTCACTTGTCTTAAAACCTTAAAGTCAAAATTTGAACTTTTTTCCAAGAATATGGTTTGAGTATGAAAATTTTATTTTTCATTTTAAAATTTTTGTTTTTCTTCACAAAAACTTCACTTTGAATAAAAAATATCGAGAAGTTTTTGAGCACAGAAATTCCATTTATAAACACCAAATTTCTAAGTCACCATAAGTTATTGTACACAGAGCAATGATTTTTTGAATAAAAATAATGTGATTTAGCTACATTTACTTCATATCAAAAGTTGATTTCAACAGAGAGGTATACAGGATGTCAAAGTTGAAAAAAAAAATTTGATTTCTTCGCATAATTATGGAAGGAGATTTCTTAAGTCTACAAACTCTAATTTGCTAATATATTACTAATAGCTGATGGGGCGCTATCCTGCATAATTCTAAATCATTATAACTTTTTTGTGGACTCAGGTATATTAATTTTAAATGAGTTATTTTATTTCCCCATATTTTTTACGTAAAAAAGGTGTACTTTCTCAAAGTTGATGCGAGCAACCGTTTCCAAGATATTTGCCTTTAAAGCTTGACGTGCTTTGGTTTTAAATTACTAAGATATTAAATTGTCGAAGTATGCTTGAAAAAAAAGTAATCATAAGACAGCTTTAAAACTATTAATGTCAAATATTACTTTGCTGATAATATTATTACCTAAATTGAAAAAATCTCAAAAAAGAAAATCCAAAAAATTAAGACGTACTTTATTTTCTAACATAGAGATGTGAGATGATCTCTGAGTCCGCACAAGAAAATTTTAATAGTCTGGGTGGTCAAAGCAGATATTTGAAGATGAATTTCAATAAAAGACAGCCAGATTTTTTTTAAAAGTAAATTTTGTTTTGGTATTTTATTTAAATTTGCTTTAGAAATTTTAAAAATATGTGTAATAATAATGTCAGTAGAGTAATATTTAATATAGATCACTTTAGAGTCAGTCTTACTTTTATTTTGGAACTTACTGGGAAAAGCTCACATTTACATAACTTAAAATAAAGGTACGGTAAACTTTGAAGGCAAATATCTTGAAAACAGTTGCTTGTATCAACATTTAGAAAATATACCTTTTTTACGGGAAAAATATAGGTACATAAAAATATTTATTTAAAATAAGTGTACATGAAGGCACAAAAATGTTATAATGCTTTAGAATAATACAAAGTAGCGCAGGTGGCACCCACTATGAGTTACTGACAATCTGTTAGCAAATTAGAATTTCCAAAGAAACCCCCTTATGCCTAATTTCTTGTCTATAGTGAAATGTGTTCATCAGTTATGCGAAAAAATCACATTTTTTTTTCAACCTTGACACCCTGCATCTCTGTTTATATCAACTTTTGGTATAAGGTATATGTGGATAAATCACGTTATTTTTATACAAAAAATCTACTCTTGCTCTAAGTACCATTACTTATGGTCCACCCTGTATATATATTGAGATGTTTTCAAGATATGTTATAGCAAAGTATTCTGTATACGGCAGGAATGAGCAAGGCGCGGCCCACCTCACTTTTTTTCAGCCTACCCAAGCTCCACTGCTTAATATAAAAACTTTGAAAAAAAAATGTGAAACAATTTGACGAAAACAAAGAACTTACCATTTGGAAGAAACATATGTTGTCAAAAAACAAAAAAAATGAAACATTTTTCATACTGGAGAAAAGAAACTCCTTCAGATACAAGTAAATATGACCAAATATTTCGATCCGAAAAAACTGCTCATAGTTTTTAGATTTTTTCTTTGTCATATAAGGTAGGATGTAGAAGCAGCTCGAAATGGATTTACAAAAACAACACTTATTTGCGGACTAAATTTTGCAATATAAACATTTAAAAATTCTATTTAAATTACCTAAATTTTTTAATTAATTTCCACTATTAGTCAGACATACAATGCAAATCATGAAATATTTTGGAAGAGCTTGTATTTGCAAACAATTATTTTCCATAACGAAAATAGTTAAAAGGGACTGCAGGTTAAAACTAAATAACGTACGATTGAAAAGTTGTATGCTAGTTGCTATGTCGATTACCTCTTCAAATTTGGCAAAGAAACAGCTCCAAAATTCTCATTAAAGTTTAAGAATTTTTTTCCATAATAATTTGGCTTTTTCATAGCATTTACATAGGTTACATATTTTAATTAGGTCATTTTGTATAAAACTTTTGTTATTTTTGTTTTGTTAATAAAAAGATAACAATTAAGTAATGTTAATCTTTTAATATAGCGTTCACATTTTTTTTACATGTGGCCAGCGCAAAAGTTTTAGCCTTGTAGTTGGCCCGCTGTAAAAAAAGGTTGCTCATATGTGATTGGCTGTTTAGGAAAAATCAAATTAATAGCTAATTTGTGTTATTTTTTAGATATTAACCTATTAAGGGTGTTTTCAGAATATCCATTGCTATAAGCTTTTTGTTTAATTATTTTGATTTCTCGATACTTATTTTTTCATTCTTTGGTACCATACAAGCTCTATTTATCATAAAATTGTATACTGCCTATTTGTCTGAAATTGGATGTTGGGAATCGTTTGGAATTGTAACGTCTGTATGGATAAGTTTTCTGTTAATTGAAAATTATAATTCGTCTAAGTTTAATATTATAAATAAATCCAGAAAATTTATTTATTTACCTTTTCAATTTCAGCAGTAAATTTAATGTTTGAATTGTAAACAATTAATGTATTCCAAAAATCTACTTCAATTGCCGGGAAGAACCCAGAAAGCCAGCTAGTATATCATCCACATATCTAATTAAACCGCAAAAAATGTTATACAAGAACAAAAAAATTAAATTACTCACCTATTGTTCGATGTCTTCCCGGTAAAGGTTTGCCAGAGGAAAGGAAAGGATAAATAAGGAAAACCTCAGCAAACGTTTAGTAAAACTACCGAAAATTAATAAAACCGCCTTTTGTGGCTACTTCTCGTGGGATATTGCCGACGTATCTACCGCTATCAGACCGTTGGCACTAATTATTTTAACTTTAAATATATGGCGCCAACAATATCTGTACTCATGGGAATTAAATATTTTGTTTCTCAAATTATCTTTTCTTTTCGGATGCGGTCGATCATGCAGGAAGTGAATATTCTTAGTATATAAGGGTTAATTTTAGGATTAGGTGTTAGTATCTCTCTGAAGATAATAGCTTGGTTGTCGAATGCGTTAGAGCTGCCTTTGTTGTGTTTTTAATCTTTCTTGGTTTCAGGGACGCAAGTTTTGTATTTTAATTTCCCAAATGATCCATAAATATAAGTAGAAGTATTACATATTTGCAATAATCTAAAAATCTTAATTTTTTGGAAGCTATAGAAATTCACAAATATTTATAATGTGGACAGTTTACACTTATGAATGAGCAGCTAGATCTTCCAAACATCTCTAATGGAAGCTTTGGATGAGAATTTGGATTAGGCGGAATATTCGTAGGAGTCTGTGATCCACGGAGCTTGTTAGCATAACAAAGGCCAAACAAACTACTAACATAACTCTGCCGAAGAAGCTGAAATACGAAACTAGGTCTAGTCATATCAAATATTTATAGAAACCTCTTCGAATTTGTAATATTTCTTATTGTATTTATTTTTATTAGAGATTAATAGTTATGAATGAATATTTAGTAATTCCACATAGCAAGGGTCAAAAATATCAACAAATTGATATTTTGACTTTATATAAGTATTTTTTTGCAACATTTTTAAGTAAAACTATTTTTCTCAACATTTCGAAATTACAATCAAAACATAAGTTTTCCACAAAGTTCTCAACTTCTCGTTTTAACATATCAGATTTAACCTTAAAATTTCGACTTCTCCTCAAATTTCGAGATAGATATTATAATGTTTTTATCAATTAAGCGAGCTAAAGCAGCCCAGTTTCTTAAATTTATTATCCTAGAACACAACCAAACAGCCCCACAATAAGTCACACATACACACTGTTTATTTGCTGCTGGTAAGTCCTGTGGTAAATGCAGAATGTGGAGAATAACTGACTTAATTTACCCTTATCACATCACTCGCTTCGATTAAAATTTGACGAAGCCAAATTAAATTAAAAAGTTTCAGTTTTTAATAAAGCGAAGAGCACCACCAACAATAAGGTTCCCGTATCTCTTTCATTCAACCCTTATAGTAATTTTTAATTGTATATGTGTAACCTTTTTGTCAAACCAACAAAAGAGAAAGATAAATTCTGGATTTAAATGAAACTCAGGATTATTCGTAAATATGTTCGTTTTGGGGAGAGCTTCGTCTCTTTAATACTGGTGACAGTATTGAAGGAATTGACTTTGAAATGATCCGCAAATGAAAGATTTCACCGACAAGGCAGAAGTTCTGGAAATTGCAGTTTCATCGAACCAAAAGAAATACAGCTTTTAGAGGCGAGAAATTTCCGCTGGTTTTGTCTACAAGAAACACGTTGTGCTATGGGAAAAAGCTAAATTTATTTTTCGTGTTTTATTTGCGTCAAAATAGTGACATAGTTACTAAGTGTAATTCCAGCGTTGCAGAATTAATATGCCAAGTTTTCGCTATTTTGTGGAAAAGAATAAAAATGGATTCAAGACTTAAGCAGAAATATATATTTCACTAAAAGTTTAATTAACCTTAATATGTATTTTCAGTCTGATTCAAAGTTGACGAAACAAGTTGATACTACAATGTAATAAATGTAAGGCATTTTCCATAATTGATTGAATTTTATTATAAGGGATAGTGTAAAGTGTAATTGCATCTTAATTTTAATAGTTTCTTAACCAGAGAGGCTAAGAGTCACAAAATCAAATCTTATCTTAGTTAATGGTAATTTGAAAATTCGATTCACTATTATAGCATAGCTGTACAGATGCACAAAAAATGTATCTTGAAGATCAAATGAATGGATGCAATGTTATACACACAAAAACATACAAATTTAATTTCTATAGATAAAATCCGCTTTGAGATTATTCAAAGAAATAAAGTGTTCTATTACTTGCTCTTAAAAATTGTCAAATTCTCCTCTCTATTTTTGTTGACGGATACCATCGCTAAAGTATTTAAACTGTTGTTTATTAGTGGAGTGCCTAAGGATTTTGACCTAGGATTTCAGTTACAGTGAGTGAAATGAAATAAAAATATATGAAATGTTTAGCTAATAGAATTTGTAAAAAGTTTACCTATTAAAAAATTGTGATCTTTATTAATAATAATAATCATAATAATAATAATAATAATAATAATGATAATCCGGTTGCTTCAAAATAAGATGCTTCTACTTAAGAAGCATAATCTTCGAGCAATTCTAAGAAAAAAGTTTATATAAACATAGGTCGCGAACCGTTTTATTTTTAAGTTACAGTTAATAATTAAGAAAAAATTTGGTTTTTCCTTAAATACTATGAAACCACCCATTTTGTTTTGGTTGTTGCTAACTAGGATTAAAGACGCACTTTTTGCTGGAAAAATATTTGCTTTTCTTCAATCAGTGGCGTTCGTGCTAATTTGTCTTTGAGTATTTTTAGCAAAAAAACTGATACTTCACTGCTTTTTCACAAATTAAGTACCAATTTCATAAACAACCTTTATTTCGTAGAAAAAATGCTTCCTTAAATTTTTTTCGTCTGACGAACGGTTTTCGATTAAAACAATTATTTAACTTTAAAAACTATGTTTACTTATTTCGTAGTATGGGTTTATTAATTATTAAAAATGGTTATATCCCAAAAACATATAAAACTAACTTACATGTGAACATAAATATTGATAAAGAAACACTAATGAACAAAGTTGTCTTAAAATAAGGCATTAAATTTGTAGAAAAGAATATAAAACGCCTATCGAAATGCAAAGAAATGCATTTTATTTTTTTACTTAGAAACCGTTGATCGGGTGAAAAAAGTTAAGGAAGACTTTTTACCAAAAATAAACAGTCTTACTGAAAGCCATATTGATTTCGAATTAAAAAAAAAACAGTGGCGCGATTTTTTTAATTAAAAGTATTCAAAGCTATGTTAACCGAAAACCGTTCGTCACACAAAAAAGGGGCATTTTTACCAACAAGTATGTTTATGCAACTGATGCTTATTTTAAAAAAAGCAGTGGCGTAACATTTTAATTGAACTATTTTATACAGATAGAAGAAATTAAGAATTTGGGCAAGATAGCCCAACTTGTTCCACTTCCTAAATTGTACCCCTTAGTGGCAATAAATGTTCTATTTTCTTAAATTTTTAGAAAAAATTAAGGAATTCAATTTAGGCTAACTTACTCTACTAGATGTACCTTACCCAACCTTTGTACCAAAAAATAAAGATTGTTTATAAAATTGGAACTTAATTTAAAAAAAAAGCAGTGACGCGCCATTTTTTTCTCGATGACATATTTGCACGGACGCCACTGATGGAAGAATGGCAAAATAATTTCTAGCTAAAAGTGTGTCTTTGTGCCTAGTTAGTATGTACCAAAATTTAAAAAAATATTTGGAATGGTTTTATAGTATTTAAGAAAAAACCAATTTTTTTCTTTATTTTCAAGACCCTGTAACTCAAAAATAAAGCGGTTCCGCACCTATGTTGATATAGTAGTTTGTGCAACAAGAGTGAAGATGATGTCCATATCGCACGAGAACGAAGTTTGAGCACGACGCCGAAGGCGGAGTGCCTCAATCGTTCGAGTGCGATATGGACAATCCGCTCGAGTTGTACAGCGAATTTTTCTCACGACCACGATCCCTCAAAAACAAAAATACGATTTACCAAATATTTTTTTCTTTAAATACGTCAACTTGACAAATTCTATGGTATAATTTTGAACCTAAAAATGACATTCGTTCTTATGGCATGGTCATGATTGGTCAATTTCATATCCACACTAGTGTGGATATGAAATCGGTCAATCACTACGCGACTTACGTTATATCCATTCACTAGATTGATATGGCCTATCTATCCTGTTCGCAAGTTATAAAGAAAACAGTGAATATACGGATGGGGGTGGGAAAAAACTTAAAATCGCACAAGGATTATGCTCCTTAAGTATGAGCACCTTATTTTGAAACTCCCGGATTATTATTATTATTATTGTTATTGTTAATAAACATCACAATTTTTTATTAGGTAAACTTTTTTACAAATACACTTAGCTAAACATTCCATATATTTTTGTTTAATTTCACTCACTGTTACTGAAATCCGAGGTTTTTAGATTTTTAATGCTCCAGGCACTCCCCTACACCGCATTGTATACAAAAAGTTTTAACGTCGAAAAACAGCGTACTGACTCCGCAGTTGTCACTCAAGTTGCGAAAATTATATTTAGTAAATTTACTGTTCCAGGAAATATTTCAAACACATTATTTTCTGACATAAATGATTGTAAATTTACGGTAGCATTAATATTCACAAAATCCAGACGTGAGCAAATAACTTTCAGTTATTTTCAAGGCGCACATACATATGAATAAGCAAAGGTCACAACTTGGAAAGTATTTACTGGAAAAGTAAAAAAACACATTGGTTGCTTAAGATTGTTTATTAGAGCGATATCTAAGGGCTAACTTCCCTACAATGGAATAAAACTTATCTATCCTTCATTCCAAGTGTCTCACAAGTACTAGTGAATTAGGATATCTTTATTTTATATTTAAAAATGTAATAAATCGGGAGTTTTTTACATTAAACTAAAAACAAAATTTACTTATTTCTTTACAATGGTTTATGATTATGCAAGAAAGTTACGTAAAAATTTAGTTTTTCGGGTAAAAGATTTGTCTTGCTCTAAATAAATTTAAATTGCTGTTTATAATTGTAATATCAATTGTAATAGTCGAAGACGATTTACGTTCGAATGAAGAAAGGGCTACTTAAAAATTAAGTTTTTCATGTAAAAACCATTTTTGTTAAACTATACCACACGGAAAAAAGTAAATATGATTACCTTGACGTAATTTAATTTTTTGGTCGGTTACAATTAATTAGATTGGTTTCCCTAAGAAAAAATTAACATTTTCAACAATTTTTTGTGGCCTAAATTTTTGACTTTAAATTGTTCTAGATATATTTAGTTTTACGTTAAAATTGTGTCATTTATTTTGATTTGTCGACTTTTTTCATGAAACCAATTAAAAATCCTGCCATTTTAAAAATTGTAAATCGTTTTTTCTCTTTCTTATCCTTTTTTTTTAATTCTCAAAATTCAATCACAAAATCCTGTGGTTTAAATTTTTGGTTTGACTTTTTTCTAAAAATGTCTTCTTTACCTTTCAATTTGGAGAATATTATTTTTATAGATTTTGTGTTTTTTCAACATAAATAATGCTTTTACTTCTGAGTTGAGATACCGTATTTCTAAGTCTTTCTTTTACTTCCAAAATCGACTTCTTATATTATGTATTTTTGCACAAATTTAAACTTTTTAAAATTTTTTTTTTTAAATTTCGAATTTGATCTCAAAACGTTCATGTGTTTCACAAAAGTTTAAGATCTTGTGTTTTTTTAATACCTGTTTAATCCAAATTTTGAAGTTTTTTCGCTAAATTCCAAATTTATATTATAGATTGTAGATTTGCGTGGGACCGTTTGGTTTCTTACGACATTTCTTCACTTCGACCAACTTAGTTCTTTTGTTAATATATCTAATGTAAATTATTCCAATGTCTTCCAGGCTTGTTATAAAGAACATGCACAATATGTGCTCCGCTGTGTCGTCCGAGACATGACATAGACCATTATCCGTTTCACTTATTTTCTTGAGGTGGTATCTTAAGTGGCAAAGTGGAAAACCAGTAATGAGTAAAATCTTTCTTTGGTAGATCAATTAGCTATCTTTTCTTCTCTGGCAAATAATTAATTAGAAATCTTTTCGCTTGTCCTTGACCTGGAGTATTTTTCCGGATGGTGTTCTTTTGTCCCTTTTCCCAATTGTGGAATTCCGTTGAGTCATGCCTTTTAGTAATACCAAAGAATGGTTCTGGTCGACAAAGTTGTGCTTTGGCTCCTCTTTTCGGAAGGCTATCAGCCATCTCATTTCCCTCTATTTTCTCGTGAGCTGGCACCCATATTAGAGTCAATTTATTATCTTTTACCAGTTCCTTTAAGCATGATTAGAGAATATTAGAGTCAACGGCATTGGACTTTAAAGGTTCAAGAGCTGATTGGTTCTTTGATAATATAAATATTATCAAATGCATCCCTTAAGGCATTCACGAGTGCACATATTTATTGACATGTACTTCGGCCTAAAAGATGGTAGGATTATTGCCCAGGGATCATAATACCCTAAAATTAGAGGCGTATATCCTAATGCCGACGCCTTCATCTATCTTGGAGCCATCTGTGTAGCAGATAAAGGTTTAATTTTTTAGTTTTGGTACCACAAACAATTTTTCCTGGCGATTACAATAATCACTTTAAATGAGATATCGAAATCGTATTTAATTGCCATATAGTCCTTTGGTAGTGTAAGGATATGTGGCTGGACAAACTCCATAATTTTGTGGTGTCCTGAAGGTCTTCTGCTCTTATTTTTTCTGCCTAATAGATTCATTACAAGGAAAAGTTGGCCGGCTTTTTTTTCCTACAGATGTGCAAGTCAGGAACTTGCTTTGGGCTAATTTTTTATTAGTTTTTTAGCACCATGTGAAGGAGGTATATGCAACTAGACCCTAAATTGTAAATATTCGGCGAATTTGTTACAATTTGTATGTGTATTATTCAGATAAATAGATAAATAAATAGATTAGATAAATAGATTTTTTTTGCTGGAATGGACTGGTCCTTAATTATCTTCAAAAATTGAAATGCAAATCTTAATCCCTGAAACGAAGTAAGATTAAAAAAAGTATCTCCCTGAAGATGATAGCTTGGCTATCGAAATGCGTTAAAGCAACCTTTGTTGTGTTTTTTAATCTTACTTGGTTTCAGGGGACAAGATTTGTATTTCAATTAATAAAGAGGAATGGCAATTTAAAAATCTAAATTGCTGAAAAAATGAAATATGAACACCTTTACTATCTTAAAATTTTTCTTGCGGAAAACAAAAAGGAACACTTTTAATATCTTAAAATCATACTTATATAAAATTAATAATGTAATAAAATCTGATTAATTAGTGTTATATGTGTGCTCGGTGGTCCCTGTTTTTCGATAGAGGCTCTAGTTTGGTGGTCGCCCCACGCTTTCTCTCTTATTAAGGTCCAAAATTATTTTTACTTTTTGAAAACTCTGACACACGAACCACATTTCTAATAAAGTACTAATGGTGTACTGCTGACCTTTACCATAACCGCTTTATTAATAATTAATCTTTACTACTAAGATTCGATGAGGCAACTTTATCAATAATAACCATCCCCTGGTTTGAAATATTCAATATTCCAAAACTTCTAGTTGATTTTAATCAAGTATGTCCAGAAGAATGTTGTTTTATTTTGTTAATGGTATAATTCGTGATATTCTAGGTTTTCTAATTAACTCACGAAGTTGTCCAACATCACCCATAAAAAGAGAAATATGTAACGCGAAATGTTAAATTGCAACCCATTAAGTGAAATGTAAGAAACGATAACGTTTATAGCATTAAAGAGGGCTTTTTACTACTTACATAAATGTTAACGATATTAAACTGTCGTGTTCACAGTATTCCTGTATGTTTCTGATAATAGATAATTTATTTGGTTGTTGATAGCGCCCTAAAATGGTTTTATACACGCTGCCATTGAAACTTAGTTTAACAGCCTCTTTTATCTTTGAATGAATCATTATCTTTTTCATAGCACAAAAAAGATTCTTTATTAAAAGAGACTTGGAAACTTGTTCCTGATTTATTAATTTAGGCTTTAAAATCATTTTCAAGAACGCAGCTTCCAACTAATGGACACGTCCATCACAATCTAAATGTCAGCCTTATATTAACTAAAATATTAAAATTATTTATTAAATCATTATATTTTGAATAATATTTTGAATAAATATGTCGCATGCAGTGAATGACGGTGTAAAGTAATTAAGTTAAAACTCACATTACGTTTGTCGGCATTGACATAATTAATATTTAGCACCCCATTGTTTCCACTTCCCACATTTTAAAATGAACAGGGCTATGACTAAAAAATATGAGAATGGGATTTGAAATGGTAACAACATTCGATTTGCACATAGTTGCCATTTTTAAAAAGCGTCCTACTTTAGTTCTTATCAAAACGTTTCCAGCACTAAAATATTAAAGAAGCACAGATCTCTTGTAAAGTTCAAAAGTTCACCCGTTACGGCAAAGATCAGTGGAGGCTCGTCTGAAAAGCCCTTAGACTGCGCGCCCCTTTTCGTGAACTAAGTGAATTAGTCTTTTCTGTTTAATGCAAAAGACAACGATTTATCACGTTTTTAACAGGTTAAGCGCCAACGGAGAATCAACCATTTTTTCTCACTGGACCAAGACATTTTTTCCTTAAATTATCATAGTTCTAATTGTTTTAAACTTATTTTTCAAAATTTGATTTTTTATAAATAAAAAATATTACAGCGGACACGGGGGTCCGCTTTGGCTTTGCGAAAATACTGTCGAATACTTGTGTCTGCCCTGGCCGGGTAGGAACGGGTTTATCCGAGCGATCACGAACAGTCACGGGAGCCCCCGATCCAATTGCACAAGTTTTTGCATGCAATTAATACAGCTGATTAGTGCATGCAGTGCAACGTGAATAATGAATAATCGTGGAAACCGCATTTTACAATCAGCTTTGCAGCAAAGCATCGATTCTGATGGTAAGTTTGAAACAATAATTTATTGTTGACCAAATTTCTAAATGATTATTGTTCATTTTATACAGAGGATTGAATTAACGCACGATTCCTATTCGGATGATTCAGATCAGATCTAGGTTCTTTTGGGAATAAGCAAAGTCGATTGGAAATAATTTTACATCTTCAAATTTTGCACCTTTACTTGATGACAACACAATATTGTGACTATTTTTAAGGAAAAGGGTAACCTTCTAGCCTTAAGGTTTGCTGAAAACTTCAACTCTGATTCTTGAAATCCAAAACCTCCTATTCTTCCTAAAGTTGGCACTTCGATGCTTAAAGTTGTTTTTAGACAACGCACAGTCAGGAAAATTGTCCTCGAGCTCGACACATCGAAAGCTTCGGGCCTTGATGGTATTTCTGCTATAGTTCTTAGGAAGTGTGCTCCAGAGTTGACTTTTATTCTAAGCAACATCTGGAAATCTGCTAGGGTGCAACCTATCCCTAAAAGGGGAAAAAGGAATCTGGCTAACAATTATCGCCCTCTATCTTTGTTGCCCGCTATATTTAACGTGATGGAAAAGGTTATCAACATCAAGATTTTCAAATATCTGGAGAATAGAATCATCTCGGACAGGCAATATGATTTTAGAAAACAACGCTCAAGTGGCAATCTAATGGCATATGTTACTCAGGTCTGTAATTAAGCTATAGAAAAAAATGGTGAGGCTAGGATTGTGGCATTGAATATCTCAAAGGCCTTCTACAAATCCTGGCACTGATCTCTTCTCGCCAAATTTCCATCCTACTGTCTTTATCCTGGACTCTGTCATTTGATATCCAGTTTTCTCGCTGACAGATCTCTTTAGGTTGTCGTTGATAGCATCTCATCTGAGATATTTGCAATTAATGCATGGGCGCCTCAGAGGTCTGTTCTGTCTCCTACTTTGTTTCGGTTACACATAAACGATCTCTTAGCTTTAATTTTCAATCTGATATACAGTTACGTGGATGACAGTAGCCTAATGTCATCTTTTTTCCCTAACACACCATTATCCGTCGATCCAGTATCGGGATCTCGAAATCATTTTGGAATGGGGTAAGAAAAATCTAATCGACTTAAACCCCTTAAAGACTCAGGTCGCAGTTTTCCTTAAGAAAACATCGAAGCAACAAACATACCATGGATGGTAAAATCCGCCCAATGAAATTTAATCTGTCTATCCTAGAAATCATGTGCGCGTCATTGCTAAATCCGCCTCTCAGAAGCTAGGCTTTCTTCATATCTCATCAGCTACTCACACTATACAAAGCTCAAGTTAGGCCAATACTAGAATACCATTCTCATATTTGAAGTTTAGACCCAAAGCACACTTTAGCTCTTTTTGATTCAATTTAAAGAAGAGCGATTCGCCTAATTGATAACGAGAGTTTGACCAATTCGCTAGACACACTAGAGCACAGGAGGATGGTTGGTAATTTATCTCTTTTCTACAAGTACTTTCATAAGAGATGCTCACAGGAACTAGTAGGATTGATACCCCCAAGGGCAAGATTTTTGAGGCATACAAAATAGTCAAAGACAGCAAATTTCTGTGCAGTCCAGCTCGACACAATAAGAAGGCTTTTTTTTTTATAAAACTTTTAAGGCTATGGAACCTGTTACCAAGCAAAATTTTTTCCAAAAATTACAACCTATCTTTGTTTAAGAAGATGGTTTATCGCCATCATCGCCATTGTTTTCGCATCTTACTCGCAGTGCTTTGAACGCATAATAGAGTTATCCTTTGCGAGTGGATTGAACATAAAAAAATAAGCATAAGTACTAAGATTATATTGCATTGATAAACGCAGTATAAAATATTAGAAAATGCCTTAAATATGTATTAAAATTGCATTATGAAATAGATAATTTGCACGCTAATTTGTAATTGTTATTTTAATCAAATATGCTCTCAATAAAAATAAAAATGCTCGATAAATTTATATTCGCTATTAAATGGTGTTTTTTTCTTTATGCTAATGCACTTTATAAAAATATGAATGCTCAATAAGTAATGTTCACTATTAAATCAAATTTGCAATGAAGTATTCTTGTTTAACGTCAAACCGTATATGTAACCTCGAAAAACGAAGTGTGTCTGTAACCTGTGTATTTCTAATCTGCAGAAAGACAATAGGTACTCGGTACTGTTTTTAAAACCATCAACTATTATGAGTGACACTGAGATTCCTCAATACAGCTCGTCAGAGAATAGTGGGAGTGATCTACTTGAGAAACCGAAGACAAGGAAAAGAAGAAAAAAGGTTGATAAAAAGTGAAAAAGAGAATAGGTATTTAGCAGCAAGGCCTTAGCTCTAAAATCAGTAGACGAAAAGGTATGTGGAGCTTTTATCATAAAAATATTGATACAGAGGGCAAAGTTAGTGCAATTTATCGTTGCAATAAATTTAAATATTGAGAAGAGCAATGCCCCTCAGGTGTACATTTATATTATCCTGCACTCATAATGTAGTTTCATACCAATCGGAATTGCTTCATACTCGCAAACATTTACCGTCCAAAACCTACAGTTAAAATAAGCGGACATGCTGAATGGAGATCAATACTCTGTTTGAAAACCGATTCAAAAATAAAACCACATTCTCAGAAAGAAGCATTTACCAATTCCTACAAAGCATCAATTAAAAAATTATTTGGCTTTTTGAAAAACTTTAAAATTTGGTCCTAACTCGATAAGTGTTGGGAAGTTAGAACACTTTTGTATCGACCATCCTTCAGTTCCAGATGAAGATGAAGCTTTTATTGTATCTCCCTAAATGAATTATGGCGGTCCCCCTTCTTTTCGATTCTTTATATTAACCAAAAACTTAATCAGACAATCACAGAATCCTTGCGATGTCCATGATGATGCCACATATATGCTTATATGGCAAGGTTTTTCCGTTTTTAGTGTTTGGAACAACAGACAAGGATCAGATCATTTCATACCTTTAGAGTGGCGGTTTGTGCTAATGGGCGAACTGAAGATTTCCTTTTTGCCTTCAAGGCACTAAGAATTGGGGTGGAAAACATTTTTGGTACAACCATGCACATAGTATACAAAATGCTTTCAAACACGTATTTGGTCGTACGGTCACAATAAAGATGTGGTGGGCTCATATGAAGCAAAACATAAGAAAAAAAGTTGATCGACTTGTGCAATCAATTCTGGGAGATATTAATTGTCTTTAATTAAGTAAAGGTCAAACAAAATATTCGATAGAGCATCCGTGATGTTTCTTTTAAAATGGGAAGAGCATAAAGAATTTTTACGTTATTTTGAAAGTAAATGACTACAGGTTAATCAAACTTGGTATGAAGGGATAATAAGAAAAGTCATAAAACTAACAATGTTCTAAAGACTTTCAAATAATTAATCAAGGACGAAAATTTTCTAAGGGAACGGCTTCCGCTATCTCGATTCTCCATGATTCAAAAGGAGTACATAACTACTTGGTCACGCAATTATTTGTCTAAACTAAAAAAGTGCAGTTAAAACCTGTTATCAACCTAGACTTGTAAACAAAATCTTATCAGTGACTCCAATCGAGCAATATTTACCTTATCCTTTCAAAAGGTATGACCGGAATGAACCTGGACGATTTTGAAAACTTTACAAATCTAGACTTTCGTAGTTTTGATAAATATAAGACGTTTAGTGTGTGGACAGTAAAAGTTCCCGACGACCGAGATGACTGGATTAATAGAGAATGTGATTGTCCAAATTATTTTAAAATGCTGATTTGTAAACATCTTCTGGGGTTGGCCATACGGTTAAAACTTACCACACCATCTCCTGAAGCAAAAGCAATCCCATTAATTTATTTTTTAAACCATATGAATTTTATGCAAGGCAATTAAAGTGACATCTCTCTTAAGCGGACACCTTCGCGACTGCCAAAATATGTCCGTAGTATCAAAGGTGTTTGTTCATGAAACATGGTAACCGCAATTTGTTTGCTTACTTATTACTTCCGTTTTTTCAGACATCAGAAATGTCTTGAAACTTGGAATTTCGTTTTTTCACTTGATGTTCAAATTTCGTGACTTAAAGTTCAAAGTTTACAGTTTGAAGAAAACTCGAAATATCGACAAAGAAGACAAAGTTTAAAATAAATATTTAACATTTTTGACGTTAAGAAACAAAGTTGTACACTTTAAAATCAAAATTTTGAAAAAAGAGAAAAAATTGTAGAATTTCTAAAAACGTGTAAAAAAAGTATAAATGTTAAAAAAAGGCTGACACAAGTTCAGTCTGAAATTTTCAAATTTGTTCCTCAAAACTTCGGGTTCAAACCAAAATTTTTATAAAACCATCAATATTACAAAATTTCTATTGTTCAAAATAAATCTTAAATGTGACTCTAAGGGCGAAAATTTGTGATAAAAATCCAAATCCAGAGAAAATGCTGAAGGACGATTATTGGAGTTTTCTAAAAAATGTTCTTCAGATATTTGGCCTTTAAATTTCAAATATTACCTTAAAGTGAACATTAAAATATGTTCTCTGGAAATTTTGGTTTTAATTAAAGCATCAATTTATAAACTGAAGCGAAAATTTTGGAATCTAAAATTGAACTTTCAAAATGTTTCTCGAAATTAGAGTTTAAGTTCCAAAGTTAAGGACAAACTCGAAATTTTGGGAAAATGTTAAAATAGATAAAACTTTTTACAAAATCATTATGACTTTTTTATTCGGAATTAGGATTTATTTATTCAAAAATTTCATTTTAAATTTCGATTTTAATCTAAATTTTATAAAAAAATTTAGGATTTCGATTTTAAAAATTTTAAGCTCAAACTTCAAACTGAAAGCAAAAATTTAAACCTCGAAAAACACCCAAAATTTATACAAAAGTGATTCGAGATTTGACACCGAAAGCTGAGAAAACCTTGGAAGTGGAAATATTTCTGAGCTTCAAAATTATGTTTAAATACGAAATTCTTATAACATATCTCAATATCTGACCTGAATTCTTTTATGAAAAATCAAATGGAAATTTTCAAATTACATTATTTTTTTATAGTTTTCATTCTGATTGGAAATTTAGCTTTATTTTTACTTTTAATTGTAATTTTCCTCTTTCGAGTTAAAATTTGAATTAAAAAAATTAAACCGTCAAATTGGAAGTTATGAAATAATAGTCGACATTCCTAAAAAAACTCGATTGCTTAAAATTCAAAGTTTCAAGAGAAAAAAAACTCGAAATTTAAATGCAAAATAAGACTATTTTTGATTCCTGCTCATTTATTTTAAAATAAGAAATATGTAACTAGGTTTTTTATTCTTCAAGTAAAGTTTCGATGGAGAACTGGTGTACGTTGAAAATATCCTTTGGCGAATTTATTTTTTCCTTTCAATATATGTGAGTGAAATATCCTGTCAATGCAACAGTTGTGTATAATTTTGTGGTGTCCGGTTAAAAGAGAACATTGGCATGTTGTGTGTAGAAATCCGTGTCGCGTCCGCCCAACAGAGAGTCCACTCAACAGATGTTCTGTTGTATGGAATTTTCTATGATATAATTCCGGACTATGAAAAACTGTCCGCTTCATTAGAGGTGTCCGCTAAGGAAGATTATTTTTTTTATCGAGTCTCTATATGTTTTATCGAGGCATTATTATTTTAACAAATACCCAAATTTTATATCGAGCTTTCATTACGTTTATCGAGTATCTATGTTTTTTATCAAACATTCACTATTTTAATAAGCATTTGAATTTTATATCGAGCATTCATTACCTTTATCAAGCATTTATTAGATTTAACGAATATTTAGTTTAATTATAAATTAACTGGAAAATGTAACATGCATTGGAAATAAAATATAGAGCGTTTAATTTGTTCCCGATTAAATGTTATTTACTTGTAAAGAATTTAAAATAAGTTACTTTATTAACTGAGTTGGTTTTTGTAACCTTTAGTAAAGATACTATAGGAATTACCTTCATTTTACATTAAACCGGCAACGTAACAGTACAGTGCATTTTTACGCACAGTAAAGGTAATTTTTTCGCGTATTGATGTAAACTTACTATTGGTGGTAAACTTACTGTCCCATTTGCACTGTAAACGAATTTCCATGCAAAATGAACGGAAAATTCTCCCCAGGATATTATCTTATTCATAATAATAATAATGATAATAATAACATAACATGTCGTTAAAATAAAATTGCAAAATAAATGAAAGCTGCTGATGCTCACATTGAATTCCATAATGATTACTGCTTAAGAAGATTCCCACAGAGTTCTTTAAACTTCTGCGAATGAAACTCATTCAGCAGTCTATCTATTTATAAGTTTGTTAGCGTTGGTTTGATTGTTGAAAAACATTCCAAAAGTTTTCCGAGTCATAAAACTAATAAATGAACAAAGCCAACAATTTTTTTGTTCCCGAGCTTGGTTTAGAAGTTGCTTAATTTGTAGGTGCTTTTTACGACCCGAGGGTAAACAACAAAATGAAAACATTTTGCGGGAATTGGATGCGATTTGGTTGTGTTTGCTTAATATAATCAATATTAGGTAACAGGGACAATTGGAAACGTGTTTATTGCCCTTTGAATGCGTGCGAATCGGCGAAAACAATAAAGTTTAGTTTCCCCAATCCTATTTTTCATCGCAGGATGCTTTCTAACGTACACGGAATAAATTTCAGAAGAGAACGCAATTTGTCATTTTTAATAAGACGCAAATATGGAATGAATTTTATTAAGGGAGTTCTCTTCCCAGACGTTGCTATATCCTATGTCTAAAGGATTTTATTGAATTTCGTCCTAGTCTAATACCGCTTGCAACAATATTCTATGCTTTTTAAATTAGAATAAAGAGTCATTTCGTATTTTATTGACATACTTATGTTTAATAGGGCGAACATGTGTTTTTCGAATATTTAAAAACTTTATTTCCGGAATAAAACACTGGAGCTACTTTCATTCACCATATTATAGGATCCTTCGAGAACAATAACAAACAATCAAAGACATTATATCATCAAATGTATTAGAGCAGGCAATCCTTTTTATATGCGCCTGGCAAACATCACAATTATTTTTTTGATCAACTCATGACGTGCCGGGAAATCAATCTTCGCCATGTCTTAAAAAAATTTCTAGTTTAACCTTAAAATTTCCAAAAAACTTCAAATTAAAATAAAAATCAAAATGTAGATAAGTATATTTGTGTAAAGGAGTAAAAATAAGAAATTTACAGTAAAATTATTTTTAATTTTTTGGGTACAAAATTTAAGCACGGAATTAAAAAAACAGTCCAAACAAAAAAATAATTAATATTATACTGAAAAAACTGTATTTTAATACGAAATTTCGTGAAAAGAGTTAATATTTTGATGTTAAATTCAAAATTTTGAAAAAAAAATGAAACTAAATAACAATAAAAAAAGCAGGTTTAAACCCAATATTTTGAAAAGAAACATATTGTAACAAAATATAATTATAGATAAGCGTTCCAGAAATTTCGGCAAACGATAAGTTTTATCTGCTTGTTCCTTCTAGAACCCGAAACGGGACATATATAAGGCGGTCAGTTTTCCCTCAGTTAATTAGAAGTCAATGAATACGTTGGTTTATTAAACAGTGTTAGTAAATTACGATTGTAGTGTTCCGCGTTTAGTTTGGAAATAAAGTGGTAATAATTCACGCAATATTAATCTTAGAACCGATAACGCGCAACAGTATTTAAAAATACTTATAATTTATATAATATACACTCAGGGATTTTTTTTTAATTTCACTTTTATTTTAGAATTTTCGACAAAAAAAGCAAACATACGAAAAAGTATCCAGCACTTCGTAGTTAATCTTAAAATTTTGAAAATATATATAAATTTTTTGCAAAGTTTTAGTGTCTGAGATAAGTTGAAATGTTTAGATAAAGGATAAACTTCCAATAAAGAGATGTCAATTATTCGAAAAAATTTCGAAATTTTAAGTAAAACGTCAAAATGTTATTTCTTAACATATCAATATTAAAATCAAAATTTCCAAAAACGAATCAAGACCCTTAAAATTTGGTAACTTGAAGAAAAAAGCTTTAAGCATGTTTAAAGAAATTTCCATTTTTATTAAACTTCTCGAAAGGACAAACTTTCGACTCTTCTAAAAAATGATCTGTTTAAACTGGGAATTCTATTTTTATCTCCATTCAACGTTAAAGTTGCAAACTTCACTTTTTTTAGGATTAATATGTTTAGAATATTGTTAAAACTCCAATTAATTTTAAAATGTTGATTTTCTCAGAATAAATACTACAAAAATAGCATATCAATTAGAGTTAAGGATAATTTCTGGAATTAAAAATAAACTTGACGTTTGGATTAAAATTTTATCTTTAAAGTAAAAATTTCGAAGTTAAAAACGAAATACAGAAACTAGGTGAAAAACTGCGGAATTTCTGCATTAAATATTTGTCGAATGTTTGATATTAAAGTCAAAACTCTTGAAATTTCGACAATAAACTTCAAAATGTCTGCAAATAAAATCTTCGTCCGTTATTTCTAAATTAAAGCAAACATTCCAAGCTTTCAATTGAAATCTATAGATTACAGTGGAAACAATTTTAAAATTTAAATTAGTATATTGTGCAACTAGAAGTAAAAGCGACGTAAATTGAAAACAGAAACATCGAAATCCGGCAATGTGCGTTTACTGCGAGTTATAAATACTATTTTAAGACATAAAGTTTTTTAATGTCATATAATTTAACGATATCCTTCCTTGGTCATCACTCTTTCGTTATTGTTGTCCGGTACGGGATAATTAACTGTTTTCTTGGATTAGGACGGAAAAATAGTATATTGTGTATACTATATACTGCATAGTAGTATAAGAAAAAAATTCCTGGACTGACGATGTAAATTGTGGCCGACATGTTAACCGAGACTAACAAATATCGAAGTTCGGGAATGTGTATTTACGACAAGCTACATGTACTACTTTTTTTTTGTAATTGCAGTCAATATTACTTAAATTATCAAACTTTTATAAGCCCGTGACTGTTTCATTGTCATTTCATGTTCTATGAGATCGTTTTCTTGTCTATCACTATTTGTTTCTTGATATCCGGTACTGCAAAGTTATCTTACTTTCTCGACCTAGGATAGAAACAACTTTATCGGAGTGATTTGTGATGATTTCTCAAATATAACAGAAAAGTTAGTTTTGAGTTTTTCTAGAAATTGTGAAATTTTTTCTTACACTTAAGCTCTGCTTTAAACTCAAAATTTCGACTTTTTCTCAAAATTTCAAGTTACTTTGCAGTATTTCAAATTCGACCCGTAAGCTTAAATGAAAAACTCTCAAAATTTTGGCTCTAGTGGGAATAAAATGGTCGAACATGAAGAGAAAATATATTTTGAAAGTACTTAGTTTTTTCTTAATATTTGAACCCACCATTATTTTTTAAAATTTTACGAAAACAGTTAGTTTATGAACTAGCAGTTTTTTATGAATCTAACTTTTTCTAAAGGGCGAAATTTACTAGAAAAATTGAGTTCTACAAAAAATCGTGAAAATCATTTCAATTCTGAAAATATGTAAATATCGAATCTTGAAAAGAATCTAAATCGATAACAAAAATTTTCGAATTTCCAAATCAGAACTCGAAATTTTGGAAAAAAAAATCATGGAATTTGAGAAAAACTCCAGGTTATTAAGAAGTTAGTTAAGTTTTGCGAGAGAAATTTCCACAAAAAATGCTAAAAAAGGAATTAAAATTTTAAATAAAATCTAAATTCAAAGAAAAGTCAAAATTTTAGAAAGAAAAATTTAATGTTTTAAGCGATGGAAAATACTAATTTGAGGTTTTCTTTCAGAATTTTGACCTTGGTTGATAAGCTCTGATATTAAATTTAAATACCATTCAAGTTTCCTTTTAAACAGCTAAATTTTAAGAAGTCATTAAAAAATAAAAATGTTAAGCTTAAACTTTTAAATTAAAAAATTAATTAAGAAAACGATTAATTATTATAAAAAAACGACGCAAAACTTTTTTCTCGAAATATTTATTTCTAAACCTAAACTTTTTAACTCAAAATTTGAAAATTTCTAGAAAACACGAAATTTTAAAAACCAGTAAGAATTTAAAAAAAAATCTAAATTCTTTTGAAAATAATAATTTTTTTAGTTTGAAAATGGAATTTTGAAAAAATAAAGAACCAATCACGAAATATTAGGTTAAACGAAAAAATACGAGGGTAAATCAAATATGAACTGTCGCCATGGGGGCATCGGGAGTGTGCGCATACTGTTAGACATGATGTGACTTCCTGCGCTTAAGCAAATTCCGTTCTCACCGTTCGTCAGGTGGGCAAGAGATTGATCCGCATGTTGCGCAGTGCATTATTATTAAATTTTTTGCCGTTGAAGTTGTAAAGCCCGCCGCAATTCTTCACATATCGGAAGTACAGTGTATAAATGGCACAAAAAAAATTTGTGGAAGGACGAACTCAAGTTGTTGAAAATGGACCCCATTCCCATCGTGCTCAAACCAGTAGGACTGTGAACAAGGTTAACGCTGTTCAGCGCCTTTTGGAAGGTAATCGCCGTTTAAATGTTGGTGAAATTGAAGGTTAGATAGAGATACTTTTTGGGAGTGCTCAATCCAACATTACAGATGAGCCAAGATTTCGAAAAATTTCTACCAGGTGGGTACCTCGTCTTTTAACTAAAGAATAGAAACATTAACGTCTGGAGATTTGTCTTCGCCATCATCGACGTTTGCAACATGAAGATGATGAGTTTTTGGAACGTACTGTTACGTGTGATGAGACTTGGATTCACCATTACACCCCTGAATCTAATTAAACAAGCAAGGAGTGGAGAAGAAAGGGGGAGAGTGCATCCGTCAAGGCAAAACCTCGTTTCTCAGCTGGAAAGGTTCTTGCGGCAGTGTTTTGAGATTTTAAAGAAGTTATGCACGTGGATTCTCTGCACGAATGTCGTACCTTTAATGCTGCCTACTACTGCCAGCTATTGGATGAAGCAAAACCTGCATACTAGGTGGAAAGGGCACGAATTTTTGGACATAAATGTGATTTTGCTTCACAACAATGCCCGTTCCATTCAGCCTATCTGACACATCAAAAATTAGAGAAAATGCATTGGGCAATATTAGAACACCCTCCTTATAGTCCCGACTTATCACCATGCGATTATCATATGTTTAGGGCACTGAAAGAAGCTCTAGGAGGTGATCAATTCCATGATGATGCTGCTATTGAGACATTTGTGCGCAATTGTCTGCAAGCACGCCCCCTTTCTTTGTATGATTAAAAGACTCCCAATCCGTTGGGAAAAATTCACAACAAAAAGTGGGAATATAAAAAGTAAAATAAAATTGCGAGTCTTTAAAGCTACAAGCCTAGGTCTAGCTATAATTTAAAAAAAATAAAAGTTTGGAAACAAATCAAATTATAATAAGCAATTTTTTAAGATTTCGTTTTTTTTTCGAATTTTTTTTGTAGACATTTTCAAATAAAAAATATTTCGAGAATAGTGCCGACTTCCAGAAGAAATAAATGAATGATCGTTAAAGTAATAATTTCTGTATTATGCTTTACCAAGTAATGGTCACAAATGACAATTATTAGTAGAAATATTTTTTTTTCAATAATATTAAGTAAACACAATATGCATCATGGTACAATTAACACTGCAGATAATATAGTCCAAATTGTTTAAATTTTAAGACAAATCTTTGAATAAGAGACAATGTGCGAATTTCGTTTGGGTCAAAATAGAATTCCAAATGTTACAAAGGCTCAATTTCTGCAGGGCGTAAATGTTTCCTTCTCTTGAGAAAGGACCTAAAAAGTGCTTGTTAGTAAATCCAGGCGATTAAAAAGGACAATATGTGTGTGACATCCTTAAAGACAGGAAACTAGAGAAAGATCTGGAGATTTCTATCTTGTTGGGGCCACATCATTAGTCTTCTAATGACGTGTTCGTTTCGGCAACAGCTTCGATATAACTACCTGTAGATGTCTATGTCTTACGTGTTCCTCTCTCATCCACTGTGTCTGTACTAACTGGGGCAAACTAAAATTTTCGTAGGATTTTACACTTTAGCAACCACCTTGATGAAGATTTAAGAACAAGTTTTCAACTGATACAAGTAAAAATAGCCCTGGAGCTACCTAGCGCTGCAAATTAGTTTAAGATTAACTTATAAACTAGTTGCAAACTAAGTAAACGGACACAAACGAACTGATGTGTGATTATGGAATATCGATAACTTCTCAACAAAATTATATGAACATTAATGTAACAAGTTCGTAAGTGTACCTCAAACTATTTTAAAAGCAATATTCGACCTTAAATTAAACTTGACATTTGGCTAATTCAATGAAAAAGCCATTGCTTTAAAAATTTAAATTGGCTGTTTTCCGACTTTGCGCGCTGATAAAATTGGATGCCTCGGATTAAAGTGTAGGAGTGTTGGTAAATATTAACGTTTCATTTACAACTACAAATTTGTTGATTTACATTATTTCTTTACATTTCAGTTCAATCTGTCAGACTGGTTAATAAACAAAGATGACTATCAATTACCAAATTCGTTTCACTCGCCAACTGCTGATATGATATTATCATTATTTGTACAGGGTGAATCATTAGTATGTCCGTAGTCTGTGGCATTTAAATAAAAGAAGACAGAAAAAAATCAAAAGAAACAAATTATTTAGAACACATTTTTTGACTATACAGGATGATTTACACTTCACAATTTTTATTTCCTAAACGAAACACCCTATACTTATTATCACCTCTAATAGAGTATTCTACTCGTAATAAATGGTACCCAGTTATTTGAATTTGTATATTTTATTGCCAGGTTTAGCCAAATTTTGTGAAAAAAAAATCAGAATAGAGACGTTTCGATTTTTAGCTCTAAGGAGCTGTAAACTCATCAATTATATCTCAATTTTTACTCAATATTGACCAAAGGGTCTTACCGTAGTTGCCACCTCAAAAATAAAGGTTTCATTATACAGGGTGGTCGTGGTAACACAACAAACTCTGCATTTGTCAATAGTCCATAGTTCATTTATTTCAAACGGGACACCTAGTATGTTATATCTTTATTAGAATATGTTTATTGATAGCTTTAATATAATACCAAATTCTATGTAGTTGTTTTTCTAGTTTTTATGTATTTAAAAAAAATATTATAGTATTTTTTACAGAATATTAACAGTTAAAAATAATATTTAGAATATTTTCGATATTATTACAATTTTTATCCTTACAACATTATATTCTGCTCTAAAATGAACCACTAACAAATCGTTAGTCATTTTCTGTGATCTCTAGAAATGCATCCCAATGCCCTCGACTGTTCGGTACAATTTTTCCTTATCATAATTCAATAACAACAAAAAATATATACATCAATTCAGGTCGGGTGCATATGTCGAACTTTTAACTGAATCGAAGTTATTTATTAGAATTTTTTAAATTGTTAATGCTAAGGGTCAATCATCCCTGCAAATAACTAATCCCATTAGCAATATAATAAATTTGTTTTATTTGGTCCTCATGGGCCTTTGGAACAATGAGTTATGATCGATTGACAAATGCAGAGCTTAATTCTACTACGAAGCATTCTGTATAATGAATTATTTTTTTTATCTAGAAACTATTGTAGGACCCTTTGGCCAATACTGTGTAAAAATGGAAAGATGACTAATAAGGTTACCTTTGCCTTGGAGCAAAACGTCGTAACCTCTGCATTCTGTTTTCATTTCATAAAAGTTACCTTGACAGCAGCACATGCAAATTCAAAAAACTTGGCACCGTTTTATTACGGGCAGAATACTCTATCAAATGTAATAATAATATTTAGAAAAAAAATTATTAGTTCCCAAATTATAAACCACGCTGTAGAGTCAAAAATATTTTTAGGCGATGCGCCCTTGTGTACCAATCATTTTTTTCCTTTGATTTTTTTCTAATTTATTTCTTTTACGTGCTACAGACCACGGAGTACCCTGTACATTAAAAAGCTACTAAATATAATAAACTAGACTTTAATATAACATTTATTGATCAAATTATATTTTGGTGGCGCATACTATGGAAATGCTAATCATCTTTTATTATAAGAAAATTTTTAATTTTTGCATACATAATTACGTCAAAAATAAAAAAAGTAAGAAAAAATAACCTTCAAATATGGGAGGTATAGATGCGGCGTAAATTAGACAACCTTATTCTTGTAATTTAACCGACTCTGTATCTTTAATAGTTTTATAAGATCTCAATACTGAGACGTGAAATAGTACTAACTTTGAGTAACTTTTATACCTGTTGTATCTTTTTGATAGTTTTTGCGAAATAGTCGCGCAAAACAAACTAACACTGTTAGAAAGATATCGATATCGAACAACCATTTGCTCAGGTAGAATTTACAGTATAAAAATGAACACAGAAGCAATGGAAGTTTAAAAGGGATGCTCGGTTACACAAAGTAAGGTCTATAAAGATTCAAACAAAATTGTAAATATTATGGTAGCTAAATCTAAAATTGATTTTTCTGTTCCAAATATTGCTTTGCCTCAAACACTTTTAAAATACTTATTTCTGTCGATCTGTGTGGCCAATCAACAGCTGTGCCATCGACTTCATCGAAGGTCATTTTTCGAAGTTCTGTCGTTTCGAATCAACTCTCAAGTGCATGTGGAGTTTGGATGTTAAACTTTAATAATAGTCATATTGACGGCGTATCATCACAGCAGCCTTTTGCAGAGGGTTCGGAACAGAAATGTACATCGTCATCATCGATTCGAGCTCACAATAGAAAGTCATATCACTGCCCTGCGAGACGTGTAATTCTGCTTTCATGAAAGTTTTACTTGAATGCGGACTACGTACGACTCCACTTCCAGCAAGGCGGTTCATGAAAAATAAATCAGTGGATTAAATATATGTCGTGCTGGGAGCGGAAGCAAATATGCAAAAGCCAACTACAAACATTGAGCTCTTTACAAAAATCATGATTTTACCGGATAGGAATTTCTATAGTCAAATCGAGTGCACTTCTGTTGAAACTATATTTGCTTAAGCAGAATATTTTTAATAGCGACATGGTCCACAGGAAATTAAAGGCGAAATGCAAGTATGTTAGTGCAGAAATACATTGTATGATGGTATTCTTTTATCCTATTTTTAATAACTTCTATCCTTTAGCTCTAGATAAATGAATTAATTAAAAATACCATTGAAACATTTTTATGGGGTGTACAAAGCTAGCAATATGTCAATATATGCGTCGACAGCAGCAGACTGAATAAGCAAATTACTGAAAATTAAAATCTGTTTTTTTGGTGCATTTAAATCAATATGATGGAAGTATGTATGCCACCTGTATTTACGAAATATCCATAAATTACCATAATACTGTACATAGTCAAATAATGTATGCGTAGAATGGGAGCTGCAGAGTAACGCTGATAGGTGTTCGGACTTTATGAAGGCGGATAATTATTTCGGTCGATTTCACAAAGTTGGGCTCGCTTAACCATAAATGCTTGTAACTAGTGTCAAGCTTACCAACTACAGCATAAGGTTAAGACCAAAACTAACCACCACCTCGGGAACTGATTGATAAGCCTTAATGGCATTATTCCATCATTTATATGGTATATTACTTTAAAGATAGATGAGCCTCTCCAGATAGTTGACATAATCATTAAAGTTCAAAAATAATATTAGCTGACAAAAACAAATTTGTTTTGCTACAATTAATTTGCGAGTCGCCTAATATTCATAATTTTATCTGGCACTTTTTATGACAATAAAAAGGATATATTTAGTAATGAACTACTCTTAAATTTTGTAGCTACTTTATGCGTAATACAGTTTCTCATTATAGTACATAGTCATTCAGGAATCACTGAAATTCAAAAATTTTCAATGATCAAGAATTGCCATTGGTATGGTGAACATATTGAATTAGCATGATCTTCTGCCTTATCGATCCTTTGTGTCGTTGTTAATTGAGCCTTTTAGAAGAATTGCGCCTCTGTTTGGGTGAACATGGTAATTTACCGTGCTATGCTGTTTTGAATTTGGTTTTGTCACTGCTATATACAGGGTGATTCAGTCATAATGTCATTAATTTTAACCACGCATTCGGGAGGCTTAGTAAAGACAGAAAATCGAAAAAATATTTTTTTTATTCAACTTTTAAGAATCGGAGCAATTACCCTTAAAATTGCCTTTGTGCCACGCCACTGGACCAGTAGATTATTTAACCGGGAGGTACTCAGTTCGAACGTTGAATAACAAAAGCTACGTTGTCATATTTCCTACTTTCATCTGTCAAATTAATTACATAAATTTGGAGGTTAAGTTTTAAGCCCTTTTCATCACAGAACGGCTGGATGCGGCTGCAACTAGATCCGATTTGTGTTCGCGATACCGGGCCTGTGATACTGCGACACCAACTGAACAATCTAATAAGCGGGCATCTGATAAATTTAGTTGAATTGGAGCAACACAACGCAAGGACAAGAATCAGTGAAAGCCGGTTGGAGGTTTCCCCAAGTAAAGTTCAAGCTTTAGAATCAGCCGATTTTTCCAGTCTTCTTCATTGTTTCAACTTGTTTACTGGTTTTAAAGTCAACAACAAAGTGACAAAGTGCTGTGGACAGATGAATGTTATTTTACCAGTGCTGGTATTTTACTTTACTTTGCAGTAAGTAAAGATGAACAGCTTTTCAACCTCTCTAAATGATTAACTAAGTCAGTAGATTGTTTTCTTTTACTACTTCTATTACGAAACATATGTGTTTGATTATTTAATCTGTTGAAGTTTTGTAACTTAAGTATTAAAATGTCTTACACTGAAATAAATAATTTGTTTGCAGTCACAACATACACATTGGTCAGACAAAAATGTACATGTTGCCCATCAGTTTAGCTTTCAGAGCAGATTTGTTGTCAATGTATGAAACAGAGTATTCAGCAATTGTCCAGATTTTCTACAAGATGCCCTGTAAGACAGAGCTTAGCCCATTTTGCTCGCTTTGCAGGAACCCCTGTGAAAGAAGAATGTTGCAAAAAGAATGTTACATTCTGCAGGAAAAGGAAACTATTATGAAAGGTAAACTGGCTCTTTTTATAACATGCAAATTAGTTCTGCCAAAAAATTGTCATAAATTACTCAAAACTATCAAATATGTAGATGATGATTTTGCTTGGCAGGGCAGAATACCGTTTATTGTGATTTTTTCTTATGTGCAATGTTTCATTAAAAACCTCTTTGCTAAATAGATATTCTTGAATGTTATGGTGAATGATTGTTATTTTTCTACAATTAATTTGTAGAACTGTGATAATTGAATTCATTCTTGCCTAAAAATGTACATGACGAACTTGGATCTTAAAAAGGTTAAAATTTTTGAGTTATCAGGGTATTATAAAATAAAACATTTTTATTTTATTTCTTTACTACAATTTTACTTTATTGTTCCCCGTGTGAAGAAAAAAAAGTTTTTCCTAGTGATACATATCTATCTTTTTTGTTGTAAAAATTGTGAATCAAATATACTGAAAGTCCTAACTAAGAATTTTTAGGAAAAGTTTTAAATTTTCAGTCTTAACATTTACGAAAAAAATACCAAAACTGAAAGTTTAAAGTTGAAATTTTGACAAAAACAATTATTTATTACTACCAGCATCACTTTGAAACAATTAAAACCTGTAAGAAAAAAAAAATCAAAATTTCAGTAATGAGAAATTTCGAAGTCGCAATTTAGAAGAAGCAAAGAAAGAAAAGAACTAAAAAGAAAGTAGAAATTACAAGTGAAAATCAAAATTTAATTCCCATAAGGGCAACATTCTTGAAGCATAGAGGACAATCAAAGAGAGCAAATTCCGAATCTAGGTTAATTCACTGAAAAACAATTGACCTACTACAATTGCCCGAATACAAGTCATCGAAATCACAATTCTTGGTTTTTTCCAAATTTGCAAACTTAAAAAGCCAATGCGTTTGTTACTTCAGAATTTGAGAAAAAAGGCTTTTGCCATAAATTATCTGTTCTTTTTTTAGTTTTAACTTTAATCTCAAAATGTAAACTTTTTTTATGAAATTTTAGGTTTGAATTAGATTTTATTTTAAAGTCCCAGTTTGAGAATTTGTTTTTCACTTTTTACCTCAATTTTTAATTTTAAGCTTAACAAATTTCGACATTCTGTCATTTAAAATATTTTTTCGAAAGTTTAACTTTACTCTGGAACTTTAGACCAGTTCCACGAAAATTCGAGTTTGTTTTTAGCAATTTCAACGTTTTTCTTAGAATTTCTAAGTTATAGGTACTATGTTTAGCAGTGGCGTAGCGTGCCTTGAATGGGCCCTGTATCTAAATTTGTTGGGTAGGCCCAAATGAAGGGTAAAGATTTTTCACATCAGCAATAAAAACACTCGCATTGAATTAAAATTATTAAATATTGATTAACGAATGTCACGCGACCCCACTTATTACTTTTTTATCGTGTATAGATTTTTTTTCATTTCGATAATTTCAATTGTTTTTTAAATTTTTGTAATTTTAACTTTCTTTTTTACCAAAATTTCGATTTTTGTTTGAAATTTGAAATACTTTAAAATTTCGAATTTTTTAAAAATGTCGAGTTTTTTAAATGGTTTAATTTTTCTCAAAATTTCGACTTTTTGATCAATATCAAATTATTATTTAACCGAGTAAAAGGTAAAAACTTATTTAAAAAGGTTGACTTCTTTTAAATGTTTGACTTTTTTCAAAAATTGTAACTTTTTTCAAAATTTCGACTTTCTTGGAATTCTTCCTTCCTTGAAATTTTTGACCTTTCTGATAATTTCGACTATTTTTAAAATTTTGCTTTTCGAATAATTCAGATTTTTTAAAATTTGACTAAAAAAAGTTTTGGTAAGATCAAATTTTTTTAAAGGTTTGATTTTTAAAAATTTCGATTTTATTTAAAAATTTAGACTTCAACTTGAACTTTTTAAGACTTAAATATTTCAGCTTTTTTCAAAATATCTTCTTTTTTGATAACTTGAATTTTTTAAGTTCCTACTCTTCAGAAAATTTTTATTTGTTTTGAAAATGTCAATTTTTTTAAATTTTGACTTTTCTAATGATTTACACCCTTAAAAATTTAGGCTTTCTTCAAAAATTTTAAAATAGTTGAATTTTTTTCAATTTGGACATTTTTGTAATATTTTGACCAAGTTTGGAAATTTTAGACTATTTCTCAAGTTTTCATTTTTTTTAATTAAATTTCGAATGATTTTGAATAATTTTAACATTTTTTCAGATTTCAAAACAAATTTCTACTTGTTTTAAAACTTGAAGATTTTTCAAGTTTTTTTTATTCATACTTAAAATTTTTTACGTGTTTTCAAATTTCTTGACTTTTTTCAAAATTCTAATATTTTTGCAAATTTCAACCCTAAAATTTGGACTGAAAATTTCAGCAACTATTTTTCAAAATTTCAAATTTTTTTGGGACAGCGTAATTTGTTTTTAATTTTTTTTTTCAAAATCTCATAATTTTCGCAAACTTCCGTTTTTTTTTTGAAAATTTAGATTTTTTTTTGAAATTTTGTCTTTTTTTGGACTTTTTGAATATTTTGTAATATTTTGAATTTTTGTAAAAATTTTAACCAAATTTAGACTTTTTTGAAAAATTTTAATTTTTCATAAAAGTTTCCATCCTAAAATTTTGGCGAATAGGCCGTAATTCTTTGAAAATTTTGCCTATTTCTAATTTTTGGTTTTCTTTTTTAAAGGGTCATTTTTGCAAAATTTCGACTGAACATTTAGACTATTTTTTAAAATAACAATTTTTTTTAATATTTCGTTTTGTTCAAAATTTTGTTGTTTTTGTAAAATTTCGATTTGTTTTGACTATTATTTTATTTTTCAGCATTTCTTCAACATTTTTAGCTTTTTATAAAAATTATCGTTCAAAAATGTTGACTTTTTTTAAGAACGTTCAACTTTTTTGAAAATTTAACTATTCAAATTTTCGGCTTTTTTGAAAATTTTGACTTTTCTATTATTTTTGACATTTCTTCAGTATATTTAAAAGTTTCAAAAACTTTGAAGATTTGACCAAAAATATCTCAATTTTTTTAAATTTCGCCCTTTTAAAAAGATTTTGAATTGTTTTTAAAAATGTCGGTAATTTTTCCGAACTCTTGAATTTTTTGAAAATGTCAACATTTCCAACATAACAATTTTTTCAAAATTTTGACCTATTTTTGAAAATCGTTATATTCTTTTTTGGAAATTGTAACTGTCTATGACATTTCAGACATTTTTAAAAATTTCGACTTTTTTTCAGTAACTTGGGCCTTTAAATTTTTGACTTAAAATTGAAACTTTTCTTGAAAATTTTGTTCCCAAATTTCAGCATTCTCCAAAGTTTCAACTTTTTATAAGACTTTTTTTTTTTAAAATGTCGACATTTGTCAAAAATTACACTAAAATGTTACAAAAATGTATTTAGAGCTATACATTTTTTACCATTTTTTTAGATCACTAAATTGTGCTGAGTATGTGGAGATGACACGATGATTCATTGGAAAATTGGGACAATACAGGTACACCATCAAGGCGAGGAATAACAATATTTTAACTGAGATTCTCCCAACAAAATCCGAGTATACTGTAATTAATAAAATATTAATTATTGGTATCACAGTTAATGCAAATAAATAAATAAAAGATGTTTCAGGTTTTCTATTTATTTCCTTTAATTTACGAAAGCAGTAGACATGGGCCTTCCTACTAATGTTATATTGCGTCTCAAACTTAAAAGCGGGTAAATTTTAAATCGGCTAAATTTACAATCGATAAAACTGGTGAAATGATTTTCCAAATTTCAGGTCTGCAAAGTCGATAGTTAAAGTTAGTATAATTACTCTAAGAGGTTAAGCGAGTTTCAAGCCCTTCCAAAATCCCAAATAAATCACAGTAATTTGGGAGAATAGGATGAATTTTTGGAAAGCTATAACTTAAATTCTTTCCCAAATTTTTAAATTTTGCATTTTGACCTTTTCTAGATCTTTGAATTTTTTTCATATTTAGAAGCAAAATTCTTAAAAAATCGAAGAACTTGACAGGTCAAACAAATATTACCTCCCATTTATACTTCTTTTGAAAGTCTGGAATATTCTTCGAATGCACTTTTTTCAAAATTTTGATTTTTTTAATCTTTGAAAATATGTTTTTTGTGAAAGGCTGTTATTTTTTCCAGATCTAGATTATATTTCAAAATTTAGAGAGCTTTTTAAAATTTGAACCTTCCCTGAAAATTGCCACTTCCCAGAATTTAGATGTTTTCAAAAATTTCGACTTGTCTGATAATTTCCACATTTCCTCAAAATTTCCAATCTATCAATAATCCTTTTTTTTTAAATCATGTTACAAAATAATTTCGAAATTTTTGGAAATTTTGACTTTTTTAAGAGTTAAATTTTTTTAAATTTTAGGCTGAAAATTTCGAAATTTTCTGGAAATTTTGATATTTTTTAAACGGTTCACCTATGCTTTATAATTTCCACATTATTTTAAATTTCAACTATTTTTTTTTAAATTGCTACCTTTTGCAAACTTTAAATTTTTTAATTTCTAAAATGTTGAAATCTTTTTTCAACATTTATTATTTTTAAATTTGGATTTTTATGAAAAATGGGTTTTTTTGAATGTTGCTAGATTCCGATTTTATTTCAAAATTTCGACTTTTCTTATCAAAATTTTTACGGTGGTGAAAGTTTAGGCTTTTTAAATAAATCCTATTTTAAAAAAAATTCACTAGTTCTTCAAAATTTCGACTCTTGAAAATCTCTGAAGTTTTCATCAAAATTTCAATTTTTATTTGGAAAATTAGTACGATTTCAGAGATTTCTATTTTTCTTTTGAAAATTTCGATGTTTTAAAAATTTAAGTTTTTGAATTACAATTTTTTTATACATGTTTGGATATTTTTTGACATTTTGACTTTTTTAAAAGTTTTGATTTACATTTTTTTTAATTAGCGCTACTTTAGAATGTTCGCCTTTTTTTGAAAATTTCCATCATTTTTCAAATCTGAATATTTCTTAAAATGTTTGTTTTTTTAATTTCAGACTATTTTGCAAAATTTCAACTTTTTAAAATTTCGCACTCTCAAAATTTTTGAAAATTTTACATTTCCTATGAAAATTTCGATGTTTTTCAAAAATTTGACCTTTTCAAAAGTTTGTTTTTTCCAAAATTTGAACCATTTTTTTTTTAAATTCTCATAATGTACACTTTACAGATAAATTTCATGCTTTTTTTTATTTCAAGCTCTTTCTTAGCATTAAAATGAAAATAAATAAATAAAAAAGAACTGCATCTGTTTTCTATTTTATTTTAAAGCAGCTTTTTACATGGTTACATTATTTCATACAATAAAATGTAACATAAAAAATGAACGAGAGGAAACAGGTTAACATTTAGAAAGATCAAAAATGCCTCAAATGTTGACACCTCATTCAGTTCATTTTGATTGTTGCTAATTTCCACAAATCCTTCTTTAATGCTTTGCTGTAATGTAGTGTTCGAAAGATTTTAACTTTTAGGTGTAGCCAGCAATTTCAGTATTTTTACTCATTAGTCAGTATTACTGTACCTGGCTTTCAATGGGCCCTGTGAAAAATATTAAATTTAGGCCTCGCAAAAAACAATAATTTCATACATACCACCTGAACATAATTTCGACAATTAAAAAAAAGTCATCATCGTCTTAAACACTTTTGTGTCCTATTCTTATCTTGCACCCTGTGCATTTGCACCTGCCTCTTTACAGCCATGGTAATCAATGAACAAAATAGTTCCTTAAAAACTTCGTTGTTTCTGGTCTGTAGTGTAAAGTTTCACATTTTGTTGAAAATATCCTTCTCTAATTTCATTATTCTGAAGTTGGTAAATTACTGAAGAATTTCAGTGTGATATCTTTGCAGATTTACAATACCTAGTTTAAAAATATATTAAAAATTGTTTTGATTTTATGATTTATGTGTTACCTTGAAAAATGATTGGTCCTATCAGATTTCGATGTACATCTGTCCTATTTTTTCTGGATATAATGCTTTTTACTCTCACATTTTGTGAATCATGTATCCCATTGATTCAAACCAGTGTTCAACTGAGATGACTTTAATTGTGTTCAAGGATGTACAAGTAGATGCAACTAAAATACTAAGTTGCTGCTGAACTTATCACATGAATGTTCTTGGTGAACTTTTCATTATTGCTTCAGCCCCTGCATCAGCATTGTTTGCGCATTTTCCTTGTGCTCCAGGCAGACTCAGTTTTCCTAAAGTGCAGGAAATCTCCAACAAAATTAAGAAAATCACTCTGCAAATATCTCATGCTCAAGCGAGCTTGTGCAGTAGTTTCCTCTGTGCCCCACTCTACCAACTTTTTGCGGCACGATCTGCTTCACTAAACAAATTTGTAACTATCCATAGTTTTCAAATAGTCCACAAAAAAGTTATGGCATTTAGTCCCCAAGTCCTCGATGCAATTTCACACGAAATAAACCCACTTTCGATCACCATTCACCTTTTAATCAGTTCGAGATCGTTCCATAAGAACCACTGCTACAAACATTTTTTGTTTCAAATGAAAACCATCGTAAAGAAAGAACAAACAGCGACAGAACTATTTCACCACGGTATTCGTTTAAAAAGCAGGTAGGAAACCTCCGTAATGAAAAGCAGAGCATGATAAACAAAACCACAAAAATTCACACTATTGACAGTTGACAATGACAGGTGACCATTGAACTACTTTTACTTCATAGATAACAATATGCAATAAGAAATCGCCTGCCTTTTTCTTTTTCGTTACTTGCTCTTGCTTTTGTTCGCTATAACCTCTTCTAACAAGTCATTAGACAATCAAAGTACACTGGATGACTTTTTTACTTAAACACTGAATAGTTCATTCTGCAGCCGCCACCCGGATTTTGTTCATATTACATCAAACATTAAATTCTTTTATCTATTATAATTATTATGCATTCCTGCAATTCGCATTACATATGTTAAATGATTTAAATCTATTTATCATGTCTAACAGCGTTGTTTCAATTAACGCTAACAGTATAACGAAAATATTTTAAATTTTGGCAACGCCGCATCCAAGCTGACAGAGGTCAATTTGGATATGTCATACCATATACTTAATAAGTATATGTATCATACGAAGCTACATGACCGCCAGTGGCAGCCTGAAAAGGGGTTTTAATTATGATTTGAAATGATTTTTTTTTCGGCGAAAATGTATTATAAACATATATTTTTAATAGCGGATTCGTATCATACTTATTTTTCTCTACCTTCTGTTAAAATTAATGACATTATGACTGAATCACCCTGTATATACAGGGTGTTACAAAAGTCCGGGCCGCTACTTCAGGAGCATATTCTACACATTAAAATATGAAAAATGTTAAAATACATTATTTTTTTAAATTGCCTCCCAACGGAGATATGATCATTTAAAGATGGCGCCCCTAAAGTGTTTTTTTTACTACAAAAAGTTAACGGTTAGTAGCAAAGTCATGAAATTGGGCAAGCAGTTAAAGAATTGGATAAGGCATATTCTCATGTAACATATTTTTTAAATAAGCAGTAGCGTGGTGTGTAGGGGGTTGCCCGCGATTATTTTTTGCCGTAACTTTTTTGTATTGCAATATTTCGACACAATAGTGCCATAATCGTAAAAAGCAACATTTTTTATACAAAAAAGGTACTTTTTCTCAAAGTCGCTAAAAGTAACCGTTTCCGAGAAAAAAGCGTTTAAACAAAATTGTTGCATTTATTAGAATTCGTTTTGCAAATTTCTAATTTATCCACTACTAACTGCATTGATATAAAAATAGTACAAAATTAAGAAAAAAAAAATCAAAGCAAGTGTTCGAAATTACTGCCCCCTGCAGCAATACATTGCTCGGCTCGTCTTCTAAGGGAACTCCTTACTCTTTCGCAAATGCCTGGTGTATTGTGAATCTGGTTGAACCCATTTTCAATTCGTTCACGAAGATCACGAAGATCATTGATATTGTCAACTGGTGTGGAGTAGACGATCTGCTTTAGATGTCCCCATAAGTAGAAATCGAGTGGGTTGAGGTCAGGAGACCTAGCTGGCCATGGTATCGGACCTCCTCGACCTATCCATCGTTGATTATTCAAAAATTCCCCAGCAACTGCACTAAAATGGGCAGGTGCCCCATCGTGCATTATCCACATTCGCTGTCTTGTTATGAGTGGAACATTTTCAAGTAACACGGGTAACTCTGTTTGCAAAAAATGTCTATATGATGCTCCTGTTAACCTATGAGGTAAAAAAAACGGTCCAATTATAGAGTCCCCTATTATTCCTCCCCAAATGTTAAGTGAAAAATGTTGCTGATGTCTCGACTGAATAACTGCATTGGGATTTTCAACTTGCCACTGATGCATGTTGTGAAAGTTAAGTATCCCGTTTCTGGTAAAACCCGCTTCGTCCGTAAATAATATGAGCGATGGAAAGTTCTCATTTTCAGCGATCTTATGCAATAGCCAATTGCAAAATTCTATTCTTGGAGGATAATCAGCAGCAAGTAACCCTTGCACTCTTTGAAAATGATAGGGGTAAAATTGGTAAAATTTCAAAATTCGCCAGATAGTTACGTGATTTACTCCTTCGGCTAAAGCAAGTTGTCTAGTGCTGACACATGGATCTTCTTCAACTCGCTGAAGCACACGCTCCTCTAAATTAGCAACTTCTGCGTTTGGCCTTCCAACACGTTCACCTTTGAAAACAAAATTTCCTGTTTCACATAAACGAGCATGAATTTTCTGGAACAATTTTTCTCCTGGTAGGTGTCTATTAGGAAAACGTTCAGCATAAAGCCGTCTTGCTTCAGCACGATTACAATTTGCAAGCCCGTACATTAAATGCATATCGGCCATTTCTTGATTTGAATAGTCCATTTTATCAAAATAATGAAAAGTTAAAAAACTACTATACTTACTATTGACAACAAAAACTGCTAAAGTTTACAGCTTACGACCAAATTTTATCAGTGACACAACGTCAATCTCTGGCAGATATTGTCAAGTACAATTGTTTTCTTTACGATCAGTTTGCATGACCAACTTATTTTTTCTTATACAAATTAGTTAGAATTTCGAAGACGGGATAGGATTATTTAAACGCCTTTTTCTCGGAAACGGTTACTTTTAGCGACTTTGAGAAAAAGTACCTTTTTTGTATAAATAATGTTGCTTTTTACGATTATGGCACTTTTGTGTCGAAATATTGCAATACAAAAAAGTTACGGCAAAAAATAATCGCGGGCAACCCCCTACACACCACGCTACTGCTTATTTAAAAAATATGTTACATGAGAATATGCCTAATCCAATTCTTTAACTGCTTGCCCAATTTCATGACTTTGCTACTAACCGTTAACTTTTTGTAGTAAAAAAACCACTTTAGGGGCGCCATCTTTAAATGGTCATATCTCCGTTAGGAGGCAATTTAAAGAAAAAAATGTATTTTAAGCATTTTTCATATTTTAATGTGTAGAATATGCTCCTGAAGTAGCGGCCCGGACTTTTGTAACACCCTGTATATATATATATATATATATATATATATATATATTTTCCTTGTATTTTTTTATTTCTCATTTATTCTTTCTTATGTTCCTGAAGAAGCCCTTTACGATGGTGGGTGAAACGTAGGACACGTTTGATATGAGCCAATCACGAAAGAAGTATATCTTGTACATCAATGACATTGCATGAAAAATATAGACACATTAAATGTTTAGTACTATTTTTTCATCAAATGTAAATTAATTTTCTAAAAATTATTGAAAAAAAAATACAAAATATAACATTTGAAGTTTACTCAAGAAAAATATCCAAGTAATGGGAAATACTCCACTTGACAAAAATATAGTAAAAAATTTAAATTGAAATTTCTGGCAAAATATATGTTTCGCAGTTACGATTTTAAATTTAGGCAAAAATAAAGGTTTTTACATTTAAACTGGAAAATTTTAGACATAACGAGAAATAAGAAACACCCGATATTTATTTTAAAAAAATGTTGCAATTTTCAAGCTTTAAAATTTTAAGCTTATAGAGCCGGATATTCATACAAGAAAATAGAGAAATAATAAAAAAATGTAAGAGAAAGTAGAAATTTAAAATTTCATTCGAAATTTGGAGCAAATGGGAGGTTTGAGATTGAGGTCGTAAATTTTAGAAGCACACTTATATTACCACAAGAAGTATAAACGAACTTAAACTGAAAATTTTGAGAACCAAAAAGTTAGTATATTCTGTCCAACAATAAGTTAAAAAATCCATTTTTCGTGAATATTAAACTGTTAAGAGTAGTAAATAAGAATTCTTCATTTTTCATGTAAAAGCTTAGCCATCCATAAGTCTGGAGACAATTTTATGAACAGTTGCGCTGGGCCTTTAGACCACTCATCTCTGTTAAAAATAGTTAAGGTTAATAGATAAGGAAGTATAACACTGCGACGTGTACGATTAGATGCGCATGCGCGTTCGGAAGTGGTCGATCATGCAGGAAATGAATATTCTTACTATATAAGGATATATTTTAAAATTAGGTGTTAGTATCTTTCTGAAGATGATAACTTGGCTATCGAAACGCGTTAGAGCAACCTTTGTTGTGTTTTTTAATTTTTCTTGGTTTCAGAGGAAAAGATTTGTATTTCATTAATTAAGAGAATACAAAAAAAATGTCTCTTTCTAACACATACTTTTTTCTAAAATTAATCACAATATTATGGTACTGGTAATTGTGTTGATAATGTCTCAGGTAAAAAGCATTCATTCGCAGTCTGCAATAAGTCGATAATTAACATAGTTTATGAGGTCGTCTCGGATTGCATTAAAATGTTCGATTTCAAGTTCAATTACTGCTTTGGGGGCAATTTAATAAACCTGTGCTAACCCCGAAAATATTTATTCGAAATAATGTAAAATACAAATTTATTTTGCATTTTATCTTTCGGCTAAATCATTGGAATGCAAGCACCTATTCTGCCATAAAATATTTTTTTCTCAACAACCCTTACGATATAGAAAAATCCTGCAGCTTTTCAAAAATTTATGACCCAATGTCTACCAACCCTATCAAAATTTAAATTTTATCTTTAGAAATTTAGATTAGGAGAAACGGTCATTTTTTACACATTTTAAGCTGTATTTTTGAGACTATTAGAGCGGAAATTATAAAAAAATATTTTGGAAATCCTAGATGTAGCTCTTTTAAATAATACCTGATATATAAACTAAAACTTGATTTTTCTGTGATCAAATTAACCCCCATTTTATTTCAAAATATTTTCTATTTTTAATCCTCGGCTGAGGGTATTTCAGTAGGTAGAAGATCATCGAGAACTAATGCTGTGCACAATTATAAATTCTTACGTGAGACAGTTTTCGAGGAAAACCGGATTCGAACGGACGGACACGAGAATGAGATTGTAAGGGTTTCGTTTTTTCTTTTAATGTACCAAATCTGCAAAATTTTTAACTTTAAATTTAACTTGAGAACATCCAATTCAAAATCAAATGTTCTATTTTTTTCTCAAAGTTTAATGAATGTTTACATGACTATATCCTTCGTAATTTCGTTTTTTATTTTCATACTTAACAAAAAAAAGTAAACATTAAAAAAATAGGTTAATGGCAAATTTTATGTTTTCTACTTTTGACTTTTTTCTGGGTATTTCATGTTTTAAACTCGAACCGAAAGAAAATGAAATTTTCAAATCTAGGTTCAAATTTTCGAGGAAAAAGTTAAATTTTTGCAACATTTGTCTAGGTAGACATTTAAAGAATTGAATTTAAACATGTCACCCATTCCTTTCACTCTCTTACTGCTTATTTTTCCTCTCAATTCTATAGATAAGTACTTTATGAATTGGATTCTTTCTGTTAAGGTGAAACGTTTTATAAAAAAATTTTTGATGACATTTATTTGAGAGAATTATGATGTAATTAGGGAATTAATTTCTTATTATAAGTAAAGAATTGATAATATTCAGTTAAAAAAAACAAATAATGCAAATTGCCCTTTAGATTTTACATATTATAATATAGCTTTACTTATTATTGTATAGATATATTTTGTGGGCGGATACGATTTTGCAATATAAATCAAATACAAATTAATGAATGCGATCTATTCTGTGATTTATCTGTAAATCTTACATGACCAAAAATTATTATATGGATAGAGGCACATTATGACCAGGCCCGTTGACAGGTGCTGTTGTAAACTGTAAACATGCAATAGTATCTTTTCGGTCCTCGCGGCGAGAATATTACGTAATTGATGGCAAACACATTACAAATTAATTAACTGTGCAAAAATTGTTTGCAGCAGTTGACATAGTACGAAAATAATTGCAGTTATTTTACATTTTTGTTTTCCATAAAAAAACGACGAACGGTGTGACGAAAAATAAACATTCATGGAACTGCATTGAAATAATTAACAAGTCTAAGCAAAATCAAAACAGGAATTTAAAACCACATTTACTAAAAATTTATATTCAGTACTTGAACAGCCGATTTCGGAGCATCTATAAATAAAATTCGAAGCAATAACTGGCAGACAACTAGCAGCCTAAATCATAAAATTTTTTAGCACATAAAGAAAGAAACTGTTACACAGAAAGAGTTTCTCGAAGTTTAGTCCTTAAGAGGGTGACAATATGTATTAGATTTCACACTTCATTACGAATGATTGTTATCTGAAGTTGTATATATACGCTAGCACTTGCTGGAATAGCATTAATCAAAGAAAATGCCTTAATAATTAATAACCCATAGCCTCCAGTGGGATAGAAGCATTTTGAGAAATAAATTAAAATAAAGAAAATTTCTGAAAATTTCGACTTTAATTTCAAAACTTTTAAGTGAAATATTTAAAATTGTATATAAAAACTACATTTAAATTTCAAACTCGACAAAGTTTTAAAAATCTTTCTCGAAATTTAATTTTTTTTTTTAAAAAGTGACCATTGTAGTAAAATTTTAAGCTCGAAGATTTGAGATTTTCAGTCCTAATCTTTTATTCCAACATCGAAATTTGATTTTTCTGGACATGTTATGGTCCGAAAAAAATTTGGAATGCATCTAGACGCTAAAAATTTCCTGTGTAAAATCAAAATTTAAATATTAAAGTCCAAAATTTGAAAATAAACTGAAAACTTTTAGATTTTTTTTACATAAATGTCAAACTTTTTAAGTTAAACGTCGTATTTATTTTGCAAAAATTAGAGCTTTTCTCAAAGTTTCGATTATTTATTTATTTTTTCTTTAAGATGAAAATTTAACTTTCTATAGATCTCGATTGTAATCACGGAATTCAACTTAACCTTCAAATTTCAATAATTAATTGTAAGAATGCAAATATCATAAACAGTGATATTTGTTGTTTGCTTTCTGAGGAGCTTTCTCGTGACACGACATGCCATTAATTTTTTCTATTTATAAGTCCACCGATGTAAAATTATATCAAAACATTTTTTAAAATAATTCTCCCATAAGACGACTTAAGCACTTCTAATTTTTTGGCTGTTAAGCATCAAGTTAATCAATTTATGTCACTTTTTCCGCACTCTGCAGGACATTTGGCAACAAAAATATCCCCAAAGTTGATTACATCAAAAGCCTTTCAAGTTCTGCAAACAAAAGCATTCGTAACCAATAACAATACCTTCTTCCGTGAGTTAGCAGAATTTAAAGACAATATTACAATAGAACTTTGAGTAAAACAGTCTCGTATAACACAATTTGATTTATTTCATTGCACTGAGTAAATTTCGAAACAAAGTGAAATCCAGTTTAGCTCTCTGTTTTCTCTTCAGCGTGTGGTATCGATCTGAAACAGCAGGCATTGCCTCCTAATTAGAGGCTCTCTGGGTAAATTAAAGTTAAATAGTTTTCATTTTCTCGTTAGTTCATGACCGCCTGGACGCTAGTGCCAGTAATGTACAATTTTAAGCGTACGGACCTGAGTTAGCGCTACCAACTTTTTCCATTATGTGTAGAAATAATTTGCAAAGTTTATGACTGTACGAATACACCAACACATTGAAGTTTGCTTAATTAAAAAAAAGACGGAATTTCATTTGTGGACAAAGTTTATAAAATTAGATGGGAGCTCGGCATATAATATTTAGACTACAATAAAGACAAACGTATACTTCGCAGTGTTTTAAAATTCAACAGAAACTGGAGTTTTAAAACTTTTAAAAAGGTAACTGTCTTAATTTTAATTTTAGATAAAAATAATTATTCAATGTTTCCATAAAAATTTAAAAATATATTTTATGAATATATTATTACCACTATAAAAGCAAACTTTGAATGAGACCTAGATATTTTTTCTTTATTTTCGAAAGTGTCGAATAAGAAAACTATGAAATTAATTGAAGGCAAAAAAAAATATTTTCTTGTTCTGTTGTGCTATTACTTTCTATAAATTTCTGCATAATCATAAAATTACTTAACCTACTGCTCCTTTGAAATAAGTTTTCATATTTTGATTTTTTATAGAGATAAGCGCAATATCGATATTTATATCTATAAATGAAGATCAACGTTATTAAATAATTAAAAAATAATTAAAGATTTTCGAAATTCCTAGATTTAATTTTTAGAAATTAGTTCTTTTTGACAGGATAAAGTTTAGAAAACAATAACAGTTAAATTGTAAATAGTTTAAGCTTCCTAAAAACTTTCAAAAATGAAGCCAAACTTTTTGGAAAAAATCTAAATGATGATTATGTAATCAAACAATTTTCTAAGAAAACATTATCTAAGAACTGAAATCGAACTTTTGAGAATAAATTTTGACGTTTCTCAAAAAAAAAAAACGTGAATGATTTGGTTAGAAATTAAACACCAAAATAATATTAAAAATGAAAGCATGACATTTTTCTTCAGAAATTCCCAGTAGGCTCTGTGCCTGTCAACAGATAAAATATATGTCACTGACTCTATTTTGTCCATTGCTGTTTGTAGCTCGTTTCGAGGATGAAAATGTGGAAATTATAAGAAGTTCGGATTTTAACACCACATAGTAATATAGCAACATAATAATATAGCAATAATATAATAGTAGAGAATAAGGCAAGTGCATGGAAACAATAGAATTTTGTAATGAAATATGTTACAACATTGAAAATTCATCTATTGAATAACTGGCTCATATATAACAAGACTAGGCTTTTAACATGAAGAAAACAGATGGAACGGTTTATAAGGAAAGTGTTGTTAAATTGATGTGGAACAGTGCCGCCAAACAATTACAAGAATTGATGTTCACCAAATTTCAAATTAAATTTGATCCATTTTCCGATGTTGAAGTTACGGAGGCATTATCTACGCGTGATGCTAAGCGTCGACAATTACAAACAGATCCTTCTAAAAGAAAATCAAGTTTTGCATTATTATCCAATGAAGATTATAACAGAATTCTTAACATGTGGGACGAAGATACGCCAGAGGGTCTTCAACGCAAGTTTTTCCAGGTTTCTTCTCGATAACTGATCTGGCGAGATAGGGAAGGATGTTCAGCTAGTGTAAAATACTTTTTAGGAGGAAAGACTATCCAAGGAGGATCCAAGAAATATCTAAATACTAATTACTTAAACTCTGAGGTAACCCATATTCAACTTTTTCAAAAATTACTCCAAAAACGAGGTAAAACTGATATATCATTTTTAACTGCACACCCAAATTGGAATCATCCACAATCAAAGGGGTGCACAGCGGGTCGAAATTAATAATTTTTGGCCAAAACTTTGAAAATTATAAAACTTACTTTATAATAGTTAATCATTACAGAAAAAAATACTTAAAAAATTATCACCAAGAGAATTAGGGGTTGAAATTTTAACTAATTTAAAAAAATAATTTGGAAATAATTTAATCCAAAAGTAACACAAAATTAGTAAAACAATTATTTTTTTGCAAAAATAAAGTGTAATAAGAGGTATGAAATGGTACGAGTCAAATTGAATCAGTCGTTAACTCCTAAAGTGAAAATTTCTCTCATCATTATGTTTAAAGCGTTATGGTAAAAAAGGCGCAGCTAGGCGCAGCCAAAAACTGTAGAACATCGAAGTCCATACTTCATTCAATATAAAAAAAATACGAAAAAGCTAAAGTTTTTAAAGTAAATATGAAACAAACAAAAATATTAATTTTTCTGATTTTACTGCACGGATATCTGATACCTTTTAACTGATGACAAACTTTGTCATAACCCGCATGGTATTTTTTTAAATGAAAAATTGATCTACAGTAGGACACTGAACTTGTTCCATATGACATATGGTTAATTTTTCAAATTATCAAGTTATATGGCAATCGCAAATATACTAAAATCTCACTGTGCAACTATTCATTAAAACGCCTCTTCGTTCTAAGGGCTGCAGCGTAAAATGGGAAAATATATAAGAATTAGAATCAATTGTTTCTTTAAGAATAAGCTTTATTCCTGCTAATAAACCGATGGTTAAGGTATTTTCCTTAAGTCCTTCTTAGTTTTGGTCAGAAATTGCTCAAATTGACCCACTGTGGGGTGGTACAAAAATTGCCTTGTTGAAAAAAAATACAGCTTTTAAATGGTTAAAATCTGCTTCCACTGAGTTTGGCATTGATACCATGAAAGTGAAGATTCCTAACCATTCAACGAGGACAAGTGCAGTCTCCAGCTTAGCAAAGAAGGGATCAGCGAACAGCAGCTGATGAAGATCACAGGACATAATAACAGCCAGTCAATCAAATCTTATTCGCAAATGGACATTGATCATTATAAAAGCCTTAAACAAGCTATGAAAGACATTCCCAATTCCAGTCACCGTATCTCATTAGGTTTAGAAAATGAATCAGGAATTGTTTGTAATACCTGTGTGTTTAACGTTAATAATAATTATCACAATAATGAAAACAATATTAAGTAATAACAATTAATTTATTATTTATATTATGAAACTTTAATTTTAATATATCTCAATAAATACTTTCAATAGATGTTTAAATTAAGCTGTCTCTTTTTTTGTTCATTTTTTTTAAGTATATAGACTGCAAAGTTAATTTACAAATAATTAGTTAGAAGCCTATGGCATAAATGAAGCATCTTCCTTGAAATTTAGTTATATGAAATTAAAGACAAATTAACAGAATCTTAAGCAATCCATTTTAATTTAAGTTTTGCTAGTAACATTTACCGAAAATATAGTTTTTGTAAAATATTATTCATAACAAGTAATTTTTTTCATTTTATAATATTTATATTGAGTCTCTTATATAGGTTGAACCAAATTTGATTTCCACTATAGGGATCTCGTAAACTTTTAGAGATACAAGGAAGCTTAAATGGGCAAACTAGTGCAGAATTTATTACCCAATACTTCTTCGCTAAGAAAACAATTGAATTTCAATTTGTCTTTATTTTATATTAAAAACAACTGAAAATCTCCAGTTTTAAAAGTGCAGCTATAACTTGTTTATATGAAGTCTGATTAAAAACATTCAAAAACAGTAATTAGTTGTTTTTGAGGCCTTTTTATTGGTTTAAGTTAATTTTTTCTAAATTTAACTGTTTCCGAAAAAATTATGTCAACTTCGTTATTTCTTATTAACGCCATATTTAATTTTATTCATTTTGAATTTGGCATATTTTTTTGATTGAATTGATATACCGGGTGTTTTTTTTTAGTTAGGAGGTTACCTTTATGTGAGGCAATTGAAGCTAAACTACCTTTCAAAAATATCTTAAACTTCCTCCCACTTCCGGTTATACCGGAAGTATACATCAACTTTCTTATTTTAAATGGCAACCCTCAAATTTTGTACTTTATTTGGATTTTACGTAGAAAAATAAGGTGAGTATGTTTATTGCTATTTTTGATAGTTTTAAAGATATTTCAATTTTTCGAAAAAAAAATGACAGAAAAGAGAGTTATTTTGACTCTTTGTATCTTTTTTATTATTTGCAGTAAAACATGAAAGTTGGGTTGAAGTCATTTTAAAAAATTAGTAATATAACTTTTTTCTTCTTTTTATATAAAAAATCCAAAAATGATTAAAAAACATATAGTTCCCATTTAAAAAAACAGAGTTTTTTTTGAATAAAACAAAAACAGCTGAGATTATAAAATATCCATCACCCTGTATAATAAATGTAAAATCAGATTACGTTATTATAGTCTTTATAACTTTCCGTCACTTCAATCCAAATGTCATGTTTTTACTGCAAATAATAAAAAAGGTACAAAGAGTCAAAATAACCCTCTTTTCTGTCATTTTATTTTTGAAAAATTGAAATATCTTTAAAATTTAAAATAAGAAAGTTGATGTCTACTTCCGGAATGACCGGTAGTGGGGGAAGTTGAAAATATATAAACATGCTATACTTTAAATGTGGCAAAGAGGGTTAAATGAACAATTTTTTTATTTTTAAACAAAAAAATTAGAGTATGCTATGCAAGAGCCACAACTGTTTATAATAAAAATACAGTACCTAATTACGTAACAATAATTATTACAAAACTAAAACTATTGTAACAAACAGTGCAATATTTAAACAGTTATTAATAGAATCTTAACGTGCATACACCGCTTTAAATGGTGTAATTCTATGAAGTCGTGTAGATTTTAAAAAAATTTTATTAGTTATTTTTACAAAAATTCCTTTAACATTAAATACTTATTCATGTAAGGTAAAATATATAACAATCTAACCTTAGACATGATTCTCATATTTATGCACATTATCCATCTTAAAATATTTAACTTCTAGAGAAGTCTAGAACGCACACTTGCGTATGAGTCATGGAAAAGTCATCCTTAATAAAGCTCTTACAATGTTCTGTGGTTTTTCAATAATAATTATTGCTTTTCTAGAAACTCTATTTTTTATTATTTAAAGTTATGGCACTTGAGTCGCCTACTATAATTTTTTATTTAAAAATAAAAAATTAGTTCATTTAAACCACATTGCCACATGTGAAGTATGGCATGACATATATCATATTAATCAGAAAAATATACCAAATTCGAAAATGATTAAATCCTATACGGCGTCCATAAAAACTAATAATGTTGACACAATTTTCTCGGAAACAGTTGAATTTAGAAAAAAATTATGTACATCAATAAAAAGGGCTCAAAAAACAACTTATTACAATTTTTCAATTTTTTCAATCGGACTTCAATTAAACAAGTTACAGCTAATTTTTAAAATTGGCGATTTTTAGTTTTTTCTAAATAAAATCAATCTCAGCGGAATAATATTAGGTGTTAAATTCTGCACTACTTTTCCCATTTAAACTTCCTTGTATCTCTAATAGTTTATGAAATTGGTTCAACTTGTGTATACCCAAAAAATATGTTTATAGAATTTTAGTAGTAGGAAACAAATTTTGTTTGTTAAAAATAATGTATTCTATTAGCTATCAACAAATCTCTGTTAGTACAGTGAACGAAAGGCTGTAATTTTAAATATATTTTTTTGTCACAAAGAGAACTTTTTTTAGTTACATGAAATAATTAAAAATAAATTAGCAGAATCTTAAACAGTCTATTTTAAATTAAGTTTTGCTACTAAAATTCACCAAAATTATATTTTTTTGCAAAATATTCCTGATAGAACCATTTCATTTTTCATTTTGTAATGATTTCGGGGTTCTGTGTCCGAGAAATACGTTCCTAGTATTTTACTTGCATGAAACAAACACTTGTTCTTCATAAATAAAGTATTTTTTCAAGTATCAACAAATCTGTTACTAAAGTGAAGCTTTATTTTTACAATTTTTGTTTGTCAAATATTCGTTAATAATGATGAAAAGTTTTACTTTAAGGCAAATATGAGGCAATGGGATTACATTTTTTTTTTTATATTTTTATATTTTACCAGCTTTAGTGGCTGCATATAAAAATAAATAAATAAAAGTTCGATAGTAAACAGCCTGTTTAGGGAACTTATTTTGCAGCTAAATACAAAATTGCCAATTAAAAGTTTTTGCTCAATTTGTGCATCAATTTTCATGATAATTGTACTACAATTCATTTTATTTTGCTTTCTTATATTCATACAGTCTTTAGCATTTTAGCAATGATTATTGTTCTTGGACGATGACAAATTCAAAATCAACCAATCTGACCTGTTAGCTTTGTTCAAATAACCTGTATATGTATATTAATACATATACAGATTACTTGAACAAAGATTAGAAAAAATGTATATGAAATGAAACGAAAAGACTTTTCAATACATAGAGTTTCTTAAAAATAAAAGCAAATTACGTCTTACCTTTGGCCCTCCACCTGGGAAAAACCTGACCTACAATATTAATAAAAGTTATAGGGAAATAAGATTGACTTCTAAATTTGATTTTTCTCTAATAAGCTAAGTTTTTCTTTAATGAAAATTAAACTATTTGACCAATCCTCACCAGAATTAACAGGGCTCCATTCTCAGAAAATACGAATCAGTAGAAGTAAGAATGGTAAAAGTCAGTAAAGAATCCTTGCAGCAATTTTAGAATTAAGTAAATGAGATTATGGTTTAGAAAAGAGTTCACTTTTATCCAAAAAGGTTATTGCAACTGATTTGGTTGCAAAATTACCTGCGATATGGTATAATGGTATAATGAAAAGTCGAGTTTTGGGAATTTACCGATAAAACAAATAATCTAAACAGTAGATAAGTAGAAAAATTTTGAAAAAAAAACCGAAGAATTTGTATAGGAATTCAAATTTAAATTATAAACTTCGACAAAAGGAGTAGAATGTCGGAATTAATTGAAAAAAATAATGGAAACCTCTGAAGTAGAAATTTTTGGTTTAATTAAAATGATAACTTTGGGTAAAAAGATAAGACTGAAATGAATTTTAACATAAAAAAAAAGTTTGGAAAAAACAGTATGACTAAAATTCTCCTGAAATGTCAAAAAGAGTTTGTATGCATTTCGGATCAACTTTTAAGAATTTTAAAAAGTATATATTTCTCGAAATCTGAAGTTTAAAATCAGATTCTTAAAAAAAGCAGTAAAAACTAAAAGAGCAAAATTAAGAAAAATACTAATATTTAAAAAAAATATGATTTATAAAAAAAAGTTTGCAATTTTTAAAATCCAAAAAATATTCAAATTTCGAATTAAAATAAAAACCAAGACAAAATTTTAAATTACCAACTTCTTCTGATACATTAAATCAAATGGGGATTCCAAGAGGTGAAAATTGTTAGACATAAAACATTTGTTAATTTGAACATTTCGACATTTGTCAAATCTAGTGTGTAACTGAAAATCTTATTTTTTTTCTTAGAATTTCTGGTACATCTAAAAATTTTGATTTAAAATTCCGATTTTTTTTTCTTTCGAAATTTTAAGAAGAATCTTAAATAAATTAGGAGTTTTTTAAAATAAATTTTTTCCTCAAAATTTGAGATTTTCATTTTCAAGGCCCATTATTTTTTCGATGTTTCGACCTCAAATTTAGAGTTCTTTTTCTTAGAAATTGCGCCCTTTTTTAATATATATTTTTTCTCGATTTTTTTCAATTTAATGTTTGTCTCATAACTTGTAAGCCTACTTTCGCTTCAGCATTGAAGAATTTCTACTTTTTAATCTTTATTTTTTTTTTTGAAAATTTTACCTTAACCTTCTTTTTGAAAATCTGAGACAAAATGTTTTTAACTTTCAATGCAATATTGAGTTTAATTTCAAATCCAGGTTTTAGGAATTCAACTTAATTTTTTGTATAAATTCGAATTTTATGAATTCGATCTAAGAAAAATTTGAAAAATTTGTATACCGCACACTACTTCTACTGCGGTTACGCCATTGTTTTGGACATGACTACTAAACTGTTGCAAATTATTTACAGATTTAATTTTAAATTTTTAGTTGTTTATTGTTTTAGTTTGGCGATTTGAAATAAAAATATTTAAAACAGCCGAATATGAAAAAATAATTTTGAGCAAAAGTGTGACATGAATAGAAAAATTTCCTTAGGTCGAAATTAGGAGAAATTATACCAAAGTGGAAGATTTTATTTTAAAGGTAAATAAAATTTGAAGAAAGTTAATAATAGTTTAAAGCTTAAACTCAAAATTTCTTAAAGAAAATAACAAAATTTTATGTTTTAATTCAAAATGTTTGAATAACTGCAAAAACTGAAATTTTGTAATTTAGAAGAAGTTGAAATTTCGAAAAAACTCTATATTTATACACTTAGACTCGGTCCGGATTCGACATCGTCAGGATCCGGATGTGGCCCGCAGGTCACCTGTTGACCTCAGGTTACTCTTTGCCCACCCTTCGTCTAGATAGTTCTTTGAAAATCTCGTCATAATTGTTAGATTTACGAGGTTGCTACGATGGTTTTGTAGGAAACATTTTTAGGAAACCAATGATTTTCTTACTGATTCCAACCACAAAATCAAGAATTTTTGAATAACATCCAAAGTTCAAATTTAAAGGAGTAAAATGTGTGAAGTTTGAATTTAACTAAAAGATTTTCACAATATTTACATATGAAAATTTGAATTTTCCATTCTTTTATTAAAATTTTTACAATAAGAACAGTTTACATCTAAGAGCAACTTTTCTAAAGTATACATGCATACAAGACAATCGAGAACAACAAATTTTTGTGCAGTTCGATTTTTTGACTTTTTATTTATGAAGACTCGTTTTCTCTAGAGAATTTCCGAACTTTGAAATATTTTGTCAAGTAAAATGTCCACCGATTATTAGAACATTGTCTTTTAAAACAGTAGTTTATTGCCATATATATCTTCATTCTCGCGTTGAAGTAGTCCAAAAGCATAATATAGTCACCTTTTTGCAAATAAATTGTTTTTTTTGAAATAGAAAAATAATGTAGTTATAAAATTCGTATTAGTGATTGTGTAGTGTAAGAAACTCTCTAGAAATACTTGATAATGGGAAGCTGTCGCGAGAATAAATCATAGAGCAGATAAGAGTTCTACAGAGCGATCGAGAATGATTGACCGTGCCGCTTCATACTGATTTTTTCTGTGCCGCGAACCTATTTTAGAAACCAGTACTAAAATCACGAGCGCAGGTAGGTTAGGGTTATGGGGATTCTGAAATGTGTATGAAAGTAAATAACACTTTGACGTTAAATGAAGTTACGTTATGTAAACAACCGTTTATTACAAAAATACCAAACTGTAACATTTGAAAAGACAAAGTAAAATCTATACATTTAACTATCAATGTTAATGTTAGCTAGCCGCGCCCATACGTCTCCAATGAATCACCCCGAATGAATGCCTCAACCCAGCCGCCGCATTTCGGTTCATCGCAAGCACTTTTTCCCTCAGCATTCCTGTCGCACTCGACCCCTGAGATCGCTGACCTTGTGCAAGTACCCTCGGTTGCCATGGTTGATAACAGTTATTATAATAATAGAAATGTACACTAAAAATTATCAATTATTTAAGTGTTATAGGAGAAAATTTACGGAGAACTATTTATTTCATTATTTTTACTTAGTTTTCAAACTCGATTGAGAATGTAATGAAATCTTGTTGTGGTTCTTATGTGATTAATTTTCAGCTGATGTGTCGGGTCAAATTTGTCCCATACCATTTTAAATTTGCTGAATCTTTGGGTACAAGAAATAAATTTGTAGATTGACGAGTTTGAAGTAATTCCTCTTCAAGTTTTCACTGGATCACATTCGAATATCTTGATACGAGAGCAAGAAAATCTAAGTGACAAACTATCTGTAACCCTTGACTCTTTCAATAGGTTTATCAATAACTAAAACTGCAAAATTAGCTTTTGTACTTACATAATATAGAGTTTAATTTTTTGGGCATCCATTGCAAGGTAAAACTAATATCACAGTAATTATCTAACACTTTTTCCACATGAAATATTTTATTCTTAATTATAAAATTACAAAGTACAATTAAATAAATGCATATATTTTCATAGTAAATGTTCAATATGATGCCCATTGTTGTTTAAACATGCATTAATTCTTCTTTTCATATTATTAAACCCATTCTGTAAAACATTTGGTGTAATATTTCTAACTGCATTTGCAATTGCTTCTTGCAGTTCTTCGATTGTGTGTAGTCGTTGAGAAAAAACTGAATTTTTAAAAAATCCAAATAAATAAAAATCTAAGGGTGAACGTGGTGGCCACCTATCTAAACTAATTATGCGATGATCATAATATTCCCTGATGAATTCCAAAGTCTTATTAGCAGTGTGAGCTGTTGCGCCATCTTGTTGAAAGTATCCGTGATGAATTTCATCATCGTGAAGCTCTTCGAAAAATGGTAACAATATTTGATGTCGATATACCTGACCAGATACATTTTCATGAAAAAAGTATGGCCCAACTATTCTCCTACGTGACATAGCTATCCAAACGCCAAGTTTAATAGCGTGTAAAGCTGTTTCACGTAAAATATGGGGGTTTTCTGTATTCCCAGAGCGATAATTCTGGGAGTTTACATAACCACTTAAATGGAACCATGCTTCGTCAAAAAAAAATGTTAAATCGAGAATCCCGTCATCATTCAGGTTTTCGTTAAACCAATTGCAGTATTCTATACGTTTTCCAAAATCTAAAGGTAGTAATTCTTGCACGACAGTAACTTTATATGGATGAAAATGCAACTTTCTTACTGCTTTATGGCAGGATCCACATGATAGTCCTATAAATGATTAAGAGTTATTATAAAAGTTTAACAATGAATCTTTGTCATTGCCTGTCAGAAGATAACTGACGAAATGGTATGGTTGGACTTGCCTGTAAACGGTTTTCAATATCTTCCAAAGTTTCCTCTGTAAGAACAGATCTTCTACCTGAAGATTTTCCCTTACAAACACTTCCAGTGTTACGGAAGCGGTCAACTAATCTCCTTACATGTCTAGAAAAAATTTCATAATCAGTTTCATGACCTGGAAATTCCTCAGCAAACTGCAAATGACACGAGTTCATTGAATAACTCCAACTATTTTCGTTGTTTTGTCCACTACGAAAATAAGCTTTCAGAAGAAACTTATCATGTTCTAATGAAAATGCCATTTTCTTTGCCTAAAATTAAAAAAAAACAAATTAGGTTAAACGATAAAATACCCAATAAATTAATTACCCACCTATATATTCCACCTTCTCCGACTGTAGCATTGGAAAATACTGTTTTAAAAACACGAAATGAAGCTTATAAATCCACAAAATAATACCCAAACGCAAAAATTTAGTAAGCCAATGAACAGAACTGTCATTTGCTGTCAAATAATAAAATAGCACATTTGATCGCGGAAAAGAAGATAATTTTAGACAACGGAAATTAGTTTTGATAGCAATGGGGACAGGCTGCGTTCAGAATCCGGTCAATCATTTTCGATCGCACTGTAGAAGTTTCGGCGAGCGCCAGCCTGATATGTACGGAGAGCCGTTCTAGAAACCGGAACGTTATAAATACGCGGTCTTCTTTCCCTCAACATAGTCAGTTAGTTAGTTAGTCAGATACAGAGATTGTTAGATAGTCAGTCAGTTAAGTAAATCATAATAGTTGTGTTCTAAAATAAGTTTGAAATAAAGTGTTTACAACTCACGCGTTTTAATTTTTCAAACCGATAACAAGCAACAGTACAATAAGAAAGTCAACTAATTTTCCTATAACCATTATTATATTAAATTTTTAAAATCTTATAATTTCTACTTTGCGCAAAATTGAACAGTTAAGTTCATCGTACTAAATATTAAATAAAAACTTACCGCAAGTAACTCCATGAGTAGTGTCTATCTGAAATAAAACAGAAGTATTAAAATTATGTTTTATGAATGCCAAATCATCTTATACTGTAATCTGTAACAAATACAAAGAGTGAGTATTTCCATTTCTCTTTAAACCTTCAGTGTTTGCTCCAAATTTGGTTTTTTTGTGAACATTTTCATTTAAGTTTTAGTAATCAAATTTTTTAAATTTTTTCCAAAGTTTCAAAATTTTTGAATTCGTTTGAACTTTTTCTCCAAATTTTTATTTTAGTCTCGAAATTTTGATTTCTTCTTGATATTTTGATTATAATTGTAAAAGGTTTCATTTTTATAATAAAACGTTAAACTTACTGGAACAAATTCAAGATTTTATGTATAAGGACAAACATTTTACTTTAAAATCGAAATTTTAAATAAAACCACTAAAAGCAAATTTACGTCTTAAGAAAAATTAGGCATTTTAAAAAAAACTGAAAAAAAAAAACTTTTAAATTTGGATTTCTTGGTAGATCAGCGGTTGTCTATTATTTTTGGTTTCTTGGGGTTTCAACACTTTTTAAATTCTTCACCTAAAACTTGAACTTCTTGGTTTTTCCAAATTATGTTTTTATTTTTTCTTTTAATTTTACCAAAATTTAATTATTTTCAGGAATTTCAGTTTTTCTAAAAACTTTAATTTTTATTTTAAAGTTTAAATTTACATCTCAGTTTTTTGTTTCAAAATTTAAATTTTAGTTTCAAAAACCCGATCCTAGGCACAAAATCTTGAAATTTTGAGAACAAGACCGCACATTTAAGATGTCAAAAGTAAAAGATACGAAAAGTCGAAATTAAAAAATTGAAACTAAGTATTTTGATTTCGATTAAAATAGAAATTCTAGTAACGCAAAATTTAAAAAAATGTTTGAATTTCAAGTGTTTTCTGGAAATATCAAACTTTTTTCCAGATTAATCCTAAGATTTGTAATTTTTCAATGTTTTTAATTTCGATTTTTTTGATAAATTTATATTTTGAAATTTCAACTTTTTTCTCGACATTTTTGATTTAAATTTAAATCTTATAATTTTAGCAAAAGTGGTTGTTTTCAAAAGTTTCACTTTTTTTCTTTAAATTTCCAGTTTAGTTTCCAAAGTTTTAATTTCTTTCAACCTGAAATTTCTACACTTAACCCAACTTTCTCGGAAAGAAATAACATTTTAAGGCATATATTCAAATTAGAATTATTACTCGAAATTTCCAATTGCCTGAAAATATCCTAAATCTAAGCCCTAATTTTTCAATTTTTCTTAGAGCAGTCATTTTGACAAACAAAAAAAGAATGAATTTTTGGAACAAAAAAAAGCATTTTAGTTATAATTTACAAATTTTGATAAAAGTCCAAATTTTGAGAAAAGTTCTAGCACTAAAATTTTCAGAAAAATTTTAGAAATTATAACCTTTCGTTTGGGAAAGTTCCAATTTTTCCTCAGCGTTTCAGATTCGAATTTTATTTATTTTAATTTTTTATATTCTAGAGGTAAACATGCTAAGGTAAACGTTAAATTTACTGAAAATAATGTTTAACATTTTGAAATATGAAGTTACTCATTTTCTCAAGATTTTTACTCTTTATTCGAAATTTTCAGGTTAAATCTGAAACGTATTAATAATTACAGGATATACTTCTTCCGGGATTGGACCGTGTCAGAAAAGCTTGTACGAAAGCTTCCCAAAAACTAAATTTTTAGGCAGGGATCCTTGGGAATGCTGTTCTTGGGCCCATATTTATAAATGAAACACTAACAAGTGACATTTGCTTGAATATGTTAGAGAACATCATGGATCCTTAAATAACCGTCGAAATGAAGAATCAGCAAGATTTAAAATGAAATCAAATGTTGGACGAAAATGAGTTCTATCAACAAGATGGGGCTCCACCACATTAGGCTTTAAACTTTTGTAATTGGCTTAGTAATCGATTGCCGAACCATTTGATTAGCAGACGTGGTGCAATTGAGTGGCCAGCATAATCAGCAGACTTGACTAATTTAGATTTTTTTCTCTGGGGCCATTTGAAGTCAGTGGTATACAAAACACAACCTGCTAGTTTGGAGGACTAACGACAACGAATTGTTAATGGATGCAGGGGAATTAATCAAGAAACATTTTAAAAAGTGAGGGAAAGAATTTGAAATCGGATCTACTACTGCTTGGAAAACGGTGCTCATTTCAAGCATCACTTGTAAAATTGTAACTGTTTTAAACGATAGGATTTGTATTTTTGAAGACATAAAGACACTAATATTTTTTCATCTTTCATGATGTGTTTCTTTGCTTTTTAATTGACGTTTAACTTATTACTTCAAGTTAAAGTCTAAACAGAGGTCCAAAGATTGGTTTCATGAAATCATTTATCTCTTTGATAGACTGACATTCCCAAACGTTGATTTTACTAACAACAATATTGTGCAGAAAAAACATAAACGTGGGTTGTGCTGCAAATTAAGCGGTTTTCTTAAAAACTAATCGTGAAGATAAATAACTACTACATAGTCAACAAAAGGTTGAATGGACCTTTCAAGCAATAAACTGTTTAACCCCCTGTTCCATTTAAGATATTTCAAAGGGCTGCTGTCCCGGCCAAGAGGGTGCACCTGCAGGTCTAAGACTGCATTAATTGACTCCCCTCACAACTAAATTTGACCGTTTTCGGTATTTTGCACATAACGTTTTTGTTTTCTAGATACTTAGGGTTTTGTTTTCAAAAAATTACCCTGTATAAAACATTCGTCGCTTATTAGGTCATTATTCATGGAAAATGTAACAACTTCAAAACTCCTAACATACCCATAAAACGTTTAATTTCTCAGTATAAGTACAGTGTGCTTACAGCGATACCTAAGTGTCTATTTTTGCAAACCATTTAAGGTTTGTGATGTCCATGAAGAAAAAATATTATTTGTCGATAAACAACACTTTATTTAAGTAATTTGATCTGCATTACCTGCAGCTCATAAAACATTTAACTTCTCACAATAGCACAGTGTTCTCACAGCAATATTCAGATGTTTATTTTACCAAACAATTTAAGTGTGGTGTCCATGCAGCAAAAAATATTATTCGTCTATAGACAACACATTTTGCTTAAATAATTCGGTCGGCATCACCTGTGTTCTTTATATTTACAAAACTGGCAGCTGGTCTTCGAAAAATATCTCTCAAATTTTAGTCACTTTAACCCTTGTACCTGTTTATTTTTTTCATAATATTTGGAAGTTTTTTTTCCAATTTCTTATTGTTATCGACCGGTAAAATGCAACAAACCAAATCATTTAACAACTTTTTCGATGGTATCCGAGAACAAAGTATGATTTGCATGTTTTCATTCGTTAGGCATAAAGCAAACAATGTTTTGTTTCTCTCGATCCCTGAGTGATGCAACTGTCGCCTTATGATTCCCGAGTGGCGCAGATGTTGCATAATCTGGCAATGTCAAGCCGCTTGAAGTCAGTGAGTCTAAAAAGGGTCTTAACGTGGTCTTAACCCTATAGTGGGTGCATCATCTTTTATATACACGATAAGACGCGCGCGGTCTCACAGACCACATCTAAGATTAATGTTAGTTTTAACTTTTTTTGGTTTGGAAGTAAATTTTCAATAATATTAGGTATATTTAAGAGTTAGGGTCAAAAAATAATTTTTATGTAGACAAAGCTTGTTTGACGATACCCTCTACAGCCTTATTTTAAGGCAAAAGTCAATTTATTTCAAGAACTATAATGACAAAGCAATTTAACATGCGTGGGCGGGCGCGATATCACATAATGCAAAGAGCTATAACTTACAAAAATGGACACTTTATTAATCAGTTGATCAACCATCACATTTGTAATTTATAATACTTAGTTAAACCAAACATGAGCATTATTGGCAAACTAATTATTGAAATATAAAAAAAATAAATACAAATGCGGTCTGATAGACCGTGCGCGCCCAACGGCGGGTTAAATTATGATTTGATTTTTCATCAGAAATATACTTAAAAAAAAATAGAAGTTTTTCTTTTTCTTCTTCTAAAGTTAATGACATTATTACTGAAACGTTTTTATACCAAGAGATTGCATTATCGCCACATCTTTTTTAAAAAAAAATAACTATACATATAAAGGTAAAGTCAACATTCCTTGTTTTTTATAAGTTTTGCGCATATTTTGTATATAATGAGTAATTTTTTAATATAATTATCAGCATTTTACAGATTTGTTTTCGGAATAAATGACTTATAAATTTGTTGTTACTTGTAGAACTGCAAAAAGAACGTCTTGTCTTTAAAGTATCTCATAAAATTGTTTTTATGAAAATCTTAGACGCGAGGGCTGTTTTTTTTAGTTTTGCATATAGCCACAGTGGGGAAGCAAGTAACAAAATGCACAGTTCCGCAATTAACTTCAACATTACATTAATATGTGTTGAAAATTAGTTAAAATACAACAAGTGTTTTAATCACTGCGAATTTTGAAAGTTAGTAAGCCGTTTGGGATGATGGTATTGAATCGACAGCGACGTTTATACGGAGAATAATCAAGCAATTCCATGTTTTGTTGCTCCAAAAACTCAATTGTTTGTCAAGAAGTTGGGCAATCGCAATGTCTCGGTGCATAATGATTCGCTGTGAATTGCTTTTTTGTGGCTTAGAAATGATTTAAGGGAATTGTAGCTATAGGTCCGGATTTTGACACAAAGGTTGTGATCACCTTTTTAGACACTGCGGGAACGGATTACTTGGATTGGTTTCTTCTCATCTTGAAACACCCAAGCACTATACTAAAAGTTATTCTGGGGTTCATAAATTCACTCGTCGCCACTGACAATGCTATACATATTTTTATGCTGGTCCCTATTGAAACGATTTAGGATTCTTCGACACCAATTGTCGTCAGTTGCTTCTCGATCAACAAATGCGGAATCCAACGGGAAACTAATTTTCTCACGCTTAACTTTTGGTGTCAAATATATTGGATTAAAGTCTTAGAAATGCCCAAGAAACTCTTCATCTGGCGGTAAGTTACATGACGATCATCATTAATCATCTCACGCACAGGATTAATGTTTTCCTGGGTGACCGCTGTTTTTGATGGACCTGACCTAGTATCATCGCTAAGATTTGTGCGTCCACATTTGAATTCAGAGTACTAGCATGGAGTTGTCGACTAATGTGGTGCTTCACTACCAAAAACAGCAACCAACTTGGCAAGACATTCTTGTTGCGATAAACCTCTTTGAAAGTTGTAAAAAATTATTGCTCGGAAATGCTCTGGATTCGATTTTATGTTTCTGAATGACTTACTAATTTTCAAAATTCACTGTGACTTAACCACTTGTTGTATTTTGATGAAATTTTTAACATTTATTAACGAAATATTGGAGTTAATTTCGAGCCAATGCATTACGTGACTTGCGGCCTCTATATGACTTTATGTGCAACTTAAAAAGACAGCCCTCGTATAAACAAAAAAATTCGTATGTATGTAGTATCTCTAATTCTGTGACTTGTCATATCAAATTTTCGCAATGCTATATGTGTTCTACTTACACTTAAGTCGATTTTATGTCGTATTAAATAATGAAAATCGCTAGGCTTTCTACAGAACTGTGATAATAAATCAGTAAACCAATGCCAGCTCACTCGTATTCAATTATATTCCTCGGGAAGATTTCTACAGTTCAATCTTCCAATTTTTGTTCGTTGGAAATACATGCTGGAATGATTTTATTAATCTGTCCATTTTTCTCGACTAATGCTGCCTCTCCTCTAAATACAATTTGTCGCTGCTATTGACAGGTCCATTTACGTCAGATTAACTCCTAATCTATCTTAATCCTCTACACGAATTTCCCGTTTTATTATATAAACTTAACAAGGTGCCATTGTTTTCTTTTCAACTTTAATTATTATGACACAATTTCAATCCTGCTTCCCTAAGCGCTTTGGATTCTTAGTCCGTCTATCAATTAATCACCAGCGAAACGGCGGAGGAAATATTTTCTATTAAGCTGAGTAATAAAATTCAGCTTTAAATCCATTTTATCGATTTAGTGACAACTCTCATTTGGGGAACGAGAATGCTGCGATAAGAATTTGATTTAAGGCGTTACAAAAAGGATTAGAGATGTGTGAAAAATAAGAAGTGAAATATAGTGTTGTGGAGAATCCTTGTATATAGGAACAATCAATAACTGGCAGACGAATAGTGAAGCTGTATTTAGGCTCTTTGATATCGGATGTGGAGATTTTCCAAGTTTTAACCGCATTATAATAAGCTTTTTATAGACCCTTTGAAGCTACAGGTTCGGATAGCTTAATGTAGGAATAAGTGTGATTGATTTTATATGAAAATACTTTTGTTTATCGGATAATGTTGCCAGGCTAGAAAGAAAATCCTAAAAGTTTTATACTACGGCAGCCTCACAACTTTGATTAACGGATACAACATAAAATATGCATTTGTGATATTTTGAACATTTTAGTGGAGACCGAAGCGTTTAGTTGACCCAAAAATACCTAAAATAACACCTTGTTTTGGCATACCTCCTTAAAATAACATTAAATTAATATAATAATTTTGCAAAATATTACAAACAAAACTTTTAGAAATCTGCATACATGCCGCTAGGAAAGCATGTAGCGTTAAACAGTTGTTGCCTACAATAAAATCGTATCAATTTCCATGAAAAGTCTAAGAAAATTTGGTATAATTTGTTTGCCTGGTGATTCATAAGTTGAAATATTTTGCGGCATCGAAGCAGTATGCGTTATGGGTCAAATGGTTTTCTTGTAAAATGTTATAGTATAGTCACCATCAATATGTTTTAAAGAAAGGGAAGGAAAACGCACCAACGCAAAAACCTTTACCCGCCCACACTTGTGCTACCAGAAGGGAAGCCAACTTGTCTTTGCTAACGAATATTTGCGGAATCCGGAGAAATTTTTATCCTCTGGTATGTGCAGAAAGCACACCAATATTTCAAAGGAGGGAGCGTTTAACATGGAGAGTCTCGAGACTGTGAATATGAGTTCCTCTTCAGAAGAACAAATTATAGTGTGCATCACAGTCTACGAAGAAGAAGAGAATAAAAAAAGAAAATTTTGGGTCCGTCTTATATGCAAAAAAAAGAAAACCTAAGAACGAATTCATTGCCTTAATTTTATAACTCACTGAAGACTCAGTAAAATGTTATCAATATTTTCGTATAAGTCATAATCATAACATATACAGATTTCTTTTAAAGTAATGCCAACCAGAGATTCAGAAAGATAATTTAAAATTTCGGCGATGTGTAAAGGAAGAAGAAAGATTGGTCGTGTATTTACGGTAAGTCAAATCGCTTTCAAATGCTTTTTAATAAAAAATAATCACATATTATACAAATAACTTCCATCTTCTTAAAAAAAGAAAACGTTTTAGTATTCACAACTATTAAATTTTATTAATGACTAAAATAACAAATATTAAAAATTCCATGATGTTTCTATAAATATTCGTTATGATCGAACCTGGTTTCGCTTTTCAGTATCATAGGTGGTTATATCAGCAGCGGCTAAACAAATTGCTGGTATAAACCCCGATGATGCTGAAGGGCCAAACTGGGTTCGGTGGTAGCAAATATTTATAGAAACATCGTTAGAATTTTAACATTTGTTGTTGTTTTAGTCGTTAAGAATGTTTAAGAGTTATGAATATTGAAAAATTTTACAAAGTAAGGATTAGAAGTGTCACCTTTTAGTATGTAATTTGGGATATGATAAAAGTTAAAATTGTACAACTTTACGAAAAAATAAATAACTAAAGGGATTTGACAAAGTAAACTAACTTAAATTAGGTTGTTATTTTTATTAGTATAGGTACTATCTAATGGATTGTCAACCTCAACGTGGGAACATTGTTACGTGCAAAGTTTTCCTGGGGACTTACTTGTTGCTAAATCTTTAATGGCTGAATATGGTCGATTTAATGACCCAGATCATAATAATGAGATCTGAATATAGTTGATAATTTGTTAACTTGATGAGAACTTATTTTGTGAGAACGCTGACTGGCTGTGGTTCTTGGAAGACCACTGATAGCCTAGCTTGTAGGTAGTGCATATTTGTGGATTGTAGGCATCGAACTTTGAAAATCAACAAGCTCTGTTTCAGTAAAGATTCTAAAAGAATCGCTAATTTTTTGGTAAATTTTTCAGTCTCTGTTATGCTCAAAAAAAGTTGTTATGGGATCAGTAATCAGTACTATTTGTTGCGGTCGAGTTTGGTAAAGATTTTATAGACTGTTGTTTGTTTTGTAAATTTCAGTCCAGTACATGAGCAGCACATAGCGTTATTTTACACATCTGACCCCCTGTATTGTTATGCTTTCACTGCTTTCAGGACTAAAAAAATCGCCTCATCTCCTTTAATATTTTTACCCTGATGGGGATCTTTTGCTACGTATAAACAAGGAAATAAAACATTTTTTCTATAAGGTTTTACCCAAATGGGGCAATAAGAAAGCCATTTTATGTACCAATTACCATGACCCGGTTTTTTCAGAGATTCACCACTTATAGTTTTTCTCTTTGTAATGTTTTTTTGAAAGCTATTCTGGAGTTTTATCCATATTTCTTCACATTTAAAAACTAAAAATACTTAAATATAAGAAAGTTGTAGAATGCTTTAACGTTTTTGTATTTTTTATTTTAGATTCTTGATCACCGGTGACTCGTTTCATACAATAAATAGCATTTAGTAAATATGTGGCTCAATCCGCTGTTTGAATATTTCTTTATAATGTCCACATGTGTGAATTAATTAGAATAAGATTCGTGCAGAACTGCTTTCAACTCCCACTACAGCAATATGGGCATAATGCGAAAAGCATTTTTAGAAAATATTGAATTGCTCTAATTGCATTGTTGCAATGGATGTGGTGCTAATTGAAGTGCCACCAAACACTGCTTCCAATTTTTCATTTATAAAAAAAGTTTTTGCGTAGTACTTTTATCCTCAGTTAACGCCAATTGTCGGTTTTTTGCTGTAGACGTAAGGGAAGGCTTAAGCAGATAAAAGTTTATATATTTCCATGTTTTTCATGACAAGATTCTTCTTGGTAGTAAAATTATTGTACCCGTGTACTCGCTAGCATGAAACCTTACCTCTGAATGTACATTTAAGATCACATCCTAAGGGTGCCAATTAGCAATGATCTTCCAAAAAAATTTAAAAAAACTGTCCGAGTAAAGTGCAAACAATTTCCGAATATACATTACATGCGAAATAACATTTCTAAAATGCCAGCAGAAGAGCAAGTTAATAAAATATTGATCTTCAGAATTTATATACATCTGGTGGAGAGGTAACTGTAGAGGAAGTTAATTTAAGAAAAAGATTCAAGGAGTACTTTTCCGTTAGTTGGCAAGACATAATTTTCATCATGTTAAAAGAAATATTTAGTTTGTTAAATGTAAACGGAAATAAAAAGAATGATGTGACTTGGCTGTTAGTTTTATGGCCTGACTTATTTCTACCCAACAAATATCTTAAATTTCTTGTTTATAGTAATTTATATTAGGCATACCTATTATGTAATTCTTTGTACTTTTGTACCAAGAATATAAAACATTCATGTTTACGCTCAAGTTGATCGTCTACCATCCTTTTAACCTAGGACATGTACCCTGGTTTTTCAAACGAAGTTTTGATTTTTCGAAAATCTATAGATTAATCTACATTTTAAGAATTTTGTGTTTAAAATCGAAATGCTTTACTTTCTTTTCAGACATTAAACGTAAAATATCAACTTTCTCTCTAAATTTTCGCCATACACATAAAATGATGATATTTTACTTTAATTTGTTCATTTTTACCTCCAAATATTGCTTTTAAAATTTAAATTTTACCTTTTTTTATATTCTTACAGTTTTTTCATTTTTGTGAAAATGTTGACCTTTTTTTCATAAATTGCTCATGTCGACCAATTTGATTTGCTGTATTATCGGCAAATGACAATAATTTAACTTTTCTCCATAAAATTGACTATATCTCTAGTAATTTAGCAATAACTCAGTTGTAATATGTATTATTTTTGGATAGAGGAAAGTTACTTCTAAGCAATGGTTTTATTTGATACGTTCTCAAGTTGCTCAACTCCAAAATTCGCAATTGAAGAACGACTGTCAGTTCCATCAGTTGGTCTGTGTGTATTTATACAGGTCACAATTGAATCGGCGATTGTTGAAAAGGCGTCAAGTCCACAATTGAAATATTTGAATAAATTTAAAAAATATGCTTAGAAACCATATTCTTTTGTTTATTGGTATATGCAGTCAGGGTTACGAATATGAATTGGTTAGGATTAGTGTATCGTACAGAAATAATAATAACTTTTTATTTTTGTATTTTTTGCTATTTTTTAAAAGTAAGGACTTAGTACCTTTTAACAATGACTAAAATAAAATAAAGTATTTATGACCGAAACGAATATACTTTATTGAACAATAAAGACACAAAAATAAATATAGTAATGCTGAAAAAATATTAACTGAAAAACACGTTTGATGTGCAAAACACGTTTTGGTTAAAACAACTTATTCATTTTCAACCTCTTGTTCTATTGTTGGTCACTGTAAAATTATATCGTAACGTTCTCGAGCTTCATCATCTTCAGCGGTGATATATTTAACAACTTGTCTAATATTGTCTAGCTTTTTACTGTTAATAGGCACTTTTCTTGAGGTATAGAAGACAGGCAAATTTTGCGTTGTCACTCTGTCGTAAATCAAAAGTGTTCTTCATCATGCCGTCAATAAAAGGCTTAGCAATAACTTTTTCAGGCTACTTCGAGGAGTATACAAATTCATACAACTCTGATGACGCAAAAGATACTTTCTAATCTTTAGGTACATTTTTGTCTTTACTATTATTCAACAGAGTTATGTTTTTGTATAGAGGAGGCCACCATTTACTGAAATTCAGTATATCGTCAATAGATACCACCTTAACTGTTGCATGTTTTTTACTGTTGGCTACTATGCTGCAATATTTCTTAAGCAAATATATTCTGCCCATTTGGGCTTTCTTTTTATAACTAAACAGTACTTCTCATTTCATCAGCTACTCACATTATGCAAAGCTCAAGTTAGGCCAACACTAGAAAACTGTTCTGTTCAGTCCCAAAGCAAACTTTAGCTCTTTTGTATTTAATTCAAAGAAGAGCGATTCGCCTAATTGAAGACGAGAGTTTGACACATTCTCTCAAAACACTAGAGCACACGCAGATGGTTGATGACTTCTCTCTTTTCTACAAGTTCTATCATGGAAGATGCTTGCAGGAACTAATAGGATTGATCCCCCGAAGGGCAAGGTGTTGGAGGCATACAAGTCGGTCGGAGAGAGCAAATTCCTGTGTGGTATCGCTTGACACAGTTAGGACTTCGGTCTACGGAGACTCTTTTTTCTATAGAACTTCCAAGCTATGAAACTCGTTACCCAAATAAATTTTTCCCAAAAATAACAACCCATCTCTGTTTAAGAAGGCGGTTTATCGCCATCTATCCTTGTTTCCGCATCCTATTTGCAGTACCTTGAAGGCATAATAAAGTTACCCTTTGCAAATGGATTAAATTTAAAAAAACAAACCACAAAAAATAACAAACATAGAGATATTATTTCCTAACCTAGAAAAGTTCACACCCATCAGTTAGATGTTTGACAAATATCTTTTGAAGGAATTAACTTCTCACCGTAATTTGTGCATTCAGTTCCTTCTTTCTGGATTTCTTAATTATGTTTTTTTTGTAGGTTTAACCCGGCATGTGACACGTGGGGTGTGACAAACCCCAACGTCTGAAAACGCATGCACAACTTTCTTAAAATTTAGTTTGCGCCCCTGCCCCGCCGATTAGCTTTCAATTGTGCATTTTTTAATGCACCTATACAGAAACCGCACTTGTTTAATGCACTTTAACGAAAAAACGTCGCTCTAAAATTGTTTGGGGTTGTGTGATACCCCACGTGTCGGTTCTTGAAACTTTTTTTAGTGGTTACGTTTTTGGTTCTTCGTCGCTGAACAAGGTAAAAGCGACTTTTTCTGAAAGTTTTTTTTTGCTAAATTTAAAGTGCGTTTTCTTTTGTAACTATTTACTAAGATGTGTAAATGGTAATTGAAGCAGGATTGTCTGTTAGCCTTATGGGAAGAGTTCGAGGCCAACCAACCTTTTATCGATGAAGACGACTTGGAAGGAGATGATGTAATCGACCAAATTAGTACCACCACTGGACTATCCTAACCAGACAACTTCAGGAAGTGAAGGCGAAGAGAGAGACACAAGAAGAGAATGGTGAAATGGAAGAGGCAGAAGAAAACGAAAATAATTTTATAGAAAAAAATGGAACTAAATGGCGTAAAAAAACACCAAATAAAAATGTTAGAACCAGACCTGAAAATAATGTAACTTACTTGCCAGGGATGAAGGTTAATCGAAAGGAGGCTAAAACGCCAATAGAATGTTTTCAGCTTCTTATACTCGTAGATGAAGAAATGATAGCAGATATTGTAAGAAATGCAAATTATGGAATCGTCAAGAAATCTGAAAAATGGAAAAATTCGCCACATTACGTCGAGACGGGAGTACAGAAATCAAGAAGGTAAAAAACGTGTGTGAAGCCTGCAGTGCTATCATATGTTTTGAGAATTCATTAGAACACTGCAAAAAAAATGTGGAAAATTACTCGAATTCGATTCCCAGTAACGTAATAACTTTTTCACATATACCAATGATTTTATTTATTATTAAAAATTGTAATTTTGTAAATTTAGTTATCATATAACACAAAATAATAACGTTTGTTTTGTATTTTAAAACTTAGACTCTATAAAATAGTGCATATTTTATAGAAAAAAATGTATGTTCAAGTTATTAATGTATCTTTGGCAAAAATATAAATACTTCTTTTACTTTTTTGGTTTTATTTTATAAAAATAACTTACAAGTTAACAAAAATTAAATAAGTAGTCCTAAATATTTATAAAAATTATTAAAATCTCATTTTGAAATTGTCACGTACCGGGTTAAGGGTTTTTAAATCGTTTTCTACTACTCTCTTTTGGACTCTCCATTTTAACACAAGTGGCGGTAACACATTAAGAAATATGCCTGCAATCAAATTGGGAAAACATGAGTGAGAGCTGAATGGAACTAAATCCGTGACTTAGTGCCATTCAACTCTCACTACAATCCAATATGTACATATTATTAGTAACTTCGTTAATGGGATCTAGTTCTTTTCAACATCAAACGGTGGTGGACATGATTTTGTGTAGCAACCTATATCAAATATAATTCCATTGTTAAATAGACTTAGAACCCCTTCAACAATCACCGATTCAATTCTTGACCTTTGTTTACCATTCTTTTTTCTATCGATTCAAAATGTTTCAAAATAAAACCCCATTAATTTTGGTATTTTGGTAGGGACGGGTCAAATAGTTTAATTTTAATAAAACAAGTTGTTTATTTAAAAAAATCACACTTATGAACCTCAGGCCTGTAAAACTTTCATACAAACTGTAAGTCAAATTCCAAGTAAAGTGTAAAAGGTCAATACCTAATTCGCATTCGTTTCCGAGAAAAATTGATTAAACAAAAAGTTTTTTTTTTATTTCATAGAAATTATTTTGTGTTCAGTGGCGAAATTATGACAAGCGTGTCAAAGCCGACTCGTCAAATTATTTATTTTAAAACTATCATCGCTAAAGAAAATTAATTAAACACTGAAAAAGTCAAAAATTTCACTGGAAGCTATAAAAACCATAACCTTGGTGTGCACTTTTGGTTTTACCAACAATTTTTTTCTTTTCTCACAATTTCGACCTATTTAAGTGTCAAATTTAATTGAACCTTTAAAAAAATTTAATTTTGAGGTAAAAGATCCGACTTTTTCTACAAAATTTTATCATTTTGTTGTGTTTAATATGAATATTTCTATTTATTTTTTTACAATTTCCAATTTTCATAAAATTTCATATTTTAAGTTTTAAATTTTATTTTTGTTATTTCATTTTTTAATTTTATTTTGCCGTTTTAACATTTTTTAATTCAATTATTTCAATAAATGTAATTGTTTAAAAAAATCACTTTTTTGAAACTTTAGAGTTTTTGCCTGATTTTTTAAATTGCATCATTTAGCTTTCTTTCATTATTCTCTTTGTTTTTGCTCTAAACTGTTACGATTTAAATTTTCTGTAGAGATGTGCTTGTGGTTACGCCACCAAACATTCAGCTGTTGGTTTTGTAAGTGCTGGCATATCATCTGTCAGTCTTTGTCTGGGGAAAATCGGCCATCTTCTCTCTTGTCGTTCACTTGAGTGTGATCTTTCTCAAGGTGAGGTTACAGAGTTTTCCAAGTGGATTTTGGATGTTTTTCCTGTGAGGGATTTACTGTAACCCTTTTTCGGACCGTCTGGGGCGATTGTATTTCATGGTGTTACTGGGTTAGGACGAAAGCCTCAGATGGTTTCGGTTTTTCCGGAATAAGCAGGGAGGTGCTCCCCAAGCACGCGGCAGAGCCGACGAATAACCAAGACTCTTTCTGTTAAGATCCTTGTCAGTTTTATTTTGAGATCCTTATCAGCTTTATTTTGAGATCCTTGCCATCTTTATTTTGGATCCATCTCTGATCTGTCAATCACGACCTGTGTAGAGACACGAGGAGTTCCAAAGGAGTAGTCACCGTCTCGTGGAAACCTCCAAGTGTGGGCCTCGAGGACTTCGGTGAAGTGAGTTCTTGTGCACCTATTCAGTGGCCGCACGAAGTACAAGCATCCACATCGACCTGGGAGCCTTCGCGATGATCACTTAAGTACCTCCTTTTCATATTATTACGTGGGAATTGTCTGAGCTTAGTTGGAACCATATATGTGTCAGTTATTTGTATTTTACTTAAATTATAATACGATTTTATATGATAATTACCTACAGCCCCTTTTTCGTTTCTTTACTTAGCATTTTCTGGTGGGCTGTTAATATTTATATTCATAGATAGAGTATTTAAAATATATTTCAAAGATAAAGTTTACCAGCTTTTGTGATGAACTGTATGGAACAAAGTGCGCACTTTCTTTCACATTAATAGAGTGTCAATAATTTTAACCTAAGATCGGAATAAGAAATTTTGTAGGAGATCTACTCACTTCATTGTGTGCGTATATTGTTAATTTTTAAAAGTACAACACACTTGAACTTATTCTGCCTTTGAAATACTTTGTTTTATTGGTTCTAGGAATTATTTTTCTGCCTGTTTAAATTATAAGGTTAAAACATAGACGGCAACACTCTCAATAAGGTAGGTCACAGAGAGAGAGAGAGAGAGAGGGTGGCAACGAGACGCGCCACTACCGGGAACTACTCCATCTAGGAGTGAGTTGTCTAGCTTCCATTTTAGGTATATTTTGCAGATTTTTCTACGTCTCCGTTAGGTAAATTGCGTGATTCAAAATCACCTGGCGCCCCTTTTAGGTATTCTTTAGCCGTCGTGCCGCGCAATTACCAAATTTGATTCTATTTAAGCGGAATCTTGGACTTAGAAATATTTTCACTCCTGAGTTCCGGACTTGTAAATTTTTGGAAAATTTTCCACTCACTAGATTGTCACATTGGCCCAAACAAGGGGTCCTCACAGGGGTGTACGACTCCCAGCCTGTAATAAGAAGAGGCTCTTGCTTTCCCCAGCGCTAGCCGGCGATAGTGAAGGTAATTATTTTATAGATTGATAGTGGCACTTAGAAGGATTTCTCGTAAATTATAAATACTAAGCCACGACTCCTTCACTGGGGAAAATTCCGTAACAAAACACTCGACTTAAAATTAAAATTTTGATTGTTTTGTTGTTTCCAGTCCTTCATGACAACGATCCACTTATCACTAAAAAGTCTCGAGACACTAATACAGAACCTATCCTTAGATTCATATTTTCTTTATACATTCCAATTTTTTTGTAACATGTTGTGCTTTTCTTAAATAACTTGTTTAACATTGTTTCCTTTTTAAAGTGTTATATTTAAACTCTTCCTTCTGGAAATTTCTCGCTTAAAGTCAAAAATTCAAGAAAAAATTCTTTTAAACCTACAAAACAATTTTTGACGTTAATCTCTAAACTTGAACTTTTAATCGAGTTAGTTTCAAGTTATTGGATATGTTAATTTTCTGACTTGAGGATTTCCGATAAATAGTATTATAGACTTTGCACATATTTGAAGCTTTCAGTTGAAATTTTTTCCGTTTTACAACGTAACACACTGCACTAATCACAAATAAGTTAATTAAATTCCCTTATTTCTATTATATTAGATTTATTACAAAAAAACATAAACCGCCATATTGCAGAGTTAGCTTTGCATATTATTTCAAAGTTTATAATTGGGCTTAGTAAAATAAACAAACATTACGATATTACTATTAATTAAATATATGTATATTGTGTCCATATTTAATTAAACGTTCCTCCGGAGCGGGCAATTATTCCAAAACGTTAAGAGATTAATGCACAATGTTTTAAATTAATTCAATAACTCTCCAACATATAATCCTGCAAATAAAATTATACGGCGGCGTTTGTTACGACTCAAGTTCCTAATCAGTAAAAAATTAAACTTATATCGTACAATAAAACTGCAATTCGTCTTTCGAATAAAATCTCCAATATCGCACTGGAGGCGTTGATTTTCTTTATTTCTCTGCATGGCAGAACATGCTACTGAAGTTTAATAATGCATTGTTATGGGCGAAGTATAAAATCCTAAGGCGCAAATCGACACAATTTGATGTATTCGAGACTGTTTGTCGAGAAATATTCATGATTTTTATATATGTGTCGTAGTGCCGTATATATCGTTTTAAATTGAACTTCTGAAAGAGCTGAAATTGCTCTAAAATTTATATGTATACACCTCCTGACATTTGAAGGGTGAACTGAAGTGCCTTCCATTGTGCCACAATGTTTATGTAGAACATCAAGCGAGCTTCGTATTTGGTTAAGCAGACAAAACGTAATTTAGATATTGTAGTGGTAATGAGCATTTAAGTATATATGATATTAATCATAATACAGATGTTGCAGTATTTATCCGCCATCTATTTCTTACCTTTCCACAGTTTAATCACCCAAATAATTTTGAGAAATTTTATTCTTAAAAATCTCTTTTCGCTTAATTATGGATTGATTTTTAAAAATGATTAAATACAAAATTTGTTTCATTGGCGATGGGCTGTATAAAATTATTTTAACTGACACAGTCAAGAATTGTGTAATATATATATATACAGGGTGAGTCACTAAGCGGGAATCGGTTTTTGTTAGGCGTATCGTTCAAAATATCGAAAAATGTTTCGAATAAAAGTTGTTCAAAATAAAGTTCTCCACAACCTAAAATTATTGCCAAATATGGCGGCCTTCCGATTGCACCGGAAATGAACAGAACTTTTTTATTTTAAATAGAACACCCTATGTATTTTTACATTTTTGGATTTCTTGTTAAAAATGAATATGAATTTATTAGGAGAACATAGGTCCTTAGTTGGACTGTTTTCGCGTAATTTAATTTTTTTGTTTAAATTTGACGATTTCGGAGCTTGACGCCATTAACGATATTTTCCAAACGCAATGACTCAGAGTTGTGTGGCATACGGTTTTGGATTCAGGAAGAAATGGAGTATTTGTTTACGTCTTTGCTGTTAGCAAGATTTCTTAAATTTCTTCACATCCGTCGAGTCAATTCTTCAGTTGTTCAAACATGCATAACTTAATTTTTTCAAATAAAACCACCTATCTTGGATTATCTTATTGGATGCGAAATTAAATTACCTTTTCTTTGGTACCAGGTATTACCACCTCCGTCCAATAATTTTTAAGAAATTTAGAATTTTGTAAAAATTTTAATTCATTTCGTATTATTGCGTTAGCCCTGGATGTCGCGGTTTTGTTTCGTCTCGTTTGTCCTGCAAATTACAGAAAATGTTTTTCGAACAAGAATCGGTTGATGTGGTTTACACTTTACAGTTTTTAAAGAACATTATTTTTTGAAAACTAGGTCAATTGTTAGAGTAAGGCAAACACAATGACCCAAATATTAATTATGAACTAAAATAATTAAAATTCAAAAAAATAAACAATTTTATTAGAGTTTGTAACATGTAGGTATGCCCAACGGTTTGTCGACTAGAGATGTTCAAATTTAGTGGCATTCTTCAGGTTGTAGTTAACTGGAAGTACAGAATACGAGAAAAAGGAGCGTAGAAAACTAACGGCGCATGAAGCAAACCAAGTTTCAGTAGTGGCTGCTGCTGTCCAATATCCGCACTTAAGAACCAGAAGAATAAGTATGACATTACAAATAAGCCAAAAATCGGTTTCATGATTGTTGTGTAAAAATAAGTTTTATCCGTATCACACCTATCTAGTGCAAGAACTCAATCAAGCTGACTAACAATCGATGCAGTTGTGTGAATGGACGTTACATAACGTTTAAGAACCGCTTCGTGGGATATTTTGGAAAGCAACACGAACCCGGTCCATCATGTCTTCTCGGGTAGTTGGTGGTTCCTGGTACACAACCTGCTTAACATGACCCCACAAGAAAAAGTCTGGCTTAGTTAAATCCGGTGATCTTGCGGGCCATGTCACTGGACCTCCTCTTCCTATCCACTTGTTAGGGAATTGTGTATTGAGGAACTCCCTTACATCCCTTCCATAATGTGCCGGTGCCCCATCATGTTGGAACCACATTTGCCGCACGACAGCAAGAAGCAAATTGTCTATCATTTCGGGCAATTGATTTTGCAAAAAAAGCAAGTAATTGTTGGTATTCGAATGTTCCTTGAAGAAGTGTGGTCCGACACCAAATCTTCCTATGACACCACCCTAAACAGTCAGAGACCACCTATGCTGATGGTCTAAGGGCCTTATCCAATGAGGATTTTCAGTGTGGTAGTAATGGAAGTTGTGTCTTCCCATGAAGCCGTTCTTATGAAATGTACATTCGTCGGTAAATAGTACATTGTCCAAAAAGTCATTTTGTTCTTGTAGTTTTCGTAACGCCCACTCACAAAACTGCATTCGGTTGTTGAGGTCAGCTTGATCGAGTTCCTGTACTAGCTGGACACGATACGGATGAAACTTCGTGAAACCGAGGTTTGACTTATTTGTAATTCCGTGCTTATTATTCTGGTACTTAAATGCGGATCTTGGACAACAGCAGCCGCTACTAAAACTTGGTTTTCTTCATGCGTCGTTGGTTTTCTACGCTTCTTTTTCACGTATTTCGTACTACCAGTTTGCTCAAACCTCTCTCTCAATTTAGCGAATGCCGCTGAATTTGGATGTCTCCCCGATCGGCAAAGCGTTGGGCATAAATTCTTGAGGCAAGAAATGGATTTCTGTCAGCACTGCCTAAGGCGTAAACCATATCGACCAATTCTTCTTGAGAAAACATTGTCTTTCAGTACTAATGCCAAGACCTCGCGACAACAATGAGATAAACTGTCAGTTATTGCCGGAAAAACGAGACGAAACAAAACCGCGACATCCAGGGCTAACGCGATAATACGAAATTAATTAAAATTTTTACAAAATTCTAAATTTCTCAAAAATTATTGGACGGAGGTGGTAATACCTGGTACCAAAGAAAAGGTAATTTAATTTCGCATCCAATAAGATAATCCAAGATAGGTGGTTCTATTTGAAAAAATTAAGTTATGCATGTTTGAACAACTGAAGAATTGACTCGACGGATGTGAAGAAATTTAAGAAATCTTGCTAACAGCAAAGACGTAAACAAATACTCCATTTCTTCCTGAATCCAAAACCGTATGCCACACAACTCTGAGTCATTGCGTTTGGAAAATATCGTTAATGGCGTCAAGCTCCGAAATCCTCAAATTTAACCAAAAAAATTAAATTACGCGAAAACGGTCCAACTAAGGACCTATGTCGTCTTAATAAATTTATATTCATTTTTAACAAGGAATTTAAAAATGTAAAAATACATAGGGTGTTCTATTTAAAATAAGAAAGTTGTGTTCATTTCCGGTGCAACCGGAAGGCCGCCATATTTGGCAATAATTTTAGGTTGTGGAGAACTTTATTTCGAACAACTTTTATTCGAAACATTTTTCGATATTTTGAACGATACGCCTACCAAAGACCGATTCCCGCTTAGTGACTCACCCTGTATATATATATATATATATATATATTACATAATTTATAAGGGTGAGGTTACAGTGGATACGAGTGCATGAGATTGGATTTTTCAAGTCGTACGATCTCGGACAAAATTCAGCCATACGAGTAATTGATCATATTTGATGCACGTGGAAGAAGACTGTAGTGTTCGGTGGGTGCCAGTTCGTAGTACCTTAAAATATCTTATGATGAAAAGGAAAAATAAATATTGGGCGAATGATTTGTATAAAATGAGATAAAAAAAAGAAGAAATTAAATATGTACTACTATTCCAGAAAGTGAAACATCAGTCGTTAAAATTCTTTGAATGCTTTAGAAGGTCAGGATTGAAAAAAGGTCCCTTTCTACTTTCTGATCTTTCACATGAAGAATCGTAAGGCTCGTCTCCGCTAGCTAGCAGAAAGCTCGCAAGACTGAAGTGCAGAGAGTACAATGGAGCTTTCACATGGGAAGCACGGGCCTTTAGGATGTTCGAGCGAGAGCAGGTAAGGCTAATGCATTTCGAGCCATGCGCTTGGAAGGAATCGCGTTTCTTCCTCGAAAAGCTAAGAGAGGAATGGGGGTATCGAAACAAGAGGAGCAACAATCGCACATGGCTCTTCCTCCCCAACGTTAAGTCGAGATGGATTTTGATGTCGAATTGTTAATTAATTCAAGCATTATCAGACCCAGCGTCACGATTTGGACAACACAGTGCCGATCAAAATTTCGTATGTCTAGATTTTGGGCAACATTGCCAACTGGTTTTTTTTGTAATAAATTTTTGGTTACGAAAATTGTTTTTCAGTTTTTTCGACACAATAGGTGACAACCCTGATCCGACGCGCCCTTTGACACCTAAATGCCAAGTCATACAAGAACCGCGATAGCGTAACTAAGAATTGGAAGGAATTTCCGAAGTCCTTAAGAGGGATTTTGTAACATTGTCCGGATCTAATCCGATTAATTGTAATTAACAACGGACGCAATGTTTAGCGCTCGAGCCGAAAGGCTCTCCATGTGAAAGTGTGGAAGGTAAGAGCGGAAAAAGCTCCCGCCTGCCAGGTCAAGCCTTGCGACTCTCCGTGTGAAAGAATTGTAACAGTCTTTTCGCACGAACTTTTCAGGAGACGCCAATCGCGCGTTCCAAGCGGTACGTAAAGAACATGGCGTTACAAAAATGTGTTACTAAAACTGCAACGTTCGACTCGTGCACTTTTTTTGGTTCAGTATAAAACATAAGCATAAAAATACCGCGAAAACCGCGTTCTTTCCCGCGTGCTTGGCGCAAGTTGTGACATTTTAGAATGTCTAAAATTCCTATTGACACTTCTAAAACAAAATGTAGGTAGTAAATCAAGCAAGAAAGATAAAAGTAGCTTTTATAAGTGGAGAGAGAATCGTATAGGTATGGGCAGATACCGTTAATAAATGAACTGCGAGAAAATTATACAGTCAACTTTAAAATTTATCTGCACACAAATTTTGAAACGTTTACTATTTTCCTAAATATAATATTAATTATTTTTGAACCAAACACAAGGGTGAGACAAAGTATTACAGCCAAAGAGAGATTAGCAGCTACTTTGTGTTACTAAGCCACTGGTCAATCTTTTGAATATTAAAATTTTTACCTGGTATTTTACCATCATCTTTATGCCATCTTTTACCAACAACATACAAAGGAATATACCAGCTTCTAAAGAAAACATACCTCAAGGTAAGTTAACAAAGAAAATTAAAAATCATAAACTATATTTGACGTTTATTGGCCAGAAGAAGTCCTAGATCGTGACCAGTCGTCATCAGATATTGTTGTTGTGTCAGTAAGCCATTTCAACAAACCTTGCGAACTATTTTATTAAACAAGGCTTTAGCATGAATTGCTTGTTGGTACTTGTAACCATTACAAAAATGTTAAAAAAGGTGAAAAATTTAGGAAATTATTTGTAATGGCGGACAGCATGAGAAAAAGTTAATGGTAAAATTTCATGACATAATGGGACATTTTTAGTGGATAGAACAGAATCACAAAAAGGTATTGGTTTAAAAATATGCGGTATGCAGGTATGCTAAACAACATATTAGAATGTATACAGAATGTACACTAACCAAGGTATCAAGTGGTAAAATTAAAGGAAAACTAAACCCAATTCCTACTGGAAGACGACCATTTGCATTAATACATATGAATCATACAGGACCCTTTATGAAAAGCTGTAAAGGAAATGCACATTTGTTAGCTTTAGTAATCTAACAAAATTTGTAAAACTATACCCAGTGAAGTCAATAAACACGAAACCAGTTATCGAAGCACTGGAAGATTTTAGGAATACGTATGGAGTTTTAGAAACGATCAGAACAAATCGAGGTTTAAGTTTTATGTCACAAAATTTCAGTAAGTATTGTAAAAAGCATGAAATCAAATATTTACTAAATTTAACAGTTCATTTAATGATAAAAATGGATTAGTGGAAGGAGCAAATAGAACCCTTATTCTGGTAAGTATGCACAAAATGCAGATTCATTTAAATGGAAAAGATTGGGATAGGAACGTAAAACTAAAATACTGTTCTAATTTATGGAGTTCAGCTCAAAGCACATTTTAGCTTCAATTCAAAGAAGAGTGATTCGCCTAGTTGATGACGAGAGTTTGACCGATTCTCAAGAAACACTAGAGCACAGGCGGATGGTTGGTGACTTGTCTCTTTTTTACAAGTACTATCATGGAAAATGCTCACAGAAACTAATAGGATTGATCCCCACAAGGGCAAGATTCTTGAAGCATACAAGACAGTCGGAGACAGCAAATTCCTGTGCGGTCGAGCTTGACACACTGAGTACTTCTGTCTACGGAGTCCTTGTTTAGGAAGGCGATTCATCGCCGTTTGTCCCTGTTTTTGCATCATACTCGCAGTGCTTTAAAGGCATAATAGGGTTGCGCTTTGCGAGTAGATTAAACTTAAAAAAAGTAGAAAGAAATATAAATAGCGCTCAAAACGCGATTACCGGAAAGTCACCATTCCAAGTCTTACACGGATATACCAAGTCACATTGGACTTCCGCTAAACTTGCCCTCACCGGACTGTATCGACCGTTGAAGTTGCTACTCCCCGTTATCCCTACCATTGTCGAAAAATACGTACGTTTTATTGCTCGTTGCGAGGTTGAGTGGGTTATTCAAAAGTGGCGCTAAAAAATTTAATTCCAATTCGTTGTTCTAAAATTCTAAAATTAGAGTGGGGGAATATCCGTGCAACTTTAGCGGTCGTATCTTGACAACTTTGACAACTTTAACGAGCGGACAAATTTAAGGGGCGCAACTTTAGCGGGAGTCGACTGTATAGTGATGGAATATTAAAGAAATTGAAAGATGAAGATAACCTAAAGTGGGAAAATTCAACAGAACTCCAAAGAGAAACTCTCTCTCTCTCTCTCTCTCTCTCTCTCTCTCTCTCTCTCTCTCTCTGAGAGTAAACGGGAAAAACGTTTGTCAAGTGGGGAAAATTTTAAGGTTACGATCGTGTCAAATACGTGTGTACTTCGTGCACGACTGGGTGTCGTCAAATATTGTACGCAGATGCGTTAGTATGTTTTAAATTTCGATTCATTAGCAAAAGAAGCATATTTTACCTTGCAACTACAAATCCATCATTCCTTGGGGATTAGATTAATAACATTTCGAGTTATCTATTTATTAACATTTTCAACCCTTACTTCGTGGAATTCCTTAATATTCATACCTATTAAACTTTATTTACGATAAAAATGCAACAGTAATTGTGGAATTTTTTCTGTTGCCTTTTTATCGTTAATAAAGTTAAATAGTTAAGATTCTTTATTTATACTCTCTTTACAAAATGTCTCGACAAGAATATCCACATTTTTTTTTCATTTTGCTGTTGCCTAGGCACGCTATTGCACTTTTTTAAGTTAACTACAACTTCTTCGTTTATTGCATAATATTTCGATTGTTTTTAGAAGTTATTGTGTGTAGTGTGCTGCATTTAGGATTTACATGAAATGTATATCTCGGAAAACTTTTAACCTTTAAATTAAAAAGACACCCAATGCATGTGTATTTAAAATTTGCACAGGTAAATATGCAGACGACTGCTCGTTTGTGGAAAAATCAAACCTGTTTAGGGTTTAAGGAATATTCATTTAAAGAGTACCATTCGTTATTGAATATAGTTGTGATTTAAACAATTTAAGGTTTAGCAAACAATATAAAATCAAAAATTAGTTGAACAGTGAAGAAATATGTGCGACAAACCTATCACACACGCGTCCAATTTTGGTATGTGTGGGAATATTATTAAATCTCATCTTTGTTTACTTTGACGATATTATATTTAATCGAGTTATCTCAGTCTTCATAATTCCCATAATCTAATTAGGCATTCTAGGGAACTTGGCTTGGCAATATGGCATACTATGCTGTTTAAGTTGTGTGTCACGAAAACTTTCCTACCTATTTGATTTGGGGTTAACGGCAAATTTTGGCTCAGGGACAACTTCCCGGAAACCGCAACGACTTTTCCAGTTTTGGATAATTTATTCTATGATGTGATATTTAATAACGTTGGAGATCATCAAGGTTAAACTGTACAAAATATAATTTTAACTAATTTTATGATAATTGCGTTTAACATTCAAGGGATTCCCCCCAAAAGCTGTAATTTGTTTTGTCGTTCTTACCCGTTTCGCAGGCGGTAGAAGTGATTATATCCTGCAACAATGTGCTGAATATATTAATTAACCTTCCATTCACTGCGCCTATTTAATAACGTTTCCAGCACAACAGACACGGTTGGGGCGTCAGAAAGCAAATAAATTTCAAGAATCTAGGTACTCCAGAAATTTGAGGACGATAAAATGGAAATTGTTCAAGCGAACAAATATGAACAACTGTGACAACAATCTGCATTTAACGATGTAAAGAGATGATCATTGTTTCCTGCAAATGCTTTACTGAAAACATTTGGAAAACCACGTCCCTATTTCTATGATGAAACAATTGAAAATTTAATTATCAAAGATACCTAATTCGCTAGCAAGGGATTTCTTAACGTCAAAGATAGCATTGTTCTAAAACGAGATTGTCTGGTTTTTTGAGGTTTATTGCGTTCTAAAATTAATTGGCATCTTCAAACGTTTAAACCTGGAATTTATTTTATCATCTTTAAACCTCTTTGGCTGAATTGCTGAATTAAAGTTCGTGCATTTTAAGAATAAGAAAACTTGGGATTAAGTTTCTCTGGCATCCTGAAATCACGCTCTTAGTGTGGTAAAACGAGCTGGTTCAGCTGTCTGAAATAAATGACTGGGCAAACAACGTCTTAACGTTAAGGCAACGGAGGTATGTCTTTGTAATTAAACACAAACCAACATGTGAATAAGGGATTGTGTTACGTTGGGTAATTATCATCAAGGGAATTAAAACGTGGAAACCCTTTGAGAATACACACATTTGCAGATAGTTAATATTCCATTGAAATATGCAGGGTATATACCTAACAAAACTACTTTCTCGAATGACGGTTAAGGTTTTCTCCTTTAGAAATGTTGTGAATCACACTTGTAAAGGTTATAATTGCCCTCATGTATCAATAAGTAGCAGAATTAATTTTTAGAATATATCAGTGGGGAATTTCATTTGCTCTGCTTTTGACAAGTGTTCTTGCTATCCACCATATTCATGATATAAATTCCGGAACCAATTATTTATCTACTTAATATTTTAGCCATATATTGAAGACATTTTGGTTTGAGGAATTTATCATTTAATATAAAACATAATATATCCGAAATTTCGCTTCTATTGACAATTATTGGGGAATTTGCTTGATGAAAGATATAAATTGGTAAGTAAGTTAGGAAATTTGGTATTTGTAATAAACGGTTATAAAGTTTTTAAGTCTTTTAATATGAAATATCGAATTTTTACCAAGTTAAATTAAATGAGTCTAAAAAAAATATTTATACCCAATTTGATTCAACAGGACCTTCATGAAATATTATGGCGAGTTTTCGGTTAGTGAGATCATTCCTAAGACTGGATCAAATCATAACGGCTGAGGTTTATTTCCGCGATGAAATTTATTAAATAATTGTTAATATTAAGACATATTTAATTAATGAACACTACAGAAGTAAAACAGCTATAGGGTAGAGCGGGCATAACTGGCTTAATTTCAATTCCCTGGAAAAGATATTAAAAACCTGTTTATTGAAAAAATAAATATTAATACATGTTCCTACAACTGTAGACCAAATTTGGGAAAATCTGGTTTCGCCCCGCCCCTATACCCGGGGCACAACCGGACCATTGTTGCTGTTTAAGCATCTCAGGCAAGGCTGCATTTGTCACAAAGAAACTAAGGAAACTAATTTAGATTTTCTTCATATAAAGGGGTACCTACTTGTGCCCTTTTTCTGATAAATTTGAATGCAGTTTTGGCTCTAGCCAGCTTTCTTTTATTTTTACTCTACTGCTTCTATTGCTTTACGCCTACTTTCCGTATCACATCCTTGCCTAATGAATTTTCTCTAGTATGTGGGTGGCATTTTAAAATTCTAAACAATATGCGACAAAATAACTTAAAAATATAATGGAGCACAACTGAGAAGCATACACTTTTGGCGTATCTGGTGGTGCCCCAAGCATACTGTTTGGTTAAATGGAATACCAAAATGCATGATAATAATATAAAAATATCATAAAGCATGCAAAATGAAACCTATAGGATAGTCTACCCATTGCACAAAAAACTAAAAACTACATTTATAAGCAATTATGTTTCTGATATTATACTCAAGAAGAATTCAATGACTGTCAAATGAAAAAGTAAAAGTTAAAACTAAAATTATTTTCAAAGGTTGTTTACCATAGCACAACTTCACGTTTAAAAATTCAAGAGGTCAGAAATTACTAATAGATTATGTCATCATGAACAAAAACGTCCACCCAACCCATCAAAAATACTAGATGTAAGCTCAGATAACACCACAACTGGCCACAACCTCGTACTAGCAAAAATCTGGAACAAAGTACAAAGAGGACATAGAACTCAACCCATCCAAACTAAAACATTAAACCGCTGTCAAATGACTCAACGAAAGAACTATATCAGAGGAGATTGGCACTGCAGATGAATAAAATCAAAATTATGGAGGCAGATGACGGCGAAGCTGCCCGGAAAAAACTAAAGGCAAACATAATCACAGACAAAGAAGCAGCCCTGGGATGAAAAAAAAAAAACCATTCTAAACGAGAAAAAACAGTCAACCCTGGTTTACGCGGAATGTGAAAACGCTTGCAGAAGAAAAGGGAATTGAGTACGTTTAATTTAGAACCAGGAATCTCACATACGAAGAATATAAAATAGTACGAAAAAAAGTAAATGAACAAATAAAAGCAATAAAGCGAAGCTTTTGGGGAAAATTCTCCTCGGATATGGAGCACGATCTATACGGAGCCCAAAAGAAGGTGTAGAACATGCTGAGAAACAGGAAAACTAATTAACGAACATATACAAATAAGGAAAATATCATCAGAAACCTGGTAAAAACACTTCCATTAATAATAACATGGAAACTGGTTAATAACAAAGGAAAAAATACTACAAATACTCAGTGCAATAAAGAATAGAAAATCAGGTGGGTAAGATGAGGTAACCAATGAAATGCTAAAATACGGAGGGGATAACTTAACCCAGGAACTGCATACCTTGTTTAACAAAATAGTCACCACAAAAAAAAGAATAGTGGAAACAAAGCATCACGATAACTACATTCCAAAAATAAGTCTACTTAGATCAGTATCTTTACAAAAATAATATCAGAGAAGATAGCATCAACAGGAATATTCGAGAAACAGCAAGGCTTCAAAAAACATAGATCGACGATTAACTCGCTATTTTCCATCAGGCATATCGCCAAAAAAGCCATAGAATTTAACAAAACGGCATATATGTGCTTCATTAATTACACTCAAGCTTTCGATAGAGTACGTTTAACTGACACAGTACGGCTACTGAAACAACGAGAAGTAGACCCAAACATAATAGGAATCGTTAGCGAACTGAATACGAACATTTTAGCATTTATAAGAACGGATTTAGAAAGAACAAAGAAAAAACAATCGTGACAGGGATACGACAAGGAGATAACCTAAGTCCAGTATTATTTAACGCCATCATGAAAGAAATCATAAGAGAGGTTAAGAGCAAGGGCCGAGGATATAGAATAAGAAATAAAGAAATCAAAATACTGTGCTATGCGGATGACGTCGTAATGATTTCTGAAGATGAAGATAACCTCCAGAGACTTCTCTATGCTTTTGAAAGAGTAGCTGATTCTATCAATATGATTATTTTCACCCAAAAAATCCAATGCCTAGCTATATCTAGGGAACCGAAAAGATGCAAGATAGCAGTATACAATAAGTGTATAGAGCAAGTTAGTCGTACATATACTAAATAAACTAAATAAATAACATGTAGAAGAAACCAAAAAGAGGAGGTCCATAGCCAAATAACTAAAGCTGCTCTGAGAGCAGGATACCTACTCGACATAATGTAGATGAATAAGCACATGAGTATATCTAGTAAGGTCAGGATTTATATTTATGTGTTAGGCCAATCATGACATATGCCATTGAAACTAGAGCCGAGAATGCCGAAACCAAAAGACAGCTGAGAACATCAGATATGAGAGTGCTAAGACATATTATTCGACCATAAGATAAATGAAGAAATCAGAGCGATCTGTAGGCTACAGGATGTGGTAAAATGGACCAGAATAAGACGGAAACAGTGGAGAGACTTTGTAGATAAGATGCCTGATAACCGGCTACCCAGAATAGCAAAAACGGAAAGGCCTAACACTGCGAGACTCTTAGGAAGACCACCAAAACGCTGGTACGTAAGCTGGACCTCCGCATCCTAAGAGTAAGGAACATTGTAGGAAACACAGGACTAAGTCCTAACATAGGAAGAAGAAAAAGAAGTAAACAAACTTGCGCAGTGCTTATATCAGTTAAAAGATAATTTAAATCTGCATTAGATAGGTCAAAAAAATTTAAGTGTTCCATTTGATATTACAAAATTATTGCTGTTTGAATTTACCAATACATTCAGACCTGAATTTAACACTCGGAAAGTTAGGCAAGATAGCCTTATTACTAAATATAAAATTAATATCTGCTTTCTGGAAAAAGATATAAAGAATTTTTTTGTAAAACTGTCGTTAAAAGTGACATTTTTAGTTCATCGATAAGTGAACTAAAAATTGACTTTTATAAGGATACGTGTCAAAAATACTTTTAACACTAGTGCGATAAAGTTTTTTCGCACTAGTGTTAAAAGTAAATATAGCAGCGTTTCCCAAACTTTTTTTGCCCTGACTCGGTTGTTTTTAATATTTCCACTTCTCGATCCACCAAAAGATGTTTTAATTACATTTTAATGTAAAAGAACTAATCATGTGTGAGTATGAAGACAATTTTGCAACCTGGTATTTTATTTTTATGGCCCGGTGCCGGGTTGTGACCCACTATTTAGGAAACGCTGATATACAGCAATATGCAATATTATTAAATAGAAAGCTGTACCGAAAAAATTAGAAAGATTTTCTTTTTTTGGTTGAACGAACTGGTCCTTGATTATTGTGTAATATTGTTTCCAAACATTAAAACATATTTAAATAGTTATAAATTATTTATTTATAATATTAATATTACCATTACAAGCTGAACGGTTACTTATATTAGTTTTCCTGAGAAGTAATTGCAGAGATATTTATGCTAGTAATCCATGCAAAAACTAGGACAGATGTTGCTTTTAGTTCGACGCAACTTTTTACTACATATTTGGTCTGGAGCTTCATTCAAAAAAATCTTGTACGCTTGTTTTAATACTTGCTTATATCCTACTTGTTCTTGATTCTTAGAATTTCCTTCGACGTAAATCAAAAATATATTTTCAGTGAAGTTATCCGCTAGATTATTTATTTCATACCATCATATTTTTGTCCCGATTTCTGGGGCAATAAGTCTCAGTTGATGTATTTGCTGTTTCTTCAATATCTGGTGGAATAATAAAATTGCTTTAATTTCCAATCTTTCCCTCAAAATTCATGTTTATTAGCCATAAAATTTAAAATATTTTAGGACAGGTTCAATTGTGGTTACTAATAAACATTAAACAACTTACAATTGTTTTACTTAGTTACACTCTATCCAGCACCTGACTTGATTGTCAGATGTAATTGTCAATTATGTAATTCAACACGCAAACAATAAATCGAAAATTCAACCCTAGAGGCAGCATTTTCTTTTTTAATTTAACAGTTTTACAAAAAATATTGTATGATACACTTGTTAAAAGTGATTTTATTTTGTTCGTGGGGTTGCTCCACTCGCTACGCTCGTTCCGCAATACTCCCCACTCACAAAATAAAATGTCACTTTTAACACTTGTATCATAAATAACTATTGTGGGACTATGCATTTGTCAAATATTTTATAAAAATCCAATTATCTCAAAAACTATAAATTTCAAGAACAATGTTTGTTATCCAAAGTGGCCTTAAAATATGAAAATCCAAAAATACAAAAATATATTGGGTGTCTTATTTAAAATAACGAAGTTAGTGTCAACTTCCGGCATAAGCGTAAGTATCAAAACTTTGCAAATAGTGTAGGTTCGAGAACTATCTAGAACGATTAGAATTGAAATGTTCTTAATGTATATCTACAAAAAAAAAAGAGCAATCGCGCTAATATTTACTAATAAATTTCATCTAATAGCGATGAATTTCTCTGTTAAAAAAATATTAAAATCCGTTGTGTATTTTTAATCGAACCAGAAACACATAATATTACAAAGATCTTCATAGAAGGTGATATTGTGGGAGCCGCTGGATAAACAGTTGATTGTTAAATTTTCTAAAAAAAAATCGTGGTAGGTTTTCTCGAGCAAATGCATAACTTATAAAATTGGTAGGGGAGACCGAGGAGAGTTGTGACAGAGGAGAGTTCTGACATAGTCGATTTTTCGGAACCTACAACTGCCAGCGAGCTCGCAACAGAGTACGTTTGTTGTTTTCGAGACTCGCTATGTGACGCAGTACGCGAAGACGGTGCACGGAAAGCGGCTGTGAGTGTACAACATTCGTACACAAAAAATTGTAAAAAGTAAGTTTTCTATCAAAATTTTGATTGCATATATAACGTTATGTATTATGTTTGCATTGTTATGATATTTTTTCTCACATGCTTTGGTCTTTCAAGTTTCTAGTGTGGTGTTACTTTTTTTTATTGACATCTTATTTTGGAACTAAAAATTAATATTCTAACCTACTCACGATTTTTTACACCTAGGCGAGTTGTGACAGCATGTCACAACTCTCCTACTATTCTTAGTAATTGTAGCAAGGTTATGTTATTTACTCTGTGGTGTAATATTGCGTAGTAAATGTTTATTTTTTCGTTCTAGAATGCCAAATAAATACAAACGAAAGACTGATAGGGGTATGAGTAGTGCCGAAATTTATGAATTGGCCTTTGAAGAAGTCACATTGAGAGGTAAAAGTCTTAGAGATGCCGCATCTTCTTACAATCTCAACTATAAGTCATTGCAAAGATAGATTAAGAAGAAAAAATCATATCAAGCTAATTTAACAAGCAAAGCTCCATCTGTAGGTTATATTAGCCCGACGGTTTTTACAAAAGAAGAAGAAAATATTCTATGTGAGTATTTGTTGACATGTGCAGCGACTAATTATGGGTTTACAACAAAAGAGACAAGAAGTTTAGCGTATTTATTATCGAAAAAATATAACAAAAAATTTCCACAGTCATGGGAAGAAAATAAGAAAGCAGGAGAAGTGTGGCTTAAACTATTTATGCAACGACATCCCGATTTATCTTTAAGATTGCCACAAGCCACAAGCAGAGCTCGCTCCACGAGCTTTAATAAAACAAATGTGGCTGCTTTTTTTGATAATTACATGAGTGTCTTAAGCAAATATAAACCTAACGCAAAAGATATTTGGAATGTCAATGAGACGGGAATAACTACTGTTCAGAAGCCTGATAGAATAATAGCGGGACGTGGAGAAAAACAGGTCAGTGCAATGACATCGGCGGAAAGGGGAACCTTAGTCACATTGGCTTTGGCTGGAAACGCTGTAGGTAATTACATACCACCTATGTTTATATTTTCTTGAAAAAAGTTTTCAAGAACATTTCATTCGTGATGGCCCAGTTGATTCAGTAGGAACAGCTACCGGATCTGGATGGATGCAGGAGGATGATTTTCACTTCTTCCTTGAACATTTCAAAAATCATGTTAGGCCATCAAAAGAGCAAAAAGTTCTGTTGCTCTTAGATAATCATTTATCTCACATGGCTTTAAAAAATATTGAGTTCTGCAGAGACAACGGCATAATTTTGCTTACCTTCCCTCCATATTGCACCCACAAGCTGCAACCAATGGATCGTGCTATCTTTGGGCCTCCAAAGAAAGCTATTTATTCAGCTTGTGATAATTGGATGCGCCCAAATGCTGGGAACGTTATAAGCATTAATGATATTCCATCTATAACTAAATCGGGATTTGACGTAGCGATCACTGCAAAAAAATATCAGTGCTGTTTTTTCTGCAACAGGAATATAGCCTGTTAATACAAATCTCTTTGGAGAAGGTGATTTTCTGCCTAGTCAAGTCACTGATCGTTTTTTGCCCAATCCAAAAACGAAGCAATTGTCAAGTGTTCCACAAATCCCGAGAAACTTAGAAGGAAGAACTCCTGATCCCACAAGGACCGTTGCTCCAAGTCTCTCTACAGATCAAGGCATGAAATCTTCCAGCAATTCATGTATTATGAACGTCGAAGAGCCCGTTGCCTCCACATCTACAGCCCGTACTTTTCTTGGCACCACTTCCAACGTGTTTTCACCAGAGTCACTTAGGCCGCGGCCCAAAGCTCCACCAAGAAAAAAAAACCAACCTAATAGATTAAATCTGCTGTATTAACTGACACACCTACCAAAAATGAAATTGCTGCCATAGAGGCGAGTAAAAAGATTAAAACTGCAAAAAACGCGTTTTAAGCGAAAACACAAGGCCCAAAAAATTAAAGAAGATTAATAAAAAGAGTAAAGTTGGTAATGAAGAAGATGAAGCCGAAGAAGATACAGAAAATGATTGTTTTTGTTTGTGTTGCCTTGAGACCTTTTCCAATAGCAAATCCAAACAAAAGTGGGTTCAGTGCCTCGAATGCATGGGTTGGGCTCACGAAGCTTGCATTGGGGGCGAGCTTCAATACGTCTGCCATAATTGTTTATCAAATTAAATTTTATCTTTATAACTAATTATTATATTATTTTAATGCGTCCAAATATGCCAAATAATAATTATAGTGTTGTGTTCAAAAGAAATAAGTTATTTATTTATCGATAACATAATAGTATTATATTTTACTACCAAATAGTTAAAATACATGGGTGTCACAACTTACCTCGGTATTAGGAGAGTTGTGACATGGAAAGTAGTCTCTATTTTTTTTAATTTTCTGAGAAACCTTAATACTTTCATTAATTTTGATTACTATTTCTAAAAGAGTATGAATTGAGCTACATCAACTGATACAACTGATAGATTTAGAATGTTTCTTGACTGAGATATAAGAATTAAAGTAAAAATTGTCACAACTCTCCTTGGTCTCCCCTAAATTATGTCGTCATTGTTTACATGATACTTATTCTTTCAACACACTGGTAAAACTTTTACGATAAATAAGTACGCCGTGAACTTTCAAACCTAAATCTTTGTCCTTAAGTTCTCTATAGATGCGACTTCGTGTTCAATATTTGCACTCTTTCTTTAAAAGATTTAAAGCCTTTAGTTAAAAATGTCCAGTGCAAGGATGTATTTCAAGAAGGGAATTCGCATGCTCCGGCACATTTTTAATTAAGCTTAACCCATCATGCTAGATTCAATTCACGCGTCAAGTGACCAAAAGCAATCGATTGAAATATAGTTGAACTTCTGGACTTTTTCGGTATTTTCCGAGAAACTATTCACCGAAAGTCAATTTATTTTATAAAGCTTCGACCGGCGGTCTTCACATTAACTTTTTTTCTTCCTCACCCGCCATCTAATCTATGAATATAAAAGACCGGCCGACAGCTTCAACACAATATGTGTGAGTTATTATTTCGTGGCTGCCGCAAGAGAGAATGGAACGGGATGCGGTTTATAGGGTTGTCGCTAACGATGCCTTCTGGACTTTTGCCTTCCGGAACTTTGCACAGCTTTGGAAACATCAGATGACAAACAATTTATACGTTGCGCTTCGATGAAACTGGGACAATTTATTTATATGGTACACGAGTGAAATGAAAAAAGGAAGAAGTTGCACCTAAGATGGTCACGAAGGCGGCTAAAATATTTCAGAAATCAACAAAGCTAGACAATTGTTTTCCATAATTCCTAAGGACATGTTTCTTTAACGGTAAATTATTTATCATTTTTCGAGAGGCTGTTACAACGCCAAAAACATTTAAATACCACATATCTTTCTGATTAGAAACAAGTGCAAGAGCTGTGTTAATGCTGGATTCTGAAATTAGTGTGCGTTTTCTAAAATTAGGGCCAGAATGCTAGTATATTTATTTCAAAGTCCAATTTACTAACACCATTCTCGATGAGTTCTTGGCGATAGCTTTTTTTTTGTGAAACGGAAGAAGTTGTATGCAAACAGAATGCAACCTAGGCTACAGTATGCAGCCCTTTAAGTGTGTACAGGAAATCATAGGTACCTGAAGTACCAAAAGTTGAAACACAAACGCCTAGCCAAGCCGTTGATCTCTAGAAAGATCCCAGAAGTCAAGATTCTAATGCACATTTTAAAAATTTATCAAATTCTAACTTTTGAAACTAAGGACTGGTTTGGATCTTATTAGATCTCGTCAGTTTAGCTATTTTGTAAAGGATAAAGAATGCTAATAAAAAAGTGTTTTTAGTTTTTCGATTACTTTTCAAATAACGCAAAAAAATTAAAAACAAATATGCAAAATTTTAAAAAATTCCAAGAAGAGTAAGAGATATTTTAGGTTTCTCCATGGCATATTATTGGTCGCCAAATTATGCAACTCTGCCTTAATTTATTAACGTTTTCGAGATGGCTGTAGTGAGAAGCGAATTTGTTACATGCTGGATGCAGGATGCTTGTAAAAAAGCTGTTGAAAAAAATAACTGGCCAACAATTTTTGATAAATTGTTAAAAATTACACATGCATTGATGAAAAATTTGCGGAAAATTTCACTGCTATATTTTTTTGGTTTTCAAATCTCAACCGCTATTTAATATTTTTTTAAAAACTTTGAAGGGCTGTACCTCTTAAGGGGTGAAAATTTTATGAAAGTTATTTTTTGTCAACCCTGTTCTTTTTGGTGGTAGATTCACCGGTATCATTTGTGGTACTTCTTCTGAAAATACCTTGTATATTTTTTCTCGAAGATCTTTGTGGTTAATTATTATAGCCTTGCCTATATACGTAAGAAAAGCGAATAAGTAGGTTTTGTCCATTTTTCCTCATAATTTTTATTACAATCACAAGATTTCAGTTAACATCAGTTTTTGAATTTAATTTTCATTGGAAATTTTGACTAATCGAAATTTGGAAATGTAAGCAAAGAATGTAAAAAATTGAAATATAAACTTTAGGTTTCGAGAAAAATGAAAAAAATAAAAATTACAAGTCTTAAAATTTTCAAAACCTTGATTTGGAATATTTTGTGAAATACAATTTTTTGACGAAAGTTCCAATTTACATTTGATTAATATTTATTATAATCTCAAAATTTCGACTCCTCTTGAAATATTCCCAACACTTTAAACTTAAAATTAAAACAAAAAATTTCACTTTCAAGTCGAAATTTTAAAGTAAACATTAAAAATGTCTAAGTGGGGCCACAAATTTCAAATGAAATAAGAAATGTTAAAAATTCTTAGTGTTTCTAAAACAATTTTAAATTTTATTTGTTTTCAAAATTACAGCGCTTTTTTTTTTATTTTCTACTTAAACATGAAAGTTTGGATTTTTAATTTTTTTTCTAAAAAAGCTCGTTTTTTTCTAAATTTTATTTTAATTTTAAAGCTTTGATTCGTATCTCGAAACTTCAATTATTTTGCTTTAAATTTCAACTTCTAAACAACACTTTTACTGTATAGTTATTATCTCAGAAACAAGGTCGAAACTAAATTTTCATAATAAAATTTTTGAAAAGCTTAATTTTCTATTTGTTTTCGATTTACAATTTTTTATCAGAATTTCAATTATTGTCTTAAAGTCTTCAGTTTAAACTTGTTTCCACTTTTTCTAAATTTTTTCCGAAAATTTTTGGTTAGTTTTTCAATTTTGATTTTATTTTAGAATTTTCAAGTTCACTCATTTTTCATATATTTTTTCTTCGAATGTTTCACCTCAAATACAAAATGTTGAGAGTAAAACAAAATATCAATTATTTTTTTAATTTTCTGCCCAAAGTTAAAATCAAAAATAAAATTTTTTGATTACGAAAGTTATGATTTGACACGGTCCAAACTCGAAGAAAAATATTTTTACTAATTTTTTTTCTTTAAGTTTTGTTCGGATTTTTAGAGTTTCATTTTAGAATGTTTTATGCAAATTCTAATTTTAATTCTGAGGTTTCTCTTTCAGTGTAGAATGTCGTCAATTTTGAAAAGTCGATTTAAAATGAAAACTTTACTTAAATAATTGAAACGCTATTTTTATTTATTTTTTTAAATGCCACTTTATCGAAATTCTTTAAACTATTTTTATAAACTCCAAAATTTTATTTTAATTTTTTTCCAAAAATTTCTTTTTTTAAGTTTAATCCACTTGGCAACCCCATTATGCCTTTAGAGCACCGCGAGTAGGATGCGGAAACAAGGATACATGGCGATGGACCGCCTTCTTAAACAAGCTACGTTGTAATTTTTGGTGAAATTTTCGTTTGGTAACGAATTCCATAGCTTGCAACTTCTATAGAAAAAATAATTTCCATAGACAGAAGTCTTCACTGTGTCAAGCTGGACCGCAGAGGAATTTGCTGTCTCCGACTGTTTTGTATGCCTTAAAAATTATACCCTTTGAGGGGTCAATCCTATTAATTCCTGCGAGCATCTCCCATGAAAGTATTTACAGAAAAAAGATAAGTTACCAACCATCCGCCTGTGCTCTAGTGTTTCGAGAAAATTAGTCAAAAGCTCGTCATCAATTAGGCGAATTCCTCTTCTTTGAACTGAATCCAAAAGAGCTAAAGTGTGCTTTGGGGTTGAATTCCAAACATGAGAACAGTATTCTAGTGTTGGCCTAACTTGAGCTTTGTATAGAGTGAGTAGGTGATGAGATGTGAAGTACTTTTTACTTTTTTCCCCAGTGTTTTATTTTTATATCAAAATTTTGATTATTTCCCGAAATTTGACTTAGCTAAAGTGTGAACTTTAATAAAAACAAAAGAGTACACAAAAATTAAATTGAAACATTAAATTTCAAGACGCGTATTTTTTATTTTAAACTTGACTACTTTCTCACTTTTCAATATTTTTGGCAATTTTCTGTTCCTAAAATTTACCACTCTTCAAACTTTTCCTTTAAAGTTGCAGATTTTTCCCACCAAATTTCGATCCTTTTATCTACATGTAATATTTATGACACCAGTTTTAAGCGAGCACTTGAAGATGCGGAATGGGTTTTCGGGGAAACTTGTACATTGGGAGATGTCACTGAACGCATGAAGACCCAAGATAAGTGTTCTTTCCTTAAACTCTAACATAATATTTATTTTTTATGCCCTTTTATTTAAACAGGGCGAGTCAGAAAGAATGGGCCAACGCTAAACTGGAGATACTAGACACCAAAATATTACGATTGAACTTAACGTGCCTTAAACCAATGTCGCTGCTTTAAGTTATTATTTTTAAAATGATAAAGGATAAAATTAAAAATTTAATTTTAATTTCGTCCTAATCTTTGTATTTTTTTCAATTGCCAAACGGACTAGATATCGACATCCCCAATGCATGAAATCAGTTAAAAACCATCCTTAAATTGAAAAAAAGGACTATTCTTAATCTTGAATGAGAAGTCTTTGGTCTAGATTCGATTTGTTGATTTTAACATGTATTATAGAATACTTTTATGACCTCAACATCAATGTTAAAATATTAATGTTTAGTCTCTCAACATCAATGTTTTTTTTTCTTTTTAAATTGACCAACATCGATCATTCCTAGCAATGATAGTCTGCTATAGAGTTTGGATGAATTTGTGTACTCCAGAAAACATTTCGGATAAACCTCCTGTTTCTTCGTGTGTTTGTATTTACAAGTAGCCAGAACGAAGACATATATTTAGTATCTAAATAATCTTATCTTCAGTTAAATTATAAGACTTACAAAACCCAGTTTCGTTGAAACACAATAATATTTGAAAGCGCGAAAATAAAAATGCAAGGCCAAGTTAAAAAATCCAGAGAGCGGAATTTAAAGTGGTCGATGTCCCACCGGAAATTACGCTTTCCGCAAGAGTACGATTTTAAGCTAATAAATAAGACAATGAAACAAAGAACGGGGAAAAATAAAATCGAGAAAGCTCTCTTAAATTTAGCATTTGATTATTAACGGTTTAACGAACCTATTAAAAATAACTTAATTGTATTAATAAAAGGGTAAATTTGATGCTTCCCAACAAAATAACGAGAAAGATAAAAACATAATTATGGCCATTTCACTCCACTTTTTCCTAATGAAAGTCTGTTAAGTGTTTAGCAAAGTTATTATTGCGAGATCTTTTCTGTGTCACCCGAGCGATTTCGTTCGTTATTTTGTCTTTGAAGGATTAAAAGATGTCGTGTTAAGATGGAGATTCTTCGAGAGATTTAGTTCGTTTCACTGCCATTTTGGTCGAAACGATTTAATTTGATTTGCGTTTTCCGCAAAATTCGTAAGATTGTTTTAGTTAGAAGACTAATTAAGCATTATTATCGCGATGTTAAGTGCTAATTGGGGCGTTAGATATTGCAGGAAACTCCTCCAAAACTTGATTACCAGGAGAGTCGCAAAGGAGATACTTCAATCAGTAAAGTCTTGGGCTAATCGTCACGGCTGAAAAGCTCAGTCCGAGAAAATTACCCAACTTGCAGTTGATTATCGGCGTCAGGTTTGTGTTGTGTAGAAGGAAAATGGCTATGAAACGCTTTAGCTTTGAGTAAATTCGGTCCTAATCGTGCGATATATTTTATTCAAATTAGTCTCACGCAAAGCCCATTTAGTTGGATATGCAAGGCAGAGCAATTTGCCTTTACATATCTATGTAAAAATATTAGTTATATGAGGAAATTACATGCATAATTAAATTCACTTGCAACATTTCAAGTTAAAGGCTTTATCCAAGTTTACTGAAGTAAATTAATGCATTACATATACATACATATATGGTACTTCTTCTTGGATGGGTCTTTTTTTTAATTAAAATGTAGGAAAGGTTATATTTTTCTGATTAATTTAATGTGCATTATATAAGAGGAAGGTAGAAAAAATGTTACGGAAAAATTTAAGGAACCGTTGAAATGAAAATTCAGAGTATACGGTTGTTTGATTTTTCTGCAAGCCGTTCCTACATATATTACGCACCAACGCAGTCAAAAAGACATAGGTTTTTATAAGGTGTAAGAAATAAAGGTGTTTTTTGTTTAAAAAAAGCCTTATACCATCTATCGCCACTAATTACATTCAAAACCTAAGAATTTTTGGAAAAAATGCTTAAACCCGGTTACATTCAAAAATTGGAAATATTTTGAAAAATTGCTCAAACCGGTCAATTTTGTTTCCTTAGGGCACGAATTTTTTGGTAAAATTCAATTCTTAAAAAATAACCAGTTTGGGGGGGGGAGCGATAACGTCGCTATTTAATCTACAACTAACCGTTGTATGTATGCAGGATTTTGATGGAATAGGGATAGAGAGGGAACGAGCCATGAAGAAGGCAAATAAAATGAATGCACTTAAAATCAAGTTGCATATTGGTTGCTTTTGTTTTAGTTAACTTTACTATAAAAAGGTGTATATCACGTGATAAGCAACTTTAAATATATGCATATGTTTTCCGTGTCTGAAATACTAACAACCGTTGTGGATATTCAAATTTTAGGATAAGTGTTAAACATTTTAAAAATTGTAGCAAATTATACAGTCCCCCAAAAATTAATGCATAATTTTGAGAAATAAAAAATGCATAGGTTTTATAGAAATCGTTGCAAGCCATCGATTTTGCTTTGTTCTTTGCCACCTTGTGCGCGTATTCAATTGTGCGTGGGGCGTCTTAAAAACGGTACAGTTTTAATATAGAAGTCCCAGTATATTTTCGCATATTTAGATGGGGTTCTCTCTTAAAAATATGGTGTTATATAAAGAGTGATTCATTAAAAACGGGAAATCTCTGAACTGGAGATACTACACACCAAAATATGGTGATTGAGCTTAATATGTCTTATACAAATGTTGCAGGTTTACGAGGTGCAGGGTGTTCAAAGTTGGAATTTTAATTTGAAACTTCTTAATAATTTTGTGATTTTAAGCAGTATCGTCTGAAAAATTAGCAACTTTATCTTTTAGGATTATCAAAGCCTATTTCGGTATATCTGTAAATATCTCCAACCAAACATAATGTTAAAGATTTATTATTGGATTTCGAATACAGAGAAAAAGAATGATAATACTGTTATTGCAATTTACTTTATTTTCTTCTACAAAAAACGTACACAAAACATATTGTAATGAAATGTAATTATGGAATTTAGAATCTAAGGAAATTTTCTAGAAAGATCTGATGAGGGAACGCGGCCTTGATAGTAAAGCAAACGGCAGATAAGCGTTCCAGAAATTTCGGCAAACGATAAGCCTTATCTGCTGAAAACTTTTATAACCCGAACCAGAGATCTATATAAAGGGGATCCGGTTAACTTTCCCTCAGTCAGTCGGTCAGTCAGTGAGTGTAGGTAATTAGTGAGTTAGTAGTTATAAGTTAATACTTCAGTTAATTATTTAGTTGTAGTGTTTCGAGTTTGGAAATAGTGGTTATAATTCACAGCGTATTTAATCATTTCGAACCGATAACACGCAACAATATAACAATATGTAACATTTATGTTCTATTCTGCCGGCATTTCTCAATGATTGCAATACCTCTTAAATATATCATCATCCACATAAAAGACCACACGGAAGGCTAAATTTTCTAAATATTTTCCTACTTGTAAAATGGTTACTTGTGGCTATGTTAAAATGCAGATTCAAGACTGATTCAAATTTTTGCAAATGCAAATCCTTAGATTTATACCAAAAAAAGTAATAAATGTGTTGGAAAGCTTTGACAACTTTTGTTTTTGTCATACTTATTTTGTTGTTGCAATAGGGGAAAACGGAGAAGACCTTTTATGGTCGCATTGTGATCGTCTAAAAAAAGAACAGATTAAAATTGTTTCTCTTTTCAGAAAACTTAAGACTGTTTCTGCGTAGGTAATTATCAAAATATAGCCGCTTTTAGAAATATTTGCTCTAAACAGAAAGTATAGAAGGTGTGACGACATTTAGCCTACCACTCAGTTCAATCTACAATTGTTTGAACATTCCTGTCCAACCTTCGCTCGGAAGGGAAAGTTTCTGCAAGAAAAAGCAGTACATTAATGGAGAAATACCAATACCAATTCAAAAATTAACCCTTGGTGCCAAACTACATATATAAATATGTTGCGTACTCATACTCGTGATAGAAATATTACAATAAGAAAATTATTTGCAGAAATTTTAAATACTAAATAATTCTGATTTTGGTGTTTCCATTGAAACAATTTTTCAAACCTTTGTGAAGTTGCTCATTTTCACAGTCTTCTAAATGTTTTTTTTTTTCATTTATCCTTTTCTCTATAAATTCTGTTCACCAATTTATATCTGATATCGTTTTCTCGAAAGGCAGCTAATTTACCAGGAAATCTTTAGACCACCTACCAATGTTTAATTAAACCTATTTCTGAACAATTTCTTACTTCTGTGTCCATATTTTGCATTTCTTTAATAACTTCTCTAATGCCATGAGTTTATAAAGGGTCCATCTTTTCAAAAGAATGATTATTTGGTAAATATCTGTCTTAGGAAAATTATTCATTGTCACTGTCTGGTACTATTTATCGTCAGGGCGCATCGTTATCTCTTTCTTACTTTACTTCAGTAATTTCGCCACCAAATCTTGAGCGCCTTGATTAACCAGTTGACGGACTCAAGGTTGCATTCTGTTGGCATACGACACTTGTTGGAATTGTCCACAGTTTCTCTATAGGACCAATAGGTGGCGGTACTTAGGAATCACACGGACGACGTTCGTTATTCTATAGCATTTACTTGCCAGAACATTTGTAAGCATTCGAGTTGGATATACTAAACTGAGAAGATCTAATAAATGGAAACCGGTTTTAGATTTCCAAACGCTGAATCTAATAAACCTATTAGTCTGTGCATTAGAATCTTGTCTGCTGAGACCTTTCCTAGGAAAGGCAATCTCTTTGATAGGCGTTTGTGTTTCAAACTATTTGATTGATTTGACTATACATGTTTAGAGACCTGCTTCCCACACTATACACGCTTAGAGAGTTTACATTACTGTAGCTTAGGCTGCATTCTATTTGAATAATACTAATAATAATAGAAATAATTATATATGTTATTATAAATTGATGTATCGATATATTTAACAAACATCATTTTTTTAAATGGATATATTTTTACATATTTAAGTAACTCTTTTGGTCTCTTCCATTTTTTTCTATCTTAAAAAGTAAGCGGGATATACTATTGGTCGCTATGCAGGGTGTTTTATAACAAAATGCTAATTACTTAAGGAATATAATTCTTGCTGGATTTTAAGAAAAGAGTTCATAACAACATAGCTCCATAAATCCTTTATTTTTAAGATACAGGTGTTAAAAATTAAGAAAAAAATATTTTCATTTAAGTACTTTGAAACCTCTTGAATTAGTTTTTTTTTGAAATTTGGTAAGTACTAAGTAGGCATAAAAACGCATTTTTTACAGGAAAAATATTTACTTTACTTCCAACAGTGGCATTCGCGCTAAAATGTCCTTAAGTATTCTTAACGAATCAAATGATAATTTTATAAACAACTTCCATTTTTTGGAAAAAAACTAATTATTAACTATGGATTTATTAATTATTAAAAACAGTTAATTCCAAAAATCACATAAATCTACCTTATCTGACGTAAATTTGAATTAAAAAAAAATAATGAGCAAATTTGTTGTAAAATAAGATATTAAATTTGTAGAAAAGCATATTAAGTGCATATCGAAATGCAAAGAAATCCATTTTTTTAAATCGAAATCCATTCATCGAATGAAAAAAAGGCAAGGCAGAAATTTTACTAAGAAATGAAAATAAAAAAAATTGATTTCGTGATTTTTTATTTATTTATTTCTTTTTCACTAAAATATTCAGAGGGTTGTTAACCGAAAAACTTTTGTCACGAAAAAAAAGGTAAGGAAAGCAGTTTTTCCGAGAAATAAATGATGTTTATGAATTTAATACTATTTTAAGTAGTGGTGTATCATCATTTTCGTTAAAAATACCCAAGGATATATTAACGTGGAAGTCACTGATAAAAATAGAGCCAAATATTATTCCAGCAAAAATACACTTTTATGCCTACTTAGTATAAATTCAAAACAATATTTCAAGTGACCTAATAGTATTAAAAGAAAACTATATTTTTTCTTTATTTTGAAGCACCCTCTATCCTAAAAATAAGGCGATTCCAGAACTATGTTGACAAACTTTTTTCTTGGAATTGCCCAAAGATTATTCGAAAACACCTTGTTTAATGAATAACCCCGTAGTACATTATAGCGAAATCAATAATTAAGAACATTTATCGTTTTACCTGATTTATTTAATTAAAGTAGTGACACTTATAAACTTTGTTCATTAGAAGCTTACATAGGTAACCAATTTTCCAGTTCATCATATTTTAAGCGAACTAAATTTAAAAAATGTTGGTTGGAACTTCCTTAATTATGTAACAACGCATGTATTTAGTTATCGAGGGAAACCAGTTAACGCGTATACTTGATAAGTAAACAAAAATCTTCATAATGCCATCTTCCGCTGTCTGTCATGACAATATTTCAATTTCAACGATTCTTTCAAACAAAGTGGATTTATTTAAAAAATCCATTTTAAGGTAACAAGGCTTCAAAAGTACTTAATGCACTAAACTTGCTGCCAAAGTTCCATCTAAACAAACATTACGTAAATAAAGTGCATACTTCCGTACAGCACTGCTTTAAAGATTTTAAGCAGGATGATGTTTATTCAGAGATTATGTTGGCTTATTTTAAATGGATTCGAGAATGACTAGGGGAAATGTGCACCTCAACTTTTCTCATTTTATAAATGTGCATCAGCCTGCGTCCAATGGAACCGCTTGAATTAAAACTATTTCTTACAATTAGATAATTCAACCAATGCGAAAGGTTAAGTGGTGCTTTGGTTCAAAATCGCCCGCTTAAGAATCGGCTAAATCAATTTGCGTGGAAGGTATAAAAAATTAGATTTAAATGTGTAGGTTATGGTATTTAATTAACTCAAAAACGAGTCCCCTTTTCGAGATATCGTAAAGTTGAACATCTTTACTCGGTGCCTAAATTATACTCGACGAATGTAAAGGTCTTTTAAGATTTGTATCGGGCTAAATGAAATTTTCGCTGAAAGTTATAAAAGAAACAGAGGGAGCGATTGAAACAATGATTCGTGAAAGATGCCAAAAGAAAAACATTTCGGATTTTTTTATATATCGCTCTCTCGAGAAATATAGTATATAGACTTCATCCTTTGAAGCCGATATCAATAATTCATTTTTTATGCAGTAAAAGGTGATTGGGGGTATCCTTGCGTATTTCAGTTCCGGATTTTTTTGGGGTATCATTTCGCCCACTTTTTATGTGTATCACTTAATAAAACACTGCAGGAGCGAAATATGTTTTTCCTGAGGTATAAAAACTGAATTGTGACAGGACTTATAGTAAATATTAATGCATTTAAGGCGTAAACATCTGATAAATAAAAGAAAACACACGCCGAAGATTATCAAAATATGGCCGATTCGATTTATATTATTCCATTTTTATATATCCCAAGACCCCCGTTTTAATCTTTAAATCGTGTATCCGTGATTAGTTGATTGATTTCAGAGTTTATCGTTTCGTGATTTTTTCAATCTGGGTTATTGGTTTTCATTGAAGCCTTCAGTTGCAATGTCAGTTATGAAATAGTAACTAAAATTATGGCTCATTCTCACCGAATTCCACTAGCATTTTTCATTCGCATTTCTCTACCTGAAGCGTAGTCACTCCGTTCAATAATTGATTAAACGTTATTAAAGGTTCTACTCGATCCATATAACTTTAACAATTATTCATTAAAGTTTCCCTCGTAAGCGAAAGCAACTTTGATTCAAGAAGAATGTTTGATAACAAACTCTAAACTTAGTCATTAGTTAGTAACATACAGTTTTTAATGCGTTTACCTGCAAGTTTATACGCACATCTAATTCAATTTATTCAATTTTACATTTGCAGTAAGGACAGTAACAGTAAAGTTCATTACATCATAAGAATGTAAATCTAAATGCGCGACATAAACAGAATCCTGTCTTAATTATTAAATTAATGTTCCTTCTAGAAAACTGGAAGCCATGAACATAGTTTACGATGATTAAACTCCTTATGTTTTTTGTTATAATGATCTATTTAGTAGCAACAGTGTAACTGGGTCAAGATTTGATGTTGGTCTTATTTTATGAATAGATCTAATTTTAAGATTAAACCAGACATTCAAAGTTTCTATTTCTTGCTACCACTTAATGTTGTTAATGGATGCGAAAATTTACTTTTGGAGTCGATATTTCAATGAAAAAAAATGTTAAAAATGTTGAAATTTACTCGAAATTTTAATATGCAAGTAGAATACATCCTAGACTGCAGCCCTTCAGGCATGTACAGTGAATCATAGGTAGCTGAACTACCACCAGCAGTGAAAACACTGCCACCTAGCGAAGCGGTTGTTCTCTAGGAAAGTTCCTAGAAGACAAGGATTCTAATGCAGAGACCAATAGGTTTGAGTTTGGAAACCAAAGACCGGTTTCGATCTTGTTAGATCTCGTCAGTTTGGTATATCCAACTCTAATGCTAACAAATGTTTCGACAAGCAAGTACTAAAGAATCAGCGGACGTCAAGCGTGTGCTTCTCAGACTAAAATGACGAGATCTAACAAGATCAAAACCGGTATTTGGTTTCCAAACTTCGAATTAAATAAATGTTAAAACCAGAGACTAAATAGACTGAACGTTTCAATGTTGTCTCATGCGTACAGTTGAAGCTAAAATCCGGGGAAGTGAGGAGGTGCATTCCACTACTCTTTGATATGGTCGGATTAAGTAAAATTTATAAATACGAAACTTGCCGCGTAACGGTTCTAACGATTTAGATGAAACTTTAGAATTAGGGGCTTTTGGACCAATAGGATAATTTTTATAAGTGCTTTTTGGTAAAAGTTCAGGAGAACTATTTTCAAAGACATCTTGGTTTAATAGTAAAATAATTTTCTTTCAATACGCGACGCCTGTGCACAATATTGTTAAGCCGGTGCTGTAAACACGTCATGATTGCAGTGAACTGGCGCCGCGCGCACGCCGATAATTGAATATTTATATATTTTATTTTTACCTACCCAAAGAATGAAACTCTTGATTTTCCTTCACTAATGAGGTTTCAACAATGATCCACAATACACTTCCCCATATTTACAGCCCATTTTCTTTAAAAAAAAAACGATGTTATCTTCGCAAGGGTCTGTCAAATAATAAGAGGGCATTGCGAGCTAGATGGAGCTAGGCTTTCGCCAGGCTTTCAACTGGCTTCACTGCTTACCGTGTTAGGTTCAGTCTATTTAGTCTCTGGTTAAAACCTATTGGTCTGTGCATTAGTTAGTTAGTTAGTTAGTGCATTAGTGCAATTTTTAAACAGATATTGAAATCAACTTTTGATATTTAATTTCCGAAATAAAGGTACAAATTTTGGCAAAACTTAAGATTTCGAGGTTTAATTTGAAACTTTAGTAAAAATCAAGATACCGCTGGCTTGGAATTATAAGGTTCTATGTTACAATTTTAGCGTTATATGAATTACCAACACCACAAGGTTCTATGGGTAATCTTAGAACTTTTTGCACCTGGTTCAAATGTCCTAGGATATGCAATAAAGGTCCTGAGCGCGCAGTAACAAGGTTCTATGCAATGAATGAACTTATTGTGTCGGCGCAAAGTCCTATGTTGCGCAGCTGTTCTACATGGAATTTTGTACCAAACTAAAATCACAAAAACAAGACCACAAAGTTTTACGATACAACCAGCAACTATGCGATTTTATGCAATGTATTGCAGGGGTTAGGAGGGTAAGATCATATTTAGCGTCAGCTCTGCACGGTGTGGTAAATTAGGTAGTAAAAATAAGAAAAAAATGAGTGACACTAAAGAAGATTTATATTAGGAAGTGGCTATGATTGAAATAAGGATATGGAATATGTTATGTTATCACAATATAGATACGTTTTCTATAATTACTTTAATATTTATTTCCATAAGCCTAAAAAAGACAGGTGTAATGTCTATGAATTACAGAAGCTTAATGGGCAAGCATATTAAGCTATTTGGGCTGAAGTCATGATGGGCCCGCAAGGGTAATGATATTCCAAGTGCCCTTATCAAGATCTTAAATCGAATAATTGAGCCTCACTCTAACATAAAAGAACTGACTTTGTGGAGCGACAGTTGTGTTTCACAAAACAGAAATTCTTTTATTTGCTATGCAATTGTTCACACTTTAAAGCAAAGTTAAATAGAAATGGTAACATTGAAATATCAACTCCAGAACATTCTTGTGTACAAAAAATTGATTCAATACACAACGTTATCAAACGAATTTTAAGTAAAGTGGAATATTATTCGCCGATTTCTCTTGTAAGAATTTTACTAAAAGTAAAAATCAAAAAGCCCTATATTATAATCCAGATGTGGTGCTTTAATTACAGTGAAGTTCCTTCTACCAAGATTTCATTTCTACAAATAAGAAAGGGAGTTTTAAGCATCGGTTACAAAGCATCACATGACGACAAAGACTTTGAAATAGTTAATATTAGGCCCAACAAGAGAACAGCTGAAGAAATAAATCATTTAGTATTTTCTGATCCTAAAACTAGCAAAGTAAAAGCAGAATTTTCTTTGACAAAGAGGAAAGCCATTAAAGCTATGCTGCCATACATACATAAAATTGATCAGGAATAATTCAAAGCTATTATTCCCAATATAACTACCACGAAAATTAACCCAAAAGGTAAAATAAGTGGTAAAAGTACAAGCTCCAAGAAGCGGACTAAGGCAAACCCCAAAAAGCAGACCAAGGCAAAGACCAAAAAGCAGACCGAGGAAAAATTCAAAAAGCGAACCTGAATAAAGTATCTTCATAAAATATTATCCTATTCAAAGATATTAGACCTTAGTTTTCCCTTTTGTGTTTTGTTAATAGTTTTAGTTACAATGAATCTTTAAGTTTTGTATCTGCTTCTATTCTCCAATTTTGAAAATTTTAAAAGGTTCTATCTTACATTTTAAGAATTAATTAAACAATTTCCAGAATACAAGGTCCTCTGTTTTTTTTTTATTTTATTTTTGTCTCATTTTTCAGAAAAACAAATTATATACTTCTAGTAGTTTCTGGCTACTCATCCGGTGATAAGTCAGAAAAAATATACAAATTACCAATTTAATTAAATAAACTATTATTTTAAAATACTAAAAACTTGTAAGACCATTCTCTGAAAACTGTTACCTTGTAACATAGAACCTTATAATTCTAAACCAGCGAGACTATAAGTTCGATTCACAGGTTTATTTTTTATCGTTATACGGTGTTCACCCAACAGATATAGTTTGATTAGTTCCATAAATTAAGCGCCACATTTGAATAAATGAATTCTATGGGTTGTATTTGAACATCCTACATCACACACAGACCAGAATAAGTTTGATCGGTCACATCATTAGTAACGTTGACTTTTAAAGTGTTACGGTTTAAATTTCCGTTCGAAATAGGGCATACATTGGTTGGTTTTATAAGTGCTGGTATATCTTCTGTCAGTCTTGGTGTGGGGGAAATCGGCCATCTTCTCTCTTGTCGTTCACTTGGGTGTCATCCTTCTCAAGGTGAGGTTACGGGATTTTCCAAGTGCATCTTGGTTGGTTTTCCGGTAAGGGATTTAATGAACCCATCTTCGGACCGTCTGGGGCGATTGTATTTCATGGTGTTACTGAGTTAGGACGAAAACCTCAGATGGTTCCGGTTTTTCGAGAATAAGAAGGAAGATGCTTCCCAAGCACGCGGCAGAGCCGACTAATAACCAAGGTATGAGCATGTGCCCCTCAACCCTCGGTATTTGAAAGGGTAAATCCTATTTTTCTTCATCCTTATAGGCTCTTTTTGTTTGGTTGGGACCCTTAACGGGTTCATTTTTGAATCCTGGTCATCAGGAATCTTGGATCCATCTCTGATCGGCCAAGCAGGACCTGAAAAGGGACACAAGGAGGTCCAAAGGAGTGGTCCTCGTCTTCTGGAAACCTTCAAGTGTGGGCTTCGAGGACTTCATTGAAGGGAGTTGTGTCAACGATCCAATAGCTGCACGAATTCTCAGCATCCCTCTCGACCTGGGACCCTTCATGACAATCACTTAAGTACCCCTTTTTATATTCTTATTTGGGGATTGTCCCAACCCTAGATGTATCAGATGTTTGGCTGGCAACCTAAATTATAATACCGTTTTGAATTTTTTTTTTACATACAGCCCCTTTTCGGTTGCTTACGTAGCTTGTTGTCTCTTTTTTTTTTAATGTCAATTTTTAATCCAATTTGCACTCATTAACCGATAATGTTAAGATAGGAAATATATATTAAAGGGAACGGTTACCAACTTTTGTAAACAGCTGTACGGAACAAAGTGCGCACTTTCTTTCCAACAAATCGTGTCCGTAGTTTAAGACCAGAATAAATAAGTTGTGAAAGATACACGTACATTGAGTGCGTACATTATAAATTGTAAAAATACCGTACGTACATTAGAACTCATTCTGCCCTTCGAAATATTTTGTTTTATTGCTTCGAAAAATTATTTTCCTGTCTGTCTAAATTGTAAGGTTAGAACATAGGTAGCAACACTCTCAATAAGGTAGGTCCCAGAGAGAGTGGCAACGAGAACGAGAATTACGCCATCTAGGAGTAAATTGTCCAGCTTCCGTGATTGAGTATCTTTTGGTGATTTTTCGGCGTCTCCTTAGGTATATTGCGTGATTCAAAATCACCTGGCGCCCCTTTTTAATATTCTTTAGCCGTCGTGCCACGCAATTACCAAACTTAATTCTACTTACGCGGAATCTGGGACTTAGAAATATTTTCGCTCCTGAGTTCCGGACTTGGCAATTTTTGAAAAGTTTTCCACCCCCTAGATTATCACATCGGCCCAAACGAGGGGTCCTCACAGGGGTGTACGACTCCCAGCCTGTAACAAGAAAAGGCTCTTGTTCTTTCCCCAACGCTAGCCGGCGATAGTGAAGGAAATTATTTCATTGCTCGATAGTGGCACTTAGAAGAATTTCTTGGAAATTATAAATATTAAGCCACCCTTCCTTCACTGGGGAAAAATCCCGTAACAAAAGTGACAGATGTAACCAAATACATTTCGTTCGTACTATTCAGTTACAAAACAAGTGGCTTGAAGGATGCATCGTGTAAGGGAAGTCGTTTATAATTCTACACAAAGAATCGGATGAGAGTTTTGTTAAAGATGGTCTCTTTTGCTTCGTCTCAAAGAAAACTGGAGATTATTATAGAAAAATTCGTTATAAAGCAAACCTAGTTAGATCTGAATCCTTAGGTCTTGTCCATGGTACTAATATTATTCCAAGAAATGTGACTGATGAGATGTCAAAGGAACGAAACCTTACTGCTTTGCGATTGTTTTCTTATCATTTTGAGTTGTTTAATGCCGTGGAATTATAAAGGGGGGAAATAAAAGCTAAGTGTCAAGAAATAACACAACTTGTAAGCTAATAGACGTTCGCATTCTTTCAACAAGCCGTAAGTAAAGTAACTGCCGATTACTGGAAAAATGCAATATACCTTATATTATGTAGGGTTCCTTTGATACATAGTTGTATATATTTTCTATTTTTTTTTATAATATTTTTACTATGACACTGGTTGCATTAAATGAAGAATAATTTTAATATCACGATTTATTAATTTTTTGTATAGGGTAATCCAAACTCGAGGTCTCAGCTCTATTATAAGAAAAGGAAAAACGATATAAGAAATCTGAAAAGCGGTTCTTAAATTAGAGTAAGTAAGGTCCATTCTAAGTCAAATTTGCCTATTTTTCCATATTTGGAAACTGAAGTAATGACGTCATTGAACTTTTTTTTTAAGAAATATACCTATATTTTTGCATATTTAAAAAAAATATTTTTAAAAACAAATTTTGTAAATAAAAAAATTCTTTTATTCGATATACTGTTAACGAAGTAGTATTATATTCTGTATCTATTTATTACGTATCCACTTAAATTGCTAGTTTCTGAAAGCTACTGCTGATAAAACTGAAGTGATATATTGTACAAATTTAAAGTTCATGGCTCGAAACAGTACGGCCAATAAAACACTAGCACGTTCGACAACTAAACCTCACAATTATCGAATCTATTCTAGGTCGGTCGTTAACGTCCATGTAATGACAAGTTGTAGCCCTCTCCTTGTAAGTATATCAGCATCAGCCCGGTTTACGGTCCGTCCATTTTAGTAGTTAGTCGATACTCAGATGGCTTTTGTTTCCTTCTGTGTATCCAGAGGTCTAAAACGTAGATAAGATTACAGATAGACCGGTAGGGCCTTTTGAGGACTTCCACTCAGACTGAACGCCATCGCGATGTATAAATACCCATTATATTCGCCCAAGCTTGCTTGATTCTAATTGTTTCTCGAGCCTTTAGCGAAATAATAGCTGAAGCCGTTTAATAAATCTTGTTATAAGAAATACGTCTCAAACAAATTTCGAGACTCTATTATAGAGAGTTTTTGCAGAATTAAACAGTCAAGAATAATTGGTTAATGCAGTACTTTTATGCCAAATTACTCCCAAAAATACTCCACGGAACATAGGAAGGTTTAAATTTACTTCGCAAGATAAATTGATTTTAAATTTCATGAAAACTCTTGCTGTTTTCTGCCTGTTGTACCAAACTATTATTGTAATCATAAAAGGAAATATTTTCAGCCCAATATCTGGTAAATCATACGCAGAGAAATATGTTATTGACAAGTAGAGGGCAAAAGTTTAAAAATATGAGTCGTGACGTTGAATATCAGTTTTATTTGAAATAACGTTCCTCCGCATTCACATCGTTTCGTTTAAAATAAAACGGCAAAAACACGTATAAAAGTAAATCTAAATTACTATACAAAGAAAGAAAAGAGCAAAAGATTGCTGAAATTGTCACAATAACCGACGAACAGTTTTACGATCTCATTTTGTCTGACATTTTATTGAGGAAACCTTTATCATATACACAATGATGCCAGTCTTGATAGAAAATATTTTTTATGGTTTCGGCTTAAGTATCAATCTGGATACAATATTTTATGTCTGTGTCGTATTTCGTGATAGAAAAATGAACCTACATATTTTTTTATTTTTATCATTACTAAGTCTTAATTCTAATTAATATATAAAATAGAATATGTTAGTCTTAAAAAACGATGAGAGTAGACGAGTCTTATTTGGTTAGTAAAAGAAAATTCTGTAAATGGATGACAAAATTAAACTATCCATTGAGAAAAACTGGAAACAGATAAACGTCTCGAACCAAACGAGGTATGAGAAACAAAATAGTAATTCGTCGCCTCACATGACCTAAAGAAGAAACATACAATAGTTAACAATTCTTGTAACATCTACTCTAAAAGAAATGAAGCGTTTTTTGCAAAAGCGGCCCAAGCCAATCCATGAATATACATAGAGAATTCGTAAAGTAAAGCCTCATTTGTGATGCATAACGCAAATATGAAATATTACTGCCATCTGCTAAAGAAGTATTAACATGGGTTAATGTTGCATCATCAACCGTTGCACTTGCACATATCATTGTTGTGAGCAATATAAACTGAAAATCAGGTAATGTCTGAATATGTTGGTAATGCCACTTTTGCACTAAACGCCTCAAATATAAGTAAGATAACGAAGGCTTCCATGGCCAGAGTCAGTAAAATATTTACTTCTTCCGGGCTTGGACCGTGTCAAAGAAATATTAAAAATGTTTGACATTTCGCCCACCATCGATTGATAGATCTGTTCCCAATAGACTTGTAATGCTTCATCCACCGCAAATCACCCTGTAGAGGCAGAGAGGGCAAGATGGAAGAAACGGGTAAATGTTTATAAATTCAAATCATGAAACACAATGATCGCGCCACTACACACATTGTTTTAATAATATATATCTACTAGAAGTAATTTACATTATTGGATATTTAAACGAAAAAAATTGATAGATATTTTGAGAATATTTGCATTATTGTCACCAACCGGCACATGGGCAAGATGGAAAATTAAATTTCAGTGCAAAATGGAGTACATTCCATTTTGCCAACTAAATATTTTTTTCTTTACAGATGGTCTTCAAATATACAAGGAAGAGTTCTTGCGGTACTTGGAGTAAAGAATGGTTGCAAAAAGCCATATATGAGGCTAAAAGTAACCCAATAAGCGTAGCGATGTCAAAAATGGTTGTTTTTTATGTCTTCATTGAGAATGTGGTGTATGTGACAGTACGACTAATTAAAGTACGGCCAAAACTTATTTAATGTTAACCCAATATGCCTATTGTCCTTTTAAAAGCACGCGGTATATGTCTCTACTTTTTATTTGTTTTAAGGGTTATGGCAATTAATAAAAATATGACATGATAAATCTGTCATGTCAGACTATTGTTCTTGTTAATTCATAATTTTGTTCTCAAATATTTCGTTGCTTTTCAAAGAAATCAGCCTTTCAAAAATGTCATTTTTAGATATGGAATATACCCAGGGTATAAGTTTAGGTAGGTAAGTATTGTATTTGCTCTATAATATATTTTCACATTATGTTTTTATAGTAATGTTTGGAAAAACATAGCAATCATGTGTTTACAGAGTGCAGCCTCTAAATTCTATAGTTTTTTTGGTATGCCTCCTAATTATGGATGTCCTTTTAAAAGGACAATAGGCAGATAGGGGAATAATTAATTTATTAAGGAGGTTTAACTCTTTATGACCTTCTGACGGCATTTGAAGAAAATTTTCCAGTAAATGATTACCAAGAATTTAGTATAAATATTATGCCTCCCATCAATGCAAATGACGACCTCACCGACAAAGATTTCGGTGACTATGTCAATAAATTATTTACCTTGAAGACAACTAATGGCAAAAGCTGTAAAATACATATCATCTGGTAATGACAAGGATGAGGAAAAAAATATACCCCTGGTAATTTTACAACTGGTATGGAAGAGGTCTATTAAAAAATATGATTGGAAAAATAATGACTTGGCATTACAGGAGGTAGAATCGCCTTCAATTTCTATAGGGGAAAATAATAATTCTGCAGTAAAATTATTTCACTATTTTATGGATCAAGAAATATTAGACATGTTTGTACACAGAAGTAATAGGTACGCAGCAAATCACAATAAAAATTGAAATGTTACCGGAAATGAAAAGAGGTCATTTTTTTGGCATACTTTTACTGAGTGGTCATATGTCATTACCACGAAGACGAATGTTTTGCAAAAATAGTGAAGACACACGCACTACTATGGTTATGCCTTATCTAGGGACAGATTTGAATTTGTTAGGGCAAATTTGCATTGTTGTGATAACGGTACATTGGACAGAACAGATCGTTTTGCAAAAGTTAGACCACTGTTTGACACAATTGAAAAACCGTAGAATATTTTTTTTTGCCTTTTTTTATATTTATATGATGCTTATATCATCCAGGGTGTCTACATTGTGTTCTATTAAAATTTACAAGCTTTATAATTCAATTATTTTGTTACCTTTTATGCCTATTGTCCTTTTAAAAGAACACCGTATTTGAAACATTAAGAAGTTTTGCAAAGAAAAATTTTTAATTGGATGTTATTATATGACATAATTTCAGTAGTATTACATCAAAATGCCGCAAAAAATAAAAAATAAAAAAATCAGGCATATCTGGGTTAAAAGTGCAGCCCCTGTTTTTATCTATAATTTAGATGTTTATAATTCGCGCTAATAATAGTAAGACCATGGATGCAAGGGCGGTTACTAAACTGGTAAGATGTTCGTTAAGTACAAATATTTAAAGAAGATTTTTAAATTAAGTGTTAGGGATATACTTTTATTATTTTTAATGCTATTTACTTGTAGCCTTGATTTCCTTAGGCAATTTTGAAAAAAAATATCTATAACGAAAAATTTTTTTATTAACCGAATAAAACGATTTTTTCCTCAGCAAACAGAGATTTAGATCAGTTATTCCCAAATTCGATAAAATATTTTTATTACACGTGTTCAACGACTTACCGAGCTTAATTGTTTTGGTTGTTGTTGAATTGTATGTACAATTCTGCAGTGAAGGTACATTATATATATATATATATATATATATATATATATATATATATATATATATACTTATAATATTATAATGAAAATTTAGTTGCACTAAATTATTTTACGCTGTTTGTCTGTATTACTTATTGCATATATGAGCCTCTGTTGCTCAATTAAAAAATGCTTCAGTTGCCGTTATAATGAGATTCTACTATAATAATATATAATATAGGACGTTTAAAAATCTCATCTTAGCATCGTTAAAATACCATACTGATGAAATACGTTCGGCATTTTTCAGATTTCCGAGCATTTGATGTTGAGTATGCCCATCCAATACCAAGAATGCGGCTATTCGTAGATACTGGAAGGTATTATAAAAAGGCAACATTTCTCTCTTGCTGCCTCTCTTAAAATGGATTCCTTTAAACCTATTTTCCATTATATTTGAAGTAGAATAAGGTTTTTGTCAGCCACCGTAGTGAAATGCAATTTAAAGCTACACCTCTTTTACTCCAAGACGCTTTACCCGATGTCTTATTTTACTTTACCTTAGAATTTAGTAATATGAGGCATTAAGTGTTCTTATGCCTTATGCAGCCAGGCTTGTTTACTGTCTACGCTTTCAGTAAGAAGCTCGGGAATTATAATGGCTCTCTTTTTACAAAAAGAACGATAACAAGAGTGAAAGACAATGAGATGACATTCAAATGGAAAAAGTAGACTATAAAAATTTATAGAGTTGACCTAATTAGAAGATTCTTCATTATTCATGTACGTGACATTTGAATTCTTAGATTTTAGTTCATTTAAAATAAGTTTTAATGGACGTGATATTTTAACTAACGAATAAAGGGTTCATTTTGAAACCGGGATTCTTAATGGAGATATCTTCTTAAAACAAATGCTTCAATTATTAATCAATATCAATTAAATTTTGTAAAGATATGTTAGTAGATAATATTGGAAATATTTAGTATTCTACTCATTCCTAAGCTAATTTATATACAAGCTGCACAACACACAACAGACAGCATTAAACCAAAGGTATGACAAGGGTTATATACATGCAAAATTCCAATTATTCCAAAGTAAATCAATAACCAATAATTTATTATACAGAGTGGACATTTTGAACGAAATAAATTCAATAAAAACAAACAAATTTTTTTGGAAAAATTTCTAAAATGTCAATTTCTGCTTAAAGTTTGGTACATATCTTGTGATCCCTTGTTGAAAGGGCAACCTCCTTCATTGTTTACAACGAGGAGAGAAGAAGAGTTCTTATAATTTAGCTCCAGATAATTTAAAGAAACGCTAGAAATGAATTTTCTTATCGGTTTGAACTTCCCCAGCACGCAGATGCAAGTTGTCGTCCAACGTATGGTAAGTATACAGTGTGTTCCACTGGTAATCGCCGCGATTGATATATGACAAAGTACTTATCTAAAAAATTGAAAATTGGGCAACTTATCAAAGTCGACGATCCCAATACAACTACGATATTAGCAAAGTTGTAGTACTTCCGGTTGTGTTATACCGGAAGTTGACACTAATTTTAATATTTTAAATAAGACATTCCACTACTTTTGCATTTTTAGATTCTACTAAATATTTTAAGGTCACTTTAGATAACAAACATTATTCTTTAAATTTATAGATTTCGAAATAAATAGATTTTTATAAGAAAGTTGACAAATACAGGGTCCCCCGAAATGCTTTCTATCTTTTTCCAGAAAGCAAATATTAAATTTATATTTGGTGTATGAGCAGAATACATATAAGGCTATCTTGCAAAACTTTTATAAATTCAAAAACATTACACCGGGTGCTGAATTCATGACTGAATATTTTGATAAATTGAAAGAGCGATATCTTTGTTATCTTAAATAGAACACCCTATATTTTTTTAGCCAATCTTGTGTAAATTTTAATTATATTTTACCTGATATAGGCTTTCTAAGGGTTGCTGTTACAACTTTTAGGAATAATTGCAATTTTTTACTTATGTTTTTTTTCATTTCGCATTAAGTGAACTCTTATCAGGTAGCATATCAGTGACATTATGAGCAGAATTAAACCCTATCGACAATAAAATTCTCAGGAAACCATTTGTCATATTATTTATAGGTTAATTTTATAGTATGTGGTAAAGTTAATATGAGAATATGCCGGACCATATTTTTTAATAATGAGAATTATTTTAAATTGTTTACTATTTTCGGATGATGTACCAAAGTAATATCACGAACATGTGATACGCTGATAAATTTGCTGTTCGATATGCAGATAAGGTAAAGTCTTCATGAAATACTGTAAAGCAAACGGTAGAAAATTTCACTTTTGGCTCCGTCAAAGAGAAATCAATTAAAATAAAATTGTTTGCTGATAACAAAAATGTCGAAGCAGCATTTCCAATTATGTCAATTAGCCATGTTTTAATTGTAGCTTCACTACATACCATGAACTACTGCAATTTGACTGGTTGTTTCATAATTAAATTGTCGATAGCGATTTTTAAATACATTTCATGTGTTTCTACTTATTATATCACTGATATGCTACTACAATAAAAATTCAATGATTGTAAAATAGAAAAATAGGAGTCAAAATTGCAAATATTTCTTCAAGTTTTAAGAAATATCCCCATAGTGCGTAAATCACTTAAAGAATAATTTAAATCTGCACAAGATAGGCCATGTTTCATTTGAGATAACAAAGTTATCGCTGTTTGATTTTCCCAAAATCTACAGACGTAAATTCAACACCCAATATAACGTTTTTGAATTTATGAAAACTGTGTAAGCTAGTTTCATACGTGTTCAACCTACATACTAAATATAAAATTAATATCTAGTTTTTGGAAAGAGATGCAAAAAATTTAGTGGGACCTTGCATATGTCAAAATTTTTATAAAAATCCAATTAAATCAAAAAATATAAATGTTAGGAACAATGTTTGTAATCCAAATCGACCTTAAAGTATTAAATAAAATATAAAAATGCAAAAATATGTAGGGTGTTTCATTTAAAATAAGGAAGTTGGTGTCAACTTCTGGTATAACCGGAAGTACAACAACTTTGCAAATATTTTAGCTGGCATTGCTACCTTTGCTAAGTTGTTAAAATTTCAATTTTCTTTAAGAAAACATTAAGGCATAGTGCAACAAACATACTAATGGGCGGTAAAATCCTTCCGGTGGGATCTAATCTATCTATCCTAGGAATAAATCTAGCACAAACTTCTTTTGGGACAATCATGTGCGCACCATTGCCACCACTCAAAAGCTAGGCTTTCTTTTTAGAGCTAAAAAGTACTTCACATCTCGTCAGCTACTCACGCTAAAAGCTCAAAGAAGGACAACACTAGAATACTGTTCTCATGTTTGGGGTTCAGTTCCAAAGCACACTTTAGCTATTTCGGATTTAATTCAAAGAGCGATTCGCCTAGTTGAGAACGAGAGTTTGATCGATTCTCTCGAAGCACTAGAGTACAGGCGAATGGTTGGTGACTTGTCTCTTTTCTACAAGTACTATCATGGAAGATGCTCGCAGGAACTAACAGGATTGATCCCCCAAGGGCAACATTCTTGAGGCATACAAGACAGTCGGAGACTGTGCGGTCCAGCTTGACACAGAGAGGACTTCTGTCTACGAAAACTCTTATTTTCATAAAACTTCCAAACTATGTAACTCGTTACCGAGAGGAATTTTCTTCAAAAATTACAACCTATCCTTGTTTCCACATCCTACTCGCAGTGCTTTGAAGGCTTAATGGGGTTACCATTTGGAGTGGATTAAACTTAAACATTTTTTTTTAGTTAAGTTTGTTGTCAGATATCGATCGAGGTGATTTCCCGGTGAGGCACACTGTATAGGACACAAAATTAACATTGAAAATTTAAAATTGTTAAGATCGGTTACACATAACAGGGAACTTGATGCAATTTATATCAACCATAGGTTAGATATCCTGAATAAAAATAAAAGACCATTGACGGCCTCCAGTTTATTGAAGATTATTTGTGGCAAGTGCAAATTGTAAACAATTAGAAATAGAAAAGAAAGCAAAAGACTGCCGGTATCAATATGTATTGTTTAATTGCCAATGTGGTAAAGGGATAAAACCTTCTGTGAGCTTAAAAATGTTTTCATCACTTATTATTTATATTTGATGATTTATAAAAATATTTAAAGACCAAATAAGTATACACTCGTAGATAAAATCGCGCAACTGTCTATGGACAAATTGAGGATTTTGTCTTTAGACAGACTCGAAAAAATCTCAAAATGGTCTGAAGACTTTGTCACGCGTTCATGTCTACACAAATTAGCTGAATTATTTTTCGACATACCATCACAACTTAGACAGCAACTTTTGGAATTGATGCTTCTCCCCAAGGGATTGTGAAATAAGTGATTTGTTGAGAGAGAAAGAGAGAGAGAGATAGATAGAGAGGAGAGAGAGTAAAAGAGAGAGAGAAAGAGTATGGATTATGGATCCAAAGAATACTTTCTAAATTCTTTTCCATTGACTCATTGTTTTATAGTGGTGTTTCTTATGTATCTTGTCTAAGATAATGGTATTTTGTCTCAAAAATTGAATTATATTTAGACTTGTGATATGCTCTGTTTTTAATCCCATCCGTTGGTAAAAGGGTAGGTATGAGGGTAAATCAAATAGGAACCGAAATTTCTAACATATCGGGGTTCTGCGCCTACTCTTAGACATGGTAAGTGGGGGATATCACTTGACTTCCTACTCTCAAGCGAATATCGTTCCCGCCGTTTGTCACTTTAAAATACAATGAGTAGGTAAGAGGTTCATCCGCACGTTACGCAAAGCACTAATATTAAATTTCTTGTCACTGAAGGTATAAAGCTCGTCAAAATTTTTGATAGACTAGAAACACGTCTTGGGGATACTTGTTTGAAAAAAACTCAAGTGTATGAATGGTACAAAAAGTTTTTGGAACGACAAACTCAAGTTTAAAATGAACCCCATGCCCATCGTCCTCGGACCAGTGTGACTGCCGACAAGATTAAAGCTGTTCAACGCCTTTTGGGCGGTGATCTCCGTTTAACTGTTGCTAAAATTGCAGCTCAGATAGGGAAAAGCTTTGGAAGTGCTCAATCCATCATTACTGGCAACGTCTGGAGATTTTGCAGCGCCATCTTGGACCTTTCCAAAGTGAAGGTGACGGTTTTTTGCAACGTATCGTTACGTGTGATAAGACTTGGGTCCACCATTAGACCCCCGAATCTAAGCAAGTAAGCATGGGGTGGGAAGGAAGGAAGGAAAGTGCACCCATCAAGGCAAAAACTCGCCTCTCAGCTGTAAAGGTTCTTGCGAGAGTGTTTTGGTATTTTAAAAGAATTGTGCACGTCGATTTTCCACATGAACATCGTACGGTTAATGGTGCCTAGTACTGCCAGCTAATGGTTGAAGCAAAACGTGCATATCGACGGAAGAGGCGCGAATTTTAGATTAGAAATGTAATTTTTGGACATAAATGTGATTTTGCTTCACGACAATGTCCGTTCCCACTCAGTTAACCTGACACTTTAAAAATTAACGGAAATACAATAACATTAGAACACCCTCCTTATAGTCTCGACTTATCACCATGCGATTATCATATGTTTGGGCCACTAAAAGAAGCTCTAGGATGTGAGCGATTCACATGATGATGCTGCTGTTAAGACATTTGTGCGCATTTGGCTGCAAACACGCCTCCCTTCTTTTTATGATGATGGCATTAAAAAAATCTAAAACCGTTGGAAAAAATGCACGACAAAATCAGAAGGTTATGTGAAAAAATAGTCAATAACTTTCATATGTATCTTGTTCCAATAAATTTTTAAAAACGAATTCCGGTTCATATTTGATTTACCCTCTTAGAAGGAAGAAGTGTTGTGTGAAGCATGTTGTAATATAGGTAATACTTGTTTACAGTTAATTTTATTAATTTACCACCTCTTTATTATCAACAATAAATTTTTGTACATACAAGTGCATGTAAACATACCATGAGCTGAGCCCAATTCGTATAGAAGCGACAAATATTAGGTCCCTAGCGAGATATTTTTACTTAACGGATTTAATCGGAAGATCTAATATTGCACAGGTACGTAAGGTAGAGAATATCATGTTTGGTATATACAAATACGCAGATGAATCCGTACCGATTAAATCCTCCGATTAGACACGTTCGGGTATGGCCGGCTATTGAATTTGAATACAATGCACTTACATTGCCATATTGACAGTCTCATCCTCTAAGAAGTTGAATTTATAAAAATTTCAACTAGTCTTCGCCTCCATCGGATGCGAAAGTTTGTGTAATATTTCAAGTTCCTATATCTGGCAGCTTGGGCTGTGCGCTGATATGTCATTTAATAAGTCAGGATACCATCTTATACATAACTTAACAATTAAGATATGTATTTTCACCTGAAAGCTCTGAAGAAGTCATTGGATGATTCGCTTTTTCGAATTTAATCGGTCGATAGCGATAACAAATTGCAGAGGAAACATGAAGTTGAATAATTTGGATAGAAACGGGTGCGAGTATTTAGAGATATTTTCTGATGATCAGTTTTGAGTTTTTTAAATATTAGGAAATCAGATGATGCAGAAGGTAATCTTTACAAATAAGGAAAAAATGGCGGATGTAGCATAATTTTATTGCACCAGACATATTAAAAAGTAGTTCTTTATAACGTTTTAAATATATTTTTAAGAATACGATGAAATACCATCATCGCCTCACTTTTTTAACATTAAATAGCATTTGATGCCTTTATATTATCAACAAACACTTTATTAACGTATTCGAGGGTTAAAGTAAAAGCTTCTGCAGGATTCACCAACCGAGCATTTAAACTCGAAGCAAGTTCATTTTGTATATTTAAGAGGTATTAAGCTGGAAAACGGTCTAAAGGTAAAGATATTTCATATTAACTGGCAAGTTTAACCAAATGCAAATGTACGAGAAGAATCAGACCCTGAAATCTCATGAAAGGGAACTTTGTAAGACCACTTCAAAGAAGCGGCAGTCGGAAGCGGGAAGTTTTCGGGGAACCTCAGTCGTGACAGTCGATTTGGTGCAAGTCTAATTTAAGGCAGATTTCCTTAAAATATCATCATAAACGCGAATGTGTTTTTGAGTCTTATTGCAAAGGATCTTTACTTGTGTAATATTGATATGTGCACGCTTGATTGATGTTCACATCATTTTATCTCACAAATCAACGAATAAAAAGTTTAAGAAAAATAGAAAATTAATTACAGGTTTTTCAATGAAAACTCGAATATTCCCGGGTCGCTCCAAGCAAATGCCAGATGTTGACTTATGAACGACTAATTTAAATATTTCTGATGCTAATGGGTAATTTATCTCTGTTTTAATGATTATCGCAAAATTGCGATATTTCCATAAATGCACATTGAAATAAATTCTCAAGCGGCCATGTTAGCCGATTTTATAAAATTGAAACTGTTGCACATAATGGCTGCTCAAATATTACGTGTGGTAATTTATAGATGTATTAATTCTCGTATGAATGTTATACAGTACAAGCTATATTACGGTTATATTTTATTATTGCCTAAAATAATAATTACAGCTTGAATGAATTCCCTATCTGTAAGCTAATTTATAATGAAATTTTATTGGGTCCACGAATTGTTAAATTTTAACTCTCTCCAACAAAGATATAAATAATTCAGCCAAGCCCGAGTCGGGCTCGCACAATTAGGGTTCTGTACCAATTACTACAGTGAACAATCAATAGACCACATTAAATCACTATTACTTTTGTATGAATTTGAAATTTTTTCCAAGTTTTCCTGTGTTATAATTGGAAACAAAAAATGGAAACAAAAAAATTGTCTATTTTCAGAAATACACACTTTTTTCTACAATCAATCCAAATATTTATGGAACTGATGAAAATCATTCATTTGCATTTCGCAATAAGTCGATGTATCGATTAGTTTATGAGATCGCCTGGAATCGCGCGAAAATGTTAGATTCCAACCGCAAGTACTGTGTTGCGTGAACTTGTGCTACCTCCGAAAATATTTAGCTAAATGACATAATGTATAAGACAAATTTTAGCTGCATTTTGTCCTTTAACTAATTCAAGTTTATCATTAAAAAAAATATATTTACTGTATGGGTCAACAAGCCTTGGAATGCACGCACCCGCTTTTCCATAACATTATTTTTTCTCAACAACTATTACAGTATCGAAAAAACCTGCAAGTTTTCAGTAATCTATGACCTAATATCTACTCTATTAAAATCTAAATTTTATCTTTAGAAACCTAGGAGAATAGGGTAGAATGGTCACTTCTGACAGTTTTAGGGCTGCATCCTTAAGATGATCGGACCGAAAATTATTTAAAAAAATATTTTAGCATTCCTAGAACTAACTCTTTTAAATGGTACGTCACACGATTCATTAATTACGTTACATAGTTTTCAAGAAAAACCTCTTTGTGACGGACGGGCGGACACGATAGTGAGATTAGCAGGTTCAATTTGTTCCTTTTAAGGTACTGAACCCTAAAAAAAAAGCCTCAATTGAGATTTTGTATAGTTTACATAAGCGTTAAAAGCTGTTTTTGACATTTTAACCGCAATATAAGTAAACGAAACCCATATTTTAATGAAGTTTTATACATTTTAAAGTATGTAACCCATACATGTATGTCCTTAATTGGAAATAAGGGACCAATTACACTAAAATTAATATATAAATGTATGAATCTTAAAAAAATCCTAAAATTATAATTACATTTAAAAACATTATTTTCTGCTGAGAGTTACTTTGGTTCTATTGATCTTACAGCATAATTGAACATACAAGCAGATTAACTGTACTTTTGTTGATATCCGTAGTCTACATCAACAGTGGTGTTCTGTTAAGGCAGAAACAAACTGCTCTCACCTCACGTGAGCTCACATTCTAACACGGTAACTGACGTCACGGAAAAAGTGTGCAGTGCCGTTTTACACAGTAGAGAAAAGTGACTAAATGTCGAATGGTATCCCTAATGTGGTATACTCCAGTTTCCTCAGAACAAATACTTTAAAATGCACTACAGAGCAATATTTTATCTTATGCTATCATTTTATATTCATAGATGTTTGTCCTCATATATTGAATGGACTTTACGCAGGTTTTTGTTTCGAAGCCCCTTGCAATTCTTTAATATACATAATCATGATATGTTTTTTATTAATTATGAATATGAATATAACTTGGTAGTGGGCACTGCTTCGGTAGTGGCCACTTTTAATTTTGAATGCTTATAATAAGCATTTAATCGTATGCACAACATTCAAACCTACGCGATGTTGTTCCATAGATACCCTAGTTTCAATGGGTTTAACTGCAACTTCTTCACCGGATCAAGGGCAGTTTGAGCATACTTGAACTGTGGCAGTGTATAAGGTATATGAGGTACTGTGCTAACATTTCTTACATTGGGTAAGGAAGTAGATCCAAAGTTTCGATCATCAGCGGAGGACATCTCCCTCTATTTGGGACCATAAGCCTTTAACTGAATGAGTAAAGTATAAAAAATACATTGTCGATGGGCAAAATTAGTTTAAGAAATGGCATGGATATGCAAGAATATGTCTTTTGGGGGCCAACTAACCCCAATTTGAATCACAAATTTTGTCCCCTGAAACCAAGCGAGAATCAAAAACACAACAAAGGTTGCTCTAACGGATTTCGATAGCCAAGCTATCACCTTCTGAGGAATCATCTCGAATCATCTCGAATCATCTCTGAAGATGATAGCTTGGCTATCGAAACACGTTAAAGCAACCTTTGTTGTGTTTTTTAATCTTTCTTGGTATCGGGAACAAGATTTGTATTTCAATTTTTGAAGATAACCAAGGACCAGTTCGTTCCAACAAAATCTCAATTTTTATGTAAACATATCCTTTTTTGAGTTTGAGGCACGGGAGCCAGTAGTAGGCATTGTGTTTTTCTCTTCACACTTGCCAAATATGTAACTGGTAAAAGATGTAAAACCGTTGTAATCCGCAACCATGTGAGTAAGTAAGGTCAATTTGAAGTTGCCCAAACAATCTAAACTTTTGGGATTTATACACAAAAGAGTAAGAAAAAGTGCCCACTACCGGTGCTTTTACTTTACCAGGACATTTTGTTGTTGATCTTTTGTTGTTTGTAAATAATGACAAGAAAATTTTGTAGTTATGAAATTCCAAATATGGACCAAAATTCTTAGCAGCATTTTTTCTTTCCATAATAGAAGCAGAATGCACATCTTTATGCCCCTTTTCTGACTTGCGCCACGAAATTTCATTTGACGAGTTCTGTGCCAAATTCAGCATGTAGAGAAAAGCTCATGTAAAAATAATTATAACTGCTTTAGAATTTCATACCTGGACATGTGATTTTTGGAAATAGAACATTTTTTTACTTTTTCATATCATTTATTATTAAAGACGTTTGTTCTTTCAGAAAATTACACTTTCTTGAAAACAGCTGTTGTGCGGTATTGCAGTAGTTCATACTTGGGGGTCTATTTCATATAAAGCTACTTTTATTATCTTCTTATTATTCTAGATTTTTGATAGTAAATATTAGTAATAAAATGGGTAACCTGTTACTAAGTCATTCTAATGCACAGACCAATAGGTTTGATCATTTATTAGATTCGAAGTTTGGAAACCAAAGACCGGTTTTCGCTTGACGTCCGTTGATTCTTTAGTACTGTTAGACCAAACCGGTATTTGGTTTACAAACTTCAAATCTAATAAATGTTCAAACGAAACTTTATTGGTCTGTGCATTAGAATCCTTGCCTTCTCGGGACTCTCCTAGAGAGCAATCGCTTCGCTAGGTGGCAGTGTTTTAACTGTTGGTAGTTCAGCTACCTATGATTCACATACAGGCGTAGAGGGCTGCATGAATTTGCAGTCTATTCATGCAAACATACCATATTGGGAGTAGCAGGATCATGGTAGACTCCCTAATTTTTTCTTACTTATAAAGATAAAATTTTTTAAAGTGGCTACACTTGATGTATTTATGAAACATAGAATTGACATTCCTACTGCTGTCACTTTTGTTAAAACTGGAACTAATTTTTGATTTTTAAAGAGAACACCCTGTATATTATTACATTTTTGGAATCTCCACAATTTTCTGGATATAATACACCTGATATGTCCTATTTTATTTTTCAGCCTAGAAGGTCATGACTTATCCTAATTAACGCCAGCTCACCACATTAGCGCTTCAGAAAAATTAAATTAGGGAAACTTAGAAAGTTTTTTTTCTAAATTTGTTTTCGATAGCTATATTATGTTCTTTTTGAATAATTCTTGATATAAATTAAAACCGAATATTTTGAAATACTTTGGCTGCAACTTCAGTTCTATTGATTTCATAGCAAAAATGAAAATATGGTTAGATTCACCATTAATTATACTTTTTGGTGGTATCACAGTACCAATATGGTGCCATTGAAGAAAATGAAGTTATGACATAAAAACCATTTTTGTTAACTTTATCACGTGATAAAAGAATGAAATACTCCTTTCTATACGTGATTTGATTTTTTTAGCGTTAATGTGGCCCATTACAATTAATTAGAATAAATCATAGCCTTCCAGGTTAAAAAATAAAATGAGACCAAAAAAATTGTTAATTATTTTTTTAGGTGCACTATATTCAAAACATTGTGCAGATTCCAAAAATGTAATATACAGGGTGGACCATAAGTAATGGCACACAGGGCAATGGTGGATTTTTTGAATAAAAATAATGCCATTTAACTACATTTACCCTATACCAAAAGTTGATATTAACAGAGACACAGGGTGTCAAAATTGAAAAATAAAATTTCGATTTTTGCGTATAACTATGGAATGAATTGTAATAAAGGCACGAAATTTGTCATAAGCGAGTTTCTTGAGCCGACAAGCTTTAATTTGCTAACATGTTATCAATAGCTGATAGGGACCGCTACCTGCGCTATCGTGCATAATTCTAAATCATCATAATTTTTTTGTGCACACACGTATATTAATTTTAAATGGGTTATTTTATTTCCCTATATTTGTTAGGTAAACAAGGCGAATTTTCTAAAAGTTGATACGAACAACCGCTTCCAAGATATTTGCCTTTAAAGCTTGACGTGCCTTGATTTTAAATACTAAGATATTAAATTTTCGAAGTAGGCTCAAAAAAAGTAATCATAAGACAGCTTTGAAACTAATTTATGTCAAATATTACTTTGCTGATATTATTATTACCTAAATTTTAAAAATCTCAGTAAAGAAAATCAAAAAAATTACGGCGTAATTTTCTAACATAGAGATGTGAGATATGACGGTCAGCACAAGAAAATTTTAATAGTCTAGGTGATCGAAGCAGATATTTGGAGATTAATTTTAATAAAAGACAGCCAGATTTTTAATTGTCTATAATCCCTTTACATGAAAAAAATCATTTCCCACATACTTATTTTTGGAAATAAATTTTGTTTTGGTATTTTATTTAAATTTGCTCTAGAAATTTAAAAAATATGTGTAATAATAATATCTGTAGAGTATTATTTGATATAAACTATTTAAGTCAGTTTTAATACTTTTATTTTGAAACCTACTGCGAAAAATTCACATTTACATAACTTAAAATAGACGCACTGCAAACTTTGAAGGCAAATATCACGAAAGCGGTTGCTTGTATCAATATTTAGAAAGTATACCTTTTTCACGTGAAAAATGTAGATAAACAAAAATATCTATTTAAAATAAGTGTACATGAAGGCACAAAAAAGTTATGATGCTTTAGAGTAATTCAAGGTAGCGTAGGTAGCGCCCCCTATGAGTTACTGGCAATCTGTTAGCAAATTAGAATTTCTTGACCAAAGAAACCCCCTATGCCAAATTTCTTGTCTAGAGTGAAATATGTTCATCAGTTATGCGAAAAAATTAAAATTGTTTTTTTCAAATTTGACACCCTGTATCTCTGTTAATATCAACTTTTGGTATAAGGTAAATGTGGATAGATCACGTCATTTTTATACAGAAAATCTACTCTTGCTCTATGTACCATTACTTATGGTCCATCCTGTATACAGGGTGTTCTATTTAAAAATCAAAAGACAGTAGTAGGAATGTCATTTTTATGGCAAAAGTTAACATTTCGTAAGTACAGGGTGTCAGATTTTCGACACTTTTCTTGGGTATTGGACTTATTAGTAAAGATAGGGTGTTAGGATTTTCACTTTAGTGTCCTACTTTTTGATGAAATGAAAGAATTTAGTCTCAATTTTGTCATAGCTGTCTTAGTTTTGAAGCTATAGGGTGAGTTTAAAAGTCTTCACTTTTTAGCCATGCCTTGTATCTCCGTTATGTCTACTTACATAAAAAGGTAAAAACTGATCTTGTTACACATGTTTACGTTAAGTTCAATGGCGTAGTGAATGTTTTTCTAAAAAGTCAAATTTTTGAGATATTAGCCAAAGTTATATTTTTTTAAATGAAATACCCTATATATTATTTTTAATGCAGATTAAGCATAATTTGGGCTTTAAAAAGTTAGTTGTTAAGGTTTATTTTCAAAAACAAGCTCAAAATTCGATATTTTTATAATTTATAGCAGTAGGATATGACTAATTTACTAGAAACAAAGGCAAAATTAATAATTATTCAAATACTCTCCAGAAGTAAATTTCAATATTTTCAATTCTGTATTAAAACTTGATCAATATTGCACAAGCTGAAATTTTTTAAGATTATTTTCAAAATTAAAAATCCATTTTTGATTGAAATATTGGTATATTTTTGTTACTTTTTTAACAAAATTATTGCCGAATGATTCGATACTCCTAACCAATTCCTTTACGAAGTTCAGCAACATGAAGAGAAAAGGAAATAAAAGTGTTATGGTATACAGAATCATCAACTTGCTCATCTCGTTGAAAAATAGACAAAGGTGTTGGTATAACAAGATTTAAGGTTCAAATAATTTTGAAAAAATATAAATTCCAATAATTTTTAATACGTAAGTGAAAATATAAAAAAAAATTAAGTAACTTTTGAAGGGTTGAATTTTTGGAATAATTCTGAATTTTGCATTTGCTTCTAATAAATTGATTATAGCCTACTGCTATAAGTAAAGTATAAATGATAAAAATATTGAATTTTCAATTTGTTTTTTAAAATAAACGTCAACAACTTTATATTTTTGAAAGGCTTAAATTATACTTAATCAATATAAAAAATAATATACAGGGTGTTTCATTTAAAAAATAATGGTGACATAAAATATCTCGTAAAGGGCTAATATTGCCTTATTATAAAAGTTCACTAACATCTCCAGTGGCCTAGATCTGGAGTATAGTAACCCTTTTCCCTATCAGAACTATTACGCCACTAGTCCTAGATATTAATTTAATAATCTCTTGTATTTTATGATATTTTTCGCTCAAAAAGTGTATTCTGTGATATTTTCGTTAGATGAACTCTTTTTGAGTTAATAGCATGTAAAAATATCAAGGTTCTTTTTTAATAACAATATTATTATTAACATTATTGCTATCATTAATAATTTATGTTAATGGTAATTTTAATGTGTGCGTTTTACTATTAATTTTTTACCTAAAATTGAAAAAAAACATTGCAATAGTAATTGCACGTAATGCGTTTCATCTACCTTGACGATTAATAATAGGAAGGCTTAATTAAGTGTGTGTTTAAGTTTTTTGCAGGAACGTAAAGACACGATTAGATTGAGTTAAGACAAGAAATTATCTGTCAAATGCAGGTACAAGTTCTTGTAGTTGAGTCTTTTTTAGTAAGTTTTGTGATAATTTGTGTTGTACTACTGTTATTTTTTCCTTTATTGTTATTAGGAAACTTCGTTATTCTGAAAAATAGTTTTTAGTAACGAAGAATACGCAGATATTCATTTATGTTACGAATTTTGTAATGGACATGCCAAGGCTGCAGTTCGTAAATACCGCAGACGTGATCCAAATAGAAGAATTTTAGATGCTCGTGTCTTCATTAGAACCCATCAAAATTTTCGTAACTTTGATTTACATGCTCAGAATGAACAAACTAAAAACTGTGGAAATAATCGGAATCGTATTCTTTGTATTTTTAATAATAACCCAAAGCTTAGCTTTGCAGAACAACTCAGCAATTACGATTATCCAAGTCACAAATATTATGGACACTACGAAATGACCACAGATATGCATTTCACCTACGTCCCGTTAAAGATTTACATCCTGGGGAAGCTGAAAAGCGATTAAGGTTTTGCCAGTGGCTTAACATAAATGTTTGGCTGGAAATTATTGACAATAATGTTTGTGGTCCACATTTTCTACCTCGAAGATTAAAGTGGAAACTACTTCTCACTAATAACCTATATGACTATATCGACTATTTACCCCTTAACCTAAGGCATGGAATCTGGATACAACTGGATGGAGCTCCGCTCATTTTGGAATAGCTGTAAGAGATTGGCTTAATACCAATTATTCGCAACGTTGGATTGGCCGGTTAGAAAGGAATGAGATGAACCATGACATGATTAATGGTATTGGACCAGTGGCCTAGCCACCCAGGTCACAAGATCTTAATCCACTGGATATTTATGTCCGGGGAAATCTCAAAGACAAAGTTTATGTTACTCCAGTTTTAACAAGAAATGACTTAGTGTTAAGTATTCAAGCAAGCCTGCAATGACATGCGGCAAAATCCACATGAATTATCCGCTGCAGCAAAGTTAATTCGTCGGTGTGGAAAATGCGTAGAAGTAGGTGAAACGCGTTTCGGGCAATTACTTTTTTAAGTTATTTACTAAATTTTTTTCTTGTTACTCTTTTAGTGGATTTGGCCTATTGGGGATACCTCAAAATAAAGCGCGCCATAATACTCTACTCCATGGTGGTATGGAAATGAGTAGATGAGGAAACTAAATTTGTCGTTATCTTGGTGATGTTTTTTTCCTAATTTTTGACTCAGAAATGAATAGTAAAATGCACACATTAACATTAACATAAATTGTCAATGCTAGTAATAACCTTAATAACAACATTATTTTTAAAAGGAACATTAAAAATAGTTCATTTAAGGAAAAAAATTACAAAATATACTTTTTGTGCGAAAATTATCCTTAAATACAGAAAATTATTGAATTAGTATCTAGGACCAGTGGCGTAGAAGTTTTGATAGAAAAAAGGGTCACCTTACCCAAGATCTACACACTAAAGGTGTTCGTAAACTTTTATAATAAAACACTTTTAGCGCTTTAAGAGATATTTTATGTCCCCAAAAATTTTTTAAATATTACTGTTTATTTGAGACATATAAAATAAAATCGTTTAAAAAATGAAGACTTTAACACCCTGTATCCCAAAAAAGGTACGATTAAAGGCCATTGTTTATAAAATAAAGTCACATTATTTTTGGATAATTTATTTTAAAGTTTTCGCTGTATATGTATACAAGGTGATTCAGTCATAATGGCATTAATTTTAACTACGTGTTAAGAAGGCTTATTAAAGACAGAAAAACGAAAAAAAAAATTTCGACTGATTACCAAAAGCCCGGCGCTACTGACCACTTTAAATGCTTTACGGCAACAGACGCTTATCACGTTACCATCCATTCACCAGCTGGAATCGCTAATTAATGGGCAACAAATTTCTATTAGTTATTTTGACGAATAAGTATTTGTATTTTCATACACTTAGAACTTTTTGCATTTGTTTGTTTCGTTAATTAATCGATCTGATAAAAACTAAAACGCAAATTCAAAAAATAAACGAACACAAACGACTTAAACTAAAATATTAATTCTAAAAAATAAATAACAATACGACGCACTGATTTATTTAATTTTGAAGCATATTAACGTTGGTTAGCAGTGAGGTTGTTGTTTATAAAAAATATGTCAACGATAGCACATAGTCGGAATAAGTGCAGTGTACTTTACATTAATACTCGAGTGCATCTTTTCCAAACTATTTTAGACCTGTTGGGATAGGAAAAAAGTGAGGATTCGTTGGTAAACTACATATGATTTAAAAAATATCAGTCGCATCACAGAGGGTCAAAAAATAAAACGTTAGGAAATAACTCTCGTTTATTAACCACTTTTAAAACTTGCACCCACGACAGCGAATTGAATTCATTACTTGCAGCGTTGATATGAACCTTTACATCCATCTAACGATTTCTTCTGCAATTCGTTTTACCCGATTTTTATATAAAAAAGCAAATCACTCAACGACTTTTCCGCAACTATCGGTGCCGCGGCGATTATTTAATGTTTTTCGTATTGTCATTTAGACATAACCTAGTAATGTTTTGTTTATTTGTTCGCCGCAGTCCTAACTGCGCAGCTGTAAGTTCTTCTTCCCTCTATTTATCTGGGCCTGGAGCTTTGGAGTCAGCGACAGCTCAAAAAGAGGTTTAAATTATGAATTAACATTTTTTTTTCAGCGTAGTTATACCTGAAAATTTTACTTTTAATCACGTATTCGTATTATACTAATTTTTCTCTATAGTCCCTTTAACTTAATGTGATTATGACTGAATCACCCAATATATATATATATATATATATATATATATATATATATATATATAAACAAGTTTTAATGTTTAAATACTTTGTTTTAACGAATTAAGCCACAGAACGTTGAGACCAACGAACAAGATGCTTTTGCAATGCAAGAAATAAAAACCGTGTTAAAACTAAAAGGGGTATGGGTGGCAAAAAAAAATCTCCCTGCAAAAATGAAAAGCAAATGTCCTTTATAATACCTTATTTGAAAACTATAAAGTAAGGACTGTTATTAAGTATTTTTCTCTACAGAACACACTAATTTAGATGAGTCACAAGTTTTTAATAATTTGTTAACAGAAGGAGGAGACCTATTAGACAAATTCCAGGTACAAGCAGAAGACTGCTAAATCTGTTCATTTACAGCAAGCAAACTCTGATATTGATACAAATCAAGCAGCACAAAGTCAACCAGCTGTTAACAATATCAAAAGTAAAATAAAAATTCTATGTGAAACACAAACATTAGTTCAATACAAAAATCTAAAAAGGTCAATTTTCCTACACAGCAAATGGTCAAAATTTTGAAAGAAAAGTCAGATGCAGAAAAAGTTTGATATGAACAAAAGAATGTGATGTGCTTCGAATGAAACTTCATTTTTGGAAACATTGGACGATACAGACTTGTTTTTTATTAGCATGGCAAAATGATCAAGAAATTGCCTGAAACGAAACAGACAAATCAGTAGCAATCATTTTTTTATCATTATCGCCAGCAAGTACATATTCTCACGAAGAAGATGAATATACGTTAACCTCAACCGAAAGTCAAAGACCACAATACTTCCAATAATGTTTATGCCCGAAAACCAATATTAAGTTAATTTTCAATTTATTGTAGTTAATAAAATCATTTAAGGCATTTGCAAAATAATATGATTTTTTTGATCATTTTCTACTTACCTTAAACAAACCGCTAACCTTTCCTCAGTACTGGCAGCTCTTCGAAACTATATTTTGTTTCTTAATGTCATTCTTGATAGGGTTGTGTAAGAAACCAAATTCTTACTTGGATATTCGAAAATAGATATTGGATATTTTTTTAATGCTGGCACCAATTTATGAAATTCGCCTAATCCTTTCCTTTGGTTAATAATATCAGGAACCCACAATCCCTCTTAATTTTTTAGTTTCTCTGTACTTACTGAACTTTCTATTATTCACAAAGAAGACTCATTAAGTGCCATGTATGAAACAAACTGATGAAAACATAGACAGTAATGTATTCTTAGCCGTGATATTAGGTTTGCATTTTAGGAATATAACATCACGTGAGCTCACGTGAGGTGACAGCAGTCTGTTTCCGCCTTTAGAAATTTTGACAGTCAAATACATATGGTTCAGCAGTTTTATGGCATCAAGAATATTTTACTTTTATTATCCTTAGTTCAATGTTTACTTTCGGGGATCAAACATTGTCCCTTTGTAGTTATGACATTTGTTGATTCAAACTTTCATTTATTAATAAAACTAAAATATGTTTACTGAAAATTAGTTTTAATAAAATAATTCATTGTTTGATGGTCACAAGCAGGAATTATAAAATCACTAAGAAGTTGTTCAGTAACGAAAGCCGAAAACAAACTAGCTTCAAAGCTTTTACTATTTCAAACGAAAGAGAGACAACCTACCATGTTGCTCAATTATCTCTGTTGCATCATCAAAACGCATTCGAACCAATATCTAGTGAAACAAGGAAAGACTCATGGATTAAATAAAAAAGATATTGAACTCTCGCAAAAACGGTGACGAAAAAGCGACTAGAAAGTAGGCAGTATCTTCTTATATCAGATGTGATGGGATTTAAATGGCAAAGAAGAACAAAACAAATATGTTTATTTGAATGGCTACTACGTATCAGTTGTTGAGAAATGTTAGAATTTGTCGATTTCGTTTCATTTAAGTGGCATTTTTTAATGTGTTTATTCATAATTTTTAAGGAAAAGATTACGTGAGAGAAGAGAAAGAATGTAATAGCTAGGTAGCTTATTTATAGATTTTCAGGAGGACAGTGGAACTGCAACTTTTGTTATTGTGATACCTATCTTACGTGCTGAACAAATAACAATTTACGAAGGCTTTTTTAATGAGAAAGAGAGAGAAAAATAGTAAAGGCGGAATTAAGAGTCCCCCACCTTCCAGGCCCTTTTTCGTCTAATTTTATAGGTGGACATAGGGCATCATCCTTCTTGGGGAATTCATGCCAAGACTCTAGAATTGCAAATTATTTTTTGTTCAACTAAAAATTAACCTAATTGTCATAAATATTTGTGTATGTTGATTGTTAAGAAATTTAAATTTAAACTATAATCTTTAAAGTTCACCACAGCATTTCGCCCTAAAAGAAAAGCATTATGTTGAATGGGGCTTTGAATTCCATGCCATATAATGAGTGTTGTACTAATGGCACAAGATAAATAACAACTAAGAAATCCTCCAAGTTTGAACCTGAGAGTTTAGAGAGATATTTCCAAAGTCCGGGTGTGGCCGATTAAATCTTCGGGTTGATTGGCTTGAAGGTAAAGAGCTTGTTTTAGTCATCAATTCACATTTGAAGCTACAAAACTGAATTTTTTATATTAAATATAAGGACCTTATTTTTGGTCAACAACAAAGCGAGCAAATATTAAAATCCCTTTTTTATGTGCCAGTTTTCTAATCTCCGGGTGATCCAGCCGCGACAGGTGGCAATCTCAGTAACAACCAGAAGTTTAACTCTCGCTTACTCCCTTTGCGGTAGGTGCCGACAACCCGTGACCCCGAATTATTACGAATTAGCCTTTAACATAGGCATACCGTACGTTATTTCAATTATTATTGTAAAATATAATGATAACTTCATTTCCCTGTTATATATGCGCCCGTGCGGAACGTAGATGCAGGTCCACAACCGGCCTCAACGCCTTCAACATTTCAGGCCTACCAATCTCTACTGCATTAGCAATTTCGAGGTAGATTTTCGGAGAAAACAGGCTCGTAGCTTACGGTACTCCGACAGTCACGTGATAAGAGTTAGCTTTCTGGTTGTTACTTATTTGGTGCTAGCGCAGCCTAACCCAAGAAACTACTAGAAATAGTTAGAACATTAAATTAATCGGAACGAGACAGGATAAACATATAATGGACTAAGGCTACACTACGAAACGAAAGATCAGATCAAAATATTTCTGAGATTTTAAATATTTTCATGCCACCGTCTGCACAATACTATGTGGATAATCAAATGTAGAAATTAGAAGTTATCCTAAGGACATTTCAAAAAAAAGGAAAAATATAAAATTAAAATAAATAATTAGGAAAGTGTGAATTTACTTTGAAATGTAAATACCTTAAAGGTAGCAGGAAAAAATATTTTAATTTCAAATTGACAGGAAAATTGACAAATTTCAAATTGTGTTCAAGATAAATATAAAAGTTTGTCTTTAATGCATAATAAATGTCCGGAAAATAAGAGATAAAGAAAACAACTTAATGCAACCGTCAAGTGCTACAAAATTAATCTCTTCACGTATACTCGTATACCTATTTAATAATTCACCATGACAAATAGTAACAAGAAGAAAGTAACTGTTATTACCATCTTTATTTGTCATAAAACACAATATATTGTTTGAGATTCTATCACCTGTAGATTAGCCTTTTTATCTGTGTTCCGCTTCCCTAACAAGAAGCGTTTCCTGAATGTTGCCGAAGACAGAATATCTCCGGTTTGCCGGAAAGGACTAAGATTTACTACCTAGTGAAGTTTAATTTTAAATTAGGTTTGAAATATGTTCACTCGCTACCTTCCACAACCGTAGCCTGTGAGTGCACGAACGAACAAGAGGCAAATTCTGAAAACTTTATTCATTTCACTCCGACGTGTTTTCAGGAACGTTAAACTGATTGCTTTTTTTTTAACGAAAACTATTAGGTGAAAGGAATTACAATTAGTAGAGGTCTATTTGCCTTAGAAAGTGAATTTTTAATGAATTAGTTAAATTTTAGAGACAAATACTCATACAAAAAGAAAAATTAGCTATTATCGCTTGTTAGAAGCCTTTTTCATTATAACTCATCAACACTTTTGCATCAGGAGAAAAATCAAAATTTAGATAAACTATATTTATAAAATTTTAAAGACAAACGAATGCATGTATGCACTTCTGAATCTGTACCTTTTACACAAGATCTTACATGTTAAATAAAAGGTCGTATATACATATACTATACTATATGATCTTATAAAAAAGTATACATATTTCCAAGAGTTAATATAGTGTGCAGCAACTTTTGAGTTTACATTTCCGCTCATAAACTCCTGGACAAAATTAACGCACTACTAACATTTTTTAAAAACGTTGAGAGGGTTATGATAATATTTAATCTGTTAAGTGCCTTAAAGGTAAGAGTTTAACCTATTCTGACTTCTCAAGCATAATGTTGTTTCATTTTAAAGCAGCAAATGTCAATTCCTTGCTTTTAAGAATGATTTTAAATCCGTTCAGAAGCTGCTGATTATGACATGTTTTTAAGTTCACTTTTGTTAACAGTTATATCAGATATGTGTTTTAGCATTCAACAACTTATGTTTTGAAGTAAAAAAAATGAATCACCGAACAAGATTATCGGTAAAAAATGTGGCAGCAAGTCTGCTGGATAAGGGAAACTTGGTGCATTGTATTGCCACTGTTGGAAAAAAGTCATTCCAGCAGAAATTGTACAATCAGATAATTTAATGGAACAGAAATATCCGAAGGCCACATCAAGACAAAAAATAATATACTAATCAAAGAGACGACCCTTTCTGCGACGATTAGTGCTTAGAAACCAGAGAACCACAATAATCAGCAGATGCTTAAATATAGCCGATGACACTTTATATATAGTGTACCATCATTTAAAACTGATACAGTTACAGATTTGTCAAAAATTGTAATTTGAAATCTTAAATAAATTGTATCTCATTACTGCCCCTGTAGTCAATATTCCATAACGTAATTGTTAAAATACCTTTAAAAACACTTTTTACACTAACTTGGCGTAGCGACATTATAAGCAAAACTGTGGCTTTTTTGGTAATTTTATAAAAGTTTATTATTAGTAACACAGGCCCACAAAAAAAAAGTGGTGTGTGCTGGGTGTCGGACCCACATAGTCCGGCGTATTTTTTCCCGCTGAACACGAATCTGTAGTCTAAATTGGGGGTCAAACTGCTAAAAGTAGAGAAAAACCAAAAAAACCGATAAAAATCACGATCTCGTATTTTTTTCTGTTTGATATTATCATTCTTATAATTTTCGTCTTTTCCTGACCCTTTTTTCTTCAAATGACCTGTGAAGTGGATTTCTGCTACGTTTTGTTCCTTTTTCTTGAGTTTCTCTGTGTAGCATCCAACAGTAATCTGCAAACATATTTATTCCCCACTGTCCCTGAAACCGCCGTTCAAACTCTTTGAGATCTTGGTGAAATCTTTCTCCTTGCTCTTCACTGAAGTCTCCGTTATTCTCCGGGAATTGGTCAAGATGCGAATCAAGGAAGTGCATTTTCAAATTCATTAGGCAACCTGAATGCTGAAAATTTCTTATCATATTTGCCACAATGCTTTTGTAATCAGCATCCTTGGTATTGCCTAAAAATTTGGTACACACTTCCTTGAAACTTAACCACGATGCCTTTTCTTGGTCATCCATGACTGCAACAAACCCTTCATCTTTGAATAACTTTCGGATTTCCGGTCCATCGAAGATGCCTTCCCTTAGTTTAGCATCAGATTTTTTTTTAAACACAGTACGCAGGTACGTAAAACATTCACCATCTTTATCAAGAGCTTTGACATACTGTTTAATTAAGCCAAGTTTTATATGAAGAGGAGGAATGAGAATTTTGGCTGGATCAACAAGCGGTTTCTTTATTATATTATGTGATCCAACCTTAAATGAAGATCGTAAAGGCCATTCTTTTTTTACGTAGTAATTTTTTCGATCCCTACTGTCAAACATACACAAATAGCATGGATATTTTGTGAATCCAGATTGCTGTCCAAGGATCATGGACAAAATTTTTAAATCACCACATACTTGCCACTTATGTTCTTCGTACTTTATTTTCTTTAGGACAACTTCGAGGTTTGAATACTCTTCTTTAAGTACAGTGGAGTGGGCTAAAGGTAGAGGAGCGAATTTGTTGGTGTTGTGGAGAAGGACTGCCTTAAGACTCTGTTGAGACGAATCAATGAATAACCGCCAATTTTCTGGCTCATATAAATTTGGCTTAAATTCATCGATAAGTCCTTTTACATCAGTGCAATAGAGTAAATCTTCATTTTTTTCAAAATATTTACGGAAGGCTTCTTCTCGATTCCGATAAAACGAAACTTTAGTACCTTTTGTCAATAGATTTCTCTTTTTCATATTCGAAGCCAATATTTCAGCCGCTTCTTTTGAGAGTTTAGCCTCTCTGAATAAATCATTCAGATGTTTTTGATCGTATTTTTCCGGCTTCCGATCTTCACCAATAGGTCTGTATTCTTCATTGCTCGAAAACTCTTCTTCCTCAGATTCGCTAGAAATGTTTTCACTACTAGTATCAAACTCTTTATCAATAAAAGCTGAATTTTCAGGATCGACGTCGACTTCCATTGTGTCTAATCCACTAGTCAGACTGTCTTGTGACGTGTCATCTTCTAAACCTTCTATGAAGTTTGCAACTGGTTGTTGAACACTTGACACAGAAGGATAAGAAATTTTATCCTTATGCATTCGGCCCACAGTGTTGACATTTGTTGTGCAAAAGTAACAATTACTTGCATCAAGTGGCTTTTTCCATATCGCTGGAGTTTTAAATTTAAGATTCGCCTTGACCTGGTGCTTTTCAAATCTATTGATCATATTATAACATGAGCCACAAACAAAATTGGGTATCCAATTTTTGAGATCGAGGGAAACTTTCATATTGAAGCACTTTTCATACAAAGTCACGAAACGATCTGTTAGTTTCTTTGTATTTTTTATCCCTATGTACTTTGCACAAACGTAGCAAAAAGCATTGGGATTTCCAGTACATTTGTGATTGCCACGAGTACTAGAAGTTCCAGCAAAATTTTCAGTAGAAGAATCCATGAAAATAAATAAACCCCGCACGCTAGAATACCTAGGCCTAAGTATGAGGGCTTTCCGACTTTGACAAGGACAATGTCAACTCGTCGTCGGACACACTACGGCATCATTCTCATATTCTAGTGCTTCCCTGCAAAACAGCGCGCCTTCGCTGGCTTCGATACGCCGAAATGTTGACTAGCGAATCATTCTACACAACCCGATAAAGGGCAGTTGTCATCGTAGTCCAATCATTCCGGAGTAGCAGGTTTCTGCCGGTAAATGTACCGATTTAGTTAACCATTTCCTTATTTTTTGTCAAAAACAAAATATCATCTATGTGACACTTAAATAAGACACAATAAGTAGTGAATTAACGTATTTGCACATTACGGTTGGATATTACAGAGAGAAACAAGTAGAAACTACAAGATGATAATATCATACAGAAAAAAATACGAGATCGTGATTTTTATCGGTTTTTTTGGTTTTTCTCCACTTTTAGCAGTTTGACCCCCAATTTAAACTACAGATTCGTGTTCAGCGGAAAAAATACGCCGGACTATGTGGGTCCGACACCCAGCACACACCACTTTTTTTTTTGTGGGCCTGTGTAATTAGTCTTTTCACATTCAGATTAGAAGTTTTTTAAAAGGCAGTTCGATGACAGTATAAAAATAAATATTGCTACAACCTTTTCTCTTATACTAATTGCATTTTTGTTGATAGTTATTTAACTCGTACCTTCTATGGAAAATTATGCCAGGAAACAGAATGAAAAAAATATAGAGGCGTCAAGGTTTACATAACAAAAGACTCGAATATGTCGTAATTTGCATAGAATGTTTGAAGGTGCATCAAAAATAATGTCTCCATAAAGAATTTCGTGGAGGGTAATAAATGTTTCTGTCTGAAAAATACTTTGTTCGGGTGATTGAAATTCATGAGATATACTCGAAGCTATTGACTAAACCGAGAGAAGATGATATTCAAGAGGCTCACCTCTTTAAACAAGTGAAAATTTCCTTCGATGCTCCTCTAAGGAAATTCAACTTGACAAGTGTAAGCAGCTGTATGGTTTAAATTTAATGGTGTGAACAATTTCCAGCAATTTTACGTTTAGAAGTATATTAATAAATTAATATGCAAGCTATATTTATGCATGTAGAATTTATCAGTTAATTATACAGAAATTTTTACGATAACATTTCAAAGATGTATCACATTTTTTCTGATGAAGGCGAAAATTAATTTAGGAATTGCAACTATTGTAAATCACTGAGAACTTAAAATACTGATTTATTATTACCGGGATTTTATTGTTCAAAATATCTACTACAGATAATATTGCAAACCACGACGATCAAATCCATTGTAATATAGACTTTTGGATAGAAAAGAACTTTTCTGAATAATAATCGTATTTGCTACATTCTAAGTGTGCTATTAATTTCAAAATTCGTCATTGAAAAACGACTGTCAGTTCGTCGGTTGGTATGTGTGTACATATGTTATCACGCTAAAGTCACAATCCTTGATCCATTCATACCAGTCTTGTTTCTATGGACTTGGAATTTTTTAAAATAGAACCCTATTGATTTTGGTGAGGAAAATCGTAGTTTTTAAGAGAAAAATCAAATTTACAAATTTCAGCTTAATAAATATCTTAGGTCAGGTTTCTCCCACATACAGTGTAAAAAGGTAAAATGTTATTAATTTTCATTTTCAAGAGAAGAACATCGAACGAAAAGTTTTTTTGTTTTGATTTTAGAGAAATTGTTTTGTGCACTTTAGGATTTCTCTGAAAATGATAGCACATCTAAATGCATTAAAGAAAGTGTCTGGTATAACCAGAAGAACTACTACTTTGTGAATATTTTAGTTGTTTTGGCCTTGTCGACATTTTCAAGTTGTTCAATTTTCAAATTTTTTAGATGATAATTTTGTCAGATATTGATCGCGGCGATTCCCGGTGGAACACATTGTATATTTATATCAATTATGTCAAAATTATAATAAGCAATTGAGAGCTGACACATCAAATTTATTTTAAAATTGTCATCGCTCAAGGAAATTAATTAATTAATCAGTGCTTAAGCGCTACAGACTTCAGAAATGAAATGCACTGTAGTGTAATTGTCGATGAAATAAAAGTTGGCACAAATTGCGCATTGAATTTTAGTTGACAATTTTGTCCCTAAACCCTTGCATTAAGTTTACTAATCATGACGTTTACTGCCGAACAAAACATTTTTATCTAGAATCACTTTAACTGCTTAAAAGAATGATTAGGAAATTTCTTGTGAAATTCATGCGGTATAAGATTTATGTTAGGAATAGCTTTGGAGACAAAGGTTTATTTTTCTATATGTTGACTTTAAAGACTAACTCTCTGTTTTTTTTTTCTGAAAGTTTGGAGTTCTTCCCACTTAAGTTGAACGTGTCTAAAAAATTCCAAAATTTAACTGTAAGCCATGAAACCAATTCTCCACTTTTCGTTTTACCAACGATATATTTAGCTCTGAATTATTGAGTTTTGTGGTACATTTATCAAATTTAACAAATAATACTACTTCCCAATCAAATAAATATTGTTGTTGTGAATGATGGAAACACACTTACCATTCACATTTGATTCGAAGTTTCATGGCCACACACTTGTGAAGGTACACCTGAAAATAGATATTTACTATTAATGACAAAAGAAAGGATCGTTACCTTAATATAGTTGTGCTATAATATCTGTCAAAAGTTTTTCTGTGTCGTTTACACGGGATAGTAACTTGCGATAGCACTTGTGAGAGCGACTTGTGAGAACGAATATATTTATTGACCTTACACGACCATTTCTACCTCAAAATGTACGACTTGCACAACCCATTTGCAGACAATTTCCAACAAATTGGAAACCAATCTGAACTTGCATATAGCGCTTTCTACGGTTGTTTTCACGTGTAATTATTGCGGCAAGCACTTGCGTAAGTTTTACGACTTGCTCTGAGACTTAGAGACTGTTTACACCACGCAAGTTCGCTGGAAGTACTCACAGACATCGACTTGCTCGTGTAAATGGCACATAGAGCGTACGTCGTTCAGAATACAATTGTTATCACAAAAGTTGGGTTCTATGTAATCGGCATCATCAATGTAGGAATTACTGTGCTACTTCATTGCTCGTGTCTTGAAACGAATGTTTAAGCACTCGGAGTGACTCTTCCGATTTTCCAATATAACCAGAATGTACCGATATGAAGTTATGGGTAGATTAAGGTGCATTTATATCCAGAATGTAAATCATCGGTGTAATTTCAGTAACCTGCATCCACCGGGTTGGCAGCTATTTCCGTGTTTGACGATTCAATTTTGAACGTTCTGCATTACATTCGAAGTTAACAAGTGAATCGTGTTTTTTAAGTAATTTGTGACGTAATCTACCAACGGTACTTTTTAGTACTGCAACTTTTATGTAATGTGACAAAACCATTTTGCAAAATGCACGACAAGTTACTTGAAGTTTACAGTTTTTGTAGCGAAATAACTAAATTATTTCGAACAGGGAAGAGGTAACCTAAAGATAAATTGTTTTTTTGTGAAATAAACTATAGTAGACAGATACAATTTTATAAGCAGACTGTTTCATCAGAGTCGAAGACGCATATGTTCAATACACCAGTATATTTAATTACCAAAAACAGTTCAACTATATCTGTCCTCATTTTAATAAGGACAAAGGTAATAATTTTCATTTTTTAAACAAATACGGTAAATATATTTTTTAATTTGTAATTTTCTATTAAAAATAAAAAACAGTGTTTCAATACCGTGAAATGTACACTCTGTATGTTCACTGAGAAAATGATACCAAGATTAATCGGATTTATCTCAAGTTCTAAATTTTAGAGTAATGGCACAATTGTGCAAAATTTTATATAATTATGTCGAAGGAATCTATGGCACGACCGCTACCATATGTTTAGAAATCGAGTTGATGAACTGATGATATTATATATCTCATTTTCCTGTTTTATGAACCGCAAATGTATTGATTTGTAAAGGGCGTAAAAAACTTTTTTATTCCACTTGGTTGTTAAATTAGTAATATCGATCACTAAAATTGGGTGATGTCACGATACTGACATCTTCCTTATTAAAGTAACGCAATATTATTTTTTATTAATGTAAAGTATGTAGGTTGAAAAACTCACGCACACATATTCAACAATTCTGTAAAAGAGACACTAAGTAGAGATTTACGAAAAACGTTAATTTCTTATTATTTACTATGTAAAATATTTCCACATAGCTTTACACAATTTCACACAGGTTGTATGTTTAAATTTTGCACATATTATCAAGGATACTAAAATAATGCCTTTCGTGTGGACAATTGACATAAATATTATTTTATTTAATGAATAATTATCTTATTTAATTATGCCTTACCCAACTGGGCCAAATCTCAATTACGTATGTCTTTATGCTGCATTCGAGTTTATATTTTATTTGTGGGTTTATGAGAAAAAGTCATTCTTTATAAAAACTCCTGCTTGATCGGAAATTACTGAAAACTACATTTTTTTTCAAAGTTTAATTATTTAGAATTTTTAAAAAATGGCAACAAGTATATTATTATTTTTGTCGAATTCGAAACTTGTTTCTAAGAAATGCAGTTTGTAGTGACAAAAAATGCCACACAAAAAAATTTTGGTTAGTATTCTAAAAATTAGGTAAAACAGGTTACAAATCAAGGTTATACACGAGAAAATAAAGAGGTATTTGATAATAACAGTAAGTGATTAAACTACATCATAATTCAAAGATATAACCACCTACTCCTATGCAAATTTCTACTTTACTTATAATTCTCTAGGCATCTAGTATCTGTAGTTTTATTTCCTGAATTCTCATGCACAGACCGATAGGTTTGAACATTTATAAAATTCAGACTTTAAAAAGAAATATCGGTTTCGATCTTATTAGATTTCATTATTTTGGCAGATTCAACTTCAACCAAACCAATGCCCCGTTTGAAGGTATACACTAAAAAATTACAAATGTTCCCAACTGTAATTTGTGGCGACACTGAGTCTTCTGTGCTGTTTAGAGAGAAAAAGAACGGATAACTGTAATAAGAATTGAAATTTGATACTCGCCAAGATGATACCCATCAAAATAAATATTATTGTTGGTTTGTCAATAATAAGAAATTAACTTATTTTTTTTACTTTTCTTGTCGTTTTATTAAAAATAAATTTTATATTAATATTTCGAATCATTCTTTGTGGTGTTTTCTTAAGTAACCATACATTTCTAGAAAAAGAGCCATCTAGCGGTGTGTAGAGGATACTATGGAATAGCTCTAACTGTCATGCAAGTAGAATAGTCTTAGAGTGCAATAAGGTCGGAGTTTCTATAAAGAATGACTTTTTCTCGTAAATCCACAAATAAAAAAAAATTCTCTTCAGTACTCTATCCTGGGAGACTCTGTATGTACATAGGTTGCTATTTAAAGAAATTAATATGTCTCTATAGCGACAATACTTAAAAAAAAAAAATTGAGGTTGCAGTATATCCGTTGTTAAAAATAAAAAGTAATTTCTTTCTCAAAAATTTATGTTTTAAAAGTAACGCTTAATAATTTATAACTTTTAAATACCCTGAATACAAATTATTCTGTAAACATGTTCTTCAGGACAATATAGTAGTATATCCTTTTCTATACTACAGTAAAACTCCGATTAACGCGAGGGTTACGTTCCATCAAAGTAGAGCCTTATATCAAATAGCCTTAAACGCTTCATGTAAATAATAACAGGGTGTAAAAAGTAAATAAGTCACCATTTATATTTAAGATCATTCAGATTCTTCTGCATTTCAAATTTTTTGCTTTTTTATGAAGAAGGCCTCTAATGTCATTTGTACTTTTCTTATGCGCTCTGTAAGAAATGTCAATAAGTGTTCAAGACATCCATAGCATCCCGTCTTGTCTTTGAAACCTTATCAAAATCTGTCTCAATTTCAATAAATTGGTTTACAATTTCCATTAAAATGGCCAAGCTAATTTTTCGAGATGCCCTTAAAAGTGGTTTTTGCTCTTCTTTAGAATCATCATTTTTCATATTTTTGTGGTCTTGTTGATCAGCTATTTCCTTGAGCTTATCATCAAATTTGTTTGAAATGTTTTAGATTTCTAAATTTCTTTAGTTCGTTAATTCCATCGTTTCGTTTATATTCACAACAGATTCTCTACTGCTGTGATCCTCGTTCAGATCCTGTCAAATGTTTTTTTACACTTCTTTCAAACATTTTCCTGTTACCTTATTCCAAGAAAATATTATTCATATATGTTGTATGTACTTTGGATTTCGGAGAATTCCAATGTTGTGTGCAATTTTTAGCGAATTTCACAGTTTCAATAAAAAAGCGTTAAATCGAAACAGCACTAAACGGACAAAGTTAATCGAGGTCTAACTGAACTTAAGCATAAGTTAAGTAAAAACCTGAACTGATTTCTTGATATAAGTTGATAATTTAATAATTTCCTTAATTATAAATCTCGCTTTCAAAATTAAGAATTTAGTGGTAAAGCTGCCTTGCTTCATAACGGAAACTAATTGCAACCAATTTCATTCGATGCTTCACCACTAACGACAGAAACATGCAGTAATTCGAAATTATTATCCCTCGAACGATACACTATCTAAGGTATAAATTACAGATTTGTGGTGTACAGGACAGTATCATTAGAGCTGTGTTGCTTCATAGTGAAAACAAATTTTCACCAATTCGTTCTGTCCTTACGCCACAAACCTGCAGTAATTTGAAATTATCATTAGAAACGATACAAAGCTAGAGCTACAAATTATAATTACAGGTTTGCGGCATAAAGGATAGTACTGTGGTGAGTCGAGTTCTACTAAACTGTTCTATTTCCTCGTTTGTTTTATTTAATTGAATTTTATTCAAATTTTCTTGGAAATATTAAATCTACAAATATTGTACTATATAAAATTCTTTGTAACATAACGTTTTGCGTGAGAAACAGATTTCTTAGCGTTCACAAATTAGATAAGGGTTATTTGTTAGGTTTGGTTTGTTTCAAGCACAGATACCTAAAATGAGTAAAATAACATGTTAGTTTTGAAGGACCGCTGAAAAGTAGAGTAATAAATAAGGGTAACATGTCAATAACGGAGACCGTAGCAAATATCTCGGCAAGACCATGTGGTGGTAGACTGGAGGAATTTGACGTTCAAAAAACGCCCTTATAAACACGTACAATTGTAAGTTATTTAAATTTCAATTATCGAAGTAAAACTTGCAAGATAAAAGGACGACGTTATTCAAAATGGGTTTGCAGTTTGATATGCACTTTAAGAATCCTTTTCAAAATTTAGTTAAGGGTTAATTTGGATTAGAAATATTTAAATTAGTAGAAATTCTGCATTCTCATGCCCTCTAGCGAGATGCAGAGGATATCTTTCGGTCCCCAGAAGTTAAGGGTAGGGGAATAAAAAGATAAAACACGAACGACCAATTTTAAGATAGTCAAGAACTAAACTTCGATGAAATTAGTTTAAAAATTCTAGTCAAGTGCCAAACTTCGATGAAATTAGTTTAGAAATTATGTTCAACTTCCGGACTTATAAAAACGAGTACGAAATACGGGAGTTTAAAAAAAAACTGCTTCTGTTTGTGCTAATTAACGTCAATGAACACAAAAAAAAACAACTTCTATTTCTGTTCAACGTAAAGTTCTTGTGTCATTTGTGTGATGGGATAAATAGGCAAGTAAATTTTAAATTGTCCCATGATTTTATTTGATGGTTTTTCGCTCTTATATGATTTAATTAACTTTTCCTAAAATTTGAGAAAATACTTGTTCCTAATTTTGATCAATATGGGGTTGGGGGGCGTACACAAAAAAAAAGGAATTTAAAAATTCCACAACAAACCGAATGAATGAGAAAGTCGTTGTTAGAAAATAATTATAGGGCCAAGAACCCTACCGTTGACTGGTGCAACTACCAGTCTCAGTTTCAAAAAGGGAAACATAAATAAAACAAAATAAAAAATACAAAGACAAGAAAACGAAAAGGAAATAAAGCGCATTCGCTTCATACAAACATTTTCATTTCCTTAAGGTCGATGTTAGTGTTCTGCTGTTGGAAGCCGAGTTTCCAGGGGTTCCAAAATAATTGATACCCATCACCACAAAGGTCCGGTAACTGGCAGCAGACACATATATTTAGGTTTTACTGATGATGTTCTGCAAGTTCTAGAAACCTGGGCATTGTACACCTTAACATCCTAGAAGCATAAGCCACAATGAGCTCTTACCTAGTTCTTGTTTTGGTGTATTCACCTAGTGCTACCTCATTCGCAGATTCTCCTTCGTAGGTTGCTTGAATCCCAAAAATATAGGACAAGACAACCTGGCCCAAAGAGAGCCTTATAGATCGGTTGACAAATGGGGAGTACTAACGTAGGTGAACGAGCAGTATCAGCATCAGCTCTCGTTAGGGAAATGTTTTGACGAAAGAAATGAGAATTTCTTGCCAGTTTCTAATTTTAATTCAAATGTTTTTTTCTGGGCTAAGTCAAGCCACTTTCTAAGCCAGAAAACGCCCCTTCTATTAGAACAGTAGCCGTAGAAGTAGATGTAGTGTTAGAAGGGCAAATTCTGCTCAGAAAGTTTCTACGAAATCTGAACAATATTTCTAGTCTATTTTATGACACTGGTTTGAGTTCGAATGATTGAGTTTGGTATGAGAAAAACAGAAAACAAAGAAAGGAACAAGTTAACAAAGGAAAGAAAGAAAGAGTGAGAGAACGAGAGAACTGTAAGATTGAATCAACATTTATGAATTTGATTTATTACAATAAATCACAACTTCATTTCCAAGCTTGAGCCTCATTTTCTCGTAGCATTATCCTTTGGATATTGTTAGCCCAAAGCTGTAACAGGAAACTGTATGCTATGTAAAGTATGCTTGAATTAGGAAGCGACAAAAACACAAAAGAATTGGGGAATAAAACAGACACCTGAAAATAGTTTGAGAACCTCTGTGTACAAACTAACCAGCGAACGCCCACCGATAATCAGGTACAAAGTTAGCTGCATTTGGTTTGAAAACCTTCGAGTACAAACTAAATGGCCCAGCTGGGGAAAACATTGCGATTATTAGGGTTAAAATAAACTTTGGGAAATTAATAACCGACGCACCATATACGAGCGAAAGAGTTAGACAAAGAATGTCAGATTACTTGTGAATTCTCTTAATTTTCTAAAGAAATATTTCTCTCAGATCTGTGTCCAGCAAATTTAAACAAGTTGAAACAAACAGGTTCACTTTATTTTGTTGTATTATGTTTAAGAACACTTGAAAATCACAAACTTGAAATTTTGTTGATTTATTTGTTGACCTATTGTAATAAAAAGTTGAGGTCAATTGTTGTTTGAATTTGATAACACTTCCCTGTCAACTCTACCAGCTGGGGTTACAATTTAATGGAATAAAATAATTTTTAAACACAACGTAGACAAATTGGGTTCGAAAATCGAAAGTAAATTATTCTTCGAAAATTTTTAAGATGAGCAAAATTCGACAATTTTGAAAAACTACATACAATCACTGGTTATGGTCACAAACGGCTCGGCTGGTCGTTCAGCACAGTACCTATTATCAGAGACAAACTTCTAAAGGATTTTTTAAATTTATTTGACAGCCCACATTTTCGAATTTTGAAATTTGTTAAAATTTACAGCGGCAGTCTTCTTGAGCGAGATAAAATAATTTAAAAGACTACTTCATGTCCCTACACGTTTCGCTCCAGTGTTTACGTGAGTTAGAATAAAAGCTGACATACAAATCTTGTATTTCAATTTTTGACGATAACCAAGGACCATTTCGTTCCACCAGAATAAAAGCATAACAGTTTTAAAAAATAAATATATTTTCCTTAATGGATTTTCACGACTTGCCTTCGAAGAAGTATTTCTTAGACCAATAGATTTTATTCCATTCGTTTATTAGGTACATTAGTAGCAATAGTAATTTACAAAGAAGCAGAATGGAGATTGATTTTATAAATCCTGTTTTCTTCTTAAAAGTTTGATTTCTTTTTAATTTTGGCCTTGTCCTAAAATTTCCATTTTATATTTGAAACGAATCTAAACTTACAACCTTTATTTTACTATTATTTATAACTCGATCCTTTCTTGCAGTTCCTATTTTTTTGAAGATTCAGTTTGAACTTGAACTTCCAATACTTTCTCGAAATTTTAGCTAGAGATGGAATGTTCTCAAAATTACTTAATCTTGAAAGTTAGATTTTAAATTTGAAATTTGAAGAAATATATTTTTAACACGCTCGAAAAATTAATTCCAAAATGTGACGTTTTATTTCAATATTTTAATTCATTTTTTTTTTAAATTTTAATCTCCATTTTGACTTCAAATTTAAAAAATTCACTTTTTTAATTCCAAGTTTTTAAGTTTCTGCTTAAAATTTGTCTTTCAATCAGGAAGTAATTTTTTTGGGACGAAATTTTAACGTTCGTTTTTCCCCCTTATTCTTTTTAATCCAAAGAAAAAAATTAACAAGAATACATTACAGTTGAATACTTATTTGTTTTAGCAACAATGTAACATTTACAATCGATATTTTGATCTATTTTTGTTGCATCAGCCGGTCCACGAAAGTGTTATGTAAATTACACATAGCAAGACATTAATTGTCCCAAAGGGACATTTGAATGTATGGCAAAATATTGCTAACTCAAGAAGAGTCATCCTATCGGACAGAAAAGGTCTTCAGAATCAAAATTAAAATTGATTGAGTACCTACGCAAAAAAAGTGAAATTTAATGAAAGAAAATAAAAATTCGATAAACTGACTGAAAATGTTTCATCGTTTCTTCATCTGTCCACAAGACCACACAAGTCCACAAGGTGGACAATAAGTAATGGTACATAGAGCCCGAGTAGATTTTTCGTATAAAAATAACGTGATTTGGTCACATTTACCTTACACCAAAAGTTGATATTAACAGAGATACAGGGTGTCAAAGTTGAAAAAAAAAATGTGATTTTTTCGCATAACTGATGAACACATATCACTAAAGACAAGAAATTTGGCAAAGGGGGGTTTCTTTGGTCAAGAAATTTTAATTTGCTAACAGATTGTCAGTAACTCATAGGGGGCACTGCCTGCGCTACCTTGTACTATTCTTAAGCATCATAACTTTTTTGTGCCTTTATGTACACTTATTTTAGATAGATATTTTAATTTACCTACATTTTTTACGTAAAAAAGGTATACTTTTTAAATGTTGATACAAGCAACCGTTTTCAAGATATTTGCCTTCCAAGTTTGGCGTACGTTTATTTGAAGTTATGTAAATGTGAATTTTTCGCAGTAGGTTTCAAAATAAAAGTAATAAAACTGACTCTAAAATCGTTTATATTAAATATTACTCTACTAACATTATAATTACACATATTTTTTAAATTTCGAAAGCAAATTTAAATAAAATACCAAATCAAAATTTATTTTCAGAAATAAGCATGTGGGAAATGACTTTTTTCTTGTAAAGTGATTGTAAACAATTAAAAATCCAGCTGTTTTATTAAAATTTACCTCCAAATATCTGCTTCAACCACACAGACTATTAAAATTTTCTTGTGAGGACTCAGACATCGTATCTCACATCTCTATGTTAGAAAATAAATTACGTCTTTATTTTTTGGATTTTCTTTATCGAGATTTTCAAAATTTAGGTAATAATATTATCAGCAAAGTAATATTTAACATAAATTACTTTTAAAGCTGTCTTATAATTACTTTTTTTTCAAGCCCTCTTCGAAAATTAAATATCTTAGGAATCTAAAACCAAGGCACGTCAAGCTTTAAAGGCAAATAACTTGGAAACGGTTGCCTGAATCAACTTTTCGAAAGTACGCCTTTTTTACGTAAAAAAAAATAGGAAATAAAATAATCCACTTAAAATTAATATACGTGGGTGCACAAAAAAGTTATGATGATTTAGAATTATGCAGGATAGCGCAGGTAGCGCCCCCTATCAGCTATTGGTAATAGGTTAATAAATTAGAGTTTGTCGACTTAAGAAACCTAATTGTGCCAAATTTCGGGTCTATATTACAATTCATTCCATAATTATACGAAAAAATCTAAATTTTTTTTTTCAACTTTGACACCCTGTATCTCTGTTAATATCAACTTTTGGTATAAGGTAAATGTAGCTAAATCACATTATTTTTATTTGGAAAATTCACCATTGCTCTATATACCATTTCTTATGGTCCACCCTGTATATATATTGTAACGCAATGTAAATAGATGAAATAGGATTTAGAATAGAATTGTAGAATTTAGTAAATAAAAAAAGTTTCTAGAAGGTTCTGATAAGGGGGAAGCGGCCGCGATAACGAAACAAACGGCAGATAAGCGTTCCAGAAATTTCGGCATTCGATAAACCTTATCTGCCGAAAATTCTGGAAGACGCGGGCCGAAACTATAAAAAGGCGGTCAGTTTTTTCTCGAGTCAGTCAGTTAGAAGCAAGTGCAATAAGTTGGTTAGCAATTAGTAAATAATTAGTGAGTTACTGTTCAGTTGAAGTGTGTCGAGTTAATTCAGTAATAAAGTGGGTATAATCTATCACGTGTATCAATTCGAACCGATAACGCACGTAACATTTGGTGTCAGAAGCGGAATTATTCGTGGATTGTGCTTTATTACTCGAAAAAAATTCGTGCCAGGTGCCGTAGTTGACTTTATCTCGGACGTTTTAAACTGTTAAATAGTTATACAAGGCGCGTCAAATAAATTCGTGAACATTCAAATACACTTTATGGATACGAGATTAAAATCGGCCAAAATGGAACAACAATTACAAGCGTTATTAGCAATGTTTAAAGACAAAGAGGGAAAAAAAAGAAAAGGAGGAACAGAGAAGACAAGAAAAAGAACAGAAGCAAGAACAAAGACGACAAGAAAAAGAACAGGAAGAAGAACGAAAACGACAAGAAAAAGAACAGGAGGAAGAACGAAGACGACAGGAAAAAGAACAGGAGGAAGAACGAAGACGACAAGAAAAAGAACAGGAGGAAGAACGAAGACGACAAGAAAAAGAACAGGAGGAAGAACGAAGACCACAAAAAAAAGAACAGGAGGAAGAACGAAGAGGACACGATGAAGAACGAAGACGACAAGAGAAACAAGAAGAAGATCAGAAAAGGGATGCAGAAAAACAAGAGTTACACAGTCTGTTAGCAAATATAACCGAAAAAATGGGAGCCGACGTTACAAAAATGAAAGAAAAAGTGAAAGAACAAATTACGGGAATGAGAGAAGAAATGCAAGAAGAGATTGACGAAGTCAGAGAAGAAATTGGAGAGGTAAAAGAAAAATTCAACAGCAAGCTTTTTGATTTGGAAAATGCAACACAGAAGAGGATTAGCAACATCGAAAAAAACATGAAGAAGTTGCTAAGTGGACAAGTCATACAACACGAATCCGAAAGTGTACCTGCTAGTTTTTCCCAAAAGGTGAAACCTCCGACCTTTGATGGACAAACATCTTTCCAGGCTTACAAAATTCAGTTCGAAGCTGCTGTTAGGGCGAATAGATGGACGGAAGACGAAAAAATGACTTCATTGGTGATATCCCTACGCGGAAAAGCTCAAGAACTACTCCGAGCTCTATCTGACCATGAACTAGCTAACTATGCGGATTTAGTTAGAGCTTTAGAGCTGAGATTTGGAGATCATCATTTGCCGCAAGTAGCCTAGTCGCAACTACTAGTAAGAAAGCAGAAAAGTGATGAAACGCTACAAGAATTCGAGGCTGATGTAAAAAGACTGGCTCATGCAGCTTATCCAACAGCACCAACTGAATTTTTGGAACTTTACTCAGCTAGAATTTTCATAGAAGGAATAAGAGACTCAGAAGTACAGGGAGTGATGCGCTTGTCAAACTTCCGAACATCGCGAGAGGCACTGATTAGAGCTTTGGAGATAGAAGCTGCTTACAAGGTTTCGGAGTCAGAGGCGTCACGGAGGGTAAGGAAGGCCGACATCGAAGAGGTCGCGAATGACCCTAATTTTGGAAACATTAACGCTAACGTAAAGGAAATGAACGCGAACCTAAGTGCTAACATCCACAGAATTGACACGAGTATCCAAGAATTGGTAGGAACTCTTAAAGGCAGTTCCAGCAGAAGCATAACATGTTACGGCTGTGGCAAACCGGGACACATCAAGAAGGATTGCAGGTCAACCCCTAAGAAGTCGACAAGCCCCACAGTAAGAAGACAAAATGGCGAGAAAGAGAACTCACTAACTAATGTGAAGAAACCAGTCCCCAGAATTCTTCCCATCAAACAGATAAAAAGGACCAAAGAGAGTTTGGTGGTGGAAGCCAGCGGGAATGGAAGAAATCTGCAGGCAACGGTGGACACAGGAGTCAATGCACGCGATACTCAAACAATCCGTGACTGGCCAAGACCCAAAGATAAACAGGAGTTAAGGAAGTTCCTTGGGTTATGCACCTATAACAAAAGATTTGTGAAAGGTTTCGCCATCATCGCTGCGCCGTTGCACCGACTAACGGAAGGAATAACGCCGTACGTCTGGACTCCCGATTGTGATACCGCTTTCCGAAAACTGAAGTCCGCCTTGTGCACAAGCCCTATCTTGGCTTATCCTCAGCAGATTGGGAAGTTTGTGTTAGACACAGATGCCAGCAACGTCGGCATTGGAGCTGTGCTATCCCAAGTTCAAGGCGGTGAAGAAAGAGTAATCGAGTATTACAGCAAGATCATGACGAAGCCGGAGAGGAAATATTGCACCACCAGGAAGGAACTACTTGCGATAGTGAAGGCCGTGGAACACTTTCACAAGTATTTGTACGGGCAAGAATTCCTCATCAGAACAGACCATTCGGCACTTTCTTGGTTACTCCGAATGAAGAACGCGGAGGGACAGACGGCTAGATGGTTAGAAAGGCTTCAGCAGTATCACTTTAAGTAAGGCATAACAACGCTGACGCTTTGTCCAGAAGACCTTGTGGAGATTGCAAACACTGCAGACGAGTTGAGGACCATGAGGACATGGTGGATATAAGGGTCACTTCTGTCTAGCCAGAAGACGAATGGACTGTTGAAGGTCTTCGAAAGCTACAGAGGAGCGACGCTGATATCGGACCCATATTGGAATGGAAAGAAGCTGGAGACAGACCGGAATGGCAAGACGTTTCCGACAGAAGTCCAGCTCTTAAGAATTTGTGGGCTCAATGGAAATCCCTCCAGGTCGAGGACGGGGTACCGAGGAGAGCATGGGAAAGCGCGGATTGAAAGCGTGTCAACTTGCAGTTGGTGGTGCCTCAGGAGTAGATTCCACAGGTCTTGTGGGAGGTGCACAATGGGACCTCTGGTGGACACCTAGGGATGAACAAGACCCTGGAGAAGGTTCGAAAACGGTTCTATTGGGTTAACTGCAGGGAGGACGTCGAGCGGTGGTGTCGGAAATGTGTCACCTGTGCTGCTTCCAAGGGTCCTCGTACGAGAACCAAAGGGGCCCTGAAGCAATATAATGTGGGAGCTCCATTTGAAAGAATTGCAATCGATGTGGCAGGACCATTCCCAGCTTCAGACGATGGAAACAAGTACATTTTGGTGGCCATGGATTATTTCAGTAAATGGCCTGAAGCTTATGCCATCCCGAACCAGGAAGCCACCACAGTCGCAAGGGTTCTTGTGGACAACTTCATCTGTCGATTTGGTGTTCCCTTTGAACTACACTCGGACCAGGGAAGGAACTTTGAATCGGGGGTTTTCCAAGAGGTGTGTCGTCTTCTTGGAATAAGGAAAACTCGAACAACACCTCTTCATCCACAGTCTGACGGAATGGTGGAGAGATTTAAACGGACCTTATAGGAACATCTTTCGAAGGTCGTTTCCAAACATCAGATCGACTGACATCTACTACTGTTTCTGATGGCCTATCGCGCGGCAACTCATGAAACTACAAGTCAGACTTCGGCAAAAGTGATCTTCGGGAGGGAACTGCGGCTTCCGTGTGACTTGGTGTTTCGATCACCAAGGGAGGTCCCCAGGGAAACGATGGGTTTCGTAGATGACTTGAGGGAAGCGGTACTGGAGACGCATGCTCTGGTGCGGACGAAGATCAACTTGGCGACGGACCGGATGAAGGCCAGGTATGACGTGAATGCCAATCATGGTGGTTTCAGTGTGGGCGAGTTGATATGGCTATACAACCCTCAGCGAAAGAAAGGAGTTTCGCCAAAGTTTACGCCATCTTGGGAAGGGCCGTACAAAGTGCTGAAGAGGATCAACGACTTGGTATACAGGATCCAGCGTAGCTTCAGGAGTAAAATGTAAGTGGTACACCTTAACAGACTATGCAAATTTAGTGGCGAAGTGACTGATTGGAACTGATCGGGACGATCATTTCTAAGGGGGAGGCAGTGTAACGCAATGTAAATAGATGAAATAGGATTTAGAATAGAATTGTAGAATTTAGTAAATAAAAAAAGTTTCTAGAAGGTTCTGATAAGGGGAAAGCGGCCGCGATAACGAAACAAACGGCAGATAAGCGTTCCAGAAATTTCGGCATTCGATAAGCCTTATCTGCCGAAAATTCTGGAAGACGCGGGCCGAAACTATAAAAAGGCGGTCAGTTTTCCCTCGAGTCAGTCAGTTAGAAGCAAGTGCAATAAGTTGGTTAGCAATTAGTAAATAATTAGTGAGTTACTGTTCAGTTGAAGTGTGTCGAGTTAATTCAGTAATAAAGTGGGTATAATCTATCACGTGTATCAATTCGAACCGATAACGCACGTAACAATATTATTTTTTTATTTGGAAAATGCCAAAAAACACGATTCTTTTGCCATAAAAATTATTATATCTAAAGTAGTATTGTATAAAATCAGATGTAATATAGCTTTTTGGAGAGAGAGTTTTTTTTAGACGATGGTACTATTTGCTATAGTTTTAAATCTCGATTAACTCCAAAATTCGTCACTGAAAAGCGACTCTCATTCTGTGTAAACGTCTATTATCACGCTACAGGTCGCAATTCTTAACCGAGTTTTGCCATTCTTGTTTCTATTGATTTGGAATTTTTCAGAACAGAACCCTATTTATTTTGGAAGATATTGGTCCAATAGTTTAAATTTTAGTGAAGAAAAACGAAGTTTATTGGAGTAAAATCAAATTTATGAATCTCAGCTCTTTATAACATTTATACATATTGCAGGAAGTTCTTTTTAAGTACAGCGAAAATGTAATTCGCTTTCATTTTCGGAAAAAAAAATAATAATAATAATTTTACGAGAGGGCTTTTCTTTTTATTTCATTGAAATTGTTTATTTCCTTTGTTTAACTAATCTGTACAGGGTGTCGCATTTTCGCCACATTTCGGGAGCATTAGACTTATTCTTAAAAATAGAATGTTAGGATTTTTACTTTAGGGTTCTACTATTGATCAAATAAAAGTTTCCAGTTTCAGATTTGCCATAGGTGCCTTAGTTTTTAAGCTACCAAGCGATTTTGAAAATCTTCACTTTTAAATCAAGATTTATATTTTCGTTATGACTTGTTATATCAAAAGGGTAAAAATTGATCTTGCTGGAGTTTTTTACGTTAAGTTCAGTGGGGTAGTCAGGGTTTTTTTTAGCAAGTCAAACTTTTGATATATTAACCAAAATTTTATTTTTTAATGGAACTTTCTATATATTATTTTGCATGATGATTAGGCAAAGCTTGAGCTTTTCGAAAATATTATTTTTTATTTATTTTGAAAATCAAATTTAAAATTAAATATTTTCATACTTATTCTTTAATTGCAGGAGTATCTATGCTACGGCGCATTTATTAGGAACAAATTTAAAAATCATATTTATTCTGAGACTGCTAACACTTAAAAGGTTATTTTAATATGTTTCCACATGTTTAGTTGTGTATTAAAAATTAACGGTATTTATATTTTTTTTAAATTCTTTAAATCTTTAAATCTTAAAATTTTGTTGTACCAAAATCTTTCTTCATTTTTCAACAGGATAAGGAAGTTGATAAATCTACATACTAGAACACATTTATTTCTTTTCGCTTTCTGTAGCTGAACTTCGTAAAGGAATTGGTTTGGCCTACCGAATCATTCGAAATAGACCGATAATTTTATGACATGCAATGATTTTAGGACCTTTTTAAATATATTTAAAGTTTTTTTTTTCTATTTCAAGTTTCAAATTTTCCGTCTGTATTGTTTTTTCAACTTTAATTTAGGAATAGATTTTTATTTCTGTAAAAAATTTGTTTTTTATCTTGATTTTAATCAACAAATCTGACTTTATTGTACAAAATTGTGGGTTTAAACTTGCTTATCGTTTTTTTCATTTTGGATGTTACAAAGTTGGGACTTTTTCTTTACAAGTTTTTTTATAATCGAACTTTTCTCTTTCACCCCAATTCGTAATTTTACCTTTTCTTGTTAATATTTGGACTTTAATACAAAAACGTGGAGTTTGATCACACATTTTTTTAAATTTCAAATTCAATTTCGAAGCTTAGAATTTTTTATTGAAATTCTTTCTTGAGAAGTTGTTGTCAAACTTTGACGTTTTAAGGGAAATTTCCACAATCAAATGTGATAGAATTGTTCGAAATTTTTAAAATAAACCGGAGTGTTTACGAAACGCCTAAATTGCGAGTGTAATTAGAACATGTTGGTAAAAAATTAAAAGTTGTTAGTTTATAAAAACCCTCAAATAATATGCAAGGTATCTTCTATTTCGACTTTCACTATTTGGGATCTCATATATATGTACGATGTTGTTTGAAGTTAAAGCTTTACATACTTCAGAACTGACAAAGTAATTTTATAAAATATATTTCCTTTGCATTTTTCTCGAACATTACCAGTGGAAAAGTATTTAATGTGTACGTTATGAGAGCACTTCTTTATGGAATAGAAAAATGCTACTTACTTTTGTATTAAATATCCCCATCGCCTATTGGATTTTATAACTATTAATGTAACGAGATTATTAGGCGTCGAACACATATAAGCGATCGCGATAGCGTTCACGACCGCGTTCGCGATGGCGATCAGATTTGACTTTAAAAAATAAATGCAGCCGAACACACTATGGCGATCTGGCGGCGATATGCTCTAGCCTTGCAGTGTTCGATATATGTTTGATCGCAGATCGCGTGAAGGTGACATCGAAATATGTCAACGGAAGTAGTAATTGAATACGTTAAAAAAATACAAAGTTTTGTTTCATTTATCGCACCCTGACTATAAAAATATTCGTATCAAATACAAAATATGAGAAGCGATTGCGAAATATATGGGATTAGGAAATACTGGTAAGTAAATGCATGTTTTTTGTTAAAAAATACTTTTAGTAACAATATCACATAACTACAAATTACTAAAATAAGTGACAAATGTTTCACGTATATTAAACGCTAGATTTACAGCTCTCCGTCTATCAACTAGCATGTTATTAAATACCTGTACTGGTCCTTCTTGTAAATATACAAATTTTTACTTCCACTGGTCTAAAAATAATCTCCATTTATGAGCCATTATCCCAAATGCGTTCGCCACGATTCGATGAGCTCTGCATATGTGGAAATTTTTCGTTATTAGGATCATGTCGTGATTGCCCCTAAGAAGACGGCCTCATTAAGTAAGGATTAATTGCAAAAACTTCATCGCCTATCAACACACACGGAACTTCCTCGCCTACACCTGGTAAGGGTCGGTTTGGAGGAATGTTAAAGAGGCCATTTGCAAATTTCCTACCCATAATTGATGCATCAAATATACCTCCATCACTATTTTTACCACAGTAAATTAATACTTATGATCAACAATTGCCAAAAAAACAATGGAGAATTTTTTTAGATAGCAATAGTAATTTGTACTCCGCACAGAAGATTGTTCGTATCATATATGAACGAAAAATGCACTGCTCAGCTTTGTGGCATCCATTTCTTTTCTAAAATTCCTGAGAAAATTGCTATGTATCTCGAACTTGAAAATCCAGTTATGTATACTGGTCATTCTATTAGCAAATCTTCAGCAAATTTTCTTGTTAATGCCGGTAGAAACATATTAGATTTACAAGAACTTGGTGGTTGGGAATCGAGCAATGTTGCAAAATGGTATTTATAAGATAACTTAAGTAAGAAGGTTCTCATTGCGCGAAAAATTCAAGTTGGTTAGGTTTCTGTAAATAGTGTAGGTACTGAGAAGTCCATTGAAAAGGATGTCGCTGATCAATATTCAATGGGCATGCCCATAATTGTGGAGAAGAATGGTTTATTAGGTGTATCTATTAAATTTGAAAATTGTCAAAGTAACTTACGTATTACCTGTTGCTAAACATATTGTAAAGTTGTTGTGATGTTATGATATTAATAAGTATTAATAAAGGTTTTACCTATTTATTAATGATACAATAAAAAATTTAAAAGCATCTTATTTCTTAATATGCCTCTTGATTATTTTATTAATATTCTATTTAATTTTACTCTACATACCTATCGAATTAAATGTTCTTTGCTTAACATATATTTGAAGTACAGTATAAAATAAAGAAGTAATCTAATGCTACTAAAAATTTTGACATTAGAATTGAAGGTTCTAGCATTTTCGAAGTTTTAGGATTTCTAGAAAGTTACATTTTTTTTTTTGAGAAATAATGATTATTAATTAAATATTAATCTCAAACTTTTGATTTCGATAAAGAAATTTTCATTTAAAACTCGAAATTCAACGCCAAATTAAAAACCTCGTTAAAACGAAATTTTAAAAAAATGCTATAAATTTTGGTGGAACGGACTGGTCATTGGTTATCTTGGTAGGTTGGCTGTCGAAACGGGTTAGGGCAACTGCTGTTGTGTTTCTTTAATCTTTTTTGGTTTCAGGGGACAACAAGTGTATATCAATTCTTAAATGCATAAATGTTTATAAACAACTATAATCCATGTAAAAATTTTAATTTCAATCTCGGAAGTTTCAGTTTTACCATGGATTTGGATTTTGAAATTTCGCGTTAAAAAAATTCAAAATTTCCGAATTTCAAAATCCAAATTTGAACATAAGGACATATGCGGATATTATAGGGGAGTACAAATTACAAAGTATCAAAATACTTCTGTCAATTTTCTAGGCATTGGGTTTTTAAGGAAGTTACTCTAAAAATCCCAAAAAGCATATTAAAATGATTCTCACGTAACAATTATTTTTCAAAGTTATGTGGAATGATACAGAACAGTATTTCCGGGATTTTAATGTTTATGAAGAATTCGTTGGGCAACACTACGAAGTAGAAAGTGAAGCAATATATTGAGTCAGAGAAAAGACCCTAATCATTATATCAGGACAGCTGACCAGAGGCAATTTTTATTAGAGTAACGGTGCATCCTTCCCTATTGAAGAATTTTTGGTCATTATAAATAAGTAATGCACAGTTACTTACAGAGTTGTGTGTTATTAATGAAGGTCTGAACGGGACTTGATTTATTCCCTGGGGCACGGCAGCGGTAAGCCTTTCTGAGAAATTGATTAAATTACCGACGCGGATAAACTATTCAAGTACTATCCCATTCGTTTGTTGGAGGAAAACTCATATTTCAAGACACTATCTGGTTTTTTCACCCAAGGCAAGGTTCTGGAAATCGGAAAAATCCTCACCGAATGTTTTACGGCGTTAGATATATATTCATAGAATTTCGCAATTCACAAGTGCAGTTTTCAGTTTTTATAATTCACTTTTGCATAAGTCACATTGTGGATAAAATATGTGAAATCATTTTAAATGTTTTTATCGTTTTATTGAAAATTAAGTGTCCTTTGAGTTAAATCTTTATTGATAATTATTAATGTCACAATATCATAGCAGATTTATGATAACTTGTAGCATATAATACATTAGTTACAATTATAATACGTTAGTTACCTATCATAATACCCTAGATGCAAATTTCATTTTAAAAGTTTGTTGTTTTTTTTTGTGTTATCGTTCTCAACGGTGCGATAAACCTTTGAATGTAACTCGATTATTAGCCATTTAAACAATCTCAGACGTGATTAGACGACTCGGCTAACGTCTCGTCGCCTGGCAATATATTATAAATTGAATAATAATGTCGTTACATTAATAGCAATTTACTGTTTACCTACATTTTTGTCTTGATGATATAATTTAGGAGACATCATATACAGACTCGACCATAAGTAATGGTACATAGAGCTAGGGTGGGCTTTTTGTATAAAAATAACGTGATTTAGCCATATTTACTTTTATTTTACATTACTTTTACCAAAAGTCAATATTAACCGAGATACAGAGTGTCAAAGATGAAAAAAAAATATTTTTTTCACCTAACTGACTATAGACAAGAAATTTGGCATATGGGGGTTTCTTTGGTCAATAAATTTTATTTTGCTAACAGATTACCAGTAACTCAGAGGGGCCGCCACCTGCGCTACCCTGTATTATTCTAAAGTATCATAACTTTTTTGTGCCTCCATGTACACTTATTTTGAATAGACGCTTTTATTTACCTACATTTTTTACGTTAAAAAGGTACACTTTCTGAATGTTGGTACAAGCAACCGTTTTCAAGATATTTGCCTTCAAAGTTTGCCGTACGTTTATTTCAAGTTATGTAAAGTGAATTCTTCGCAGTAGATTTCAAAATAAAAGAAGTACTATAACTGACTCTAAAATAGTTTATATCAAGTATTACTGCACTGACATCATTATTACGCATATTTTTTAAATTTCGAAAGCAAATTTAAATAAAATACCAACACAAAATTTATTTTCAGAAATAAATATTCGAGAAATTGCCTTTGTTATGTAAAGGGATTGCAAATAATTAAAAATCTGGCTATCTATAATTAAAATTCATATGGAAATATCTGCTTTGACCACCCAGACTATTAAAATTTTCTTGTGCGAACTTAAAGATCATACTTCACATCTATTTGTTAGAAAATAAATTAGGTCTTAATTTTTTGCATTTTCTTTATTAAGATTGTCAAAATTTAGGTAACAATATTACCAGCAAAGTAATATTTGACATAAATTACTTTAGAAGCTGTCTTATTATTACTTTTTTTTTTCAAGCCTACTTCGAAAATTTATTATCTTAAGATCTTAAAACGAAAAGGCAAATATCTTGGAAACGCTTGCTTTTTTACGTGAAAAATATGGTATAATCAAATAATTTTTTTAAAATTAATATAAGTGGGTACACAAAAAAGTTATGATGATTTAGAGTCATGCAGAATAGCGCAGGTAACGCCCCCTATCAACTATTAGTAATATGTTAGCAAATTAGAGTTTGCTGATTTAAAAAACCACCTTGCGCCAAATTTGTTGTTTGTTGTTAATTTATTCAATAGTTATATAAAAAAAATCGATTTTTTTTCAACTTTAACACCCTGTATCTCTGTTAATATCAACTTTTGTTATGAGGCAAATGTAGCTAAATTACATTGTTTTTATACGAAAACTCTACTCTTGCTCTGTGCACCATTACTTATCGTCCATCCTGTATAAAACTAATAAAGTGTCAAACAGGCATTTACACTTCTAATTAAATAGAACCTGCTAATTTATCCTATAAGTTTTGGAAAAGCAAATTTTTGGTCTAATTGTAAGGAAGGTTCAACATTAGTTATAATTGTGTACAGAGAGGTCGATTTATCATGGAAATCCATTTATATTGTAAAATACAGAAAGAAATTAAATTTAAGTTTATTTTGACTAAAACTCAAAATTATGGTGGAAATGCGAAAAAAGTCAACAGGACCCTAGAAATTGCAATGTCGCATATTTATTACACCGCTAGCTGATATCACCAACATTGCTGGTAAAATCTTTACTATTATCATGCTCACCTACATTCCTTAACATATTAAACAAATCAATATATTTTAATTTAGACACTATACTTTTAAAATTACATTTAACCAAAATTACGATTTTTTTTTAAATTTCGAGGTTTCAAATTTCGAGGTTTCTCAAAATTTTGCCCTTATTTTAATCATTTCCATTTTTACAAAAATTCGCCTCTTTTCAAAACTCAAAACTTTCCGAAGAATTTTGATTTAAAAAAAAATGACTTTTTAAAAACTTTGTTTTTATATTCTGACGTGTTTTTGAAACTGTGCATTTTTAATTTCGCATATTGTTGATAATTTCAAGTATTTTGGAAGACTGGAGTTTTGTATGAGAATATTATTTTATTTTAAAATTTTTAGTTCTTGGCAAAATTTCGACTTTTTTCAGCGTTTTTAAAATATCAATTTTTTATGAAATTTTGGTTTATATTTCTCACTATTTTTTCAAAATCCTGAGTTTTTCAAAAATTCCACACCTTTTGCTTTTAGTTTTTAAAACTGGAAATTTTAAAAACCTTTACCTTTTCGTTTAAATTTTCAGCTCAAAATTTCGACTCCTTTAAAGATGTTTTTTTTATATAAATTTCAATTTAAAATTTTTGTTTTTAAATAATTACACTTTATTCGACTTTCCTGACCTTTTCTTCAAAATTTTGATTTTTTTAACATTTAGGCGCTTTGCTTTACGCCGAGAAGAAGGTAGAATTAACTTCACTGGCAAAAGGTCAAACAAAAAATAAATTAAAGAAGGTTCCGTTGCTAACTCTGAGAGTATAGCGGTAAAAAAGCAAGGCGCAAGAAGATAAAGAAATTCAAAATCACAGCTTTTGAAAGAAAGCCAAATAAAAACAACATAAAAATTTTAGATGGAAAAGGCCAATTACCTTCAGTTATTTCAAGAAAACAGGAAAATTAGATGGTTGCGGCGAATACGATGAAGACAAAGAAGATCGAATACACAAAGACAAGCGCGTGCAAGAATGGAATAAAAATCCATTCCAACTGGTTCGCAAGAACGTAAATCTTATGTTAAGATACTTAACGTAGAGAAAACACCTTACCATGTCTTATCGCTTTCATAGGAAAGAAACATTAAGGTAACGCTGAAAGGGATTCCCATCTTTTTAAAGAAAGAATAAGTTGAAGAGGACTTGAAGAAAAAAGAATTTCAACCAACTAAGGTATTTACGATGCACAAAGAACACAAGGACAGGACAATTATGCTACTTGTCTTTGTTAAATTAAAACGAGACGGGAAGATGTACGACCCAAAACCCTGCTGCGACCTACAAATAGGCGTAGAGGTCCTCGGGAGAAGAAAAGACATCTGGCAGTGTTTCAATTGCCAAGTGTTCGCACTCAAGCAGAAGAAATGCCACGCGGATATGCAACGACGAACTGTGAACACCCTGCGAAATGCGCCAACTGCGAGGGAGCTCACTCTGCGAGCTATCGCGGTAGACCTTCATTACCGAAAAAACAAAAGCGAAAAAACAAAGCACCGCGAAGAAATTCGAAGGAGTTATTTACGCGACTAGAGGTAAGGTGAAGACCGCAAAAGAGGAAGACAGCGAAAACAAGAAAGAAACAAGAGACAACAGAAAGGCAAAGGTAAGCATTATTCTATGTGGTATGGCAATGCAGCGCAAGAGCATCAAAAAATGAAATTCACTACCTTCATAGGGAAAATTCAGGAACTATTAAGGATCGTGAAATAAATCAAGAAGAAAAGAAGCAGTCTAGTGATCTCGGGTTTTTGTGTGATTTCCCCGGGGGCTTGGTCCGATGACTAGTAGGCGAAAAAAAAGTCGCTGCACCCGCGCCCGAAGAAACGTTCACAAAAACAAAATGGATGACACAATACAGGCAGATGGATAAAATCTGCAAAGAGAGGCAGGCATGGAAGGTCTTAACTTCTAAAGAGACAATAACCAACGAAGTGAAAAGAGACTCTGATTACTCGTCTGGAAATTTAGGGACAGTTTCAAAATTTATTGACAGATTTTAGGCCATATCCTGGATACATTTCAAGTGATGCTTCTTTAGAGAATCATTGCTGAAGTGCACTTAATAACAACTGCTGCTATGAGAATAAGTAAAGAGTCTCAAAAAAGAGAGGAAAGAACCGGATTCGCTTCAACTGGGTCGCAACGCTAAGATTCCTCCATTTCAAAATTCTGTTAAATGCCATCTGTTAAATGGACAAGATTTTCATTTCTCTTGGATACTTGTACGATTGACTAACGGCTTTAAATTGGAAGTGTATACAACCACCGTACCATGCTGATGAGGCCAAGGAAGGCCGAAACTAGTCTATGGTTGCGGTTGTACATATTTTCAATTTTAAGCACGTTTAACTGTTTAATTACAGAACATTTAATTGGTCATTTATCAAAACTAGATGAAAGTAAAGTCACGCCGAGGACGTTTGTATCCAGGGATGTTGCGATGCAACCCGTGATACAAGCTTTGCCTCATCTACGTGAACTTTGCAATTGCAGTCTAATTTTCATTAGATTCTAATGAAATTAGATTTCAATTGCATCGTAATAAACTTGTATATATTCGTATATACAAGGCTTATTATCTCAGCAGAGAATAATGCTTCAATTAGCATGTGGCGAAAATGTTTGCGTAATAAACAGTTAAAAGTCAGTTACAAGTCACCCAATGGAGGTTTGCTCTCTTGGATACTTATACGACTGACTAACGGCTTTAAATTGGAAGTGTATACAACCACCGTACCATGCTGACGAGGCCAAGGAAGGCCGAAACTAGTCTATGGTTGCGGTTGTACATATTTTCAATTTTAAGCACGTTTAACTGTTTAATTACAGAACATTTAATTGGTAATTTGTCAAAAATAGGGTTTCAGCTAAGAGAAATAAATTGTGCGCACATTGCGCCTTTTTAAATTATAAAAATTATTTTGCAAGCTATTTTTTGAGTAAAATTAATTCTATTTTTTACTTGTTTTAGAAACTGATAATACTGACATTTTTATGTTAAGGAAAATTGTTTATGAATAAATTAACAAGCATGGTCCCACTAAATTATAAAACAAAGTATGGGCTAACAGCGACTCATTTTAATAATATCCAAAGGTGTGTGGAAGCTCCATTAGATGAATCGGGACTGCGATTTGATATGTCGACACGTCATGCATGGATTCGATTCTTTGAATGTAACTTACAAATTATTCTTAAAAAATGGCAAGCTCTGAAAGATGATAGTAAAAATATTGTTCAATATACCAAGATTAGACTCCATATGGAATTCAAAACTGAACTTGAATTAGTCATAGACAAATAGAAACCAGCTTTCGAAAGAAGCAATGATGGCAATACCGCGTGGCGTCTTCGAAAATGCAGATATATCTTCTAGAATAACTGGGATAGATATCCACATTAATAAAGGTATTTGCACAGTTTTAAAAGCCGTTTTTAATGAATTTTAGATAAATATTTTTCTGATTTAAAACTTACTGTTTGTTAAAACGTACTCTTGGTACTATATGATTCGTATGGTGCACAAGGTACTGACTGATGGATCTATTATTACAGAGAAAGTTCTATTGCCTATTGCACAGTTGAGCGAAGAAGCTCAAGAGGCAATAACAAAATATGCAAAAGATATAGGGAGGGGTTCTGTCACAAAAATTCTCAAAAAAAGCGATACTGATACTTTATATCGATTACTAATATCTTCGGAACCCTTTATGACGAGTATGCATCATTCAATAAAGCACAATCGAAATTGGATTTAAATGTAATGCAAATGTTGGAAAGTTCCGATTTTAAATGTCACTACACGAGATATCGCAGAATAACATTGAGAGCGAAGAAAAAAACTGCAGAAAAAAACGATGACTACCTTGGAACGAATTCCAACTATCATGTCATCCTCATAGGATTCATTGCTACACTATTCAACATTATTTGTCTGATAGGCAACATTATTTACCATACGTATCCTACCCAGAAACATCCACTTCAAAATTTGGCGATCAATTTTAGGCCTTTACCCGGGATATATTTCAAGTTATGCTCTTTTAGGAAATTACTGCTGAAGTGCACCTAATAATAATAATAATTGCTGTTATGAGTATAATTCACTCATCTGCAACATTGTTCGGAATTATTCATATGATTTTAAAATTGTTTTTAAAAATTGTAAATAATTTTATCTTTCTGTAAATATATATGTTTAGATACTGTGGTGAATCGAGTCCTACGATGTTCTATTTCATCGTTTTTTATTGAATTGAATTTTATTCAATGTTTCTTAAAAATATTGAAAATCTACAAATACTGTATTATAAAAACTTTTTGTCACATAAAGTTTTATGTGAGAAACAGACTTCTTAGCAGTTCACAAATTAGATAAGGGTTATCTGTTATGCCTGGTTTGTTTAAAGTTTAAATTAATTAAATTCGAAAAAAGGGCATAAATATCGGTTTCAAAAGAACATTTTAAAGTCTGTTGTCGTAAATTAGAGCAATACAAGAGCTGGTAAATATCGATAACGGAGACCGTAGCAAATCTCTCGGCAAGACCATGTGGTGGTAGACCGAAGGGATTTTACCTTCAAAAGACGCTCTTATAAACACATACAATTGTAAGTTATGTAAATTTCAATTATCGAAGTTAAACTTCTAAGATAAAGGGATGGCATCATTAAAAAGGGGTTTGCACTTTGATTTGCACTCTAAGAATCCTTTTCAAAATTAATTTAAGGGTTGATTTGGCTTAGAAATATTTAAATCAGTAGAAATTTTGCATCCTTATGCTCTCTAGCGAGATTTATAAAATAGTCTTTCGGTCCTCAGACTTTAAGGGTAGGAGCGTGAACAAAAAACATTATAAAGTAATTTTACGATAGTGAGGTACTGAACTTCGATGAAACTACTTTAAAAATATGGTCAAGTCCCGCACATGTGAAAACGAGTACGAAATACGGGAGTTTTGAATAATTGCTGTTGTTTGTGCTAATTAACGTGAATTAACACAAAAAAAACAATTTCTGTTCAACCTAAAGTTCTTGTGCCATTTGTGTGACGTTTGCTATGGAATAAATAGGCAAGTGAATTTTAAATTGTCTGATGATTTTATTTAACGGTTCTTCGCTTTTATATGAGTTAATTAATTTTTCCTGAAATTTGAGAAAGTACTTGTTTCTTATTTGATTAATATCGGGTTGGGGGGCCTACAAAAAAAAGCGAAAAGAATTTGATTATTTCCACAACAAACACGAATGAATGAGAAAGTCGTTGTTAGAAAATTATTCTAGAGCCAATAACTCTACCGCTAATTGGTGCAACTACCATTTTTAAAAGAAAAAAAAAACAAAGAGAGAATCGAAAGAAAAGGGAAACAAAATGAAATAAAGCCCATTTGTTTCATACAAACATTTCCATTTTCTTAAGGTTGATTTTAGTATTCTGCTGTTGGAAGCTACGTTTTCACGGGTTCCGTAATAAATTATACTCCTTACCACCAAGGTCCAGTAACTGGCAGCAGACAGATATAGTTAGGTTTTACTGGTGATGTACTGCAAGTTCTAGAAACGTGGGCATCGCACACCTTAACATCTTAGTGCATAATCCACAATGAGCTCTTACCTAGTTCTTGTTTTGGTGTATTCACCTAGTGCTACCTCATTTTCAGATTCTTCTTCGTAGGTTGCTTCAATCCCAAAAATGTAGGACATGACAACCTGGTCGAAAGAGAGCCTTATATATCTGTTGTCATATGGGGAGTACTAACGTAGGTGGGCGAACAGTATCAGCATCAGCTCTCGTTAGGGAAATACCTTGGTGAAAGCAATGAGAAATTCTTGCTAGTCTCTAACTTTAATTTAAATGGCTTTTTTTGTGCTAAGTCAGCTTAGCCACTTTCCAAGCTAGAAAACGTCCCTTTTATTAGACTAGTAGCCGCAGAAAGTAGATGTAGTTTTAAAGGGAAATTTCTGTTTAGAAATTTTCTACAAAGTAAAAAAAAACTTTCTAGTCAATTTAAGGCCCTGGCTTGAGTTCGAGTGATCGAGTTTGGTATGAGAAAAACAGAAAAGAAAAACAAAGGAACAAGTAAACAAAAGCAAAGTGAGAAAGAGTGAGAGAGAGGGATTTTTAAGACGAAATAAATATTTATGAATTTGATTTATTACGATAAATCACAACTTCATTTCCAAGCTTAAGCTCCATTTTCTCGTAGCATTATCCTTTAGTTATTGTTTGCTCAACGCTTTTATCAGAAAACTGTATGATATGTGACTTATGCTGGAATAAGGAAAGCGACAGAAACACACACGAATTAGGGAATAAAAACAGCTACCTGAAAATAGTTTGAGAACCTTTGTGTACAAACTAAGCAGTGAACATCCACCGATAATTAGGTGCAAGTTAGCTGCATTTGATTTGAAAACCTTTAAGTACAAACTAAACGACTAGGCTGGGGAAAAAACCTTGCAGTTATTAGGATTAAGATAAACTTTGGGGAAATTAATAACCGACGCACCATGTACGAGCAATAGAGTTAAATAAAGAATGGCAAATTATTTGTGCTAAATCAATTCTCCTTATTTTCTAAAGAAATATTTCTCTGACCTGTGTCCAGCAAATTTAAACAAGATAAAACAAACAGGTTCACTTTTATTTTGTTGTATTATGTTTAGGAACACTTGAAAATCACAAACTTGAAATTTTGTTGATTTATTTGTTGACCAATTTTAATAAAAGGTTGAGGTCAATTGTTGTTTGAATTTAATAACACTTCCCTGTCGTCTTTACGAATTGGGGTTACAATTTATTGGAATAGAATAATTTTAAACACAACGTAGATAAATTGAATCCGAACATCGAAGATAAATTATTCTTCGAAAATGTTTAAAAGGTTGAGGTCAATTGTTGTTTGAATTTAATAACACTTCCCTGTCGTCTTTACGAATTGGGGTTACAATTTATTGGAATAGAATAATTTTAAACACAACGTAGATAAATTGAATCCGAACATCGAAAATAAATTATTTTTCGAAAATGTTTAAAAGATGAGCCAAATTTGGAATTTGAATAATTTCACAAAACACAACACTCACCGCCGCTCATCACAATACCTATCTGTCTTTTGAGGATCTTTTGAACAAAAGATATTAATTCCGCCTATGTCGACTTCTGAATTAAGTAGCTCAATAATGGACACTGCCTTTCCTAAATCCGGATAAAGAAGGAGGGTCGTTGGTTTAACCTGTGTAAATTTTAAACTCGCAAACATCTCATCTTTTATATGTACAAAAATCATGAATTGTTTAAATGAATGATTTTGTATTTTTAGAATGCTTATGATTTATCGTACGTAAAACCAAAACTGGTCAACAAGCTTCATACTGTTAAATTTGCTGACGTGTAAATGAGTAAATGAGGTTATTACTGATTAGACTTACGTATTTAACCAGCGGAGCTGGCACTGCCACGCTTGGGATAATTTCACTTTTGAAATTTTATTAACAATATAATATTATATTTATCGACGATATTTATCCATATATTTTGAAGGAATCAGTGTTAAATTATAATTTAAATTTAAAAAATATACATATATGGTATTGCTTCGCGCTAAGATTGCCATTCATCACAAGTAATATTCATTGAAGTAAGATTAAAAATATTAGTCAATTTAGATACTAAATTTTTCAATCTAAGGAAAAGGAAACATAAAGCCCAAATGTAACAAATATTGGAATAAGTAAATAAATAAAATAAATATAATTATCGAGTGTATTAATAATTTTGAAATGAAATAAAATCAAAGCCAAACCGAAATATATAAGAAGATATTTCTAATAGGCATTTTAAAACCTAGGCTTTGTTTTGGTCCAGTAAAATTGGGTCCATTTGATTTCTTCGCTTCAAATATTCAGAAAGTTTTACCATACCATTTGTTGGGCAAAACAACTTTTTGATGATAAAGGTTAATAAATATCCTAAGAAAACTGAAAAATTTCACAAAACAAATATACAACATGCGACATGAGACATAATGCAAATACCGCGCATAAGGCAGTACAATAGAGACACATCAAACATGCAACACACAGGATGTGACATGAGATAAAAATCACACCTCGCTAGCCCGCGTAAACAAGTGCAGCAAATGTTTCAATATTTTAATAATAAGCAACAATTATTTAGAAAATGTCATCGTGTGAGGAAGATGTTGTGACTGTTTGGCAATTTTAGCATTTCTGTAACCAACGTAGTAAAGAGAAAACAATCCGCCAATACTGTTGCACAGGAGCAGCTGACCCTTAACCCAGAAAAAATTCAAAATTTTATAGAATGAATCAGGATAGTTTTTAAGTGTCGGTCGAAATTATAAGGTCTAGAAGAGATGAATTGGACACACATTATCAAGAAGTAGTTCTTCCAGAAGAACGTTTGCTAATAAAAGACGGTAATACAAAATAGAGTTCGGTGTTAGACATTCGAGGTAACTGATACTTGGCGTTGGACACTGTACTAAGTGACTTGGACTTGGTGCTGAATTAGGATGTAAAGTAGAATGACAGTTGGAAATATCCGCTTCTTGAAGTATATCATCTATAGGTACAACGACTATTTGCCTAAACTTTCGGTATTGTTTTTACTGCGCAAAAATGACATGTTTGCATCGTCTCTGCTAATTTCCTTTTCCTTTTTATGTATAAGTGACTCAATAAAAACGTCAATAGGATTTGAGGTCGTTGCCGAGAATTGAGAAACCTTTCGCTTTTTAAATTTGCTATTTATAATCAAAAGTTGTCAATACCTAATTCTTAATATTGCTGTCTGGCACATCAAAAGGAGAATTAGGTTAGTTAATCTGGACCTGGAATTCAGAAACTTCTTCTGGATCTGGGTGGTCTCCGAATGCACTATTTATAATGTCAACGCCATCTCTGCATCTTTCTAAATTTTCACTACTAGCTTTATTTTTTATGTAAGGCGAAAGAAATTCCATAAACTCACTTAGATAGTATTTTTTTATTATTTGCATTAGTGCTACTTAGATATCGCAAAAATACTCCACGGATATTTCTCCAGCGTTCTCGACAATTAAGCACAATGAAAAAAATTTTTGTTAAAATTACAACTGCTACTTAACAAACGCATAAAATCTTTGCAAAACCAAATATGGAAAATTATTCATTTTTTTCAGACATTTTGGTCACAGGAAGTAGTTTCAAAAGTATGTCATTCCAGTTTTGCAGAGGAGATACTATAATTGGCAGAATAGTTAAAGAAACAACTTAGGCTATATGGGAAGGATTCCAACCATTATTTATGTTGACTGCTAATGAAGATATTTGAGAAGTTGGCGGGAAGAACGATGATGGTGCACATTTTCTTGAAACTGAGATAGATGGTACAATCTATGCATTTTTGCATGTATTATGTACCTGATAAACATTTGCAGATAAAATGTTGATAGTTTCTTATATACAGCTAAAAATTGTTTTGGTGTTTATGGAAAAAGTGATGAAAGTTCTTTGCTTTTAATCGAATACTGTTGAGCCAAGATTTTCAGTATCACTCTGTAAACTGGAATCTTTTATTTGATCAAAACGTATGACAATAAAGTGAAAATCGCAACACTCTATCTTTAATACCTACTTCAATGGTTCGGAAAGATACCGAAAATGGAACATTTTGTAGGTTTTGTTTCGAGGATTTTTGTATAATTAGAGTACTTCACAATTTTTTTAACATTATTTGAGCCAACAATAATAGTGGTGTTTAATAGAAATCCTAAAAACCTGTAACCAAAATATCGCTATAATGTGGTTTTGCTTAAAAAGAAAAAAAATTAAAATTAAAAACAACAATAATTTTTTTATCACATTATCCTTGCTAGTATTGGTAAAGCATATAACTACGCTATTGTAAACACTCACTTAAGATCATACTTACTTTTCTTTTGAAAGTCGTAAAAGTGCTCTAAAACAGAAACGTTATCTCAATTTCAAAGGCGATGGACCTTTATCGTTCTTCCCGCTAACTTCTCATTTGAAAACTCAATGCTCAACGATATTACAATTTGTGAAACTTACCAAACTGTGTCGCCATAATCAGGGCCGGTTCTAGGGTTTTAAACGCTACGGGCAAAAAAAATTTTGGCGACCTTTCATACAAGAAAATACAAATTTACTTCATATTAAAAAGAGCCAGTAAAAAAAAGCAAAACATCAAAATTACACAACATAACCTTTATTTAGTATTATTAAAGAAAAAATAATTTATTGCTTGCTAAAATAATCGATGTCTTTTGAAAAATGATCAATTTTAATTTATAAAATCTAAAAAAATGATGAATGTAAAACAATATTTTATTTTTATATTGGTGCTCCCCAAAATTTGGGGCCCGGGCAGTCGCCCGGCTTGCCCGTCCCTTTATCCGGCGCTGGTCCACAATCGATGGGAAACACATTCGTGTAAAAAAAATTGCGGCCAGTGAATCCAGTAATTTGAATTATAAAAATTATTTTGTATGGTCTTAATGACCGTTGCTAACGCAAATAGTTTCTTTATAACAATTGATGTCGGTTATTTGGGTCGCAATGGTGACTGTGCTGTGTTTAAAGCATCACACAATGGCCATTTAATTAAAAAAATAAAAACTGAAGATCCCCCCGCCGTAATATTTACTACATAATTAAAATGGCAATGTTTTTACGTATTACATATGTGGAGATGAAATATTTCCATTAATTCCATATTTAATTAGACTATATCCCTAAAGAATTTTAAATGCTACAAGAAGAATATATAACTTCGCGCCTTTCACGTGGAAGAAAGAGTATAGAATGTGCATTCGGAATACTTGTATCAAAGCTTCCTATTTTTGAGACACATAAAAAAACATTATGAGAGTATCGATCAGAGAGTAGTATCGATAAAGGTTTCAAGCAGTATGATATGTAGAAAGATTTCAACTGGTATTCGTATGTCGACCATCAACATATCTAGAGGTACTAATTGCATGGTTAGTAGCTGCCTTAGATACGAACAATGACGTAATGATGGTCTTCGTCCCATGCAATTGTATGTAAAATGACTTGTACCCTCATATCTTGTGTCATCACAATTCATGAATCTTTTAATTGTATATCAAAACATTTTAACAATAAGGCTTCTTTGGGAGATGAAAAGAAGCTTTTGAGTTTCCAGGTTCAATTTAATAAATCCAGTTCAGCGTGAACATGATAAATTTTATAAATCATCGAACATGATGTAACTGATCACAAATTCAATTTGTTCTTCCCGCGCTTCATAAAATATGTTGTGCGAATACAGATAAAATTGACTAACTAAAAACAACAGTTAAGTACCTCGTATAAACAAATAAATATAGTGTAATATTCGACATAACGTGTCCCAATAGTACGGTTTACTTTCAAGACAATCGGTTGGCGGAAACTATAAAGAGAACTTTCATATTTGTGACATTAACTCTACTCCCTCATGAACGGAGATAAATCCACAATCCTGTAAATTATATACACATGTTGCTCGCATTTTCAATTTTACATACAGAGATCGTAATAATTTAAACATTTTCCCGCACGACGTGACGCCAGCTTGATTTTACGACTACTTCATCCACTAGAGGACGGATAGGCATTTATAAAACGTAAGCCGAGATCTTTCCCGGAAGTTCGGTGTAAGTTCTCTAATATAATTTCCATTTCAGTTTTTTTATGCCAACTACATCGGACATAAATCCTTAATAATATTCTGGTTATAAATCTTTGTGTTTTGCAATGTAAATAGTGTATAAGTTGACCAACGTTTACGTATTTCTTTTTGCATTGTTTAGAGGAAACGCTAAAATGCAAATATTTATAAAGAATTGTATTGCGTTTCGCCCTTTTAAAAATATTTTTTTGTGATGAAATAAACAAGTTTAAAGACTTATTCAAAATCGAAGCGACGAAATCAGTCAACATGCTCGTAGTCTATAGGTTTAATGAAAAGGTAAGCAGAGACACCAGGAAACTACCTGGCGTCTCTATCATTGGGATTGTATAGCTGTTTTCTACTGCCTCCATTTCTTACATTAGAGGGGTACGAACTTTTGAGGAGTTTCGTTAGTTTTCTGCACTTAGGCAATTTAGTACCATATCGTCTCTTAATTAAAGTTGCGTAAGTTAGTAAAGCGGGTTACCACTGGGGTAAGGAAACCGAGTCTGTAACATCGCTAGTTGACGATCGAAGAGAATTTTTTTTTTTAATACTGTTTAGTGACATTTAAAATTATTCATATTATTTATTTATTCCTTTTTAATATTACATCTTGCGACTATAATTCTCTAGTGACAAATACTGAGGTAACCAGCCATTTGGAAGAGTCACTTTATAAAAAGGAACATCAGGAAAAGAAAATGGAGCATGACGCATATGGATTCGCAATAATTACTATTATTGAATTTTTAAACAGCAAAGAGCTGGTTTTTAGCCAGTTGATTTACTGTGGTTGAGTTGTTTTTCGGGTTTCGTACCTTAAACGAAAAAACGAGGTTTTCCTCGAAAAATAGGTACCGTATAAATTTAAAATTTTGCACAGCGTTAGTTCTTAATGACTCGCGCAAATTTCGCTTGACAACGATTAGAAAAAATAACTTTATATAATAAAATGGGGGGTTCATTCGGTTCTTCCGCAGAATCAAGTTTTAGCTAATATATCGTGTGAGGTATCTTTTGGAAGAGCTACCTCTAAGTATTTTAAAATATTTTTTCTATAATTGTGGTCAAATCGTTTTAAAGATACAGTTCAAAAGGTGTTAAAAATGAAATGACCGCTCCATGTTCTCCTAGGTTTCTAAAGATAAAATTTAGATTTTAATAGGATTAGTAGATTTTGGGCCATACATAATCGGAAACCTTCACGTCTTTTCAAAATGGTAACAGTTGTTGAGAAAAAAAATTATTTTATGGAAAAATATGTGCTTGTATTTCAAGGCGTTTTGCCTGTATATGTAGTAATTAGTTATTTTCAAATAAAAAACCTAATTTAGCTGAAGGATAAAATGCAAATCAAATTTGCCTTTACATCATATCATTAACATGAATATTTTCGGAGTTAGCGCTAATTGCGATTGGCATCAAACATTTTAGCGTGATCCGAGATGACCTTATAAACTGTGTTAGTCATTAACTTATTGCGATTTGCGAATAAATGATTTTTATCTGAAATATTTAATACAGTTATCAAATTCCATAAATATTTGGATTGATTGTAGAAAAAAGTGTGACTATTTGAAAATAGACATTTTTTTTATTTTTCAATTATAACAAAACAATATTTGGACAAAATTTCAAATTCATAGAAAGGTAAAAATGATTTAGTTTGATATATGGAGCTGTTCACTGTAGTAATTGTTACGGAACCCTAATTGTGCCAGCCCGACTCGCTCTTGGCTAAATTTCTTTATTTTTCTGATATTGCTGTAAATGTTTTTCTGCAACTCTTTATTTTAAAGTATATTTTCTTTTTTAAGTATCGCTGCTCAAACCTTCATTCATGGTGAGTCATTAGTTGATCATTCGGTCTAACATGTAACCAATGAGAGAAAAATACCTTAAATATATTATTATCTTTGTGATAGGATATTTATCTTCTGGATGCTTGGGTAAGTCTAGGTATTTAAAAATCATGATTTCACCCTCATGGATATTTATTTTTGGGGGGTTACATGAAATTAACTATTTATAGAGAATTATAGATATCAGGTAAGGACTATGGTAGGAAGTCTTAAGTGTTGCAGGGTCTTTAATTTAAAGTAAGACAATTTTTTTATAAACTGGTTGATAAACAGGGTAATTCAGTCGTAATGGCGTTAATTTTAACTACGTGTTCGGAAAACTTAGTAAAGATAGAAAATCGAAAAAAAAAATTTGTTCGACTTTTAAAAATAGTTTTAAATACGCTCTTGTTTTTGCCGTTTATTAATCAATTCTACTGTTAGCATCGAAAGTTTTAGAGCCAAAGATCTCGAAAAAGATGTGAGGAAATTACTTTTATGAAGTAAACATTATCTATGTAAACAAATAACAATAAAAAATAAGAATCTGCTACCAACAATGAGATACATGAAAGTATGAAGGAGTTGTGTTGTTTTTAACACATTCAATCTATCGCCGGTAGAGCACTCCTATGAAATATTACTAAATTGTCAACAATTTCAACTCTTCGACTTAAAAAGATCAATATTTTAAATTTTTGTTGTGAATATGGCTCTCCTTAAAAAATAAATAAAAAGGAAAACCTAAACATTGTTTTTCATTAAATATTGTAACGAAATGTAATTATATAATTTAGTACCTAACGAATTTTTCTAGAAAAATTTGATAGGGGGAAGCGGCCGCGATAATAAAGCAAACGGTAGATAAGCGCTCCAGAAATTTCAGCAAACCATAAGCCTTATCTGTATGGATTTAGTCTAGAATACCAGGAAGGTATATAAACGCGGCTTTCCCTCAGAAGTTAGTTCATTAAACAGTGTAAGTTAGTTAGTCAAGGAATAAGTTATTTAATTAAACAGTGTTAGTAGTGTTCCGGAATCAGTTGGAAATAAAGTGGTTACAAGCAGTATTAATCTCCGAACGAATAACGCGCAACAATATGCTTGACTAAATTAGATTAAATGTCAATATTTTTACGTAAAAATCTACTTCTATGTATTTGGCCTATTACATTGGAATATTCCTGTATGAGTTTATGCGTCTCTATAAACTTCAATTTGTTTATAAATAAATCAAATGAGCTCTTTGGATATAAAATATTTTTGTGTCCATGTCGTTTTGAAGTTATCCCAGTATTAAACTATTATACACATAAATTGCCCTAAATATAACTTAATGTTAATATAATCTCTAATTTTATATTGTGCGTATATTTTTAATGTTCATAATTACTTCGCGCGATAAAAGTAAACATAAAGGCATGTTTGCAAGTCTGATTCAATTTTATTCGAGATCAGTCCATTGCTAATTACCCCAAGCGTATTCTTTACATTTTGTCGGTAAAGTGGGTCCTTAGGGACGATGGAGCGCGGAGAAACTTAGTAGATAAATGCACAGACGTACTTATTGTTGCGAGAAGTCATCTTGATAAGGCTTTGTTCTATCTAATTGTCTCTCGAAGTGTACTTGATTAAACTGCAGAGCTTCTTCGACTATTGTCAATATTCCGCGCTAATAAGCCTCAAAATTTTGCCGCAGTTTGTAGTCATTTGCATGTCGACTGTAAATAGTAACCCTCTTGGATCATAGAAACATTAAAACGGTTATAAATTAAGTTACAGCACTTAAATTGCAGCCAATTGAAGCTAGCTTATTGTATAATTTTCACTTTGAAATATGGAGCACATCTCAACCCCCTTCCACGTTTTATGTCGTCTCAGAATATAATAGCTTTGCTGGGTATATAATTTGTTGAATTTGCGGCGTTATTTATAGCATGCGGTTAAACTATTTCGCAAATTTATTGCGTTTGAAGGTAATAAATTTTAGGCAACAAGTAAGCCAAGACAGAGTGCTTTTAATTTGCACTTAATTGAGAAAAATAATTTGCTAACAGTACGCGATGCGGACCTCGGGATGACGAAATCACAAAGAAAAGCTAAAGCATTAGGTCCATTTACGGAATGAACATAAAGTTGTTTATTAAAGCTAAATGAAAGTGTACCATGAGAGCATCGCTGTGATGAAAAGCTTTTACACTTAAATTGAAAAACATGTTTTGCCTTGTACGAGATGTCGTTTTGCTCCGTTTTATCCAACAGAAGAAGAGAATACAAAGCGAAAATATGTAATTAGCGTTTTCGTGTCAAAGCTCGTACGACAAAGAAAAAGGAAATAATTATGGCAAACGCACAATAACTCTGGACCTTAGTTCTTAGAAACCGTTATTTATTTATAAATATTACATGAGTTTCTTTAAAAACATTTACAATACTTAAGGAACAAAAAAACACAAGATATAAATTCTCTGCTGAAAGTATATAGTTTATGAGAGAAAATTCTGTCTAATGTAAGAATAATAGTTAAGAATATATTTTAAACTGATATATACTAGAATATGTTTGGTCAAAATACTTCCGATAATAGGGGCCCCACTTAAAAATACACGCCTCATAGCTTCATTAGGGGTTACTTTAGAAAAAATAATTTTACACAGGTTGCTTTTATTTTTGTTATATGGGTGTTCGTTTTAGCCTAAGAGCTAACCAGCTTTAGTTTTTTAAATAGAGCACTTTGTTTAGATTACTCGTATTTTAGATTGATTCTTTATAACAAACCTTGAATCGAGGAGGCTGCGTTTTCGGCTTATTTAACTTTTTTGAAAATGTTGCCGATTGCATCATTGCTTTTAAGGTCAGATATTTTCCAAGCCGTTAACTGTACCAAATTGTGGTTTTCACTATTCGATTCATCGTAAAATTATCTTTTTGGCTATAAAAAGAAAATTATTCTTGAAAGACCCAGATTTTATGGTACCCTAAACTTAAAAAAAACAAACTCGTGCAACTCATTTCTTTTAAATGAAAATAGTATTTTTTGTCACCCACCTTGAGAGCTTTAGAAGCTATTCTGCATGCATGACAAAACCAAAAAGCAAAATGTGTCGAAAATTTTGTTCTTACATTCGATATTAAAGTTTGTATTACACTAACATCTGAAACCAAAATTAAGAGTCTTTTTTTTCTAAATTAAATTAAAAGTTATATTGATCAAATACCACAAGAAAAAAGCATAGTTTTAGCGGAGATATTCAAAAAGTCGCAACTCCCACCAGTTGTAAATACCAGTTCTTCTGAATTTAAGAAAAATGGAATGCTACACCATACCTAAGTCGGACTTATGCAACTGGAATTGATTTGTACGCACAGCAAACCAGAAATTAAATATTTCGGTATCAATTATTCGATGATAACTGATATAGTTTTGTTTTTAGTACTTAACTTAGAAACAGCGCAGCGTGCACAATTAAGTTAAAGTTTATTTCGCAAAAATTTGTAACATCACAACTACTTATTCAGGTTTAAGTAATTAAAGTTGTGTAAATGGCGCAATAGTGGGTTTACGCTGGTTTCCAAACGACGACAGTTTAGCCTGATTTAAAGAGGGACATTAGTTTGCAACAAGATAAGACTGTTTATGCGGCCAGTAAGTTTCAGAAATTGTCACGAAAGCAAGTTCTAAACGTTCCTTGTCGTGGACAATTAAGGAAATAGAACTCTATCTAAGTGAATATATATAAAGTTCGTTTCCAGTTTACTCAACAGTGGCATGACATGGGGAATAAAGTTGCTGCGGTAGTTTTCGGAAGGCGAAATGGCGTGAAGAATGAGGCGTGTATTAAGTATAAAGGCAAAATCGCAAGTCAAACCAATTTCTGTATGATAAATGTGTACAGATGCGGCCGGGGCCTTTCATTATAAATCTTCTCGATATCATTTATTACATCTGATATAATGTCATGTCTGGCAAGATATTTTGCCGTTTTTTATTGGCTTTAGAAAAGACGTGCACTTGCTCCAGAAGCAATATAATCATGTTTGTAATATTTTAAAGCCTTCTAACTCTAGGCATTATCCATTTTTTTTCAAATTTAGGCCACTTTCGTGGTTGAGTGAGAAGTGCAAATTGTTGAGGAGATTTTTTTAGCAATACTGCAAAGTAATCGCGATAGTAATCGCGTGTACAGTTTTCTAATATAGTGTGCTAGTGTTTTTTTTGTCATTTAACGTATGTTATTTACTTGATCGGTATTTTAAACAGACAGGTAAACAAACTTAATTTTAAAAAAATATTTCATTGATTTAATGTTACAATAGAAGGAAAATCTTTGATTGTTAAATCCTATTTTCGAAAATTTCGAAAAAAGCAATCGTGAATGGATTCTTTTATTCCTGATGATACTGCAGAATTTATATGTCAACGTTAAATGTCAATTTGCTGAGTAGGAGTCAAGTAAGGGACATACAAGAACATGTCAGTAGATTAGAAGACTTTTCCTACACTCGATATATCGCTGCCTACCTTTGGTCCAAATATGTTTAATGTTTTAGGCAGAAAGATAATACTTTTAATTAACATGATGATAACAAGGAAATATCCTATTTACTCGCAACATTGGTACTTCTGAAATTTTTGCTAATTTTTAAATATCATGTTTGAATCTTGAATGTCAACGAGATATCAAAAATGTTGTCATCGGAACCAACCAATGTTATTGATATTTTATATAAACTTATTTAATTGTGTCGTAGAAACTGAAAACTGAAAATAAGAGAGTCATTTTAACTTTTGTTTTCTTTCCAATATCAAAATTAAAAAAAACAATTCAAAGCTAAGTGCTTTTCCAAAATAACATTTTAAGAAATAATTTAAATTTTTCATAAATTTTAATTATTTTTCAAAAATTATAAAATTAATAACATTTTAAGAAATAATTTAAATTTTTCATAAATTTTAATTATTTTTCAAAAATTATAAACGTTTTGTCAATTTTCTAATTGCAGTGGGAGGCCAGATTATTAGAGACACTATACATTTGAAGCTTTTTTTCAACCTTCTGAAGACATATGACGATGATTTTTGGCCCACTCCAACCGCCTTTTTTTCATAGCTTTGTTCAATCTTCATTTTATTTTTGGCCTGCAACACTTACAACCTTGCTTTTGGAGATGTCTTCAAATCTTCGAAGGGTTCTCTCGGACAAATTCATTCCTGAGTCTTGGACAATTTTGTTAGCATTTTACTGCTATTGGTTCGGTTTTGCAAACAAATATCTCTTATTTTTCTATTACCTCGTGGTGTTGTTGGAGGTTTTTGACCACAATCCCAACACGTTTCCCTTGACCACTCTCATTTTTCTTTTTTTTTTACTTTGATTCTGTTAACTTTGGCAACAGAAACGTGAGTTAAAGCCAATATTTTCCTTTGGTGGTAGACAGGTATTCTTTAGAAGGTTCAAAACTTTCAAAAATTTAATTGGGAAAATAGGTTTTGTTTTTTCCATCGGTAAAAAATTATTTTCTTTAAAAAATGCTCCTGAGTCAAATGTTCGTCAAAAAATATATAAATTTATACTTACTCTCACTTTTCTGTAAACACACTCTTAATTGTCCAGATAATGTCCCAAGCCCGGATAAAAAAGAGAGGGGGTTTGCAGGTGAGGCTACCAACCTACCTTAAGTAAAACAACTGATGCTCCTAACTATAGCAATGTAGCCTCGGATCGGATTGGACTTAATGATGACAACTCGACGAGAATAAGGAATAAACGAGAACGAAAATGGAAATCTTCTACCAAAGTATTACGTATAGAAACCTGGAATGTGACGACACTTAACAACAAAGACCAAGAGATCCTGATAGAAATGGAAAAACACAATACAGACATTTGCGCTTTTGCAGAGACTAAGAAAACGGGCAAAGGAAGCATGAAATACGAAAACTACATCCTCGTATATACGAGGATGTAGTTTTCGTATTTCATGCTTTCTTTGCCTGTTTTCTTAGTCTCTGCAAAAGCGCAAATGTCTGTATTTGTGTTCTCCGCTATATAGCGGAAAAGATAAGAGCGAAAGAGCCACACCAGGCGTAGGCATGCTGATACATCAAAAATTAGAAAGACATATTCAAGTCATAAAATACATTAACGACAAAATTTTAAGGACTACCATACAAATTGAAAAGAACTCAACCACACTTTATAAGCGTGTATGCTCGAGATATAACAAAAACCCAAGAAGAGATGAAAATTTTCTGAAAAGTCAATTTAACAAAGAAACCATCAATGAAGACGGGAATAGACTCATCCCATTTGGTGCCCAAAACGAACTCCGCATTAATAACACTTTTTGCCCCCACAAACTTTAGCATAAAGTTGCGTTAGAGAATACCAGAGGGCACAAGGGTATAATAGACTATGTCTTAACTAATAGAAACATTTACCCTTCCAAAGTACTAGACGTAAAAGTATTGAGCTCTACGAACACTGGAACCAATCGCAATTTTATATCATCAAAAATGTGCAACACTTCCAACGACCAAGACCAAAAGAGATTGAAAAATTGAACCTAGAATCCTTTGAGAATGACGCAAGAAAAAAACCTATATCATCGAAGGCTTCATCAAAAAGTTGATAATAACATGATTCTGGAAACGGACAGTGTTGAAAGATCATGGGAAAGATAAAAAAAAACATTAAAACAGCTGCTGAAGAGGCCGTAGGCAAGAGAAAAGTAAAGTCTGATGGGAAATAAAAGAAACTTTGGTTCCGTAAGAAAGTTAAGAATCTAGAAAATACAAAAAGACAATCCTATCTTCAATATAGAAGCAAACTGATAACGTTTGACGATGGTTAGAAACAGAGTAAACAATGCAATACAAAACATCAGACGTGAACACTGGGAGAAATTCTTAACTGACATGAAGCACGACCTCTATGAAGCACAAAAACAGTTTGGAATATGCTGAGAAGTCGAAAAAAACCAATTAACGGATATGTAAAAATCACCAAAACTAAATCAGGAGAATGGGAAACACCTTCTAAAAACCTATACGATAGCCCAAACACAGAAAACGAAAAAGAACAAAGCAAAGACTTAGAGATCAAAATAAAAAAACAAGACCAGGGCAAGACACAAAGCATTATAATTACAAAAGAAATACCTATTTTCAAAAAAAGAGAGGAAGCTGACCCAAGAAACTATCGTGGCATTGGGCAACGGAAAAAACAAAAACAAGAATTCGTGAAGAACAGCAAGGGTTCAGACAAAATAGATTCACAATCGATGCAATCTTTATACTGCGGCAAATAGTCGAGAAAAGCATTGAACTCAACAAATCAGCTTTTTTGTTCTTTGCGGATCTTACACAAGCGCTTGACAGAGTAAGACTCACAGATGTCCTCGCGCTACTTAAAAAGAGAGAAATAGACAACAACACGAAAAACATAACGACAATGAAGGTAGGCAATGAAATGACTCAGAAAAGACCAGTCGCAGATGGAATAAGATAGGGAGACAGCCTTACCCCAATTCTTTTTAATTTAATTATGGGGGAGATAATCAGCAAGATAAAAACAATCGGTAAAGGATACCCAATGGGCAAACAACCTATTAAGGTAGTTTGATATGACGATGACGTAGACCTGATATCAGAGTAAGAAGATGATCTGCAAAGAATGCTATCTAAAATGGAACAAGTGGCAAAAAAATATAACATTATCATATCCGTGCCAAAGACTGAAGCTTTAACTAGCTCTAAGGAACTATCTTTAAGCAACTATCTCTAAGGAACTATTTCTAGGAATCTAAGTTATGAAGTTTGAATACTTGGGAGTAAACATTACCAGCAACAGAAATTTAAAAGAGGAAGTGAAAGATCAGGATTTCTACGAGATATTATTTGAAGGAATAAATACATCTTCATTACCGTTAAAATTTTAATTTATAAAACATGCGTAAGACCAGTAATGACGTAGGCAGCTGAGACTAGAGCGAAATCAACCGCTACTAAACGCCTTCTAAGAATAGCCAAAATGAGAACCCTTCGAGCAATTACGGGTCATACACTACAAAGTAGGAAACCTATCGACCAAATAAGACAGGCATGCCAAATACATGATGTGATGAGATGGGTACGAAAAAGAAGAAGAAAGTCGAGGGACTACGTCGATAGAATGACAAACGACAGATTATCTAAGATCACTAAAACCTAAAAACCAGACATTTGACACCACCACGGAGACCCCCAAAGCGATGGTATGAGAGCTGGACGTCCGCATCACAGGAACAAGAATAACAGACGGAATAACAGAAGCTACAAAAAGAACAGGACATACGTCCTAATCGAAGAAGAAGAAAAAAAAGAAGAAGCAGACACTCTTAATTGTTCAGATAACATGAAACAATAATTAGAGTCAATAAAACAACTAAATGTATCAGTAACAACTTTTTTAAAACACCAGTTTTCACCACATAATCAAGTTAACCCGTGAATTAATGGTCATCAAAAGCATTCCATCAGGTCCAATAAATGTCAAACTTGCAATTTATTTGCATTTAGGCGCCAAAAGGTATGGGCAACATATTATACATCGTTTAGTATAATTAAATCAGTTAATTTGCGTTTTAAATGCTTAAAATGCCTGAAAATTCGTAAAAATGTAAGTGTCTAATAATTTGGTCACCCACTGTATATTCTTTAAATTTTTGTTTTTATTTTAATATTTGGATTTTTCCTCGAAATTAGAATTTTAACCACAAAATTTTCACTTCGAAACAATTTTTCTAAACATTTTGACTTTAAATGCAAAATTTTTCCCCACTAAACTCACCTCAATTTCGATTTATTATTAAAACCCGGAATTTTAATCTCAAGGGTTCGTTCGAATTTTAATCCTAAATTTAGGAAAACAATTTTTAGACAATTTCCTAAAGAAAGTCAAAAGTTTAAATTTCAAGAAAGTCGATTTAGCAAAGTAAGTAAAAACATTACACTAATTCAAAATCAAAAATTTTGACTTCGAGAAAAAGTTAAATATTTTTGAAAAAAACTTGCCAATATATTGAAATTTCCACTTTGAAGGTAAAATTTACGATTTCTCATTTTAAAATTTTGCTACAACTTTTCGAATTTTAAAGAATTTTTATTTTTTGCAGAAACCTTAAAAAAATTCTCCAAATTTCAATTTTTTCTCGAAATTTCGTAGTTAACATTTTTACTGAATACTATCGCAATTTTAGGAACAAAATCGAATGTGACGTCGAACAAGTCGACTTTGCACATGAAATTTAAACTAAAAAGTTTAATTGTAATCATCAAATTTCCAAAAATTTTTAAATTCCAGAAAAACTTTGAAATGTTTAAATAAAATGTTTAAACGAGTGTTTTCGAACAATATGTCTTTTTTAATTTTTATTAAAAAAATCTTGACTTTTTCCTGAAAAGTTGAACCTTTTTCTTGTAAAATTGAAATGTCAATTATAAATTAAAATTTTAAAATTTGAGTTTCAGATTTCGCGTATAAGGTAAATATTTCAGGTAAAAACACGAGATATTATTAAAACAATATTTTAATTTGAAGCATTTTCTCTAAATATCAACTTTTTTTTCGAAATTTTTAGTCCAAATTTAAAGGCTAAAGTTGAAAAAGAAATATTTTTTCATTTTATTTTTTCCTGAAATTTCGATTTTCATTTTTGATTGTTTTTATAAATTTAGGGTGAAATTTCTTTTTAAGATCCCAAATCATCAATTTATTCTTTTTTTTGTCCTTGCATCTTTTATAAATAATTGATCGAATTTTTGTATTTATCGCATCGCAATTAATTTTGAATTTGTTTTGTTGCTGATCGTGCGCAAAACAAACAAGCCAGCAGGAACAAGAAAAAGCAAGACTCTTGTTAACAAGACAAGAATCAAATGAACAAGAAATTTGCAAGACAAGACAAGAAGTTAGACAGCATGGTAAGAACTCTCGCTTTGTGCATCATTTATAAATATGCACTATTCTAATAATGAGAATGTGTTCTGGTCTGATCTAGCCTCGCCTATTATGCGAGAATACCCAGAGATTGATGAAAGGTTCGCAATATTACTTTTGCATCCGAAAATGATAATCCACCTAATGTTCCATAGGTACGATCAATTGAAGATTTTTGGACCATATTAATTAAAAAGGTCTGTGATAAATGCTGGGAGAATGGAAATAGAAAACTCTTACGAAAATGATAATCTAACCGTTTAATACTTGATGCAATAAGTCATAAAAATTCTGCGCCATCGAAGATAATGGGACTTAAAGTAGAATTTGAGTGTTATTTTTTGTTTACTAGGTAATAGAGAAAATACACATTAATTATTTTTTACCTACCTTAAATAAATAAAAAAGTTAGGAACAAATTTCCAGAATTTGAAAAAAACAGTCATGAATAAAATTGGCTTCATTGCAATTAATAGTTATTATGTATCTACTCGTATATACCAGTTTTAGAAAGATATTTCTGGGGGTAATGTTGTAAAAATAAATTAAAAGTAAAAGAATTTCGGAATATTAATAATTTTCTTTCGTTTGTTGGCATATTTAACTTTCAAGCCGCCAAACCAAAGTCATAACGAAATCTTTTCTGACATGTTTTGTATCTAGATAAAACAGAAAACCGTTAAGATCTAGCCAGTACAGTTGTGAGTTGTGAATTTCCGCGGAAGGCAATTGTACGTGGCGTGACAATTAAAGTTTTTCGTCCGCCGTCCGCGTGTTTCCCTTGTTTGGTAATTTATGTTGACGAAATCTTAATATTAATCTCGTAGGCGTCAGTAAATCTACAATGGGCTACAAACAATTAGAAAATAAACACTTTTTTATCAAAAGAGCACTTCAAAGAGTTACGAATCTAACTGAGAATAAAAAAGGGTGGACTGGAAATCGGCAAGGATTCAAAGCGCGTTAAAATAGTTTTATACTAAATTAAAGAAACAAAAACCTTCAAATGCACGATATTATTGTGCCAACAATTACGATTCTATGGAGAAAGATGTCAATCTAGAGTCCTAATTTTAAAGCCAGTGACTAGTTGTGCGGATAAGGTATAATAAAAGAAAATAAAAATAATTTTAAAAATTTCAGCATAACAATAGTTTTGATTGAATGACAACCTTTCATTTTTTAGGGTTCCGTACCTTAAAAGGAAAAAACGGAATCCTTATAATCTCACCCTTGGGTCCGTCTGTCTGTCCGTTTGTCATATAGATAATAAAAAATGCTGGACTGGAAATCGGCAAGGATTCAAACTGCATTAAAATCAGTTTTATACTAAATTACATAAACAAAAACCTTTGAATGCGCGATCAGTAACCAATTTTGCGGATTATAACAAGAGATAATAGAAACAATTTTAAAATATTGAGCATAAAAATAGTTATCATTGAATGATAACGTTTCAGTTTTTAGGGTTTCGTACCTTAAACGGAAAAAACGGAACCCTTATATTCTCACCCTCGTGTCCATCTGTCTGTCCGTCTGTCATACAGAGGGTTTTCTCGAAAACCATGTAACAGAAATTTGAGATTTTGCAAAGCGTTACTTCTCGATAATCTACGCAACCACCAGCCAATAATTTGAAAATAAAATGTGGGGTTAATATGGTCCCGAAAAATCAAGTTTTAGTTAATATATCGTGCGAGGTACCATTCGAAAGAGCTACGTCTAAGGATCGCAAAATGTTTTTTGTTGAAATTTTTGGTACAATAATCTTAGAGATGCAGCTCGAAATCTGTAAGAAATGAGCTTTTTCTCCTAAAGATAAAGTTTAGATTTTAATATGGATTGCAGATATTGGGTCGCAGATTATCGAAAAGCTGTAAGTTTTATCGGTGCCGTTATAGTTGTTAGAAAAATAATGCTTGCATTCCAAGGCTTTTTGACCCATATAGTTTTTTTTTTTTTCAAATAAAAAAATTAACTTAACCGACGGGTAGAATGCACATTACATTTCTGTTTTACATTATTTTATTTAGATGAATAATTTCTAGCACAGGTTTAGTAAATTGTACGCAACGCAGTAATTGCGGTTGGAATGAAACCTTTTAGCGCGATCCGAGGTGATCCCATAAACCACGGGGGTTCTACTTTGGCACGAAATTCAAATATACTGTTTGTAGCGCCCTCCCACGCAGTAACCGGAACTATCGCCCCTTTATACATATATATGTAAATTAAATATATGTGTATAGTTCCTAAATTTGTTTGCGGTGGCGCCTGAGAACGTAAACAAATTTAACTGTCATTGGATTTGGATGAAATGGAGGACGAAAACATCAGTCATCTTAGAGCAAAATTTTAAATAGTGTTGAAAAGAAGGTAAGTCATCTAATGACATCCCCGACTTCGGAATAAACTGCTGAATCCCAAGCTGCCGGAATGTTTACAGAAATGGCGACTATAACAATAAACAGTTTTGTGATTACCAAAAGCAAAAATAAGAAAAAAGTAACACTTTAAAAAATAAGATTTAATGTAATCCGAATATACACTGTTTGCACGTTGACAAAGTTAATGATACTAAAATTCACTTCTAACGTTTTGTAAAATATCTGTAGGAATTTGTCGGATCGTTTGCTTAATAATATGTCAGAAACTATTATATATGATCCTTTCTAATGAAAATATTATTACTACTACTTTACAGTGAAAATACAGTAATAAATAAATGTATCCAAAATATCTTATTACTGCCCGAACAAATGCCTCCAGATATTTAAAAAAATGTTAGAAATTTTATTGTCGGTATGGACTTTGTCAACATGCAAATGGAGCATACATGAACCTCGTTAACATTAAAAGCTAGTTTTTTTTCTAATTTTTGTCTTTGATGATTAGATACTCAACCAAGGGATTCAAGATATTTCATTTGAAAAAAAAAAGAATTGAGGTTTTTTCTGACCTCCTGTAGTGAGCAAAAGGCAAAAACGACTAAAATGTTGTAATCTTTTAAACAAAAATCGATCTGTTTTGTAGTGAGAAAATTGTACTTTAAAACATGTCAAACTTTCAACAAAAATCAACCAGAAATTAGGTGGAAAAACTTTTCGACGCTTTACTTGATTTATTTTAGTTAAACTCACTATCCTGTATATTATAAGTCATCTGTATCAATATTTGACTTCTAGGGAAATCTTGAAGCAGTTGAACTGATAAATATATTTTAAAATTATTACAAATATTTAAATATGAACTTATATACACGTATGAATGTACATATTTAGTAAAAATATTTAATGTTAAAATGGCAGTTTATTTTTTTACACCTCATACTTGAAATTGTTTTGAAATTTCCATTCACGTTGGTCACTTTTGTTTAATCTTTAAAAACAGTAGTGCAATCCAACTGAATGGACATTTCAAAACAGTTTAAAATTAATTTTGGATTTAAATTTATAAGTCGGTAATGCAGGGTAACTGCAACGTGGCTACAGTCGATAATACAGGTTCCTAATTTTATGGTAATAGTTCCGGTCCCTGCGTGGGATGGCCGTTTTCAAAATAAAAAGCACAGAGTTGACACTCTTAACCTTTCTCTATGCCATAAACTATGTAAGTCATCAACTCATTGCGATCTGTGAGCAAATGCTTTTTACTTAATACATTATCAACATAATAACGAGTTCCATAAATATTGCGACTGATTGTAGAGAAAAAAATATGCATTTGAAAATGGACATTTTTTTTTATTTTTCAATTATAACACGAGAAAATTTGAATAAAATTTCAATTCATACATAAGCAAACAAAGATTTCATTTATTCTATTAACTGTTCACTGTAGCAATTGGTACGGAACCCTAATATTGCGAGCCCAACTCGCTCTTGGCTGACTTGATTTTATTTGATTTAATAATTAGTTGTAAAAGTTTTAAACTTAATAACTAAAAGTCTCATTACAAATGGCGTCTTTAACTGAGAGGAAGATAGCCTTAAGGTAACCACTAACAGCGGTTGGACGTGGCGGCGGATTTGAATTTTATGAGGAAGTTTGTCGATTTAATTTAAAAAAAGACGGTATATGATCAATAGTGAATTGACTGCTGCAAAATTTGTTGGAAATTAGTAGTCTAAAGAATTTACATCGGCAAGCCGGAATTAAAATCGATTATAACGTCCCCCTAATACTTTATTTTCTTCCTCTCACTTTTTATAGACAACTGGATATAAACAATGATTTCGGTGACCCTACAGCAAAAGTGTTAAACTATGGTGAAACATCTTTCGAATACACTTTGTATTCGTATGCGAAATATTTTAGAAAACCTTAACTAGGTAATTTTTTAATGTGCACTTGGAGTTACTGATGATGGTTTATGAAGGAGCGAGTCCACCGATTGATTTTGACTAAAGATTTCGTTTTTCATTTCAAAGGATTTTAAATATAATAGTCACTAAAAAAAATAACATGTTTTCCTCAGTTTCTATGTGTACGCATGTATTTACCTATTTGCAAATAAGTTGTAGAATTAATACTAAAACGATTTTTTTATTCGATTCGCAGAATAAAGGTTTATTGATTTTGTAAATGGTTTCTCAAATAGTTTTAATTTTATTAAATAATGATTTAATCAAAAATGAATTTCTGTAATATAATCCAAATTACCCGCTCAGCGATTATTATGGTGTCTTATCGCCTTTTTCAACTCCTTAGAGCAATACTGTTGAGCCATGTTAGCATTATTTAAAAATAACAATTTGAGGGGTATGGAATTTTAGTCACATTTAAAGTAAATCAACGTTCTTAGATAATAATTAATGAACAATTGGAACTGAAAACTGTTTACAAAATTTTATCAAAAATATTTTTAAAATATTAGGTTAAGATTATCAAGAGTATCTCAGTTTTCCAGATTTAACCAAATCAAGAACTATCGCCAAAAAATTAAGTATAACAAACATATATTACACTAATTTATAAACTGAAGTCTTATTTCCCCCTTAAGGAAATAAGAAGTACAACTTATATCCAGTGAACTGGAGTTGTAAACAAGGAATTACGCCAGTGGTACTTGCCAGAGGAGCAACTCCCAATAAACAAATTATTACCTAATAATAAGCTACCCTGTGTTTTGAAAAAATACCTTCAGAATTATTTTCAAGAGTCATCATGAAAGTTCTCATTCCTTATAAAACCGAGATACTGCTTACCATCTCCCAACGAAGTTATTCGGTAGGAACAGATAAAGAAATCAGAATTACAGACTTCACCGAATTGATTATAAAATTTTCCCACACTGTGTGTAAGTCGATTGCAATGGATTCATTCCAGCCTTACTTGTATATTATGAGACCTAGCAGCCCTAGAGGATAAAAAAATTGCGCAATTAAATATATTGCTTTCTATCCAGAGGTACTTTAATTGATTTATGTTGGGTGTGAAATTCAATACTTCTAGAGTTTTGTATCGATTTTTACGGCACAATTTTGTGAATTAAAGGTGGAATATTTGCATTCTTTAAAATGTCATGTAATAATTCGTTGCTGTTGGAAGAAAATTTCATTAATTCAAAACCTGCCTAATTAAGAATTTTTACCAAGTTTTATTTAATTTTTAGTAAAGACTGATCTACAGAACATGTTAACAGATGGTCGATAGAGGTGTATTCTATCTTTTGCAGCATCGAAAGAACAATAGTGAGAAAGCCCTACTCAGCATTCATCGGAAATTCCGCAATGCAAATTTCCATCAAAATTTGCAAGAATCGTTCCCAATGCGGAAGTAATATTACGTCGAATTTCAATCAACACAATAGCTGATTTTGTAATCCAATATATACGCCCTTGCTGCTGGGAATTTTATTTGATTTTTCTTTATAACATTTACCTGAGCATACGGCAGTCGCAGATCGAAAATACATAAAATAATAAAATACCAATGGGCATAAAAACTTTTTTTCACTCGCCGGACATCGTTCCATTATATTTTTGTTTAATAATCTCCCCTGGTATTCTGAATTTAGGGCTCTTATTGTCTCCCTCGCCAACGGCCTTTGGGCAATAATTCATGATACATCAGCTGGGTATTTAGCCGTTTCCTCTTTTGTTGTTGACATCTGGACCACTTTCGATATTATTTACAGTTTGACCGTTTTAATAATGTTTTTCAGTATTTAACGGCGTTTCCTTTATTTACACACGGCCAGATTTGGTCCAATTTTTAGGTCATGTTTGCTTTACCCTTAAAATTGCTAATGCAAAGTTTACTCGAGAATCCGAACTCCCAAAAGTACCCTTAGCTTTCAGATATTTCATTTTATTCTTTGAAAATTGTCACAGGGGATCATTCGAGAGAGGATAGAGAGTAATTGAAGTGACTAGAGCGAAAGAGAATTATTTTTGACCCGGAAAAAATAGTTTTAGCTTGTCAACTTAATTCTTGTTTTTCCACCTCGTTAGGGAAATCCCCGACTCTCGCGTTCGCTAATAACTCTTCATTTAAATAATATCACGGAAACCAGAAGAATATAAATGTCACAATGTAGACGGTCCAACTAAAACCCTTTATCCCTTACATATTTTACAATCTCACAAATAATATTATGTAAGCCCTAGGTTGTTTCAATGCAAAATCTTTCAAGATTAATGTTGCAATTAGAAGCAGTTTAACAAAGCAGTTTAACCGAAGAGATTTTCGGTCATTTGTTACATTGTCCGTCTTTTCCTACCTCCCTAACGATTTTCCTGGAGCTTAAATGCTTTTTAATTTACTTTTCATTTTTGGATAATAGTTCGCTGTTTCCTTTGCCAATTTTGTGCTAACTTCTGTACAGTTCGTTTCATATAATAAATTATTAAATATATTCTGCCTTTATTTTCCACTCCTTAACTTACAAAATAATTGTATTTTTATAAAAAGAATTGACAGTAGCAAGGTACCCCAAAATTATTTTACCTTAAACCACACGTTAACTCATATTTAATTAGAACACATATGAAACTACCTATTTAAAATATTCTAGACTTGCTCAAAAGTGTAAGGTAGTAGCATCTACTTTAGAGAATAGTACGATTAATGAGACCGCATGACATATTGCTTTGTTGCTTTTTATGTATCTATTTTAAAAGTGTGTCCTGCTAATTAAGTGCCATTTTCTCTATACATCTATAGCTAAACGAGAAAGCACATGAAATAAAAAAGTGGAACAATAAGTTATATTAAAAGCAAAACGTAGACAAATTCAGGCACAATAAACTCGTGCAATAAACTATTTTGACAATTTAGATAAGAAGTAAGTAACGGAAAGTATTACAGGATATACTTCTTCCGGGATTGGAACGTGTCACAGAACTACTAAAAGTGTTCGACGTTTCGCCCACCATCGTAGGGGGCTTCTTCAGGAACAAAGAAAGAAAAATAGATGAAATGAGGGACTATGCAAAAAAGAAAAATAAAAGGCCAATTTCAAAGCATCAGAGCACGGTAACTCAGTATGTCCACCATACCAGAGGCGAAACTCTTCTGAATTGAAAATTGGTACAAAGGATAAGAAAGTCTAGACAGAAGAGCACGGTAACTCAGTATGTCCACCATACCAGAGGCGAAACTCTTCTGAATTGAAACTTTGTACAAAAGAAAGTTTAGGCAGAAGAGCACGGTAACTCAGTATGTCCACCATACCAGAGGCGAAACTCTGATATGGTGGACAGAGTTTCGCCTCTGGTATGGTGGACATACTGAGTTACCGTGCTCTTCTGCCTAAACTTTCTTTTGTACAAAGTTTCAATTCAGAAGAGTTTCGCCTCTGGTATGGTGGACATACTGAGTTACCGTGCTCTTCTGTCTAGACTTTCTTATCCTTTGTACCAATTTTCAATTCAGAAGAGTTTCGCCTCTGGTATGGTGGACATACTGAGTTACCGTGCTCTGATGCTTTGAAATTGGCCTTTTATTTTTCTTTTTTGCATAGTCCCTCATTTCATCTATTTTTCTTTCTTTGTTCCTGAAGAAGCCCCCTACGATGGTGGGCGAAACGTCGAACACTTTTAGTAGTTCTGTGACACGGTCCAATCCCGGAAGAAGTATATCCTGTACTGACTCTGGCCGTGGAAGCCTTCGCTATCATACAACGGAAAGTATTATTGATTATATATATTAGATTAAGTGTCGATTAAAAAAAATAAAGCCTATGTAAGAGCAGTCTAACAGTAAGCAATCAGAGATAGAATTTATAAATAGTGACAATGTTGATAGTGATTGGGGAAATGTTGAAAAGGATTATTTTGATCTTGTAAGTTCTATGCAAAATTTTGTATATTTAAATTCTAAACCTTTGAAAGTTGATGCAAAATTAGAATCTCCTGAGAATATTGCTGAAGATAAATCTCCTAGTGTTTCAGGTACATATGAGCAGTGGATTGAGTTTCGGAGGGGCAAAAGTTTTATTATTTGATTTCAGGTTTAAGCCATGATGCATCTCCAGTTCTCAAATCTATTCCAGTTACTTCATAAAATTATCCCATTCCAAGGCCGTTACTGTTAGAGGTATGAAAACAAGAATCTTGTCATTTACAATCATTTAAAAGGAATTTACGAATTTCCTCCCATTCTTAAAGAATCGCATAAAGATTTGAAACAGATATACGACAATATAAGTCGAAATTTGAGAGCGTTGAAAGTGTTAGGTGAACCAATTAACAAATGGAATACAATTTTAATATTCAGTTTCAGCAAAAATCTAAATTTTCTTACCAGTATGATTTAGTTGTTTATCGATTTTTAAAAGGTAGGTGTTGTTCCAACCCTTACTCCGTGGAATTCTTTAATATTCATAACTATTAAACTTTTACAAAGCATCTATTAGAAACACCACATAAACTTACATGCTCGAACACAGTAAAAGTATTACATATTTTAAATAACACTAAAAAACTTAATTTCTTGGAAGCCATAGAAATTCTCAAATATTTTCAATCCAGTTAATTTACACTTATGGACGAGCAGCTTGATCTTTTAAACACACCTCTAATTAAAGCTTTGGATGAGAATTCGAATCAGACGGAACATTCGTAGGAGTCCGTGATCCATGGAGCTTGTTAGCATAACAAGATTAAACAAATTACTAGTATAACCGCCGATGATTAAGTAATGCGAAACCTGGTCCGGTGTTAGCAAATATTTATCGAAACATTGTGGAGATTTTAATACCTGTTGCTTTTCAATCGTTGATAAAGTTTAATATTTATGAAAGGTAAATGTAACATTTTGGAAAAAAACCTTAAGGTTTCATATAAAAGTAGAAAGTTTGCTCGTTATTTTTGTAAAGGTACAATCTACAAACTGGTCATCAGGTGGTCAATTGCAAATTTTTTCATGTCAAATATGCAATAAAAGGCACAAGGTACTGTGAATCCCAAAGCAATTTTATTTATTGTAGTGCATGTAAAAAACTAAAAATATCGATGTCAACGATAAATTATACAATCAGTGGCGTTGATGATGCGTCTTCTGAAATTAAATATGAAACAAATATTGAAATTCACTCATGTTACAGCAACTATCGCACAAGTGTTTTTGTTTGGTCATACCAAAGATAACTGACAATTTACCTATAATTTAATTTGAATATAATAAATTAAATTCCAAAGAATATACAATTAGCAGACCCCATATTCAATATTTGCCTCAATATCGTTATATTGTTGGGTGGCAATGAATTTTGGAATTTATTAATAGTGAATCTATTTAAAATAGACCAGTTAAGGTTAATTATAAGAACAGTGAACTATCTTAATGTTATTAACAATAGACAATATGCTAGAAAAGTTTTGACATGTTGAAGAATGTGACAATTTAAAACTGGTGTCTGATTGTGATCAATTTTGCGAAGAACATTTTATAAACAATTTTCAGCGGAATGCTAATGGTAGATTTATAGTAAGAATTCCTTTTAGGGAAAATGTATGTAATTCTAAAACCACAGCATTAGGAAAGTTTTATTTTCTGGTTCAGTGTCTTTTAAAATATTCAGATTTAAACGAACAATATATAGAATTTAGGAATAAGTATATGCAATTAGGTTATATGAAAAAATTGGCAGTGCCCAATTATAATGATACTAATTCTTTCTATTTACCTCATCATCCAGTTATTACGGAAACTAGTCTGACGACAAAATGTAGAGTAGTATTGACGAATTCGACTGCATCGAATTCGGGATTGTCTGTTAACGATGCTCAATATTCAGATCCTATAATTTAAAGCAATATATTTGCAATAATGTTGCAATTTAGAAAAAATAGATATGTTATTAGCGGGGAAATATCAGAAATGTACCTTCAAGTGCTGATAAATCCTGACGAGAGGAAATATGAAGAAATATTTTGCATATTTTGCTAATAAAAATGTATAATTTTATGAATTAGTCAGTCACATATGGAACAGCTTTAGCTCCATTTTGAGCTATTCGATCATTACATCAGTCAGCGCTCGAATTCAGATGACAATATTGTAATGCGGACGATATTATTTAAAAAAAAACTTATGTTGATGACTTACTGATAGGTGCAAATTCCAAAGAAGATTTAATTGAAATTCAAAAGAAAATCTCGTCATCTACTCACATCATACAAAGCTCAAGTTAAGCAAACCCTAAAATACTGTTTTTATGTTTGGAATTCAGCCCCAAAGCACACTTTAGCTTCTTTGGATTCAATTCAAAAAAAAGCCATTCGCATAATTGATAATGACAGTTTGACCGATTCTCTCAAAACACTAGAGCACAGGCGGATAGTTGATTTACCTTTTTCCTACAAGTACTTTCATGGGAGATGCTGACAGGAACTAATGGAATTTATCCCCCCAAGGGAAAGATTTTTGATGCATACAAGACAGTTGGAGGCAGCAAATTCCTGTGCGGTCCAGCTTGACGCAGTGGGGACTTCTGTCTAGAGAGCCTCTTTTTCCTATAAAATTTCCGATCTATGGAACTCGTTACCGAACGGAATATTCTCCAAAATTAAAACGTATCCTTGTTTAAGAAGGGTTCATCGCCATCTCTATCCTTGTTTTCGCACTGGCTGTGCTTTGAAGGCATAATAGGGTTATCCTTTGCGAGTTGATTGAATATAAAATAATTGTATGATCCTAAATTCAGGGGATTAGAGCTTAAAAAATGACTAAAGAATGATTACCATTTGCTGCAATAATGCCAAATTAATAACGATTTTGAAGCGATTCGAAAAGTACGACTCACAAGACATTAAGTGTTTTATGGAATTTTATAATTTACCGTAGATTTCACAAAAAATCTATGTTGTCTACCAAATTTATGATTTATTAGGTTTACTATGTCCAATAATAATTGCAAAGGTTATTTTACAAAACATATGGTAAAGCAAATTTTCTTAGGATGGTAACCTTCCTTATGATATTTACCTGAATTTGGTGCAATTTTATCAAAAATTACAATATTTAAATTCCAAAAAAATACCTAAAAGTTTGTTACAGAGTTAATTTACATCCGCAGAGCTACACGCCTTTTCAGATTCATCAGAGAGAGCTTGTGGTGCACGTGTCTACAGCAGAATTAAGTCTGCCACAGGTGAATTCCATACAAGTTTGTTATGTGCCAAATTTAGGGTAGCACATTTAAAGATAATGACATTGCTCAGGCTAGAGCTATACGGAACTTTATTGATTAAAGTCTTGTGAATAAAGTTTTAGAATCTATTAATATTAAATTTGATAAATTACTTTTTTGAAATGATAACATTAAGTTGGATAAATGGTTGTCCAACGCCACGGAAAACCTTTGTTGTAAATCGAGTAAGTTAAATAAACTTTTTTACAAATAAGCAAAACTGGTACTGTATATTAGTTCAATTAATAACCCAGCAGATTGCTTGTCTCGAAGTTTTTGTGTTACTTAAATTATCGACTCAGAATTATGGTGGCATGGACCACATTTTCTTTAATTAGATAAGTCTCAGTGGCCTAAACGGAATATAAATTTATTTATTAAGGCAGATATTCTTGAAAAACTACCAACAAATAATAGTTCTGTTGAGACAAACAGAAATTAATTATTTTTAAAGTTTTCATCTTTAACAAGGCTTTCAGGAGTAAGAGCTTATTATTTTCACTTCAAGAAAAATTCCTAGTTTGCATAGATCTGTTTCGTTATCTGTAAAAGAGTTGTAACATACATTTAAAACATTAATTAGGATTTCACAACCAGAATCACTTACCAGAGAATATAAGAGCCTACTTAGTGATAAACCTATTCATAAAAAAGCAGTATTTTCTTTTGAAATTTATATATTTCAGAAAATAAACTTTACATGTGGGAGATAGGCTTCAAACATCACAACATAATGGTGAAAAAAATATTCTGTTTTATTAAGCCCCAAATATCCACTAACACAATTAACTTTGACTAAGGAATATTTAAGGTTATTGCATTGTGGACTGCAGCAATTACCATATTCAATTAGAGAGCAATATTGGCCAGTACATAGAACAAATTTGTCAAAAGATATTGTCAGAAAGTGTTTTAAAGTTAATCCTGAACCACTTCAAAATTTAATAGGTAATTTACCCAAGCACAAAATTCAACCATATTTACCATTTATTAATATTGGTATAGAATAGGCTGGACCTTTTCTTATAAAGGATATGTAGATTGAGTCGCAAAGCAATATTAGTCAAATCTCATGTCTGCCTTTTTATTTACCTAAGTACAAAGGCAATCCATTTAGAGGTTGTTATAGATCTCACCACTTGGTCATTTTTAAATGCGGTCAAGAGATTTATTCCAAGGCGTGGTAAGCCAAGAAACGTATACAACGATAATGCAACAACCTTTGCAGGAGCTTATTCCTCTATTCAAGATATTCTTAAATTTGTTAGTTCACAATCAGAACATCTAAAAGAGGTTTTAGCTTCAGAAGGTATATTTTGGCATTCTATACCAGCAAGAACTCTAAATCATGGCGGTTTATAAGAAAATGACATCAAATGCATTAAACACCCTCTCAAAAGGACAAAAGGAAATTTTTATTTAAACTATAATCAACTCGTGACTATTCTCATACAAGTCGAAGGTATTTTAAATTTCAGACCACTAGGCCCACTTTGAACTGATCTCAACGATCGTACTCCATTGACACCTGCTCATTTTCCTATTGGCACATCTTTTATATCACTTTCTGAACAAGATATTCGGAATATCAATGCAAATCGGTTAAATCAATTCTAAAACCTTTAATCTGTTATTCAGCATTTTTAATCAAAATATAAAAAGGAATATATTTTAGAAATGCAATTTAGAATCAAATGGAAGCAATCATTCAACAATCCATTACAAATTGCTTCCATTGTCTTAGTCAATGAAGAAAATAAAGCTCTTTTACAATGGCATCTTGGACGATTATTTTTTTTTACATCCAGGGAACGACAACATTACTCGAGCAGAGGCTTTTCAATACGAGACTGACATAGTGAAACATGGTATCAACAAATTATGTGTACTTCCTGACATAGAAACAATTAAGGAAAAAGCTAGTTACTAGGGAAGTGATATAAATAGATTTGTAAATACAATAACTTTCCATGTCAATTAAATGCAATATATGCAGTTCACAATAGGATAAAAATATAGGGTGTTCAATTTAAAATAAAGTTATTGCTGTTTGAATATATTAAAAGGTTCAATCGCGAATTTAACACGCGGTATAGTGTTTCTGAATTTATAAAAGTTGTGCAAGATAGTTTTAGGTGTTCTACTTACGTACCAAATATGAAGTTAATATCTTGTTTTTGGAAAAAAATACAAAGAATTTCGTGGGATTTTGCTACTCAAATTTCTTACAAAAATCTACAAAACTATAAATTTTAAGAACAATATCTGTTAACCAAAGTAGCCTTAAAATATCAAATAAAATCAAAAAATGCAAAAATATATAGGGTGTCTTATTTAAAATAATGAAGTTGGTATCAACTTCCGGTAAAAGTGGACGTACTACGACTTTGCAAATATTTTAGTTGTGTTGGCCTAAGTTGTCAAATTTTTAAAATTTTTAGATGAGTACTTTGTTAGATATCGATTGGGGCGATTCCAGGTAAGGCACACTGTATTGTATATTATACTCAAAGAAACAATTTCAAAATTTGTTTTAAAATATTAGCAATTACCTATTTAAAGAAAAAAAAATTTAGAGAATCTCCACGAATTTTTTTAAATGAATTTTTTAAAAAGATCCTTTGATGTGAATTTTTCTCCATGAAATTTCAATAAGACGGCATATTACCTTCAGCTTATAGCATGACCTTAAATTAGTCTGACTGTATAACTAACGACTAAAGCAATGATCAACGATCGATAAGTGTTAACAAAAGTTCCATAAACGAAGCATTTCCTTTTTATTTAGGGATAGGGGAAACCCGGGTAAAGTGAATACCTTTAACTGTTTTTGATTATTTTGATTCAGTTATAACTGGGGAAATTGAAACTATTATTTATAAACAGTCTTTATTAAATGAACTTACAGTATAGTATAATATTTGCCATTAATATTAGTTAAATTTTTAGTTATAAGTCAAGTTTACAACAGTGGCTTATTATCCACTTTGCCCGAGGCACCGGGTAAAGTGAATATGATATATGGGCAAAACGAATAACAACATTAATTGCCATGAGATTAAACTTACAAACAAAATAAACATTGAAAATTAAAAGAACATATTTAAAATATTTGTTTTCTGTTATACGTCTAATAATTGCAGTTATCACAAACAAAATTATCACTGTTCGAAGGCTGAATACTACATTGTATCCAGTTTTCCGTTGGCTGATCATCTCCTTCAATGTACATTTCACCGCAGAAAATGCACCTGATATCAAATTTCTTTATTTTCTTCTGCTTTTTATTATCTTTTGCACTCTTTTTCATTTTTTTAGCAGAGATTTTTAATTTAACAGTCTTTTTGTCAGCAGTCTTTTTTACAGTCTTCTTTGCATTTTCAAATTTCTGTTTCTGCTCTTCCTTTGCTGGACTACTTGTCAGTATTGTAGATCCTTGTAACTTCCGTTTACGTAATGTTGTTGATTTAGGAGGCTGAGGAATAGGTTTTAAAACTAAAGGACTATAGTAGGTCTTAGAACATCCAGGTTCGGGCGAAGTGACGGGAACATCATTGCCTTGAGTTTCTTTTGTAGTTGCAGATCCCGTAGGAATGCAAAGACCTTCTTTAGTGTTAACATCGTCTTGAGACTGACCCTGACCTAGAACTTCATTTGACGAAGAAACGGGTAAAGGATTAATGGATACTAAAATCTGTGAATTTTTTTCTTAAATAGAATTTATGACCGAATCAGATTGTTGAGTGTCATTTACCATTGAAGGTGGTATGGGTTGATCGTGAGTTTCAATTGACGGTGACGCTTGAACAACAGAAGTAGGCAAATCAATTATTTCCAGTGGGGGCAAAGTTTCAGCCTAGTATTCAAATTTGATGTGCCTGCAAGTACCTCGGTTGGTGCAAAATGCTCATCACCAAAAGCGTGCTTGTTTACGGGCCATATTCCAGGTCGTTCAAATCCATGCACAGCATTGATGGCCACAGCAGCTTTGAGAAAAGCTGGTGCTAGCAATCTAGATACATCGTACTGGTTTATGATGCGGCCGGGGTGAGATTTTTGAAAAATGTTCACTTCCCTTTCAAAATGCGTTTTCAGTGGGCCGTACACAGCAACATTCATAGGTTGCATTTTGTGAGTAGTATGCGGTGCTAAGGATAATATCACCACGTTATTTTTGGTAGCGTACTTAAGTGCAGGAAAGTATTTGTGGCTTTCATGGTTATCTAATAATAATAGGACCTTTTTGTCTGCTGTTGACCTCACTTGGTCTACAAAGAAATACAGTCAGTTCAAGAAAACTTAGCCTGATGTCCAACCATTAGGGGTACACGTTCCTTGAGTCCCTGGTAGACTTCCATCAAGAAGTCTTGGTTGCATCCCCTTTCTTGAAAAAATTAGAAAAGGTGGAAGAAAACTACCAGCTGCATTACAACACCCGATAACGGTGGTTAATTGACCGCGTTCTGCACTTGAAATCATGCCTACTTGCTTTTTCCCTTTTACGGAAAGAAACTTTGGGGGCTTATTTGAGGTCGTTGATATCCCAGTTTCGTCCATATTATATAGTCTGGAGGCTTCGATGTTATTTTTTTCAATGGCACTTTCAAGATTTTCATAAAAATGGCCCACTTCGCGGCGATTAAATCCTTTGGCTCTCGCCACAGATGTTGATTCTGGAGTTCTTAGCGTCAAGTTGGTATGACGAGATAAAAATCTTCGCAGCCATTCTTTTCCAGCTTTTTTATTTTTATTCCAATTCTCAGGGTTTTGCAAATTGTTGCGTTGTGCATACTCAAATGCTAAACTCATAAATTCATCCCGAGTGAGGCCGAAAAACACTGCGTCCATATTTTGTAGGTAAGACACCATTTCAATTTCTTGGTTCTCCGTGAATATAGGACGGAATTGACCGAGCTGTGAAGAAGCAATTCCACTTTTGACACCTCTGTATAGGGTGGCATATGCAAGTCCATATTTTTTGGCTGTCCCTTTGATAGATTCTCCCGCCTTACATAAATTTATTGCAGTCTGCATAGCATATTTACTCCAAGCACCTTGCGCTATCTTTCTTTTATATCTATTGACCATCTGACCGGGCAAAGAGAATAGGGTGTCCACTTTGCCCGATTCGCTTTGCCCTTCGGGTACATTTTTGAGGTTATCCCAAATTATTAAAAAAACTGTGCATCTAAACTCGTCATTTACACATATTTGAGAGCTATATAATCATGAATTAAATCTTTCTCATAACTAACAACATCTCACAAATAATATTATTGTTATAAACGAATAGCTTACCTCTTAAAATTAATATTTTTCGCACAAAAACACACTTCGTCCCCTCACTGGGGCCGCGCGAGGTAAACACGTGCCGGAGTACTTGCCGCGCATGAAGCGGCATCAAGCGACCATTACAGTGACAACGCGGTTGTCGGCTAACGAACAATTTGGGAGTAGTGGGCACTATTCGCTTTGCACGGGGTATCCACTTTGAACGGGTTTCCCCTATATAATATTTTCAATTTTTATTACATTTCGGTTGATTAATTAATCTAAAACTTTTATCCTGATAAGAAATAATTTGTTAAATTCTATTGAATTCAGATTCAATTTATTGATATTTATTGATGCAGTGTATATATATGAAAACTAAAAATATTCAACTAAATTATTAGCCCACGCTACGATACCCTCATGAGCAAGTGTAACAAGAGACCAAGATGTGAGGCATTCTCAAAAAAAAAAGAATTAATTATATATGAACTTCGAAGATTGCCTTCAACTGTAAGAAAGTGTCGACAGAATCCGCCATCCTGTGCATTCTTACATGCGCTCATCCCTCAATAACCAGAATAATCGGGCAAAGTAACGTTTTATCTAATGAATTGGCGATAAAGTAAATGTATGCAGAAGTAATGTTGAAAATGCTTTCTAAGGATAAAGAGAAAAACAGAAGACAAATTTCTTTACTTTTTAGTACGGATTGAAAATAATCCTTATTTTTTTAAACATGTTATTAAGGTAATTTATCCATTACCTTTAAATTTCTGTAATGTTACCAACAGTGCAGAATTAAAAGAGCTGTGTCGGTGCCGAAGCTGAGATATTTAATGTCAATCTTCATAGTTTTAAGATGTAAAGTTTGACATATGACATGTGAAATATTAAATTACTCAGAAAATTTTGCCGAATCCGAAAATGGAATAATCCAATATGACGTCCATAAGGAAAAAAACAAAGTTGCCCTAATTTATTCAGAAACTATTTAACAAAAAAGCCAATTAGCAACGCCACTAAAAATGTTTCTGGAGGCGAAACAAAAATAATTATAATTTTTGTCAATCGAACTACAAATAAAAAAGTTATAGAAGACCTTAGAAAATGACGTTCTTCACTTTTTTCTTAATACAATTTAAACAAGGCGTTATTAAACTGTTTTCTTATTGCTATGTTAATGGGCATAAAATTCCGCACTAGTTTTCCCATTTAACCGACTTTCTATCTTCTCTAATAACGAAGTTACCCCTGTTACCCCATGTCCACCGGGACCTACTGTATACAATCTGTTCAAAATAAAATCGGCACTATTGCTAACTTTCTTATTATTATAGATAAAACGTTGGTTAAATTACCAATGTAGTGCATTTTTTATTATGATTAATTATTATAATTTTTTATGATACAAATCAAAAACAGTTAAAAATTGCAATTGCGTTAATTACGGAAAATGGATTTTTTAATGGTTTGAAATGTATCTTTGTTTGATAGACTGAAATTAAAAACAAAATTTATCATTTACTGTCATTTAATAATATTAGCTATCTTTTCCAGCGCTTTTAGTTCAGGAGGCAGCGTTACATTTGAACAAGTCATGTAATACAGTCGGAAAATCATAACAATGATAAACATAACAATAATAGTTTTTCTCTAATACTTAAGAAATCTGAGCGTCAGCGTGATTGAACATAAAACAAAAATAATAATATGTATGTTGGACAGCCCTGCCAGTGTTCTGCGATCGCATGATTCACATTGAAAGAAGGCAAATTGGACATCATTTAATATAGTTGTAATTCCGTTTAATATAGTAACTGTCAACTAACCTAATTTTGTGACACTTCCAAATACATAAATGGATGTCCAAAATTAAAATTATGATTATTGAATTGTCACAAAAAATAGTGTATATTGAGTTGTGTATTATTTTATTGCATAAATTTGATTAAGTTAGGATTGTTATAAAAACATACGATAATTTTTTTTTGTAAAACTGACATTAAAAATGACATTTTTAGTTCATGGACAAGTGAACTAAAAATTGACTTTTATAATGAGACATGTCAAAAACACTTTTAACACTAGTGCGAAAAATACTTTTTGGCACTAGTGTTAAAAGTAAAATGTTAAAAGGGAAGGTGTATAGATATCGTTCAAGGTGCTTTAGACAGTTGAAAAGTATCTTTTGTTTACAAAATTTACGTAGAAAAAAATCAGAAGCTATAAATTCAAAAATATTTACTTTACTTGGTACCAAGATGAAGGTCTGATCATCCGGAGATTGGACCAAGGGAGTTCTACAGTATTGATAAAATTAGGAAGAATATATTATTTAGAAACATCATATATTTATTTATTCGTACACTTTTACACTATTTATTTAAAGACATTAATATTTATATTACAATGCGAACAGTTACTTATGTTAATTCCCTGAGAAGTAACTGCCGATGTGTTCGGTTTAACTGCAATACTATCATTGACGTCGCCTGATGACGCTAATGTGAAAGTAGAAGGGTTCTCTAGAACTGCAGAGGTACTGGTGCTCGGAAGAATTCTCCCAGCAATTTTAGTTTTACTTGCAATAGAATCCTCAAGGTACCCCTCAGCCACGGCTGAGGATTTCCATCCCCCATGTCGTTTTATTGCAATTAAATTAGCTCCCGAATCTGCTAATAAAGATGCAGAAGATCTTCGAAAACAATGACCAGTAAACTGCTGCGGGTCTGGCAGATTCAGAAATTCGGCAATATTAGCAGGAATCTTCCCAAAAGTATTTATCCCAACAGGTTGAATAGTACATTTTCCGTAAGCGTAATTTAAAAAAAAAGCGACGGTGGGTAACGGCGGCTGGTCGTAATGCAGCATATTTATGATAATAATTCATGTAACTTCCAACGATGCAAAAACTTCGATGAATGTTGGTTTCAGTCTCCTGAATATGAATCAACAAGGAGTTTTCTAATTTTTCTATATCGTCCAAAGTTAATTTGCAAAGTTCCTCACGACGGCATGCTCCAAATAAACCAAATATTGATGCCACTTTTATCATTAGATATTTGATGTCTGGAGCTTCTTTTAAAAATGTATTAATTTGTTCTTTAGTAAATATTTTTGATTTTTTTGGCAGATATCCTACACTTTTTCGTTTCAAAAACGCTATTAGCTTGTAATACTTGCTTATATCTATATTTTTCTTGACTTGCAAACTAGCTTTTGCCATCGAGAAATTAGACCACAGTGTTGACGCCTTCCATAATTTTGATTTTTCTTCGAAGTAAGCCAAAAGTATATTTTCAGTGAACTTATCTGTTACTTTTTTCATTTTACACCATTGCGTTAGTCTGTTATATGCTATATCATATTGTCTTCGTGATTTTTGAGGCAACAAATCTAAAGTAGCCCTATTTGCTGCTTCTTCAACATCTACTGGGATAATAAAGTTACTTTCATTTGCCGTATTTTCTTCCAGATCCATTTTTATTACCCACCAAATTTACAATGCTTAAGGGCAACTTCAATTGTTGTTAATAATAAACAGTAAACAACTTACAACTGTTTTACCTAGTTACCCTTTGTCCACTGCCTACCTGACTTGATTGTCACATAGATTTGTCAGGTATGTAATTTGGCACGTAAGCGATAGATCGGGAATTCAATCACACAGACAGCATTTTCTGCTTTTATTTAACAGTTTTACAAAAAATATTGTATAATACACTTGTTAAAAGTGATTTTATTTTACTCGTGGGGTTGCTCCACTCGCTACGCTCGTTCCGCAATATTCCCCACTCGCAAAATAAAATGTCACTTTTAACACTTGTATCATAAATAACTATTGTTACCAAAAATAAAAATCACCTTCAGCTGAACGTCATTTTTAATGCATCTATTTGTAAGCTAATAACCCGATACAGCTATGGTGATGTACATAAAAATAGTTGACAAATGCCATTTTTGTTGTTGTATCAAATTATGTGTCGAAATGCGAAAAAATATTACATTAGACATGCCTTACCCAACTTAACTTTAAACAATTTAAAAAAGAACTTAAAAAAGTGCATTTCATTTCAAAATAAATTATCCAAGTCGAGCTAAAAGGTAAGCCTTTTATATAATCCATGCTTGTGTAATCTCAAATTCCTTCGTTGTCTGCAAGTTACATCGTCGTTTGCTTGTTTAAGCACCCCTTTAAATAACTACGTCTAATGTGTATAACGTGCTTGGCCTACTAAAAGATCGTTATGAGGATTTTTTTACAGATTCTGCTCTGCTTTTTCTCCTATACTTAACAATTTTGTGTGCGAGTGTATTATACATGTGGAAGGAAAAGTTTCCAGCTGAGTCAGCAAAGTATTGGAAATGAATGTTTTTCTTTCGCCATGTCGATATAACGAGTTTTCTACATCGTGACAATTTGGTGGTTAGGCTAGTTTATTATTTCTCATTCTCATCGTTTTTTATTTTATTTTGCTATGGTTGAACTCTAGCTGCTATCTTGCGATACTTTTCAAACCTTGACTATTTTTATAAGTGAAGAAATTTAACTGCAGAAACTGGTTTAGCAAATAATAAAAAGTAATAACGTGTTAATAATAACGATGAGAATTCTTTCTAATACGACAAAATTTCTTTTTTTTTCAACTTGCTAACATTCTTCATACCGAATGATCCCGGAGTAATGGGAAAAGAGAATGATTTGATCGTACATATCAAATAGAGCTCGGCAAAGATTGGTCAAATAAGATGAAGATAAATTCAATGGGGAATACTGGTTTCTATCCAGTTTTATATTTCCTTCAGCTTATTTCGTGCAAATTTCTTGTGACGCAATGAAAATTTTAGAGCAAACCAATTGTAAATATATGAGTGTTATAATAGTTGGTTTTGCCATTTTTAACCCTTACTGTGTGGAATTTTTTAGTAAATTCTTTAGCTCCAAAATGTTTTTTTTCCAAAAGTGCTTTCATTAAAATTTCACCGCTCTCGCTCACTGATAACATTGTTAGAATACTCAGATCAATTTTATAATGATAGCAATAAACAGTTATTTCAATCATTTCACAATTTCTTGCTTATTGGCTTCAAAGCTCACTGGTGCCTATTTTTAAAATATGATTCTTTCCAATACAATTTGGGCTTACTCCTTATTGTATATTTGATTAAAACTTCTTTCGCTCTCTCTCTCTCTCTCTCTCTCTCTCTCTGACTCTCTCTCTCTCTCTTTCTCTCTTTCTCTCTTTCTCTCTTTCTCTCTTTCTCTCTTTCTCTCTTTCTCTCTTTCTCTCTTTCTCTCTTTCTTTTTCTCAACTAATAACACTTTTGCTAAAACCCTAATAGAATATAAGCATTCAAGAACAAATAATCTTAAAAATTAAATATGCAAAAGTGCATTTAATTGCTTCGCCTTTTTAATATTTTTTCCGGGCAAATAAGAAGCTTCGCAATAAAAATCATACCGATATGATTTCATTACTCGCTCCGAGTTAATAAAAATTCCCAATCAAACTTCTTTCATGCATCCTTTCGATTTCTCGTAAAAAGGATTCAATAACCAAAATCGGCATTATATCTGATATTGGAAGAGAAAGCAATCAGGAATATTCCCTTATAATTTTCAAGTATTCTCGAAATTCTTTTCATTGCATCTTTTGATATAAAAATTTAATATAAGTGTGGAATTCTGAAAGCATACACAACAAAAAATTTCTGCGTCGCTCTCGACACTAATAAAACGAAAAATAAATATTCCAGCCCACGCAATTTATTAGCTAAAGGAATCAGGTCATAAACCAACTGCAGAATACTCCACTGATATAATAGTGAATAAGTTATGGTAGAATGAGAATCTGAAGGCATTCAGCCTTCAAAACATATGACGCTCTATTTTAGGGAACAAAAAGGGCAGAGCGAGATCTTTTGGAAAATATATAACTTATCATGCGGTTATCGTTTTCCCGTTAAACGTCGAACGTTGGACATATCGATTTGGTAACTTCTTTTGACTTCAATTTTTTAGGCAACCAGTAATTAGCGATTTTCTTATCGTCACTAAATATCATATTTTTGCAGTAGCAATGAATAAAATGACACCAAAGCTGTCTTACATTTTTAAACAAAAGAATTTTAAAAATGGTATGAACTTACTTTCAAAATAGAAAATACAACCAGCAACTTTTTCTGGGCGTGCTTATAATGAAATGACACAGCCAGTTATAAGGAATCATTACATCCACTCCCAAGAATTAATGTTCAATCACATCATCATCCAGCTTAGATACAAGCAGTCGGCGACAGGTTAGCCTTGCATTTAAATTAACAAAATAATAGTGAGAGAAACATGAAATGAGAAAATAGACTGAAACACTGAAAAAGAATATATGCAATTCTTTCAAAGAGGCTGCTAAGGTACTGTCGCATTGGTGTCCTTCGACGTTTCTTTGGCATAGCGAAATTCTTCGCTATACCAAAGTGAATTTCTTGCACCATTCTTTTAAGTCGTAGCTAAGTGCGCGTATTATTGCACTGCTTTCTTCTTAAAATCATTTTTTCCCGTTCTGGTATCTCAGGATCAGGCGTACTGTTTCCTCCCTCTTTCATGTAATACGACTTTTTCTTCGAAATCAACGCCCGTCCCAGCTGTACGCAAGTCCAGCATCTCAGTTTTTTTCCTTTTCTAATAGTACCGTAGGCCCAACTTACTTTGTCATCTCTTTTAGGTTCTTTCCTTTTTCCATGTCTTCGAACTAATAAACTCCAGCTGCTTTAAATTTAACAACAACCAGCTAGTACATCAACTAACTGGCTTGGCGTGCATCAAGATTTGTCTTGTCGTTGCTTTAAACTCATCCGAAAATGGTTACACTGTCAGGAGTTTCATAAATTTTTCTGAAATAGAGGGGTATGCCTGACAATATAACCGGGCTATATCCGCTTCGTTGGATTTCTGATAGTAGTTTTTTAGCTGGGAGTCGTAAACGTCTTTAACCCTTAGAGCGCGAACCGATTGACTCTATTAATGTGTATAAAGTGCGGAGCGTCAGAATACCGAGTTTGATTAAAGTTACATGTAACATCTTCGGGAGAATGGTTCTAAATTTCTACACTTTGTATTATCATAATACAAAAGAAAAAAAATTATGTTGACTACAATTTACTGGCCAGATTATTGAAAGTATTGAGAAAGAGTGGCTGGAGGAAAAAACATCCCAGAGACATCAACCAGATCCAAACAAAATTTTTGTTTAGAGAAGTTACCAGGGACGAATCTTGGCCGTTGTGTGGTGTGTAGTAATAAAGGAGAAAAAAAGTGACTCGATCTTCGCTAGTTTGCGTGCGCTGTAAAAAGGAAGTCCATGGGGTTTGTGTGGGGACACCTTTTTGTCAATGATTTTTTTTTATATTCTTGTTTGTTTTCTTTTTTTTATTAATTAAATAAATACACCTATAGTAAGAAATATGTTTCATTTAAGTAGTCTGATATGTTCCTTACTCATAACAGAAAGAATTACGAAAATCCATCTACATTTGAGGAAAATAATTAAGATTCTGTGCACACTTAATTAATAAGGTACTCTTTTTCAAAAATCCTTTAGCAATTTATGCAAAGAATGTGAAAATAGGTAAGCTCAGCACTAAAAGGGGTAAATTGGATCGGTAGCTGATTGTGTTAAATGCTGATGAATCTGATAAACTTAAAATTTTGATAAAATTATGCTTTGTGTTGATAAGGTTCTAAAAATAAATTTCAAAGTTCAAAGGTCAAAACATCATTTGAAACCCCAATATTTCTTTAAAAACTCAAAGTTTTTATAATATTTGTTTAATTTATTTTTTTTTTCATTTTATTTATTTATTTCGTTTTTTAAAATACTGGTACTTCAAACCTGACATGTTTGCTACTCTTTTTGCGTAGTTTAAATTGAAGTATCCAAAATTTTACTTTTTATTCAACATTTAATGTTTAAACTCTTTTAAAAATTTAAAATTTCCCGTTTAAACTTAAAGGTAATTTAGTACTAAAACTAAAAAGTTAAAGTAATAGTTAAACATTTAAATTGTTGCTGTTTGTTATTGTTTTGATTTAATTATACGTGTATATTACTACAATTTTCATAAGTTTCGGATTCGGTTTCGTTTTCGGCCGAAATCGGAGTAAAAGCCGAAATTCGGTTTTGGTTTCTGCCAAATATCTAGTTTCTGTCGGTCTCTATTATTAAATAATGAAGTAACTTTTGAACATTTATTTGTTGCATTTATTGTAACTTTTTATTGTACTTGTTTGTTATTTCATTTTTTCTTATTCTTAATATTAAATACAACTTTTATTCAAGTACTTTAGGTTTATTTGAGAAAATATTATATTTCATGAAAACTGTGGGTTTTATGCTAGTATATGTTTTAATAAAAGTTGTCAAAAAAGTTACACAGAATCCAAATATGCAACAAAAAATATAGTATTCCATTAAAAAAAAATTGTGGTCCCTTGAGAAAAGAACCACAAATAATGAATTCGAAAAAATTAAAGAAAAATTTATTTTTAATCGAATTTTAACAGGAAAAGTCAAACCGTAATATTCTATAATACTCACAAATCAACCACAAATTTTTTAGCGATGTGATAAGCAAGAATAACAATAAGATTTTTTTGGCGCTGCTATCCAGTCATCGATTTCTTTCTCTTGAAATAACTTGGAAGTTTCAGTATCGCCACAAATTCATTACCATAGTGCTAGTTGGAATAAAAATTAAAAGTTCTGTACCTGAAAATATGTCCCCCACGATATAATTTAACATCATATTTCCTTATTTTCTATATCACCTTTTGCTTCTGAGATATTGCACGGTCTCATTCCTCGCTAAAAACCCTGAATAATTCTTTTTACAACATTTTACTTCAAATTAAAAATTTATTTATTCGGTTCTTTTAATTTGCCTCAAAATTTGGACTTTAATCTCTAAATCTGGTTTTCAATTTTGGTTCTAAGCTTGAACATAAAATAGTGGATTATTTTCCAATTTAACACTAAAAACATTGATAAAAGTCGAATTTTTTACCTTTGTCTATATATTTTCTTTAGAGATGATTTAACTTTTGAAATGAAAGGCAACTTTGAGAAAATAAATAATTTCAGTTTGTCTGTTTTTCTCAATTAGTGATTTATCTTAATATTTCGAATTTTGAAAATTTGAATTCTTTCAGAAATTTCTAATTAAAACTCAAAATAAGAAAATAAAAAATTTAAAGCATAGAGTTGAAATTTTGTCAAAATAATGCGTCAGAAAAAGTTTTAGAGTTTTAAGTTGTAATTGTAAAATTTTGATTTTAAAACCAAACATTCGTCCTTTGTATGACAATTTCCATCTCTCTTATAATATTTTGCTGTGGGTATTTACTAAAATCAGAAGTTCGGCGGACCTTATTTAATGTTTTAATGCTATGCAAAACGGGAGCAGTGGCTAAAGAAATCTGGAGTTTATAAAATAAAGTGCTTAAATTTTAATGTCTAGATTGGAGGACCATCACATAAATTTCAGCCGGGCAGCAAAACAATTTCGGCGATGTAAAAAGAGCAATGCATTAAACGGCTTGGTTTTAGACTTAAATGATTCTAACTGTAGTGCATTGTAACTGAGAAGAAGAGAAAGATAATAGTTCTTGTAACAAGATTATGGAACAACTATACACATTGATGCACTGCAATTGCTAAATAAAAATTTAAAGTAACACTCGACTACAGAAAAAAAAAATGAACTGAAAGCTATGAAACAAGCAAGTATCCTTGTATAAAATTGTTCTCTAAACTTAGTGAATGCAATATTTTGAAAAATTAAGTTTATTTGGAACTCCAATATTCAAGGGCGGTCATATCAAGAATGTGAAGTTAACAAACCGACAAGCTTTAAACAGTTAAGAATATAAACCAAGATAAGAAAAAAGAAAGGCTATGAATCCCAAAGCGGACTGAAACTTGGGACCCATAGAATGATAGTATGATGCTCGAATCAACTTCACGAGGAAGCATCGTTCAACATGTTTCTTAATATCCCAAAGGCGGTTTGCACCAATTGCAATACTAGCCGAAACTTGCATTGCTTCGTACATGTAAAATTGACTTTTTATCTAACAGTAAGATATATTGGGCAACGTCGGAAAGGTTAGTGATTTTTAAGCTATTGAAATGAAATTGTGGCAATATTCAAATACTTGAACTGTCAATTTTACTATTTTTGTTGACAAAGCTAGACAGGGTTTTATTTTTACCACGTGTTATTGGTATTAAACATAGGTCAGTAGTATTCTCTGCGAACATTTTCAGTGTTTAGCTTTTAAACATTTCTACGGTAAGTGAATATTAAATTCTGTGTTTATCAAGTTATACATTAATTATAAAGGAGGCCCGCGACACGAGGTATTTGGCTATTTCCAAATATTGTACATCATTCATTTTTATAAAACATCTATTTACTTTCAGGGTATTTTAGTATGAATTTAAAAAAAAGAATTCGTTCCCCAAACTTTTCATCTGATAAAAAAAAATTTCTTCTTTATGTAATAAGAAGATACGGGGGGATTGTCAAAAACAAAAACAAAAAATAGATACAGTTTCTTGGCAGGAGAAGCAAATGGCATGGGCAAAAATTGCTGAAGAATTTAATGCCATACAAAGTTTCTTAAAAAAAGCGTGGAATATTTAACAAGTTTTATTGGGAACCAAAAACGCCATGTGCACAAAAAAGTTGCAACTGAAAAAAATGAAATTACCTGCGCATGTGGTGGTAGCTATATAAAAACAAATGACCCTTTATTTGATTTAACCATGGACATCCTTAATAAAAAAACTGTGTATGGATTGAATAATTCATATGATGGGGATTCTTTATATTTGTTAAATATTTTTATGGGTTTTAAATATATCCTTTTTTTTTTTCGTTGGTAGGATGAAGATAGGCAGCAGGAAGATAGCGAAGTTGAGACGCCGATAAAAATATCATAGAAATGATTGAAATGGTTGATAATGTTGACACAAAATCAAACGTATATTCATCAACTGATTAAGGGTTACTATTATTCATTATTATGACCTAAATATTGTAAATATATTTTTATTACACAATATACATGGACTCAAAAGAGTTTTAAACTGGAACCGCCCAACCCCCGTAATGTTGAAAAATCCATTTCATAAAAAATTAACTACTCTATCTGCATTATGTTAACAAAAGTCTGTCTTTATATTTTTCCGACTTTAACACCCTTTAACACATAAAATAAAATTTAAATAAAATCTACTGTTAGTATTTTTATTTAGTAAGAAAATCCCTAATTAAGTTAATTGACACCATTCTTCGGATAGAATTACCTCTATTTATGGGGTACTCTTATTAAAATATGCGAGTTTATTGCAACTTCTGGCGGATAAACATCGTTTCGGGCTTCTCTTTTTGAATTCTGTTTCCATTAGAGTAAGCAATTTCTCTTTTAAATTTTCATGAAATACATATAAAGTATCTTGCACGGAAAATCCTATATAAATTTTGCAGGAAATGAAGCTACTGCACAGCGATAAAGCTAATTTCGATGCATCTTCCACCCGACTATTTGAATTTCCTTGTAGAATCATGAAAGAACAAAATATCTTTTTTCACACAAATCAATATTACGAACAGTTTAGAATGTTCGACAAAATAGGGGGACGGGGGGGCTTTTTAAGGGTGCTGATGACAAGCAATGATATTTTAAATGCATTCATGGCCCAAGAACCAATTTAGTGTAATCTTCCAAAACCTTCCCTTATAATTTACTGAATTACTTTGCACATCACATTGAATTTTGTATAGCGGTGTTAGTTCTCCAAGTTAGAAAATTAAGTTAAATTTAAATGAATACATCTAAACGTCATCTACCCAAAAGATTGAATTTACTATAAGCGACTCGTGATGCGTAACGTGGAAATTGCATTTTCCAGCTCTGAGTGGTAAATATGCAGGGCATTATATTAAGCTGATCTGTCAGATGCATGTTCGTATATTCGAAATGGAGGTATTCTCTAGATAAAGAAGTCGTGCATCCTTATTTATAGATTTTACATGTTCAAGTAGAAACTGCAAATTATTCCTCCTCAGTGAATAGCCTTTATATAGTACAGTAAATGCATTACCGAATGATTGTACTACTTTGTATTGGAAAAAAAATTGCTGTTAATATTTTTTAGTGTATAAAAATCGAGTTCAGAAGTAACAAATTTTGAAGGTGTCTCGATAGATTTTATGACACTCGTGAAGGAAGGTATGAAAGATGTTTCTTCAAACTTTAAGTATCATTTCAAGATTATTTGTTTTTATTACCTGTATATTGCCAACGTTTAATGGAACATCTTCCAATATACACCTGTTAAATTATTTTGGAAAAATTCTAAATTTTTGGATTATTTATTACAATTGGGTTATGTAACTGGTGTCATAATAATATTGAAAATTACTTATATCTTATGCGTCATGTTTGAACCGACGGTGTGCACAAAATGAAATATCAAATTTTCGCACAAAAATAAAGAAAAAAATACACATTTAATTTGCTACCTCAGTAACAGTTGATATTTGACCAAATATTAATAAGACTTTTTTAGTAATTTTATCCCTCCCACTCCTCCTTTGAAATTGGGGGTTCTTCTTTAATTACCAAGCATTTATTGTTAAAATATTTTATAAGTTATGAAAGTTACTAAAGGTAAATTTTACTTTCTACTATCGACACGAACAAAATAAGGAAAATTACTGGCTCTAACTTGCGGGTATATGCACCAACACTATTAACATATAAATTACTCTAGAATTAATAAATTATTCTAGTGAAGAGTGAGCTACTGACGGTCCACTGGGATATATATAGAAGCAAAATATGTCGGATCAAACACTTAAATTGTACAAGATATCACTGCCTTGCGCCCCGGGCTAGTATAGCGCAAAGACTAAACAGAAACCCAAAATTGGAAACGAAAAAGCTCTAAAATTATGGCTATAGGCATTGTACCTTAAAAAAACTAAAACTGACAATATGAGAAAAAAATGAACATTGGGATTAGGCCTTGTCCTCGCTGCAAAGCAAAATTCATTGCACGGAAACAGGATTAAAATTTATAAATAAACTTATCTATATCGTAGACTCATAATTATTAAACTGTATTAACAATAAATATTAAAAATCCTACGATGTTTCTACAAATATTTGATATGATCAGACCTGATTTTACTTTTTCGTCGACGCGTGAGGCTACCTGAGGTGAAATGCAACCCTAGCATATGGAGGAGCTGAACCACTCCTCAATCCTATAGGCCGCCTCAGAGTTAGGCGACTGGTCTAGAAATTGCTTACATTAGACACGAAAAGGTAGCGTACTGTCACCCGCAAAATCTTTCTACACAACCAGCCTCAAAATCGCTATTTCCTTTTAATGACCAAACGTCACTTCTACGCAAGAGTTATCTCCCAACCATGAAGGATTGGAACGATTTAACTAAAGCCGATTTCAGATGTAAACATTGTAAAATCGTAAAAAGTAAAACAATAATTCCATGCGTAACTAACTTACAACCCTTGATTTTGAATGTATTACCATGAACAGAGGATCCCATTTTCGACGGTTTTGCACTATAACTACTATTTCCAGCAGTGCAAATTAACATGTTTTAGCAAAACTACATTTTCTCGGACTTTGGATGATGTCGTATTTCCGAAAATTTTTGAAATACATAAATACACATATCTTTCTTTGAAAAGAGAAAAAATGCACTTTTATTTAAAATCATTACCTACTATGATATCTATTTAAAAATTAGAATTTTTGGTTATAATTTCAAAACCCTAAGGCCAATTAAAACATTGATTTCATCATTAAATTCTTCTAAAAAATCTTCAAAAACAGTGTTATTCAAATTTTTGTAGTTAACTGGAAAGGAGCGACAAATAGTACAAGATTCTCGAAAATTTTTAATTTTTCAAAGTTGTATCAAAAGGTGTAAAGATAGAATATTTTTGTTATGACCAGGTAATTTATCTCATAAAATTGTCTAGTTTTCTATCCTTCGATCTTTATATCTGCTGGAAATTGTGGTAACAGGGCAAAACCCCGAAAATATATGCACTGTACACTGTGCGGAAAGGAAGCAGTTACGTATTCAAACTTTTAGAAATTATTTTTACATGGAATTTATATAGTGATTCTTGATAATCTTTCTGTGTTCCTGGTTTAATTGGTTTCAACTTAGGCTGGTCTTGAAGTAATTTTATTTGGATCACCAAAAAACTTTGTGCCGTATGATGTTCTGTTGCGCATTAATATCTGTCTATGTGACTTATTTATTTTTATTTTTAATTTAAAGGAATCAATATCGCATCTTCTATCTTCTCGATTAAAATTTTTATGGAAATATGTCTTCGTTTCCTGTTATTAATTGATGGATGTGGATTGAAATTAATATATTCAATGGCATTTTCTGTGAGATTTTGCGCACCCGTATCCCTGTTTTAATCATTGCTTTAAATCTTAGAAATGATTTCTGGAAATTTATTTTGAGTTTTATTTAGTAGTATATTGCATGGATTCAAAATTTTCCTATGTTGCGAAGAGCAGTTTTCTCCGTTTCTCTGTCGAATAAAAAAAAGACTTATCTTCATTATTCTGCATAATTGCATCAAAAACTGCACTTGGATTTTTAAAACTAGCAGGCACAAATTACTATTTTTAACAAACTTTCTTTTCTATTTTCATGAAAGAAAAAAAAATAGGGAAATGATCTGCTGCAGCCATTGGAACTTCTCGGGCAATAGCAGGTAGTGCTATTGCTTGAATAACTATCGTTACTTTCTCGGCCATGTACCTCAATTTATGCAACGTGAATAAGAATTTATGATACTTTCAATGTGTATGAACGATATTAATAAGTTGTTGCTTTTTTCACTTTTGAGGTATAAAAGCACCATTTCAATTTTAAAGCATCATATTGTAGAAATGACTGGAAAGTAGGTCCCATGAATAGTTATTTATATTTCTTTATTTTTATAAACTGTCTTTCTAAATATCATTTTGTCTTCTTAGTGTCCGTCAAAACAAGAACTATGAGAATTAGTGAAATTAAAAGATCCACCAAAAAATAAAGCCACATTTCTTTACTAAAATCTAGAAAATTTTGCACTGCTTTTAGCAGGAGAATTTAAGTTCGGGCATTTCAGGGATATAAAGGACCTAATTTTGTAGAGCCGCATGTCAAATAAGGTTGTTGCCAAAGCGCATGATGCTAAAAAAACTAACTCTTTACCAACTAAAACGAAAGGGGGATAATTTTTGGGATTTTCTTTGCTATACCATAAGTGTGTGTACAATGGCGAAGACCATCTAAGATTTGAACTTGTTTGTTTATTAAAATGTGCTTGTTCTTCTTGTTCTTCCAATGATTATGAAATCACTTTGATTTAAAAACCACTAATTAAGTGGAAAAAAATTTTCAGTATAATAATAAAGTGATCCAGCGGTAATGAATGGTTGTGTATGTGATTAAAAGATTTTTTCAATAAGTATTCATAGCATTCAAGTCTATTTGAAAAAAAGAATAGGTGCATGTAACCTGATGGATACTATCTTAAAAAATGTTAATTTGGTTTTGACATTTCTTCAACCAATTTTGATTATTTTTTATAGATTTCCATTTGATTTTCTAGAAGAAAAAAGTAAAAAAAAATAGGCTGGTCATTTTGAACTTGAATTTAACTTATAGATGTTATAATTCTTCTTAATGTAACATACACTCAAATTACCCAATAATTTAACACATTGTTAAAACCATTTCTTGAAGTAATTCGTCGAGAATAACTAAAATGGACATTGCCTCAAACAATAAAGCATAAATATATGTTAATGTCGTGCGCATAAAGTAGACACTATTCTAACAAAGGATAACAACAACAAATGGCTTTGGTAAGTGAGTTTAACAGCCAGGAACTACCCACTACAACGTAATAAGAAACGCTGGGAAGTTTGGAACTTCCTAAGAGTTTAAACGCAATAGAAAATGTAATAAATATAATCACTTACTAACTGTGGACATTCTGATAAAATATTCCATACATTTACTTGAAATGTTTAAAATGTATTGTTGACCAGATTTTATTAAGAATAATTTAGGACTAATGTGGCAAATATTTTAGCTTACATTGGCAAATAAAAAAATATTCTATATAATTACATCCCAAAAAGTATTGAATATTTCTGTACAATTTTCGCAAGAAACAATCAAATATTCTTATTTCTAAAAAAAATCATTTTCTTTCAAAAGTTAAGAAGAATAGTTCACGAGTGAATACATTATAATTATAGTAAAAATAGGCCAGTGAAATTAGGATTTTTTGGTGAAATATCTCTGAGAAAGCTGGAAATCATATTAATGCCTTTATTTAATGTTAAATATGAGTAGTCTTAGTTTGAATGGTCTGAGCGGGTAGGTTTTACTTTGTAGCCAAAAAAATCGCGAAATCTTTGCACCTTTTTCTACTTTGCAGTGATAACTTTTAAACCGCCCTTCTTACGGAAAAAAAGTCATTACCAGAATGGTAGAGAATTAAATTCTGGTTGGAATGGGTACCCGAAACTTGAAATTCGATGCAGCGGTGAAACAATAATTGACAGCCAAAAAAGGGCACTTCTTTGCTCTTTGTATAAAACTCAATACTCATGCGTACATAACTTTGAAACTGCTATTCTAACTTACAAAAAATATGGAATAAAAATTGTAGAGCGTTAAATTTTGCGTCTAGAAAGCACCAAAATATTTAAATGGGGGTAATTTTACGTATACATATGCACATAAATCCAAAATGGCTACCTAATTAGAGGTTCTCTGCTTCGGATTATCTATATGCTTGTTATTTAAATTGCCTTCATCTTTATTGTAATATTAAATGTAAATGCAATTATAGTTAAAAAACGATTTTTTAATTTAACTAACGTTTTTTATTTCTTGCAAACGCCCGAGATCAGAAAAAAACAGTAAATTTATATCCAGGTTGCTGGATAACCAGATAACGTAGGTCTGCTATTATTGTTCATAGACGAGATACAATTTATAACTTATAGGTTATTTGATTATATTTTTATTCTCTTGAATTCTGCTATCTCTAGTTAAACTTTTTGGAAATAAATTCTGAATATGGCAAAAAATCAAGAAGAAGATTTAGGATACCACAATGCAGACAAGCAGCATTATTAAATTCAATATAAAACATAAAAGAAAATGCTGTACGTAGCAAAGAAGGAAACAGATAAAACAACATGATTAAATTGTAAAATAATCTTCAATAATAACAAACATTTCCTAATTTGAATTGGTAAAGCTTGGTATCCTAAAATTAAGTTAAAATCTCGTGTCGAAATTCGGTTAAAGCTTTCCATTTCCTCATTGCATATTTATAACTCCTGCGTATCGTCCAAACAGAATATGATAGCGATATTACAATAAAAAATAGGGAACAAAAGCGCTCTAGTAGGAAGTGGAACAGAATAATACACGAGGTAGACCACGCACATAATCGATCTAATCATAGTTGGGAAGGTTTATTATTAAATAAATTACCCTTTTAGTAAATGGTCCGTTTACTTTGGAACAATTTTAATAATTCAGAACCCTCTTGACGACCCAACAACCCTTGCCAAAAACAATCGAATAATGGCATCACCTCATCCTCATCTAAATGCTTGCGAGAAGTTCTAATTATCACGTGGCAGATTCTCTGCTCGACGAATTAATTAATTTTCACCATTATCAACTTCGAGCGCACATTTAGATGATTAAAAATGGGTCATCAGCGTTGGGAGCCATAAAATTGCCACTTGTAAATAAATTATCAAAGCGTTACCAAATTTAATGGTTCAACAAAAACAATCGGCTCTATTTGGTATTCCGTTTACTTGCAATTCAAATAAAAAATGTAATTAAACTCATGCAAAATAAATAGTTTGATACATAAATTCAACCGAAACCATGTGGCGTCGAGCCTTGAAAAAATAAATAAGTTTTATTTGGACCGGGTCGGCTGTTTAAAAGCCTAATTAAAAGGAGGTAATTGCAACATAAAAACACCTGCTTTGGCGGTGTAAATTTCTCTCTTTTATAACAGAACAAATAATAGGGAACTAAAGCGGAATTTTATTGGTTTCGTTATTGCATGCTAAGATTTTCGTTGGTTGCTAATTGAATAATGAAAAAGGCGGAAGCAAATCCAAGAAACTAACCACTTTGCAATGTGATTCTCATTAACTTCAAAACAAAGATTTTTAAGGGAGATCATTTTAACTTCGCAATTACTAAATGTGGATTTATAATTAATAAACTGTATTAAAAGAAGTATTAAAAACTCAAGGCCAAACATCACGTAATTTTTACATTAGGTACAATTAAGATCCTTCAAAAATATAAAAAAGTATCTATTAGAAACATAGCATAAACTTATAATATTACAAATTTGCACCAATACTAAAAAATCTAATTTTTTTGAAAGTCATAGATATTTATTATTACATATTTAAATTATACATATATCTAATACTTCTATCTGGCGTATTTTGTCTCTGCTTCTGTCAAAAGGGTGCGATGGACTATACAGGATGGACCATAAGTAGTGGTACACAGAGCAATGGTGGATTTTTCAAATAAAAATAATGTAATTTAGCTACATTTACCTTATACCAAAAGTTGATATTAACCGAGATACGGGGTGTCAAAGTTGAAAAAAAAATTCGATATTTTTCGTATAACTACGGAATGAATTGTAACATAGGCACGAAATTTGGCACAAGGGGGTTTCTTTAAATCAACAAACTCTTAATCTGCTAACATATTACCAATAGCTGTTAGGGGGACGTTACCTGCGCTGTACTGCATAATTCTAAATCGTCATAACTTTTTTGTGCATTCACGTATATTAATTTTAAATGGGTTATTTTATTTCTCCATATTTCTTATGTAAAAAAGGTGTACTTTCTAAAAATTGATAGCGAGCAATCGTTTCTAAGATATTTGCCTTTGAAGCTGGACGTGCCTTGGTTTTAAATTACTATGATATTAAATTTTCGAAGTAGGTTTGAAAAAAAAGTAATTCATAAGACAGCTTTGAAAGTTATTTATGTCAAATAATACTTTGCTGATAATATTATTACCTAAATTTTGAAAGATCTCAATAAAGAAAATCCAAAAAATTAAGACGTTATTTATTTTCTAACATAAAGATGTGAGATATGATGTTTGAGTCCGCATAAGAAAATTTTAATAGTCTGGGTGGTCAAAGCAGATATTTGGAAATGAATTTCAATAAAAGACAGCCATATTTTTGATTAATTACAATCCCTTTTCATGAAAAAAGTAATTTCCCACATACTTATTTTTGAAAATAAATTTTATTTTGGTATTTTATTTAAATTTGCTTTATAAATTTAAAAAAATATCTGTAATAATAATGTCAGTGAAGTAATATTTTATTCAGTTTTATTATTTTTATTTTGAAACCTACTGCGAAAAATTCACATTTACATAACTTAAAATAAACGTACTGCAAACTTTGAAGGCAAATATCTTGAAAACGGTTACTTGTATCAACATTTAGAAAGTATACCTTTTTTACGTAAAAAATGTAGGTAAATAAAAATATTCATTTAAAATAAGTGTACATGAAGGCACAAAAAAGTTATGATGCTGTAGAATAATACAAGGTGGCGCAGGTGGCGCCCCCGATGAGTTACTGGCAATCTGGTAGCAAATTAGAATTTTTTGATCAAAGAAACCTCCTTATGCCAAATTTCTTGTCTATAGTAAAATGTGTTCATCAGTTATTCGAAAAAATCACCATTTTTTTTCAACTTTGACACCCCGTATCTCAGTTAATATCAACTTTTGGTATAAGGTAAATGTGGCTAACTCACGTTATTTTTAAACAAAAAATCTACTTTTGCTCTATGTACCATTACTTATGGTCCACCTTGTATATGTTTATCTTTTTAAAGGACAGAAAATATTAACCAATCCCAAATTTTATTTCGATTATCCCGCTTCTTGTCAGTTGTCAATCTTGTCATTCATTTATTCGTGTTTGTTGTTTCTTTGATAAATTATCAAAAAATTAAGCCGGAGATACTATCCATTACATCAGTCGGGTAAGTGCACCAGTTAAGAAGTTTTTTTACAAAGAGACATGTAATTTTCAAACTGTTAACTTTTTATGAAAACTAAAGTTGCACAAAAAAGACCATGCTTTACTATTTTGAAAATCATGTCTACCATTGAACAAAGTGCTGAGTTTTAGTAAAAAATTTAAAAAAATATGGCCAAGGCGAATCATAAATCATTAAAATTGATCACCAAAAGCTTGTTCTTGACTAGGATTTTACCCAGTACTTGACCACTTAATAAAATAGAATAAGACATGATTTTAAATAAAACTTAGTACGTATTTATTAAAAATATCAATAAACATTAATATTAACAGAAAAGTTAATCTTATAACTTGTTTTTTCTTTCTTTTTAACTTTAATTTTTGCTTATTTTCCTTTTTCTATCGATTTTTCATTCTCCTTAAGAGAACTATGCTGTTTCTCTATTTCTTTCTTAGCTTAAGCTTTTTCTTTTATTTCATAATACCCCAATCGTTTACATAAGTGAAGTGATTGCATAGAATAGTTTTTCTTTTCTTGTGGATTGCTTTTTTTCAAGGTGACTCCTCTGGCCAAAAAATGCGATCCATGAAAGCTGCACTAATGGTTTCTTTCTGAGATGCTGAAACTGCAGGAAGTCTTACGGTAGTAAGGCACTTATTTTTTGATCCTAATTTAACTTCATCAAAATTTTTCGAGCACCCAATGCAACACAATACGTCAGAATTAAGAGTTCTAGTAGAAGTATCTAGAATGTCTTCAGCATTTTCTTCAGTTAAATATGTTCGATTGAAATCAGGCTCGTATGGAGCCTGTTTATGATCTGTTTATAGATTCAGTTGACAAACTTCCGATTAACGTTTTAAATGCTAAAAACCATGTTTTTCAAGCACGCCATCACGAAATTGGTCAACACAGTTTCTATGTTTATCTTAGTTTCACAAAGCACAGTGTTGATCAGAGAAAAACCCTTTTTTAGCACTTTTTGATCAATAGGTCTTTCTCATATTTAGTTAGTATGGTGGGAAGATCTTTTCGTCTTGTTAAGGAAAACCTTCCGTTTAATGTATTTATTTATTTAGTATGACATATATTATACACTTTCTCCGCACGACCAATTGAGCAAATATAATAATGTTTGCTCAATTCGAAAATTCTGTAAAATGAGTGAAATAAAAGCAAAGTATTTTTCCAAAAACACTGGAGTATGTAGGAACTGTAAGTAAAAACAATGGTATATAAGCAAGAGTAGGAAACCTCGTTTAAGAAGTGTTCTTTCTTGTTTTTTTTTTAAATTGAGTCATTTTTTTCTGAAAAGTGCGGCATTAGTAAACCGAAAATTTTAAATACGTCAGCCTTGAATGAATTACAATTAATGTGCTAGTTGTTGACCATGACAAAAAACAATCATAACGCTATAGTCAAGTATTGGATCCGCTGTAAAATAGTGGTTGTTTTTAAATAACAATAATTCTTGCATTCATCCCCAAGACTGAAACGATAGAAAACTTTTTTTGTAGCAGCAGTAGTTGACCATAGTGGTCAACTATTGGCCCTTTAATATTGAATTCCAATAATTGACCACATATTTTTTCTATAAAAAAACAAACTTGAATATAATGAATATTTTATAAATATTTAAGGACATTTATCTAACAACTATTACATCAAATATTTCTTTAATAAAAAACATAGAACCCCTAGATAAGTCTTTAAATAAATAACAGTTGTCCACTTATCCTTCTTATTGCTATACCTTAATTTTTACCGTCATAAAAATCCAACGGTTATATAAAAATTTACAGTTAGCATTTGTTGGTGAAAATTTGTAGGTTAATATTGACATCCAATAAGCAAAAGGATTACTAATTATTTAAAACCACAGGTTAGCAACAAGACGTTAAAGATTCCTTATTTTCAAGCGGAAAATGTAACTAGCGTCCCAAGCTTACTAATTACATCCGTAAGGAGGTATCTAGCGTCCCGTATTTGTTTCGGGTCCTTCGTAAGAAGCATCCCAGCTACCTGCTCTTAATGGAGCTAATGAATGGTAAAATAACTATACCAAATTTAAAATTTCCACATTGAAATTCCGGAAAGCATTCCAGCCATAGAAATGACTACAAGCTTTAATTGCAAGTTAATGTGGACAGCCCTATAAGTATCTATTTAATTGCAATTTGATTATTAAAGAAATTCCTAACGAGTATTAAGGGTATAAAAACGTGGTTGGGAAATTTTAACTTCACCAATTTACAAAGCAGCTATACAACCTATAATGACTTATGGTGCAGCGTGCTGGGGATATACAGCAAAATCAAACATGAATATACTGCAAACAGTACAAAACACAACGCTAAGAATGATAGCCAACGCTCCCTGGTTCGTAACCAACCGAAGAATTCATGAAGATTTACAAATAGAAACGATATTAGAAACGGTAAAAAAAGCCGCAAGAAGAGAGTTTGATAGAGCTGAAATACACCCAAATCGACTACTTAGGGAAGTAGTGGATTATGAACCACAAGATTATGCAAGAGTCAAAAGACCTAGGATGGTCTTAAGAAGATAAGGAAGTCTACTAACCTCGGGTTTTAGTGTGGTTTCCCGAGGGCAAGGTCAAATGGCTAGTAGGCGAAAGAAAAACAAGTCGCTCCACACGCGCATTAAGAGGATGTTTCTACAAAAAGAGAGATAAAGGCAGAGAGTAAAATCTGCAGCAGATGAGAGGCAGACATGGAAGGTCTAAATCTCAAAAAAGGCAAAAGAGTAACTAACGGTACGAGCAGATAAGAAAGATCTGCAACGCAAGAGAGAAGGACACGGAAGGTCTAAATCTCTAAAGAGGAAAAAGAGCAGCAAGAAACAAGTGAGGTGTTAAAGTTCCTATACAGAACAGAGCGACAAAGGGGTAAGAGAAAAATATTCCTGACCCCATATGGAGATTGGAAGACAAAGACAATTTAACTTCATTATAGTTTTTAGTTTCCTGCTTGTTTCACGTAGTGCATTGAATAGATAATATGGAAGTTACAACTAGTTTTAAAAATCGAAGTATCTTTGTGATAGACGGGTACAGATATCGGTTTCACAAAATGCTGGCAAATGATATTGAACGTCGGGCCTGCTCTACAAAAACTTGTAAATCGTTTTTAAAAATGAAGAAGAATCAAGAACTTTGGAAGGACCATTTCCACACAATCATGAAACTATCGAGGAAAGTTCTACAACGTAACAAACTAAGTAACAGCTTAAGACGAAAAGCTGTGGATGATGTCGGTGCAAGACCATCAAAATTAATCCATCTTTCGCTCAAAGACGGAGGGACCGACTCACTCACCCAGAGGAATCTATCGTATATCAAGAGGAATATACACAACGCTCGGAGTTTCATGTATGTGCAGCCAAAATCCATGGAAGCGACTCTTATTACCCTTTCGACTATGGAGATAAAAACCAACGCGGGTGAAGATTTTTTGATTGTGAACGATTTTCGAAATAACCTTATTGGATTTGCTACAAAAAGAAATTTAGATGTGCTTTGTCGTGCATGTAATGTATATCTGGACGGTACCTTTAACAGTTGCCCCAAGTATTTTTACCAGCTATACACGTTTCACGCTTTGGTGAACCATTCCTATGTGCCTCTCGCTTTTTTTCTATTACCCAATAAATCTACGGAAACTTACAGTAATTGTTTGAAGAACTTAGTCGATAAATGTTTAAGTATTGAACTTTGTTTTTCCCCTGTAAATATATTCATTGATTGTGAAAAAGCCACCCACACAGCAGTGGAATTAGTATTGCCAAATACAAATATAAGGGGGTGCCGCTTTCATCTTGGGCAAAGTTGGTATAGAAAAATTCAGACACTTGGCTTGAGTATAGAATACAAGTCCAAATCTGAAACTGCAATGTTTTTGAAATTATTTTTTGGACTTCCATTCTGATATATTTACAGACCATTTAATGGCAATTGCACCTAATGATACGAAAGTGACAGAATTTTGCGATTACGTGCTAGACACATATATCTGAACAAGCACCGTTTTATCCCAAAATTTGGGCCAAATTTTCTTCTTCTGCTAACAGAACAACAAATAATTGTGAATCTTTTCACTCTAAATTAAATAAGTTGTTCAATAGTCCGCATCCCAATATTTTCATATTTATGGACGTATTAAAAGGAATACAAAATGAAACAAGTATTCAATTAAAAAGTAACTCTGTTAAACAGTCGAAAATTATGAGAGAAAAGGAAATGTTTTTGAGAACCAACATGAGTAGCTTACTTACGGAAAGTATAACTGTTTTTGAATTTGTAAAAAGGGTTTCCTTTAAGTTTCTGCCAATGTAACTGCCACCTATGTATGTATAAATGTATGTATTTTTAATATCTGTGTATTGTACAAGTTCATAATAAACTGTATACTGTATCCTATATTGTTTTATTAACTTATACATATTTTGACTTTCAATCCCAATGAGTATAACCCTATCGAGAACAATACATATTTAAAATCTCCAGAATGTGTTCAAAAAAATAATTCTTTATTACTTCGGGTAGGTACATAATTAGGACGCTAGTTATACGTACACTTATTTACTGAGGAGCGCAAAGGCTTGTTACGTAATTTTTGTGCCGGGACGCTAGTTACCTAGTCAGGTAGAAATGGGACGAAAGTTACCTAGTCAGGTAGAAATGGGACGTTAGTTACCCCGACCCATTTTCAAGACTTAAAGTTATACTGGTTAATTACTGGGTGTTGGTCAACCATTGGTGCACTAACCCATAATTATTACTCTTAGGTACGTGTATGTAAATATTAGTAATTATATTATATATTTTAAACTTGTTCGTTAATTGATTAAAACGATTTGTGACACATACTTTAGGGGGTCTGACATGTACTTTTCTCTCAATTTTTTGACAGAAATTTATTCACAGGCGAGTATACCCAACACACCATTTATAAGTAATAAATATATGTTATCATATAATAATATTATTATGCAAATATTTACAATCGAGACAATTTACACTCATAAATGAGCAGAACGATTTTTTAGACACACATTTAATAGAAGCTTTAGATGAGAGTTCGAATTAGACAAATATTCGTAGGAGTCTGTGATCCATGCAGTTTGTTAGCATAACAGTAGTTAAGTTAAGAAACTACTAGTATAACTGCCGACGATGCAGAAAAGCGAAACCTGGTCTGGTTATATCAAATTTTGTAGAAATATCTTAAAATTTGCAATATTTTTTTGTTAATACAGTTTATTAGTTACGAATATTGAATAATTCCACATAGTAAGGATTAAAAATGTCAAATCCTAAATATGTAACCAATATTTTAAGGAATAGTTGTTATCCTAATGGCTGTGTCAGAAATATTTAGCCACACTAACGTGGCAGATTCATTACTTTATTGTTTGGAATTGTAGGCATTTTAGATAAAGAGAGAAGTTGTATCATAAAATAGGAGTTATTACAGTTACTGAAAAGTTACTTATTCTGAAATTTTTATTCATGAATAAATATAGAGGCAAACAAAAAACAATTTTCTTAAATTTATTTTGTCATTTATGTTACTTTTAACACCTTCAAATCCCTTTTCTACAAGTTACACGCCTGGAGAGAAGATTCAAACTTTCCTAATTATTTCATATTTAATAAACGCTTTATAACCACGAAGAAAGCTCTTTTAAACAACTTTGGCTCTAAATTTTTAATATGCCGTGATTTGAATAATGACTAGTGCCATTAGTGATTCCATTGGAGTGGAAATTGTTACAAGGATACCTCTGATTAATTTCGAGTTTGGGAAATCGCGTCTATACTTTTATATCTGTCGAAGTTATTAGAGCAAAGAAAACTTTTCCCGTACGTTCACTTTATTGAATAGGGGAGTTAATAAAACTTATATTGAAACGGTTCACTTTGAAATTAGTTGCCGTACATTTTTAGGAATTTTAAGTATAATTTCGAAAAAAAAAAAGAAAGTTCTTATCGCCTGAAAATACATCTGATAAGTTTGGGTTGATGGATGCTATTTGTATTGAAGCTTTTTGCTATGTTGGTAACGTTAATAACTTACTTACAAGGTTCAATCTCGGAAGACCGCATTACGATGTCAATTGAAATCAACCTGAAATGAACAAATGTTTGTTAATTCTTTATCCGTCATAAATGTTTAATAGGATTAATTTCATTTTAGTAATTTAGCAGTATTGCAGGTTATTACGCATACTACGTAATAAATTACTCACATATACTTTTTAGACCTCCTAACTGTAAGAAAATTGTAGGTTTGTAATTGTTCTTTTTAGCTCTAAATATGGTAAAAAGAGTTTCACCAAATGTTGCTATGGCGCGCCGTACTTCACGTGTATTTATAATAAAATTTAATGTCTCTTTGCGTGTCGATCTGTTAACTGCTCGTTCGCTTGTCTATCAGTCTGTCCGTTTGTCCGTGCATCAATTAATAATTCGCTTATCATTCAATACGTAATACTTACTTCTATGTGGCTAACTCAGCGTTTTACTTGGGAAAGAGTTCTCTCTTGCCAGGTTCTCGACGGTGAATGAGTCACAATGCGCATGCATTGGAAGTCAGATGTCCGAATGTAAACATCTTTGCAGATTGTAAATATTCTCATTTTTAAATAAAAATTGAAATATTTAGACAATGTAACCTTCCCAGATACGAGCGATGTTCTTTTAGTTTTGCATATAGCCTCAACAAAAACCAAAATTTCAGATTTCAAATATTTGTTCCTTTTCAAAGTATCTGCCATTACTGTCGATGCATTTTTGCATTCGTTCAAATCAGTAGCTAAAGCACTTACTCCACTCTTTAGTGGATATGTTCGAAATGTTCATTTGGAAAGTATCGATACCATATTCAGGTGATGAAGATAGTCTTCCAATACATGCTTGATGGTTGGAAATGTAAAAAAAAATCGTTGGGACTTAGGTCAGGGCTATATGGAGAATGATGAAGATAAGGTTTTGTTGCTCTAAAAATTTAATTGTTTGTTGTCACTCTCATTGTCTTGGTGAATGTTAATTCAACGATGTGGGTTATTTTTTCGTAGTTTAAAAATGATTTGTGGCAAACAAATGATTGTTTAACAATCCGCATTTACCGTTTTTCGATTTTCTAAAGAAATTGTATTCACATGTTCGGATATTGAGATAAATGTTGCGACCATCTTTTTGGACACATTGCGGAAACCGATTACTTTGGTTGATTTCTCCTCATTTTAAAACACCTAAACATTAGACTGACGTCGTTTATTCCCGGATTCTTGAAAGTAAATCCAAGACTCGTTGCCACTGACAATACTGTAAACATTTTTGGAGCGACTTTTATTGAAACGATTTAAAGGTCTTAGACACCAACTGACACATGCCACCAATTGCTTCTGGGTCAACTGATGTGGCATCCAAATATAAACTAATTTTCTCGCACCAAACTCTTCGTGGAAAATCTTCTGGATTGAGGTCTTAAGGGCGGGGTAAGGGTTTTAGCGTAAAAAAAAACCACTTTTTTGCGATTTTTTTTCTCAAATATGGATTGAGCAATTTCATTCGAACCTTTTGTATATTATTGAGCATACTTTTGACAATCTTGTGTAATTTTTTCATGCAGAATTATTGAATCATAAGCAGGTAACAGAGCTTCCCCCAGAACCTCTTGGGAAAAAAACAATTTGCGGTGTTCACCATAACTCGGCCGGAAATTATCTGAAAATAAAAAACCATAAAAATTAGTTAAATTATAATCAAATCTTCCCCCCAACGTTCTCTGATAATTTTTTTTTTCATTTAAAATTTTTTGTCGGCCATCAAAAGTGTGAACTGTTATTTTCTACGAAAAATTCCGCAATTTTGTGGTTGGGAAACACCCTTAATGTAAAAAAAAAAAATTAACTAAACGTTGGGGGCGGTATTTTATATGTCGAAAATATGTACAAAGCTTGAAATGAATCGGTCAAGTAGTTTTTAAATGACAGTGAACACGGACTTTGAAAAAGTAGTTTTGAGAAAAACGCGTCTAAAGTTTATGAACTAAAAAAGTGAAGAAAAAATATTTTTTTTCCAACTTACACAGAATCATCGATTCCAGCTCCATACAACAGACTTCCTGCGGCATTGTCGATGTCTTCAGCCTCTTTTCTCTCAAGTCTTTGTTTTATTCTGGCTTCTTTGCTCTGCTGCTCAGCTTGAATCTCAGCCCTGTCAATGCGATTGCTGTCCGCGAATGTCGCATAATCATGAGCGCTTGGGCCGACGCTGACGTTCATGTCAGACAGAAAAGTTAGGAAAGCACCAGCACCTTCATTGAAAGTGCATGTAGCTACATAAGATGCAAATTCAACAATTTGTCTGCTGCCAGATAATTTTTTCGGTGCAAGTCGTTCCAAACACATTTAAATTGTTAATAACTCTAGCATTTTTGTCGACACATTTGTTAAATACTTTCTTTGTGTAATTTGCATGGCTAATTATACCGTATAGTTGCTTTTTGTGTTAGAGTTTGTTAAGGTAAGTAATACAATATTGTATTTTATTGCGCTATAATTTTAAGACATATTTTTGCAATGTTAAACAATTAAGTAGACACAAAAAAATATCGATTTTTCGAAAGTGAAAACCCTTACCCGCCCTTAAAGAAGAAGCCCAAGAAACTCTCCCTCTCGCGAAAAGTACATGACGATCACCACTAATTATCTCACGCACAGCATCACTTAGGTGACACCTCGGTGACCAGTGTTTTTGGTGGGTCTGTCCTAGGATCATCGTTGAGATTTGTGCGTTCACATTTAAGTTTAGAATACCAGCGAAAAATTGTCGACTGATATGGTACTTCATTACCAAAAACAGCAACCAACTCGGTACCAAAATATTAAAAAAAAAGTACACAATTCGAGTTTTGAATTCGACATTCTTTCCAAAATGGAAATAAAGAGCAGAACTTTTAAATCAAAGTTGCAATTCTAAAAGAATTCTTTTTTTTTCAGAACTTAACTTGAAACTTTTACTGAAACCCCGATTTTGAAAAAATAGAAAATTTAGAAATTAAATGGCGTTTTCCGAGATTTTATAGAAAATGTTTATTATTTAAATTTCAGGGGTAAATTAAATATTCTGAGCAAACAATTAATATTATATGAGAAATGTGTAAATTTTGAATTTGGACGCAAATTTCCAACTTTTCTTTTTTGAAATGTGGAATTTACGAGCAAAATTTTGAGCTGTAAGATATGCAATTTGAAAAAAGGTAAAAATGTTAAATTTAAACTAAAAATTTTTGAATATTTTTTATTTTAAATCTAATCTTTTTGCCAAGTCGTTCTTCAAACACAATTTATTAATTGTTTAATATTACGTCTAGAATTTTTTCCGGAAACATTTGTTAAATACATTACTATTTGTAAATTTGGATAGCTAATTATAGTATATTGCTTTTTTGTTGATTTTTTACGTAGTAATACATTTGTTTTATTGCGCTTATCTAAACTAATTTTTTGCCAATCTTCCTACTTAGGAATATCTTTTCCTTAAAATGGATTTTTTTTTGCCTCTGTGTTTAATAGAAATACTGTTCATAACTAAAACAAAACAATTTCTCCGTCCTCATTCAGTTTACAAACCGTAAAATTGCAAAACTGTTTGTAACTTTGGATAGTTGATTACATAAAGTTATATTTCTGTTACCTTACTTTTTTATATGGTGTTTCAGACCATTTTGTTTTATTACTTTTGTATATGTGGTATTAAAGAAATTGTCTTGGCTAACTATTGACGGACCAATGTATTATTTAAATCTCTGGATATAGAAACCTCAGCTTGGATAGTAGATCAATTAATTAATGACTTCACCGGGAAATGGGCAATGCCGAACATGGAAAATATTTTTTTCTTTAGAAACTCAAACCTCAAGAAAGTACAATACCATATGACAATTTTCCAAAAAAAGCAGTTGAAATACAAATCTTGTCCCCTGAAATCATAAAGATTAAAAAACACAACAAAGGTTACTCTAACACGTTTCAATAGCCAAGCTATCATGTTCAGATGATCTCTGAAGATGATAGTTTGGCTATCGAAACGCACTAGAGCAACCTTTGTTGTGTTTTTTAATCTTTTTTGGATTCAGAGAACAAGATTTGTATTTCAATTTTGAAGATGGCCAAGGACCAGTCCGTTTCACCAAAAACGAAGCAGTTATCCAATTCCACGAGAACGAAGTCGCGGGTGACAGCTAGCAATTAATAAATTATTAATGATACATAATATTTAATAACAGTATTAAATAGTAACATATAATAATGATGAACTAAAGAAAAAATAATGATAAATTATCAAATAGATAAAACATTTTCTAATATTTTAACATATTGCTCTTTAAATAAATAGATAAAGAAAGACTCAACCCATCGCCAAAAAAGCAAAGATTAGCAACATATTTTGGTTACATTTTACTAATTACTACCTCAGATATAGAGACACCTAAACGTGCTAGCAGAGTCATAACATTTATTAAAGAAAAATATCGAGAAAGAAATAAGAAAATTCAGTGATTGCAAAAAAAGAGTTTTACACTTGAAAAATCGCAATCAATGTTTAGAGAACTTGGTTAAATATATGCAAGACAAAAGCACCTTGAATGTTGATGCAGGAGAGGCACTGTTGGGAATAATTTGTTAATGTCTAACTAATTTACCACTTGTTACGAGAATTTCTCTCACATATCTGCCAATCGCAATAACTACTAATATTCTACTATATTCAGTTTTAACTGACTTTTGAAAGTATAGTGGCCACTAAATAGCACAGATTAAGATTCAGCCCCCTATGTTGGGCAGAGGGATTGAGCAAGTCCACATTCTTGTGAAAAACCACGCAAGTAATGGCGTTTCTTGTAGATAGTGTTTCCTTTCAACAAACATGCACTTAGGTATTTAAGTTTAGAACATTTGTTTCTGTTTTAGTGGCGCAACCCCCCAAATATTAAAAAAAAACGTTTTAATGATCACGATGGATCCCTCTAAAAATCCAAAATCATTAATTATTTAAAAATAACTTGTTTAGGTTACTATACTTGATAAAAGAATGATTTTTTATAACTGGTCTTATTTTTTGAACATATTGCGAGCCTCCTTATATATGATCACGACCCTCTGGAGGTCGCGACTCACATTTCATTCACCTTGTTTCAATCATTTTTCAGAAAAAAACAAAAGAATTAAAATGACTTACTCTACTTTTATGAGTCTTTCTTATCACATAGAGTGCTCAGTTCTCTCCAATATTTATCTAATTGTTGCACAAAATCTCACTCTATCTCACGTTAAGGCTATGCTTGACAGAAAATTGAAGAGGAGCAGAGCATACCAATAAGAGATAAATAGCTTTATTTTTACACTGCATTTTGTATTCCCCCCAAGATATAAGGGTATGTGCAAAAAACTTGGAAAAAGTTCTTGCCCGCTCCTTCATCTTTGAAGGCTTGGTATAGAAATTTACAGAAAGGATTTACTGAACAGGACTTTGATGCGATTTCTCACCGAACCTTAGTGATACTACCAATGTGAATATTGTTCTGGATTAACTGACTATTCGCAAACATAGACCTTATAACCGTAATGGTATGTGAATGGCATTGATCTAGGCACCATAAAAAAAGTCGATAACGATAATTGTCCTCTTTCGACAAATGCTTTAGTCTTCAGTAATTATGGAAGTGTCGCTTAACAACAATTTGAAGATCCCTATAGCCTACTTTTTAATAAATTTATTGAGTTGAGAAGACCATGCAAATTTGCTTGCTGAAGCATTTCATGCCCTATAAGATGCTGGAGCAAATATTTTTCTGTCACTTTTGATGGGGTGCAAACAAATATTTCTATGTGCAAGCACTTTGGTGCAAATTTTGAATACGGTAAAAACTTTAAACCATATTTTACAAACCCTGTAAAAAAGAAGCCTTGTTATGTTTTTTTTTATTTTTGCCACATAATCAAATTAATTCGCAATTATCCAGGCGATCACAATTGATGGCAAAATTATAGTGGAAACATTTTACCATTTTTTTTTGAATTACAGGAGAAGGAAGGATTGCGTTTAGCAAATAAAATAAAAATAAACATGTTTTCTACAAAAACAGTAAAATGAACGTTCGCATTCCAATACAGACTTTGTGCAAAAGCATTGCCGATACCCCCACTACGTGTCTATATAGAGGACGAAAATATAAAGCAACCTTATTAAATAGCGCCCCTACTGCAGAATTTTGTTTGAATTTCAGTAATACGGAAGACATATTAAATTGTAAAAATAGATTTTGTAAGAATGCCTTCTGGCGATAGAGACGTATGACAAATTGAAATCGCATTTACAGATTTTCGAGAAATATATAACAACACTGACTGACGGTTTTCTTGGAATGAATATTATTTTGAGAAACAGTTTTTCTTTTTCCGATAGGTTAAAACTAACGAGACAAAACATGTTCTGACTTACAAGTTGTCACAAGATTTTCGGAAACATTTTTCAGTGCTATGCGCCAAAGAGGAGGGTTAAAGAACAATCCAAATGATGTTCAATTAAAAAGCGTCTAGAAAAGATTAATGATACGACACGAATTAAAAGAATTTCAGAATGGCAACTGTGCTTTTGATGACAATGATATTTTAAATGTTTCTTCTGATACTAAATTCTTAAATATCTCATGGTTGCATATAAAATTATCAATGAGCAGTAATGCTCAAAATCCGATATCTAGTTATAACCACACTCACACACCAGGCACAGATGGTATGTCATACTGGTATGGGAGAATATCGCATCAGGGGGTCTCCAAACTTTCTAGCCTTAGGGTTATGCTGAATGCATCAGTAAGTTCCCTGGGTCAAAATCGTTTTAATTATCCGGATAGCTGATGGTCAAAAGCGAAAATACGTAGTGCCCTCTATACTCCATTTAAACGCCAACAGATGGCGACAGTGGTACTTTAGAAAGCCCAGTTAGTGTTGCCAGATTAGTAGTCGAATTTTTGTTATTCTTTCATGATATACTGGGATGGGAATTATATCTAGGACGTCGTTAAAAAAATATGACAGCCTCAAGGGTAAGATTTTACTTGAAAATGATTGATTAATTGCCATGAAACGAGTCAAACTTTTTGAGCGAATTTTCTTTTTTTGGGCTATCAAACACTTTCAGATGCACTCATTAGGGCAATTTTTACAAGTGGACTGGAATTACAGTGACTCACAGCTTAAATGATGCAGTGAGCATACAACAGATAAAACTACTGGCACAAACATACAGAAAGTACTAAACACAATGAGTTTCTAATAGTTATAAATCTTTGCAAATATAGTTCAAACTTTATTGTATGTCAAGCTCTAAAAGTAATGTACCTGACAAAAAAATGCAAACAAATGGATGCGCCTATAAAATGGAGCTCACAGCTAAAATGATGCAGTCATTATACTAACCATAAAATGCCATAAATTTGTACTTTATTATTAATCTAAAGGTCCTCTCTTTGTTAACAATTATTGCCTGTAATCTTTTAGGCATTGTCTCTACTAAGATTTAAGTGTATTGAGAAGGGATTGCCTTTCGTTCTTCAATGATCATCTTTAGCTCATTTTTATTGTTTACGTTATGTTTAGCGCCTTTTTTGTTTTATATTGACCATACATTTTCTATTATATTAACATTAGATGATAGTGGTGGTGTATTAAAACACGCCAGATAATTTTGAAATAACCATTCTCGTACAGCACACTCTGAAAGCTTTGGGTTGTTGTCGTAAAAAATTGAAAATTCTGTTGAATGTTTAATTTTTCAGCACTATATTGTACGAACTGTTTTAAAATATTGAAGCAGTAATACAAACCCATTATACCGTCACTCAAGTGTATTTTGCCAACCCTGACAAAAGACATACAACCCCAAAGCATCACGGGTTGACCATCCTATGAAACTGAAAATTTCAAGTTCTTAAATTTTAATCCTTCTTTAGGTTTTCTCTTAAAATTATCTTTACATCGGATGAAAAAAGATTAAATTTTGTTTTATGCACCCAATAATACTGACTTCATATAGATGATTCATTTATTAAGATGCTTCTGAGTGAATTCCATTCTTAGCTTTCTTTTGAGGGGTATATTCCGAGATGTATTCCCGTGTAAATTAACTCCCCTTAAAACAGGTCGTATTTTTTTTGTGCAACATTGTTTTTTGATGTCTTATGAACTTCTATTGTTAACTTTGAGGCACTTAATTTGGGGTTTTTGGTGCTTGTTCTTACATCTGCTCCTTGTCGTATTGAGAAAACATTTTGTTATAAGCTTTTGTTAATTTATTTAAGGTCCTATTTTGTTTTAGTCTAAGGTTTTATAATATCTTAAACGATTCCCTGACCTTTTTGACCATTTACGCAATTTTCTATAGTTGTCACCATTATTAAAATGGTTAATCATCATTTGTGACTTCTCAGTTGTGGTATGACGGTCCGCACAGCTATTTGTGTATGTTTTACAAACATTTGGCATAAATAATATGGCACAAAATTAAGATTTACTATTATAAACATCTAATAATTAGCTAAATTGGAAAAATCTTCCGTAATTCTTATGATATGGGCAAGTGCTGCAGCCTGCATCTTTTAAGCTGTGATGCTGAATTTACCGGTTTCTTCAAATTTTTATTTATATTTTGGTTGTTGTCAGCATTGTATTCATATTATTCTAGGGGTAAATTATATAAACATACCCCTATTTACTACAACCAGTATTTCCCCCAGTTTTCATTTACCTATTTTTATATGCTCTTTTATAATAAAATATTTATCATTTAAGCTGTGAGTCACTGGGGTTATTATGTTTAAATAAAATTAATTTTTCGCCCATCATACTTCTCATTAAGCTCTATCAAATAAATAAAACTGAGTTATTAAATATTATCCTGTGTTTTTTTTAGGAACTTATTTGTCATTAGCTATCGCGGTCGGGATCGGTGACATGAGCGGTCTAGTTTTGGACCGCAGGCCGTAAGTTTGAAGACCCCTAGCCTAACTATTTAATGGAAAATAAATTGTATTGTTTGGCATTTTAATTAATTGTAATTTTATACACATGGAACTAACACAAAAATAATTGTTTTTTCTGGGTTTTGTAATCTAGCCGGGTAGATAAAACGGGAAGCGTCAGTTCCGTCCGGATTTCGCATTTCTACGGCAATTGCGTCCCATACCACTACCTGAACCACCGTCAGTTGCGTCACAGCACGAAAGCTAGCTTACGTCAATTGCGTCCGGGTGCGCAAAGCCAGGTCTACCCACAACGTTTTACTTTAACAAATATTGAAATACTAGTGTCTACAAAATCGTTTTATTTCAATCATACATAAATAATTATGCACGTAAAAAATACAACAAGAAAATACATATTTATGCATTACAAAAAAAATACTAAATAGGCAGGAATTTATATGAAACTATTCCTACAAATTCAAATATAGTTAAGCCTTTATTTAATAAATCGTTCATTGCCTCACGTAAAAAAATTTCTTCATCGGCTACGAATTTTGATTTTTTCGTATTGCTTCTTAATTGCATATACTTTGAATTCCTTTTAAAACTTCAATAACGGTAAAAATGTTTGGATGTGGAGCATTATATTGTCTATTTAACTTCGCATGAAACGACACACAGCCGTTGGTTGTTCTGTTTGTCGAATTTAAAATTTCTGCCCAAATTGAAGGAGGAAAAATTGCATCCTCAGACGGATACGTTTCTAACAGGTAATCGCAAAATTGTGTAGCTTTCTCATCTGCAGGGAGAATAGCCATAATATAATCCATAAAAAGTCCAGACATGGATTTAACAAATGGAAGGCCAAAGAAGCATTTCGAAAAATTTCCCATCTCTTTTTTGCTGCGCTATTCCTTTGAAAGCCCAAGGAACTGAATTTTTTCTGTATCAGCTTTGCCCCAAATGGAAACGACATCCCCTGATACTTGTTTTTAAGAGAACTGATTGAGCCGCCATATGGATCGATCTCCATAAATACTTTTTCTGGCGGCGAAAATGCAAGACCTTCCTTTAAACAGCTGTTCACCAAATAATGAAAGCATTTTATATAAGTTTCTGTAGTTTTGTTGGGAAGTACAAAATATACAAGCGGCACATAGGAATAGCAGGTACATGGCGTGGAAAGTAAAGACCTGGTAGAAGTAATTTGGGCAACTGTTAAAGTTGCCATCCACATAAATTTTATTTTCACGACACAACACTTGCAAGTTTTTCTTCGTTAAGAATCCCAAAATATTATTCTCTTTGTCATTCACTATCACAATATTTTCACCACTATTTGCTTTATAAATCTCCACCCATTTATTAACAAAATATGTGACAATGTTCGCAATTAACTTTCGACAATTTGTTATCTGTATCAACTGGTTTTCTTGCAAAAATGCAAATCAGGCGACGACTTTGTCGTGGCCCTCAAAGACAAAATACTACTCAACAACTATTTTATTATTTGGATGTTTTCATCTTTCATGGATATCGATATTTTGTATCTAAATAATGTTTTTTTTTCCTCTATTACTCTCGATTGCAACTGTTCGCGTATTTGATCTGTCGCATTATACATATAGCGATGTCAAAATGTTCATGTTGAGTGACACCCTCAAAAGGGGTTTAAATTATGATTTGAGCATATTTTTCGTTTTATTTCTCTGTATTTTAAAATTAATGAAATAATAACTGAAACAATTCATTCGTCCTAACTTGTGACAGATTTTGATTTTAGTTATCATTAGAAGTTTTATGTCTGGTATTTAAGATGATGCGAGAAAAGGCTAATTTAATTAAAATGTACGAAAAAGAATAAAAATAACGAAGCGATGTAAAATGTAACCTAGAGCAGACACAACTGCATCAAGGCAATTCATAAAATATGCACAAATGTAATGCATATGAAATTATCATCAACAAACCAACGAAAGGTTATTCAGTTAATAAAGTAAATTCACATGGAAGTTGACAAAACTTTTTTAGAGGTATACTTAAAATAGCAACACTTGGTTATGTTTCACGAAAACATTTGATTTGATTGGAGATCAATTTGTTATGAAAGACAAAATGTGCCATGTAAGAAAACCAATTCTCTTATACATATTATATACAGGGTGTTTCAGTTAAAACTTTCTACCTGGAAAGTATCAAAATTAAAAACAAAAAACTAAAAAAAAACAAAAAAAATATAATTTTTTTCGAGGGCACTGGCGTAAGTTTTGATACCTTGGAAGTTTAGTTCCTCAGAATGAAAGTAAGGCATTTTACTAAATATATAATTTGGTTTCTCTTCGCTTTCATATACAGGGTGAGTCAGAAAAGATGGCCCAACACTAAACTAAAGATACTAGACCCCAAAATATTACGATTGAGCTCAACGTGCCTTATACCAATGTCGCTGGTTTAAGACGGGGTTCAAAGTTTAAATTTTATTTTGAAATTTCTCAATAATTGGAAAAGTTTTGATAGTATAAATCTGAAAATCAGGAGTTTTATGTTTTTGATGTAAGAATTACCAATTTTAAACTTATTTTGACGTTACTCTTAGAGGGTGCTAGTTTCGCTGACTGATTTGCATAAAATAAAACATATTTTTTTTATTTCCTGGGTTATGCTTAAAAAAAGTCAAGAATCAAAAAGAACGTTCAATTCTACAAAAAAAGATACTCCTAGTAAGATCATCTAAACCTATCGGTTTTCAAGTTATTTGCATTTAGAAGATTCAATGTATTTTGCTATGGTATTTTTAGGCGCTAATATTGCTATTTTTTCTAAATAGGCTTGTGTCAACATTTGTCAAATTTACGCATTAAATTATTTGAATGTGCCGCGTGCATACTTATTTGTGCCAGAGGGCAAGCTTGTAATCAAAAAATGCCACGACATAATCATTTTTCTAACAGTGAGATGCATGATATGATTTGTATTTTTGTTCCGGCAAAGTTTGATGAACATGAGGCGGCTAGAAGATATCTACCGTTATATCCAAATAGAAGAGAACCGAATCGCAAACTTTTCCAAAATCTTTACAACTTCTTAGGCGAAACCGGATCTTTTCGCCCAAAAAGTATCCTTGATTTTCCAAAAATTATTGCAGTGGACGAAAAAGAAATTTTAATTCGGGTTTCCGAGTATCCAGCTGTGAGTACTCGTGGGTTAGGTGTGGCAACGGGTCAATCAGCCATTTGTAGAATTTTGAAAAAATAAAAGCTCGATCCATATCATTAGATTCCAGTTCAGCAGTTATTACCTCAAGATTTAGCAGTTTGGCTACGATATGCTCAGTTTCTACAAAACATGCAAATGGAAAATCCAGATTTTCTTAATAACATTTTATTTACCGATGAGGGGACATTTACCAGACGGTGACTTTTTAATTGTAGGAACAATAATTTGTGGTATTCCGAGAATCCACATGCTGTGAAAGAAAAACATTTTCAGCATGAGTTTAAGGTGTGCGGTGTAATTTCTAATTTTGCCTCTGGACCCTTTGAATTATCATCCAATCTAACTGGACCTCGTTACTTAAACTGTCTTCAACGTCATGTAAACGAACTTCTAGAAGATGTACCTTTCGCATTAAGAGAAAACATGTGGTTTATGCAAGATGGAGCGCCACCACATTTTGCCGTGCCATTACGTCGTTATTTAAATGAGCAATTTTCTTCATAGGTGGATTGGCTGTAGAAGTGAATTTGCTTGGTTACCGAGAAGTCCATGTATGGTCAGATTTAAAGGATTTAGTATATCAAGAAGAAATTAATTCTTATCAGGAGTTGCGGCAGAGAATACAAGAAGTCGTAGGTAAATACATTTAAAAATAGTAGGGAAGATTTATTAACATTCAGAGAAACTTAAGAAAGTGCATTTTAAAATGTGTTGAGGTAGGAGGTGGACACTTCCAACATTTGTTTTGAAGTTTAACATTAACATTGTTACTAATAAAATTGTTACTGGTATTTACTTTTGCTTTGATTGTTCCTCTGCAAATTCGAATTTTTTTGCACTAAAAATAATCAACATGCACGCACAACACCCAAATAATTTAATATGTAAATTTGACAAATGTTGACACAGGCCTACTTAGAAGAAATAGCAATATTAGCGCCTAATCATAACAAAATACATTGAACCTTTTAAATGCAAATAACTTAAAAACCCATAAATTTAGATGATCTAACTAATAGTACCTTTCCCCTGTATAATTGAACGTTCTCTTAGATTCTCGACTTTTTTTAAGCGTAGCTCAACATAAAAAAGATATCTTTTATTTTACGTAAATCAGACAGCAAAACTAGCGCCTTCTGGGAATAACGTCAAAATAAGTTTAAAATTCGTAATTCTCACACCAAAAAACATAAAACCTTCGCTTTTCAGATTTATACTATTAAAATTTTCCCCATTATTGGGAAATTTCAAAATAAAATTTAAACTTTGAACGCCCTGTATCTGTATCTCTTAAACCAGCGACATTGATATAAGGAATGTTGAGTTTATTCGTAATATTTTGAGGTCTAGTATCTCCAGTTTAGTGTTGGCCCATTATTTTTGTCTCAGCCTATATATTACTAATATTATAAAGGAAGAACTTTTGATCGACTAAAAAATATAGTCATCAATGTAACTACTAAAGTCAGAAATATGAAATTTGGACAGAAAATTTCCTTCGTGGTTTAGATGAGTGATAAAAAAGGATTTTTAAAAAATCTTTCTCTAAGGGGGGTGAAATACGATTTTAAAATTAATATGGACCGGGGTTAATAATGCATTTTAAAACCTAAACTTTTGTGTAAAAAATCTTCACAGAACAAAGTTAGTAATGGGTTTTATTAACTAAAGTGTTTTACGAAATAATCTATGAAAGAAAGAATTGATTTCAATAATTCAAATTCTAAGAGGGTAATAAAGGGTATCAAAATTTGGTAAGAAAATCATATAACAGTGTAAAATTTTGTGTAAAGAAGATGTGAAATAAATAATTGAGCATATACTTGACGGATTTTAACATTTAACATCTAAATTATGCAAAGGGTATCAAAGTTTAAATGCCAAAAATTTAAAAAAACATATGATTGCCAAAGCTGTATATAAATAATCTTTGAAAGAAATATAAACAAATATTTGAAATCAAAAAAATTAAGAAATTAATTTATAACCCAATATTTTATGAAAGAAATCACCAATCACCAAATACCTACTTGCTTGATTTTAAAAATTCAAACCTGAAGAGACTGAAAAAGTTTATTTGATATAATATTGAAAAAATTAAAAAAATTTTTTTAAGCTAAACCTTAGCCCACTTGCTCAATATTTATCTTTTCAAATCATCGTAGGTAAAAAATTTCATTTTTTTATTTTCAGAAATGACGGTTTTTTTCATAGAATCTTTTATTTATAACACTAGTGCACATACATGAAAAATAAAACGCGTCACAGAAATTTTTTTTTTTTTTTAGTTTTTATAAAAGTGACCTCCGTCGTACCGTGGCCCATTTCATTTGCTATTCTGATTGTGATTTTGTAAATTGGGTTGGCGGAATATGAAGTGTTATAAATGTTATATAAATTAAAATTTTTAAGGATAAGAAAAGCTTATTGCAGGTTTACACAATATTTGTTGATGTTTGGTGTCCAGAAATAAAATTAGATAAAATATCGCTTTTAAAATAGTACTGTTTAGTAAAATTTTTCCTAATTGTATGTTAGCCTTTAGACTTCGAGGTTAGCGAATGCTGAAAATTAATACATTTTTAACCCATTACAAAATATTACAAAGAATGTAGTAGGTATACTCAAATATACTAAAATAAAATCCTCCGAAAAAAAAAACACACGACAAAAATTTATTTGTCGCATTTTATACAAGTAAATCCCACAGGTACATTGTAGGTCTAGAGATTGTCATCCGGGTCAAGCCGAGGCAGACCGCTAGTATAATAATGAAATCTTAACTTTACTTCCGAACAAACATTTCCAAGCATTTAAAGTGTTATCTCCATAAAAAAAGTTGTTTTGATTTTACGTTTAACTGTCAATACAAAAATTTCATGTTCTATCTGTTCAACCTTTTTTTACCCATTTTATGTAATAATGTAATGATTTTGATGGAACGGACTGGTCCTTGGTTATGTTCAAAAATTGAAACACAGAACTTGTCCCCTGAAACCAAGAAAAATTAAAAAACACAACAAAGGTTGCTCTAACGCGTTTCGACAGCCAATCTGTTATCTTCAGAGAGAAACTAACATCTAATCTTAAAATTAACCCTTATATACTAAGAATATTCACTTCGTGCGTGATCGGCCGCACCCGAACGCGCATCCAATCATACACGTCGTTATGTCACAATTTCTTATCTATCAACCTTAATTATTTTTAACAGAGATGAATGGCCTAAAGGTCCAGCGCAACCATTCATAAGGTTGTTTCCAGCCTTATGGATGGCTAAGCTCTCACATGCATTTAACATAATTCTTATTAACTACTCTTAACAATTTAATATTATTATTTATCCTATGATCTAATTCAAAAGCATGTCGAGCCACACTTGACTTCTCAGTTCTTCCGTACCTCAAATGAGCCAAATGTTCTTTCAGTCGGATTTTAAGAGATCGGCTAGTTTGTCCGACATACTTTTGAGGATAATCCCTACATGAAATTTGGTAAATACCAGACTTATCTGTTTGCTCTACTTTATCTTTTAAACTAGCCAAAAGCGAATTTAATTTTCCGTTAGAAGTATAAATAACTTTAAAACCCTGATTTCATAAAATTCCACCCAAACCTTGCGTGAGCGAAATTTAAATTTAAAAATTTAAAAATTTAAATGTGAATTGGTGAATACTACAACTTTCCGAGCTGATAAAAACTTTAAATTCGTCTCACTTCCATTTGAACCGTCGCTCACGCAAGGTTTGGGTAAAATTTTACGAAATCAGGGTTTTAGAGTTATTTATACTTCTAACGGAAAATTAAATTCGCTTTTGGGTAGTTTAAAAGATAAAGTAGAGCAAACAGATAAGTCTGGTATTTACCAAATTTCATGTAGGGATTATCCTCAAAAGTATGTCGGACAAACTAGACGATCTCTTAAAATCCGACTGAAAGAACATTTGGCTCATTTGAGGTACGGAAGAACTGAGAAGTCAAGTGTGGCTCAACATGCTTTTGAATTAGATCATAGGATAAATAATAATATTAAATTGTTAAGAGTAGTTAATAAGAATTATATGTTAAAAATGCATGTGAGAGCTTAGCCATCCATAAGGCTGGAAACAACCTTATGAATGGTTGCGCTGGACCTTTAGGCCATTCATCTCTGTTAAAAATAGTTAAGGTTGATAGATAAGAAATTGTGACACAACGACGTGTATGATTTAATGCGCGTTCGGGTGCGGCCGATCACGCACGAAGTGAATATTCTTAGTATATAAGGGTTAATTTTAAGATTAGATGTTAGTTTCTCTCTGAAGATGACAGCTTGGCTGTCGAAACGCGTTAGAGCAACCTTTGTTGTGTTTTTTTAATTTTTCTTGGTTTCAGGGGACAAGTTCTGTGTTTCAATTTATGTAATGATTTATTAATTTTGTGTACAATTCTCTTTGAATTTCTTTTTAATGATTATTTTTACATTAGTCCATAATATCGTGTGAACCGGTCTTTTTTCAAGGGGGAGTAGCCTAACAATATTTGTTGGATGAACAGGGCATAGTTTGTTCTATAATAATACCCAACTCTGCACGGCCGGCCGCATAGTTTTTTAAAAATTGTCAGCCTGACAAAAACACTTTGTATCAATACATCCTGGATAAGTGGATAAATTTTTGGGAAGCTCGATCGGTTGCAAACACAACATAAATGGGTCGTACGTAATGAGGGTAATCAGGTAGCAGATCTGGGGCACATCTCAATGAAACCAAATTTGAACCTCAGGAAGCTTCATTCTCAGGAATTTCTGTACTTAGTTGCCGACTGAATCTTAAAAACTTATAAATATCACCCATGTAGAATTAATTTGGTAAAAGAAATCAATGAAAACAATCCTTATCGTCGCTAGCAGTTTTGTGGAAAATGAGTAACCGTGCTAATTGAGCACATTTTACCTATTACTAATAACATTCAAGGATAAAATTTTTGTGAACATTTGAAATTTATAAACATTACCATTCGTCACAATTGTAAATTAAGAACGAATACTTACTAGCATATCGTAATAGATACATGTTTAAGAAATGCCTTGGATAACAATTTCGTTTAGAGTCGATATCCAAATGATGCTGTACGTGTCTTGGAGAGAAAGGTCCAATTCTCGATCATGGGAATATCCATTGGCGATTTTTAAATAACGGTCTGATTTCCTAGGTCGATTTAGCCGTATGGTATGGTTTGCATTATGAATTTTTGGATCAGTTTTAACAAAAGTTTATAAAGCGACTAATTGTATTTTATATTCCAACTATGCATAAAACTGTAAACAAATGACATTAAAAATCATTCGCTCCAAATATAGAGTTGATTTTCAATGGTTGCTTCTTTAGGTTATCCAGGTTTATTTTACTCGTCAAATTTTGATTTAAGCTGCTGATAGAAAGTTACATTTTCAAATGAACTGGAGTCACGTTCGGTTGCTGGGATAAACCAAGAATACGGCTGACGACTTTTAATTTGTTGATATTGTCGACAGACGTCAAATAAATCGACAAAGTTGGTGTATTTCTTGGGCACAAAGTTTCTGAATTAAGTAACGGCCCAATAAATGAACTCGATGCGTTTTAATAAATGCGGACCGATTTGTGCTTTAACGAGCGATAGATTTGAAATGGACGAATTTAGGGTGAAATATAAATGAAGAAAAAAATACAAGTTGAACACTATAATATCAAACTGTTTCTTTATGATAAAATCTCTTTTATGTCCACATTGTTAGCTATTATTAAGATTGTTTTGGTAAATTAGTCATTGGACGGAGTGGACCTAATTCTAGGGTAACGCAAGGTTAAAGGTTATGACAATTAAGTGGAATGAGTCGGATAAGCAACCCAGGAAGACGGAGTAATATTTGAGACTACGATTGCAATCTGGCCTTTCAACGCTAGACCGTCGCATTAAAATAATTAGAGAACAATTAAAATTAATGAACACGTCCCAGAAACACCGCTGTATGAGATAGTTTAAGCCCTATGTCCTAATATTACTCTCCAAGGTAATGAACGCCAACTTAAACCACTTGTTACCTTCTTTAGAGCTGCAAGTTTACACTTAAATTATTTTTAAAATTTATTATTTAATTGCACAACAATAATGCCTAAGGGTGTGCTTTAAGAAAGGTTATGTTACAATAAATTTATAAATTATCTGCTTGACAAATTTTCACCAATGTAATGGACAGAATTAATCAAAAGTAATATGGTGAAAGTAGATATTACGAAATTTCATCGTTTATATGAATGTCTTTATTAAATCAAACATATTTTGATAAAAATTTCCATTGTATATGATTATAAAGGCATCCGCGCCTAGAATTAAAAAAAATATATACTTCTTCCGGGATTCGACTACGTCAAGGAACGATTAAAATTATTCTGTGTTTTGCACAACCTCAAGATAAATTTTTAAGTTTGTGACTTAAATTTTTAGAAAAATGTTCAGAATTTGAGGTTTTTCCATGTAATGTCGCGTTTTCTCTAAAAATTGTTAACGTGTAACAGTATCGACTTGCTTCATAAGTTTTAGAATCTTTCAAGCCTTAAGCTGCATTTGCATACCACGATCTATGCAGAGCGGATTAAAATTCAAAAAACCTGGGTAAAAATGGAAAAAGATAAATATTTTCTATGAATTTGTAACAATATCTAAAAAAAGCCGCCCTCTTATACCTGGTGTAATAACATGGTGCAAAGAAAGCGAGCGTTGTTTAAAACTGTGCTTAACAACAATCCAAAACATTTTTCATAAAGGTACAAATAATTTGTTGTATATTGTGGTGATTTCATTTGTCAAAAATAAAATTTATTTTTATATAGAATACTATGGTATTTTGCACACCGTAAGTTAAGTTTACATTTAATAATATAAAGTATACATTAAATTTATAACAATGTAACATTTGTGTTAAGTAAAAGTATTTTCTTTCGCAATGTTTCGTTTTGAAATCTTTAACAGATTATTTTGAGGATCTCATTAAATGTATTTCCAATAAAATTAGTTGCCCAAAGCTAGCCAGACAATTTTTTTGTTCAAAAAAAAAGAGGAAGGCTTCGAACTAGCAAAATATTCCATTTGTTTGGAAAGCTTGAAGATTGAAGTCTACGAAACAGGCAGGTGAACTTGGATAATTTTATTCAAATAATTTATTAAAATTAATATACAGGGTGGGCCACTCTAAACGCTACGGCCTCTAGGAGCTGAGGGGTAACATATTTTAAAAAACAAACGTAGTATATAAATATATGACGCTAGGGTATGCTAAAAATATTTTTAAATATACAAGGTGTTTCACAAAATTGCTACATATCAAAGTTGTGATATTTTAAATGAGACACTATGTTTTTCCTTTCATTTTTAAATTCAGTGCAAAAAATAACGTCAATTTTATCAAGATTTTCCTACCCCAAAATCTTACCCTTTTTAAGTTAATCATCTTTTTTTAAAAGAGACAAGTTTTTCAAAGTGTTAATTTTTCTCCTGAAAGTGAAAAATTTTGACAGTGGCGTCTTTAAATTTTTATTTGGCATACCTCTTGCTAGAAAATGCAGTTGGAGCAAATGCTTAACTTTATAACAGGATATTTTAAATTTACCGAAACATTTACTTGAAGTTCAGACTTAAATTTCTTTGTAAATTTAAATAGGACACCCAGTATATTTTCATTTGAGATACTAGAAAACTTAATTAGCTTTCAGATGGTATGCATTTCTTATACTTAGGTTTAATGGTTTCGGAGATAAAATCCATTTTTGATGAATTATGCTGCTTTTAATCCGATATCCAAGATAACATAACATTTGATCATAGTTGGCGAACGTCAGTGAACTGACGAAATTCTTATAGTAAGTGAAATTGCATTTCCTTAATTCTTTATTAAGTTAGTAGTTGAATTTGCTATTCTACTGACGAAAAGGTCAACATGATTTTGACAGTAGGTGAATGTTACGAAAACTGTTTATTAGCATGCAGAGTATACGCTCAGAAATTTCCAGATAAAAAACACCCAGATAAAAGCGTCTTTCAAAGACTTTTAGCAAGATTTCGTGAATCAGGTACCACTGCTTATGAAACCTCTAAAATGTCGAAACTTATTACGGAAAATAAAGAAAATGAGTTCCTTTTAATGCAGTTAATTACTGAAAACCCCAATAAAAGTACCATAGTTTTTGAAAAAGAAACAACGATAAGCAGAACAATTATACGAAGAATACTTACGAAACATTAATATCTTCCATATTACTATGAAATGCACCAACATATGTATGAAAAAAATTTTGAAAGACGTTTGGAATTCTGTGTATGGTTTCTTGAGAAAGTTGGAGAAGAAACTGCCTTCTATGGTTCTATTTTATTCACAAATGAATGCACGTTCCATAATACCTGCCTAGTTAATCGTCACAATTTTAATTATTATAACACTGAGAATTCACATTTATTTTGCAGTCAGCATTATCAAAACCGTTGAAGCGTTAATGTATTTGGTGAAGTTATTGCCAATAACGTCGTTGGGCTTTACTTTCTTGATGGCTTCTTAAATGAACATGTTTTTTAAGTTTTCTAGAAACACATTTCTGGATTATACTAAAAGATGTACCCTTAAATACAAGGCAAAAAATGTGGATTCGGTTAGACTGGGCTCCTGCTCTTTTTGACAATTCCGTAAGAGAATATTTGAATAGAAAATTTCAAAATAAATGAATCGGTAAAGGCGGTCCCCATAGCTGGCCACCCAGATCGCCAGACCTAACCCCAATGGACTTTTTCCTATGGGGGTATGTAAAAACCATTGTATAGAATGTTTCCCCTACAACCCCAGAGAACATGAAAAATCGAATACGAAATGCTTTTGAAAGAATTGACGAAAGTATTTTAACAAATGTTTAAAACTCTTTTGAGAAAATAATAAGACTATGTAGAATAAAATGCCTCTTACATTAAACATTTGTTAGGGTGGAACATTGTTCTTCATTTGTGTTGGATATTTGTTTTGCAATTTCATTAAATACTAACCTAAGTATGTAGTTGTCTTTTTTTAATAAAACTATTTGTAAATTAAGCTAGGTCAGAATAAAACAAATAAAATTACCTTACATGAGTTACTATAGCTTCTTTTTGGATAATGATGAGAAAGAGTACAATTCGTGAAAATAGTTATATCACTTGAATTACTAAAATTAGGCATAGAAAACATGCATACCAACTTAAAGATAATTAAATATGTCAATATTTAGGTTAAAAAAAAATACTAAGTGTTCCATTTAAATTCACAAAGAAAACGACGTCTGAAGTTTAAGTAAATATGATAACGAAGGCTTCCACGGCCAGAGTTAGTACAGGATATACTTCTTTCGGGATTGGACCATGTCAAAGAACTACTAAGTGTTCGACGTTTCACCCACCATCGTAGGGGGCTTCTTCAGGAACAAAGAAATAAAATACAAGGAAATATACAAAAATAAAAAAAGGGGTCAATTTCAAAGCATCAGAGCACGGTAGCTCAGTATGTCCACCAAACCAGAGGTGAAACTCTTCTGAATTGAGAATTTGGTACAAAGGATAAGAAAATTTAGACGGGAGAGCACAGTAACTCAGTATATCCACCATACCAGAGGTGAAACTCTTCTGAGACGTTCCGGTGAATTTGGAACATCTTGCATAAACTTTGAAACTTTTTCAAACCGATTTTTTTGGTAAATTGTATGCCAAATAAAAATTTGAAGACGCCACTGTCAAAATTATTTACTTTAGGACATAAAATATTTGTTTTTGAAAACCTTGTATTTTTAAAAATAAAGTGGATTATCTCAAAAAGGATAAGATTAAGGTTAAAAAAGCCCTATAAAAATTAACTTTATTTTCGGCGCTAAATATAAAAATTAAAAAAATCACAACTTAGTTATGTAACTATTTTCAGGAACACTCTGTATATTTGAAAATATTTTTAACATGTAGAATACCAGCAACTCATGTTTAAACATATTGTTTACTTTTTAAAATATGTTATCTTATAGCTCCTAAAGGCCGTAGCGTTCAGCCTGTATAGGGTGCTTATTTTTTTGACCCTCTCATTAGAATTTCCCAATGAATAATCAGTCAGTTTTTAAGAGGATTATATTAAGGTTGCTAGTTTATATTGTAGGTTTATAAAATTAAAAGTTTGTTACGAAATTATATATTGGATATATGAAATTACTGAAAGACCCAACAGCTTTAGGTTGTATAAAGTGATTACCGAAACATTTACATAACCAATTTTTATTACTTATAGTAACGGATATCAAAGGTTATATAACAGGTTTTTATAAAAGTTGTAGTAATACCAATTTATAAAATCAATAGTGATGAATACTTACAGAGGTGTTCCCTGTGTTATCTATAAAACTTTCTGAACTTACAGTAACAGCAATTACCAGAATAAAATCTGAAGAGTGTTGGTGTTAAAGAATTTTTATTAGATTTAACGTTACTCTTCAAATATAAAGGCAGTCTCTTTTAAGATGCCTTTGGTAGCATATACGCCATTAAGTAATATTTGTGTCCATGTGTGCCGTTAAAAAATAAGGAAAATGAATTGGAAAAAGTGAACTGTAGTAGTAAACCTAATTTTTAATGCTGCACCAAATTTTCATTTAAGAAATAATGTTAGCATAACCAACAAATATGCTTGCAATTTTAACATTGACAAAAAAGTAAATACAAGTATTTATTTCGGTGGTCAGGTCCATAAAGAATGCAATTTCTATGGTCCATACAACAATATTGATGGAGATGATGGCACTGAAAAAAATTATAAATAATTGGTTGGTAGAACTTTGCGAAGATGATCAAAGAAAACCAAACTTTGGAGAATGAGCACACGAAAAACGAAGTAGTGAGAGGTAGTCCTAAAGTATGGGCGATTGAATTTAATATCCGACAGCGTACTTTAAAGCCTTTTTTGAAAATATAGAATAATCACATTCCAAATATAGTACCCCAGACTCCGAGAACATTGTTGGAAACGCCAAATATCATCAAAACTGAAAATCTGACTGACGGAGGTCAATACTGGCATCAAGGCCTTGAATTTTTCCTAAAAAGGTTTCCTTCGAAAATTGGAAAACTCTCAACTATTAGTATTAATGTTAATATTAATGGATTGCCTACATATGAGAGCACCAAAGACGAATTTTGGCCAATTCAGTTCAATACTCATGAAATGTTATGCGATTAACCCATGGTTGTAGGCACCTATTATGGGAAATAGAAAACCTCAAATCTTTCAGCCTTTATTAGCGCTTTTGTAAAGGAAGCGAAACACATTTTAGCAAATGGAGTTTATTCTGAAAATGGACAGACTAAATATTAAAATGAGGTGCTTCATTTGCAATTCCCCGCAAGAGCAGTTGTAAAAGGTAAATTACTTTCATTCTGTAAATTTGATAAAAAACCATGTTAATCTGTTAACAGGTGTTGCGAATTTTAATAGTCCACACGGATGTTTGAAGTGTACTACAGTAGGAGAATATTCATATATTTCACACCGCAATATTTTTCAAAGAAGTATTTGCCCAAAAAAGAAATGATGATGGATTTCGGCCTAGAATATAGGATCACACCATAAATGTTACACAAAGTTAAGAAAACTTCCTACAGATATGATTAATGCTTTTTCTGTGGCAGATGAGCTTCATTTACTTTATCTGGGGATTATGAAACATTATGAAAGGCTGAAGAGATGGAACTTTTCGTAGTTTTAGAATGAAGTGATCAGCGGATGATATGAGAATATCCAATTTGCACTATTATAAACGACATAATAAATAACAAAGAAACACACACAACATATACCTGGTGTTTTTTTTAGTTGGGAGGTTACCTGTATATGGAGAACCCTTATTATAAAGACAAACTAATTCTGTGGATAAAAGTAATTAAGGCTGAACTTTCTTTTAAAAATATTTTCAATTTTATACCATTTCCTGTTATACCGCAAATACATACCAACTTTCTTATTTTAAATGGCAACCCCCAAATGTTATTTTTTATTTAGATTTCTCATAAAAAAATAAGGTGGGTTTATGTATACATGTTTATTGCTATCTTTGATGGTTTTGAAGATATTTTAATTTTTCCGAAAAAAATGACAGAAATGAGGGTTATTTTGACTCTTTGTATCTTCGTCATTATTTGCAGAAAAAAAATAAAATTTTGGTTGGACTCATAAAATATTATGAAGACTTTAAAAATGCGATCAAGTTTAATATTTATTAAACAGGATGGCAAAAATTTTATGGTTTTTACTGTTTTTGCATTATTCAAAAAACTCTGTTTTTTCAAATGGGAATCATATGTTTTCTCATCATTTTTGGATTCTTCACATAAAAAGAAGAAAATAGTTACTCTACTTATTTTTTCAAATTTTACACCGTTATAGAGATATTTAGGATAAATATTACAATATTATTTTAAACATATACACACTATAATACGTCGGTCATCATTAAGTGAGAAAAATTAGGACTCGTCTGTAAATCATACATTGGCCCACTGATATTGATACTAATAATTTTACGTGTCAGTTTTGTGACATAGCTTAGTTTACTGATTGAAAATGGAGGCAATTCACTTTTCAAATGCCGATTACCTCGAAATGATTATTATTTTTGGCGAATGTAACAGAATTTTACAAAGAACCTGCGATACTTTTCATTAAAGATTCCCTGATAGACCAAGACCAAATGTAAGAATGTTAAAGAAACTTTTACACAATGCTGAGACAGCAGGGGCATTGGAAACAACAGTTAATAGATCCGCCAGTGTGACTGATTCTGAAGAAAATGCCCTCCTTGTTTTGGGATACTTTTCTGCCTATCCGACTGCTTCAGTCAAAGATGCATCAAGAGACGTTGGACTAACAAAATCATCTATTTTCAAAATTCTAAAAAAACATGGATATAAGGCCTACAAATTTCACTCAGTTCAACATTTGAAAGAGCAGGACTATGCAAGACGAATTAGGTTTTGCGAGTGGTTAATTATTAGAAGCCAGGAAGATGAAAATTTCTTAAAAAATATTATATGGAGCGACGAATCCAAATTTTGTAAAAACGGTCTCTTTAACAGGCACAATTCCCACTTCTGGAATAATGAAAATCCACCGCAAATTCGTGCAACCAATTTTCAAGAAGGTGGTCATTTAATTGTTATTGTGCGATTAAAAATTCAGGAGTTATAAGCATTAAATTTTATGATGAAAATTTAAGCGGTAAAAATTATTTTAAGATATTTTTCTTGTAAATGAATCCTAAATTTAATTTTTAGCTGAAAGATATCGAAATATTTCGGAAAGAGAAATTCAGCCACATTTGGAAAACGTACCTTTAAATGAAGCAAATCGCACATTTTACCAGCACGACGGAGCACTAGTTCATAACAGCATAATAGTCGACGAATTTCTGACCTACTTGTTTGAGGACCAGTTTATTGCAAACAATGGTTCGTATTTGTGGCCGCCACGCTCCCCCGATCTAACACCACTCGATTTCTTCTTTTGGGGAAGCATTAAAGACCAAGTTTTCGCAATAACTCCCGCATCAAAAGAAGATTGCCACGAACGAGTGCGTAATGCAATCCATTCAATGACACCGGATTCAATTCAAAAGGCTACACAATCCGAAATTTTGAAACGTGCCTATAAGTGCCTTGAAGTAGAAGCCCGTAATTTCGAACATTTGTTATAATTTTTTTGGTAATTTATTTTAATTTGTTATTAAAAGTTGAACTAGACGGTTGATAAAGAAAAACACAAATAAGACATATTCTTCTTTTTATTTAAAGTTTAATGCAAGATATCTCTGTAACGGCACATAAAATTAAAAAATAAGTCATATAACTTTTTTCTTCTTTTTATGTGAGGAATCCAAAAATGATTAGAAAACATATGGTTCCTATTTAAAAAAACCGAGATTTTTTGAATAAAACAAAAACAATTAATATCATAAGATTTCCGCCACCCTGTATAATAAATGTAAAATGTGATACTATCATTATAATCTTTTTAATATTTTATGCCCCCAACCAAAGTTTTATATTTTTTCTGCAAAGTGTAACAAAGATACAAAGAGTCAAAGTAACACTCTTTTCTGTCATTTTTTTCCGAAAAATTGACATATCTTCAAAACTATCAAAGATAGCAATAAATATGTATACATAGTCATTTTATTTTTTTACGCCAAATTCAAATAAAAAATAAAATTTGGGGGTTGCTATTTAAAATAAGAAAGTTGGTGCCTACTTCCGGTATAACCGGAAGTTGAGCGATGTTAAAAATATTTTTAGAATAAAGATAAACTCCGATTAGCCTCACGTGCAAAATAAGTTTGCCTTTATAATAAGTGGTTCTCCGTATAAAGGTAACCTCCCAACTAAAAAAAACACCCGGTATAATATAAGTGCGCTAAACACTTTGGAGGTTACAATGTCATGTAAAAATATTGAAAATGCTACAATTGATGATCACCATTACTCTCAGTACCTGGTGTTACCATAAGTTATATAACATCACCTTTGGTAATTGTAAACACCGTTAAAAAGTTATATATGCGTCGTACAGTTGCGTAAAGTTGTATAGAGGTTTAGCAATATTTATAGAAACACTAAAAGTTCTTCTGGCTCTGTTAGAACCTCTCGCTATATTTCATATGCATTTATAAAGACGCTATTGGCATTGTTAAGAAAAATGAATAATAAATTGAAATACAAATCTTCTCATCTTGTCAATAACCAAGCTAGCATCTTAAGGGAGATACTCAGTATCTCTCTGGAAATGATAGCTTGGCTATCGAAACGCGTTAGAGCAACCTTTGTTGTGTTTTTTAATCTTTCTTGGTTTTAGGAGACAAGATTTATATTTCCATTTTCAAGATAACCAAGGACCAGTCAGTTGCACCAAAAAAAAAAAGAATAATAAATTAATTAATATATAGTGCCCACGGCATTGTAGAATAAATATTTCATAAAGAATAAACTTATTAAATTATTTTGTAAGTTTTTTATGAAAATATGATAATTTTAGAAAATAAGTCAAATATTTTATTTAATTTTAAAATATTTACAATATTGGCGGCGCTTTAATTTTCTGGAAGAATAATTGAAAATTAAACAGTAAGAGTACAATTTTCATCATTTCAGAGTCTACCTCAATAGTATTAATATATATTTTTATATCAGGAATATTATATTTTGCATGAGAAAGAAGAAACTTTCTTAGTCAAGATGTTATATTGTGAAGTTAACTCAGTTTAATGCATACTTGGAAAGAGAAATATAGAGGATGGTGGTCAGTGTAAGAATAAGTAGGATAACGAATAATGCGATACGGGTATCTAAACGTTGTGGTTACCATTATAAAGGTTGCGAAAATACTCTCGTTATTTGATTAAAGGCATATAAGGCCTATAAGGGGTACAAAAGCAGTTATATAGAGGCAACTGTTACGTCACTGTCAACTCTATGAGCGGAAAAGCCCTATAAGTATTATATAAGAAGTTATATAATGGTAACAGTTATATCTCTATTACCGTCATTATGAAAGTAAGAGATATCAAGCAACCAAAAACTGGTAACGGTAAGTCTTATAGAGTTTTCCATTTAAGCTCCTTAAGGGGTATATAAAAGTAACTGAAAAGTTGTCATCAACAATTTATATTACTATAGGTTTTATATTCTGAAGATAATAACATTTCGAGAGCCTTTATAAAATAAAAAATGTTTATTGGGTTAGCTTATAATTTAAAGAGTTAGATGGTGACTAGATTATATCAAAATTCTGTATTTTAGTACTGACGATGGGTAATATGCAAAAAAAAATATAAGCTAAATTTAATAAAAGATCTTTAAAAAACTAAATCAAAAATATGAACTAAGTACAGAAAATAAAGTAAAAATGCCATCCAAAAATTTCAGGGATCACTAGAAATGAAAGTGGAGCCAATTTTCCACTTCAAGCATTGCTTAACCATACAATTGGCAAATATTACTTTTGCAATCAGAAGCTTTTAAGAATTTTTCAGAAGAACAAGTTGGTAATTTGGAATTAATATGTAAATAGGAATGCTATGGAACTTCTGTTCAAAGTGCATATAAGCAGAAACTCACTTATCAGAGCTGTGTAAATTCGAATGGTAACATTTTTTTAAATTTCAACTCTACCATTAGAAATGCGACAAAGAGGGAACAAAAGTATGATTATTTGAAAAAATTCTCGACCATCCTCACGTATTTGGCGCCCAATCGAAATATCATTTTTACGCGAAAGGATCAAAATAATTTAATAAGTTAGTTCCATTAAACAACAACAGCAGCCTTAATAACAGTAATTATAGTATTTTACTAAAGATGAACGATGATAAGGTTTGTAATTCTTTATCAAATACAATATTCAGTATGCGGTGTTACCTTTATAAAGCCACTGATTTTAATGATATCTAAAAATCTATATTTCAAATTAAAATTTCTAGATTTCATCATTAAATACATGGGTGGCTCAGAGTTTTTAGATGCTGTTTGCATTTGTTATATAAAATAATGGTCCAAAGATGAAAAATCGTAAGAACGACAAAAAGTATGTTGGTACAAGAATTCCGCGAACAGTTGGGATTAATTGTTGTTTCAGCAAAATAGAGTTATGGTAGTACTAGGACAAAAATACAACACGACGATTTTTTGAAAATTCGCAATAAAAATGGTTGAATCTCAGGTAATTTTGCATCAAATCAGAGGCAATATAGTTTTTTCGATAGAGAAGAGCTTTATCTAGTCGATGACACCATTTGCTATTATTTTAAATTGGAATTAGCTCCAAAATTTTCATTAAAAAACGGTGGTCAGTCTGTATGAAGGTCTGTTATTATTACGCCACAACTAATTTTTACCATTTCTAATTCCATTGGTGCAAAATTTAGAACCCTATTGAATCTAAAAATAATTATTCAAATATTTTAGATTTTACTAAAGAAAGACATAGTTTATAAGAGAAAAATAAAGCAAAATGTAAAAAGGTTAGACGTAATTTGTTTTTATTTTCGAGAAAATGAATTTAACGAAAAATTTTTTTCTCTTAATTTCATAGAAATTGTTTTTTGTTCTTTGTTCAAATTATGACTAGGGTGACAAAGATGCCAATTCAAATTTATTTACTTCAAAACTGCCATTGCCCCTGCTCATATTCAATGTGAGATGGCTGTAAGCTAGTTAGAAACTACCCAACCATGAATATAAGGGTGCGTTTAGATTAGGCACTATTCCGTACATTTCTCTCTGATATAATAATATATCAAGTGTAAACCATCCTAATAAAACCTATCTGAGACTAATCACACAGCTGAGATAAATTATTCGACACAAAATGTCGTCCACTTTCTCTAGAGATATTTCATGGGATTAACTTTTGTTTTGTTTTAATTAGACAAAACCTATTCATTATTTGCAAATCATTGGTTACAGAATTGAATACTTAGAGTTATTTATTAGATTTTAATTACCCAGCTAGAATGTTCCCAATTTTATTCAGATACATAGTGTAAACGGGCATGGAATTTATTCTCAGATACCTGAGATTTTTATCATAAAATAAGTCTAATCTAAACGCACTCTAAGATACATAAATGATATGTACTGTATAATAACTATTATGGAAATAGAAGGTGCGCAAATTACACACTGACTTTTAGCTGACAATTTTTTTCTTTTAATCCTCACAGTAAGTTCACTAAACAAAATGCTTCTTACTGCACAAAACATTTTTCTTTTCAACCATTGTAACTGGTCACATGGAAATTGCAATGTGATGAAGAATATTTTTTGTAAAACGCATATGATATGTGTTTCCATTGTGTTCCATATTTATAGGAAAATCCCATTTTCTGAGAGATTTCCATCAATTTCTTTGAGTGGATTAAAGGGCTGAATAAACAACTTGAAAAAGAAGCGGTTTTTCCAAAAAAATATTTATTTGGTAGAATAATATAATTTTAAATTAAAATAACTAAAACTTTATGTTTTTTATGTCAACACATTTTTAAATGTCATTAACTTTCAAACTAGAAATATTGTGAGTAAATCTTTAAACTTTTTTAATGATTTCCCAAATTAATTTATAGCTGTGTTTTCCTGATTAAAATTTTTGCCGAGAGAATTTATTTATCATCGTACCTCCCCACTTGGGTATTTCCCCATTTAGGTATATAAATACGCTTACTAAATGTATTTTTGGCCGGTTTACATAACTGTGCCTGTGAGAAATCGAAACGATCATGAAAAGAGCAAATGCATTGTCTGCAATAGAAAGGGCGTCTATTGATGCTTATAAGAACGATGAAAATCAAATCGGAAATAGATAAACTCAGGTCCCTATCGACTAATGGTATTTACCAGAATATAAATAATAAAGGTAATGAAATGGTTAAGAAGAAACATGGACCAGGGTCAAAACTATCTAATCGTGATAAACGAAAAATAATCGCCACTGCCTGTCAAATAACAAATGAGTGAAGAAGAATTACATACGTCTTTAACTCCAACATCCAGCATTAAAGAATTTTTCACATTTAATTTTCGAAAAAAAAAGTAAGAACCACAAAATAAACAACGAAAATTAGTAGAGGCCAGATTTTAGATAAAATTCTACCTTTTCAACTTTTTCGGAGTTTTTCATGGGTTTATTACCTATTTTTCAATTTTGCCCTTTTATATATGATTTGAACCTATTTTCAAAAATGTTCGTGCCTCTTTATCTTTTTCTATGGGTTTTCCCAAGTACAATGCAATACACTTCTGAATAATTTCGGCAGAACTGTGTTCTTGATAAAGCAAAGCAATAAAATGGAAATTTAATCCATCATAATAACAAGAAAAAGTAGTACCACTCTGAAGGTGATAGCTTGGGTATCGAAACGCTTAGAGCAACATTTCTTGTGTTGCGGAACATCTTAAGCTATTCATTCGACTCTGTTTTTCATTTCGCTCCGGAAGATTAACATTTCAGCAGGACAATTCATCAATACACGCGGGAAAATCTTTAAAAGAGTGTTTGACTAGTGACCTGCTGCTTCTCCGAACCTTAAGCATATGGAAAATGTTTGGGGCATCTTGGTTTCCGGTTTTAGGACGATGGGGAGTAGTATGCGACAATCACAGAGACCAAGAAAGCGATCAAGTCAGCATGGAACAACATCAGTGTAAGAAGTCTCGAAAATTCTAATAATTCAGTGATGAAGCGAATGAAAATGGTATTTTAAAATGACAGAAATTCGATTAATTCCTGATTCTTTGAAATTAAAACCTCTGAGTAATTGCATAAATTAGTTTTTGTAGGAAAAAAATTTCGTTCAAGTGTCCCGATTAAGGGGAAACAGCCATTTTTTCACTAAAACTAAAACGAATAGCAATACAATCACCAAATTCAAGCAAAAATCGTTAATTAAACCCTTACTAAAAAAATTTATGAAGTTTGTTGTACCTAATAGAAAATAGATTAAAGTCAAAAACAGTGTGTGTTAGGAATAGTTTTGGAGACAAAATAAGATTTTTATGTGTTAAGTTTAAAGAGAAACTTTCTGCTTTTCTGCGAAAATGTAACTGTAAATTATAAAACCGATTCTCGTGGTGGTTAGGTTTTACCAACGGTCTTAATTTGCAACATATAAACTGCAATATATCGTTTTAGAAAGAGAAAATCGTTATGCTTTGAAAATGAAAACAAAATAAATCGTCTGCATTTAACTAGATATAGTATGAAATTCAAATAACTTTGAATACTTAATTTATAGCAAACAGGCCAATACTCGAACGTCACAATTTATCCAGTTCGATGACAAATAGAACTAGGTAGAACAGATGTGTGAAGGAGGTGGGTAAATATTTGACGAGCTGCTATTTGCATTAGTTTTTAAAAGCACCTAATAAATATAGTAAATAGGTCAATAACATGTGAACGTTTTTTGTTATTTAATATAGGACTCCAAATATTATTGTACACTGTCTTCATGCGAAAACTATACATTTGTGAGCTTCCGAATCTCTTGTATATGTTACGGGCACAGTGGGAAATCAGTCATTGTGTGCAGTGCTCGGTTAATGTAAACAATGCCCAACGTAAGAGATCACTGTGGAAAATATTTGTGAAATAACCACACTGCTTGGCCATGCTCACAATGACCATGGTATGTATCTTGGGCGGGGTAAATGTACCTACTAAAATAGAATTAGGCTTATTGACAATCTGTAGTTTGGTACTATATCTGTAACAATAAGATTATAAAAATTTTAGTAGCACACCATATATATTTTTTAATTGTTGAAGTAGGGGTTGCTCTTGTGATGGTTTGAGTTATATAATATTCCAGACTACTACAAAAACATCTGTCATAGTCTTGATCCCCAACAAACGAAAATTTACTTGCACACGCCCATAAAGATATTTCAATCTTTTATGGCACGTCATCTTCTGTAACCAGTGACTCCTTGCAAATTTTGAACTGATTTCCTGAGTACACTTGCTTTAATCTCCTTTCTTTGTTCCAATAATTTAATTATTAAACTTTCGAAATTTTAAGCTTAAAATCTAAATATACAGCGTGTCCCACTATGTTTTAAATAGGCGTTATCTAGCTTAGTTTATAAGATAAAAAGATAAATTAAAAAAAAATGTTTAAATGGCATTAATTAATCTACTCTAATACTTCCTCACAACTTTGGCGGTCGCTACCAACCTGAAGAAACCATCCTTCCCCTCTTTCTTTCCCTCCAATTTTTTTGACTAAAAATGAATCTTCAGTTCATTCTGAATATATTTATATGTACTATTTTATCATTGAAGTGGTCTTGGAAAAAAGAATAATAGGTACTCTAGAACAAGTAGTTCCTGCCTGTATAAATAACGTTGTAGCAAAAATAAATTGAACACAATCATTTTTTATTTATAAAAACGCACGTTGTTAAGAAAATATAAAAAGATAGTTACCACGATCAGTCAACACAATCTCTGTTGAACATTAAAGCTTCTTTGCTATTAACAATGCCATATACGTTTATATACACTAATGCTCATGCTCTTGATTTTCGGGGAATGTCAGCACTTCAGCCTACCGACCTTGACCGCAGGCTACAGTTCATTGGTTTGTTAGTCATTATGCTTGAGGAGAATCCAGGACCCTTAAGTCAGATATGCGGGATTGATGAATCCAGATTCCATAATAACTGTGTCATAAATAAACATAATGCCCGCTACCGAGCTATGCTGTCTTTATAATGGTTAATCGGCCCTTACTTTTACAAAAATACCTAGAGTTTCTTCAAAACCATTTGCCTGATCTTCTAGAAGATGTTTCTTAAGATAAGCGACGCAGAATGCTTTGGCAACAAGACGGTGTTTCTCCGCATAATGCACAGATTGTTGCGGAATATTTAAATAGCGTTTTTCCTGATCATTGGATTGGCAATAGAAGGCCTATTTTATGACCAGCACTTTTACCAGAACTCATTCCGTTACGTGAAGGATGTTGTATATTCGGTTAAGCAGAGAAATTTACATCTCGAAAATCGAATTCGTGAGGCATGCCACACTGCCACGGCGGAGATAATCTGCACGAGTGGTTGAAGATAAATTTTACGAAGATAAGAAGTTTGCTTACAATGTGGAGGGGGACATTTTGAACATTGCCTTTAAAATTTGCATCTCTTTGTTTTTTTGTTGTATATGTTAATTTGTTTATAATGTACTTTACAAACAAAACTATTTAGATATTATGATAATGATTTTCTTTTTAAGCGTCTCATGTCCCTTCAATGATGAAATGCTGCATATGACTGTATTCAGAATAAACTCGAGATTCATTTTCAGCGAAAAAAAAATTCACAGATTTCGCAATCCTTGCAACCAACGGAGACATTGGAAATGACCAAATAGGAACATAATTAACACTTTATTTAACATACAAGGTTATATAGGGTATTTACAAATTTCAAAGACAACGCTTGGCAGTTGATTCGAAATGATAAATAAATACGAATTACGAAAAAAAAAAAAAAAAATGTTTACTTTTCGAATTGCAGACTTTCAAAGTTGTTATAAAAAATAATTTAATTACTATTTCATAACCTCTTTACCGATCGTGTTGAAATATGAAAAATTTATTTATTTAGATTAAAGGCTAGAATCTTAGTGACGTCGACCCTTGTGTTATCCGACACCCCTTGAAATTCCCCACGACAATTATCTATGTATCTTCGAAGTAGTAAATAATAATAATTACATAAAATATGTATTAATTTACAACAATACGTATTACGTTTAGTTTTTATTTTTTTTATAACTAATTAAAATGTCGTTAAGGCTGACTGTGTTGAAAGGGTTTGCAGATGTGTCTTACACCACATGAATTTTATGGCCCTTCACAGTTTGTTTGAACCCCCTGGTTGGATAAGTAGTACATTTCAGAAATTTGTCATTCCGACAAGTGGTTCTTAGATATTCTGTCATCCCTATTTTTTCCAAGTTTATAAATCATTTTATTGATACTGAATATGCCTTCTTTCCTTTTTGCAAGGCAACGTTACAATGAACAGACCACAGGGTGCTCGTAAGTAGTAATTGTCTTGAAAGTGTTATTCGTGGCCTTTTCTCCTTGGGATAAAAGTATTTTGTTTTCAGTTTCCTCTTGACCCTAAAATTTATTGCCCCAGTCATGTAATTGTTCTTCCTGGCAAGAATTTATGGTCTTTAAATTGCATGTCATACTTTTGTTTTTTTGAATGGACTTTTAAATGACCAGCTGTATTCAACCCAATTTGGTTTCTTGAAAATGAAGTTAATTTTTTCTGATTTCAATGGAATTTCTAATTACTTCCAAAATAAACTTGTTTCAGTTAATAAATCTATTTAGATTATTTCGCATTGAAATCAGGATCATCTAAAAAAACATTAGAGGGCAGTTGAATGGCAAATTTATCAATCTTAAAAATTGAGGTTCTGTGATTTTGTTTATCATATTCCAGATCACACGTGAATTCGTTTAGATGTGATTTGATTCATATGGTACATTACTTCAAACTCTTTTAAAGAAAATTACAATTTTTTAACTAATGCTGAAGTAATGATGTTCGCTTGTCACTCTGGATTTAACAACACTGGACATTGTTTAAAGTTACTGCACCTATTTCTAATTAGAACTAGAGCTGTACTGGTTGTACTGATTGCCATTTTCGCTTTGCATGATCGTTTAATTTTTCCGCTCTTACGGGAATAATAAATAAAAGTAATTCCCTTTTTTGCCGAAAGCTCTAAAACCTTTATTACAGTTAATTGGTTGCCTTAGACCGGGTTGTGTGGTTCTTGTAAATTAAAACATGGTTAGGACGATTGTGACCTGTTCTTTTATTTTAAAGCGGTCTTACAGCAACTCTATTGCATAATTAATTAATAATAATAATTAGCTGATAATGACAATGATTCAATAACGTCACTTGAATCTCCTTCCACAGAATCGCAAAGATAAAGAAATTTCCTAATATCAAAAATACGCTTGTCGTAATGAACTGACCACTTAAATGAATCTAAAAACAAAAAGGGGAAGCGATGAGAACTTTAAATTAACAACAGATATGGTATTTAATTATCTCGAGCCGTTTAATAATGACAGAGTGAATCTGATTGAATTAGTAAATTTCAATTTATGTCAGTTAAAATTTTATCGGGTGTTTAAATGAAAAAGTCATCAAGTGTGCTCTAAGTTTTTTAGAAGAGAACGTAGCGAACCCGGCATTTGATTACTTATTGATTATTTTTTCCGTCAAGGGTCATTTTGACGTCTTATTTATCCAGAGAGGTTAACATTTTCTAACCTAAAGAAAACAGTCTAGAAATCTATTTTATTCTTCTTTACAAAATTATGCGCTTATGCTTTCAAAATAATTATAAACACAAATTTTGGGCTTTTTCGAAATTTAATAATTTCTTCCACAATTTCCAATTTTTTAAATTTTTACATTAAACTTGCAATCCTTGTGTTTTTTCTTAAAACTTCGGATTTCAAACGGATTCAAAATTTGAACATCAGTCTTGCGAGTCTAACGCAAGATATTGCATTAAAAAAATAAATATAAAGTATTTTCTTGAAATTATCGCTTTTTCATAAAATTCCCCAACCTTTCAAAATGTCATTTATTTTTCTTAAACTGTCAATAAATTTTTATGTTTTGTTTAAAATTTTCATGTTAAATAATAAATTCTAAATATTTCTAAAGATTTTGACTTATTTTCGAAATTGTGACTTCAGCCTAAAAAATTCTTAAAATTATAAATATACAAACTCGAAAACTCAAGATTTTTTATCGAAATTTTGTAATGTCAACTTTTTTTTCGAAATTTAAAATCCCCTTTTTTAATAAATCATGAGTGGTGGGTTTCCTCAAATTTTAAAATCCCAAAATTCAAACTTTACTTTCTACTCTTACAATAAAGATTTCAACCAGTGTTAAAGCTTTAATTTTTTATTTTTAAAGTTTTAAATTTAATCAAGACTCTTTTTTTTAAGAACACAAGTCATTTATTTAAAATCTTGACTTTAAATGAAATATTTTAATTTTTTTCAAATAATTTTGATTTAGTTGCAAAATTTTATCTTTAACCTCAAAATGTTGACATATGTTTTGAAATTTTAGAACATTATGAATTTTTTGAAATCCTGGAATATTTTCCTAAAATTGTTTATTTTTTTTACTATTTTTCTCGCAACTTTTCTGAATTCAAAATTTTGGCCTTATTTAGCTTTTTTTTTTTATTTTTGACCTTAATATCGAAGTATTCGACTTGAGATTTCGAGTGAAAACTTGAATATTCAAATATTTTTCTTTCGACTTTTTTTTATTTTTAAGGTTATTTCTGCAATGTTTATCTTTTCTAAATTTTCAGTTTCCATTAGCCAAGTTTCTTCTGAAAGATTATTTTTTAAATTGAAATATACTCGTATAACCAAATAGACTACGAAATAATTTAAATCAAAATAATATTAAGGCATCTATGCTCATGGCTCTTGAAAGAAATATTTTAATACAAAGCGAAAACAATGAAATATTAAAATATATTTATCTACAAGCAAAAATTTGTCAACTTTATAGTAAAAATAATTTACATTTATTTGAGCCCTAAAAATTATAAGTGTAGACATTTTACCACATTCGTTTACTGAGTACTTCAAGACAGTACGTGAATTGGATTTAGAGTAAGAGTTTACAGCATAATAATGGAATTATAACCCCTCACTTAAGGACCGCTGACTTGGGTAGCCCGTGTAAACTTCAGAACCTTTAAGTTTGCGCATCTTTACATGCTCACAATACCGCATACTGTGTTCAGTTTTTGTTAGCGGTGTTTTCGTACTTAACTCACTAGATTCTCTATTTTCAATCTCTCGTAAACGTTTTTTACGCTGTCTTACACTTTTCGCTATTTTTCATACTCTTAATATCCATAGCTGATAGCCTTATCTAATGAAACGTCACTGGATTAAACGAATATGGTGCTCTGCGGTGAACTGTAAACTTAACATTCTCCCATAGTTTTCATGCTGGCCTCTCGACGCCGAGAGCGCTCGACTGGCGATTGTCCGACCGACCGACACCTTGTTCTCTCAAGCTTGAACGAAAACCCGAAACTTCACCCCATATCTCAACATAAACATTTCCAATGTTAAAAATGGGGGGTGCAATTTGGTTTCTTCACGGTGGTAACAACCACCAATGTTTTGAAGATGGATTATAATAGAATAATTGATAACATTTAAACATTTTTTTAAATGTATGTCTTTATCTTATAAACTAATCGAAATATCGCCTAGTAAAAACGTCGAGGGATATAATTTAATATAAGTTTGAGTAAGAGTCAGCATTAAAAATAAGAAGTTTTAGCAAAAATGTTAGACAAAAAAAAGTCGAAATGTCTGATTTAAAATCTACCTTTAGAGAAAAACAATTAAAATATCAAAATTAAGATAAAATATTTTATAAGTAGGGCTAAATTTCTAAATAAAACCGAAATATTGAGTTTTAGGTCAACAGTTTTTTGAAACAAGGTAATTACAATTGAAAGTATAAACCTTGAAAACGCACAGCACATCTGCATAAAAACAGTGCAGTACTGTATGTGATGTTAAGCCTGACGCTTTGTCCAATTTAGTGGAGGCATTGTTCACAATGTCCTGGCAAAATAGGAAGTGCTGTAAACTAGTTTCATATTTACTACAATGACTTATATCAGTAATCATCGTTTACATTGCCCCGTCTCACTCTGCTCGTAACATTCAGGGTGATTGGCATTAATTTGAAGGAAAGATAGAAAAAAACGAGTATAATACGAATACGTGATTAAAAACAAATTTCAGGTGTAATTACCCTGAAAAGAAATATTTTCAAATCATAATTCCATTCCCTTTTTGAGGTGTCACTGACTCCATAGCTCCAAGGCTCAGATAAATAGAAAGAAGAAGAATTTACGGCTGCGCAGTGAAAGAAACAAACAAAACTGCAAGGTTACGTCTAAATGACATTACGAAAAACATTAAATGATCCTGGCGGCACCGATGGTTGCGGAAAACTCGTTGGGTGATTTCCTTTTTTATGTGAAAATCGGGTAACACCGAATTGCAGAAGAAAGTTACGCGAAAATAAAAAAGGGTGAAATCGCGAGATGGATGTAAACGTTGATATCAACGCTGCAAGTGAAGTAAATTCGCTTTGAGGGTGTAAGTGTTAAAAGTGGTTAATATTGGAGAGTTATTTCCCGACGTTTTATTTTCTGTAACCCTCTGTGATACGATGGAAATTTTTTAAACCATGTGTAGTTTACCGACGGACCATCACTTTTTTCAGGCACTCGAAAATCCTAAAATAGTTTGGAAAAAAGGCTCTCAGCATTAATTAATGTCAGTACACTGAATGTGGGCTGTCGCTGACATATTTTTTATAACCAACAAACTAACTGCTAACCAACAATAATATGCTTCAAAATTAAATAAACCAGTGCATCGAATCGTTATTTATTTTGTAGAATTAATATTTTAGTTTGAGTCGTTTGTGTTCGTTTATTTTTTGAAATTGCGTTTTACTTTTCATCAGACCGATTAATTTACGAAAAAAATAATACAAATACTTATTCGTCAAATAACTAATGGAAATGTGTTGCCCATTAATTAGCGATGTTTCGCCCTCGCCAGTCCGGCTTATCATTGCAGCTGGTGAGTGGATGATAACGTGATAAGCGTCTGTTGCCGTAAAGCATTTAATGTGGTCTTTTGGTAGTCAATGGGTTGATTTGGTTTTATTTTAAAAAGTCGAATAAAAATATATATTTTAGATTTTCTGTCTTACGAACACCTAGTTAAAATAAATGCCATTATGAATGAATCACCCTGCATATTTTAGCGTAGAGGGAAAGTATTTTTTCAATTAAAACACATTATTAAACTAAATAAGTCTATTAATCTCTTATTACAAAAGATGAAGCAAAATAATATAGAGTTGACGGGGGTTTTGATGAGCCCTTTTCCTAATGGAGGATCATATATCCGGAAATAGGACTCCGATGCACCCATTTGTAAACACTCAGTATGATATAGTATTAACCAATTTGCAACAAAAACAGTGATTGATAGTCTTTTAGTTCCATAAACCATTAAAATGTTGTTTTATATTCTTTAGTTATACAGAGTGATGGAGGTTTGCAAATCTAAGAGTTATTAAAAATTTTTAAATAGAATGGCCTATTTTTATTATCTAATATGAAAAAAGATAAACTCACCTTTCTAATAATACCAGTTACGTGAAGTTTTTTTTGATAGCTTTCATGCAAATTAACTTTCAAATTAAAAAATTTACAATTTAAAATATGTATTTTATAGGATCGTTTACATAAAAATTTTCGGAAGTCTGAAGAGATATTAAAATGAAATTTTTCCGGTAACGTACATCTATAGGGGGCACATTGTAAAATTATTTTTATTTTATTGCACTGATCATATACAGAGTGTTGACATAAACTTGTTTTTTTTAATAGAACACCCTGTATATTTTTGCATATTTAAATTGCCTTATAAAATACAGCAAAGTTATATTGGATTTTGACGGGGTATGGCCCTAGAAGAGGCTCATAAATCCGAAAACGGAACTCAAATGCAGCCATTTGTAAACACTCTGTATTATGTAGTACTAACCAATTTGCGATATAAGCAATCAATGATAGTCTCAAGTTTTCATAAACCATAAGAATGTTGTCATATATTCTTTAGTTATACAGAAAGATCCAGGTTTGCTAATCTAATAATTACTAAAAAATTGTAAATGAAAATTGCATTTGCATGAAAACTATCAAATGTAACCCCACATAATGTAGTATTGTTGGAAAGCAAATTTTATCTTATTTGCATATTAGGTAAATAAAAATAGGGCATTCCATTTAAAATTTTTTAGTAATTTTTGGATTTGCAAACCTCGCTCACTCTGTATAAGTAAAAAACATAAGACAACATGTTTATGGTTTATAGAAACGAAAAAACTAACAATGATTGTTTTTGTTGCAAATTGGTCAATACTACATCATACTGAGTGTTTACAAGTGACTGTATCAGAGTCCTGTCTCCGGATTTATGATGGTCTATTAAGAAAACGACCCATCAAAACCCCTATACAACCTACATTATTTTGCTGTACTTTTATAGGGCTGTTCAAATAGGTAAAAATATACAGGGTGGTTTACGTTAAAAAAAAGTAAGTTTATATCAACACTCTGCATATGATTGGTACAATAAAATAAAAATAATTTTAAAATGTGCTCCCTAGAGATGTACGCCACTGGTCAACATTTAATTTTGATGTCTTCTCAGGTTTAGCTCACGCACTAATGGCGGACCCTGTATATTTTCAATAGTGCTTTCGATGCCAATTTCATTAATATATAATTTATATATCTTATCCTTAAAATAACTTAAATTTTAACAAACCAACTTTTTTATAAAATCAGAAAAATATCTACTATAATAACATCAAAGAGCTAAATTGGTTTTATATTAAAAAAAAAACAGATTTTTTAAATTCATTTACAACATAAAAACAATTTCGCTATTATTACAGCAAAAAATTATTCTGATTTTATGCAGTACCCATTTTGTGCGTTGATAACTAGACAATTTTTGAGGATAACATATATAGACGCATTAGTAAACGGAGGTCCGATATCTCCTTTAAGAAAAAAGCCATCCTTCTCATTTTTTGCAACGCTGCCAAATTGCATTAGTTCTAAAATTTGAAAATAGTTTTGATTATGCAAGGTGTTCTGTTTTCTTTGGGCAAATATTAAATTCGTTTTTTTTAAGTTGCACCCTATATATGTTATGCTTTCCTCAAATTATATGCATTATTTTAGTAGGTGTTGTATTAGCTTTTTCCATACCTTAACCTAGTATTTTTCAAGGTATTCTGATTTTTTGTATAAAATACCATTTTTTCATCTTTCAGTAAAAATGTCATGCTTTTCAGATTTGATGGGGTAAAGCTCTGGTTTTTTATAGTAATTACAAAATTTAAAATTATTATACAGGGTGTTCAAAATTAATTTTAAATTTGCTAACTTCAAAAGACAAAAACTCACTTTCTTAATAGAACACCCTACACTTTATTGCACCAAAGAAAGCATCCAAGGAAGCTACGTTGATTTTTTTTGATGTTTTCTTATGGCTCAATAGTTTTTTGAAAAATTACATTTTTTGGAAAATGTATCTTTTATATGGCTTAATTGATATTAAAAATATAGTTATCATTTTTTAAATTACAATATGTAATGTTTTTGTTCAAACAGCACAAATTATTCTAAAAGACAATTTAGTGGATATGTTGTGTACCACAGACAAAGCTCGTCAGTTTCACCTATTTACAAGACAAATCACCCCAATTAGAAAGATTTCCACGTTTTGAATGTTTTCTTAAATGATAAACTAGATTTTACAGAAGGATAATTATTAAACAAAACTTGGAGAGCACGTAAAGCTTCCAATCACAATGGTTACATGAGCACTGTTGCATTCGTTATTTAAGAGCCATCTGTAACCTACACTCATTTTGGTGCCTAAGATTTTAGACCTGATTTTGGGTATATTTTGTGAGCTGATACGAAAATATCAGTCATATTTTTCACATCAGCTCTCGTTTATAAGAAAGAAGAAATACACACATTTTTTTTCAAAAATATCAATTTATTTGGAAATTATACATGAAGAAATTGTTTTAAGTGATTTTCTTGAGTGAGATTGTCCTGAGAAATCACGCATAAGTCCCCAGAAATAATCAGCCATCATATGAATATCCCATCTGCCTTGGTACCTGTGTTCCATTGTTTTTATATCTAGGTGGAAACGTTCACCTTGTTCTTCGCTAAAATCTCCTAAATTATGCTTAAAATGATCAATATGATCATGGAGGTACTGCACTTTCAAGCTCATATTACAGCCCCAATTTTTGAAGTTCAGCAGCATTTTCTCGAGTAAATGTTTGTAGTTATCTGCCTTATGGTTACCAAGAAAGTTCTGTATAACAACGACAAAAGATTTCCACGCCAGTTTTTCTATTTCAGTCACAGAAGCTTCAAAAACCGTAGAACTTTTAATCAATTGACGTATCTGAGGCCCATCAAAAATTCCTGCCTTTAATTTCTCAGTACTCAATCCAGGAAATTTTTGAGACAGGAACTGGAAGCATTGACCATTTTTGTCAAGAGCTTTGACAAATTGTGTCATGAGCCCTAATTTTATTTGCAAAGGTGGAAGAATGATTTTTTCTCTATGAACTAAGGGCTGCTTTATGACATTCTTTTCACCCAGAACAAGATTTCTGACAGGCCAATTTTTTTGAGTCCAATGACTAGACGACTGTCCCAGAAACAAATGAAACAAGGGCATTTTGTATAACCACTCTGATGGCCAACAGAAAATTGACCATCTTCAAGTTGACACAAATCACCCAATCATGATCAGAATACTTTATTTTTTCTAAAAGAACTGATATTACTTTGTATTCTTCTTTCATAGATGTAGAATGAGCAAGTGGAATAGGAGCATATTTATTGCCATTGTGTAAAAGGACTGCTTTGAGACTTCTTTTACTGCTGTCGATAAAAGGACGCCAATCACTAGCATGATAAGTCTTCAAGCCCATGAAAGTCATCAATCCGTTCACGTCATGACAATAAGAAGACAAAAATTGTAGTAAGTGTTGTTCTCTTGTGCGATAGAAAGTAATTTTTACACCAGAAGAAAGGCAATTTTTTTCTTTCAATCTTGATGATAGTAACTAAGCACGCTCTTTTGAAAGATATAAGTCTCTGATAAGATCACTAACAATAAGCTCACCTTGTGAAAAAGTTTTAGGATTCGTATTTCTCTACAGTAGTCAGAATTATCATCTTCTTCTTCTTCAGAAATTTCCATTTCATCCTTCTCACATTCCTGAACTTCCCGATGAAAAGCTGGTATTGGAACGGTGTCTGAATGAGGAATAGGTTTTACAGCTGAGGGGATATTGGGGTACTTCCACTTGCTGCGGTTGTTTTTATTAATGCCTGTTACACTCGTCATACAAAAATAACAATCGTCATGATGATATTTTTGTTCTTGCCAAATCATTGGGATCCCAAACTTCAAAGATTTGCGCGTTCCTTTTTCCCACTGCCGCAAATGTTCAATGCAAATCTACAGACAATGTGTGGCACCCATACTTTATCTTGATTGCCAATTTCAATACCAAAGTAAGCAGAATACAAGCGAATTACCGTGTCATTAATCAGTTTCCGTTGATCTTTCATTAAGTACTCACCGCATATGTAACAAAACATATCAGGATAGTTACTGCAACATCTTAACTGACTTTCCATAATAAATTTTTACTATTAATGTCATAAAAGTGATTATCAGATTGACTGATTTTGAATAAAACCGAAAAACAATTAAAATAAGAATTGTAGGTAAACCAGAGCTGTCATCTGACATCTAGAGCAGTAATAAAGTTTATACTACCTACCTTACCGACTACAGATACTGACAGAGCTGCACCAAACCAAAAAGTTTTTTTTGTAGACCAGTGTAAGTGATAGAATGATTAATAGTGACCTTCGAATTTCGAGGAACGCAGTTAATTAATTCTTAATCAATAATAAGTCTTACTCTTATCACATCCCTTATAATCGAATATTAACATAACAAGATTGTCAAGAGACAGCAATTTGGTCACTTTGCTGTGGCAAAATTTCTTTAAAATCCATTTTTTTTTGTAAAGTGCTTTTAACGGATATATTTTATGATTTGTAATGCAGTTCGGACAAATATACACAACTGTCACCATGATAATGACCATAACCCTAGGCAAAAAGCATATTTTTCACAAAACAGTAATTTTCCAAAAAAAAAACTTTAGCTTGGGAAAGCTTAAGAAAATCAATACAACTTTTTTTAGTGCTTGCTATGGTGTAATAAAATATAGGGTATTCCATTAAAAAAATATGAGTTTTTGCCGTTTAAAATTAGCAAAATTTAAAATTACATTTGTACCTCTGTATAATAATTTTAAGGTGTTTTAAGTATTATTAGATCGCCTATCTATATGAGTAATTACCATGCAAAAAACAAAACTTTATCTTTTTAATTCTAAAAAATATTAAATTTTTGCTGAAAGATGAAAAAACTTTATTTTCAACAAAAAATCAAAATATCTTGGGAAATACGAGGTATAGATATAGGGTGAGCTTATAAAACCCCCACTACAATTGGAAAAAAGCATAAAATATATAGACTGTAATTTAAAAAAAAAACAAAATTATCATCTACCCAGAGAATACAAAATACCTTGTACAATAAAAACTATTTTTAAATTGTAGAGCTAAGGCAGTTTGGCAACGTTGTAAAAAATTAAAACGGTATCTCCATATCCTCTTTAACGGAGATATTCTACCTCCGCATGCTAGTGGGACACACTGGATAGTTTATATATCCATCAAACTAGTATGAAAAGCACCATCGAAATGCATGAAAATACACAGCGTGTCCCATTTAAAAAAATAGAATTACGATCTTGCATCTCTTATTGAATTATTTCTTTAACAATATACCAGGAATATTCATCAAAAATAGAATAACAATTTTTTGAATTATCTCATACTATGAAAAATAACCAAAATAGAGAAGCTCAAAGTGTATAGTTTTCGCGTGAACATCCTGTACATATTCTGTATATAGATGTAGATGTGTATTAGCTACAGTAAGTTTTAATTAAATTCACTGGTGAAATAAATAAAAGCGGATGTAAAATCAGTTAAACATATAAATCGTTGGTATATTTATTCGGTTTATAGTTTCAAAATCATTTTATTGAAAAATACAAAGCATTGTTGAAATAATTTTATAATGGTTTACAAATATACATTGCGAAAAGTACATGCAGACGAATTTTATTGCAATTGAATAAAGTAAATAAACACAAATATTTAATTTTATGTTTTTCTTGTTTGATAAATAATATACATATTGTAAAATATCTCAGATAATTTGTACTTGTAAATATGTATTACTAACACCAACAGTGATAAGAAAATATAATACAAAATTAATTTGGCATTATTTGAAGACTATATATACAAATAAATGTCTTTTAACATCATCTGTTCGATTTAAATTGGTATAAATTTGTTTCTTGGCATCGTAAATTATTCGATACCTCCAGCAATAAAAGTCTTGCACAGCGTTGAGCAGATTTGTAGGTTTTAAAACATCAATAACGGTTATTATCGAGCCGTAAAATTCAAATAGTAAGTAATAAATTTCTACAAAATAAAGATAAAGTGCTAATTTGAGTTGAAATTTAATCTGGCCGTAAATTGGGGTTTGTTAATTATAATCAACTATAAGGGACTTTTTCGATATCAATGGTATATCTAAATTCTAAGATGTATTAAAACCTTTAAGCAAATACCAGTTTATTTTTTACTATTTATTAGAGCCTAAGTTAGTGCAGGCATTTATTTCGTTAAGAAAATATGGCAGCAATAAATAAATACGAGCCCAATTTTTCTCATCACGAACGGCTTGAATCTTGACATACTAATCATTTTTTATCGTAATATCTCCAAGGGTGAAAGGTTCATTTTTCACAAACATTTTTTCTTTTATAGATCCAAGCACTACATTACGTTAAGCATTGGGAGAAGTTAATGACCAATTTAGTCTTCTATAGGGCTTTTAACATTTTGCACATACCGCGATATTCTTTACTTCCTAACATTTGAAAAAATGTGTAGTTTTCTTTTTTTTAATAACAACTTAACAAATTAACTGCATGGATATGGATACGTTTCTGAGGACAAACTTTAAAAGATTATACTATTTTGAATAGGATATTATTGCAATTTCAACCTTTAAATTAATTTGTGCGTGAACGGAAGGTGGCACCCATATTGAACATTCATTGTGAAACTCATTTATTATACAGTGTGTTCCACTGGACGTTGTATAGCTGGGGCATTTTCGTTATGAGTTGAGATAGAAAATCCCTTAAATGAGCAAAGTAGTGAGGGAATTATGCCAACACAGTTTTGTGAATGCCATATTAGGTTTTCTTATTTTCAAATTAAGCATAATTTTATAAGTAATTTAAGATACAGGTTTCGCCATTAGTGTGTGGATGGCGCAAAGCTTCTAAGCTTGAAAATATTTAAAAATGAAATTTTGTCTAGTGGCGTACATTTATAGGAAGCACATTTTAAATTTTTTTCATTTTATTGTACCAATCATATACAGAGTGTTGGCATAAATTTGTTCTTTTAATAAATAAACACCCTGTATAATTTTGTTTATTTGGATGGCTCTCAAAATGCAGTAAAATAATATCAAGTCTATGGGGACTTAGATAGGTGATTTTTTTTAGCAAAAACTCGTAAATTTGAAAAGAGGACTTCGATGCTCCCATTTGTAAACACTCAGTATGATGTAGTATTATCCAGTTTGCGATATGAACAATTATTAATGATCTTGTAGTTGTTATAAATCATACAAAGGTTGTCATATACTTTTTAGATATATAGTCACCGAAAATTTAAAAATGTGTATGGCTTTTGAATATTTCGACTTTTTTTTGGAAAATATCGAACTTCTTTTGAATATTTCGACCTTCAATGAAAATTTAAATTTTTTGAAAACGCTGACTTCTACTGATAATTTCGTCTTATATTTCAAAATATCGTCCTTTTGAAAATTCCTACTGTCGATTTTAATTGAACACTTGTGCTTTTTTTTAAATTAACTTACTTAGAAGATTTCGACCTTTTTGAAATTTTCGACATTTTAAAATACCCACTTTTTTGCAATTTTGAATTTTCTGAGAATTTTCACTTATGTTGGAAAACATGCACTGCCAAAATTTTGACTTTTTTTTGAAATTTTAACTTAATTTTGAAAATTTCGACGTTTTTCTGCCTTATCGAAATGTCAGCTTTTTTAAAAATTTTGACCTTAAAATTTAAAGTGATTTTTAAATATATTGACTTTATCTCGAATATTTAAATTTTTTGACAAAAATGTTCGACTTATTTTTGAAAATTTTACTATTTGTTTAATTTTCTTTTCTTATGGAAAATTTATAGCTTGTTAAAAATGTTCTCGAGTTTGACTTTTTTAAAACAATTACATATTTTTGAAAATTTGAATATTTTGAAGGATTAAGAGTTTTTCTCAAGATTTATATACTTTTTGAAAATTACATTTTTGAAAAATCTTATTTTGATTTTTATTATTATTATTATTAAATTTTCGACTTACATATATCTTGAAAATTTTAAATTTTTGCACTTTCTTAGACGTCCTTGATTTTCCAAAATTAAAATTCCAACTCCTTCGTAGTACTACCGCTTTTTCCCAAAATGTTTACTGTTTTTCAAAATTTCAACTGTTTCTGGAAATTTGAACTTATTTAGTTAATTTGTACTCAGTTTTGGCATAAAATTTGGAACCTACTCGAAATATTTTTTTTTTAAATTTTCTTTTCTTTTTGGTGATTCTCTTTTCTTGAAGTTTCATCTTTAAACTTTGACCTTATTCTAAAGTTTGCCCTTTCGATCTTTTCTCAAAATTCTGACTATTTCTCCAAGTTCTGCCTTTCAATTTTTTTTTAGATATTTCGACTTTTATGTAAATTTGACTATTTTTTTTTAATTTTTTTATAATTTCCACGTTTTTTGAAAACATCGACTTTTATCATCAACATTTCGACTTTTCTGCGAAGTCTTGATTTCCGAAGCATTCCGAAATAATTTTCAAAATTTCTATTCTATTGAATTTTTTAGCGTCTTGGAATTTTAAGAATCTGCGAATTTAAATCTGGCATTTTAAAAAGAAAAATTTTTCAAGTATAAGCTGAAAAGTTTCGAGAAAAAGTCGGAATTTAGAATTTTCGACTATAAATTTCAAACATGGTGTTTTGGAAAAAAAAACGCTGAAAAAACCTGATTTTCAACACAAATTCAGAGAAAAAGAAAGCTTCAAAATGTTTTTAACTCACAAGTGGCAGCAGCTCACTGGGCCTCATGAAGGTGCGGGCCCCTGGCACTAGCCTCTTTTGCCCTTCTCCTCTCGGTGGCTTTCATACTTTACCATTTACCATTAAGTGATTTTCAGCACCGTAACTATCAACTGACAATAATACAGTAGTCGATAAAAAATTATAAAAAATAAACATACAGCTGATAAGAATTCCGTGTGTTATATTTTCTTTTCCTAAATGTCTTAGACCAATTAATTAGAAACGAATTACATTAATAATAAATAAGTCATGTACACAGTTAACAGAATTTATTTGCACATTAAGCTTTTGTTTATTAGTTTTGACCTGACATATATTTTGGTAGGCCCGATTGAATTTGGCGCGATATTACGTTACGTACGACGTTTCCGAATAGTGAATGCTGATACTATAGTGAGTTTCAGACTGAGAGAATGCAATACGGCCAGCATAGGGCAATGTATTTCTTACGAACGATAGATGAACAGCGTTTCCAGGTGTACTTCAGGCGCTACAGATCAGGGTTGAGCAGTTACGTCACGAAGCCTAAAAATATGAACTTATTCATTTGGATATCTTGATTTGTTTATTAAAATTTTAAGGCAAATTCCATTCTAATGACAATTTTCATTACAAGCATATTAATGGGATATTTTAAAACAATTATCAAACCGGCCATTCTATGAATTTTTAAAATAATGCAAGTACAGACTGTTACTATAGACATAACATAAAATGGATGGGCAATACTTTGAAACGTTGTTTAAAAAATCTTTAATTTTAAATTTACAGAAAAATGGGCAGAGCAACGCTGTTGTGCATCGTGGAAAAAGGATGACATTAGGGAATGGTTACGAGAGAAGGACATTTTTTTGAAGATAATTATCTTAAGTCGGAATTATTACAAACTGTTTCTGCTTTCAAAGATCAATATGATAAGTATCGAATTGAAGAAATCGCCGCAGAACATAATGTTGCAATATTACGGTTACCTCCACACCACTGCGAATTAAACCCTATTGAAATGGTTTGGAATCAGGTAAAAGGCATGTAGCCGCACATAACGCTGATTTTAAGGAAGACGAAGTTGTTCATTTAATTACTAAAGGTTTCGAGCAGGTTGCAGAACAGAATTGGAATTGGAACAACTATGTGAAACTTTTAATTAATAAAACTGAGCAGCAAATGTGGAAACCAGATCATGTTCAGGAAAACATGGAAGAATTTATTATAACCGTAAATATCGGATCGAGCGAAGAAAATGAATTTTCCAACCTTGATGATTAGTTCAGTTTTATAAGTTAATTTTATAAATAGATACTTATTTTACATTTTTTGCATTGTCCGCGTCTTCATAGGCATTCTCATATTCATATTGTAGGTGGAAAATAATTGAGAACGGTCGCACTTTTTTTATTTTATTTTTTTTTTTTTCATTTGTGTCATTATTGTAGTAGAAACCAAATGTAAATAATAGGTATCTAATTAATACTTTAGTTCAACGTTATAAGTAATTTTTATAAATATGGTACATGTATGTTGGAGGAACAGGGAAGTGCGACCCCTTTAAGAAGTTTTATGGATGCGTTTTAATTCTCGAAGAATATTTATATAGCTTCGAGAGTGGCCGCACTGGATGTTCCTATAATGCGGATCTTCTTCCAGTTGGTACCTGTCTAGCGCCAACTGGCAACAGCGCTCTACATAAGAGACCGTACTGCATTCTCAGTCTGAAATTCACTTCGATAAGCGCAAAATTATGGCTATTCTTGTATATTGATGCAAAAGGGTATATAGTTGAGTATGGTACAGCTGATTCTACAAATTTATTCCTGTTTAAGATGTCCAAAGGAAGAATGGGAAAAGAAAAATTCGTCATTGTAATAAAATTACAAATAGGAATTCAATTAGTTTTAAGAATTTAATTCCTTCATTACAACTTAATTTAAAAGAAGTAATGAGTACCTGTAATGAATTCCTTTAAATGAGAAATGTTGCATTACTTTTCAATAAATGAAAGAACTTACACATTACATTATATTTTTTATCAAAGTAATGCAGTTACAATTACATTTTTGAACAATATAATTAAATTTTTAATGCATTACATTTTGTAATGATAACTGCGCAGCTCTGCTACTCAGTTACGATTATTTACAAATAATAACAATTCGTTTGTTTGCATATGCCAACTATTTATTTAACTAGCAATAATTACATAAGTTTTCCAAATTACAATCCAAATTTTACAATTAGTTGTGATTTCCAAGCAAAACTAAAAATCATCGTTGGCCGTGAAAACAGACATATTTATCTCTGTCGCAAAGGGGAAATGAAAAATTTTAAGCGTATATGTCTACCGATTTCCAATTTCAGTTCAAACGTTAACTAATTTTTCAAGAAGTGAGCTTGTTGATATGATATTTATGCTTGGAGAATGTAAGGAGAATTGTTTACTGACATCACGAATTTGCAGGGCATGTTATTTCGAGAGACCAAGGAAAGAAACTTTTTAAAATCTATTGGAACGAATTATTAACACCGGTAATTCTATAATGCATAGACCAATAGGTTTTTAAAATCTATTGGAACGAATTATTAACACCGGTGATTCTATAATGCACAGACCAATAGGTTTGAACATTTATTAGATTCGAAGTTTGGAAACCAAATACAGGTTTCGATCTTGTTAGATCTCGTTAGTTTGGTATATCCAACTCGAGTGCTAACAAATGTTCCGACAAGTAAGCACTAAAACATTCACAGGCGTCAAGCGAGTGACTCTTAGTACTACCATCTATTGGTCCATAGAGAAACTATGGCCATCGTCAACAATGTCGTATGCAAGAAGAATGCAACCTACACTACAAATTCATGCAGCCCTCCAGTGTGTATAGTGAATCATAGGTAGCTGAACTACCAACAGTTGAAACACTGCCACCTAGCGAAGCGGTTGCTCTCTAGGAAAGTTCCCAGAAGACAAGGATTCTATAATGCACAGACCAATAGGTTTGAACATTTATTAGATTCGAAGTTTGGAAACCAAATACTGGTTTCGATCTTGTTAGATCTCGTCAGTTTGGTATATCCAACTCGAATGCTAACAAATGTTCGGACAAGTAAACACTAAAACATTCACAGGCGTCAAGCGAGTGACTCTTAGTACTACCACCTATGATTCACTATACACGCCTGGAGGGTTGCATGAATTTGTAGTCTAGGTTGCATTCTTCTTGCAAACACCGGTGATGTCAATTATATAAAACAAATTAGAAGGAACGGTGCTACACATCAAGAAAATTAATTTCAAGTAATAACTTAATTAGTAGAATATCCTCACACTATATTTCGGTTGTTAATAAATATTTAAATATTAGTGAAACAGCCATTAGGTATATTATTAGGAAACACAAATTTTATTCGTACCATATTCAGTAGCACCAGGAATTTCTGGAAACGGATTTTGAAGCTAGAGTGGTGTTTTGTAATTGAGCTTCTCAAAAATGGCAAGAGGTTCCTGATTTTTCCAATAATGCATTATTTTGTGACTAAGCAACTTTCCACAAGAAAGGTTTTGTTAATCGGCATAATGTTCACTATTATTCTGATATAATTCTCACGTATTTAGAACAAGCAGTCAACATAAATGGACAGTAAATGTATGAGGAGGAATGAATTGGACTGTAGTTGGTCCACTTTTTTCTAAGGGAACCTTACGGGAGAACGTTATGCCGGGTTATGAAAAGACGCTTTAATGCAATTAATGCAGGAACTGCCACATGAAATTTTCTAGCATGACTGGGCTCCTCCCCATTATTCACCAGTTTTAATAGACATTTTAAGCCAACAGTTCCCAGATAGATGGATTAGAAGAGGAGGTGCTGTCAATTGGCGGCCTAGGCGCCCAGACCTCGCCTCGTTTTTCTTGTGAAAATATGTGACAAATAAGGTTTATTAAAAACCTCCAAGTACTGAGAATGACATAAGACAGAGAATTCAAGACTGTTTTAATAGCATTACGGTTGATATGCTAATAAGAGTTAAATTATCTTTTAGACAGAATTCAAAAGTGCATAGAAGTGTGCTTTGATTTTTTTTTTTTTTTGGTAAACTTTTAAAAATAAGGTCAAATCTTTAGATAGATACGTACTTGGAACCATTGACCTATTATTTACTTTTGTTTGTTTTATAGTCATGGTTTACTGTTCATTTATCAATTTTTAAATACTTATTTTGTTTCATTACTTACCACAATGGCTGCAATATTTGCATATCACAGTCGTAAATGAATTAAAAATAAAAAAAAATAATTTTGTTGTTCATCTATATGAAAACTTTTAGACGTAACCCCATATAATATAATATTGTTAGAAAGGTAATTTTAGCTTTGTTTCATATTAGTTAATGCAAATAAGCCATTCTCCTTGAAATTTTTTAGTAAATTTTGAATTTGTAAACCTCGATCACTCTATATAGCTAAAGAATATACATATAATAACCTTTCTATGATTTCTAAAAAAAACAAGACCGTTAATAATTGTTTAATGATTGTTTTCAAATGGCGGCTTCTCAAGCCTGTTTTCGGATTTATGAGTCTCTACTGAGAAAAAGACCTATCAAAACCCATATATACCTTATGTTACTTTGCCGCATTTTTATTGAGCTATCCAAATATCCAAAGTTATACAAGGTGTTCTATTTAAAAAAAAAGGAAGTTTATATCAACACTCCGTGTATGACTACTACAATACAATGACAATAATGTTAAATTGTGCTTCCTATAGATATACTCCACTGAACAAAATTTCATTTCGATACCACCTCAGGCTTAAAACCTATGCTCCGTCCACGCACTAGTGACGGACCCTATACAGTGCTAGTTTGTAACTTGGAATAAATTCAGTTAATCAAAGACAGTTTTTTTTGTGGAAATATGCTAGGACACATCAATTAATATTTTAATTTGCGCTCTTTTTGATGTAGCAAAATTTTATAGAGAATGTCCCAAATTTAAGATACGACGTCATCGACAATTTTTTTAAATAGCAACCCTATACTTTTCTTGGCTATTCATAAAGGGCATATTAAGTTACATACGCGTACCCAATTTCAAATTTTTATTTCTTGTCATTTAAAAAATATTTACAAATTTAATAAATTTAGTAATTTAGTAGAAAAATAAAAAAAAGGTAATCATTTGACGTTTTTTGTCAAACTGGGTTGACGTCTTATCACAATCTAATAAAAAAGGTTAGTAAAAACAAATGGGAAGAGTAATAGCTTATTGATCGAAGAGGTCATTACTTTGACGTTTAGTGAGAAACACCATTTATTAAAAAATTGACCAAAATGCCGTATTTAAGTGAAACCTAAAAGATTAAAATTTTAATAGTGATTGGCTACGCAAATAGATCAAAAATACAAAACAAAGTTATTGGTTTATTCAGAAAGAAGTCTCCTGATTTACCACCCATATCGCATAAGCAAGATTGAAAAACAGTTTCGGGAAAATGGGCCCTCAAGAAAAACAAGTAATCCTTGTCAGAATGTGCTCAATGAAGATGTCAAAATTAGTGTACTATTCTTTGTCCAAGAAAATCCTCATATATTCACTAGTCAGATAGGTAGGGAACTCGAAATTAGCCAGTCTTCGGTTATAAGAATTCTGAAAATGCAAAAATTTCATCCTTATAAAATGAAAATCCTTTATGAACTCTTAGAAGATGATCCGGATAGAAGACTCCAGTTTTGCGAACAAATGATGGATGTACTAGACAGAAATGTTCTAAGCATAGGAAATATCCTATTTTTAGATGAATCAACGTGTATGTTAAATGGTGAGCTAAATCGTCAAAATTGTCGTTACTGGGCAGACAACAACCCACACTGGATGAGGAAAGGCCAAACTTAACATCCAGAGAAAGTCTGTGATTGAGCAGGGATTGTAGGTGATTGAGTTATAGGACCAATTTTCTTTCAAGGAAATTTCAATGGGGCAGGACATTTAGATTTCTTGTAGGGAAAGCTAATTCCCGATTTAGCTATTTTGTTTCCTGATCCGGTGAAGCTGATATCCCAAATAAAAACATCTGGTTTTAACAAGACGATGCTCCTCCTTATTTTGCAAACCTGTATCTGGATGACGTATTTCTAGGCAGATGGATTGGTAGAAGAGGACTTTTTGAATGGCCATCCAGGTCTCCGGACTTAACACCTATGGACTATTTCTTATGAAAGAATTTGAAGTTTTTAAGACCAAACCCGCAAATATTGAGGAGTTGAAGGGATGAATAAGAGAGGAGTGTAGAAGACTAATTTCCCAAGAAGTAATTAGAAATGTTCAAAGCGAGAATTTTGAACTTTTATTAAAAAGAGATTATTGAGTTAAATCAGATTCCTTGCTTTTTCAAATTAGTTAATATTTATTAAATATCTTTTAAATGACAAGAAATAAAAAATTTAAATTTGGTACGCATGCTTAACTTGATATATTCTTTAAGAATAGTAAAGAAAAAATTGGGGTTGACATATAAAAAAAATGTTAAATTTGGGGCAGTCTGTATAAAATTTTCCCACGTCAAAAAGAGCGCAAATTAAAATATTAATGGACGTGTCCGGGCATATTTTCGAAAAAAAACTGTCTTTGATTTACTAAATTTATTCCAAGTTACAGATTAGCACTGTATATTTCAAAGGTAAAATATAGGCGTCCTTGCAAAAAAAAAACATATTAATGTTATTTTTTTTTAAATTAGTTTTGAAAAAACAATTAGATAAAAAAAGAAGCAGTAATATGATGCGTGATATTATCAGAATGATGAAATTAACTGACTTCACACTAGATAGAACTGAACTTTCCAGACATGCGACCTTTTTAAAAAATATTTTTAATGGATCATTTTAATATCGTACTGAAAAGCAAGGAATTTCTTTTTTTTAATTTGGTGCCATTTCTTATTATTAAAGACCGGAATTAAAGCACAACCAAACAAGATAGAAAGGTGAGCAAAATGTTAAATTAGGCAAAAAATAAAAAGCTAAGGAAGCCTAAAAATGTAAAATACTCTAGAAAAAGGCACCAAGAGGCAAAAACTCACAATAAACAAGAAAAACATTTTGAACTCTCAGTTGAAATTTAAAAAAAAATAGATTTTAGGTTATACTCAGGATATTTAGGAGTATAACATTTTCAAATGAAGAAATTTTTAAAATTTCGAGTTCATTTTCGAATTTTAACCCTAAATCTTAAAATTTTTACCATAAACTCAGTTGAATTTTTTTCGAAATTTTGAGTTAAATTTGAGATTTCGTTGCTAGAAAAATTTAACATTTCTCAAAATTTCTTTTTTATTTAAAATTTCAATATTAAATTTTAAATTTTATTTAAAAAAATGTCAAATTTTGCAGGTTTCTCAAGCTTAAACTCCCCATTTTGAAAAAAATTCAAATTTTAAGAAAAACTGGAAACTTATACAAGCGATCTTCGAAGATTTAACACGAAATTTTGAGAAAAACTACGATTTTGTGATCATATTTTTACAGTTTTTGAATTTAAAAATTTAAATTTTAAATTCAATATTTGAATAAAAGTTTGAATATTCGGCTCTTTACTAGAAATTCAAAATCTCTTATAAGCCATAATTTTAAGCAGACATTTCTTAATCACTTTTTTTAGGAATGTCTTCTATAATTTTTCAAAAATGTCAATTGAACTTTAAAAAAAGTGTCTAAACTGTCGATTCTTTTATACATTTCGAGTTTGATACAAAACTTAAGGTTTTGTAAACTAAAATATTCAGGATTTTTTTAATAACTTTTACCCATCAGTTTAATTCGAAAGTTTTAAGTGTTTCCAGAAGATTTAACTTTATAATAAAAAATGTCGAAATTTTTTATTATGAAGTTGATTTGTTTATATTTTGATTATGATTTCGAAAATAAGACGTTTTTCTCCATAATTCAATTTCCAAGTGAAAACTTCCAAAAAAAAATAGTGAAATTTCTATCTGAGTTATCAGACTTTCAACTTTAATTAGGAAATTTTTTACTTTTAATCACGACATTTCAGCTTTTAATTCATACTTTCGGAAAATTTTGAATTATAAAATTTTTACGACTTTTACGTCGAGTTTAAAAATGCCAAGATTAAAGTCAAAGTTTTAAAAAACTTGGCGTAATGACTTTAGTTTATTTTTCAAAATTTTTACATTAGCACTGGTTCAAAATTCAAACTTCTTCAAAATATTTTGAATTTCTTTCTAGACCTTTAATTAAAAGAAATTCCCTGGCCATTTTGAGAAAACACTAAAAGTTTCAGGAAATATCAAAGTTTACTTTTTAAATTTTGTTTCAAGACAAAATGTTCAGTGTTATTAGTTTTTGTTAATAGTATTATCTTTTGGAAATTAGAGATGGTTTTTAGAAAATTTTGACCATACATCTTTTTTTCCGAAAATTAATAATTTATTTTTTTTGGATTTAGGCAATAACTCTAAATGTCAACTTATTTCTAATATTTCGAATTTAAGAAACTAAAAATTTCGAGTTCGAACGAATAAATTTGTTAAGAATTAACGTATCCCACTTTCTGTTCGGAAATTAAAAATTTCTAAAAAAGTCAATATTTTCGGAAATGTTTGTTGGGTTTTTTTTAGTATAAACTAAGTCGTAATTAAACTTTTTCTGAAACGGCTTTGTCGACTCCAAATATAGACTTTTCCAGTCATTTCGAATTAAAATTCCAAACTTAAAAAACTCAAGATTAAGATCAGAAGTTCGATACCTGACATATTTCGCAAACATTTTGACGAAATTTGCAGTTTCTAGAAAGAATCAAGGTTTAAAAAATATTTGTGGATACCAACATTTTAAACTCTAAATTTCGAGAAAAAACGTAAAAATATTAACATACTTCGCATTTAACAGAAAACCTAATTTAAATTTAAAATTTCCGAGAAGGGTCGAAATTTTAAGATTAAAGGTGAAAAAGCGATAAATAACTTTATAGCAAAAACTTTTTTTCAACATTCGGAAGAATCAAATGCATTTCGACCTTGCAAATTCAGGTAGCAATAATAACTCTAGAAAACATTGAAATTTTAAGATTGCCCAAATAAAAAACGTAAGAATTGAAGTTGTAGCCAGTTATAAAAAGAGTTGGACGCTAAGACGAAATTTGAATTAAAAAGAAAAATATCTTATTTTCCAGAATTAGAAAGAATTTCCAAATTCCAAATGTTCAGGTGCAAACTTTAAATTTGAGATAAAGTTAAAATTATGAATTTAAGAGAAATTTGAAAAAAATAAAAAAAAGATCTTTCTCCAGCTAACTTCAAACTATGTCTTTAAATAGAGCACCTTCTAGAGGTATTTTTCATACACAAATGCAGGTTATAAAAGACAGATCAAAATTAAATTTTAGAAAAGGAATATCTTTCGAGTAACTTTATCATCTTATCCATACATTTTGTTTTTATTTAGAAATTAAATTAAGATAAATGGGCATCCGGATTCAATAGCAGGCAAAACTCCAATGGGACTAAGTGGGTCATAAAAGTAATTATTAATAAATTACTTTGTCAGAATGTCAGAAGAGTTAGACTCTAGCATTTTTTTAGTGTATTTTTTTTATATTTTAGTATACTTGCATGCAATAATAATATTAATAGTAAAATATTCTCTGTAATTTATTTGCGAAGTATTCATATTTTTTTATTCAGTTTATTGGCTTTTTCTTCGCCGGTCACTCCTTTCACAATCCTAAATTTCAGTACCTTCTATTAAGGAATGGCAATCTGTTTTAGATTGCCTTAGAATCACCTAGGGAATAACTTAATAAACTGTCAGAATTACTTTCTGACAGCTTACAAAAAAATTTTGTAAAGGAATATATTTGAATTGGTTTTCTGACGACGGGCAGAGAATAACACTGCCCGAAACGTTAAAATTTTGAATAATCTTGTTGTTATTTATTTTTTACGTCGTTTGAATTTTAATATAGTTTTAAGTGTAATAGTAAAGTAGTATTGGACCGTGGCTTCTTAGCTCTAACTTAAACGAAAACAAAGACTAGGTAGTTTTAGCAGAAGGATCGCAGCCTCCACCTCCAGAAAAAAAATCCTGGTTAGGAGCCTGTATTTGATAATAACAATAAGTAATTAAACTAAAACATCATTATAGCCACCTGCTTCTGTGCAAATTTCTACTCTCTTTATATTTCTCTAGGCATAAAGTATTTGCAGTTTTATTTTCTGAATTTGATGCACAGACTAATAGGTTTGAACATCTATCAAATACCCTATATACAAATTTCATTTCAAAACTATTATTTTTATAAATTAATATTGACATGAATATTTTTACAGTTATCAAATTTGATAGATACATCTGATACACCATTCTTGTCCAAAATGATAAACATGTTCAGTAATCTGGCCCAGCAACATTTTTTTTTGCAGTTCGATGATCTCTTTAGTACGTGATACAGTGTTTAAGAAAACGTCTCCAACTAACATTTTTGACCCAAGGAAAAACCTTTTTACACCAGTTCCCTTTTAAATACCGTCCTGCATTATTGCTCAATTCTAAACCACGAACGCCAAAAAGATAATAGGTTTATTGATTGAGAGTTTTACAAAAAAAGCAAATAGTACCGTTTCTCCAGAACCTTAAACCTGATTTCTATCCCTTCAGTCCCAAAAATAAAGGTATTATTTTTCGTAATGAATTTTTGATTTACGAATGAATATCTTTCATGATTTCCCTAATATTTTTTATGGCACGCCAAAAAAGCAATCAAAATTGTTGATTTTTTTTAACCCACCGATACGACAAAATTTTGAATGCAACTCGATTTTGCAATTTAAACCAACTAGCCTGGGAAAAATAGATTTTTGTTACAAAACTATTTATTTAGAAATGTCTTCACTTCGACACAATAACACGACAAATAAATACACAAAGTTCCCCAACAAGATCATGTACGGATTGGCCACCATATTAAGTTGAAGATGGCCAATTTTTTTTTTCAATAACTAAAATAATTTTATTCTAACAAAAAAAGGTTTCCCATAAAAATTGAAAGGTTTAAAATTTGCTACAAAAAAGTTATTTGCCATTTTTTGTAAATCTAGTCGTTACTGAGAAAATGTCACATGAATAAGATGCTTTTGGATATTTGCATTGATTTCAATATCACCCAAAGGTACAGAATGTGGTGAGTTTTTTTAATCAATTTTTCCAGAATTCCTAATATACTATTCCGTCTTTGGTTAAATTCGTAATTTATTGACATCACTGTTTTTATTGGTCTTGATGTTGCGTTCTTCATATAATAATTTACCTTTCATCAAACTCAGACCAGGCGACTCGGCTTGTGCCTACTATTGTGTGTGCCTATTTCGTGTTGTTTACTGCAGTTACATAAATTAAAATTTTTGGCCAAACCAAAAGTGCATACCACGAGAATTGATTTTGTAATCGAATTGGTTTTATAATTTACAGGTAAATTTTTGCAGAAAAGCAAAAATTATTGAGTTTGTCTTTACACTCAACATATAATAAAAAAAATGGGCAATAATTGGTACTGCTGACCGAATTAAAAACTTAAGACTGTGATATAACAAATTTCAAGATATTTCAAAAAATATGTTTTCAATGTACTAATTTTTCAGATGATGCGGATGTCGGATTAGCCAGGCGTCGGATTATCCGGTGATTTGATATGTGCCACATTCAATTCGTCGAATAATCCGCTGGTGTTATTTAGATGCATGTAAAATTATTATTAAATTGTGTAAATCCTCATACCGAGGCATGCAAAATATTATAATTTCCTAATTAGCATATTTCTTACCCAAAGAAATCAAAACGTGATGTTCGTACCTGCAACAGAAGCATATTTTTTAGTAATTTATTCAGTTGTTTATAGTTTCTTTACTAACGATTATCATTTGCCGTGTACCTTGAGGGATGCCATGTAGCATTTAAAATAATTTATATTTCATAACAAAAAATTTTCTTGAAAGTAATAAAATTCATCAGCAATGAATAATCCTATTATGCTTGTATGGAAACATTTCATTTAGGGAAGTAATTACGATTTTTAAAAAATGCTCTAATGTAATTTAATTTTAGCCTTCACTAGGCTGGTATCTTCCGTATATGAAACTGTACTTATGTGCTTACTCAAATCAGACAAAGGTACCACTGAAGGCAATTATAGTGAATACTTGTACTTGACTTCGTACAAGCTATGGGGAAGGGTACCCACCTAAATTAGTGTTTATGATTAAAATGAATAAACTTTAACTTGCATACTGCTTTATACTTCTATTTATCTGTTATTGACACATTGCGTATTACTATGACAACTACAATTTTGATAAGAGCGCGGAAAAATTTTAAGTTGCTTTCACAAAGCAACTGTTATAAACGTCATTTATCAGACCAAGCGGATATTAGGACTTGCTGTTACCTGAAGGCTAAAAAGGTTTAAATAGAACAAGACCTAAACTGCACAGTACTATACTCTATGTTTAGAATATCAAAGTACTCTGCGCTTTTTTAGAGTAACTATTCTTCCAAGCGTAAAAGGTCAATTGTTGGTAGTACTGCTACATATGATCTGCTGTTATATACGTTTTGGTTCGTAAAGGACTACACGACGCAAGCTAGATGGTATTTTATTTGCACGTGAAAGTAGATGAAGGCAACAGGTTGCCGCATATGTTAACCACATCAAAGGATAGAACAACATTTCTCCATACATCCATAGAGTTCCCATTCGAGTAATAAATTTATTAATTAAACGCAAGATAAAAACCATTTGCATAGGCCGATTTAAAATTAAACAATAATAGAATTGTAAGTTTACAAGTTACCTATATGTAGATAGAGTCCAATCATAAGAAAATTAAAATACTTTCTGTAAAGAATAAACGGGTAAATTTTGTCAAATCATAGCCCTGTAACTGCTGCTTTCTTGGAGCCGTTCGGTTTTCAAGATTAAATATTGCTTAGGCAATTAGGCGTATGACATAAAAGTCATTACTAAATAAATTCTTTTAAACAAGAGCAGAATGTAGGGATCACTATTATTAATACAACCTTCCACGCTTTTAACACTTTTGAATTAATCGTTGCTTTTCATTTCGTCTTTCAGTGAATATAGAAAGCTCCGTAGGATTTCAATTTATACTTTACCAATTTTAAAACATGAACAGTAATTAGGATTTTTGTCACGATCTTCTGCAGAACAATTCCTGACAAATTACACTTAAGAGTAAACAGTAGTCGAGGCGAGTTTCAAAATAAAAGTAATATGAAAAATTATGATCCGACCCAGGGGATTCGTAAATTCAGCCTTGCAATTCGTGTACTAAATACTCATATACACGAAAGAAGAAACCAATGCAATATCATATAATAGTGATATATGGATTTCACATCATAGAACAAATTAATGTGTTTCTTCGTGATGCTTTCATGTGATGTGTAGCATTAATAATGTGCTCGGCTTTGAAATTCAGATTACAGTTTTTGATTCCTTAATATAAGAAATTGACATCACGAAACATATCCGTCATATCGTTAATTTATTTCGTTTGGCTAAACTTTTTTAACAAAGTTATCTAATTTTGGTTAGTTGACCCAAATGTAACTGCAAATTATTATGCTTTATGCACTGTATTCTAAAAGTCTCGAAATGACAACTAGATTATTAGTAAATTTTAGGTAAAGTTCAAATATGCTTTAGAAAAAACATTTATTTTGTCATTTTTTGACTTATAAACAAATGTTTTCATTAGCCCTCCTGCCACCCACAAGGTTCTCTCATTTTCTTTTAAATTACACAGTATGACTTGTGATATGTCATTTGCAAGATAATTTCATTTTCTTTATGTATAGAGTTTTGTAAAAAAATAGAAAACCAACGATTTACAGCTGTTTTTTATATGAACCCCAATTCGGAAATTTATTTGATTAAGTTGGTTGGATAATTTTCATGGAAAACGCATTTGTTATATTCTAATAAAATAACTTTGTCAAAAAATATTCGGTTTGCCAAATTGTTGAATTAATATTTAATTAAATATGACGTTAAACGAAAGAAAGCGAATAATGATTTTGATAATGAGAAAATATATCGATCTTAAAAGGTCATACGAATAAGTACTTTTTACATTTATTTAATGATACGTTTCCAAACAGAATACGCCAGTATCAAGATCAACTGTGTGCAAAATGATACAAAGGTTTAAAGAAGCTAAAACAGTCAAAGACAAGCCCCGATCAGGACGGCCATAAACTGCAACGAATGACAATAACGCTGTTAAAGTATTGCAGAGTTTTGTGAAAGATCCTCATACTTCTGTGCGTAAGGCTGCTAGAGAATCGAATGCAAGTAAAAAACAAACATTTATAAATCTTACAAAATACATTTCCTTTAAGAGTTAGGAGAAGATAATTATAATCGAAGACTTAATTTCGGTAAAAAATAAGGGCAAAAGTTGACTAAAACCCTAATTTTATATTTAATATTTGTTTTTTGCACGAATGTGCTTTTATTGTTAATGGTTTAGTCAATCGTCACAATTTGAGGTACTGGGTGAAGGAAGAACTCACTCAGATACCTCAAAAAATAAATACGTTGACTGGTATTATTGGTTTTACCATCATTGGTCCGTTTGTAATTGATAACAACTAATTAGATGACAATTGATGACAACTTACAATATCCTTAAGGTACGAATAAATGTTACGTAATCAAATTATACCTGCACTTAGACATTCATTTTGACAGAATATGGTTTCAGCAGGATGCTACAACGCCTCATTCTGCTCTTGAAGTTCTGAATCAAATGTTTCCGAACAGATAAATTGGGAGAAGAGGTGCTATTGAAGGCAGCACGCTCTCTTAACATGACACCTCTAGGTTACTTTTTTGGGGGCATTTAAAAAGTAATGTTTATAAAACAAAGCCATTAAATGTAGACGATTTGAGGAACAGAATATTTGTGGAACCTGGACAAATTACGTTGTGGCGTCGTTCTGTTATATGTGGGGATATTGCCCAATTAAGGCTGGGAGAGAGTTTGAACATTTATTAAAATAGATTTTTAATTCACAGAATAATCGCTTAGTTACGTTATTTTCTTGTTTGCATTTTGTAACAAAGGTATCTATTTGAAAAAGAAGTAGATGTAAATTCTTTGTTTTGTACAAATTTTGAGACAACTTTGTATTATTATTATTACTAAAAGAATGAAATTATCTTTCAAATAGCGCGTTACAAGCCATACTGTGCATTTAAAAATAAAGTGGGGGGAATCTTGGTAGCGCTAAGGAGGATAAATGTAGTCATTTATTTACACGTCAAAAAATGACAAAATTAATGCATTTTCTGAAGCATATCTGAACTTTTCCTTAAACTTACTATTAATATAGGATACCTTTGGATTCCAGGACTTTTGGGACACAGTGTATAATGCAAATAATAGTTTATTTAGGTTATTTTTAATGTTATGTAGCCCATACGTAAAGCAGAACATCTATGAGTGACTTCTGTATTTGTCTGGCCATCTGTGAGAGATGTATTTGATAGCCTATTTTACGTTAACAATTGAAATGAAGAATAGTTAATATTATTAATTACAGTAAAACCTCGATATAGTGGACCTCTATTTACGGACAAAACATCCGGTCAAATCGTAGACTGAACTTGGTGGGACAATAATATTAGGGGATCACCTGATATACAATACATATGTAATAACGCGTAACGGCTTAAATAGGGATTAGACATATTTACCCCCTCCCGTTCATAACAAATTTTGTCATGTCCGAGGGCATAATTACCAACATCGAGAACAAAAAAGACTGTTGTCACTTTATCCAGTAAATTTACTATAGACATGTAAATTTATATGTTTATATTAGCAACTATCACTATAATTGTTGACAGATAACGAAGTTAAACTATATTGCACGAATTATATTTGGTAGTTATTCTCAAAAATTCACATTTATTAGGATTGTAATTGGGAGGGGGCTCGCGTATTGGTAATAATGACGCACTGCTGCAACTCCTCACGTATAACAAAACTTCCAAACAATCCATGACTACTGAGAACTAAACTTCTCTGTTTATCAACCCTAGTTTGTTTGACAAAACCCAAAGACATGGCGTTTTTCTTATGACTAATAAATTAACAAACACCATTAGAAAAATTCAAAAGCAGATTAAGGTCTGCTGCAAAAGGTGCAGGTGATCATAAATGATCAATGTAGGATTTCAAAATTATAGCATAGTCGTCATAAACAAAAATTAAAAAAATAATGTATTGGTGTGACGGTAAATGATTTTTATGTGTTAAGACGGTATGACAATATTCACTGTTAAGAAGATAAAAACAAAATATTAGTTTTCTTAAGACGGAAGGAAACAGTACTTAAGTAAGACGATATTATCTTTTAAGACGGTAAGACGAAATATTTGTTTTCTTTAGCCGACAGAAAATCTAATTTTTTATTGTGGCTACTTTGGGTAGTATAATAAAGTTTGAACATTACTCATAGTAATTTGAAACCTGTTAAAGCCTTATTGATGAAGGCCTTTGGTGATGAAGGTCAAAAGATTTGCGTAATTTTTCTGGGTTTCAATTTGTAAAAAATTGTGATGAGTATTTGTCTAAAATAAGTAACGTTAAAAGTACGTTAAATTTGCCCGATTTAATTTTGGTTTGTAATGTGCTTGACCTAGATTACTCTGAAACAATTGATGATGTGGATCGAATTTGTTCCTTCTTGATTAATTTAGAAACTAGGGACAAGAATCAGAATAGTAATAATAAAAACGAAGGAGACGATGACGAATTAACAACAGAAGACGATAACAAAGAAAATGATAAAGAGTTTGAACAAGAAGTAATTCATAATTTGAGCACTGGACTGAAATTGAGAAAACGCGAAGCTAAAAAATCAGACACGTTCCCTTTGACGTTTAGAGACGTGAAGGGTAGTATTCGACCATTTGACGGAAAGCATTACTATCCTCTTAGAAAGTGAATTCGCGATTTTGAAGATACTGCTGATGTTCTTGGATGGAATGACTGAAGTTACTATTTGCCACGAGATCTTTAAAGCGACTTGCGAAGTTATTTATTCAATCGGAAAAAGGCTGAAAAACGTTGTCCAGGTTAAAAAAATAATTAATTGAGAAATTTGATGTTAAAATTAGCTATGATCAAGTCGATAAATTGCTCATGACACGGAAAAAGAAACATGAGAAATCCGTTCAAGAGTATGTTTCTGTCATGCGAGAAATCGGTAGTCGTGCTGATATCGAACAAAAAGTCATTATACAGTATATCATAGATGGTATTTTAGATGATGCAGCTAATAAAATTATTTTGTATGGAGCAAAAAGTTTTGTTCACTTTAGAGAAAAGGTTAATGTTTACAAAAGAATCAAATCTGCAAAAATAACATATGGACAGGAGGAAAAACGAAAAAAAGAACAATGTAGAGATACAAGAAAATGTGGAGAAATAAAAAAGGAAAAATTTGAAAACTGTTTTAGTTGTGGAATAAAAGGACACACATCTAAAGATTGCTTAGATAAAAACAAAGAAATAAAATGCAACGGTTATGGTCATGTAGCAACAAGAAAGATGCCCCACGAAGATACCTAGAAGTAAAGGAACAACTAATAATGAAACTAGCACTCCATCTTCAGTAAATATAATAAAGGAAGTAACACCGAAGGATGGTGTGCATTTGAGAATTGATGATACTTACCTCGTCGCGATGTTGGACACTGGTATATCAGCTCTATAAGGGAAGACGTATATAATAAATATCTTCCTCGCATTGCATTAACCAATGATATCTTTAGCTTACAAGGGATGGGTTTGCCAGAGTTAAGACTAAAGGTTGATTTTCTAGAGAAATTATTCTAAATGATGAAGACCTTATATTAAAATGTCACCTTATTCCTGTTAATACGTCGAACTTCCAAGCTATAATAGGAAATGACATTAACTCAAGCCGATATATGCATTCAAGATAATGGTATTATTATACACAAAAAGGAGAAATTGAGCTTTCTGATGCAAATAGCCGCAGCAGAAAATGAAAAGGTTAAAGATGAAATCCAAGAAAGTCAAATAGAAAATGTGGAACATCGACAGATTGTGAAGCAAGTGCTGGAGAACTATAAACCTGAAAAAACAAAAACTACTGATATAGAAATAAAAATATTATTAAAATATAAAGAACTTGTGTTTGAAAGACCTCGTCGATTATCGATACCTGAAAAAGTAGAAGTAGAAAGGCAAATTGAAGAATGACTGGAGAAAAGTATTGTTACGCGCTTATCGGTTCGAATTGATTAACACGTTAGCTGAATAATATCCACTTTATTTTCAAACTCAACTCGGATCACTACAACTGAACAATTAACTCACTTATTGACTTCTAACTGCTAACTCACTACTTAACTACACCGACTCCTAACTAACTCGAGGAAAGGCGACCGCTTTATATAGTTTTGGCTTCTAGGTTTCAGAAAAATCTCGCAGATAAGGCTTATCGTTTGCCGAACGCCTACCTGCCGTTTGCTTCGTTATCGTGGCCGCTTTGCCCTTATCAGATCTTTCTAGAAACTTTTCTTACGTACTAAATTCTACAATTCTATTCTAAATTATATTCTATCTATTTACATTGCGTTACAGTATTATTCGTCCTAGTAGTTCAGACTTCGTAAGCGCGACTGTTCTGGTAAAGAAAAAAGATGGAAGCAAACGAATTTGCTGTGACTGTAGAAGACTAAATAAAAATATTATTAAAGACCGATTTCCATTCTCTCTTATTGAAGATGTCATAGACAGTCTACAAGGAGCTCGTGTTTTTAGTGCTATTGATTTAAAAAATGGTTTTTTTCACGTCCCTGCAGAAACTAATAGCATGAAATACACAACGTTTGTGATTCATCATGCTCAATTCAATTTCTCAAATGTCCATTTGGTTTGTGCAATATCCCAGCTGTATTTCAGAGTTTTGTACATCATGTTTTTAGACCCTTAACAATAAAAATTATAGCAATGTATTAGGAGCCCCTTCCCATTTCAGTTGGCCCACCTATTAAAATCTTAGGTTTTTGGTCATTAACAAAACATAATAAATCCTACAAGATCTTTTTAGGTAACAAAGTAATTAATAACATATAGTTAATGATTTGCAGTAGAAAACACCAACTTTATTATTCTCTATTCATATTTGCAACAAAAAAACGAAAATGTTGCAAGTATACGCCATTACAAAGAAAGCCAATACTCCGAAGATGGCCGTAGAAAACATATGTCAAAATAATTGCTATTACTCGTAGCTATCAGAATGCATTTTATACAGCTTCAAATTAGTTGCATTTTTTAAAATGGTAGAGGAAAGGTGATTGATCACAAAATTTTTTCACTTATCATTAAAGTTTTTAAGTGTGGAAAATCAAAATAGAGTAAAAGATATAGTTAGAAGGTACAAAATGACTGGTTCAGTCACTACAAAGCCCCAATATGTGAAAAAAAGCAAGATTACCAATGCCGACAGAAAAGCATTAAAAAGAATTATCGAGAAAAACAGACGTGCCAGTTACCTTCAGTTAAGTGCTTTGTGAAGTGATACTATTGGAAGGCCTATTTTTAGATCAACAACTCACAGAGAAGCTCATAAATTGGGATTTGGAACCTATAAGGTGAGTTTTTCAATAAAAAACTTAAACTTAAAAAATTAAGAATGACAATTTTGCATTAGGCTAAAGAAAAACTACTTTTAACACCACAGCAAAAGAAAAATAGGTTAAGATGGGCAAAAGAACATAAGAATTAGGTATTTCAGCAATGGCATGCGATACAATGAAGTGATGAGGCCCGATTTTGTATTGGAGACAGTCCAAGTAGAGTTATTCGAAAAAAAAAATGAGTCGTTTCATCCCGACTGTCTCAAAAGAAAAGTAAAGTTTCCTGCATCTGTAACGGTATGAGGTAGCATGTCGTCAAAAGGAGTAAGAAAATTTCATTTTATTAATGGAAATGTTGATACAAACAAATACTTCGCCATTTTAGAAACATCTCTTTTACTGATCATGAAAGAATTTTTGATATCCGGCCAAGAGTTCGTGTTTCAGCAGGACGGCGCAGCATGCCACATCTCTAAAAGAAGCTTAAAATGGATGGAAGACCATTATATACCACATGGGTTTCCAGTAGTCCGGATTTATCACCCATAGAAACTTTATGGCACGAAATGAAGAAGGTGCTACAAAAACATCCTGCACGAGCAATCCCTGTACTGAAGCAAAGACTTCAAGAAATATGGGATTCTTTTACACCAGATTTTTGCCAAGATTTGGTTAATACTATGCCCCAACGAATTTAAGCTGTTATAAAAAATAAAGGAGATATTCCCCAGTGGTAAATTATAAAATTTTATTTTATTAATTTAACGTATTTGTTCACATTTTTTTCATTTATTCACATTCTGCGGCTTTATTTACCTAATAAGCATTTTATGTGGAACAATGTACTAAAAATATTGTTAAAAGTACAATTTGGAGTTCTATTATTTTATTCTATTTTTTTACCCTAATGCGAAATTTCTGATAAATTTTAAGGTGGGCCAACTGAAATGGGAAGGGGCTCGTATATGTATGTATTATTCCTAGCGTTGACGAAGAAGAAGGTATAAGAAGATTGAAATTGGTTTTACAAGGAGCAAAAGATTATGGACTTTAAATAAAGAAAAGTAAATGCCAATTGTTAAAGAGAAAAGTTGATTTCTTTGGTTTTATTGTATCAGAAGGTATAGTGCAACCCTCCAGGGCCAACAACACGTAAGCAACTGCAATCATTTTTAGGTCTGATAGGATATTTTCGCAAATTTATCCCTTCGTATGCTACCATTGCAAAACCTTTAAGTGACCTGTTGAAAAAAGCTCGAGTTTTCATTTTTGGAGATATGCAGAAGTACTTTTTATTGAAGTTAAAAAGTTATTAACAAGTGAACCAGTACTTCATGTTTATGTTCAAGAAAATGATATAGAATTACATACGGATGCAAGTAAGTATGGCTATGGAGCATGTTTATTGAAAAAATCGAGTGCTCATGATAAATTTCATCCGATATATTATATGAGTAGAAAAAGTACCCCTGCCGAAGAGAAATACAGTTATGAGCTGAAAGTACTTGCTGTGATTCAAGCTGTAAAAAATTTAGAGTATACTTATTAGGTATCAGGTTTAAAATTGTAACAGACTGTTCAGCATTCCAAAGAACCATGAGTAAAAAGGATTTAACCACAAGGGTTGCAAGATAAATACTGTTACTAGAAGAGTGTAGCTACGAGAATAAACATCGCAAAGGAAGCCGGATGTCTCATGTTGATGCTTTAAGTCGTTACCCACTAGTTATTGTTATAACTGAAGTAGATGGAATAATTCATAGAATTAAATTAGCACAAGAAAATGATGAACACATTCAAGCCATTAAAAGGTTATTAAGTACCTAAAAATATAAAGAGTTTTTGTAAAACATGGTATCTTGTATAAATATGAAAATGGTTTAGAATTATTGGTAGTGCCCAAAGGTTTACAAATAGAAATAATTAAAAAAATGCATGAAACAGGACATTCTGCTGTCAGAAAAACAGAAGACATGGCAAGAAGAGAATTTTATATAGATAAATTAAAAGACAAAATTCAAAGGTGTATAGATAACTCTATGTCGTGCATATTAGGAAATAAAAAAAATGGAAAGAAGGAGGGACTACTTCGCCCATTACTTATACCTGAATGTCAATTGCATATTTACCACGCAGATTATTTGGTACCTATGCCATCAACTTATAAGAATTATCAACATATCTTGGCAGTTATTGATAGTTATACAAAATTTAACTGGCTTTACATGACCAAGTCTACAACAGTAGAGGGAACAGTCGTTTGTCTCAAAAACCAAAGTAATATTTTCAAAAATCCTTTGCAAATACTCACAGACAAAAGAACTTCTTTACTGCCGATGAGTTCATTAATTATTTTGCAGCAGAAGGAATATAACATGTAAGAATTACAACCGATGTTCCTAGGGGAAATGGACAGGTTAAAAGATTAAACAGAACAACTATCGCAGTACTCACAAAATTAAGCTAAAAAGAACCTATGAAGTGGTTTAAAGACGTTAATCGTTTGCAAAAGGTGTTAAATGCGACAATACAGAGAAGTGTAAAACAGTACACCATTTAAGTCACTAGTAGGTATTAAAATAAGAAGCAAGGAAGATATTTTCGTGAAAGAATTCATAGAGGAAGAAGCTACTAAAGAATTTCGTAAGGCAGGAGAAGACTTAAGAGTAGCGAGCAAAGAACATTTGGATACAGGATGAGAATAAGAAAGGTTATAACTTAAGACTACAGAAGGCGAGAATATATAAGGTAGGTGACCTAATAGCTGTTAAAAGAATATAATTTGGAAGTGGGTTAAAAATTTGGAGAAAATATCTAGGGCCTTATGAAATAGGTAAGATTCGTAGCGATGAAAGGTACGATGATGCACAGGTTGGAAATCATAGGGGACCTATTCAAACCTCCACATGTTCTGAATTTTTAAAACCGGCTCCGAATCGGAACCATAGTCAGTATGGCCGAGTGTAGGGTCTCAAAATTATAGCATAGTCGGCATACACAAAAATATTAAAAAAACTTAGATAAATAGATAGTAATTAGAGACGCATGACAGAACAAAAAGAATTGATTATTTAACAAACAGAGTGATCATGTCCAGTCTAACTTTGTATCTTTGAATCATTAATTGAAATGACTTGTTTCCTGATGAAGTACTTTTCTTTTGTTAACCTGTGACCTGTGATCATCCCTAAAAAACAAAGAAAATCCTACATTTATATTATCCCCCATCTTGATTTTTTTGTTTTTTACATGAGACAAAAATATTGAATACAAAAGTTGTGCAGAATGACGTAAGTCATTTGTTAGATATCGATCGCGGCGATTCCCAATGGGACATACTGTATATTTATGTATGTATATACAGGAATTGCAGAAAAGAGTGACAGATGAAAGTTATATATTTCTTAAATAGAACAGCCGGCATATTGTTAAATTTTTAGAATCTTTGAAAAATTCTAAATATTTTTTATAACGTGTGCTATAACTAAATGTAACAGTTTTCGAGATTGTCGAGATTGGTTTAATTTTCAAGAATAGATATTGTAGATTCCAGTTTTTAGGTAACGGTCAATTAAGTGGTCATGAACAAGTAAAAACTTTGATAATCAGTGTTTACTGATGATTATATATTTGACCAATAGACATTTTTTGATAAAAATGCCTTTATTCACGATAGAGGAAAAACAATTTATTTTGCAAACATTGAATAAAAATATTAACAATATTATATTGCGAATAGTTCTAAAAAATTAACAATATACATAGTGTTCTCTTTAAATGAAAATAACTTTCATCTGTCGCCTATTTCTGCAACAGCCTGTATTTCCATTTATATATTTTACAAATAGCTCACATTATATTGTAGAACTTATGTGTTTAAAGATTTTTTTCTAGTGCGAAAAACAAAAATAGTTAAACCAGGGGGCATTATGAATAATCACCTTGTACACTCAAAAATCAAAATACAAAAAAAAACGAAATACATGGAACGCCAAAAACTTTTATAATAATCACGAAACTAGAGTCATATCCCGTAGGCGTAACAAAATTATTAAATTACTCGAAAACCTTAAATGAAAAAATCTAGTTTAAAATGCAGTAATTTTTCCGTATCAAATAAACAACAAATACATGAAATTAATAACGCTGACCAAAGACAACTCATACACTAGAGTTTGAACTACACGGCGATATCCATAAAGGCATCTATTACCTAATAGGAAATAAATTACGTGCCAGACCATCGTTTTAGTCAAATGCATTAATAAATGATGCCACCATTAACCATATTACCTCAGTATTCCAGACTATGATATTACCAGCTCAATAAATAATTGGCAGATAAAAGGTATACGTAAAAGTAATGTGTAAGATGACTGATGGAACCACTATAATAATAACCAAACAAAAAAACTGACTAAGCGCAAAATTTATAATATATTAAGAAAACATTTTTAAATCGAATCGCAATCCAGTTAAATGAAAAAAAAATAGATTAGGACTTTTATAAACTAGTTTAGAATGTAAAAGAAAAATGTTGCAAATCATAAGTTATGTAAGCTACCATTACCATTGGTAACTTTGTTATTATTAAAGATATAAAACTGCTTAAATTAGTGAACTAGAAGTTTTTTTAACGCTTTCTAAAATAACAATTAAGCATTACGCTTTTGAATTAGGGGTAAAATGTCATATATTTAAATAGCACCCGCTGAATATTATTCTTTTTTCTGATAGACCCTCAAAATTCAAACAAAAAAGTTTATAATGGATTTTCTCCTAAAGGCAAAAGTAACGTCAATGTTTCAATGATCAAAATGTTACGTGAACAAAGTTTTCTAATGCAGAAGCACTGTTTTAGATCTTTATGAAAATTTAGGGCAATATATTGTTAAAATATAAATATATTGCAATTTTTGCAATTATCAGGAAGGTATTTGTAATTTTTTAACCTTATTTTCCACCAAATGTGCTTAATTTTCTGTATTAGAAAACCTTTTCTGCTAAACCGTTGGCATTTGACACAATTTTGAAATATAAAGCTTAGTGCCGCGAGCCAATCACAGTGAATCCGATTCATAACTGTCTCCTTTGAGACTCTTTAATTAATTCCACTAAAATAACTATAAAAATTAGGCAACAGACGAAAATTTCGTATTTTCCTTAAAGTAAAATAAAAACCTTTTTAGGTTGTATCTCAATAGAGCACGTTTGAAGCATGCCACTTTTTATTGATATAGTTTTACTTTCTTAAGCTTAAATCAGTAAGAATATACTAAGCCTATATATAAAGATATGAAATATGAAAGCAAAATGGCTGAAAAGCTCTAGATGAATTCTGAAAAATTTATCGTGAAAAGTGCACTTCATAGTTAATGACAAATTTGGTAAAAAATGGTATTTAGCCCCATATATCATGATCATCGTCCTCGTTAATCTTGTCACTAAAAATTTGAAAAATACAATATAACGTATGTTATCCCGATGTCCTCTTGTATTTCACCAGATATATAAATCAGTGCAAATAAAAAGGAATGGCCAGCGGAGTAACGTTGCAAATGATATCGGCACATATTTTTCGTCGAAACTACGTGAAATATAGGGGAAACATCCACTTCAGCAAATAAACTTGTAACGTACATACATCGATTTCATTGTCGGATAGTGCACATTAGGCAATTTATTTCCAGAAAGTCCATCAAGCAAAAACGATTTCCCTCTATTTTCGGGTTCGACTATTCCAATCCAAAACGTTTTTATGAGGCTCGTTGAAATATGATCGAATCGACAAACATTCGGCCTATATTTTATAGCAGATTCAGCCGGAAAGTGCTTATTGAAATCAGTTTCCAAGCGGTCAGATCATGTGATACGAAATTGGTAGAAGTTTCAGGTATCGCGAAAAGTAAATTGGCCTTTAAAAAGACGTCTTCAGAAAATATGACTTTAAAATTTCTTGTGGAGAAAAATAATACACCAATTTAAGTAGAGATATATTTGTATCGCGTCACTTTAGGACTTTTTTTCCAACGGAATTGAAAGAAATAAATATATTTTATCACATATGGAAATACCTCCACTGAGAGTTCATGTGAAGCTTTTAAAATATACAAACTAAAAGGACAATATCTATGAGTTTCGAAAAATGTTACCCCGTTTTCCTGCAGCTGAAGCAAATCAGCCGACATCTATGAAAGTTCCTCATTAAGAAGGACGTCTAGTCTCCCAAACAAATCTAGTTACCTAATTTACATCCTTAATATTTCTAAATATCCTTTCCTAAACAGACCCTGAAAGGAATCGGCTATCTAAATTTAGTATTTCTGCTTTCTTACCTATGATCTGTATTGATGAGTTAGACAGACAAACCACCTCGTCTTTATGGACTCGCCAAAATTCACAAACCCAATATTCCTTTTATGCCCATTGTCAGCACGATAAATTCACCTACCTCCAATGTCTCGAAATATTTATCTAACATCCTCAAGTCATATACCGAAAACACATCATTACACGTTCTAAATTCTAAACACTTTGTCGAATTATTGTCCGAATTAACCCTAGACCCCAACGACATACTGGTAAGTTTTGACGTCACTTTACTATTCACTAATGTTCCAGTTTCCGACCCCATGACGATAATTAGTCAATTACTTTCAGGCAAAGAAAATGCAGATTCTCTAGCTGATTTAACTGAAATGTGCCTCACATCGACTTATTTTTCTTTCAGTGGCAGCTTCTATAAACAAGTCTCCGGCACCGCAATGGGTTCCCCCTTATCCCCAGTCGTAGCAAATATTTTTATGGAATCTTTTGAAAACATTGCGTTGGAAACTGCGGATTTAAAACCCAAGTTTTGGCTTCGTTATGTAGATGACACAATGAACTGAAGCAATCCAACCTTTAAGGTTTGTGGATTTGAAGGTGTGCAAAAAATTAAAAAAATGATAGTCTTCTGAATTTCGATAAATAACTATTATTTTTAATTTATTTGGGGTTTTGCAAAAAATTGTCGGTGTTGAAAATTATAATAAAGGAGAAGATCAAAAAATTATGACCTACTTTAAATTTCTATTGCCATTAATACAAGAATAGTACACAGAATTACTCAAGGGTGATCGAAAGTTGCACAAAATATGTATTTGGAACTAACAATTGATATTTTTGAACATTTTACATATTATTTATAGTTTTCTGCTGACATTTTAATAAACACATTGTATTAATGCTTCATTATATTAATGCTTCATTTTTTTTAGCATAATTGTTTTTACATGGCCTACTAATTTGAAAAAAATAACATAAAAACGCCTTTGTTTCATTTTTGACATACAACATGCGACATATCAATTTATTCAGAAAATCATGCTGAATTCAAAAATTAAAAAGTCTAATGTAGCGTTTATAAGAAAAAACAAAGTTATCATAATGTTCTTAAAAATTATTTAATGCAAAAGCCGATATTCAGTTTTTTTTTTCAATGGAATGTTAATGGTTATGAAATTTCGCACTACTTTGGCTATTTAACCGACCTTTTATCTCCACTAAAAACGAAGTTACCTGTCTAATCCCACGTCCGGTGGTACATACTATATATTACTAAGGATAAGGACAATCGATGGAAACAAGAACCACAAAAATTAGCAACGAATTGGGACCTGTCTTAGATATGTGGCCACAGAAATAATGTGTAATTTTTCAATGAAAAATGTAAATGACAGAAGAGGGCGCCACAACCAGTGCCATTAACAAAATATAGTACTAATAGTGGATATGTGAATTTTAAAAAGATAAGCAATTTTCACAATAATCAACTCTTACCTATATGTATTTCGCTACACCAAATTTTTAATTGGAATACTTTTAATATTTAAAGAGTATGAAAACTTTCATGTAATAGAACCTAATTGGTAATTTGATATACGACTCTGTAAATCCTATTCATTTTTAAAGTAATTCCATCAAGCCCATTATCTAATGCAGAACTTCATAAATAATTATACACATGCAAATCCCCTTTGTATTAGCTCAAATTTTCCGGCATTGATTTTAGTTGTTTCAACATTTTCAACAATGCGTAATCTGCTCAAAAGTTACATGAGCAAACACAGCTAATATCATGAGATATAGAAGCTAAACAATAGAAATGCCCTGCCTTCTAGTTTGTGATGCAGGCTTGTTGGCTTTCAATTTAAATAGAACTTTTCAAAGTTAAGATTTTAGTGTTTGAAACGTTTTGTTGGAAGCAAACATTGCTTCGAAGAATATAGCGTATAAAATTTGATATTTAATTATGGGGAAATGTCATTGACGCTATTGGTTATAACCCAATCAGCAGTGGTCTTTTTTGCAACATGATGCAATAGAAATGTTAAGGTCACTTGGCGAGTGTAGTGAGTTCAACACTCGGAATAATGTTTTTGAAATTATGAAAATTGTGCAAGGTAGTTTTGTATGTCTTCTACTTTCGTACTAAATATAAAATTAATTTTTCTGGAGAAAGGTACAAAGAATTTTATGGAACATTGCATCTGTCAAAATTTTTATGAACATTTAGTTATCTCAAAAACTATAAATTTTGATAAGAATATTTGTTATCCAAAATGACCTTAAAATATCAAGTAAGATCTAAAAATGCAAAAATATATAGGTGTTTCATCTAAATTAATGAAGATAGTGTCAACTTCCGGCATAACCGGAAGTACTACAACTTTGCGAACATTTTATTTGTGTTGGCCTCGTCGGCTCTGCTAATTGCCAAATTTTTAAAATGACTACTTTGCCAGATATCGATCGCGGCGATTCTCGATGGAACACACTGTATAGATGGAACATTAAATATTATTATTAAAGAAACAGTCTAAGGTCGGTATAATTAATTAAGTTACCAAAGTAACATTTACTGTATACCAGATTCTCTTAAATCAGGCTATGTACGAGGTAAAAAAGATTATAAAGATCACTAATATTGAGATAACTTTCATTCTTTTATTGTAGGCTGCATAACAATATCCATTAAATATAAGCGCTTTTCGATGTGACTATCTTTAAGGTCTTTTTAAAAATAGCAAGAACTACTTTATGTTAAAAGAGCGAAAATTGGAATGGAATAATCCAATATGGCGTCCATAAGAAAAAATTAAATTGCCATAATTTTTCAGAAATTATTCAACACAAAAAAGAATTAGCTACGCCACTGGAACTTTTTTTGGAGGTGAAACAAAACTGATTTTAGTTTTTGTCAATCGGCTACAAATAAAGAAGTAACAGCAGATTTTAAAAAATGATATTTTCCACTTTTTTCTTAATAAAATCTGAACAAGGCGATATTCAATTGGTTTCTTAATGGCAGCATATTAATGGGTATACAATTCCGTACTATTTTGCTTATTTAACCAATCTTCTATCTCCACTAATAACGAAATTACCCATGTTATTCCACGTCCACATTCACTGAGTAACCTGACACAGCTTTGCTGATTTACAAAACAATCGTTGACAAGTGTCATTTTTATGGGTCGAATTAAATTTAAATTACTAAATTACACATTAATAAATATAAAAATGAATCTGGCTACTGAAAAAAATTAAAAAACCATTCTCATGGAATTTTAAATTTTGCTCTTTCATCTTATTTTATGTGCCACTTTATCAAACCATTTTGAGTGTAGTAAAGAAGCATATAACCAATCAAAATGCAAAAATAGCTATTAATGTAATCAGATTTTTAGGCCATTTATAATAATCCAGGACGTTGCCAGGCGACGAGGCGTTAGCCGAGTTGTCTGGCCACGTCCAAGATTGTTTAAATCTCTAATAATCGAATTGCATTCAAAGCTTTATCGTATCATTGAAAACGATGACATAAAAAAATCAACAAACTTTTAAAATAAAATTTCTATTTAGGGTATTATGATAGATAATTAACGTATTATGTGCTACTTATTTATTATTAAGCTCCTAAATATTATGAGGTTAATAATTATCAATAAAAATTTAATTTTAAGGGCACTTAATTTTCAATGACAAGATAAAGATATTAAATTAACAGTGATAGGTATAAATCAAAAAGCATCCTAACCTGAAATTATTTCCTCAGGAACTCTAAACTGAAATTATTGATTTAACAGTTTTCTTCCAAATTTCATTCCCTCATTGCGTGTAGATCTGTTTTATAACGGTTTTTTTAGATGTTTTTTCTTGATAAGTCAGAAAAGCTCTGAGAATAAAAGAAATATTTTATGGATTAAAAAAAAGAGCAAATAATGTTGTTTTGTAACATTCTCGATAATGGTAACGATTGAAAAGAGCAATGACTTTTGCCCAATATTGTAGTGTGTTTAGTTCGTTTAGACATTGAGGGTAACAGAAACTTTGAACACTTTAAGTTGTGCCCCGAAATGGTCCAATTCTATTTACAAAAGCAGTAATGATAAATTGATAATGTTTTAAAGTATCGAACTAAGCAAACCAATATCATACGAACATTTATTTTCAACAACCTAACAATCTGAAACCAACTGCTGCAAGAAAATACAATTCTTGATCAGAACTTAACAGGATATATTACGTATAATTTTCTCTTGTCTCATGCAACTGAAATTGTTTCTCTAGGTAAACTTAATGAATTCTCCGAAATAATGAATATATTTCTTTCATCTGCACCATTCTCTATTTCTATTTACCCATATTTTTCCGCAACAAACTTTTACTTTCTAATTATTGATACAAGCAACCGTTTCCACGAAAGTTTGCAATAGCTTTGTTTTAATTTATAGAGGTATTAGTTCTTCGAAGTAGATTTAAAAAAAAGTAGGGGAGACTGGGGTATTTTGGACCACGGGGAATTGCGGACTAGCTTCATATTTTTTTCTCTATTGATAGCTACAAATAACTATCGTCGGCTCGCCTCATGTTATGCTCATTTTCCCTTCAGTACTCGACTTGTGTACACGAACCGTTACCGGGATACTTCGAAATTTTTTTTTTTTTTTCAGTTTAGAGTTTCCTCTAATTTGACCACACTTTTTAGGAACCAACTAAGGTAAGTATCTTCATAATATTCGCGGAACCTTAAATCTTCGAAAGGAACATGAAGTTTTGCATAAAGTTTGTATTGTGTTACTCATATACTGCCATATTGTAAAAATGGCCTTCGGGGAATTACGGACCGCTTTTGTCGTGGAATTGTGGGTCACTCAATGTATTTGTGTATTTGATGCATATAAGTGATTATTCATGCAAATTTTCAGCACAGCATTATTTTTCGATAATTTCTAATAGTTTTTTGGTAAAATAATAATTTCATTTCGAACTGATTTTCATTGCCATTTGTCACTCCACTTCATTTTGTTTTTCTTTCATAATAAATCTTCTGCATCTACATTCTGCATTCTGAATCAAAAACAAGAAGGTTTTTCTACTACATTTTTCCATTTTTAATCGATCTACAAAGTGCTCCGCAATTCCCCAACATTTTTCAAAATGGCAAAAATGCATATTTGGAGGCAACTGTTATAAGTTGTATAATTTAATACCAGTTGACCAAACTATTGTGAGATTATTAGTTGTACTACAAATTCAAGCTTTGAAATTTTCAGAATAAAATATGTTTTTACCTGTTTTTAGCCAACATAAAAAGGCGGTCCACAATATTCCAGTCTCCCCTAATAATGAGGCACCTTTCAAATGAGATTATACGTCAAATTTTATTTTGTTTATATTATTATTACGTGTAATTCGAAAATCTTAGAATTCAAAATGGCAATTTATTTTCAGATAAAGATGCGAGACATGATCTGTGTGTCTGCGGAACAAAATTTTGATGGTGGCAGGACTCGGGTATATATTTGGATGTAAATCCCAATGGAAGGTAATTAGATTTTAAATTGTTTGCAACCCCTCTGCATATACACAGATCATTTTTGGCATTTTTATGTTATAAGTTTCTTAACATTTTGATATAAAGCATTAGAGATTTAAAAATTGATCCTAATTATAATGTCAACAGTCATATTTGTTGCCTAATTATTGTTATTTTAAAGCCTTCTCCGCAAAACACATACCTAAAAAATTTAAAAGAAAAGCACCGCAAAATTCTAAGGCAAATATTGTAAACATTTCTTAGTATTAAGAAGGAAACTTTTTTACGTAAAAAAAATACAGCGAAATAATTTTTTCCATTTAAAATAAACATAGGGGAGACTGGGGTATTCTGGACCACGGGGAATTGCGGACCAGCTGTATATTTTTTTCTCTAATAGTGGTTGATAGCTACAAATAACTGTCGTCGATTTGCCTCATGTTAAGCTCATTTTCCCTTCGGTACTCGACTTGTGTACACGAAGTATTACCTCGCTTCGATACCAAATAAAAATGGGATACTTCGAAATTTTTTTTTTCACTTCAGAATTTCCTCTAATTTGACCACACTTTTCGAGAACCAACTCAGGTAAATATCTTCATAATATTCGCGGAACCTTAAGTCTTTGACAGGAACATAAAGTTTTGCATGAAGTTTGTATTGTGTTACTCATATGCTGTTATATTATACAAAATGCCCTTCGGGACATAACGGACCACTTTTGTCGTGGCTCACTCAATTCTTTACATTTCACAAGCTAATTTCGTGTATTTGATGCATATAGGTGATTGCTTATGCAAATTTTCAGCACAGCATTATTTTTCGGCAATTTCGAATAGTTTTTTTGGTAAAATAATAATTTCGTTTTGAACTGATTTTCAGTGCCATTTGTCACTCCACTTCACTTTGTTTCTCTTTCATAATAAATCTTCTGCATCTGCATTCTGAATTAAAAGCATGAATGTTTTTCTACTACATTTTTTTCATTTTTAATCGATTTACAAAGTGGTCCATAATTCCCAGACATTTTTGAAAATCGCAAAAATGCAGTTTTTGCGCCAACTGTTATAAGTTGTATAATTTAATACAATTTAACCAAACTGCTGCGACCCAAAGAGAGATTATTAGTTTTATCACAAATTCAAGCTTTGAAATTTTTAGAAAAAAATATTTTTTTGCCAGTTTTTAGCAAACATAAAAAGGCGGTCCACAATACCCCAGTCTCCCCTACTTATGGTGCTTTTGAACAGCGTCTCGGAAAATTTTTTTTTAATTTCGACGACCCGGTTATTATTATACTTCCATTTGATGATCCACTAAAAGATTTTCTTCAACTATTTTGGTGTATAAATAGGTTGAATCGTTGGTAAAACCAAAAGTACACACTACGGTAAGTGGTTTTACAGTTTACAATTAAATGTTCACAGAAAAGCAGAAAGTTCTCAAACTCAACACACAAAAATCTAATTTTGTTCCCAAACATATTAATAATATAAACATAATTTGTGATACATTGCGATTTCCATATGACCAATTATTACAGTGGTTGTAAGTAAAAATGCTAGGTTCGGTAATAAGCATATTGTTTAGTAAACTTACTGAAAGGATATAAAGACAAAATTATCATCTAAAAGTCAGTGTGTAATTTGCACCATGACAATTATACAGTACATTTCATTTCGCTATCTTATATAGTATACTCGTTGTTGTGTAGTTTCTAGCTAGTTTGGACTGTGCATTAGAATATTTGGTTAGATCGTTGATTTATTTGGTGGTATCCCATAAGTATCGTTTGGATGCTTACTAGGTTAGCATTAGGTTTGTAATCTTATTTTTTTTTTTTGTTTTGCAATAGTATTTGTAAATAGTGGCTTTAGAATAACGTGACATTACCACCTAAGAGAAATGAAACGAGGTGTTTAACTTACCTGACACGTTTTTATTTTGTGGCGTGGCTTCAAGGCTTGTATATGTCTTATTTCAGACGTCAAATAAATATATAAGGAAAGCGGATAGGGGCATGACGAACCGAGAAATATATGAGCTCGTCGGTGAGGCAGTCAGTCTACATAACAAAAGTTTTACTGCTAAGAGCTATGATTTAAAGTAAACCCCCCTCTATCGCTTAATTTAGAAATAAAAAGGGATAAATCGGCGAATCTCCGAAGCCACCGTCAGTTTACCATTTTAGGCCAATAGTTTTCTCCGAAGCACAAAAAAAATATATTATCCGAGTGTCCCCCCACTTTGCTCTGATGCCAATTTTGGATTAACACCAAAAAAGCAGGCTCACTGGCATATGAATCAGTGGTAAAGTGCAACTAATGGTTTCCTAAATGTCGGAAAGAAGAAGAAATAGCTGCAGAAAGGTGGTTTAATGTGTTTAGCAAATGATTTCCTGTTATCGTTCACCATACTGCAAGTGCAACTAGTTTAAATATAAATAATTTAGCGGTTTTTTTTAATTATAGCGCCGTGAGTGAAAGATACAGATTAGAAGCTAAAAATATCGTCGAGTCTAGGCATTACCGCAGTCCAAAGACCTTTGCCGGCAACAAAAACCATGAGGTAATCTACAATTGAACCTTCCCGAGAGTCAGGTATTAAAGATTTTAGATATGATGCCTGTAGTCCACTGATCATCAACCCACCAACTGAGCACATAATAATGTTCGAAGCATCTTCAGTATCATTTGCTGTCACGAATGCTTCTATAACGGAATGTTACAATGCAAAATACCATTCACCTTTCAAGTACGTTTTATTTGAAAAACAGTACAGCAGAATACTTCCAGTTCCTAATGTTGCTGTCAAGATAATAGCTCATTAGAGTGTCTCTGCACCGAGTTTAGCATTACAAAAAGAGCACGTGATGTCTCCAAGCAGCCCAACAATTTTAAGTCATTATCTGAGAATGATAACGGATCTCGAAAATTATCTGCGAATAGATCAGTGCCACATATTTTTCCTCGGAATTTGTCAGATCCCTTCCCAGTGCAGTGCAAAGGAAAGGAACCTAACAAAAAAGAAAAATAAAGTTAGCTATATTAATGGACTCTCCTGTTAAACGTGAACTAGTTGCCATTGAAGCCGCTGTTAAGAAAAAAATGCACGAAAGCGAAAGATCATGCATAAACAGCACGTAGAAAATAAAGATGAACGATGGATGTTTCTGTGTATGTTGCTTGAAAGCACATTCAAATAACTAGTTTAACGAAAAGTCGGTGCAATGCCAAGAGTAAAAAGCATGATTACACGAAGCCCGCACTGGCAGAAAATTGTCATATTATATTACAATTGCTTACCAATACAGAATAAATGTTGAAATTAATTTGCAAAAAAGTTTCTAATAATAAAGTGGTTTAACGACATTCTTATTATCATGTAGTAACTATTCTTAGGTGTTCCAACTCCCCTAGTTAACTGTTTTAACTCATTTAGTAAGCTGTTTCAACTTACCTTGATGTCAGGGGACATCTTAATGCACCTGAGTTAATTTTTTACAGCTTACAGCATCCCTTAAACCATTTTTAGTATAAAACTGATTGGTCGATTAAAAAAATACAGAACGATCCAGTTTTATCAGAATGTCCATTTTCATTGCGCGATATCGGATAAAAAATGCAAACATCGTTTCTCCTAGGTCTCCCCTAACGAAAGGAATGGACGATTTGATGTGTGATGTTAGTATTTAAAATTAGTGATGCTGTTAATCGTCTCCTTAAAAACCATCAAAATGTTAAAATTCGTGTTTTAAACAAAAACTGATGTTCTCATATGACATTTAAAAACGACTTATTTTGTGAGCTTAATACAAGAAAAATATCTTAATTCCTCAGGCGCCATTAATACATGGTTTGGCTTCACATGCATATACAAAAATTAGTCTAATAGACAATTTAATGCATCGTAAATTTGGCAATAGGAAATTAAAATCGGAGTGGAAAATGCATACGTAATTTCACTGTTCATAACTTATCACATAAATATTAGCCTTATTGCGTTTTGATGAGAAAAACCATATGTTAAAAGTGTGTATAAATAAACCTCTAATTGGTTTTTGCACCTTTAGTTTTAATTGTTGCAGTAAACATCCAATCTGGAATCAAATTAGCTAGCTCCAGTAGGATTTTGAAACCCTTTGAAGAAAAATAATCGTTGTCTTTTTATAAAAAGTGTTATATATGTAATACAAAATAATTATTACTTTACGCATGTCAACATGATCTAACAGTATATTCTTAAGAAATACTTTTAATAAAAAGGTACCCCCAATTAAAACATACAGCTGTCCCAAAATTGGGTTGAAAGATTTTAACAGCACATTCTACGTCCCAAAATATGTAAAATGTTTCATATAAACCTATATTAGGAGAAGCTTCGATTTTGAGATAGAGGGTGTTAAACATAAAATTGAAATCATGGTTAATTATTGATTTTTTTGAAATGTGACAAGATAAATAACTAAGATTTGGCACAGCTATTTATTTTTGATGCTATAAATAAACTGTAAAATGTTATTCAACGTGGATCAGTGGCGGTTAAAACCAGGGGATCTTAATAAAATTGTTGTTGTTTGGGGACACCAAATTAACACTTGACAATTAGAGAATATTTAAGTTCGGTAATTTATCAGAAACATAAGCCATATACTCCATAGGATTTATGACACGTAAACAGCAATATCTCAGAAACCATTTAATGTTTCCCAAACCATGTCTGAAACTTTAAAAATGACAAACTTTCGTGCAAATATTCATCCCCCATTTAATACCCCGAAGGACTAATTTTGATAAATCCCTTTTAAGTATTCGCCTACGTTCTGTGGACAAATTGTGTCCATAGATTTAAGCTGTACATTAGAGTCAGTGTTAGAATCTTATTAGGTAGAGCTAAGTGCCCAGTGAGATTTCTCATTGGCAAACGTTGTCTCTGGAACCACCCGACGTTTCTCGAAGAATGCACCTTTATAACCTTAAAATGATGTACATTGGAAATAAATTGAATGAATTTAAACACCAATTTCCATATTTCTAATTTTAAAATGACGAACATCCATGCATATTTTCTGACATTTTTAGCATACTTAAGTTATGATTTCGTTGAGACGTTTTGGCATTATTCGCAGTCCGACGTTGTGTTCGTTGGTCGCGCACTTTTACAATGTTGTATAATGGGAACGATTTCGTTGAAGCGGCTCGTCTCTGGGAGGTCACAGCCATCGGCAACGTCCCACGTCCTGACGGCTCGAAAACATGTCGGAACGTCGGCTCTCACCCTATTTGATATTGTGACTCAGTGACAGGAAATGACCGGACTGAATTGTGACAGTAAACATGTTTAAAAAATCTGTGGATGTTGATGACATATTAATCGAGCAAGTACGTAAATTTCCTTGTTTAAGGATAAGATCTCGGAAACAACTATTTTCTTAATTATTTAAAAGGCTTTAATCATAATGTAATATCCATATTAAAGCGTTGACAAACAATTCAAGTACCATGCCATTAAATCTTCGTAAGTTCTTTTATCCATGATAATAAAATACTAATTGGTGAATCCTAATTAATGGATTCACTTTTGATTTACACGAGATTACCATTGGTTTAGTAATGTTCTATAAGATATTAATTGAACATGAAAATTTGCCCAAAATTTGACAAAAAAAGACCTCACATTTAATACAAAAAACTCTAAAATATATCCTACCCGTAAAAGTACCATTTATGATAAAAAGAGGTACTATATTCGTTGTATTTACCCAGAGAACGGGGAAACTTTTTATTACCGATGATTCTACAAAATGGAATTTTAAGACTTTTACTATTTTTAAACTATAAAAATTAATATATTTAAAAATAACTGTCAGAATCACAATTTTTAAGTAATATTTGAAGAAAGTGAGTATTATCAAGTTCCTATATCTGTTTTAGTTTCCTTTTTCTTATTAAATTTTACGAGTTCAATCACAAAATTTGACTCTTGTCAGATATTTTGTAGCATCTTTCAAACTAATGTTTTGCCATTCATTTAAAGTAAGGACTACCAAACGTCGAACGCAGACGTTTCAAACAAATTACATGAACGCAACATCTGCCCGTTGCTGCGGAACATCACAGAGAACCGCGGACGCTAGACGTCGCAACAAAATCATACTTTCAAGAAATGAATTTTTAACAATCCCTTTTTTTTGATGGTCACTTACGTTATATAAGTTTTACTCATATTTCGTAATTTTTTTAATAAACTTTGGAATTGCTTTACTGAATTTCCACTTTCTTATAAAAGTTCCGAGGGTTAACATTTATTTTTAAAACTTACAGAATTAGCCATTTTTTGGAAATTTTGATTATTTTTCGTGTTCACAAATTTCAACTTTAGTCCAGCAAGGTCGAGTTTTTTACTGGAGTTTGAATTTCTTGTGAAAAAAGCAGCATTTTTTATGAATATTAAGTTAATTTTGAGAAGGGACACTTGCGCTGAAATTAATTTTTTTTAATAGATGTTAAATTCTTTCTTCACATTCGTTTCCATAAATTGTAAATGAAAAGTTCCTCTCGAAATCTCCACGTTTTCCTTAAATCTGAGTAAATAGATATAAAATTCAAAATCTGTACTCTGTTTCGTAAGTTTGGAGACCGTTGTTTTAATGCTCATCGCATTCCTAACAATATTGACTTAAAAAAATTACATAAATTGTTAAATTTTTCCCAAAAATTACAACCTATGCGCGTTTATGAAGGCAGTTTATCGCCATCTATCCTTGTTTCTGCATCCTACTCGCGATGCTCTTAAGGCATAATGGGGTTGCCCTTTGAGAGTGAATTAAACATTAAAGCGGACAACAGACAGACAAACACACTTTTGCATTTATATATTAATAACGATTCAAATATTTGATATTATGAAGTTATGAATAGGTAATTAAATTTTTAAGGTACAATAAGTATTGACAATAGGTAATGTAGTGTGAGAAACTCTCTAGAAACATTTGATAATGGGAAGCGACCGCGAGAATGAATCATACAGAGATAAGCGCTCCAGGAGTTTCCGCACGTGATAATCTTATAGTATGGATTCCGTTCTAGAAGACCGGAAGGATATAAATACGCGGTCGTCTTTTCCTCAGGGGGTCAGTTAGTCAGTTGGTCACATAGTTAGTCAGATAGTCTGATAATTAGGTAAATTATGTCTGCAGTGTTCCGAAATACGTTTGAAATAAAGTGTTTACAATTCACGAAATTTTAATTTTCCAACCGGTAACCCGCAACAATAGCTTCAATTAAAATGATATATTATTAAGCGTTAAACTACCTTCATATTGCAACAATTTTATAATGCATCACCAAATCACCATGTCTTACAAACAATACGTTATCACAGCTGCAAAGTATAGACCCACTCTCCTTACAGATTCTTAGGGGTAGTGTATACATACTTTCCAAGATATTAATATTAATTATTAATAATTTTGTTTAGATATTTCATTTACTTTTACATATTTTGTCTTTTATTGATAACTTGGTAGAGATAGAGATTTATAAATAGGGAAAACAGAGACAAATACGTACATAACTAACGTCTATACTGCAGGCACTTTAAATACACTAATTATTTTATTTATTTGTTGATACCTTAAATTTAATACTTCAGTTTCACTCTCTTGGAGGCAAAATTTTGGAAAATGTTTTCTTGGTACTCACTCAGGTTGCAGAAGTAACTCCTTTGCGAAAATTCATACTTCTGGACTTATTCCTTTTGGCTGTGCGTTCTCTCTCATTCGGTACTTAAGAGTTTTATTAAGCAAATTTGTTTCTTTGGGCATTTCGAAGTAGAGGACAGAATTCGTTAACTTCATAATCAAATAGATGCTAACATATTCCAACGTGTGGAAAGAAGCAGTCATTTTCAAGTTAAATCGCTACTATAGCATACTAAAGCAGTATCAGATTTTTGCTCGTTAATTGAATAATATCTATATGTAGTTAAGTCTCTATTCTTTCTTTGTGGTATACCGCCTATAAATGCCATATTTAATATTTTGCGTAAGAAAAACACCCGAGAAAAAAACATTTTATTACTGTCCCCGGCTTAGGGCTGTTCTGATGTTTCGAAAGCAACACCATTTATAATTCCGTGATCCTAGATTTATCCGTCGGGCTTATCCAGGTGCGAAAATGGCTGCACATTCCACTTTTTCATTGGTCATATATCACGCCAAGGAAGTGTGTATTTCATAGAAAAACAAGTAAATAGGGGGCTAACAACCTTCTTTCGTCGCAATATAGGAAGATATATTGCTCGACGATATTCAGTCAGCTGTTTTATAAGCCGTTCACGCAGGCTATCAATAAATTTGAAAAAATATGTGTACACATTCTCCTGTGACCTTATTTAGGTTTCCAGTGGTGTGTTTTCTGAAGATGTCTGTCTATCTTTTAAACAAGTACAAGAAGGTCTTCATGGCCTACCTGGTCGGGACCCCGAACGTGATATGCATGCGATATATTTGCTGGCAACTTACCAAGCCAGCATGTAAAACTTGAAGCTTTCAAATCGTGCTTTTCGAGATGAAAATTGTTTGTTTGGAGCTTTTACGCTTGAGCTCTTTTCCTTTCCATTGACAGATGGTGGTTTAATGGCGGACAACATAATTATTTGTATTTCCCAGCAACATAGGACATGTAATAATGAACTAATATGTTTGTATTCACTTGTGCAACAGTATTATATTAAAGAGCGTTATTACCAGTAATTTGAAACCGATTGTGCATGTTCACACGAAACTAAAGTTAATTCTAAATGGTATACGATTTCTACTGCAGTGTAATATATAAAAGTGCTCTGATTATTATGGACGTTGAAACATTAGTAGGAAAGAAGACTAATCAATCAATAAGAAATATTCGTCCCCTTAATGTTTAATGGAATCAAAAGAGTAGAATTAAAATTGAAAATAAATTACTGCCTTCATTTTATTTTCAAGCAAGGCGTATGTTAGTCTAGATCTGCAAATGAATGGACACCACTAATCCAATAAAATTTAATACTGGTAAAATTTGGGTCTGCTCAGTATACAAATGGTCCTGCTAAAATTTTGCCTCCAATACTGTTCGTTAATTTTTAATGTCTAGGTATTTAGCTGTAAAATTTTAAAATTATAGTCAATCTTTTGCTTTCGACATATGATACCACCTTTGTGACTATTCCTAAAAAACCCAAACCTAAAAAATGCAGGGACTACCGCTTGATAAGTTTAATGAGCCACCTTTTGAAAACATTTTTGTGCACCATACATGCCAGAATCCGCAGCAAGGGTAAAATTAATTTTTATGATGCTCAGATGAGATTCAGGAATGCATTTGGAACTCGAGAGGCTGTGTTCGGCATCAGTGTTCTCCCCCAGAAATGACGGGACCAACGTAAAGATATATTTGCTTGTTTCATAGACAAGAAAAAGGCATTTGACAGGGTGTTACGCTCTAAATTTATATCAGTGTTGTACGAAGTACAGTTGGACAGCCGGGACATATGTAATCGAGAACCTATCCTAGGGCCTACGCATAGAAAGGATGGTAACATCTGACATCCAGATACAGCAAAGAGTTCGCCAAGGCTGCATTCTCTCGCCTCTTTTTTTCAACCTCTACTCCCATCGAATCTTCAAGAAGGCGCTAGATCATGGAGTTAGAATAAATGGCGTACTACTCAATATAATTATCACGTATGCGGATGACAATGTTATTATATGTGATAATTTAGAGGGTCTCCAAAAAATGCTAAATAAAATCAGCATGGTTGGAACAGATCTAGGTCTCAATATTAACATCAATAAGACTAAATTTATGATATTCAGCTGCTATCCCCACTTACCTCTGAACAATTCCCAAATAGAACGAGTTCAGCAATTTAAGTATATGGCTACTTTCCCGACAGAGCAACTAGACTCCGAACTAGAAATCAAATGTCGCATCGAAATAGCTAGAAAACACTTAAGTATGAGACAATTATTCGGTTATAAAAACTTAAATCTCAAGCTACGGCAACGCATGGTGAAATGCTATATTTGGTCGGTCGTTCTGTATGGTGCTGAAAGCTGGACCCTTAAAGTGAGCTCAATAAATTGTTTAGAGAGCCTTGAGATGTGGATCCATCGAAGAATATTGCGAATCCCTTGGACGGACAGGGTGACCAATGGAAACGTACTTAGACGTGCAGCAATTGGGAGAGAGCTAGTTACGACAATAAAATGCCGCCAAGTAGCTTATCTGGGTCACATTTTACAAAGAGACAAATATCGCTTACTTCAGTCGATTATCAAGGGCAAAATTTAGGGAAATCGGCAGAAAACGGATGTCATGGCTCAACAACATCAGAACGTCGACTGGTATTCATAAAGCTGGTGATCCTTTTTGAATGACAGAGGCCAGAAACGCCCGAGGAACCGGACAAGGCATTTGAAGAAGAAATAGAATATGATATGTGATAGATGTATCAAATTATTTAGAAAATTGTGCTGAGTTTGAAGATATAAATATCCAATATGGTGTCGTCCACTGGGACGCTCTGAATAATTAAATTAATCGTAATTCAACTTATTCTTAATAAACTTCTCAATTTTATATTCAAAACAATAAATAAAATTAAAACATTTAAATTAAAAAACAATCCAGTTTATTTCGCTCCCATTTTAAAAATAAAATTTAAAAAAAAGGTAGTTGACACTATAAAAATTACCTTAGTAAATGGTGCATACACAGGGTGACAATTTGAAAAGTGGCAATCGGGAATATCTCCTAGATAAAAAATGCTATCCTTAGGAACTAAAACATATCGAGAAATTAGAGAAGAAATCAAAATTAAGTATTTTTTAACTCACCTTGTCTGACCCCTTGGAGGGTAGACACCTCAACTCTATTTTTTTTTAAAAAGGAACCTATATGTGCGGCACATCGTTGGACAGCTCGTTGATTTTTCTTTACAGTCTTGGGGCAAAATATTAAATCGTACCATTAGTTTTTGAGATATCGGTGTTTATATGAAGCAACGTTTTTTGAAAGCTAGTAATTTTAACTACCTCGTAAACAAAAAATTTTGTCATAAAAATCTCAAATGCCCATCAGAGAAACGAAAGAATGTGTTTTTTGACTCATCTCCCCCTAAGAGCTCACCACCCCTATTAATTTTTCTAAAAGAGATCGTCTTTAAAAAGTTTTTTATTTCTTTTTACAGGCCTGGAGAAGCAGATAAACCTTTCCAACGAGGTATCACGCGAAGTGGTTCTCATTTTAGAAAAATTTATAGAGGTGACTAACGTCCAAGACGAAAGGGAAGGGGGTGAGTCAGAACACATTCTTTGCTTTCCTGGAAGTATTTGAAACCTTTATGGCAAAATTTTTTCTCTAAGAGATAATCAATATTATTAGTTTTCAAAAATGTTGCTTATTCTAAACAGCGATATTTCAAAAACTTATCGTAGGATTTAAGATTTTGCTACAAGACTGTAAAGAGAAAGCCAAGAGCTTTCCAAGGATTTGCCAAACATAGTAGGTTCGTATTTAAAAAAAAATAAGTAGGGGTGACTACTCCCTAAGGAGGGAGGCAATGTGAGTTAAAAAGTATTATATTTTGGTTCCCACTTCAATCCTCCGTATGTATTTCAGATCTTCTTCACAGTAATTTTTGTCTAAGAAATATTCACGATTGCTACTTTTCAAATTGTCACCCTGTATGATAAATCATTATTTTTAAAAATGATATTGAAAATTGTACAAAATGCATTTTTTTTTTTTTTAAACTGGTAAAGTAGAAGGCGAATTGCACAATATTTCTAAAAGTAATAAAAATTTTCATAACATTACGTATCGACCCATTACAGACCCTTAGACAAAACTCCTTCTGGCAATAAACTCATTTTTAAAATAATCGATAGCTTTGTAATATTTGCCAAATTTTACACCGTGAAAACAACTAAAACAAAGGAGGTAATAAAATGTTCATAAACTTATTTTCGTTGTTATAGTAGACCATTTACGAGCACAGGGTTTCAAGAATTTTAAGAAAATCGTAATATCATTCACATTAAAATTGCAAGAATTTCTCCTTAGTCTGATGAAGAAATTGAAAGAGTAGATTGTGATATAACACCAATTTTTTCGAAATTCGTAATAAGTGGGATACAGTAGTATATAGTTCTCAATCTCCTTCCGAATTATTATTTGGTATAAACCAAAATAATTCAAATGATCCTTTACGTGCAAAATTAAATAGTAGTAAATCGAGACGTAATTTTGTTGATATGCGAAATGTAGGGTACAAAAATAATTTAAAGGTACCTACAAAATATAAAACACCATTTATGTACAAAGAAGGAAATTTGATTGTAATAAAAAATGTAGACGCTACTCCGGGTACCAGAAAGAAGAGTTTCGTTAAATACAAAAGACCCTATGTTATTAAAAAATCTTTAGACAATGACAGATGAGTCGGAAAGAATGGGCCAGCATTAAACTGGAAGTATTAGGTATGAAAATATTACGATTGAGCTCAATATGCCTTATACCAATGTCGCTAGTTTACGAGATGCAGGTCGTTCAAAATTTAACTTTTATTCTAAAATTTCTCAATAATTGTGCAAATTTTGATGCTATAAATCCAAAAATTAAAATTTTTATATTTTTTTATCTAAGGATTATGAATTTTAAGTTTATTTTTACCTTTTTCCAATACTATACTAGTTTTACCGTATTATTCATGTAAATTAAAACATAGTTTTTACGCTTAAAATAAAAAAAAATGAAAAGAACGATCCCTTATACAAATAGGTAGGTACTTTTTTTTAAGTCGTCTAAATCTATCGGATCTTAAGTTATTTGTATTTAAAAGTTAAAATGTATTTTCTTTATATTATTTTAAGGCGCGAATGTTACTGTATTTTTTCAAAGAATTTAGTTTATCAGGAAGAAATAAATTCCTTTCCAGAATTGCAAAAAAAGCCAAGAAGCCACAAATACATTCCAAACTAATAAGAACATTTTGATTTTGACATTTAAGAAAGTGTAGTTTAAAATTTATTAAAGTAGGACAACAATGTGTTTGAAAGTGTGTCATTGTTTTGTAACGAAATGTAATTATAGAATTTAGAACGTAAGGAAATTCTTTAGAGAAATCTGATAAGGAAAAGCGGCCGCGGTAATGAAGCAAACGGCAAATAACCATTCCAGAAATGTTGGCAAACGATAAGTCTTATCTGCTGGAAATTTCTAGAACCCGAAAGCGGGACCTATATAAGGTGGTCGCCGTTAGTTAATTAAACAGTGTTAGTGAGTTGCAATTGTAGTATTCCGAGTTCAGTTTAGAAATAAAGTTGTTATAATTCACGTGTTAATCATTCGAATCGATAACGCGCAAAAATTATTATTGTTATTTACTGTTGCTTTGATTGGCTTCCCATATCTTTGCACATTTTAAATGCAAATAACTCAAAAACCGATTTATGATTTAGACGACCTAAACAGGAGTATCTTTTCTTTGTAGAATTAATTCTTCTTTGATATTATCCACTTGTTTTAAGCATAATTCCACAGATAAAAAATACGTTTCAATTTTGTAAATAATAATGCGAAACTATCGCCCTCTACGAGCAAAGTACAAATTAATCTTAAATTCGTATTTCTCACACCTAACAATATAAAATTTCCAAATATTAAATTTATAGCATCAAAAGTTTCTCAGTTTTTGAGAAATTTTAGAATAAAATTTAGACTTTAAACACCCTGTACCCTTAAACCAGCGACATTGGTATAAGTCATATTGAGCTCAGTCAAAATATTTTGGTGTCTAGTATCTCCAATTAAGCGTTGGTCCATTCTTTCGGACTTACCATGTATAATACATACATGACTTTATGAAAGAATTTATGTATTCTTTTATGTGGTGGAAATAACACAAATTATAAATTTAATATGTTATGCATTAAAATTTATGAAAAACACTTTTTGGAATACTTATTTCGGTAACAATCTGTTTATGTATCAAAATATGGAAATACGGAAATACCTTTATGATAGACTCACATAACGTACCTGTGTGAGTAAATTTTATCAACACCTCTTCATAACCATATTTTATATCTGTGAAAAAACCTTTCGAATAATATCTTTATGTTTGAGAAACATTTTTTAACTATTTCCTCATATTGTACATCATACCTTAAGACAACCAATGTTTCTATGTTTACTGCAATATAATAGAGTATTAGTACCGTAGTGGAACATGGGCCAAAAAGATAGACATTATTTAATCTCTGCTTCTGATGTTTTTAATGTTGAATTTAAGTACAATTTATGGTGATCGAGCTGATCACCTGTCAGGAATGGCCGAATTGTAGCTAGCCAGGATGAAAGAGATTATTGATTGTTTCTGTTGATAGAGTTACGTCCGTAAATTTTGTCATGAAAGTTATGTTTTATATAATAGGAGATTAATTGCCAATAGTCTACAATAGCATAGAAAACGCTTCATCCATATTATTAGACCTATGGCGCTAAATATTTTAAAATTTAAATAGTTTAACCAGATTTAATGGTCACAATTGCGCAAATATATTTTAAAAGTGAATATCGCAATGATTGTAAACCATTTGCAAAATAGAAATATCTAATTCCTTGTATTGTAATTTAAAAATTTAGAACACAGTTATTGTAAGGTATTAAATCGGAAAGAATTACACGGAAAGGCAACTAACTACCTAGTAAGGAGCCGCAAAACAACAACTTTAACACTTTAAAATTTTGACGACAAAGTAATCTTTAGCAAATAATAATATTTATTGAATTTCTCAACATCACGCTTACTTGCTATTGTTAAACAAACTACCGAAATAACAGGTAATGTTTCAAAAAGTGTTTATTCTAATTTTTTTGAGAAGTTGTGTGCACTGCGATGTTTTCGCTAACAATACAGAAGTAATTTTCCTGTTTTTTCAAATACAACATATTCTAATTTTAATGTCACTGCGAATAATTTTAATAAAAAAAAATAATGTTATAGTGGGTTATTACTAACCATCAGGCATCAGGTAGAAAGAGCTTCGATTCCATGCACACACCTTACAAAGGTATATTTCTTTCTAGTAATAATCACGTACCGCCAATTTACGTATCCACATACAGAAGGTAGATTTCGGATAACGTACCTATTTGTAAATACTAAGAAGACACTATTTAAAATCTGCTCAAATAAACTCACAGGAACCGACTAGCCTTATTTTACGTAACTTGTTTTAATTATTTAAAAAACCCTACACAAATATAACAAAAACATTTTTGCTCAAGGCTGAATGAACTTTCAGAATTTTTTTTAATGTTTTCTGGTCTAAGATTCTAACAGCCACGACAGTCTAAGCTCGTTATAATTTTTAAACTAACACCGGTCGGAAATCGATCCCATTATTCTGATTGTAGCAGCTGGCTATGCCACCAGTTTGCCAAAATCTTACAGACAAATTCTCGATCAACACTTTAACACTTGTTCTGTAGATCCGTTATAAAGCCTTTATTTTACTAAAAATTTATAAATTAATAAGGTTCAAAGAAATTATGAGTAAAAACGTATTCGTATTGTGACCGAAGAGACTCGTAATTGGGGAGATTTTTCTTACGTACATTACTTATTGCATCGCATATCAAATAATTGGAAAATTTTGATAACATACTTTCGTCTTTTCCGTAGGCCAGTAAATTATTTTCTCTTAAGATTCTTTCGATGCTTTCTTCGGAAAGGAAAGTTAAGCTCGTATGACAGAGTAATCAAAAAACAACAAAGTTTTATAACTTAAAATTCTATTTAAAATCTATGTAAAACCGACTTTATACTTTACTTCTGACAACTTCTAATTTTAATCGATTAAAATTATTATATTATAAACTCCAATCAGTGTCGTGAAAATTTTAGAAGCAATTTTGAATGTTGTGCAACAGTTTCGGTTTTTTAATTTTCAAGAAATATCGTGTTCGTAGTGACACTTATTTAAAAAAAAAGAGTAAGTCTAAAAAATCTTAGCTCTTTTCCTGTAAACAGAGAAATTCAATTTTTGTTCAAGAAAACAACGTCGTTACTACAGAAAACATTGTTTTTTAAACAATATTATATAATTTTGATAGGTGGGTGGGGGCCGCCCATTTTTTGATACCTCCATGTTTTTAAAATAATAAATATTTCAAAAAATATAAACAAATTTCCATAATTTTCATTTATTCGCTAGATTATATTTTTTCTTTCTTGACTTGACATATCGATATACTCTGCGATATTTCGCTATAAATTAAACTCCCAAATTGTCATAAATTTTTCAAATATGCTGAAATAATTTTTTTTAAATATCGTATCTTCGATAATGGTATAATATTTTATAAACATAGTTCCTATAGTTTCAAATTTTTATGGTGCCAGCTTAAATAAAAGTTTTCAATATTTCACAAAACATTTAATGTGCTTGGGTGTTATTCTATGTAGTTATTCGAAGACGTTTTTCAAATTTTCATATGCAGAGAGCAGAAACATAGACTGAAGAACGAAATATCATGTTTTCTCCTCTAATAAAATTGAAAACTTACCTAGGTTAATACGATGAGAGACATTAAAATAGGATAAAACGCAACAACCTACTAGTGTTCTAATCACATTATTATATAAAAAATCCTTCAGAAAATAAAAAAACATCGAAACAACTTCCAGTAACTGACATCAATATCTAGCTGCAAGAAGTTCGAAAAGTTTTAATTGCACCCGAATACCGGACGTCGCCGCTTACTGTGAATGCAGAAACTCCGCAAGTATCCTGAAAACAACTGAAAATCGTGCAACTAGCGCGCCCGAAAGATAACAGGCTGGCGCTTGCGTTCTCCAATGCCCTGCCCAGCATCCTGGAGAGAGCAACAGACGTGATATTCGAATATTTTCAGAATGTCTAGTTCCTTTTGCTTTTCTTATTTGCCTGAAGCCATCATTTCCCCGGAGTGATGGAGAGGGAACGCTTTTTTACCATTCATATGGCTAAAAGGTTGAGTTGGTATAATCTTGACAAAATTGTGTCAGATTATTTCCATCCCCCTGACACCCCTTTTGCTGCTATTAACCATTTTCAGGCTTAACGTTTCGGTCTGACAGGACCGCAATCGCTTGGGATGCTTTTTTTTTTCTTTTAGAATATAGAAAAGGCAGCGGGAAAACTCATTTCCACCTTATCAGAGCGAAAAGCGAAATTGAATACTGGGATCAAGCAACTACCCTTATAAAATTCCAATATCGTGTAATTCTCGTTTTACATTTTTTAACACTGGAAGAAGGTAGTAATTTCACGTTTAACGAAAAAAGTGTTCTTTGTTTTAGAAGTAATGTCGTTATGGGGGCTTTAGGATCTTTACTGCAGCACCTCCATTAAAAGTATCTGACTTACCAACTTTGAGTCTAAGATTCAGCTTAGTAATAAGATACAAATAACATTTAATTAACTGATATCATAAACATAGATAAAAGGTAACTAGCTCCAGCAAATTTCAAATTACGTATTTATTTATTATAGTGATTTATTATTATAAATTTTGGCAATTTGAGAAATAACGGATTCATATTCTTTACATACCCGTACAATAAATGGAAGAGTAACGTAGAAGTAGAATATTAATTAAAAATATTAGGAACAATCATTTTGAGTATGTGAAGCAGTTTTTTTCATAGAGTGAATATTCTGAAATATTTTCTTTCAAACAGATAACCACATCTGAAATTCAGTAAATTTCGTCAACAAAATAAAATACTTCACAGTGAACTTGATATCGAACATTTGTAAGCTGGACTTATGTCGTAGCAAGCCAAAGGTTGAATGCACCAAAGAATAAGCTTCATTCCAAACTCACACTGTACTCTTACGCACGTTCAGCACCCAATAAGCTGAACATAAGAAGACGAGCCAGAAAGAATATTCAACAGAAACCTACACACATGTCATCTAAAGATCTATTGATCAAACGCTTAGGGAACTAGACCTTGAATGTAATGGGTTATTACAGGTTGAATGCAGAATTGACAGTATTGGCAAAAGCTGGCGAATCTGTAATGGTTCATTACTGGTTGAATGCAGGATTGCCAGTATCGGCAAAAACTGGCTAACCTGTAATGGTCAATTACTGGTTTGCCAGTACTGGAACACTTCCAATGGTTCATTACCGGTTGAATGCAGGATTACCAGTATTGCCAAAAGCTGGCGAACCTGTAATGCTTCACTTTTAAGGGAGTAAAATCGCTAATTATATAAGGTAGAGCAAAAGATATATTTTATTTTACATTTTTGTATATTTTAAACTGCCAACGATGTCGTAATATTAATAAATCAATCCCCAATATCTTTTCTTGGAAATAAGCCCCAACTGTAATAAGGGGTAAGACCCATTAGAACATTCTTACTGAATATTAATATTTTTTTAGTAATTTTTATATCACATCCAACCAATCAAATCTGTACCTCTTGTCGTTTTCGAGATGCCCATAATGGCCTTCATTATCTTGGACACGGTGTATACTTAAATGAATTTATTTGTACCATAATTATAAGTGTTGTAATTAGTATATTGTAAATTGTATTTTATAATTATATTATAATATATGTTTAAATAAGTTCACCACTGCGTGTGATTTGAAAAATAGAGTTGCGCTATATAATTTCAAGCTGGAGGGTGCTTATTCAGCACCTCAACCCTTTACTGTAACTACTGGCCGCCGATGCTCAGACTTTAATGCCATGAATTTTCTTATTGATTGTTGTTTAGGTAGTATTTAATCGGCACAAAAAACCTGCATCGGCACAGCGCTGATTAAAAAGTGCTCAGACGTCACTAACTTTTTAGTGCAGACCGAGTGCTGGTAGCTAGTAATTATTCAGCGCTGGCAAAACTGCGCTCCGGTACTGCATAGGTTGCCAGCGCTGAGCCAGTACCGCTGTGCCGCTAACCAGTGCAGGGCCAATGCTGGACCATTGCAAAAATGTTTGCTGGGTAGAATCAAGATTAACTGTGTTTTGCCAATTTATTGCCGGTAGACCTAAAATGATCGACACTATTTCAAAGCACTGTTTCGTTACTAACCCAATGCACTATAATGACAAGTGTTTAACTTATCGTCTAAAGAGATTGCTTTCCATTTATTGAAAACCAATAAAAGTAAAAATTTATAGAAGACAGTCGAACTCAGGGTACCAATAACAGTTAATAATTAGTTTCTTGGCAAAATGCACCGTTTGGTAACCACAGGTTTTACTTATCTGCTCGCAGTTTTTACTTGTAAAATGAACAGATTTGTTCGGGGAATAAATCTACTATTCGTTCTAAAATTGATATACAAATCTAGTACCACAAAACTAAGAAAGATAAAAAATACAAGTATCTCTTTGAAGATTACAGCTCAGCTATCGAAAGGATGGTTAGTTGTATTTTTAATTTTTCTTGGTTTCGGGTTTTCGGGTTTTGTATATCAATTTTTAAAGATAACCAAGGACAAGTCCGTTCCACCAAAATTATTACTGGTTCTAATCTTTATTTCGAAGTGCGTATAACGAATACATACCGGGTGTTTTTTTTTAGTTGGGAAGGTTACCTTTATATGGAGTATCACTTATTATAAAGGCAAACTAATTTTGTCGATGTTGCTAGTTAGAGCTAAACTATCTTTCAAAAATATTTGTAACTTCCTCCCACTTCCGGTTATACCGGAAGTAGACATCAACTTTCTTATTTTAAATGGCAACCCCCAAATTTTATACTTTATTTTGATTTTACCTAGAAAAATAAGGTAAGTTTATGTATACATGTTTATTGCTGTCTTTGATAGTTTTAAAGATAATTCAATTTTTCTAAAAAAAAAATGACAGAAAAGGTTATTTTGACTCTTTGTATCTTTTTTATTATTTGCAGTAAAAACATGAAATTTGGGTTGAAGTCATGGAATATTATGGAGACTATAATAACCTAATCACATTTTACATTTATTACACAGGGTGACGGAAATTTTATGATCTTTATTGTTTTTGTTTTATTCAAAAAAACTTTGTTTTTTTCAATGGAAACTATGTGCTTTTTAGATTCTTTACGTAATAAGAAGAAAAAAAGATATATGACTATTTTTTTAAAATTCTGCACCGTTACAGAAATATAATTCAAAATAAAAAAGTAAAATATATTTTTTTCTCTAGTAGCAAGTTAGTAGTAGAAAACAAAACTTTTTTGTTTTATTCAAAAAATCCCTGTTTTTTTAAATGGGAACTATGTGTGTGTTTTTTAAACAATTCTGGATTCTTCACGTAAAAAGAAGAAAAAAGTGATATGACTAATTTCTTAAAATTCTGCATCTTTACAGAGATATAATTCAAAATAAAAAAAGAAAAATATATCTTCTTTTCTCTAGTAGCAACTTGATAGTAGACAACAAAATTTTCAAAAAAAAAACATAACCACAAGGCCTAAAAATTTTAGGCTAAATAACATTTAAAAGATAACCGTACAAAACGAATAAGTTTTTGGCTAATTGTTAGAATACTTATTGAAAAATGATTAGGGAGCCACGAATGTAAGTTTCGTAAAAATGGTTTCTTAAACAGACTTCTCATTTTTGGAGTAATGAAAATCAACATCAAATGTTCAAGAAAATTCGTCTTTTAACAGTTATGCTGTTAGATTAGAACTCAAGATTTGTAAGCGTTCAATTTCATAATTAAAATCGAAATGGAAATTATTTAGTGATTTTTTTTAAGATTACTGCATGACAAGCATAATGCTAGGAACAATGGGATGTGTTTAAAAAGGATACTCAATTTGAAATCTTAAAATATGCCTTTAAATGTATTGAAACAGAAGACCGTCCTTGTTGTTCTTGTTGTAAATTTTTTAAATTTATTTATTTTATTTTCCTATTACTTATTATGATTAATTCTTTCAGCTTTTATTGCCTACACTTAATTTCGTACTTGAACAAAAAAGAGATGTTTAATTCTTTTTATTTTGAGATTTATGTAAAATACCTACCTACCTTTACTCTGTAAAGGCACAAAATTTTAAAAAATAAGCAATATAACTTTTTTCTTATTTTTATGTAAAGAATCCAAAAATGATTAAAAAACATATAGTTCCCTTTAAAAAAACAGAGTGTTTTTGAATAAAACAAAAACAGTAAAGATTATAGAATTTACATCACCCTGTATAATGAATGTAAAATCTGATTACGTTATTATAGTCTTTATAATATTTCATGACTTCAACTTGAATTTCATATTTTTACCGAAAATAATAAAAAAGATACAAAGAGTCAAAATAACACTCTTTTCTATCATTTTTTTTTTTCGAAAAATTGAAATATCTTTAAAACTAGCAAAGGTAGCGATAAATATGTATTCATAAATTCACCTTATTTTTTTACGTATAATCCAAATAAAATATAAAATTTGGGGGTTGCCATTTAAAATAAGAAAATTGATGTCTACTTTCGGTATAACCGGTAGTGGAGGGAAGTTGAAAATATTTTTAGAAGATAGTTTAGCCCCGATTAGCCCCATTGACAAAATCAGTTTGCCTTTATAATAAGTAGTACTCCATATAAAGGTGACCTCCCAACTAAAAAAAAACACTCGGTATGGTGTGGAACAGCCAAATGGAATAAATTCAATATTTCAGTTATGGTACATATTTATGAAAACTCCCAAGACAAAAGTCAATTTAAGATTATAAAATGACATCCTGCATTGTAAATATTTTATCCTTGGATGCAACCCTCTTTGAGTTATTGTTTCATCCCCAAAATTTTTTAATAGGAAGTGGGGGCTCGGTATACCTTATTTAAAAGGTCTTTTTATTCTCTTTTTAAAAATGTCATGGTTGCTACATTTATTTAAAAAATAAACAATAAAAAAAATAATTTATCAACTAGATGAAATTTTCTACAATAATAACTAACAGCGACTTGTCAGGTTCGTACTTGATAATCATAAATGATCTAAAAACCATTTCGATATCCTTTTTTGATTTTGTAAAAAAGGAAACCCAAAAACTTATCAACCTTATTATAGTCAATTGTACTTTTTGTCGAAAACATCCGACTAACTTTCTAAAACTGTGAGAGAATTTATGCACAGTTTGAAAATTTAATATGAGCCATTTAACAGAAATGCATAAAATAATAATTTTGCAAATGATCGGTTATGGAGATAAAGCAAGATGACAGGCAGAAGTCGCCCGTTTATTTCAACAAAAATTTCCTGATTTACAGCCTATATCCCAAGGTACAATTAGTAAAATCGAGGAGCAATTTCTCGAACATGGACATGTAAGAAAGCTAAAAAATGAACCCTTCAATACATTAACTAATGATAGCAAATTGGAAATAATGAATGAGTTTCAAGAAAATCTAATTCTTCAAGTCGACAAGTAGCTGCAACACTGAACGTCAGTCATTCTTCGATTATTCGTATACTGAAAGAAAATAAAATGCATCCTTACAAACTGACACATGTCAAGAGCTCAGTGATGACAATTTTGGTAAAAAAATAGTACATTATACTATAAGGGAGAGAAATGCGTTATTTTGGCAGAGGTGCAATTTGAAGCCGGAGGACGAAGCCCGAGGGCTACAATGCACCGAGGACAAAATAGCATCTCTCCCGAATGGTATATACTATTTTTTCCACGGTCTCATTAACTTAAAAACACATATTTTGTCATTATGAAGTAAGTAGCACCAGTATTATTGTATTCGGATTTGAGCATTTATTTAGTAGTCGTTGAGTTATTGTCATAACTACAAAATAAACAAACATAAAGAATTGTTAAATTAAGGTGCTAGTTTGGTTTAGTTTAAAGTTTGTTTAGTGCACAAGAAATAATTGTGAGTCGAAAGAGATTGTCGAGGCTGCAAATATTGTAATAAGCAATTTGCTGCCTACGAAGTCAAGATCTTTATACGATATAGCTTACAATCAGTTCAAAAAGTGGTGCGCCGAGAAAAATGTTCAAGTATACAGCGAGAATGTTTTGTTGGCATACTTCAGTGAAAATGCAAAGAATTACAAGTCTTCCACATTGTGGGCGCAATATTCTATGGTTAAGTCATGCTTGATAATTTACGACAACGTAGATATAAGCAAATTCCCCAAGCTGATCGCATTTTTGAAAAGAACCGGTGACGGATATCAAGCGAAAAAATCGAAAATATTGACAAAGTGTGAAATCGACCGTTTTCTATCAAGTGCAGATGACAAAGAATTCTTAATGATTAAGGTAAGATTAGTTTTGTTGTTAGGTATTTCAATTATTAAGTATTTTGATTTTTTATAGGTTGGATTAATTCTGGGGATTGCCGGAGCTTGTCGAACTGATGAACTAGTCAATTTAACTGTAGATGATATTGAGGATGTAGGCTCTTCCTTGATTGTAAAAATTCCAAACACTAAGACAAAGATTCCACGAACCTTTCTGGTTACCGATGTGGGAAATATGCTTGAATTGTTTCGAAAATACCTGTCCCTTCGTCCTCCCCACGTCAAGCATAAGCGCCTTTTTTTGTACTAAAAAGCAGGAAAATGTAGTTCGCAGCCAGTTGGCAAGAATACCATGGGAAAAATTCCGAGTGTAGTAGCTTCGTATTTAAAATTACCTGATGCTGCATGTTATACTGGTCACTGCTTACGAAGATTTTCAGCGACATTACTGGCAGATGCTGGTGTGGATATCACGACAATAAAGCGTCATGCTGGTTGAAATCAACGACAGTCACTGAGGGTTATGTCGAGAACTCCATTGAAAATAAGACCAAAATTGCTAATCAGGTTTTACTAGGTACCACTACTAGCGCAATCACAATTCCTTCTAATATTAATTTTGAAAATTGTACAAATGTAACATTTAATTTAAATGTCAATAAATAATTTCAATGTTATCTTTTTTTTTGGATGAAAAACGTTTTCCATAATGTAAACTCCCTTGGCAGCATTATACTCCCTTGGGAATAATCGACTACTTCTGTATTAATTTTAATGTCATAGAAACTGATTTCTACTCCCGACCGTGGAAAAACTCATTTTTGTGACCAAATGATGCAAAGATAAAGTAATAATGCCATCCAAATAGGAAACATATTGTTTTCTGATAGGTCCATCTTTACTCTTCACGATCATGTAAATCGTCAAGACTGTCGCTATTTGGCTAGTGAAAACCCCGCTGGATGAGAAAATAGCATACACGGAACCCTGAAAAAGTTAATGTTTGGGTAGAGGTTATTGTAGATCATATCATTGGTCCATTTTTTATTGATGGAAATTTAAATGGAGATAATTATTTAGCATTGCTCCAAAACTACATTGTACCAGCTTTGGTAAAATTAATTGCGTCGGCCACATAAAAGCGATCGCGATAGCGTTCACGATCACGTTCGCGATAGCGATAGCGATCACATAAAGGAGGGGACACATATACGCGATCGCGGCCACGATCAAGATTGTGAAAGCTCACGTACGTAGTATCGGTGGACAGTTTTTTGATATTTAAAAATGTGTAGCTTAGCAGAGGAAGAGACACTGATTCTTGCAATACTGTTAGATGACGAAACCGGTGTGAAATAAGCAACAACATTTCCAGCAACAAATTATAATAGTGCATGTATTCGATAAAGCACTGGTCTGAGGCACACAGTAAGAATTTAGTTATTAGAGCTTCGCCAATAATGTGCCATATAATTATTTCTTTAATAAATCCTTTTATTATGGTAAACAAAGCTAATTGGAATGATAATTTTCCCTTCATCCCATTGATGGGGGAGCAAAATGGGCTTCGTAATAACGTGTTATAAAAACCGTACAAAAATTTTCCACAAACAATTTACTGTAGAAATCGATTTATTTTTAAATAAGAACCAAGCCGACACTCACCATTTGTCAGCCTACCCCGTCGGAGGGTGTGAAAATTCCAATAATATATTAAAAGAGCTGTAAAAAAAATTGTCACAAAAATTTTTTTTACAGATCGTTTTATTATTAAAAAACAACAAGACTGACACTCAACATTTGCGAGCCTACTCCGTCGGAGGGGGTGAAAATCCTAATAATGTATTACAAGTGTCGTAAAAAAAATTGTCACAAAAAATTTTCTTCACACATCGTTTTATTATCAAAAAATTCACAGATTTCGCAATCCTTGCAACCAACGGAGACATTGGAAATGATAACACCAAATAGAAACATAATTAACACTTTATTTAACATACAAGGTTATACAGGGTATTTACAAATTTCAAAGACAACGTTGGAAGTTGATTCGGAATGATAAATAAATACGAATTACGAAAAAAAATTAATAAAAAATGTTTACTTTTCGAATTGCAGACTTTCAAAGTTGTTATAAAAAATAATTTAATTAATCATTTCATAACCTCTTTACCGATCGTGTTGAAATATGAAACCTTTATTTATTTAGATTATTAAGGCTAGAATCTTAGTGACGAAGACCCTTGTTTTATCCGACATCCCTTGTAATTCACCACGACAATTATCTATGTATCTTCGAAGTAGCAAATAATAATAATTATATAAAATATGTATTGATTAACAACAATACGTATTACGTTAATTCTGTAATAAACCTTGTGTTATTTATTATTATTATTTTGTTGTTGCTTAATTCGTGAAGTTTAATATTGTATAATCTTAAGTATAGATTTTATCTCATCATTTTTATATGTAATTATTCAAATTACAAGATGCTCTTTTTCAAAAAGTTTCGGACTATAAGGGAGAAGTACTCTATAGTTCGCCAAAATTGATTTTCCGATAACACCTTCCAAACATTTTTAGACGGATCTACTGCATTCCGAATATTGGGCTAGAAATCTGAACTGCCGATGTCGATCACTATTCGGGTATTTAAATTGATTGTTGTTAAATATTCGAAGGAACAGTACACTATGAGGCGCCGTTCACAACATAATTATTTTTCATGAATATTTAATAAATCAAACAATATATGTAAAATTTTAAATTATATATAGTTTCGTTCTTGAAATATACTTCATTTCTGTAAAAATGAATATTTATATTCTCCTGATAGAAATTTTACATAAATCTATTTAAATATTTTATATGAAAGTTTTATGTGGTTTTAAAAATATTTATATAAACTGCGATACATGAAACGACCGTGAGAGGAGATAGTAGCCGCACGAATCGAGCATGGAGTATGGTATTATTTATATATCAATTTTATTTTTCGTTGTCGCCACCTGAATCTTGATTATATTTACATATTTATCAATAGCACTAAAATCTGACATAAAAAGTGACAGCATGCTGCTAATAATAATAATAATAATAACAAAATAATAATAAATAAATAAATAATAAAATAAAAAAAGTTTCAAACCTTAATTTAAGTTCCAGCGCTTCTAGCGCCCGCTACGGTGGTTTGATATATCACACTTTATATAAATATTTTTGAAATCACATAAAATCTTTATAAGAGATATTTAAGAATATTTATATAAAATTTTTAACAGAAGATTAAAATATCCATATTCATTAAAATTAAATATACTGCAAGAAAGAAATAATATATAATTTCAAATTTAATATAAATTGTTTGATTTATTAAATATTCATAAAAATTTATTATGTCCTGAACGGCACCTCATACTACACACTTGTTTCAGTTAATAAATCTATTTAGATTATTTCGCATTGAAATCAGGATCATCGAAAAAAAAATTGGAGGGCAGTTGAATGGCAAATTTATCAATCTTAAAAATTGAGGTTGGTTCTGTGATTTTGTTTATCTTACTCCAGATCACACGTGAATTCGTTTAGATGTGATTTGATTCATATGGTACATTACTTCAAACTCTTTTAAAGAAAATTACAATTTTTTAACTAATGCTGAAGTAATGATGTTAGCTCGACACCCTGGATTTAACAACGCTGGACATTGTTTAAAGTTACTGCACCTATTTCTAATTAAAACTAGAGCTGTACTGGTTGTACTGATTGCCATTTTCGCTTTGCATGATCGTTTAATTTTTCGGCTATTATGGGAATAAATAAAATTAATTCCCTTTTTTTGCTGAAAGCTCTAAAACCTTTAATACAGTTAATTAGTTGTCTTAGACCGGGTTGTGTGGTTTTTGTGAATTAAAAAATGTTTAGGACAGTTGGACCTGTTCTTTTATTTTAAAGCGATCTTGCATAATTAATTAATAATAATAATTAGCGGATACTGACAATGATTCAATAACGTCACTTGAATCTCCCTCCACAGAATCGCAAAGATAATGAAATTTCTTAATATCAAAAATACGCTTGTCGTAATGAACTGAACACTTAGATGAATCTAAAAACGAAAATGGGAAGCGATAAGGGCTTTAATTTAGCAACATATATGGTATTTAATTATACTCGCGCCGTTTAATAATAATACATTTCAATTTATGTCAGTTATAGTTTTATCAGATGTTCAAATGTATCAAGTGTGCTCTACTTTTTTTTTAGAAGAGAACGTAGCGAACCCGGCACTCGATTACTTATTGATTATTTTGGTTGATCCCTCAAGGGTAATTTTGACGTCTTATTTATCCAGCGAGGTTAAAATTTTCTAATCTAAAGAAAATCCTCCAGAAATCTATTTTCTTTTACGTTTTTACGATGATTTGAATTATTAAGACACACAAATTTATAAAACAGTCTAGAGCAGTAACAATTTCCATTCTACATCCAAAAAATGAGAATTTTCCATCAGAAAGTTTGTTATGATAGCAATTCAAATGTATTAAAACCTTGCAGTTGTCAATCACTGATAATTTCTTTGGGATTTACGTTCCTAAAAAATTTTCATTGTCAACTTATTGACTTTTTCATTTGAACGAAACTCAAAATGTCGAAAATTTGTCAAAAATAGATTTGAAGTACTCTCTCCAAATTTTTACTCTTCTTTACAAAATTATGCGTTTATGCTTTCAAAATAATTATAAACACAAATTTTGGACTTTTCCGAAATTTAATAAATTTTTTCCACAATTTCGACTTTTTTAAATTTTTACATCAAACTTGCAATTTTTGTGTTTTTTCTTAAAACTTCGGATTTCAAACGGATTCAAAATTTGAACATCAGTCTTGCGAGTCTAACCCAAGTTGTTGCATTAAAAAAATAAATATAGCGTATTTTCTTGAAATTATGACTTTTTTACAATATTCCTCAACCTTTCAAAATGTCATTTATTTTAATTGAACTGTCAATAAATATTTATGTTTTGTTTAAAATTTTTATGTTAAATAATAAATTCTAAATATTTCTAAAGATTTTGACTTATTTTCGAAATTTTGACCTCAGCCTAAAAAATTCTTTAAATTACAAATATATAAAATCGAAAACTCAAGATTTTTTATCGAAATTTTGAAACGTCAACTTTTTTTTCGAAATTTAAAACCTCCTTTTTTATTAAATCATGAGTGGTGGGTTGCCTCAAATTTTAAAATCCCAAAATTTAAACTTTACTTTCTACTCTTACAATAAAGGTTTCAACCAGTGTTAAAGCTTTAATTTTATATTTTTAAGGTTTTAAATTTAATCAAGACTCTTTTTTTTAAGAACACAAGTCATTTATTTAAAATCTTTGACTTTAAATGAAATATTTTAATTTTTTTCAAATGATTTTGATTTAGTTGCAAAGTTTTATCTTTAACCTCAAAATGTTGACCTATGTTTTGAAATTTTAGAACATTATGAATTTTTTGAAATCCTGGAATATTTTCCTAAAATTGTCTATTTTTTTTACTATTTTTCTCGCAACTTTTCTGAATTCAAAATTTTGGCCTTATTTAGCTATTTTTTTTATTTTCGACCTTAATATCGAAGTATTCGACTTGAGATTTCGAGTGAAAACTTGAATATTCAAATATTTTTCTTTCGACTTTTTTCTATTTTTAAGGTTATTTCTGCAATGTTTATCTTTTCTAAATTTACAATTTCCATTAGCCAAGTTTCTTCTGAAAGATTATTTTTAAATTTGAAATATACTCGTATAACCAAATAGACTACGAAATAATTTAAATCAAAATAATATTAAGGCATCTATGCTCATGGCTCTTGAAAGAAATATTTTAATACAAAGCGAAAACAATGAAATATTAAAATATATTTAATCTACAAGCAAAAATTTGTCAACTTTATTGTAAAAGTAATTTACATTTATTTGAGCCGTAAAAATTATAAGTGCAGATATTTTACCACATTCGTTTACTGAGTACTTCAAGACAGTACGTGAATTGGATTTAGGGTAAGAGTTTACAGCATAATAATGGAATTATAACCCCTCACTAAAGGGCCGATGACTTGGGTAACCCGTGTAAACTTCAGAACTTTTAAGTTTGCGCATCTTTACATGCTCACAATACCGCCTACTGTGTTCAGTTTTTGTTAGTGGTGTTTTCGTACTTAACTCACTAGATTCTCTATTTTCAATCTCTCGTAAACGTTTTTTACGCTCTCAATATGTCTTACACTTTTCGCTATTTTTCATACTCTTAATATCCATAGCTGATAGCCTTATCCAATGAAACGTCACTGGGTTAAACGAATATGGTGCACTGCGGTGAACTGTAAACTTAACATTCTCTCATAGTTTTTATGTCGGCATCTCGACGCCGAGAGCGTTCGACTGGCGATCCGAGTATGTCCGACCGACCGACACCTTGTTCTTCAAGCTTGAACGAAAACCCGAAACTTCACCCCATATCTCAACATAAACATTTCCAATGTTAAAAGAACCAAACTGACACTCAACATTTGTCAGCCCACCCCGTCGGAGTGGGTGAAAATCGCAATAATATATTACAAGAGCTCTAAAAAAAATTATCACATAAAATTTTCTTTACACATCGTTTTATCATTAAAATAGAACAAGACTGACACTTAACCTTGACTTTGTCACTTATTTCAGTAATTTGTAATTATGTGATACTGTTACTAAAAGTGTTTGTTAACAACAAAAAATGCATTTACTTACCAGTATTTCCTAATCTTATATCTTTCGCAATTGCTTCCCATATTTTGTTTTTAATACAAATATTTTTATAGTCAAGGTGCGATAAATCAAACAAAACTTTGTATATTTTAACGTGTTCAATTATAACTTCCGTTAACATATTTCGATGTCAACTTTACGCGATCTGCGATCAAACACATATTGAACGCTGCAAGGCTAGAGCATATCGCCGGCAGATCGCCATAGTGTGTTCGGCTGCATTTAGTTTTCAAAGTCAAATCTGATCGCCATCGCGAACGGGGTCGTAAACCCTATCGCGATCGCTTATATGTGTGCGACGCCTATATCCAGCTTAGGAAAATTAACATGTTCCGGCTAATGTAATATGGTTCCAGCAAGTTGGAGAGCCGCCGCACTATCAAATCAATGTCCGGCAATATCTCCATTTTATATTTCCAAATCAGTGGATAGGTAGACGAGTTACGGTAAAATGGTCCCCACGATCATCAGAGCTAACGAACTGACACCTCTGGACTTTTTTACGGGGTTACGTGAAAAGTAAAGTGTATACAACCAAACCCCGCAGCATAGCTGACTTACGAGCAAGAATATCCTTGCGATTGCATCAGTGACACCAGAGATGTTGAATAATGTCAAGAGACATTTTTGAGATGTTGGAGGTGCCTATTTTGAACATCTCCTACCTTAAGTATGAATAGTTTTTTACTTTAATAAATGAAAATATTAGGTTTATCTTTTGTTGATGAAAATTGAAATTATTTTTTTTACTGTTAATTTTTGAAATAAATATGGCAACGATAACATTTTTGAATATAGAATAAAAAGACCTTGTAAATGAGGCATAACAAGCCTCTACTTTTGGTTTAAAAATTGAATTCTTGCAACTTGTCGAAGAGGGTTGCATCTAGGGATGAATTTTTACGGCGGGGGATGTCATTTTATAATCCAAAAAAAAAGGTGTCTCGAGATTATTCATAAAGTTGTAGGGTAACTGAGATACGGAATTTATTCCATTTGGCTGTTCCACACTATAGCGAACAAACACCGATTGACGAACGAACAGCGAATGACAAAGGACGAATTCGCTAGATGTGTACGGTGATAGAATCGAAGCGAATGTTCGATACGCCTTAGACTTTATAAAGTCTGTTATTATTATTATTATTTTTATCTGTTATGCTATAGCATAACAGATAATTTCGTCTTCGATTTGGCAACAATAAATATAATGATTCGAATAATGATTCGATTTGGTGAAAAACAATAAAACATTTTTAAATAATTTGGTATTGAGTGATCGTTCATTAAAAGTAAATGTAACCACATATTCGAAAATAAAATAAATTTATATCGAGTGAACAAACAGCAAAGGAGATTTTAAAAAATGCATAAAATGACATTCTTATACTGCGAAGCGAACCTTCGGTTTGCCTTCGCATGCGTTCGCCCGGAAAATTATTCATTAAAGGGATTTACTATTCAGTGTGGGCGAAAGAACAAAATTATGTGTTTAGTTTGACTTTGATAATTTTCTTTAATATATTATTAGGTCCGTGAAAAATAAATGGTCTAAAAAAGCGATTCTTCAATTAATAGAGAAATTATGCAATCCTAGCGATTTGCTATATCACAATAATTTTAAAAAAAGACACTTGGGAGTATTTTAATGAAATTTTTAAATGCAAAAAGAAAAAAAGAACAATTTATGTTTTGTATTTTATTTTTCCTAACAAGGAAAGTACCCGAGGTGTAACCTACCGATTTTTTTTCATTTTGTAATATGTTATAAAAAATAACATATAACATATAAAATAATATTAGACACATTTTTTTAGATGCTAACTCGCCATTTAAGTGGTGAAACCCCCCGAGTTCTAATTTAAGAGCATAACAGTTAAAGGACGAATTTTCTTGAACATTTGTTGTTGATTTTCATTATTCCAAAAATGAGAAGTCTGTTTAACAAACCATTTTTACGAAACTTACATTCATGGCTCCCTAAATATTTTTCAATAAGTATTCTAACAATTAGCCAAAAACTGATTGGTCTTGTACGGTTATCTTTTAAATGCTATTTAGCCTAAAATTTTTAGGCCTTGTGGTTATGCTTTTTTTGAAAATTTTGTTGTCTACTATCAAGTTGCTACTAGAGAAAAGAAGATATATTTTTCTTTTTTTTATTTTGAATTATATCTCTGTAAAGATGCAGAATTTTAAGAAATTAGTCATATCACTTTTTTCTTCTTTTTACGTGAAGAATCCAGAAATGTTTAAAAAACACATAGTTCCCATTTAAAAAAACGGGGATTTTTTGAATAAAACAAAAACAATAAAGATTATAAAATTTCCATCACCTTGTGAAATAAATGTAAAACCTGATTACGTTATTATAGTCTCCATAATAGTCCATGACTTCAACTCAAATCTCATGTTTTTACTGCAAATAATAAAAAAGATACAAACAGTCAAAATAACCCCCTTTTCTGTCATTTTTTTTTCTCGAAAATTGAAATATCTTTTTAAAACTATCAGATTCAAATAAAGTATAAAATTTGGGGGTTGCTATTTAAAATAAGAAAGTTGATGTCTACTTCCGGTATAACCGGACGTGGGAGGAAGTTGAAAATATTTTTGAGAGGTAGTTCCGCTCCGATTAGCCCCATCGACAAAATCAGTTTGCCCTTATAATAAATGATATTTCATATAAAGGTAACCTCCCAACTAAAAAAAAACACCCGGTATATGCATGATAAATAGCATACCTACCCAAGCAACATTGAATAGTTTAATAAACGTTTATAAAATTAAAATTTCGTTTATTTTACGTTATGGCATAATTTTTAACATTTATAATAAACGCTGATTTTTAAATTAATATATTATACATACACTATTTATCAATTTATAAAATGATTCTTGCGGTAAATTAATTTTAACAGTAATTATGCACGAGACTAACCCTCCCAACTGATTTACGCATACCCTAAAGCAGGGAAATATTCAATTATATAATTTACCCACGATTGTTTACTTATGATTTTCCGTTATGGTATTTTTAATGCATAAATTTCTCGTTTATAATATGTTTCTAAGAAATATATTTTAAACCACATCTGTGGTTCTTTTAAACACATTCTTAATAGTTAAAGTTTATTAGTTATAAATACTTGATTGAATTCATTTATAATTTTATAGTACCTAATATAATTGATATAACGCTTTTAATACTGTTTGATATATAGATTAATTTTTAATATCTGTGGTTTCCCTCCAGCAGATTTGCGGTTCTGTGACATTAGATGTGACATTTACCAAGCATCCATAAAATATTTATTATACATGTTTGTATGTATATTGTGACGCTACAATTCGTATCTTCTGATCATCTATTACATATACGATTGTTTTGTGCTTATGCATAACACAATAAGGAACATTTATTATTAATGTAGATTCTGTAGATTTTTTAATGCAGCATACGTGGTCGGCTAAGTAACAATATTTTTATTGACATGCGTAGTAACTATAATGCGTGGTGATAATTTGTTTTAGTATCGACTTACTGGCTAGTGTCTATACGTTAGGTATTAAAGTAAAGGATCAGATTAATTTTCTATTTTTTTTAACAAGCTGTGATTCTCAATCACGTCAAAAATGTTATCAAAACGACATTTACGTCGAAAGATAGCTCAGAAGACTAAAAATGCACTAAATCACCTTGAACAGAAAAACAATACTTTAGTAACTTTTAATATCGATTTTGGTTTTGCCACTAATTTTACAAAAACTGCTGCAAATGAAATACCGAAAATAAAAAATGCTCAAGATGATGTTCTACGAGGGAGCTTGGACGTACCATTACAATTTGTAGTTAGTGACTGCAATAATATTGTCCTAAAGTCACTGAAAAAGGAAAATGTACAAGATGTTGATAAACAAAAGGAATGCCTGAAAAATTTTCGATTGTGGGCTCTTAGTAATCCATCCATAACTCACAGATGCATAAACGAATTAGTTAAGCTTATTAAACCTAAATATCCCTTTTTAAGATTCTAGGACAATGCTTGAGATGCCTAAAAAAGTCGACACAATTAAGCTTGATAACGGAGAGATTTACAAATTATAAATTGTATATCTCTACAATTTATTATAGATGGATTGCTATTATATAACAGCAGTGCTACAGAGTTTTGGCCTATTTTAGTTGGGGCTGAGGGTTTTAAAAATAAAGATCCATTTGCAGCGGCAATTTTTTGCGGGGAAGGTAAACCAAAGCCCTTAAATAAATATTTAAATAGTTTTATTGGGGAACTTACTGTTTTATTACACAAAGGGATTTATTCTTCATGGTGAACAAAGGGATTTATTTAAAGAATTTTCATTTTGATATTACTATAGGAACTTTCTGTTGTGATTCACCAGCACTTTGTTTTCTTAAACAAATTACAAATAATAACAGTACATATGGTTGTGAACAATGTGTAATCAAAATTTTGTATGCTATTGACTAAAAGAGACGATTTTACCCAGTAAATGTAAATGAAAATAAAATGGTCACGAGTTTTATAGAAATATACCTGAAAAAGGTCATATTAAAGGAAAATCACCTCTACTAGATCTGGGCATTGATTTAATTTCAAAATTTGTCTTGGACCTTATGCATTTAATATATTTAGGTGTGGTCAAACGACTTATTTTTAATTATTGGGTACATGGTTTAATTTCTGGTAATGTTTACTAAAAAGATATTTTAGTTTATATAGCTAAATATTTTTAATTATTATTATGATTATTTTTTTATTAAATTTAAGAGTACCCAAATTTTGTTTGAAACATGTTTGCCGTTGTGGATTTTGATAACAGAAAGAGAACATTTTATGTGTTGCCATTGATTTGGCTCTTTAATGATAAAACGAAATGCTATTGGCCGCAAAATATTAAGAATGAATCGCAAATCACTGAAACTAGTCAATAATATTGTTTCCCCAGAAATAACGTGGAAAATTTATCCTATTAAGAAAATTTATTACACTGCAGGTAGTATATACCGGGTGTTTTTTTTTAGTTGGGAGGTTACCTTTATATGGAGTACTACTTATTGTAAAGGCAAACTGATTTTGTCGATGGGGCTAATCGGGGTTAAACTATCTTCTAAAAATATTTTCAACTTCCCCGCACTACCGATTATACCGAAAGTAGACATCAACTTTCTTATTTTAAATGGCAACCCACAAATTTTATATTTTATTTAGATTTCACGTAAAAAAATAAGGTGACTTTATGTATACATGTTTATCGCTACCTTTGATAGTTTTAAAGATATTTCAATTTTTCGAAAAAAAATGACAGAAAAGAGGGTTATTTTGACTCCTTGTATCTTTTCTATTATTTGCAGTAAAAACATGAAATTTGGTTTGAAGTCACGCAATATTATGAAGACTATAATAACGTAAACAAATTTTACATTTATTATACAGGGTGATGGAAATTTTGTAATCTTTGCTATTTTTTTTTTATTCAAAAAACCTCTGTTTTTTTAAATAAGAACTATATGTTTTTTAATCATTTTTGGATTCTTCACATAAAAAGAAGAAAAAAGTTATATTACTTATTTTTTAAAATTTTGTGTCGTTACAGAGGTATTTTACATAAATCTCAAAATAAAAAGAATCAAACTTCTCTTTTTTGTTCAAGTAGGAAATTAACTGCAGGTAATAAAAGCCTAAAGAATTAATCATAATAAATAATAGGAAACAAAAATAATTGACAAAAAATTTACATCAAGAACAACATGGGCGATCTTCTGTTTCAATACATTTAAAGGCATATTTTAAGATTTTGAATTGAGTAATGTTTTTAAGCACATCCGATTGTTCCTAGCAATATGCTTGACATGCAGTAGTCTTAAAAAAAATCACTAAAAAATTTTCGTTTTGATTTTCATTGTAAAATTTAACGCTTAAAAATTCTGAGTTCTAATCTAACAGCATAACAGCTAAAAGACGAATTTTCTTGAACATTTGTTGTTGATTTTCGTTACTCCAAAAATGAGAGGTCTGTTTAACAAACCACTTTTACGAAACTTACATTCGTGGCTTCCTAAATATTTTTCAATAAGTATTCTAACAATTAGCCAAAAACTTATTCGTCTTGTGCGATTATCTTTTAAATGTTATTTAGCCTAAAATTTTTAGGCCTCGTGGTTATGTGTTTTTTTTTTGAAAATTTTGTCGTCTACTACCAAGTTGCTACTAAAAAAAAAAGATATATTTTTCTTTTTTATTTTGCATTATATCTCTGTAACGGTGCAGAATTTTAAAAAATTAGTTATATAACTTTTTTCTTCTTTCTACGTAAGGAATTTAAAAATGTTTAAAAAACACATAGTTCCCATTTAAAAAAACAGAGTTTTTTTGAATAAAACAAAAACAATAAAAATCATAACATTTCCATCACCCTGTGTAATAAATGTAAAACTTGATTACGTTATTATAGTCTCCATAATATTTCATGACTTCAACCCAAATTTTATGTTTTTATTGCAAATAATAAAAAAGATACAAAGAGTCAAAATAACCCTCTTTTTTGTCAGTTTTTTCCGAAAAATTGAAATATCCTAAAAACTACTAAAGATAGCAATAAACATGTATACATAAACTCACCTTATTTTTTGACGTAGAATTTAAATAAAATATAAAATTTGGGGGTTGCTATTTAAAATAAGAAAGTTGATGGCTACTTCCGGTATAACCGGAAGTGGAAGGAAGTTAAAAATATTTTTAAAAGGTAGCTTAGGTCCGATTAGCCATATCAACAAAATTATTTTGCCTTTATAATAAGTGATACTCCATAAAAAGGTAACCTCCCAACTAAAAAAAACACCCGGTATATATTCACTTACGCATAAGTTTTAAAAAATATATTTTTAGAAATTTTCGGAGATACTGATAACCAATTAACCGCTACTTTGGAACAAAACAGTGGTTCTGATAGTGGTATTCGTAAAATAATTACTCCTAATCAGGAGAATCTCCATATACAATCTTCCGAGAAAGACGTTGAATATCAAGAAAGCAGAAATGCCATTGAAAGTTCCAGTACAGATGACGAACTTGTGAATGAATTCATTAAAGTAAAAAGGACGAAACAAGGTGGCAGTTTGAAGAACAAACAAGTTAAAGTATCTTATCATATGAGAACCCCCCAGTAAGTATAATTTACTTGTTTTTGCAATTTATAACATCGGTATACACTAGACAGTCCCAGAGACAAAATGAAATCCAATATGTTTCAAGCCATGAACTTGAAATGGTGAATGAAGGGGAAATCGAAACATTTCAGGGTACATCTCAACAATTGTAAGTTTATTGTATGGTGATGCAATTGAAAATTATTATTTTCCTGAATATTTAAGTAGCCATAATGAGCAAGTAACAACTCGCATCCATAGAAAATGTCGTCAAATGGAGTCTACTGTATTAGAATCAAAAGAAGCAACTCCAACAAATAAAAGTCCTGCAATGCTAATGGATTCCCTTTATAAAAATCAGTCAACTAATTACGAAGAGAAGATTATTAAGGATTTAGAAACGTTAAAAACCGTTCAGGAACAACATTCAACAAGAAATTCTGACAACTGTCAGAACTAAGAATGTTCAAGCTTTTACTAGACCAGTGGATACACCTGATATTCCAATTGAAGAATTTTATGGAATTTGAATCTTGACTCGAAGATTGCACCAACTTTACTTACATGGTAATACTTTAAATTATAAATGCGTTCATTTACTTTTCACCTTAAATTAATTAGTACCATATTATAGCGGGCATCTTATGAATTGGGTTATTTATTTTAATTGAAAATAGAGCTAAAATAAATCATTTTACAAAAGGAAAAATACTTCTGTACAATTATCTTCTTGAAAACAGTTCACTTTACAAGAAATACGCATGTATAATTTACTTTTGTTCACATTTGTGTTCGATCTATACAAAGATCAAATATTTCTATAAAAAACAATATGTTTAATGCATACCAGGAATATTATTTATTTCATTCTTTTTGCTTACTTCTCGACTTAAATTGACAATTATTTGAGAAATGGGAAAAATAGTTGGAAAAAAATGTTTAACAAATAAAAAGAAATAAGTATTAGAAAATTATAACTGAATCAGTTGGATTGATTTAAGGTGAAAACATTAGACAATCTGTACTATCAAATATTACATTTTAAAATATCTCAGCGGAGTCGTGTTGCTACAGTCGGTGGTGCCACTGTTGGGAGCACTACTATGAATTTGATGAAATTTCTGATTACGAATAAAATTGGGATGAAATTCAACTGGGCTGGGTCGGCACCCAAATATGAAAGGCATAAACAAAAATATCCCTTCAAAGATACTTAAATGTTTGCCCTAATTAATGGTAAGATGTGTAGACGTCGTCACATACAGATTTAACTTTTCTTGATTTTTTTTACACATGCTGTGAAACTAGCATTTTCAGGGAGAGAATGCGTTTTGCGATATAAGCAACCAAGTTGTAGTAAAGGCTGTGCAAGACTGGTTAAAATTATCGAAAAGCCGCTTTTGTTATAACATGAAATAAGTACAGTTGTGTTTATATTTAGATATACCTAAAATTAATAAAATAGACCAATGCTTTGCCTAGCGAATATTTTTTACCATGTAAGTTGCTAACTTTACGGTTTTCAAACTTTCTGTCTTTATATTAAATAACAAGAAATGACATATAATAATTTCATCTCCTGGACTATTAGTTACATAAATAAATAAAATTGGAAAAAATATGAAAGTTTTTATAATATAAAACACAACAAATTCGAAATTCATATAATTCCTTTAACTTAACTTAGTGCAAATATCTTCTATTACCTATATAGAATTTTACTATATTCTTCATAACACCTTGTATTCATGTTTTCCACAGATGTACACAATGTGTTTCATTATTGTTGCACGAAAATTTAAGGTCAGATTTCTCGACTCAAAATAAGAATCAGAGTTCTATCTTTATGATTCATAATTGCTGTCGATCCAGCAATGCGACAGGTATGCAAAGAGGGATGTAAATTAGATTTTTAAGTTTTTTAGTAGATTAATCAAATGTACAACATTGTGATTTCTTAATTTTTTTCTCTTATTTCTCATAGATTTGAACTAAAAAAATAAAAATTGTTTCCATGCCCACTTCTGGAAAAAATATTACAAAATTGGGAAATTTAGACTCACATTCCTCGAATCAAAATATGAAAAAAGTTTATATTGGCATATGTCCCAAAAACTTTGTTTCTGAGGTAAATGGTGTCAAAAATGATATTTTTTAATGAAATTTTAACATCCTGCATCGTGAAAAAGAAGCACGTTCAGACCTAATTTTAATACAATTTTTATTCTATAAGGTGATTCTAAATGTAATATCATAAATATAGTTTCGCATTTTAGAGCCAAAAATATGACGAAAAGTCTATATAAACATATGTCGTAAAACTCTTCCCAGTTACAGGGCGTGGAAAGTTAGTTCCTGGTTATAGTTTTTAATTAATAGTTACGAAACGTGTACATGTTTTGCAACTATTAATTAAAAACTATAATCAGAAACTAATCCTCCACCCCTTGTAACTCGAAAACGAAGCGTTTTACGACATATGTTTATACAGAATTTTTGTCTTATTTTGGGCTCTAAAATACGAATGTAAATTTATAATATTACTTTTAGAAAAACCTTGTATATTAACTTATGGAACCTGATTCTAAATTTTTTGTGAATATTAATGTCAAATGCCCTAATGTTATTTTTTCCAGAGGCATGATTAAAAGCAATTATTTAAAAATGTTGTATTTTCGATTGTTCTAGTGTAATATAAATTGTTTTTTACAATTTGGTTTAAGAAATTCTATCTTAAATTTTCGTGTAACAATCATGAAACATCAATTTAGTTAATAATAAATATACATTTTTCTTCGTTTGTATCCTAAAAAAATACAATAACGATATATGCAGATATTACCTTTCATAATAACATTTCATCTAGATATACAGTAAATGTTTATACATTCGATTCTATAACTGAAAAGCATACGTATATTCGGCGGGTATTCGGACGTTCTTTAAACGTTTTGATAAACTAGAATTAAACCTTTGGTTGAAACGAAATTAAAAAGTATATTTCGCAATTTAATGTTACTTGGGTAAGTAGAACAGTCTTCTTGTTATCTATGATTCAAAAGTCTTGATGTCAAAAATGTTGCACCTGTGTATTTGAAATGAAAAGGGATTTGAAATAATGCGTTCAAGTAGAGCAGCCCCATTTGCAATTTTAAAGTGGAGGTTGCCAGGAGGTCAGAGGATGAACACGTAAAGTTGACTTGTATGAACGGCAGAAATGCTCCTCCCAAGAAAATAAATGGACGGGGTTTGACGAACTCTAAAACATTTTCTGGTTCTTTATTATAAGGGGGTAAATTTTTCATTAAATGGACCAACATATTGATCAATTATTGTTAATTGAATTTGGTGTCTATCCGTGTTATTTACTATGAAATCGCAAAAACTGACCGAAATTTTAAACTTTGCTAAAAATCTTGCCTTCGATGAGAACTGAAGATATTTCAACACACATTTGTAGTTTTTGCGCAAATTGTATGACCTGCAGGTTGGGAACTGTAGGCCGCCTGTAGGCGAGTGGTCACTATAAGAAGAAAGACAGTAGGTGTGGACTGCGCAGCGCATATCGCGCACAACGCTATTCAAGTAGAGCTGTTAACCGTAGATGTTGAACTTACAGTTAGGTGAATTTCCTCGCATTTTTATATATTCTAAAATAGAGAATTGGAAACACTAAATATCAGTGAAAATCGCAGCTCAATATGTCTTAAATAACAGATGTATTGTTAAATAAACTTTAATTCATAAATTATCACATAGTATGCTTACAACATTGGTAAAGTAGCTCTTTAAAAAAGTTAACTGAGAAAATGAAACAATGCAGAAATAATATGTCAAAACATGTTTAAATCTTTAATGTTGCAATTGTGCTTAGTATCAGCTCTTCTAACAGAATTTGTATTTCCCCTTTTCTATTCCTTCATAAAATTAAATACATTTATACAAATTATGCAGAAGCATTTGACATGTTAGCCATTTGTTTCGAATGCACGAAAATGCTATTAATGCTGCATTATCTCGAAAGACGCAGTCTTTGTTGTGTTTTTTAATCTTTTTTGGTTTAAGGGGACAAGATTTGTATTTCAATTTTGGAAGATAATCAAGGACCAGCCGGTTGCACAAAAAAAAAGCAGAAGAGTTTTTCTTCGACTGATACGTGTCTGCGCACCATTGGAAATATACATTTTCTTGAGTTTAGGGATAGAGATCGCATCGAGGAAAATATTAGAAATATTTTGTAGTATGTGAAATTTAATTCTCATTTAAGTACTAGAACAGTAGCTAATGACTTGGGGATGTCCAATTACCGTTCAAAACCAGGCATACGCGGCAGGTGAATGGAACGTGGAAGTCAATTTTCTTGGCCATTCAGGTCCCCAGATCTAATTTGCCTTAATTTTTATTTATATTGCGAGTAAAATAGCTGATTTTTGCCAAAAGGCTTACAACAAGAAACGACACAATCGAAAGGATAAGAAACACTATTTAAAGTGGTAGAAGGGTCAATGGTAAAAGTAGAAATTACAGTGTTTATTCGTCAGAGGGTTCACTGCAGTGAAAATAATAAATAGCAGCCAAATTGCGCAAGTAAAGTTTCAATGATAGACGATATTAATTTAACATTTTAAATGTACTGTGTTTCTTTTTTTTTTATTTTTCATTTTTGAACATTAATTTTTTCTTCCGTAATTTTTTTTTACATTATTCGTTGTCATTAGTATTAGATCACTGTTATGTTAATTACTTATTTTTGCATCATTTTCTAAATATCCTTTGATTTCGTATTCTAAATTGTAAATAATGTCATCAAACTTTTACATCATTCAAATATCGTTTGCCAATATCTTCTGTTAGACAAGAGATATCTTGTTGCAGTTTTCACTAATATCTAGGGCTTTCAATTTTCTTTTTTAAGATATTAAAATAAACCCATCATTTTCTTTAATTTTTTTAGAAAACTGGCAAAATTTGTTTCTATTTTACATAAGACGCTGCAGAGACAGTAATTTCAAAATAAAAATATTTTCCAGTGTAGTCAATAGACTAAATAAAATTCTTTCTATAGAGACCAAATTTGTTAAATTCCAGTAAGGCTAACTGAAGTAAACGACATTAAAAAATTTTTTTCGGACGCCTACCCACCACTTTATCTTTAGTTATAGAAAAAAAAATTAAAAACAGAAATAAGTCGAAATTATTCTAGGGTTAAATTGCATGTATCTTCGATATATAATAATTAGGCAAAATCATCGGTTTCAGACGATCGACTGATATAGTTGTTTCCACTTCATTAATGTCGATGATTAAGACATGTTTGTCCACTTTTCTGATATTTTTATCTGGACCAGAATAAGGAGGATCTAGTGGTCTTTTGACGGTTTCATCTCGCACGAATACATGAGAACACACGTACAAGTCTTTTAGAATGAACGGCCTCTGTTTAGAATGATATGATGTAGAAGTAGATCTCACTCTTCTAATGTATTCTATGAATTTTTCCAAGAAAACATTAGGATCGGTCGGCATGTCCTCATGCATGAAAAATTCGCCTAGTGTACAAAGTTCTGCACCAAACATGAGTTGGGCTTGTGAGGCATTAGGTTCTTCTTTCAGAGCTGTTACTAGTAGCTGCGGCCAAGATGTAGGAGCACCGCACATTAAGGCTGCTTTGACAGTTCTGTGTCAACGTTCGATAAGACCATGAGACTGTGAGTGATATGACGTTGTGTAAATGCATTGTGCACCTACCATATGAGCAAGAGCAGTAAAAAAGTCTAGACTCAAATTGAGTACCCTGGAGGAGTGCGAAACTGCGCTACCCAAAGATTGAAGAAGGCAGTGGCAACAGTAGCGACTTTGATCTTTGCTAAAGACACAGCAACTGGCCAGCGGGAAAAGCAATCAATCATTGTCAGACAATAACGAAGATCGTTGACCATTGGAAGTTTTATGATGTCTAGATGAACATGATCAAAACAATTGTCTGTAAATTCAAATATGCTGTAAATTTATATGGTTGTGTCTGAATTTTGGAACGTTGACAAGGAACGCATTCTCTCGACCATAGGAGAGAGTCTCGTTTAATGCCAGGCCAAACGTATTTCTCCCTTAATTGATGAATTGTGGTGCGACCACTAGGATGGGTAGGACTATGCAGAATGTCAAAAGCCTGCTTGCAAAGTGGTTTTGATAGATAGGGGCGAATCCAACCAGTAGAACGATCACAGTAGATTTGATAACCTTCATCATTAAAAAGTTGAAGATTTAAAGCTTAATTGTCATTTAATAAGTTTCGAAACTGTTTATCAGCTTGCTGAGAATCTTGGATGGTTTAAACATCTGGGGCATGTCAATGACACTTACTCTTAAAAGAGCATCGGATAGAACATTTTGTTTATTCTTCACGTAGACAATTTTAGTGGTGAACTCGGAAATATGGCTGAGTTGGTGGTGCTGATGATGATGAAAATGCAGTGACACTTACTGGGATTAATAACCAGGTTATTTTCCAGCAAGGTCTTGTAAATAGTTTCGAGATGATGGACATGCTTATTTAGAGATTTAGGGAAGGTAATTAAGTCATCGATAAAGAAGGAAACGAAATTCACATTGCGAAGAAGATTGTCCATGTGAGATTGAAAGGTTTGAGTAGCTTTTCTAAGACCTGGAGGTATAACACAATATTCAAACAGACCGAATGACGTTCCAACAGCTGCCTTTGGCATGTCCTCCTCACCTACTGAAATTTGATAGTAAGCTTTCACAAGGTCAGTGGTTGGAAATATTAAATAACCATGACAGCGATGAAGTAAATCGCCAATCAATGGAAATGGGTAGCTATCCGAAATTCTTTGTTGAGACGACGATAATCACCCCGTTGAACACCAAGCTTTTTAGTATATGTGAATAGGAGGATTAACTCATTCGCTGCTGGAGGATCTAATTCTACCATTCTGAAGGAACATCTCAAAGTAAGTTTTAGCTGCTAAGTATTTTTCCCCTGTGAGACGTCGAGGACGTTCCGACACAGGAGGTCCAACAGTGATGATATGATGACGAAATTTAGTAGATTTTAAAATAACTGGAAATGGCATAGTAATATCGAAGATTTTCTGTAGAAACTGTCTATAAGATGTTTTAGTAATGTTAGAAGAAATTCTAGTTGAAATGCAGTGAATTGAGACTTCAGCAATGAAACCTTGCGTGTTAAGTTTGGTCATTTTTTGAATGACCTTGCACATCAATAAGTAGTCCAAAATAAGCGAAAAAATCAGTACCTATGATAGCATGTTTAGTATCAGCAACGAGCTGCAAAAAGAGAGAGAGAGAGAGAGAAAGAGAGAGAGGGAGAGGGAGAGAGAGAGAGGGGGGAGAGAGAGAGGGAGGGGGAGAGAGGGAGAGGGAGAGGGAGAGGGAGAGGGAGAGGGAGAGAGAGAGAGAGAGAGAGAGAGAGAGAGAGAGAGAGAGAGAGAGAGAGAGAGAGAGAGAGAGAGAGAGAGAGAGAGAATGTATGCCATAAGTATTTATAGTAAAGTTGTTAACAGCAAAAAGTTTGTAGTCAGTTATTTTAAATTTATAACAAATCCAAAATCGTGACAAAATTGACAGCATAGGACCAGCTGCCAAATCGTCTGAGCGAACGTGATCTGCTGTGATCACCGTAGTGGTAAAGCTTATTTAATTTGTTGCTTACCTCTCTTTGTTAAGTTCTTAAATTTTCACGAGCTTTTCTGACCTGCCTAATAGATTCATAAGTTGAATTAGAGGTCCGTGAAAGCGTTGGAGGATAGCTGGAATAAGTAGCGGCAGCCATGAGAAACTGGGGTGACTCACCACTCTTCATTAAAATATCTGCTCCTGTAGCAAGTTCATCCAGTAAAGAAGTTGCTTGGAAGACACGTAGGAATTTTTGGACAGTCGGAGGAAACAAAGCTAACCAGCGAACTCATAGGACATTCTCGGGAGCTTAAGCGCTCACCATGGACCGCACAAGCCTGAGTAACTCCGAAGGCTTTCTACCAACAAGCTCGAGTTTAGCCAAAACCTTGTGTAGTTGCTTATCAGCAGAGTCAGCTAGGCGGTTAATAAGCTGCGCCTTAAGGAAATTATATTTACCTGTGGAAGCGATGATTTAATGATGTCAGTAACGACCAACAATACCTTTAAAGATAACTTGCTGACAATCGGGTGATATTTTGCGTTATCAGCTCGATAGCTGGATGATTGGAAGGCTGATTTTGCTTGTAAAAACCACATTTCTGGATTGTCTTTGAAGAATGAAAATTTGCAATTTTGAATGGAAGAATCTTCACTAGCATATTGGTTACCTGATGATTCTGCTTAGGTATCTGTTGATCCTGCTTGAAGCATGTTGATAGGTACCAAGTACAGAAGAAAGATTAACAATTGGCGAATGATCCACTGGCATTGCCAAACAAAGTTACTGCGCGGCACAGTATATCACATCGAGGTCACCATTATGGGATAAATGTATATTCAACCAAGAAAAAAATGAAAAGTCATAATATATTTATCAACAATAATCATATTTTTTTTACATAACAACCGTAACCTAGAGATAAGACCAAATTATTAGTTCTGTGTATTCCTCACATTAGTTCTACGTATTACGCCACCTAGCAGTTATTTTAGAAATTCATTCTTGTTGAAATTTTGTTCCAAGGCTATGGGATGATTTAGTGCATTCATTGTGAGTTGGTCACCCGGTACATAGTTACAGATTACTTAAAAGAAGAACGCAAAAAGATTCTCTTAGATAAAATACAAAAAATTTTTCATTAAATTGATTTTGCTCGAAAACGAAAGCGAATTGCGTTTAAGCCTTTTGCACTGTACTTGAATGAAATCTGACCAAAACATTTAGCTATAAAAGTTATAAAAACGTCAGATTCCTAAGTGTGAGTTTCGCTAATAAACTTTTTTATTTCCAAATCAATAACAATAATCTCAAATATTGATCAAGAATTGCGACATATAGTGTGAGCACATGCAGATATATGTACAGATAAACTAACAGAAAAATCTGTTTTTAATTACGACGTTTTCTCCAAGACTACCAACTTAAAAAAAAACGGATGGTGGAAAACCGTTTCTAAATTTATCGAGTTAGGTAATTCATTCGTTGATTCCGCAACTCTATAGATTGGTTCACAAAAAAGTTGCAAAAGAACAATTGATATAAACTTTTTTACTTTTTTAATTTTACAATAATTTATAAATACTGAAACCTTAAATTTGAAAAGAAGGAATTTCGACATAATAAAAGCTTATGATACTTTTTAACGTAGAATTAGCTATTAATCTGTATGCACATATTAAGTTAATAATATAGAATATCTGAACTTAACAAATACCTGAGTTTCTGTTTTTAAAGCATACAACTCAGACAGGTCTAAAGATAGATATTACTACATTATAATGATTTTCTTAACAATTCAAAGTTATAGCATTTTAAATATAAATAAATCAGGCGTGCTTTTCTTGCGTAATTTTAGCACCCTTTTGACGTAATCTGCAGAAAAAAGTCCTGAAACAGTTGTACAAAATTCCCATCTAAAGGGTCTCATAATTAAACTTTTTTGTAGGTAAATCTCCGCAGACATATTTTGGTTGCGTGTTAATGTTTTTTAGAGAAGGGTCCGCATTGTCCGTTCTACATACAAGAAATAATTCATTCTTTGCACAGTTTTCCTTTCGTAAAATTTAATAAAATGCTTACACATATTTCTAAAGTCTTTTGCCTCAGTTAATGATAATGAAAGTAAGTTATCATATCTTTTCTATGGATATTTATCGGGTGAATGCAAAACTTAGAAATAACTCTTTGGGGGTAGTTTTCAAAGTTTTACTTCTCGAGAAGTGGGATTTTATAGATATGCTAAAAAGTTTATAAAAGTCTGCATCTGTTATATATTCCCCAAAAGCTAACAATAAGGATATGTAAATATGCCTATTGTTTTGAAAGTTTAAAAGAAACTGTATCAAAGATCATCAAACTTTTTATTATTCCAACAATTTCAGTTTTTCTGATAATAAAATCGAATATTCGAAGGATATCTTCAAACCAAATGATGGCGCCAAAAATAAGGATTTAGTGTAAAGAGTCGGCAGTTTGCCGGGACTTCAAGGTAATATTTCATATTATTTCAAATTTTCTGATGCACTTTAACTACAAAAGGTCGGTGATTTTTCAAAGAAACTTTCATATGAATGTAAAAAAATTCTACTTCAATACTTTATTGCAAATCCTTGTCTTGAGGTCTTTTATCATGTTCGTATATCGAAGGTAATAATTTCTGTTCGGCAGCACTTTAATTGCATATGTCGTCTATGTTCTAATAAATTAATCTTCCGGGCCGCACTATGGTTAGGAAGTACTTAAATGCAATTAGTTTAGCTTGTGACATATCAATGATTTATAGATAGACGCTCCCTGAACATTTCCCTGTTCACTTCGTCGTCCATCTGTCAAGGTTATTAAATTTTAATATTCATATTCCACATTTGCGTTAGTGAGTAAATTGGTTTATTATTCAACTGCAGTTTTTAGTTAATTATTGAATTAATAATATTTATTTATATAGACATTAATAAGTTTTATGTATAAATTCAGATGTTAGTGTATTAATATAATATAATATGTTTAATAATGAGTCAAAGATTACAAATCAATTACGAACAAGTCCCACTGTCTTTATATTTTGCAACTAAGTACACATACATAAACCAGATTGTGCCCTTTATATAATATTATAGACAGAAGAGCCTGGACACTACAAAACTAATCAACAGTTTACAGCAGACATATACATTTAGATTTAGTCTTCTTCTAATCAGTGTATTATTCTAGGAATGATCGACAGTGGCGTGCAGTGCCATTCGACACAGGGTAGGCAATTAGATATTCGATGATTCTGATATAAACAAAAGTAAACGTTGGATTAAATTTGACCCAGTAAAAATCATTGTTTCCTTATAAGCCACTAAGTTCTTGCAATCATCCTATTCGCACGTTTAAAAATGGAACACTAACTTTCTACATTATTAAACTTTCCAGTCCACATTTTTTTCTTTCGAAATTAATAGTTCATTTGTAATTGTCTTTGATTTTTTTACTAAAATATTCAAACACAAGATTAAGTAAAGGATGTATTTTAGAATGATTTGGACGCCAATGAAGGTCTTTTAGCCGCTGTAAGCGTTTTCACAATGATCACATTTTCACTGCATTTTTGTACACGGTCACTAATAGTGCAATAGACCAATAGACTACAGAACAGTTCAAAGCTTTTTATAAAATGAAACGAATTAATTCAGTTTGTACTAATCAACACTGCCAAGCACACCCGTAACGTAGATGTAGACAACAAGATTAACAAATTGCATTATTGATAAATATCTAGGGGATTTACCGAAATAGAAATTTCTAATGTATTGTACCTCTACCGTAACACAGATGTCGCTGTTATGTTAACATATTAACAAGTAAATGCAGCACCCTTTACATCTCCATATAAGTGCTAACCGGTGTGAAATGAGCAACAAAATTTCCAGCAACAAATTTTAATAGTGCATGTATTCGATAAAGCACTGGTCTGAGGCATACAGTAGGAATTTGGTTATTAGAGCTTCGCCAATTTTGTGCCACGAAATTATATTTTTATAAATCCTTATTATGGTAAACAAAGCTAATTGCCACAATAATTTTCCCTTCACCCCATCGATGTGGGAGCAAAATGGGCTTCGTAATAACATGTTATAAAAACGGTAAGAAAATTTGTCACAAAAAATTTACTGTAGAAATCGATTCATTTTTAAATAACAACCAAACTGACACTCAGCATTTGTCAGCCTACCACGACAGAGGGGGTGAAAATCGCAATAATATATTGCAAGAGCTGTAAAAAAAATTTGTCACAAAAAATTTTCTCTACACATCATTTTATTATTAAAAAAGAATCAAACTGACACCCAACATTTGCCAGCCTACCCCGTCGGAGGGGGTGAAACTCCCAATGATATATTACAAGTGTCGTAAAAAAAATTTGTCACAAAAAATTTTCTTTACACATCGTTTAATTATTAAAAAAGAATCAAACTGACACTCAACATTTGCCAGCCTACCCCGTCGGAGGGGGTGAAAATCCCAATGATATATTACAAGTGTCGTAAAAAAAATTTGACACAAAAAATTTTCTTTACACATCGTTTTATTATTAAAAAAGAATCAAACTGACACCCAACATTTGCCAGCCTACCCCGCCGGAGGGGGTGAAAATCCCAATGATATATTACCAGGGTCGTAAAAACAATTTGTCACAAAAAATTTTCTTTACACATCGTTTAATTATTAAAAAAGAATCAAACTGACACTCAACATTTGTCAGCCTACCCCGTCGGAGGGGGTGAAAATCCCAATGATACATTACAAGAGCTGTAAAAAAAATTTGTCACAAAAAATTTTCTTTACACATCGTTTTATTATTAAAAAAGAATCAAATTGACACCCAACATTTGCCAGCCTACCCCGTCGGAGGGGGTGAAAATCCCAATGATACATTACAAGAGCTGTAAAAAAAATTTGTCACAAAAAATTTTCTTTACACATCGTTTTATTATTAAAAAAGAATCAAACTGACACCCAACATTTGCCAGCCTACCCCGTCGGAGGGGGTGAAAATCCCAATGATATATTACAAGTGTCGTAAAAAAAATTTGTCACAAAAAATTTTCTTTACACATCGTTTAATTATTAAAAAAGAATCAAACTGACACTCAACATTTGCCAGCCTACCCCGTCGGAGGGGGTGAAAATCCCAATGATATATTACAAGTGTCGTAAAAAAAATTTGTCACAAAAAATTTTCTTTACACATCGTTTTATTATTAAAAAAGAATCAAACTGACACCCAACATTTGCCAGCCTACCCCGTCGGAGGGGGTGAAAATCTCAATGATATATTACAAGAGCTTTAAAAAAAATTTGTCACAAAAAATTTTCTGTACACATCGTTTTATTATTAAAAAAGAATCAAACTGACACCCAACATTTGCCAGCCTACCCCGTCGGAGGGGGTGAAAATCCCAATGATATATTACAAGAGCTGTAAAAAAAATTTGTCACAAAAAATTTTCTGTACACATCGTTTTATTATTAAAAAAGAATCAAACTGACACCCAACATTTGCCAGCCTACCCCGTCGGAGGGGGTGAAAATCTCAATGATATATTACAAGAGCTGTAAAAAAAATTTGTCACAAAAAATTTTCTGTACACATCGTTTTATTATAAAAAAAGAATCAAACTGACACCCAACATTTGCCAGCCTACCCCGTCGGAGGGGGTGAAAATCCCAATGATATATTACAAGTGTCGTAAAAAAAATTTGTCACAAAAATTTTCTGTACACATCGTTTAATTATTAAAAAAGAATCAAACTGACACTCAACATTTGCCAGCCTACCCCTTCGGAGGGGGTGAAAATCCCAATGATATATTACAAGTGTCGTAAAAAAAATTTGTCACAAAAAATTTTCTGTACACATCGTTTTATTATTAAAAAAGAATCAAACTGACACCCAACATTTGCCAGCCTACCCCGTCGGAGGGGGTGAAAATCCCAATGATATATTACAAATGTCGTAAAAAAAATTTGTCACAAAAAATTTTCTGTACACATCGTTTTATTATTAAAAAAGAATTAAACTGACACCCAACATTTGCCAGCCTACCCCGTCGGAGGGGGTGAAAATCCCAATGATATATTACAAGAGCTGTAAAAAAAATTTGTCACAAAAAATTTTCTTTACATATCGTTTTATTATTAAAAAAGAATTAAGCTGACACCCAACATTTGCCAGCCTACCCCGTCGGAGGGGGTGAAAATCTCAATGATATACTACAAGAGCTGTAAAAAAAATTTGTCACAAAAAATTTTCTGTACACATCGTTTTATTATTAAAAAAGAATCAAACTGACACCCAACATTTGCCAGCCTACCCCGTCGGAGGGGGTGAAAATCCCAATGATATATTACAAGTGTCGTAAAAAAAATTTGTCACAAAAAATTTTCTGTACACATCGTTTAATTATTAAAAAAGAATCAAACTGACACTCAACATTTGCCAGCCTACCCCTTCGGAGGGGGTGAAAATCCCAATGATATATTACAAGTGTCGTAAAAAAAATTTGTCACAAAAAATTTTCTTCACACATCGTTTTATTATTAAAAAAGAATCAAACTGACACCCAACATTTGCCAGCCTACCCCGTCGGAGGGGGTGAAAATCCCAATGATATATTACAAGAGCTGTAAAAAAAATTTGTCACAAAAAATTTTCTTTATTTACGATTACCAAAATGTAGGCGTCTTCCGGAACAATTTTATTAATTATTTGTATGCGGGACAACCCTTGCCATTCCGGGATGCTTGTCCGCCCTAGACCTATTAATGTAGTAAAACTAGCAAAAGCAGATGTAGCGTTTGTAAATGCAGTCCATCGGAGGAGTTGACATTTGCAATAATTTTTTACCAAAGCTATCACAAAACATCTGTTTATAAGATTAAATGAAATATGCTATGGTAAATTGACCCATAAAATTTGTCAACTCAACCCATCATACTGGGAAAAGCTCATAGTAAGATGTAAATTTAAACTTCCTTAATTTAAACCATTTAAAGAAAGTATAACATTTTTATTGATACGGGAGTTAAGCCAGAGAGTTTTGCCTTGCTGATTTCGCCGGTTTCATTTTTCGTAGAGATGTCGTTTCTGTATTTGGTGCAAAATCTTATATAAACATACAACAGACTGCTATATCATTTCCCGAAGTATAAGTAGCTAAAATCAGTAGCCTTGCATTATTTCCGAAAGCCTAGGAACCGTTATTTCAAACATAAACATCGTAACGTGGTTTCTGGTGGTGCAGACAAAACAATTTTGGTGAGAATTGTGTGATCAGCAAATTCGAATCTTATTAAAGCTTTCATCTCAATTTCCACCAACTCTTAGTTTAGTATTATAAACGTGTTTATACTAAACCGTTGAACTGTGTTCTATTTTTGTGGAAAATAGTGATTTTTTTACATATTAATTACGTTTGCGAGGTAAGTTCTCGTTTTGGATTTAAACATTTGGAAAGCTTTTCCTGCTGATCGATTTTGGACATTACTTAAAACTGGTATCTATTTTGCTTGTGACAAATAATTGTTTTAAGTTAATCGCAAGCATTTAACTGAAGGTTAAGGACAATTAATCATATTCTATTTTTCACTCCAATTTTCAAATAGAACTTATATTAATAAACTGGAAAATGGCAAATAATCGTAACATCAGGGGTAAAAAATCCACGATAGACATAACAAAATTGTTAAAATTTGTTGAGAATATTCCTGACGCTATCAAAATATCACCGAGATTAGAAAACTCTTTGTTATCAAACATATGCATAAAATTGAAAATGAAAAATTCATTTAGCAACAGATATAAGATTAAGAAATGTATTGAACGAATGAAAGATACGATACAAGTTGATTTGGGCATGATTAAATCTGAGAAATTTAGCAATGATGAAAATAATATGGTAAATTTTTCGTCAAACAACGTACAGCAGGCAAAAATTAAAGTTATATCTAATTACCTTCTACCAAAAGAACTACAATTAAGTAAAGAGGCTTTCAAAGAATTACGTAAATATTTTTCAAATTCTAAAATTAATTTGCATTCCATTAATGTAAACCAATTTAATGAATGCAAGAAGGTGGAAAATTATAGTAAGGATAATTCGGAAGAATCAGTATCATTTAGTGAACATAGTTGGAACGTAAGCACCAAAGAAGTCTCCACTGAACAAGAAGACATTCCACAGAGTATTATCGACATATATAACTTAAAGGTCATTACAAAAAACATCATTCCATTAAACGCCAAAAATATGAAATCGAAGGACTGGATTCGACCAAAGTATAAAGAGTGCAGTCATTATGAGGGGTCGTTTTTTCTTTCACATACTGAATTTATTGATATATTCGACGGAGAGAAATTTGTTACTGGTCGCTGGAACTATGTTTTTTCTGAAAAATTGAAAGGAGTTAATAATATATGTATTTTTAATTTTAAAAGAACTTACATATCAAAAAAGAAAGCTTTCGGAAAGATATATGCATACTGCGCCCATAACTGTAAAAAGTTTGTCCTTACAATTTGCGATATATATTCAAATGTCCTTCATAAGGTAACAGTATACAGTTCATCACTTAACTACAATCACGTTGATAAATTAACCAGATATTTGAATGAAGATGCTCGAAAAATATATCGAAAAGATATTAAACATATCAAACCATCTAAATTGCGCGAAGAAAGCGTTTTAAAAGCAAACAGAACACTCTTGAAAGTTGGAAATCTACAGGGCATTAAATCAGATCAAGTATTTCGTAAAATTAAGTCAGAACGACTAGCAATTAACGATCGCCATCCTGATGACCTAATAGATTTGGTACTGATGCAAAGAAACAATTTTCAGTATGTTAAAGTAGTGGCACAACCTTTGAATGTATGTATTTTTAGTAGAGAACAACTAAATTTAATTTTATCTGAGGCAGAAAAGGGGCTAACTGTTCACATAGATGCTACTGGATCTTTAGTTCGGAAACCAAAATATTTATGCCAAAAAAGGGTATTTTATTATGCTGCAGTTATAGTAACAAGCAACAATAAACGTGTATGTCCCGTATTTGAACTGATAAGCTGTAAACATGATACTATTTCAATTGGGATGTGGTTAGGTGCTTTTAAGTCATACGTTTTGGAAGAAACTAAAAAGTGGCCAATATTCCAAAAAGTAGTTTGTGATTTTAGTTTTGCCATAATCAACGCTATATTGATCTTTTTTAATTCAATGGATATAATTTCTTACTTAAATTTAACATATGATGTTATTCAGAATCAAAATAGCGCATCTTTGAAAAAAATCGTCTCCGTACATATATGTTGCTCACATTTTTTTAAAATAATAGCAAATGATATAAAAAAAACTGTCAATAATAAAGAAGCACAAACCTTTTTTAAAGAATGTTTAGCTGCCTCATTTAATATAAAATATTTTCAAGATATATGCCTCTGGTTCCAATATATGACAATTTTGTTAACTTCCAAATTTGTCAGCATACAAGTGAATGAAGCAAAATCAAATTTAATTCGGTTGTGTATTGATAAAGGATCTATGGATCTTTTGGAAACGCCTTACGATTATAACGAAAGTAACAATATTTCAGAAAATACTGAAGCCATATATTTGAATAGCCCATTTTTCAAAAAATTTAAAAATATTTTTGATAATACTGTTGCTAATGAAATAGATATTAATTCCGAGCATTTAAACTGTTTTTACAATCCATTATTTTTGCAAATCATTCTTAAAAAATATATTCCATATTTGCCCTTATGGAGCGGTATATTATTGGCGTCAGATGAAAACAGGTTAAGCAATGCGCCTGTGGAAAACTGGTTTTCCGTTGTAAAGAACTTGATTCAAGGTAAATTAGAAAATCAGAAAATCAGTAGAGTCATCAGAGAAATTAGGAAACGAGTATTATCGATTTATAAAGAGGAAGAATTTAAGGTACCAAAATATCGTTGTGCTCGGGTAAAAAGCGCAAAGAATTTAGAAATTGGCATCGACTGCCTTTCTCAAATTGACATTTTAGTAAGTCAAGAAACTTGGAAAAAAAAATCTATTCAATCAGTAACTAATTTTGACACAGCACACCTTAAAGAGATAACTAAAATGCCTTTATTAACAAAAAAAAAAACATGACAGTGCAGTAACAGAAAAACATGTAAATATGCCTCTTAGCGGTTTTGATTTACAAAACAAATGTGATGACTTTATAAAAGAGTTGGTGTTAGAAGATGAAGAAAGAGTACAATTGAATAGGGAAACAATTGCGCAAAATGACTCAAAATTGTGGAAAATTGAACGAAGAAAGAGACTTACTTCTTCAAACTTTGGCAAGATCTGTAAAAGTAGAAATGAAAGCTCGTTGAGAAATAAAGTTAACGTTTTATTGCATACTTTAGAGTTTTATTCAGTGGCAACAATGCATGGAAAGAAAAATGAAGAAAATGCGCTAAAGGCATACAGCGCAAAATATCCGACAGAAATAGTCTCTAAATGTGGTTTAATTATATCTTCTGAATTTCCGTTTTTGGCATGTTCTCCTGATTTGATATTCAGAACTTTAACACCTTAAAGATTAAAATACTTTTATTTCCCCAGTCATTTAATGACAGTAGTTTTTAATATTTATTCAATACTTAACAAAATATTGCAAAATTCTAATTTTTTCAAAATTTTTTTAAGGTTAATATCGTGTTTCCCCCTCTACTGCGGATAACAGCTTCACACCGACGTGGCAGACTCTCTATTAAACTTGTTATCTCCCTTTAATCTAGTCCATCCCAAATTTCTAGAATTTTTTCTTGTACCTCACCAAGGGTAGCTGGAGGGGGCATAAGAGCTTGGACTCGCTTTCCAATAATGTCTCACAAATGTTCTATGGGATTCAGGTCTGGACTTCTTGCTGGCCAGTCCATAACCTGAATAGCAACTTTATCAAAGTATTCTCTCACTATTCTAGCAATGTGTGGTTTCGCATTATCTTGCATTAGAATAAAATCATCGCCAATGTAGGGACCATACGGCACGACATGTTCTTGTACAATTTCGGTTATGTATCGTCGACTATTCAATGGACCTCGATTGATCACCTGCAAGTCTGTGTGACCCGTTGAAGATGCCCATTCCATTATTGATCCGCCACCAAAAGCTTGGACTGGTCTTATGTTGCATTGGGTATACCGTTCGTTTCTTCGTCGAAACACTCTCACACGTCTATCATTGTTAAACAGACAAAATCTGGACTCGTCTGTGAATAAGACACGAGCCCATTCGGCGTTGGTCCAATTGACGTGATCTCTAGCAAATTGTAGTCTTATTCGGCGATGGTCTGCCGTTAAGAATGGACCCCTGGCTGGAATTCTGGAGTACAACTTGTCAGCAGCAAGCCGCCTTCTAACCGTTTCTATGCTAACTTGCAGCTTATGTGTGGTTGCAAGCTGGATTTGCAAACTTCTACAAGTTGTAAATCTCTCACTTAATGCACGGAGACCTAAAAAACGATCTTGTAGAGCGGTTGTTTTGCTAGGCCTTCCTTGTCCTGGTCTTCTTTGATTCGTATTTGTATTATATTATCTAACGGAAATAATGTTGTACTCTCACATAAAAAAAAACGATTTTATTCCGAACTCTTTTTTATGGGATATACTGCCTGAAATGAACATTGTATAAAAACATATTTTAATCAATGCAGAAATTCTCCAACACTTTATCCATTTTCTGTAATCGATTGTCTCCTTTTTTATTTTCGCTGAAATATAAAATAAGGTAGATAATCAAATTAGTGATGGGAAAAACTGCTATTTACAGGTAGCGGTTACGAGTTGCTCCTGTTACAACCAAGTAACAGTTTTAAATAGCTGCAACTTTTGTCACTGTTACTTATTATGAATACGCGTTAGGCGATCACATATCGCAGTCGCAGTCGGAACAGAATAGAACGAAGCAATTAGCAACTTACAAAGAGTACCTGCTACTGCTACTTTGTCACTGTTACGTGATCGCAAATCGCAGTCAAAATGGAACCAAGCAAGGAGCAACCGACAAGAAATAGCTGCTACTCCACTAAACTGTTCCTGCTACTCAGTCACTCCTGCTACTTTGTCACGGTATGATTAAACAATAACAGTATCTACGCTAAATCACGTAGTTACGTTCGGACGATAGGAGAATTGGTACATGCATATGTTTTAAATTCATTTGACAAACAATCTTTTATAAAGAGAAACTCGAATGTAGGATATACCACTAATCATTTTTGTTGTTATGAGAATTTTAAGAAACGTCTGAATTTATAAGAGGTAAACATGTGATTTAAATCGTAAAATTTCCCAGTCAATAACAAGTAAAGGTATCAGTACAATTTAGCTATTTTATTTTGACATAATTTTCTAACAGTAACTAATTAAAAACAAAGAAGGGTAAAAATATATAAATAAGCTTCATGATTATCAACATCACTTATTATTTGTTACAAGAACTAAATGATTTACATTCAAATATAACATTAGAATTCCAAGATGTTTCCGACTATAGAAGAGACACACTGATAAAGCCTACAATTCCCTCAGAAAACGGATCGAAATTACACGGAGTTAACAGAGTCAAGTAAAGTAGCAGGTAGCGGTAACGTTATGTGTAACAACTGCGACTGAAAGATGTTATATGTTCCAAAAGTAGCAGTTACTTTTAGGAACTGATAACTGTTCCAACTGCTTCTCAATAAGTAGCAGTGACAAATTAGCAGATTGGTATGTAACGACTCAACACTAAATCAGATATCTTTCTTCGTTACATAACATCCAAAGAAGATTCCTTCCGTTTAAATTTCTCAGTTGACTAATATTTGTCAGCTACATTTTTTACATGTGATATTAGCATGTTAATAGCTAAAAAAGTAATAGTTCTCACCAACATAAGTACCATTCAAATTATGTAAACCAGAGTTGGTTTTGTTCTGACTGCATGACCTACCTATAGCATTTATTGGTCTTGTTTACGATAAATTCCACCATATTATTGTTAAGAAACAATTTCAAAACATTCTTAAGTTATTGACGGGCAAGATATAACTCCTATGCAGCTAGATTTTTCGGTGTTAAATCTTTGTCGATTCATATACATTTACTGGTTACGTTAGTCGGAATAGGTTGCCATTAAATAAATAAATAAAATAAAAATTCGTTTACGTTTTCTTCGCAAGGCGCCTCCTTAGAGTCTGAAATTAAACTCTCTTACGTGCATAAACTTATTTCAAAAAAATCAGATTCTTATGATATATCACAGTCTATAAAGTCGAATAATTCTGTTGAACTCGAATTTCCAACCGTACGTTTCATAACATTTTCAGCTTCTGAATCTTTATCCATATCAAAATTATCTTTGCCGCTATCATTTTAAATACGATGTATAGTTGAGGTAATTACAAAAGCCACAAATGAGTTAATTTGAGCTATATTTGAGATTGTATGACAACATCCATTAATACAAGCTTCCTCGGCGTGACTTAATTGTTAGGCGTTTACCTAACCCACAAATTAACTTTCGTAATTAAACAGTTAAACATACTAAAAGTTGAAAATACTTTGAGCCAACAATCATAAGCTATTTCAGTCTTCATTGGCCTCTTCATACGTTACAATTTAATAACGAAAAACTCTTACATTCCTGCATATTATTGCTAAGTAACTTGTGGTTTAGTATAATTGACAATTACAATAACAATTAATAGAGAATGACATATTTTTCTGGGCCTCCTAATCGAATGGTGCATAAGACGCTCAACGCACTGGGATATTGGCAAGTAATAACAGATGTCGAGGCCCAGGAGCATGCACGTGATTGATTAATCATAAGCGCCTTTATGCGCTTATAGCTGCGAAAGGGTTAATTAGGTAGAAGCAAAGCAATTCCCTTATTTTTATTTTACCCAGTTAGTTATAACCTTTATAAATATATAATATAGATTAAATTTGGTTAACGAATATTATTGAGAAGGTTGACCAATTGATTCTGCAAGGGTTTTAGATGTTTGTCCTGAGTAATAATTCATACATTTAAGTAATAAAAGATACAACACCCTCGGTATTGAATTTTAGATCAGTTGTGTGGAAGAGAAGTAATAATGACACCCAAGCCCTACCCAACATGTCGTAAACAAAGTTGAAAACAAAATATCGTCGCCATTACTTACATAGGGAGCAAGTGTGTATGAAAGTTAATTTATTAAAATTAAAACAACTTCACCGTAGGGAATGATATGAGTAAACCTTTTTCGAGCAGATATTTCGGCTTATATGAAAATTTACTAGCATCATGAATTTCCTTAGTTTAATGTCCTGTGAGTATTATTGTTAGAATGATAATATTGAAAAGACCCTCTTCATTTGCAATTTGACATTGCAGACACTGGACCTAACTGATCTATAATCAGTGAAGTCACGCAATATTCCAGAACGTTCGAGTAAAATACAACTTTGGCAATCAATATTTACATGTATGTCTCAGGATTATGGTTTCTTTTAAATTGAACAAAGCTATATATTTATACGAAATCTGTCTCTTACAAAACCTTGCTTCCTAAATATAAATATGTAAACATATAAAACCTTCTTCCAAGATTTTAATGTAATCCAGCTTATTTTTTATAGAAACTACACTTGAATCTCAGAAATCATGTAATATGCTTGTTCATGGCGATTTATTATGTAAGTTGCTAAAGCAAATTACCAAATCTGCATTGTTTAAGGTGTTTAAAATCTTAAACTAATCAGGATAGGTTTAATTTCTCAAACGCATAATCTCATATTGGATACACATATAAAAAAAAATCAGTTTAGGAATTAATAAATAACAATCCAGTTAACATAAGACACCAGCTAATTCCAATACAGCAATTAAACATTCAGAAGGCTCTTACCTCTTTTTCTTTTTTTTTTTCTCATTTTTTATTATTTTTGCACCCAGCGTGGAGCTCGAAGGTGTGTAACCTGTTATACTAGTATCAAAGCCTAAAAAATCTCAAGGTGTGGCTAAAACATGACCAACCAGATTTACGTCACTTCTGCGGTAAACGTTGCAAAGGTTCAATGATCAAGGGAGTCTTGATCGTGGAGTAATGCAAAAGGTGCCGAAAGGAGTTGATCTGTTCCCGAACAGTCCAATCTGTATCTGGAATACTTATTTTCTCCTTTACTTTACCTATATCCACATATCATATTGTTGAGCGTTATCAATTCGAAAATTAAAACTTCGTGAATTGTAACCAATTTATTTCCAAACTGATTTCGGAACACTAACTAACTCGCTGTTTAATTAACTGACTGAGGGTAAGACGACCGGTATTTATAGCCTTCCGGTTTTCTAGAACAGAATCTGTACAGGTAAGGCTTATCGCTTACGGAAACATCTAGATCGCTTATCTGACGTATGATTCATTGTCGAGGCCGCTTCCCATTATCAAATTTTTCTAGAGAATTCCTTACTAATACAAATTCTATAACTACATTTCGTTAAGTCCAATATTTAGGGCAATCATTAAATACATGAATGATAAAACGATGAACAGTGCTTCGCAGATGACACCCTGGTGACATTTAACAACCTTTACAACTATCTCTCTTAAAATGTATCTACTCCAAATCTAATATGATTATTTCCGATAAGTATTTTTATAGTCAGTATACTGTACACCTTACAGTTACATTGCATGCTGTACACCACGATCGTCGATCAGTTGCACACCACAACCATCGCGTCGGTCCTTGTTTGCTTTATTGCCGAGAATTACAAAAAACTCGCCATGAAAATGGTTATACCTCGGGAAATTTTGCACCAAATAGTAGTGTAAAATACCTTTTTTGACAGAGGAGAGCTTTTTCTAAATGAAAATACTATTTGCTACACTTTTAAATTGCTATTAACCCCAAATTTTGCCACCGAAAAACGACTGCCAATCTATGTGCATGTATATTATTGAGTTATCAGGCTATAAATCTCGATTATGGACCGATTTTTACCATTCTTATTTTTATCGATTAGGAAGTTTTTAGAAGAGAATCCTAGTGATTTTGGTAAGGATTGCCCAAACAGTCTAATTTTTAGTAAAGAAAAATATATTAAACAACAAATCTACAGCTTTAAGTTACTCGCTCGGCGCGCTGGTTCGTACTCGGACCCTATACTCGTTTAGTAAAACTGGTTTTCTCGTGAGCGTGTTTATACTATTTTTTCGCATTTTGTGATAATTCTAAATAAATAATTAGAGATATAAAGGCAATAAAAAGTTACAAATTTAAAAAACTGATCTGTTTATTTTCGTAACCGAGAAACCTGATATGGCTTATTGACTTATAGAACAATATGTGACAAGTGTCATTTTTGAGGGTTGAATTTGGATTAATTTTTTTAAATTACACATTATTAATTATAAAAGGGGATCAAGCTACAGAAAAAAAATTAGAAAATTGTGCCCATGACATTTTAAATGCCGCTCATGAAGCGTCTTTGTGCATATTTTATGTCCGACTGTTTTTAATTGACAATGACCGTTGCTATCTGGTAAAGTGTCACTTTACTAAGTGTTCCCATTAAGACATTTTTAAGCGTCTATTTTCCATTCTTTTTTTTTGTACAAAACCATTTTACAGGGTGATTCAAAATTTGATGCATAAATTTTAAGAGTGTATATTTGCGATCAGAATAAAACTTTTTCTGTATATAAAAATCGATTATGTCAAATTCTGGCTACTAACTGCTGTATGGAAGAAGGAGGGCTTACACATTTCTTGGCCAAAATTTTTCGTTTTTATTGGGAAACGCTAAATTCGAATAGCGTCATCTAGTTGGTCGTGAAAAAATCTAAATTTCTGATCTCTTGCATTTTTTATTTTTTTGTTACAACTTACCGTTTGCAGGAAAGTCGTTCTCAATTAAAGAAGAGTATTATCAAAGTGATCAATTTTTGATTTTTTAATAAACTGTATTAATTATTTTACAAAAAAATTAAAAATACTCCCCGCTTCTTCCGCGATATAGCCCCCCATTCTTCTACTTATAGACTGCCGGACATGATTACACTAACTTGGAGGGGGTGCATTTTAGGACAAATGTTTGTTTAAAGGAGGAAAATGTCTTATTTTGGCCCCAAAAATGCGTTCTCAAAATTTGTGCATCGAGTTTCATCGGAGCGTATTTTTAAAGTCAAAATAAACCCTTTTCTTTCTATAAACATGTATCCTAAAATGCACCCTTTTCGAGCCACAGCTATCGTAAGTTGCGCAAGAAAAATCGATTATCTCAAATTGTGGCTACGGTTACTGAATTAATGTTTTAAAAATTGTCAAGTGCCTGTTTTTTAAGGTGCTATATTTATTTTTTATTTCAAAAAAAATAAAAACCTAATTTTATAGGGATAAAAAAAAATCTTTATATTTTTTGTCAAAATTTTAGTTTTCCATCGATAAAAAAATTTAAATAACTTTATTTAGTAATGAAAAAATCTAAAATTTAGTTCTCTTGCATTTTTTTAATACAACCTACCGTTTCTAATAAAATGGTGGCTAAGAAATGAGGACTATTATCACAATAATCTAACAAAACTGACTTACTTACTTTGTAGATCAAAATACTGTAACAAAATGTAGTTATAAAATTTGTGTTAGTAAGGAATTTTCTAGAAAAATTTGATAATGGAAAGAGGCCACGATAATGAATTATACGGCAGATAAAGGCCCTAGATATTTCCGTAAGCGATAAGTCTTATCTGTACGTCCGTTCTAAAAACCGAAACGGCACCTACACATGGTCGGCTTTCCCTAAGTTGAGTTAATTAAACAGTGTTAGTGAGTTAATTAGTCGGTCGGTCAGTTTTTAAGTGAAGTATAATTGTAGTGTTTGGAAATAAAGTGGTTACAATTAGAGGATTTGATCCCAGGATTCCGATTTTCGGGATCCGGGATTCCGACAGCTTTTCAGTACCAAAATTTTCGGGATAAAATTTTTCTGATACCGGGATTTTCATGATTGACATTATTTAAAAAAAAATGTAAAATTGAATGCACATAGCGAAACGCTCAGTGCCAGTGTTCCCAATAAAATGTCTTGCCTATTTTCTTAATATAAAGTACAGTTTTATTCCAAGCAAGCACCATATATTTACTTACCGAGGATGCTATGCATGTTTGAAATAATTTTTTTTTTATTTTGAACTAAAAAATTTGGTGACGGGCGTGCTTTTATTTCTTAGATCATATTTTCCTAATTCAAATTAGAATGTTCCTATTAACTTAGTTTTATTTATATTTAATAGAAATGTGAGTATTTAATATTATTTTTAAATACGTTTTGCCCTTTGTTAGCTAATGACTAGTGTGTTACATGAAAGTCATCGGTTTATGTTAAGAGGGAATTTTGTTAATTTTCAAAGTTTATTTCCACAGTTAGTTACAAAAAGTTTTTTTTAATTTATGAAATTTTAAGGAGTTGTTGAAAAATATAAGTTTAACATAAAGAGTGAATGATTTTAAAAGTCTGATTAGTCCGTTACTTTTAGGGTGATTAGTTAAAAAAAAAGAGGAAAACGCATTGATTTATGTCTAAATTTTCATTAACTTTTATAAAATTTTTTTCTCTTTTTTTCATAATCTTCAGTACCGAAATAATCTTGGAATCCCGGGATTGACTAAATGTAATCCCGAAATCCCGGGATTAGCAATAAGGACCGAAATCGAATTCCCTAGTTATAATTCACGAAGTATTAATTTTCGAACCGATAACAACAGCAACAATACATAGATGTTATGAGGTGATGTTTTAAGAGTTTTAAATATCTTGTGTGTCAAAAATTGTTTTCAAAAGTAAACAATTCAATTATTTAAATAATAATTAAAATATCCTAAAAACTGGGTTCGGTAAGTTAAATAAAATTTTTGAAATAATTCCCGATGAGTCAATGAGGATCTAGAAATGAAAAATACCTTTTCATTTCAAAAGCAAAAGGTTACAGTATATAACGAAATCATTTTGCAGGGGAAAAATATGAAGTTCTCCTAATAACTGAAGAGAATAGAAGTGGGAAAAATTTTGTTGGAAAATGTCTCAACGAAGTGCGGTGATACCTCGAGCACATACATTAAAATATTTAGGGCTACAGTTTCTTGTGTATTCACGGGCACATGGTTCGTCAATCTTTGAAAAAAAAAACCCTCATCACGTTAAAGAAATATTAAATATTACCACTTCTTCACCATATTTAAATTGCTATATGTAAATTGAAGTACTCTTTGGCTTTGCAACTAATGATAGGACTCTACCAAACTAAAAAAAGCTTTTTCCCACTCCCACCCGTATATTCACTATTTTCTTTATACCTTGCGAGCAGGATAAATAGACTATATCAGTCTAGTGAACGGATATAACGAAAGTCGCGCCGTGATTGGTCAATTTCATATCCACACGGCATGCGATAAAGACGAATGTCATTTTTAGATTCAGAATTATACCATAAGATCTGCTAAACTGGCTTCGGTATTTACCAAAGAAAATATTTAAAATGAGTGCTTTTAGTGCAGAATCAGTAAACTTTATCCCAGCGGACATTTCTGATACAGATCAGATACAAACAAAAAAACTACAATGTATTCACGAGTAAAATCTCAGATATTCCGAACCTGTTTTCCTTTACAAGATCATGGGTAGATTATATCAGTAGTTTGATATGTCAAATTATATACAGGGTGATTCAGTCATAATGTCATTAATTTTAACCACGCATTCGGGAGGCTTAGTAAAGACAGAAAATCGAAAAAATAATTTTTTTATTCAACTTTTAAGAATCGGAGCAATTACCCTTAAAATTGCCTTTGTGCCACGCCACTGGACCAGTAGATTATTTAACCGGGAGGCACTCAGTTCGAACGTTGAATAAGAAAAGCTACGTTGTCATATTTCCTACTTTCATCTGTCAAATTAATTACATAAATTTGGAGGTTAAGTTTTAAGCCCTTTTCATCACAGAACGGCTGGATGCGGCTGCAACTAGATCCGATTTGTGTTCGCGATACCGGGCCTGTGATACTGCGACACCAATTGAACAATCTAATAAGCAGGGCATCTGATAAATTTAGTTGAATTGGAGCAACACAACGCAAGGACAAGAATCAGTGAAAGCCGGTTGGAGGTTTCCCCAAGTAAAGTTCAAGCTTTAGAATCAGCCGATTTTTCCAGTCTTCTTGATTGTTTCAACTTGTTTACTGGTTTCAAAGTCAACAACAAAGTGACAAAGTGCTGTGTACAGATGAATGTTATTTTACCAGGGCTGGTATTTTACTTTACTTTGCAGTAAGTAAATATGAACAGCTTTTCAACCTCTCTAAATGATTAACTAAGTCAGTAGATTGTTTTTTTTACTACTTCTATTACGAAACATATGTGTTTGATTATTTAATCTTTTGAAGTTTTGTAACTTAAGTATTAAAATGTCTTACACTGAAATAAATAATTTGTTTGCAGTCACAACATACACATTGGTCAGACAAAAATGTACATGCTGCCCATCAGTTTGGCCTTCAGAGCAGATTTGCTGTCAATGTATAAAACAGAGTATTCAGCAATTGTCCAGATTTTCTACAAGATGCACTGTAAGACAGAGCTTAGCCCATTTTGCTCGCTTTGCAGGAACCCTTGTGAAAGAAGAATGTTGCAAAAAGAATGTTACATTCTGCAGGAAAAGGAAACTATGATGAAAGGTAAACTGGCTCTTTTCATAACAAAAAAATTAGTTCTGCCAAAAAATTGTCATAAATTACTCAAAACTATCAAATATGTAGATTATCATCTTGCTTGGCAGGGCAGAATACCGTTTATTGTGATTTTTTCTTCTGTGCAATGTTTCATTAAAAACCTCTTTGCTAAATAGATTATATTCTTAAATGTTATGGTGAATGATTGTTATTTTTCTACAATTAATTTGTAGAACAGTGATAATTGAATTCATTCTTGTCTAAAAATATACATGACGAACTTTGATCTTAAAAAAGTTAAAATTTTTGAGTTAACAGGGTATTATAAAATAAAACAAGGTTTGATTTTTAAAAATTTCGATTTTATTTAAAAATTTAGACTTAAACTTGAACTTTTTAAGACTTAAATATTTCAGCTTTTTTCAAAATATCTACTTTTTTGAAAACTTGAATTTTTTAAGTTCCTACTCTTCAGAAAATTTTTATTTGTTTTGAAAATGTCAATTTTTTTAAATTTTAACTTTTCTAATGATTTACACCCTTAAAAAATTAGGCTTTCTTTAAAAATTTTAAAATAGTTGAATTTTTTTCAATTTGGACATTTTTGTAGTATTTTGACCAAGTTTGGAAATTTTAGACTATTTCTCAAGTTTTCATTTTTTTAATTAAATTTCGAATGATTTTGAATAATTTTAACATTTTTTCAAATTTCAAAACAAATTTCTACTAGTTTTAAAACTTGAAGATTTTTCAAGTTTTTTTTATTCATACTTAAACTTTTTTAAGTGTTTTCAAATTTCTTGACTTTTTTCAAAATTCTAATATTTTTGCAAGTTTCAACCCTAAAATTTGGACTGAAAATTTCAGCAACTATTTTTCAAAATTTCAAATTTTTTTGGGACAGCGTAATTTGTTTTTAAATTTTGTTTTTTTTTTCAAAATTTCATAATTTTCGCAAACTTCCGTTTTTTATGAAAATTTAGATTTTCTTTGAAATTTTGTCTTTTTTTGGACTTTTTGAATATTTTGTAATATTTTGAATTTTTGTAAAAAGTTTAAAATTTTAGCCAAATTTAGACTTTTTTCAAAAATTTCAATTTTTCATAAAAGTTTCCATCCTAAAATTTTGGCGAATAGGTCGTAATTCTTTGAAAGTTTTGCTATTTCTAAATTTTTGGTTTTTTTTTTCCAAGGGGCATTTTTGCAAAATTTCGACTATTTTTTAAAATAACAATTTTTTTTTAATATTTCGTTTTGTTCAAAATTTTGTTGTTTTTGTAAAATTTCGATTTGTTTTGACTATTATTTTACTTTTCAGCATTTCTTCAAAATTTTTAGCCTTTTATAAAAATTATCGTTCAAAAATGTTGACTTTTTTTAAGAACGTTCAACTTTTTTGAAAATTCAACTATTCAAAATTTCGGCTTTTTTGAAAATTTTGACTTTTCTATTGTTTTTGACATTTCTTCAGTATATTTAAAAGTTTCAAAAACTCTCAAGATTTGACCAAAAATATCTCAATTTTTTTTAAAATTCGCCCTTTTAGAAAGAATTTAAATTGTTTTTAAAAATGTCGGTAATTTTTCCGAACTCTTGAATTTTTTGAAAATGTCAACTTTTCCAACATGATGACAATTTTTTCAAAATTTTGACCTATTTTTGAAAATCGTTATATCCTTTTTTGGAAATTGTAACTGTCTATGACATTTCAGACATTTTTAAAAATTTCGACTTTTTTTCAGTAACTTGGGCCTTTAAATTTTTGTCTTAAAATTGAAACTTTTCTTGAAAATTTTGTCAATTTTCAAATTTTAGTCTCCTCCTGAAAATTTGGAATTTTTAGAACTTTCTGCCTTTGTTTCAAATTTTTTGAAAATTTCATTTGTTCCCAAATTTCAGCATTCTCCAAAGTTTCAACTTCTTAGAAGACCATCTTTTAAAATGTCGACATTTGTCAAAAATTTCACTAAAATGTTACAAAAATGTATTTAGAGCTATAAATTTTTTACCATTTTTTTAGATCACTAAATTATGCTGAGTATGTGGAGATGACACGATGATTCATTGGAAAATTGGGACAATACAGGTGCACCATCAAGGCGAGGAATAACAATATTTTAACTGAGATTCTCCCAACAAAATGCCGAGTATACTGTAATTAATAAAATATTAATTATTGGTATCACAGTTAATGTAAATAAATAAATAAAAGATGTTTCAGGTTTTCTATTTATTTCCTTTAATTTACGAAAGCAGTAGAGACGTGGGCCTTCCTACTAATGTTATATTGCGTCCCAAACTTGAAAGCGGGTAAATTTTAAATCGGCCAAATTTACAATCGATAAAACTGGTGAAATGAATTTTCCAAATTTCAGGTCTGCAAAGTTGATAGTTAAAGTTAGTATAATTACTCTAAGAGGTTAAGCGAGTTTCAAGCCCTTCCAAAATCCCAAATAGATAACAGTAATTTGGGAGAATAGGATTAATTTTTGGAAAGCTATAACTTAAATTCTTTCCCAAATTTTTAAATTTTGCATTTTGACCTTTTCTAGATCTTTGAATTTTTTTCATATTTAGAAGCAAAATTCTTAAAAAATCGAAGTATTTGACAGGTCAAACAAATATTACCTCCCAATTATACTTCTTTTGAAAGTCTGGAATATTCTTTGAAATGCACTTTTTTCAAAATTTTAAATTTTTTAATCTTTTTGAAAATATGTTTTTTGTGAAAGGCTGGTATTTTTTCCAGATCTAGATTATATTTCAAAATTTAGAGAGCTTTTTAAAATTTGAACCTTCCATGAAAATTGCCACTTTCCAGAATTTAGATGTTTTCAAAAATTTCGACTTGTCTGATAATTTCCACATTTCCTCAAAATTTCCAATCTATCAATAATCCTTTTTTTATATCATCTTACAAAATAATTTCGAAATTTTTGGAGATTTTGACTTTTTTAAGAGTTGAATTTTTTTAAATTTTAGGCTGAAAATTTCGAAATTTTCTGGAAATCTTGATATTTTTTAAACAGTTCGCCTATGCTTTATAATTTCCACATTGTTTTAAATTTCAACTATTTTTTTAAAATTGCTACTTTTTGCAAACTTTAAATTTTTTAATTTCTAAAATCTTTTTTCAAAATTTATTTTTTTTAAATTTGGATTTTTATGAAAAATGGATTTTTTTTTTGAATGTTGGTAAAGATTCCGATTTTATTTCAAAATTTCGACTTTTTTTATCAAAATTTTTACTGTGGTCAAAGTTTAGGCTTTTTAGTTAAATCCTATTTTTAAAAAATAATCACTAGTTCTTCAAAATTTCGACTCTTGAAAATCTCTGAAGTTTTCATCAAAATTTCAATTTTTATTTTGAAAATTAGTACGATTTCGGAGATTTCTATTTTTCTTTTGAAAATGTCGATGGTTTAAAAATTAACTTTTTGAATTACAATTTTTTTATGCATGTTTGGATATTTTTTGACATTTTGACTTTTTTAAAAGTTTTGATTTTCATTTTTTTTTAATTAGCGCTACTTTAGAATGTTCGCCTTTTTTTGAAAATTTCCATCATTTTTCAAATCTAGATATTTCTTAAAATGTTTTTTAATTTCAGACTATTTTGCAAAATTTCAACTTTTTAAAATTTCGCAATCTCAAAATTTTTGAAAATTTTACATTTCCTATGAAAATTTCGATGTTTTTCAAAAATTTGACCTTTTCAAAAGTTTGTTTTTTCCAAAATTTGAACCATTTTACTTTTAATTCTCCTCATAATGTACACTTTACAGATAAATTTCATGCTTTTTTTTATTTCAAGCTCTCTCTTAGCATTAAAATGAAAAAAAAAATAAATAAAAAAGACATAAAAAAGAACTGCATCTGTTTTCTATTTTATTTTAAAGCAGCTTTTTACATGGTTACATTATTTCATACAATAAAATGTAACAAAAAATAAATGAGAGGAAACAGGTTAACATTTAGAAAGATCAAAAATGCTTCAGATGTTGACACCTCATTCAGTTCATTTTGATTGTTGCTAATTTCCACAAATCCTTCTTTAATGCTTTGCTGTAATGTGGTGTTCGAAAGATTTTAACTTTTAGGTGTAGCCAGCAATTTCAGTATTTTTACTCATTAGTCAGTAATACTGTACCTGGCATTCAATGGGCCCTGTGAAAAATATTAAATTTAGGCCTTGCAAAAAACAATAATTTCATACATACCACCTGAACATAATTTCGACAATTAAAAAAAAGTCATCATCGTCTTAAACACTTTTGTGTCCTATTCTTATCTTGCACCCTGTGCATTTGCACCTGCCTCTCTACAGCCCTGGTAATCAATGAACAAAATAGTTCCTTAAAAACTTTGTTGTTTCTGGTCTGTAGTGTAAAGTTGCACATTTTGTTGAAAATATCCTTCTCTAATTTCATTATTCTGAAGTTGGTAAGTTACTGAAGAATTTCAGTGTGATATCTTTGCAGATTTACAATACCTAGTTTAAAAATATATTAAAAATTGTTTTGATTTTATGATTTATGTGTTACCTTGAAAAATGATTGGTCCTATCAGATTTCGATGTACATCTGTCCTATTTTTTCTGGATACAATGCTTTTTACTCTCACATTTTGTGAATAATGTATCCCATTGATTCAAACCAGTGTTCAACTGAGATGACTTTAATTGTGTTCAGGGATGTACAAGTAGATGCAACTAAAACACTAAGTTGCTGCTGAACTTATCATATGAATGTTCTTGGTGAACTTTCCATTATTGCTTCAGCCCTCGCATCAGTATTGTTTGTGCATTTTCCTTGTGCTCCAGCAGTCTCTCAGTTTTTCTAAAGTGCAGGAAATCTCCAACAAAATTAAGAAAATCACTCTGCTAAATATCTCATGCTCAAGCGAGCTTGTGCAGTAGTTTCCTCTGTGCCCCACTCTACCAACTTTTTGCGGCACAATCTGCTTCACTAAACAAATTTGTAGCTATCCATAGTTTTCAAATAGTGCACAAAATCCACAAAAAAGTTATGGCATTTAGTCCCCAAGTCCTCGATGCAATTCCACACGAAATAAACCCACTTTCGATCACCATTCACCTTTTGATCAGTTCGAGATCGTTCCATAAGAACCACTGCTACAAACATTTTTTGTTTCAAATGAAAACCATCGTAAAGAAAGAACAAAAAACGGCAGAACTATTTCACCACGGTATTCATTTAAAAAGGAGGTAGGAAACCTCTGTAATGAAAAGCAGAGCATGATAAACAAAACCACAAAAATTGACACTATTGACAGTTGACAATGGCAGGTGATCATTGAACTACTTTTACTTCATAGATAACGATATGTAATAAGAAATCGCCTGCCTTTTTGTTTTTCGTTACTTGCTCTTGCTTTTGTTCGCTATAACCTCTTCTAACAAGTCATTAGACAATCAAAGCACACTGGATGGCTTTTTTACTTAAACACTGAATAGTTCATTCTGCAGCCGCCACCCGGATTTTGTTCGTATTACATCAAACATTAAATTCTTTTATCTATTATAATTATTATGCATTCCTGCAATTCGCATTAGATATGTTAAATGATTTTAAATCTATTTATCATGTCTAACAGCGTTGATTCAATCAACACTAACAGTATAACGACAATATTTTAAAATTTTGGCAACGTCGCATCCAAGCTGACAGAGGTCAAATTGGATATGTCATACCATATACCTAATAAGTATATGTATCGTACGAAGCTACATGACCGCCAGTGGCAGCCTGAAAAGGGGTTTTAATTATGATTTGAAATGATTTTTTTTTCGGCGAAAATGTATTATAAACATATATTTTTAATAGCGGATTCGTATCATACTCATTTTTCTCTACCTTCTGTTAAAATTAATGACATTATGACTGAATCACCCTGTATATTATTATATTATAAGTATATTCAATAGGTTCGGCTGTTCACTGATCAAGGGTAGATGGTCGCGAAACGTGAGGATCCGCTACAATGCCTAACAGCTAAATATTTTGGAAGCGACACAAATTCACAAAAGTTTTTACCACTGTGAAGCCTTTTTTTTCTGGAAATAATGCTATGTGCTCTTTTCGTGTTACACATTGTTTACCTGAATTTCTTATATTTGCGCAAAAGAGCACAAGTCCTTAACAACTGTTACGTATCAAAAATATTATTTCAAGTAGCAAGAAAAATAAAGTCACTAGGTATATCATCTAAGAAAATATTGCCATCTTACGGAAAATTGGATGAACTGTCTCTGTGCATATTTTAGCAATGAAGCAACATTTTCGGTCAGGAATCAACAAAATAAAGAAATATAATGTAGCACAATCTCAGTAATGTGAAAGTTCACTTATTGCAACGTCCAATAATCCGGCGTCAATTTCAATCGAACCTACTGAAATATCAAATCAGTAAAAACTCATACACAAACCTTTAGCGTGCAGGTAAATGTTGTTGACTCTACACATGAGTTTTTTGTTTTGTCTTCTATAGTTCTTGACTGAAATTAATGAGATTATGTTATCCAGTAAAACAAACATATCACACTGATTAATTTTTATTACATTTTTGTTTTTCTTTGATAACGGTATAATACAATATAAATGTAGAATTCAGGATTTTTTAGTTCAATGTTTTGTTCATTATTAATATCTATAACTGTGTAACAGATAGATATTGTTGATTGCTAAAAAAATAAGTTTTTGTTTAATAATAAATAAGTAAACAACGAAAAACGAATGATGTGAGAAATAGTGTATACCCCGTTTTTTTAAAGTTTACTTTTCCTTTGTATATTCACAAATATGTAAATGAAATTAAGAATCACTCGTATAATTGCTACGTTTAATATCGTTTAATTAAACAATTTTACCTAAATATTATAATAAGGCTATTTAAATACATCCTCATTAGAATTAGTGTCACAGCACTGTTTATTTTATTTTCCTGGCAGTTTGAAATATACATATTTTTACGCATGGTAATATTACCTCATAATTTCAAAAGGCGGATGTTTTCGCAGCCTACCCAATATGTTGGAAATTTATTTTTGGCAAAGCACAAAAGAGTAATTTTCTTTCTGAAGACTTAAGAATTTTTCTTTGGAATATATGTATGAAATATAATCCTCCTGTTAAAAGTCAATGATTTCGAGTTTCCTCTTCATATATAAATTCACTAAGGTACTGAAGTTAATAGAGATTCTATAACTTTCTTAAAGAGTATTCAGGCTTAAATGGAGAACCTTTGAGATTATATTTGCTTTGATGATCCCTTACCTTACGTTCAAAAAAATTGCAAGATGTTACGCCGTTGTATAGCCCGCCCAAGGGTGCCTATTCAAATAATTAAACCTTTGTCTGAAATAATTTGTCTAAGCAAAGGGTTGATCCTTGTACCCTTCTGTTTCGAACATCGAATATTGGATGTTTGTAGACGAGCTCAGATGTGAATACGGCATAAAGTTCTAGATAACAGCAATGGTTGACCTTCAAAATGTCACATCGTATTACCTCTTGGATTATCTATTTATTTGTGTAAAGAGACGTAATAGTGATATCGGAAAACAGACAAAACAGTATTGATTTTATATTTCTACTGAAACTTATCGAGGATTTCACATTTAGTTGGAAAATAAAACGGAAAATACCAGCATCGCGCTCAAACCAAGGAAATTATATGGAATGGCCTGTGTTATATGTTCCATGGGAATGGGAAATCGAGTAATATTGTGATAATATAAATAAGCTTTCAGCAAGTTGAAGCTTGGAATATAATGCAGAAGATTATTGTGCTAGGATGTAATATTAAATTACAAATGTCAGCATTCTAGTTCGAGTAAATATGCTTGCCACTTTGTGGCAACATGAGAAGGAAGTTGCAGTTAAGTGCTCTAGCTATTCGTGTGTTATAGATAGCGTCATTGCAACTAATTATATTGTTAAAAAAACACAGAACTAGCAACCCACGACAGTTTAAAAAAAATCCAGTTTTATGTATTTTTTTATCAAACATGTTCAATGTGGTATTTGTAACCCATACTTTATGTAATTATCCAATCTTCATAGCTATTTAATACTACAATTTTTTTTAGATACTAGGTTGTGAATCCCAACCCCCTAAAGATAACCCTAAAAAACAGTGTTTCTTTAATATCTTGCGAATAAATTGGAATTTTTCAATGAAACAAACCCTACATCAGTTTTCCATAAGAATTGCAACCCTCAATTTTATGAGAGCGAGTTTGATTATATTTCTATATGTCAACTTTTAAACAACTGAATTTCATTAAATTTGACAATGTCATGAATAAAATTAAAAAATTAAATGATCTGGCTCAGGGCTTTGCAAAAAATATTATTTGAAAGGGTGATATACCCCTAGGGTTAAATTGTTCTATACAGTGATATAAAAAATTAATCAGAACATATGTGTTCTATTTTATTGCTGCAATGCTTATTCTGGCCTATATTTTGCATTTTGCATTAAAACTGAAATAATGTGAAACCCTTATTTTTATGAGGGTTGGCGAACCCCATGGAATTGATCATTATTAGATTGCGGATGAAAACATTTATTTGTTTAAACTGCAACTTATGTATGTTAATAATTCATCAATATAATATATTAACAATTATATTTTAATTTGAAAAGAACTTATTGTTTCAGTTCTCACCCCTTAAATGTGCAATTTCGTTTGAATATAAGAAAATATTCATTATATAGTCCTAAAATTTTATATTATAATAAAAATAATTACATTTTGCTGACCCTTTCAGTAAACAAAGTACTATTTTTTAAGAAAATCAAAATTTAAAGTTGACTTATTTTGATTTTGTAAGAAAATTATCGGAAGGAGTAATTTACTTTTGCAATTAATTTGTGTATTTTATAGTGAAATGAAAAATCAATCGCAACATATCTTTTAAATGTTATTGCTGAAATCCATTATCTCACATATATTTTGTATTAAAAATGAATATAACATAACCCCCCTTAATTGGAGGAGCCCCTTAAACTTGATCATTATTAAAGAAAGTTTTTGATTTTTGTATAGTACCTTGGCCATTAGATGATGGCCCAGCAAGTTAAGCTATGGTTTCCTACAGAAAGGTAACGTAAAAGAGCGACCGTTATGTTACGTCGAGTGACGTCACCAAAAACCGTGCACGTGCTTCTAATAGGCAGTGTTTTCCTATAGAACGTTAGGGGCTACCGCTGCGAAAAAGTACGTCGACCCCACTTTCAAAGCGACCGCTGTGTACGGTGAGGATACTGCAAGCACGTTTTAATACGTTACGTTGCCATTTTACCTTGGAATGTAGCTACTATGATTTATTTAACTTTTTTATTATTATGTGCATATGCAGGATGTTTTATATAATATTATATCTCCCTTTCATATTATTCAACTTTTATTAAATAAAAAGTTTGAAAATACCAAATGACATAGAATTTGTTCTTCAATATGATGAAAAATTTCCATACTTTTCGAAACAATTTTAAAATTTTACAGACCTAATCTTTAAACTCGAAGACTAAGAACATATTTAATTAGATATATGTCAGTTTATAAATTGACATCTTTAGAGTTTTTATTCATGTTTACTGCAACATTTGTCAATACCTCAGTCTTCTCTAGGAATTTCAATGTAATGTAAACAATATTTAGAAATAATTACCATAGCAATAGTTCCTTTGCCTGCGGGGATTTTGATGGCAATAAACATGCAATTAGAGTATACAGGGTGTTTTCGAAAAAATGCCATAACTGAAGGGGCATAATTTTTGAACGATTTTAAGAAAAAAAGGGTTCATATCTGCATACGTCCGCTTTATTTTTAAGATATAGGGTGCTAAAAATTAAGAAAAAATTCGGGTTTTTCTTCAATACCATTTGAAATATTTTTTTAAATTTTGGTAGATAATAACTGGGCATAAAAATGCATTTTCTGCAAGTAAAATATTTGTTCTACTTCTAACAGTGGCGTCCGCAATAACATTTCCTTGAGTAATCTTAACGAAAAAAATGGCAAGTCACTGCGTTTTTTAAACAATTTCATAAACAACCTTAACTTCTTGGTAAAAATCCTCCCTTGAATTGTTTAGGTGGCTAATGCTTTTGCATTAAAAAATCATTTACCTTTAAAAAACCATTACGTTGACTTATTTCATGCTATCGGTTTATTAATTATTAAAAATACTTATTTAAAAATAAAACATGTATATCTAAGTTATCTAACATAAATTTTCCTGAATAATCCACAATGACCAAAGTTCTCTTAAAATGACCTATTACTTTGTAGAAAAGGGCCCAATGAAATGCAAAAAAATTCATTTAATTTTTTTTTTTATCAAAAACCATTCGTCAGTCAAAAAAAGTTAAGAAGAAATTTGTTATTAACGAATAAAAAGTATTAATGAAAACCTTATCTATTTTGAAAAAAAAATCAGTAGCGTGATTTTTTTTTCTTTTTATTTTGATTAAAAATGTTCAAGGACATGTTAATCGAAAACTTTATTCTAGGAAAAAATCTGGGGGGAATTTTTTCCAAGAAATAAAGGATGTTTATGAAATTTGTACCTCTTTTGGGAAATTTTGCATTATAAGGAAAAGATATGGATATGGTATCTTTAGCTTTTATTCATGTTCATTGCAAAATTACATTCTGAACAACTTTTATTTGAAACTTTTTTCAATACTTCAGATTCGTCAATGTAAACAATATTATGAAATAATTATGGTAATAATAATCCCTTGGCCTGCGGGGATTCTGATGGATGTAAACAAGCAATTAGAGTATAAGAACAAATCTGTTGTGTAATCATTAGAACAATAGAGCTCAAATCGTGACAATTTTACATCCCTAGTCTCGGCCGACGTACTCTACTGCAACGCTTTTCTTACTTTACATCAATGTTCACCGTCAAGGCGACCGTTCTGTTCTCGACCGCTGCATGGCATAAAGCGGCGTTCAAATAACGGCCGTTCTTTTACGTTGCCCTTTTGTAGGAAACCCTAGCTTTAGGGGTAAATGGAGGATGCCTTCAACTAATGTTAGAGCTTTACATCGTTCTTCCATGACGATAACCGTCTTCTTTTTGTTACTTTCAGGCTCCTTCAACGCTCGTATAGTGTACCACGTGCCTTGTCTTTATTCTGGAACGTAAATTTCAATCCTGGGATCCTGATCACGTCCCGATCTCCTGGTTGCTACTGCAACCCAGAAGTAATACCTTGCACAGGATTTATTAACTCCCCGGGAAGAACCGATAAGTATTGCCATCTTTTATGGTTGTCGCTATCAGCTGCATCGTGAAATATTCCTTAGATGTTTCTTTTTGATGATCTTAAATTTTGTATCCCAGATTTTTGTAGGTTCTGTTACATTAAAGAACTTTTTTTGTTCACCGGTTTACATATTAGTTTATGTAGTATTTTGAGTTGGCAATGTTTTCCTTTGCATGCCCAAGTACCTATTTATTGAGATGGCAATATATTTCATGTTTAGGTTCGCTTAATGCACATCGGCTAGTATAATGGTCTGGCACATAATCTACTTTGGGGTATAGATATGGGCATGGATTTGACTATTCATATTCGATTTAGATAATACCTACCCGATTTTACTAGACTTAAGGATCCTCCATTATGGATACCATTGTTGGTTTCTGATTAAGGTAAATTTTTAGTCAATTACGCTTAGTGTTATTAAATAATTTACTAGCCCTGTAGGCCTTCAGCATATTTTTGGTTACGTTTTAATTAATCAAGAATTAATTTTTATTTGACCTTTTAGATATTTAGTTTTTTTGTCAACTTTTCATTGCAGGACACAAGCTACTATTCAGATTTTTTTTCTAATAAAAACGTAAAAATAGGGCCCACTTAATAGTATATTGTGCAACTAGTGCGATAAGTTGTCGATTGCCACGCTCGAGTGCGGAACTATTCCGTCGTCCAAAATTGGGGTCCAGATTTTTTTTTAACTGTTTTTTTTTTAATGTAAAGATAAAATTTGTAACTGTCAATGTCACTTCTTTAGATATGACAGGATAATTATGGTTGTGTTTTTTGCAGTTATTCATTTTTTTCCCGTCAATTTGCGTGCGCCAAGGAAAATTTGTGTGAGACAAGGAAAATCTGCATGCGCCAAGTTTACTTGTCGCACTCAAATGGAGTGTGGTTTACTCAAAACTCATGTTGTAATTTTAAAATGGGCAAATAGCGACTTATCACCCGTAACAACGGGCGCAAAGATATTACTTATCCCGCATGAGTAATAAAAAACATATTTACTTTTTATTTAAATAATTTCAAAATTAAAAAAAAAACAATTATATTAAATGAAACACCTTTATCCTTGCAATCAAAGGTTGAAGTACTTATTGCAATAAATAAAAGCCGACAAAACACTAGGTCTGCTCACTGGCCACGGGAACTTTAAAGGACACTCTTTAAACTCAACCTAGCAGAAAGCCACCGATGTCCACTGTGTGGGCCTGAAAAGAAAATTCTACACATTGTGTGTGCTTGTTCAAACCTTGCCAGATACAGATTTAATCAGATTGGCAAAGAAACATTGAGATAAGAAGATCTAAAAAAAATGAGTGTAATGTCAGATGTTGAGCCTGGCTGTAAAGCCCGGGATATACAAGGTGAGTGATTAGTACAATAAAGCCTTATAGCTCCTATAGTTTTTTAGATAACAACATATTTTTTTTGTTACAATGGTACAACAGCATGAGAACCACATTTTAAAATTATTCTCTCTTACACAGGGTAAACGTATAGAAAGTGGTCAACGAAAGTTGCATTTTTTTAAAGAAAACTTCCTTTATATTTGAATTTATGGCAAAATACCGGTTAAAATAATACATCATTAAAGAGGTCCATGATTAATAGTTTCGGAGATATTTAGAAAAAAAACCATGAAAAATGGATTTAATTGGTAAGCTTGCGAGGAAGGTCGAAAGCAACCGAATGTTTTTTTAGTATAAATTATTTTAATATGTCTTTTTCTCAAAAAATCGTTACATTTTATTGGAATCTAATCAGCTAATCAGAAAATGCGAAATGTATTGTTTCTCAAAAATGTTAAATAGTACACCCTGTATATTATTTTTTTTTTGTTAAGGAACAACCAAGCTTTGTTTAAATACCAACATTTATGGATTTAGCTTCTTTAATTAGAGAGATATTTAATTTTAAATTTAGAAAAATCAAAATTTTCAATAATGTAAACTTTTAACTAAAATGCTGCTATTATTATTATCTGAATTTTGTATTACATTCTGTAATGCTGTTTTGATTTTTACAAATTTAGAATAATTAAATTTGAAAAATTCAAAAATGTTGATATTTACGTGAAGAATATGCGTTATTTAGGAAGACCTATGCAATAGTTAATTTTATATTTTTTTGTCCAATATTTTCCAATAAATCCGATTTTTATTTTTCATCTGACATATTCTCGTACTATATAGGAAGTTACCGACCTATTGTTGTGGTCCACTTGCAAGTAAAATTAAAACACCAATGTCGTTATTTATTTATTAGGAAATGAGAAACATGAAAAACAACCAAAATACTTTATTGCCTGACACATTCTTAGGAGAAAGACCTGCGGACAGAGAACATCCGAGAAGCAAAGAATTTAAAACCCTTAAGGATCACTTTGAAATGATCGCTAACAAAAAGAAGGTGGACAGAAAGAAGCGTTTAAAAAAGTACAGATAAATTGATACTTAAAAAAATTAAAAGAAAGAATGTTAAATGCCTTATAATTAATGCTCAATATACATACCTTCCATGTTCATCTAAGCACTTCTGAACTCTTGAAGAAAAATTAAACCTAATGTTTCCGAAAACCTGTCCCATTTATTGATCTTAACGCTTCCCTAATTCTGTTCTTCATATTATCCACTGTTGTGGGCTCCGTTTTATACACCAGGTCTTTATCATATCCCCAAAGAACAAAATCCAATTTATTTAAACCAGGAGATCTTGCCGGTCAGGTCCCCTTCTTCCTATCCATCTTTCGCCAAATTGTAAGTTTAAATAACTTTGAACCAACCAAATACTGTATGGGCGTGCTCCGTCGGGTTGAAACCACATGTTTCGTAAAACCGCAAGTGGTAAATTGTCCATTTAATTTTGATATTCGTCTTGCAAAAACCTTAAATACATTTTGGAATTTAATGCGCCGTGAAAAAAATATGGTCCAATTATTTGATCTCCAACTATTCCACCCCAAACTTGGCCAGACCATATATGCTGGTAGTCAACTTCCCTTTTAATATTAGGATTCTGATTGTCATAAAGATGTAAATTATACCTGTTACTTTTACCATTTTTTTTTAAAGTGGTTTCATCCCTAAAACAAATTTCATTGCTTATATTAGGACGTATTCTTTGCATATTTTGAAACCACGTACAAAAATCCACTACACAATTGCAATCATCCTGTGCCAGCTACTGAACCATTTTAAGATTATATGCATGAAATTTATTTTGTTTTATAATTCTCGTCACTGCAGTTTAAGGTAATTCAAAATTTTTTGATATTTCCCTGATGCGTAATTGTGGGTTTTGCATTAAAAAATTTTAATGTTTTTCATTAAGTGCTTGTTTCTGCCTTTCCCTTTTTTGAAAATGAACAATTTCCGTCGTTTCAAAGCGTTTTTGAAGTGTTTTAAATTCTTTGCTATTCGGATGTCTTCTGTTTGGATATCTTTCTGCATACAATCTGCTAGTCAATAAAGTATTTCTGCCACTGTCGCCTGGAATGAAAATCATAGCTACCATTTCTTTTACTGAATAATTCATTATAAGTCTTAATTAACAAAAAATAATAATAATAACAAAAAATAATTTCTATTATTATTCTACGAAAAAAATTTGACTTAAATTTGTGTCTTAAATATTATTTTCAAAACATTTGTAAAAATATTTTAATGTCAAGTAAAACAAATCGATTATTCACCCATAGCTTACTGTAAAAAATATTTATTATGCACTGTGTGTAGCCTACAGCATCACAGACTGTAATACAAAATTTAAATAATAATAAAAGCAGCATTTAAACGGCTGTGCATTTTAGTTTACATTATTGCAAATGTTATCTATGTCTAAAAAAATCTGTGAAATAATGCATTTTACACAGTTAAATATGGAAAATTTTGATTTTTCTAAATTTAAAATTAAATATCTCTTAAACTAAAAAAGCTAAATTTATAAATGTTGGTATAAAGCAAAGCTTAGTTGTACCTTAACCAAAATTAAAAATAATATATAGGGTGTACTAATTAAAATTTTTAGAGAAAATACGTTTCGCGTTTTCTAATTAGCCTGTATAATAGCATATTTTATTTTAATAATATGTGACAATTTTTTCAGAAAAAGACGTATTTAAATAATTCATACTAAAAAAAAATCATTTGGTTTTTTCCGACCTTCCTCGCGAGCTTACCAATTGGACCCAATTTTCATTATTTTTTCTAAATATCTACGAAACTGTTAATCGTCCCCTTTAATGACATATTATTTTATTAGGCATTTTGTCGTTAATTTAAATATAAGAGAATATACAGGGTGTTTACTTTTAAAAATGCAACTTTGGTTTGCCAATCTGTATACGTTTACACTGTATAGTGAAAAATACATTTAAAATGTGGTTCTCATACTGCTGTACCTTTGTAACAAAAAGAATTTTATTATCTATGAAACTATAGGATCTACAGGTCTTTACCGTATGACCCGCCCTGTATGAACAAACTTGTGGAAGTTACAAAGATTTTTGAATCTAGGTGACATGTCCTATACTGACCTCCACAAAGGGTTAAAAAACATAAAAGAAACATCTCTTAATTTTTTCGTGATCAAATTTACTTCTTAATTACTTAATTAATTTTAAATACTACTCCCTATATATATATATATATATATATATATATAGATATATATATATATATATATATATATATATATATATATAATTTAATTTTGAATTTTGTTTTAGGGTAAGGCGATCAGCAAAGGTACAGGTAAAGAATACTCTTTATCTATTTCCAAGCTTTCAAAGCTTTATTTTTGCTTCATCATCAGGGATTCTACAATGGTATACTTATTCAGCAACAATTAATTCCTACTTAGATTTTATTTACAGATTTGAGATTAGACCTTTGTGAAGTGCTATACATCCTACTATATATTACATTGCATTTGGCCAAAATTTAAGCGCCATTAAAATAGGTGACGATATTCAATTTGTTGTTCAGCCATTCACGGTAAAATGAAGTAATTGCCCAAATCGAGATTTTAAATACAGTGGCGGCCATATATGAGGAGAATGTGTCAAAGTTAAACTGCTCTGTATCTCAACTAATATACATGAATCAAAATAAATACTTACTCTTAATAGGTACTTTTATAACACAACAATATATTAATATTGAATATAATTCTGAAGAAAACAATAACCTCATTGATGACCCCTCTGTTGTCAGCAACTCAAGTCCTGCAGAACCCTGTAATTGTCAAAATTCATCTGAAGAGAAAAATGGAACGTATGATATCCTACTTGGAGAAAGTTGGCACTCACTCTCTTGGTACAGCCAGAAAACCTCATATACCATCATGTAATGTACCAGTAGATACGGTGCTGAAAGAACTGGAGAGAGGAAAATCAGGAGAATTTATAAGAAATTACAATGAAACTGAGATCTTTAATGTCTATTGAAAGGAGAGCAATAATATATTACTCCTCCTCTGATGGTCAATAATCAAGCGAAACCGTTTGATAACAAGAAAAAGGTGACCGTTGGGATACAGTGTCCAGCTGTTATTAAAGAATACAACATTTATACGGGTGGGATTGAATGATGCGTATCAGAAAATAGCTTATGCGGCTTTTTTTTGATTTTCTGGACATCACAATTATAAATACTAGGGCCTATTTACCCAAGGTATGAAGAAGGAAATAAAACAATAACACTGCGAGACTTCAGAATTGAGCTAGACTACAACACTATATTCAACACTATTTACAATCCGTCCCACCAAAACGCGGAAGACCTTCATATTTACAAAACAACATTGAGGCTAAACGAAAAAAACCAAACACAAGCTTCATATTGCCTCGGGATGTGAGACTAGATAAAAAGAATCATTTTCCTTGATGGAAGAGATTCATTATACAAATTGCAAACTTTTGTCATTTGCCAAAATTGCAAAACGGCTTTTTGTTTTAATCAATAAATGAATTGTTTTCCTGGTATTTCATAGTAAATAAAATTTGATTATAACTGGTTATTCATAAATAAAATTGTTTATCTATTTTTTTATTTTTGCAGACTAGAATGAGTGCGTAGATATTCCATTAAAGCATTAGCTACTGATGCATACATATATGAATCAAAGCAATAATTTGTTACAAATAATATAAAATATTGTATTATTTTTTTAATAATTTTTCTCATTTTTCTTAGCACAATTTAATCGTACTTAATTTTTCTTCACTTTTATCACAGACTGCAACTACAGTAGCAACTAATGTAACATATTATGTTGCATAAGCAACTTTGAATATTATAATTGATGTTCATATCGGTATTAAATTTTCATGAAAAACGACCTGACTAGCTGCCGCAATCTGCAAAAGGAAATAATGAATGCCTGCATGTACCATATGTAATGATGTCATATTTTAACCTGATAGTCAAATGTTTCATTTATATTGTCGTTTACAGTTTACAACGTAAAAGTGGATTTTATTTGTGAAACAAAACACATATTAATTTTGTGCCCACAGTTTTGCTAGTATTTTATGCGAAACTTTATATTACTCGTAAACTGTTAAAGCCTTGCCTAAAATTGAAATTGTTATGAAACATAAAAATGTTAACGTTACAAATGTACGAATTGGATTTGTATTAGTTTAAATTGTCTTATTTAATAATTCTGATTTTGGGAATATGGAAAAAAATATTAATTATTTATTTTAATGCACGCGCAGTAATAACCTCTATGTCCAAACACGGCATATTCATTTAAATCCAATGTATAAAACCATGATTTATAAATAATACAATAACTGCGGACGATGATACATACAGTGTGGAACAGCCAAATGGAATAAATTCAATATCTTAGTTATTGTACATAATTATAAAAAATCCCGAGACAGGTCAATTTTAGATTATAAGGTGACATCCTGCATTGCAAAAATTTTATCCCTGCTGCAACACCCTTCGAGTTACCGTTTCAACCCCTCAATTTTTTTAATTGGATGTAGGGGCTTGGTATACCTCATCTAAAAGGTCTTTTTTATTATCTACTCAGAAATGTCATGGTTGCTACATTTATTTAAAAAATAAACAATAAAAAAATAATTTATGAACTAGATGAAATTTTCTACAACAATAACTAATAGCGGCTCTTCCAGTTCGTTCTCGATAATCATAAAGGGACCAATAAAGAAACGTAAAAACTTATCAACCTTATCACAGTCAATTGTATCTTTTGTCGAAAACATCCGAATAACTTTCTAAAATTGCGAGAGAATTAAACAGTGGTCAGTATCGTGCTTCGGTTATCTTTTTGTACATTTTGAAAATTTAATATGGGTCATTTAACAGAAATATGTAAAATAATAATTTTACAAATGATCGGTTATGAAAATAGAGCAAGATCGCAGGCCAAAGTAGCGTGTCTATTTCAACAAAAATTTCCTGATTTACCGCCTATATCCCAAGGTAAAATTAGTAAAATCGAGAAGCATTTTCATGAACATGGACATGTACGAAAGCTAAAAAAAAAGAACCTTCCAATGCATTAACTAATGATACCAAATTGGAAATAATAAATGAGTTTCAAGAAAATCCACATTCTTCAAGTTGACAAGTATCTGCAGCTCTGAAGGTTAGTCATTTCTCGAATATTCGTGTACTGAAAGAAAATAAAATACATCCTTATAAACTAACACCATGTCAAAAGCTCAGTGAAAACAATTTTGATAGAAAAACTCATTTTTGTGACCAAATGATGCAAAGATTAGATATTATCATCCAAATGGAAATATATTGTTTTCTGATGAGTCCACGGTCATCTAAATCGTCAAAACTAACGCTATTGGGATAGTGAAAATCCCCAGTGGATGAAAGAATTGCATAAAGAGCCCAATTTTTAGAATAATTCTGACCATTTTTTAAACGAACTTTGAACATATTGAACTACTTTGAATAGACTTGGCTTAGTTCTTGCATTCTCAATGATCTGATATAAATCTGCTGGGATATATTGTTTTGTGATTTTACCTTTTTCGAGATTAGGGCCTTATTGCAGTCGCACTGGATAAACAAGTGACCGCGTTCGGGAAATGTGACAGTAATTGAATTTAAACAGCGGCATTTGCGAGCAATGTAGGGTAGATAGCTAAAACATTGTAAAGTTCTTATTTTGCTTCGCACAAGAATCACAAAATAATGCAAGGTGTTTCACTTCAGCAGAAAGAAAATTAAAAATGAAATGATAATCCATCATTGATATTGTAACGAAATGTAATTATGGAATTTAGAATCTAAGGAAATTTTATAGAAAGATCTGATAAGGGAAAGCGACCGCAATAATGAAGCAAACAACAGATAAGCGTTCCAGAAATTTCGGCAAACGATAAACCTTATCTGCTGAAAATTTTTAGAACCCGAACCAGAGATCTATATAAAGGGGGTCCGGTTGGCTTTCCCTTAGTCGGTTAGTTAGTTGGTTGTTGGAAGTCAATAAACAGTGTTAGTGAATTGCAATTGTAGTGTTTCAAGTTCAGTTTAGAAATAAATTGTTTATAATTCACGGCGTATTTAATCATTTCGAACCGATAACGAGCGTAACAATATATTACATTATCAGCTCCCTTTTTTCAAAGATCCGGTCATAACCATAAAAAATTATTTACCTGTAAATAGTACACGAACATTAAATAAACTGTTAATTGGCGCTTAAAGAAGACATCGTTAGTGGATACCTTAGGTACAGGCACAGGTATTTTTTTGAAAATCGTCGGTCACACACAATTCCCTTTTACTTCTCTCCCCGCATGCTTTGTGAACTGCATTTGTTATGGTAAGCTTCTGGAGAACTTCTATCAAATTTTCACCAAGTTCCGCTTCTGCTATCTTCTTGTTTAAAATTGTTTTAGGGAGGTAAATTCGTCACATTTATTGCATGTATCATATCTGGGATAAACAAAAGAAATATTATAATATGTTATAAAGATTTTCAGGTTCGAATGATATAAAACAGGAAAATTTATTAACTTTTCTAAATATATTTCCTGCAGTTTTTTGATAATGAGGTCCATCATGAAGATATAATTGTCAGGACTTGTTTAGAGAATAATGCGATTTTCGGCCTAACAAGGATTGAATGTGTTCGTAGATTTTGTTGGTGTATTTTGAGATATTGCATGGAGTCGGTTTGCATGTCTGCCTCATTTATCAGAAAGTTCTTTTCTATGAGTGATAAGTTAGTTCTTTGTATGTTGCAGCCTTCTCGACCTGATACCATATAAAGTTATAATGGTTTTGTAGCAGGCGGGAATTACCACTTTACCTTCTTTTATTAGACGCACTTTGTATTTGTATAAATACTAATGGAAAGTCGCCTCCTGATGGCGTTGTCTGTTATGCCTTCTTTTCACCAAATGTAACTCACAAGGAAAGGTCGCGAAGTGTCCGGCGCCGATTTTGCTAATTTTTGGATATGTTTTAAAGGACCAAAATCTAAAAGACACGTATTTTTTTTTATCGGCTGATAAACGGTTTTAAGGGTAGTTTTACCCCCTCAAAGTTGAGGCAAAAAATGCAGATTTTGCTGTTTCTCGAATACCCCAAATGATATTCGAGTCGTTTCTTTTTCCAAAAGTTTTGCTTTGACGAGAAATGAAAGAAAAAAATGTTTTCAAAATTTTCCCGCCCCCCTCATGGGGGCAAACTACTAGAAGTTTTTTAATCATAAAAATGGTAATTACGTCAGCAAAATTTTGAAAAAATTATATGTTATTTTATACACCAAAACTAATTTTATTTGTTTTTGGATTTTGTCGAAAAAAAATTTTTTGGGTGGTAAACACCACTTACACGAATACGTATATAATAGGATGTATTTTTATGATTTTTGTTTTATTTTTTTTTCTGAAGCGAAGTATTTCGACGAGAAACTAAAAAAATAATTTTTTAAGATATTTTCGGTGACCCCTCATCCCCACCCTCCACCCTTCCCTTACAGGAGGGTGAGCTACCTACTTAAAAAACTGGAAAATTCGAGATTATTATGATTCCTCTACTATCTATATACACCAAAAGAAAAGTTTACCAAATTTTTTTAACCCCACCCCTCCTGATAGGGGTAAATTACCCCTTATGAAATTTTTAATTAACAAGAAAATAGTCATTGTAACAGCTAAATTTTGAAAAATAAATGTTATTTTATACATCAGAATTAATTTTACTTTTATTTGGGCTTTGGTGAAGGAAAATATTTTAGGGGTAAACACCCTTTAGGTCAAACACGTATATAATAGGATGTATTTCTATGATTTTTAATTCGTTTTTTATCTGAAACGAAGTATTTCAACGAAAAATTAGAAAATTAGTTTTTTTGAACTTTTGCAGTCATCTCTCTTCCCCTCTCTCCACCTTATCTTACCAGAGGGTGAGTCATCTACTTAAAAAATCGGAAAATTCGAGATCATTACGATCTCTTTATACACCGAAAAAAATTCTAAACTTTTGCACCTTCGTAAGGGGGTAAACTACTCCTTTCTGAGGTTTTTAAGTATTCAAAAAATTGTTATTATAACAACAAAATTTTGAAAAAAAAACACTATATTTTATATACCAACACTTATTTTATTGAATTTTTTTGGGGTTTGTCAAAGAAAAATTTTTGGGGGTAAACACCCTTTAGAGCAAATACGTTTATAAAATATCTGTATAAAAACTGCGATCAGTTGTCTGAACTTTATAAAAATTTAGAAGTTTTGTATATTAGATATACCTACACAAGAAATATGGGAATTTACCAAAACATTTAAGTGTATATTATTATGGCGGTAAAGATATTTGTTTCTTTTTTTCCTGGAATGCAATACTTCAACAAGAAACAATAAAAATAATTTTTCCGAATTTTTCCAGCCTCACCTCGCTATTTCTATCAGAAGGATAAGTCACCTGGGATAGGAAATGCAAAAATTTAAAACCTTTCTAAACTCTGTTTTGTGGTATCTAGAGAGACAGCAATGATCTCAAATTTTCAGTTTTTCAAGTAGATAGCTAACTGGCTCATTCTACTGGTATGCCAACACGAAGGGTGGGAACGGTAGAACCAAAATTTAAAAACAATATTGTTTTACCTTCTTTAAAACACTTCGTTTCAAAAATAACGAACTGAAAATTATACAAAATATCTCCTAGTATATATAAATATCTTTATTAAAGGGTGTTCACCCCCAAAATATTTTCCTTCACCCAAACCCAAATACAGGTAAAATTAATTTTGATGTATAAAATAACATTTATTTTTCAAAATTGAGCTATTATAATGACTATTTCCTTGTTAATTAAAAATTTCATAAGGGGGTAATTTACTCCTATCAGGAGGGGTGGGGGTAAAAAAATTTGGTAAACTTTTTTTCGGTGTATATAGATAGTAGATGGATCATAATAATGTCGAATTTTCCGGTTTTTCAAGTAGGTAGCTCAGCCTCCTATAAGGGAAGGGTGGAGGGTGGGAATGAGGGGTCACCCCAAAAAATCTTAAAAAGTTATTTTATTAGTTTCTCGTCGAAATACTTCGCTTCAGAAAAAAAATAAAACAAAAATCATAAAAATACATCCTATCATATACGTATTCGTGTAAGTGGTGTTTACCCCCCAAAAAAATTTTTTTCGACAAAATCCAAAAACAGGTAAAATTAGTTTTGGTGTATAAAATAACATATATTTTTTTCAAAATTTTGCTGACGTAATTACCATTTTTATAATTAAAAAACTTCTAAATGGGGTAGTTTGCCCCCATGAGGGGGTGGGAAATTTTAGAAATTTTTTTTTTCTTTTATTTCTCGTCAAAACAAAACTTTAAAAAAAAAGGCCCGAATATCATTTTTGGTAGGTGAGAAACAGTAAAATCTGCATTTTTTGCCCCAACTTTGGGGGGGTAAAACTACCCTTAAAACCGTTTATCAGCCGATAAAATAAAATACGTGTCTCTTAGATTTTGGTACTCTAAAACATATCCAAAAATTAACAAAATCGGCGCCGAACACTTCGCGACCTTTCCTTGTCAGTCACACCAAATAAATGACTATTCTGTAAATTATAATTGGGTAATTTATTGCATTTTTTAATTATTATCCCTCGCTCTACTAAATGCGCATTTTGAAAGCACTGTAACTTACAAGGAAAGTGCCCGGTTGTACCCAACCGATTTTTTTTCATTTTGTGATGTCAAAGTACAGGGTGAGCAAAACTCAATGTCTCAGCTCTATTATAAGAAAAGGAAAAACGATATAAGTAATTTGAAAATAGGTTCTTAAATTGGATTGAATAAGGTCCATTTTAAATCAAATTTGCATATTTTTTCAAATTTAAAAACCAAAGTAGTGACGTCATTAAAGTTTTTCTTTCCAGAAACCTAACTGTATTTCTGCATATTTAAAAAGACCTATTTTTTCCAAACAAATTTTGTAAAAAAAAGATTGATATCTTTTTTGGTTAAAAGGTTATAAGTAATTTTATTGTAAAAAAAGAATATTATCAAAAATTCGTTATTACTACGATTTAGACAAATGGCCTCTGGAAATGCAATAAATTAAAAATAGAAGTATAGCTGCATTTGTCAATTATGATTGACAAACATTTTATGATGCTATTTGACTTGGAAAAATGTTTACGTAAATGATATACAGGGTGAGTCAGAAAGAATGGGCCAACGCTAAACTGGAGATGCTAGACATCAAAATATTACGATTTAGCTTAACATGCCTTATGCCAAAGTGGCTGGTTTAAGAGATACAGGGCATTCAAATTTTAAATTTTATTCCGAAATTTCTCAATAATTGGGAAAGTTTTAATGCTTTAAATTTAATATTTGAGAATTTTACATTTTTCGGTGTGAGAATTAAGAATTTTGAATTTATATTGATATTGCCCCTAGAGGACGCTAGTTTCATATAATCATTTACGTAAATTTAAACATAATTTTTTATCCGTTGAGTTATACTTAAAACAAGTAGACAGTATAAAATAACGATCAATTCTACAAAGAAAAGGTACCATTGTTTAAGACGTCTAAAGCTAAAGTAAGCTAAAGTAAAGCTAAAGTAAGCTTAAGTAAGTAAGCTAAAGTAAGTTTAAGTTGTCTAAAGCTAAAATATTAAGTTTGTAGCACCAAAACTGTCCCAATCATTGAGACATTTTATAATAAAATTTAAACTTTGAACGCCCTGTATTTCGCAAACCAGTCACATAATTATAGGGAGTGTTGAGCTTAATCGTATTATTTTGGTGTCTAGTATCTCCAGTTTTGCCTTAGCTTATTCTTTCTGAGTCACCCTGTATTATTTATTAATCTATGGGGAAACAACCCTAGAAAAGCAGATATATTATTCCTGAGATACCTTAAACATGTTATTCTAAACCTAAGAATATTTAATAGATTTGTTTCCACAGGCCGTCTGATTAAAGTTTTAACGATACGTATTTTACAATAAATTTGCTTATAACTTTTCAATGAAGAAAGATATAAAATTTGTTTGTTTACCATATTTGTTTAAAAAAATTAGCTCTTTTTAAATATGCATAAACATAGGTATGTTTCTAAAGAAAAATAATTCAATGACGTCATTTTGATATCTGAAAAAATATGCAAATTGAGCTTAAAATGGACCTTATTTAATTCAATGTAGCAATCTTTTTTCAGGTTTCTTATATCGTTTTTGCTTTTCTTATAATAGCCCCGAGACATCGAGTTTCGCCCACCCTGTACATAAAACATAATTGACACATATTTTTTCGTAGATGCTAACTCGGCGATTTAAGTGTTGAAACTACTCCTTAAAGGTAACCCCACTAAACAGTTTTTCTTTTATAACTCAAGAATACATTAGATTTTTTTTGATGAAACACCCTTTATTATTTTGCGTAAGAATACGCTTCTAAAAACATATTACTTATGCCAAAAAGTTGCAACTTCCAATTTTTATAGGGGTGACTATATATAAATTTTTAAACAACTGAATTACATTAAATTTGGTAATTACACTAAGACAACAAAAAAAATAAAATTGACCTAACTTGGGTTAATTTTTTTCTGAACAGTGATATGAAAAATAAATCACAACATAACTTGACATATATTTTGCAATAACAGTGAAATAACGTAACACCCTTATTTTTATGATGCTTGGAGAACCCCACGGATTTGATCATTATTACATTGCGAGTCAAAACATTTATTTTTTCACCTTTAACTTATTCTATGTTGATATTTTATCAAAATAATGTTTTAAAAATTTTTTTAGATGTTAAATTTGTGATTTTGGCAGTAAACTCCCCTTCCCTAAAGATAACCCTCAAAAACTGTTTTTCTTTAATATCTCAAGAATAAATTGGACTTTAACCATTTGCTACGTTATTTCCCATAAGAATTTGCTTCTAATAGCGCATCACTTATCCCAGTGGGTTGCAGACCCTAATTTTTATGGCGGTGGGTTTAATTTTTTCTTGTATACCAACTTTTACAACAACTGAATTTTATTGAATTTCGCAGTGTCATTAAGAAAATTAAATAATAAAATTGACCTGTCTCGGGGTTTTACAAAAAAGTTATTGGAAAGGGTGATTTACCCCTAGGGTTATTTTTTTCTGTCGAGTAATATAAATAATTAAACACAACATATGGTTTTAATTTTATTGCTATTAATGCTTTTTCTGACATATATTTTGCATTAAAAGTGTAATAATAAAAACTCTTACCTTTATTTGTGTTGACGATGGGATTGATTATTACTAGATTGAGAGTCAAAACATTCATTTTTTTCACCTTTCACCTGAATGAAAGAAATAAAAACCAAATTAGGACTCAACTCAGAGTACATAAGCTTAAGTCTCGAGCATTTTTTTCAGCTTTTAAAGAAATAAACAGCAGTAGGGAAGTATTCTGCATTAATTACCATAAAGATTTATCCTTGCCGAAATTGTCAGATTAAGGAGCCTATTTTAGTCAGCAATATAACTTATACAATATTTTAGTGGTTCGTGGTTCATCTAATAAAAAGCTAAACAAAAATAATGTATGAGTCTACATTAACTAGGTTCGCAGGTTCAGCTGCTCAGTTAAGTTTGAGATTTTAGATTAGATCGAGTACTGACCCAAAAACTAGACCGATTTGCTGACCATAATACTGCTGATGTTGCCAAACCAAAAGTACGGAATTGGTAGACATGAGGAGCGTACAGGTGTGGCTATAATAATAAAAATGTCGCTTGAATACCACAATGCGTGTTATTTTAGGATTTCTATTATAATTTGAATGCGATAATATATAATCGAGTGTAATTTATTGTTTTTTTAGCAATAATATCTGTATATGTTGTTTCTTCAAAAATGGTGCATTTTACGAGAAGTTGACAATAGTGGCATTTTCTGTAAAAAATTAAAATAAAAAAATGCAACTACTGTAAAAGACCAATGGTGAAAAAAGAGGGTCAGTACGCCCCAGACCTAGGTCACTGATGCTAGTAAGCATTTGTACTAGGGAAATATTAGCACTCAACCGATAGTTTACGTCACCCAATATTCTTTTAATGTCATTGTGTGTTTGGGGAATATAAAATGAAATCCTTTAAAAAATAAAACACCTTGTATCTTAAGAATGATATATTTAAGAGTTATTGTTTATATAACAAAGTTATTTTATTTCTGATACTCTATTGTCCCTTAAAGTTTCCACATTAGAAAGCAGATCATTCTGCATAATAAGAAAACTAATTGATTACCATTTCAAGTCAACAAAGGGTTCAAATATGAAAAAGAATAATTGATTGAAAATTCATAAGAAAAATATTATTTTCTTTTAAATAGAGCGTTTTTATTAAATAAATATACAATATGTATGTGCCATCTATTAGATATATGCATAAAATAATGCTATATTAATTTATTATATTCACCGAACTGCAGATGACGACAGCTCGATTCAATTCGTCCTCAGAATCACCGATAGAAGTTTACAAGTTACAATGTAAAAAGTTCCAGCGTTCCGATCCGACCTAAAAGATCAAAGAACTTAATGAGTAACTAGATCTAAAAACCAAATCAAACGAGCAGGTCTTGAACATGTTGCACCTAGTTTAAAATAAAAATCGGAGTAGGTACATCTGTTCCGAAAAGAGCAAGTCCACCCTTCTCTAGTCTACATATGGACAGACCTTGATTTACCAAAATATTCCAGTGTTATATCCTCGGCACTTTTTAACGCTCTTTCCAATTTTGATTTTGCTGACTATAAATAAAATTTGCATTCTTGCTGATAGATGTTCAGGCCAAAATAAAAATATGATTACGATTTTGGCATGCTATGCTTTTGGCCTCTGAGAAAGGCCGCTGATGCAATAGAGACAATCCAGGTAACATTTCCTGCAGTAGGAAATAGTGGTATTTTACCAGATAAGGTCTTTGGGTTGATAGAAAGAAAAATAAAGAAACTTGAAAATATTACTAATCCAAAAAAGTATTGTAGTATTATTCAGGAACATGCGACTGTGAGCGCCAGACTGGAAAACTGCAAATTCAAATTTAATAAAAAATACCGGATCTTGGCAATTCCAATTTAATTCGTCAAAAAGATTTATCTTTTCTAAATCAACTGTCTGCAATACCATTTTAATTAGAGGAGAAGTAAATTATATAATAGATTTAGGTGTTACACATTTCATACTTAAGAGAGGAAAACATTCTTATTTTAATTTAAACCCAGGTCGTGTAAGTGACAAGAAAAAGGCAAGCAGCGTAGCTAAACTACTGCAAAAACATTTTGGAGATAACTAAAAAGATGATAAAACTCTTGAATTTTATAAGAAGGCTGTTGAAACTCAGAACAAGATCGTGAATCACGTTATGATAACTACCAGAAAGAATAATATTTTTGGTGAAACGGACTGGTCCTTAGTTATCTTCAAAAATTGAAATATAAATCTTGTCCTCTGAAACCAAGAAAGATTAAAAAAATAAAAAACACAACAAAAATTGCTCTAATGCGCTTAGATAGCCAAGTTATCATCGTCAGGGGATACAGTATCTCTCTGAAGACAATAGCTTGGCTTTCGAAACGCGCTAGAGCAACCATTGTTGTGTTTTTAATTTTTTTAAAATCTTTCTTGGTTTCAGGAAACAAGATTTGTATTTCAATTTTAGGAAGAATATTGTTCTCGTTTAATACCCATGAAACAAAAATGTATAATTAAATATAACTGATTAAAAAAACCTTATAGTTTCTTAATTTAATAAACGCATTATAAGTCCAAATTTTGACACTTTTTCATTTTATTAAAAGAGACTTTCAGTCAAAAGTCATTGAGCTTTTGATGTTAAATTACAAGATCCGCCATCTCCATTTTATTTTATTAAAATACACCTGCACATTTGTTACATATGTTATAGACCTTAATAAAATTACTATCTCTTCGCTTAAGAAACGATTAGCTTTATTTGAAGATGGTGGATTTTGCATTTAGACCACTGATAATTTTATTGGCATTTTAATAGCTTAGTCCTGCAGGAGTAAAATGCATAAAATAATTTAGGTATACGTCTACTGTTTTTGCTATTATCCCCGAAATATGGTTCATCTTTATAAATAATGAATATGCTGATTTGGTATTTGTGTATGCATTGATGAAAATGCCAGTGCAGGTTTCTGCTTGCCGTGAATATTTATCGCAACATTCAAATGAAAGGTTGCGTCCGTAGTCGATATTCATCGCAACAAACACTGTAAACACAAATATGCTCATATCCTCCACTAATTTTGATTTACTCTGATATATGTATTTCGCTTGCAACGCAAAACATCTTTAAGCCGCGTACAGACTTGAACCGCGTCGCGACGCAAACCTCGTTGCGAACCATGTCGCGAGCCTCCGACCAAACTTCCTTCTGCAACCACAGTGCATTTTATTTTGTTGAGCTGCATATGCTTTATAACCATCTTTTAATGCAGCACTGAAAGACCGACATAATTTTTGACAATATAATAACTTTACATTATAACAGACGCTTTTTATTTGAAGATTGTTTTTATATATGTACCTCAAAGCAAGAACAATAAATTTTCAAAGGTAATATATGGTAATTTTGATTTTTTGCATTATAAAACGAAGCATCTACTATTAATCCTTTTTCCTGAAGCTACTGGAAGATTGGTACACTACAGTGCAAAAGTATAAGGACATTATTGTGATTGTTTTTTACTGTATTCAACGGCATTTTATGATGATTAAATCTTGTATATAAACTAGAAAATAGACTATTTTGTTATGATTTGTACATATATTTGCATTAAATTTGCAAATTATTATTGGTCAAAATGATGGAGTTATTTAGGAACCAAAAATTTTTATTTTTTAGTAGCATCATTTTTGCGCTGTAATTTCAAATATAATAACTATTATTTTATTTTAAACTAAACTGCAATCATCGAAGTTCGAGGTAGACACATTGATGAAAAAATGCTAATTTGACTTGTCGTGACATTTTTGGTATTTTTAAATATTTTTATACAAAAATGTGCATGTAATAAACGTAAATCATTTTAAAATAGTATATTTTCTGGTTTGCATATATAAGGTTCATTAAAAAAATGCTGTTGAACGTAACAAAAACAATCGCAACTCAAAAATTCGATTTTTTCGATGATGTCCTTATACTTTTGCACGGTAGTGTATATTTTCAAATAAATTTTCTAATACTGGTTCCAAAATGGCACATCTTCTTCCGCAAAAAGAAGTATCAATTTTTCTGAATGACCAACTATAGTAATTCTTTATTATGAGTCTCAACGGTCTGCTCATAAATGTGTACGCCACATCGCTAAAAATATGGCAAAAGACTTTTGATTTGATTTGTAATTCTATAAAAATAGAATAATTATTCTTGGTAGAAAATGATAATAATCCAACAGAAATTATTTTATTGGAATCTGATAATATTATAGCTTTCTAAAGGTTAAAATACTGAAGCCATTTTTCGCATTATACAGAGTAAGTAAAAAGAATGGAAGTGTGGTTATATTTCCTGAAATACTCGTTTTTTTAAAATTTGCTTAGACAAACATTTTTAGATTTATTTTTACTCGTAAATTGGTGAAACTGAAAAAATTACCTTGACAGGTTGAGTCACATTAATACGGTTCTTATTAAGTAGCCTTGGAAAAAGTTGAGGCATTTGTTCCTATTAGTTAGAAACGTCATGTGTTGCCAAATTTATTTGCATTTCGTCACTTTAAAAGAGTCAAAAATTAGTTTATCAACAAAACCATAAAAATTGGAAAACGGAAAAATGTTTCATATTAGCAGTTATTGTTAGGGTAGAATTAAGTGAAGATTGGAATAAAAATATTAATGATGTTGGACTACGGTAAAAAAATTTGCAGGATTGCTATCCCACTTTGACCTCATATTATTTTATTTTCTGTGGGATCACTTGAAAAGTGTTGTTTACATGATTTTATTTTTAGCTTTTTTCTAAATTAAACAGTAGTTAATGAGTTATTCTACAAATTTAAAATTTATTTGCATTTATTCAGTCCAAAGAAAGTTTCACCTCTTTACCACATCGGCAATTAAATAAATAATTAAGCAATACGTATTTCGCCAGCAGAACTGCCATTTTCAAGCTTACTAATCTAAAAAGCTTAGCAAAAGATGCATCGACGTCATCTGCATTGAGATTCAAATTGATCAGTATCGATTTGAATCTCAATGCCACAGTGTTTAGTTCAATCCTTTAGTACTTTTATTCACATTAACCTAATAAGGTTATTTTTAGGAAAGATAAATTTACCTTCAATTTCTTTCTTATGTAAAACTATTACAATTTTATGAAATGTATCCATAAAAAAAGGGCAGATAAATAAAGTTGAAATCACAACCGTCACTTCGTTGGTCTGCGTTAGGTTTAATAATAGCAGGGAGTATTTTGGCACAAAACTAATTGAGAAGTGTAAGGGTCTCAGTGCCCGTTCTTCCCGAAATGCACTTTTCGGTATTTCTTTACTTGAAATTTGTTGCTCTCCAGTTTTTTTTCTCTTGTTAAGATAACTACACACACGCTTTACAACATTAATATCGGATCATTAAGGAGGTATTACAAGAAATTCTGACGTATTAAAAAGTATCAAACTCTTAATATTCCAAGCTGTATGTTTTGGATCATTATCTTGTAAAAATATCCAGTCATTATTAAAACCCATTGCTGTCAATAAAATTCTTCTTTAACGTGATATCTATTGTTTATGGTTGTTTATGTTCCATAACATCATCCATAAATGCAAATTTGCCTACCTTTTTAGTTCTTACCCAACCTCAAACTTAACCAACACCATGTGTTACCGTACATTTTCTCTTCAATTTGGTTTTTCCTTTGAACAAAAGGACAATACGTAAAACCAAGCGTATAATTCTTACTATTATTGCACAAATATTTGATCCTCTAGGCTCAGTAGCGGCTGGTCTTAAATAGCACAAGAGCGCGCGCTCCTCGTGAAATGAGCGATATATTCTCTTCTGGTTAACGTAAAAGAGTTGGATTCATTACATTCTTAAACACAAAATAATGATATACTATTAAACTTATAATACTGTTACGTGTGTTATCGGTTCGAATTGATACACGTGATAGATTATACCCACTTTATTACTGAATTAACTCGGCACACTTCAACTGAACAGTAACTCACTAATTATTTACTAATTGCTAACCAACTTATTGCACTTGCTTCTAACTGACTGACTCGAGGAAAAACTGACCGCCTTTTTATAGTTTCGGCCCGCGGCTTCCAGAATTTTGGGCAGATAAGGCTTATCGAATGCCGAAATTTCTGGAACGCTTATCTGCCGTTTGTTTCGTTATCGCGGCCGCTTTCCCCTTATCAGAACCTTCTAGAAACTTTTTTTATTTACTAAATTCTACAATTCTATTCTAAATCCTATTTCATCTATTTACATTGCGTTACAATACTTTTGAGTGACTTGGAATAAAGTACCCAAAAGTTTTATTCCATTATATTATGTATTATAAGGAAATTTAAATAAGTTGGTGCGCGAAGAATTATGCACCTAGCGTGGCTGCCGTGCCATGCCCATCAACGGCCTCCACAGGATACGGAGAAATAAACTACAGAACACCACGTTAAAGCTAGCCCGCGGTACGCCGCTCCGGTCATGCGATGTTGCCAATTAGTGAGTACGAACATATACTCCATGAAGATGATAGTATCTCTCTGAAGATGACAACTTGGCTGTCGAAACGCGTTAGAGCAACCTTTGTTGAGTTTTTTAATCTTTCTTGGTTTCAGGGAGCAAGATTTGTATTTCAATTCTTGAAGATAACCAAGGACCAGTCCATTCCACCAAAAACACACGCTTTCAACATTTTAAAGCAAAGCCATCTGTTTAAAATTTATTGTGCAAGTGCAGTGTGGCACCTACTACCCGTTTCAATAGAAAACCATCTAATGCTGAAAATGGCACTAACACAATTTTGTATATGGCATCCTTCATTTTTTTTATACTAATTATACAGGGTGGACCATAATTAATAGTATACAGAGCAATGGTGGATTCTTCGAATAAAAATAATATGATTTAGCTACATTTACCTCTTACAAAAAGTTGATATTAACAGAGATACAGGATGTCAAATTTGAAAAAAAAATCGATTTTTTCGTATAACTATGGAATGAAGTGTAATATAGGCACAAAATTTGGCCCAAGGGGGTTTCTTAAGTCGACAAACTCTAATTTGCTAACATATTACTAATAGCTGATAGCGGGCGTTATCTGCGCTATCCTCCATAATTCTAAATCATCATAACTTTTTTCTGCACCCACGTATATTAATTTTAAATAGGTTATTTTATTTCCCCATACTTTTACGTAAATAAGGTGTACTTTCTAAAAGTTGATACTAGCAACCGTTTCCAAGATATTTGCCTTTAAAGCTTGACATGGATTTAAATTGCTAAGAGATTAAATTTTCAAAGTAGGCTTGAAAAAAAAGTAATCATAAGACAGCTTTGAAAGTTATTTATGTCAAATATTACTTCGCTAATAATATTATTACCCAAATTTTGAAAATCTCAATAAAGAATCTCCAAAAATTTAAGACGTAATTTATTTTCTAACATAGATATGTGAAATATGCTGTCTAAGTCCGCACAAGCAAATTTTAATAGCCTGGGTGGTCAAAGCAGATATTTGGAGATGAATTTCAATAAGAGACAGCCAGATTTTTAATTGTTTACAATCCCTTTACATGAAAAAAGTCATTTCCCTCATACTTATTTTTGAAAATAAATTTTGTTTTGGTATTTTATTTAAATTTGCTTTAGAAATTTAAAAAATATGTACAATAATAATGTCAGTAGAGTAATATTTGATATAAACTATTGTAGATTAAGTTTTATTACTTTTATTTTAAAACCTACTGCGAAAAATTCACAATTACATAACTTAAAATAAATGTACTGCAAATTTTGAAGGCAAATACCTTGAAAACGGTTGCTTGCATCAACATTTAGAAAGTATACCTTTTTTACGTAAAAAATTTAGGTAAATAAAAACGTCTATTTAAAATAAATGTGCATAAAGGCACAAAAAAGTTATGATGCTTTAGAATAATACAAGATAACGCAGGTGGCGCCTTCTATGAGTTACTGGCAATCTGTTTTAGAAGTTACACTCTTTCAAAGAAAAAATAGTTTTTTGTGGGCATAATTCAAAAACCAAACGTCCAATCATGTTGAAATTTGGTACATTTATGTCTTAAATAAGTACTAGCACATTGTAGAGGGCGCTCTTGGCAGTTTTTTGTATCTGCTTTTTATCGTATCCTATTTAGTAGTCCTATTTTGATGTTTTACTAAAAAGTACGGTAGAGCAGTTAATTCTTTATAGAAAGGCTCTACCTGTTTTAAGTTAATACAATGCACCGTTTTGGGCAAAAGCACGTTTGAAATTTTCCGTAAATTATAATATTTGAAATAAATTTTCCAATTCGTTCAAGTTAGCATTTGTCAAAATAAAGTTGATATGCTTAAATTTAATAAAATTGATCAAAAGCCTGTGAGATTACAATTAATTGTTGTAGTGAGTTACTAATCCTCGTTGTGCAGTTCTGTACATTTTAAATGTAGTGTAATGTTAATTCTGTAACATTCGGGGTCTAAACTCAAATCTAAACTCGGTTCATCAACACCATCAAAATTAAAGACTCCATGTGCTGTCTCTGACAGAAACCCAAGTCTCCCCATCCATCAATACAGTCCATTCGCTTTGCCCTAACTACGACTTGCACACAAAATTTCGACACAAGAGGGGAATTTGTGCTTTTATGCAAAGCGACCTGTCCTGTCAACAAAAATAAGTACTGGAATCTGCTAATCATGATGTGCCTTGGCTGAAAATCTGCTCCAAAAACGAAGTAATATTCATTTGTTCACTTTATTTGTTTCTAAACGATCCCTTATACAGACAGCTCTTCCCTTATCTCTCCGTAACCTTTGACCACCTACAGATCAATCATCCCAAAGCTAAGGTTGTCTTTCTCGGTGACTTCAACGTACACAACATCACCTGGTTAAGGTTTTCTTCCCGAACTGACGCCGCGGGAAGGGTGGCAGAGGCTTTCGCCATCACTTGTGGACTATCGCAATTAGTTGAGGAACCCACAAGAATTTCTGATGTAGATACCCATCAACCTAATATACTCAACATTTTCCTTACAAATTCACCAAATTCGTATAAAATCTCTGAGACATCATTGCTTGGAAATTCGGATCTCAAGCTTGTAGCAACCTCTCGTTTGCTCCATATACCACCTCCTTCGCAGACTCGGTCCCGTACTGTTTGGCACTTTAACTTTGCAAACTGGAAAGAATTAGGAGACTTCTTTGCATCTTTGGCAGGAAGTCTGCTTTAACTCAGACACCTCTTCCTTAATCCCCAAATCCATCACGGAAACTATCCTGATTGGTATGAAATGCTTAATTCCCCACTCCCAAAAGAAGTCTGCCTCCAGTAAATCTTGGTTCAGTAAAAAATGTGCTCATACTGTCTTCTTCAAAAATCGCGCATATCGTCGTTGGTGAAATAATCCCCGAGTCAGACCATATTTGTAGATGCACGAAATTTTTGTAAACAGGTTATTGACGAGGCAAAAGGTGATTTTAATCGTAAAATGTGCCAGAGGCTTATTAACTGCCGAACAGTTCCAGGTCCTTTTGGGGATTTGCAAAGTCGATTGGAAATAATTCTATGTACACCTTTGAATTTTCCACCTTTACTCGATAAAAAGAGCAATATTGCTACTACCTCCAAAGAAAAGGCGGACATGTTAGTCTTAATGTGTGCTGAAAATTCCAATCTTGATTCTCGAAACGTAGAACCTCCTATTCTTCCTAAGGTTGGCACTACGATGCCTGAAGTTGTTTTTGGACAACGCACAATCAGGAAGATTCTCCCTGAGCTCGACACATTGAAAGCTTCTGGCCTTGATGGTATTTCCGCTATTGTTCTTAAGAAGTGCGCCTGTCCTTAAAAAATGAAAAAGGAATCTGGCTAACAACAATCGCCCTATATCTTTATTACCCGTTATATCTAGTGATGGAAAAGGTTATCGACATCGAGATTCTCAAATATCTGGAGGAAAATAGAGTCATCTCCGACAGGCAATACGGTTTTAGACAACAATGTTCCACTGGCGATCTACTGCCATATGTCACTTATATCTGTAACTCAGCTATGAAAAAACATGGTGAGGCTAAGTGAGGCTAGGATTGTGGCATTGGATATCTCAAAGGCTTTTGACAGAGTCTAGCACCAATCTCTTCTCTCCAAATTAACATCTTATGGTCTTCCTCCTGGACTCTGTCATTTGATATCCAATTTTCTCGTTGACAGATCTCTTCAGGTCGTCGTCGATGGCATCTCATCCGAAACATTTGCGATTAACGCAGGGGTGCCTCAGGGGTCTGTTCTGTCTCCTACTCTATTTCTGTTATACATAAACAATTTCCAAGCTTTAACTTCCAATCCTATATACAGCTACGCAGATGATAGTAACCTTGGGTCATCTTTTTTCTCCGACAAACCATTATCTATCGCCGCTTCAGACCCACTAAGGGAACAGCAGATACAGACGATTAATCGGGATCTCGAGATTATTCTGGAATAGGGTAAGAACAATTTGGTCGACTTCAATGCTTCAAAAATTCAGGCCGCGGTTTTCTCTAAGAAAACATTAAGGGATAATGCAACAAACATACTAATGGACGGTAAAATCGTTTCGATGGGATGTACACTATTTATCCTAGGAGTTTATGCGAGCACTAACTTCTCTTGGGAAGATCATGTGCACGCTATTGCCAAATCCGCCTCTCAGAAGCTAGGCTTTCTTTTTAGAGCTAAAAGGTGCTTCACATCTCATCAGCTATTAACACCATGCAAAGTTCAAGTTAGCCCAACCCTAGAATACTGTTGTTATGTTTAAAGTTCAGCTTCAAAACATACTTTATCTTTCTTGGATTCAATTCAAAGAAGAGCGATTCGCCTAATTGATGACGAGAGTCTGACCGATTCTTTCGAAACATTATAGCACAGGCGTATGGTTGGTGACTTGTCTCTTTTCTACAAGTACTATCATGGAAGATGCTCGCAGGAACTAATAGGATTAATTCTTTCAAGGGCAAGATTCCTGAGGCGTACTAGACAGTCGCACAGCAAATTCCTGTGCGGTCCAGCTTGACACAGTGAGGACTTCTGTCTACGGAGACTCTTTTTTCTATAGAACTTCCAAGTTATGAAACTTGTTACTGAAAGGAATTTTCCCTAAACATTACAATCTATCCTTGTTTAAGAAGGCGGTTCATCGCATCTATCCTTGTTTCCGCATCCTACTCGCAGTGCTTTGAAAGCATAATGGGGTAACCCTTTGCGAGTGGATTAAACTTAAAAAAAAATGTTAATATCATTTGTATTTTATCAAATGTTAAAATATTCTTCAACACAATCAGTTTACGAATTTAGAAATGGGGGACATGATCGCTGTTTGTTGTCAAGAACAATATAATGAGGGAGTTGCAGCAAGAAAGTACAGTGAATTGTACCTTAATCATCGTCAACCCAATAGTAAACTTGTAAGGAACCAAAGTGTCTAAACATGTCAAAATAAGTTTTGAATGGATAACAACTAGACCAACATCTTTCGGGTTAAATCAATTTGGAATAAAATAAGTTAAATTAAGGGTTCCATAAATGTCAAAATGCCAAATTTCTATTAAAAAGTTACTACTAATTTTTGGTTGTACCGAAAGTGCGTTGAGAGTGAAAATATCTTAACTAGACGCAGAGTAATTGAAAACTTACAACTGCAACACAAAAGCGAAAAAATAACTTAGAGGCCGACATTCTTCACTTTTCCCTTTTAAAAATTTTTTAAATTACAACTCAAATCTTAGAATTAGTTTTTTGATTTGCAAGCTGAACTCAAAAGCAAGGATAGCATACATCTTTATTACAAAGAGAAAACATCAAATTATAAGCATACATGTCTACCGATTTTAAAATTTCGTTTCAAAAATTACATTTTTTAATAAGTAAGCTTATCAATACAATAAAGGCATTCAAGAAAAGAAAGTTTTCAAAATTTATTGTAACCGGTGGACATAAATTATGTAGAACAAACCAAAAGAAAAATTGTTATACATAGAGAAAATGTATTTCAAGTCATAACTTTATTAGTGAGAAATCCTAAAATAGTGCTTCGGTTGTTAATAGACAGATAAAGATTAGTGAAACATCGGTTAACAGTATTATTAGCAAACAGAAATTTCTTCCATGTTCATAGCATATATGTATAGCAGCACCAGGAATTACTAAAGACAAATCATAAAACTAGATTTTTTTTTACTTTATTTTGTAGCGAAGCAACCTTTAACAAGAACAGTCTGGTAAATTGGCACAATTTTCACTATTAGTTTGACATAAATACAGTGGACTCCCGATAAAGTTGCGCCCTTTAAAGTTGTCCGTTCGTTAAAGTTGTCAGGATACGATCGTTAAAGTTGCACGGATATTTCCTTATGCTAATTTTCGAACAACGAATTGGACTTCCGTGTTTTAGCGCCACTTTTGAATAACCCACTCAACCGCGCATATATTTTTCGACAATGGTAGAGATAACGGGGAGTAGCAACTTTAACGATCGATCCAGTACGGTGAGCGCAACTTTAGCGGGAGTCTTCTGTACTCATTTATTTAGAACAAGTAGTTCACATAAATGGACAAATTGTGCCCATTATTCGGCAGTAATAAAACACATTTTAGGCCAGCAGTTCCACATAGGTAAGGTCTGAAGATTTTAAAAATCAGGTTGAAGTAAATTTGTCACATTTGAAAGCCGGTTTTTAAATTAAGAAAATCTGTTTAAAGAATTGCTGTTCTTATGAAAAAATTTGGCAAATTGTCGTCTATAATAATCAACTCTGCTATTCACACGTAAGCACTTACTGATATGTTATATAAACATAGAGATTTGGCTGAAGCTGAAGCCAAAGAAAATGTTTCAAGTGAGGAATCGGAAGATGAAGACGAGTATAATGATTATAACGATTCCATTCCTATTTTGTCTGACAATTACAAACAATCAGTTTTGCAAGTTGCAATTTGTAAGTTCATTACAAAATCTCCAACAAGAAACACCATTCTTCAAAATTATATCAAAGAAGAAATAGGAAAGGAATTAAATTTAATTATTGACTGCAAGACAAGGTGGAATACCATGGAGGTTATGACTGGAAGTTTTCTGGTAGTAAAAGATTGTGTTGTTTTAGCATTAAATAATATTGGTTCTTCTTATATCTGAAACCAAGCTCAATATCCTAAACTTTTAAAACTTTACAGTCTTGGGACCGATCCGTCTGGAAGCTGGAGGCGACGAGATGCCAATTTATTAACAGTCAAAGATAATACTTAATTTCTATTAAATAAATTAAAAAATATAAACACTAAAATAAGTTTAAAATTATTGTATGCTTTAGAACAACGGATTCAAGAAAAAAGAGAAGTAGAATTAGTAACACTTGCTGTATTTGCAAAATCCACAAAGCATTTCTAGTTCAGCAAAGAAGTCTAGTGTAGTTTGTTTAGCTTCAAAACCCAAAATTGTTATTATTATTATTATATTATTATGGTATATTAAAGTATTATTTAATTATCTGGAAAGATATTGTCTAGATTATTTCCAAATTCTTATGTGAAAACCGATTCTGATGAAGAGCAAATCGAAAAAACTACTAGCAGAGTAATGCTTTTTAAAACCAACCATGGAAAAATAAATACACAAGTTTCTTTTAGACCCTGAAAAATAACTATACATCCAAAAACACTGAAAGCTAAATTTTTATTATTTGAAGCAACAAATAAAAGAACAAAATACTAGGATTTGTTATTTGATGCCCTGAAAACTATAAAACCAAGCTCAGTATCTAGTAAAAGCGTATTTTCAATTTCAGGCAATATTTTGTCCAAAATAAGTACAAGACTTGACCACCGTTGAGTGGATATATTATATTTTTTAAAATCATATTTTCTTAGGAGAAATTAAAATTAATAAAAATAATATAATTATTATTTGAAGTTTTTGTTTGAGTTTTCGTTATTTTGTGTAAGTAATATGTACGTATATGAAAGCCGTATTTTTTTACAATTTGACTTTGATATGGATTTTGTTTTTAGTTATTTTATATAAATTATGAAAATAATTTTCTCTATTCCGTTTTTTTGACAAAAATTCAAAAACCGTCTAAAACTGGTTTTTTCCAAATATTAAATTCGAAAACCGGCTTTTCGAAAGGTGTATTTTTGCATAAACCCTACACATAAGTGAACTGAAAGAGGAGGTGCTGTAAATCAGTCACCGCAATTGCCAGAACTCATTCCTTTGGATTTTTTTCTTGTGATGATATGTGAAAGGTAAGGTCTACCAAGAACTTCCAAATACTGAGAATAACATAAGACGAAGAGTTCAAGAGTTCAACACTATCTTAATAGTATCATGCTTGATATGTTAATAAGAGTTAAATTGTGAACTAAAGCCACAGTATAAAAATGCATAGAAGTAAACTGACAAATGTTGAACTTATGTTCTGATTTTCTTGAAATATTAAAAATAACGTCATAACTTTAGGTAGATACGTTTTTGGAACCTCCAGCCTAATATTTGGTGTGGTGTTTTGTAATTATGGTTTACTGTAAATTTATCAATTTGTAAATACAATTTCTTCAAAATTCACAAATCATAGCTGTAAGTCATGAATTATAAAAAAAAATGTAATACAACACTTCATTTACATAAAAACTATGAAAAATAACTCCACATAATAGGATACTGTTGGAAATGTAATTTTATCTGATTTTTACATTAGCTAATTAAAATGTACACCATTCCATTTAAATTTTCAGTAGGTTCTGAGATTTCAAACCTCGGTCAATCTTCGAAGCCTCTTTTCGGATGTATGAACCTCTGCCAGGAAAAGAACCCATAGAAAGCCCCATAAACCCTATATTATTTTTGTGCAAAAACATACAGTGTGTACTCCTAAATAATACTTAAGTTTAAATCAACACTATGTATGATTAGTACATACAATAAAATGAAAGAAAAAAATTGCAAATAATTTTTAAATTTAAAAATGAACAAAATTGCATTTTGGTATCGCTTCAGACTGAGCTATTCTCCGACCCACACTAATGTCGGACCCTGGATAATACTGAAAAGGTCATACTTAAGACTAACACATTATTTCCATCGTATAACATGTTTTTTCTTCGCGTCACTGAAGAATTTTTCAGACTTTTTTCAAATCAACAACTTGTCAGCTGCCTTCACCGCATTGTCTAATGATTACCTTTAAGGATTCTCTTGAGTAGAGAAACAAAATAAAATTCGCTAGCCTCAAGATCGGGGGAGCTACAGCGAAAGTGCGTTAAGAGTAAAAATATCTTTATTAGATGCAGAGTAATTGAAAACCTAAAACTGTAAAATTTCATCATAATGATCCATATTTAAAAGAATTATGCTTAGGTGTTCTGCTAGCTGTTAGCGGATTAAGTAAATAATTTTAAATTCATTCCACTTTACAACTCAGGAATATATTCAAAAATCTGGGCAATCGGATAGACTATAATTCGTAATTTACATCAAAACAAAAAACCGCGAAGTTGTTGAAAATTCCCAAAGAGGATTCTGGTTTTAAGCAGATTTCAACCGCACCGTGTTCGTCGAGCCAAATCTAAATAATATTACAGCTCGAATTATGTTCGATTCGTTGAAAATCGCACAATTTCGAGAGATACACCTTTTTGCATCGTGACCACAGAGTGGAATCCCAGATTAAGCCTCCGAAACGCGAAAATATATTCAATCAATTCTGGCCTTATCGTGAACATATAAAATTGAACAGTCGGATTTAAACAGTTCATGACGAATAGGTGTTATTTATCTGGGGTTGTATCGAGTGCAGTTACCACAGGAAATCTGTAAATGCAGGGAATTATGGTATTAGGTTTTGGTGAATTATTTGAATATTATCCGATTCATTCAGTCAAAGTCAAATTGTTGGCGCGATAACGTTTCATGGTCTCTGGTGGCATTTATAAATAAACTGAATGGCACCTAAACTGAAAACTGAATGTCAGGCTAGTAAAATGCGACAAATGTGTAAAATTCTTTTGATTTAAAGGGATATTAAGTAGAGTAGGTTTACTTTGTTCTGTATTCCCAACCATAATTCCCAAGGTAATTATTCTGTGATGTACAAAAGACCTTGACTTTTATCCTTGGAGGATTTTTCAGATATGAAACGTTATAAATATAATGTTGGAATCTACCAGATCTAAATGAAAAGCATTCAACAAGGGCATAATACAAAAAGGTGTTATATGGAACTAATCTCTAGAGTATTTTCCCCAATATTGTCAAGAGAAGAACATACGTGCGATCGATTTTCCTTCAAATAAATATTTCGTAAATGTTCAATGCTTTATAAAAGATCCATGGAGTTTGTTGTGTAAAATATAACATTTCTTTGTAAATTTGGTTTGATTTAATTATTCATTTTAAAAATTACGAATTAGCTTGGATGTAAGGAACCGAATTATGAATTTATTTTGAGAAAAATATATAACAGCAACATTTTCAATTATGAATTTCAAAGCACTAATTATTTATTAGTAATAACATCCTAACTAACATACACTGTGTGAAGAAAGTGTAGGATATTAATTATAACTTCTAAATTATGTGTTTTAGAGAAAAATAATCTTAATAAAAGTTAAACAGTTATTAATACCAGATACTATGGCAACCTCAACTTTTCTTGCAACTCTTACCGCTGTGGCAATCAGAATATGCCGTAGAGAAATCGAAAATATTCCCTTCTGTTCTTGAAATTTTTGAGCAAGAGTAAAATTTTAAATTTTCGTTTTTATAATTTCTTGGAATTATTTAAACACTAATCGAAAAGCTAAAAACATTGTTCCGTTTTCTGCTAACATCATCAAATACGTTATTTTAAATAAGACTCTATAATTGCTATTGCAACTTTATGTAGCTTTTACCCTTATACACTGTACTTGAAAGATTCTTGATTTGCACTATGTAGAAAAGTTATAAGATCTTAAGATTTCTAAGTTTGTTGTATCTCTAAAAAACTATGTTTTTATTAATAAAATTTGAACTATTTAAGGGATCATTTCAAAAATCAGTAAGGCGCTATTCGGAAAAATTTCGAATCGATAGAAAAAAAAAATTCGAAAATCGGTTAATAATTGCGACCTGTAGCGTGATAAAGGTCGTTCTTCAATGAGAAATTAGGGAGTTACTCCCAATTTAAAAATGTAGCGGATGAAATCATCGTTTAGAAGAAAGCTCCCCTCTATCCAAGAAGCTATATTACAATAGATTTGCGTTAAAATTACCCGAGATATAATCATTTTTGTGCCAAAAAATCGTGTTTTGTGCAACATGAAACCTAAAGAATAAATAACGATGTAAGGCATCCACAAAATTAATGTTCGATGCATATTAAATATTTGCCGCCATTAGGGTTGTTGTTTATGAAAAACCTTCAAACGATGAAATTTCCTAATATTATAAATATTCTAAATTCCTAATATTCTCAGAATAGGTGCAGTGTAGTTACATGAATACTATTTCAGGGTTGTAGGGTCTATGAAGAAAAAAATATGTTTCATCTATAAATAAACACATGGTTTAAAAAATTTCCGTCGGTATTATGTGATTTCCTCATAGATTTCCAAAGGTCAAAACGTGAAGTAGCTAAATGAATGATCAAGGACGGGAATAGGACAATGGGTTCAAAAAGGGTGGCTTAAGTGCTGGCCTAAAATTTTAGATCGTCGAGAAAATATCCACTTTATAACAATTGTATCTCCTGCGCGATTTGACTTTGTTTTTATTCGACTTACTTTCCTTTGCAATTCGTTATTGCTATTGGTCGATTTTCATGCAAAAAAGCGAATCATCCAACGACTTTTTTAAGATCCTCGGGGCCGAAGCGTGATTTAATGTCGTCTTTCAATCGTCTTTCAAACATAACCTAAGCAATATTTTGTTCTTGTGATTACCGATTGCTCCTCGGTTTGACGTATGTGCTAATCAGCTTCATTTTTTTTTTAAATTTCCGTATCTACATATTATTGCATTTTTAAATTTATCTTTAAATGGACTGACTTGTATACCACACCTTAGGTAAAGGACACTATATTTCTAAGTTATTTATCTTTTTTTAAATATTTTCCTAACTGCTTTCAACATCAAATATCTTATAATCTACCAATAATACCGATTCTCAATTTTCAGCAATCGATTTCAGCTTAATTTTCTTTACTATTTGATCTAAAGAAAGAAAACTATTCTTAAAAGTCGTAGATTGTGTGGCTTCTTAAACTTTAAAATATTCAAACTCATATAACTCGTATGTTTCAAATAGAACTGCATAATATTTCTTTCTTATTATTATAGGGCGCGGTTTTAAATTCCCTTTTGACTGAAATAAAATTGTTAGCGCTTATTTGAAAAATCTTGATTAATTATAAAAACATTACCACACGCCAAAATAAAATATAACAAAATAAAAAACAAACATACCATTACAAAATTTTGGATTGTTTCAAATGTGGAACATCTCAAGCAATACACAAGGAAAGTCTATTTTTGATGGATCTTTACACATTGGGGTGACTTCTACATATCAGCTCTAAATATCAGATCGCGCATGTCCTCCGCAGCAGTTAGCACTTTACTTTTTATAAAACACGACTAAAAAGGTGGCATACTGACCATAGGGGGCATCTAACGGTCCCTTCTCGACCAATCTGTTTCTTAGGAAACACTTGATCCAGAAATGAGGTATTTGACTCTTATTGTTAAATTATCCTAAAGTGTTTATACTGCTGTATTTGTCCGTATAAATTTTTATTTCCCTTTAAATAGCTTTACTTTAGACGATAAAATATGCAAAATAGAATTAACCTATTTAAATTGGCGCAGAAACACGAGCCGCCATGTTCAAACAGATGATGTCTTTTGTAGAGCAACTAAACAAGCGTAACTAAAGTTCGGTATGGTTTGTTATATTTTTCATAGAGTTTGGTTCAAAATTGTAAGTCTGCAACTGTGAGGACACCACAAAAATTGCTTATAAGACTTTCAGGTGACATTTGAAGGAGAAAGACTTGGTTACAACTTGCAAAGAGGGACTGAAAATATCAAGTAAAAGTATATTATATTTTTTTTAGTTGGTAATGTTCAACGAGTGATGTCACACTTAAAACTGTCATAGCCGGTAACGTTTTATGATATCCATTTACCGAGCAAATATATTGCAAATTTAAAATTTCAATAATAAGGCAATCAGGTGTTTTGAAGAGCCTAAACCAATAATTTCTTATTTCTTACTCAATACTTCATGGCATTTAATCATTTACTAAGGTATTTTTTATAGTGTCAACTACCCTATTGTCTAACCCTTTGTGTGCAAGAGCACCGTTAGTGATAAAATCATATTAAACGACGTCAACACATACCCACACGTTTAAGAATCATCTGTACTAGCTTATTATCAGTCCTAAGCTGGGGTGGCCTCATCCAGAGAAGTCGTCCTGCAGTAGAAGTTTTTCAATTGCCCAGTAACAAAAATTAGGCCTTTTCTGAAAGTCTTCTTTCCTTAGCTCCAGATGCAACTGAGTGAACCGTAGTAGGTATTTTTTTTTATTTTGTGTTCCGAGGTCTTACTAATATCAGTTTGGCGTAAAACTGCATTGTGAATTTTCTTGTACGTTTCCTAGCACCATAAATCCATGGTATTCGTTAAATACACCACATAGTCGGTTATGATTTGTAAATCTCAAGGATCAAGTGTTTCTAAATTGTTCGAGTAATACACTGAAAGGAGTTTTGAGGATGCTTCTGTTGGAATATCTCTGTGCATAAACTCGAAATGCTAATGAAGCAATTTTGCCTTATTCATATTATGTCGGCAGTTCTTTGTGAGCTAACATTTTTAGAATTGGGTAGTTTACCAATCTTTTTAATTTATTTTAAAAATGTTTTTTTTTTTCTAGTTCTACTCCATTATCATTCCACTATAATCTAGATACATGTATAAATGTTTTTGCCATCAAATATTTCTATAAATATTTCATATTTCACTAAAAACTTCTGGGCTGCAACTTTTACCATAAAGAATGAAGTCAACTAAATCAAAAGTTACCAAAAGGTTTGAAATATGTGAACTTTTATCAAACCGTACTTGATAAAATGTTTGAAGACTAACACCTAATTTAGTACAATATTCTGCACCAGTGATTTTACTTCAAATGTTAATAATTTACTCTGCTTTGTTTTTATAGATTTAATTAAAAATATTAGATCTAGGCAAATTCTTAAAGAATTGTCAGCTGTCACTAGTAAATTTATCCAATCACAAGATCTCTGGTCTTTTTGAATTATTTTTTCCAAATTTTTCAAATTAATTTCCAATGTTTTAAGGAGTAATTTAGGCAGTTTTTTAATCTAATAATTGGTTGTACATTTTGTTTAAGTTGAATATGATAAGAAGGATTTATGCATCTATAGGTTGAAAAAAGTTTCCCATAGTCAGAGAGAACCTTTTGTTTTAGATCACTTACATTTTCAATAGTATTAACGTTTAAATTAGCAGATTTTTGAATTAATTTTAAAAATATACATGTGATACAGAATTGATTTTGTTTTATCTTTTATTGTGTGCAGAACTCTACCATTTTATCTGTATGTGGCTTTCGCTATGATTCTAGCAAATGGTAAACCTTGATATTGTAAATATAATATTTCAAAATTTAACACGCTTGGTAAAGGGATTATGGAATTATAAAACATATTTTTTTTGTTTACAGCTTTCTAGACTTGTAAGTCAGAGAGTGCAGACACTTTTATAAAACAACCTTAATTGTTTACAGTTAAGTAGTTTTTATGTAATTAGTTATTTTAACTTTGACGTCATAAAAGAAAGTTATATGAAATATGGAATTTTTTGTAGAAGTTATTTCTGTCAATTAGTAAATAAATCAACAGTACAAATATTAATAACTTCCCCAATTATTATACAGGATTTCTCAACGAAAAGTGGCCACCCTTAAGAACTCAAAAACGAAGAAGAGCAGAAAAATTTTCAAAAACAAGTCGATTTTTATTTCAAGGGGGGCAACTTCTGGAGTCAAGTTCTTGATGACATCGCTTTCCTCCTTCCCCCACACCAACTACCTCAAAAAATTAAATGGCAATACAATCCAAATAATACTTCATTTGAAAGATATTTTGACTATCTATTCAGTGATGTACTACATTTGAAATTCGGGCTATTAGTGTTTTAGAAATAGTCGATTAACGTTTAAGAATAAACTTAGGAAATTTACCCTGGTGGAATAAACTTCGTAAACATTCTCTTGCCCATCTAGATTAAATCATGACAACTACCGTTAAAATAAGTGTTCAAAGTGTTAATTTCCATACAATAATACAGACGACTTTAAAAGAGTTCACCAGCATTTGTGAGAACTTGGGGTGTCAATTGTCAGCATTCTTCTATTATTCTTTGCCAAGGATCTTCAATGTCGCCTCGTTGTGTTGCATACACTTTGGATTTCAAATGTCCCCATAAGAAATAATCCAACGGAGGCAGGTCTGGTGATCTAGCCGGCCATTCGATTGGACCACGTCTTCCAATCCATCGCCCAGGAAGGCAATCGTTCAAAAATTTTCGAACAGAAACCGCATAGTGGGAAGGTGCCCCATCTTGCTGAAAAACTAGTTCATTTTTGAGCAAGTTTTCATCATTTTCCAGTAGTTCTGTTCTGCAGCGATCAACGGTGGTATCAAGAAGTTCCCGATAAGTAGCGCCAATCAAATTACCGTCAATGAAATACGGGCCAACGATGTGATCACCTAGAATACCTGCTCAAACATGTAGTTTCTGGGGATATTGGGTATGGGTTTCCCTAAACGCATGCAGATTCCTATTTAACCAATACCTACAGTTATGCTTGTTGACTTCTCCATTCAAGAGAAACATACACTCATCACTGAATCATATATTGTACAACAAGTTCGCGTTGTTCAATAGATTATTAGACATAACTTCGCAAAACTGCAGTCTTCGATTATTGTCGTCTTTGTTTAGTTGTTGAACAAGTTTTATCTTGTAAAAGTGACATTTTTGCTTCTTTAAAATTCTTCATATACTGCTTGTTGAAACCCCTGATGCCCAGGAAAGTTGATTTAAAGATTGATCGTTATCCATTGCGACGTGTCCCAAAACAGCATTTTTAACAGGTTCATTAATAATTCGTCCTTCCGGTTGATGTTTCTTGTTTGTCACAGATCCAGTTTCCATAAATTTTTGCATCAACTTTAAGACATATTGATGACCAATGAATTTATCGGGATGCATTTAATTGAAAACACGCGCTGCAGCTCGTGCGCAGTCGTTATTTGTGAAATACACGTCTCCACAAAATTAACACACCATTTGGAAATTTCGAGATAACTAAACAATTATCTCAAAGTCATAAAATTTGATATTCAGAACTTTAACACCTTAAGGATTAAAAGACTTTTATTTCCCCAGTCATTTAATCACAGTAGTTTTTAAGATTTATTCAATACTTAACAAACTATTGCAAAATTCTAATTTTTTCAAATTTTTTTTTTAAGGTTAATATCGTGTGTTTCCTCCTCTACTGTGGATAACAGCTTCACACCGACGTGGCAGAATCTCTATTAAACTTGTTATCTCCCTTTAATCTAGTCCATCCCAAATTTCTAGAATTCTTTCTTGTACCTCACCAAGGGGAGCTGGAGGGGGCATAAGAGCTTGGACTCGCTTTACAATAATGTCCTACAAATGTTCTATGGGATTCAGGTCTGGACTTCTTGCTGGCCAGTCCATAACCTGAATACCAACTTCATCAAAGTATTCTCTCACTACTCTAGCAATGTGTGGTTTCGCCTTATCTTGCATTAGAATAATGCGAAACCAATGTCGTCAATATAGGGACCATACGGCACGACATGTTCTTGTACAATTTCGGTTAGGTATCGTCGACTATTCAATGAACCTCGATTGATCACCTGGAAGTCTGTGTGACCCGTTGAAGAGATGCCACCCCATACCATTATTGATCCGCCACCAAAAGCTTGGACTAGTCTTACGTTGCATTGGGCATACCTTTCGTTTCTTCGTCGAAACACTCACACTTCTATCATTGTTAAACAGACAAAATCTGGACTCGTCTGTGAATAAGACACGAGCCCATTCGGCGTTGGTCCAATTGACGTGATCTCTAGCAAATTGTAGTCTTATTCGGCGATGGTCTGCCATTAAGAATGGACCCCTGGCTGGAATTCTGGGGTGCAACTCGTCAGCAGCAAGCCGCCTTCTAACCGTTTCGATGCTAACTTGCAGATTACGTGTGGTTGCAAGCTGAATTTGCAAACTTCTACAGGTTGTAAATCTCTCACGTAATGCACGGAGTCTCAAAAAACGATCTTGTAGAGCGGTTGTTTTGCTAGGCCTTCCTTGTCCGGGTCTTTTTTAATTCGTATTTGTTTCCCGGAACCGTTGAACGACACGAGAAATTGTTGAATGGCATACCCCAAGTCTTTGGGCAATGTTTCGGTAACTTAATCCTTCACCGGCTAATGTTACAGCCTGGACACAATTATCACGACTTAAATTGCGCGAAACACGCTTCATCTTTTGAAAATAATGTTTTTTAATCTAAAATGCCAAAACACACCTCAAACAGTCCAATTAGACAGAACTCTAATGGAACAACATAAAATCCTGTTTTATGTTGTTTATACCTTATTTTGTTTTTTTTTTCTTGATACCAGCTCCCAAATGGACCAACAAAAAAAGGTAGCAGCATTTATCACATCCTAACATGATATGCTAATGCCCATGCATGTAAAAATTTAAAATTATTGGACATGTACATAATTTTTGATAAAAGGATAATGGTGCGTTAATTTTGTGGAGAAGTGTAGAAACGCACAATCTCAATTCTTTCGGTAGTCATGTAAACCATCTTGACACTTCTAATTCAAACTAAAGTGAACGTTAACTGACAGGTATTTCATTGACTGTAATTTTACTGGCGCTACTTATCACTGCGACAAAAAATGACTAAAAACCTATGATCAGCAAGGAAATGGTTTTCAAGTTTGTTCCACCACAGTAAATTTCCTAAGTTTATTCTTAAACGTTAATCGACTATTTCTAAAACACTAATAGCCCGAATTTCAAATTTAGTACAATCACTGAATAGATAGTTAAAATATCTTTCTAATGAAGTATTATTTGGATCATATTGCCATTTAAATTTTTTGAGGCAGTTGGAGTGGGGGGAAGGGAGAAAGCGATGTTATCAAGAACTTGATGCAAAAAGTTGTCCCCCTTGAAACAAAAATCGATCTGTTTTTGGAAATTTTTTTGCTATTCTCCTTTCTGAGTTATTAAAGGTGGCTACTTTTCGTTGAAAAACCCTGTAGATCACAAAATAATTAACTAAAAGTTTATGAAATACAAAGTACTTTAAATACTACAAACATTAGTAGGCACAATGTCTTGACTGTCCAGATGAATAAATATAAACATTTCCTAGTAAACCTTCTTGCAATATAAAAAAAACTCCGAAATTAGAGGTAACGGGTTATGGCTTATATAGTGCGTCCCACCGGGAATCACCGCGATCGATATCTGGCAAAGAACTCGTATAAAAAATATAAAAATTTGTCGAATTAGTAAAGTCGATGGGGCAAATACAGCTAAAATATAGGCGAGGTTGTAGTACTTTTGGTTGTACTGAAAGTTGACACCAATTTCGTTATTTGAAATAAGACACCCTATATATTTTTGCATTTTTAAATTTTATTTAATATTTTAAGGAGACTTTAAATAACAAACATTGTTCTTAGGAATTTACAGTTTTTGAGATAATTGGATTTTTTGAAAAAATTTGACAGATGCAAGACTACGAAATTTTTTGTATGTTTCTCCAGAAACCAGTTGTTACTTTCATATTTAATATATAAGTAGACTACATATTAAACTACTTTGCGCATCTTTTATAAATTCAAAAACATGATACTGAGTATTAAATTCACGAGTGTACATTTTGATAAATTTAAACAGCAATAACTTTGTTATATTAAAGAGAACACCCTATATTTTTCTGTCCTTTTTTGTAAATATTAAAATTACCTTTCACCTGATCTAGATATTGTTACACCTTTTAGCAATTATTGCAATTTTTACATTTTACAATAAATTTTATTTCACAATAAGTGAATTCTATCAAATGGCATACCATTCAGCTGAGTAGGAAACAATCCCTTTCGACCATCAAATTATCAAACAATTAATCAACTACTTGTCAAATTATTGAGACTTAAGCTAGAGCAGAAATTAAATCATGTCTAAGCATCGTTTACATTTTTTTCTTTAATATCTACGGTCAATGTAACAAAGTAATATCATGAACACCTGATACTTTTGCTGCTTGATATCCAAATAAAGTAAAGCCCTTACGAAATACAGTAAAGCAAATGGCAGAGAGTTTTAGAATTTTTGGCAGTATCAACGATAATTTAGATAGAAGAAAATCAGTTGCTGTCAGTGAAAATGTGGAAATAGCGATTTTGGGTAATTTAAAGCATTTCCAATTATGTCGATTAGGCAAGCGGCCCTAGAATCTGGTTTATCCGAAAGTTCAATTCAAAGAATTTTTCCCAAACACAAGTTTGAATCATATTCTATCCATGTGGTGCAAACATTAAATGAAACCGATTTCGTAAGGAACGTGCAGTTTTGTGAGTTTATGTTGCTAAGTTGCCAGGATTACATGGAGCGATGTGGCAAAATTTACAAAAAAAGGTTTACTTAATTGATATAATTTACATTAGTCAAGTGACACAAATCCTCATGTAATTCGTGAACGAAATTTCCAAGACGCTTGCCAATTTAATGTTTATTGTGCCATAAGGAACAATGAGGTGGTGGTATTGAAATTTTACGAAAGTAATTTAAACAATAACCGAAAAAATATTTTCAAATAATTTAAACCTCAATAGTTATAATATTTTATTTTAGGTGAAATATATTTGCATATATTGCAAAATCTTGACAACAATTATTTGGAAAATTTAAATTGAGAAGAACACAGGAAAATTTTGTATCAGCGTCATGGTGCACCTCCACACAATGGATATGTGGTTAATAATTTCCTCAAATATACTTTCAATGATCAGTGGATTGCAAATGATGGAACTTTCCTGTGGCCTCCTGGTTCGCCAGATTTATCTGTCTTAGATTACTTTGTTTGGGGAACCACAAAGGACAAAGTCTACGAGGTTCTGCTAACCACAAAGGAAGACTGCATGCAGAGAGTATGAAATGCGTTTCAAAATTTGTCCCCAATTTTAATTAGATGATAAATGATTTGTTCATAGATGCGAAAAATACTTGAAAGTTGAAGGAATTAATTTTGAACATTTATCATATTAGTTTGTTAAGTCCGTTTCTAAAGTTTGTATCAAGTTTTTATCATTAACTTTACTGTAATTTCATGAGAGCTTTATTTTATTTGGATATCAAGCATCAAAAGTATCACATGTTCCTGATGTTAGTTTGCTACGGTGTCTGTAAATAATAAACAAATTAAAATAACCCCAATTACGATGTTCAGATTCTCTTAAGTAAATGTTTTAATTTCATCTTTACCATTAAATTCTAAATAATTTTATGACTGGTTGTTTGATAACTTAATTGTCTCAAGCGATAGTTTTCACTCACCATCTCACTGTTAGGCGACTTGATAATAATTCAGTTAATGTAAAATAGAAAAATAAGAGTAAAAATCACAATTATTTCTAAAATATGTAACAATTACCCCTACCATGTCTATAACGGGTGAAAGATAATTTAGATAGGCCAGACAAATATAGGATTTTCCATTTAAAATAACAAAATTGTTGCTGTTTGAATTTATTAAAATGTACACTCGTGAATTTAACACTCGGTATAATGTTTTTTGAATTCATGAAAAATACCTAAGGTAGTCTCATATGTGATCTTCTTACATACCAAATATGAAATTAACAACTCGTTTGTGGAGAAACATAAAGTCAAAAATAATAATGCCAAAATTGGTAATTGTCGTAAAGGATCTGACACGTGAATGTGGCGGCGAATGGATCTTAATGACACGTCGTTACAACCCCTCACGTTCAACAAAACTTCAGAACAATATTCAAGTACTAACCAATCCATATCACGACTCGACGCCTACAGTTCAAATTCTGCCCTTTAAAATGACCATAAAAGAATCTAAATTAAACTAGAAAGACTGAAAATCAGATCGAGAATTGCTGAGAAACGCTTAAGATATATACTCAAACAAAATTTAAAAACACTAAATGCCTGCAAAGCCAAAATCGAAATAAAGATAGGGCAACTGGAATGTCCTAAGAATATTCTGATGTCTTAAGAAAACTTTTAAATTATTTAGAATTATTAAATACAAAATCTGATTAAAAATGTACTAGGTAGCGATATTAAAACAATAATAAATTGAAGAGACGATTGCTGCTGGCCAAAGACACCTAGTAGATTTTATTAGAACTACAACGATGATAATCAAACAGGAATTATCTTTGATCCGATAACATACAGACCATCGTTCGGCCCAATAGGCATAAATAAAGGATTCCCAGCATCAAACATATTACGAGTTCAATGCAAATTCGGAACAGCCTAACACTAAATATTACCGACAAATCTTCCTACATAAACTGGCAAGTAAATGCAACGTTTGGTTACCGCTATAAATTATAAATCCAAAAACAAATGCAAAATTTCGAATACTAAAAGGAAAAGTTCTTAATTACTTTATAATAATCTAACACGAGTCCTTCAGATAATACAGTTTTAACGCAGGAAAAAAAAATATAATATTTTTGCGGCTGACTAATAACTAAAAATTGGAAATATTTGCAGTAACCGTACTATATAGATGATCCAAAAATAGACTGAAACCCATTTAGGGCTTTTTGGTTGTAAATATTTTAAACTTTAGCACGTTCGACTATTTCATTGCAGAATGTCAAGTTGACATTATTGGTTAAGTTTAACATACCTAAACGCATGTCATGCCAACGGTGTTTCTATTTAATGGATGCTGCTCTACAAATCATTAATTTAAGAATGTTACTCATACTAGTTACTTTTGTAGCTTTAGTTAAATCGTACATAATCTGATAAATATCACCTAGATTTTAAACGAAATAGATTAAGAGAATGTTTGATAAGAAGGGATTAAAAATGCTATTAGGTGAAAAAAGTTTAAAAATATATTGCAAACTGCAAAAGAAAAATAAAGATTTTAATAGTTCATAAATCATAAGGCTTTGCATGTATTGTAGAATAATGTTTTTCGCAGCTGCACAAAAAGTGTGTTTTCCAAATTATCGAAGTTTGTTTAGTACTCCACTTAAGCAGTTTTGCGGTGTTTGGAAGTCTATAATTCACGGCATTGCCTGTGAAAACCAATTTAATTTGAGTGCGTGCGCGAAGTGGATAAAAGTTTTTAGGAAAGGAAGAAAAACGGCCTGATTTTCTTACTGGTACATATCTGAGAATAGCAAGAGATTATAGACGAGAGTATTGAAAAGTTACATGACTTTTCCATTAAGTTCCATGAGCTTTATAAGGAATTTTCACCTCCAAACTACAATCTCCTTTAGACACCTTTTTACCTTACAGATTATAAATCTCAATTTGTATCTTTAAACGCGTGGAAATAAGGAATTTTGCGAGCTGAAATGTAAAACAGTATTCTATCCACATAGACGTGTTTTACTATTATTTATATTTGCAGATAAGGCTATAAAACACCCCGTTATAAAAGTTATGTATTCCAAAATCGTTGTTTTGTTTAAACTTCAAGCATATACGTCTACTTCACCAGAATGTTCCACTTATTGGAAATGATGAGATAAGAAAAATTTATAGGAAATGCTTCTCTTACAATTGAGATATGACTTTGGGTACAAATCTACGTTTAAATTTATATGTAAATGTCGACAATTTTCATTTTTAGAGAAATAGCTGTAAACTTAGAGAATTTCCAAATTTAACATTTGGCAAAAATACCACCTAGAAGTGACGCAGTTAGAATTACAATTATTCACTTATTATTTTTATAGTTTCATGTAGGTTAGTTTATAAATAGTCTTTGTTTATCAATATCTGTACATTGTTTTATGGAAAATTATTAATAAAAAGTTAATATTCGATGGTGTAATATTAAAAATTGGATTTTGCTTGTAAGTTGTCAGATTTCAATTAATAATATATTATTCCATAAAACTTGTTACTTTTCAATGCCTATTATAATAATTTTGAAGATTTTGCATTTCTTTAAAAAAATAAAAAAAATATATTTCCGCAAATTACAATTCTTTTATTAATAACTTAGGTTGGGCAAAATTTCAAGTTTCTAAAGAGGTAATCAATTATTAGCTAATTGTTTTCAATATTGAAATTTAAATTTAGATAACAGATTTGAAGCAATTTCTAATACTAACTGTAAGTCTAGCTGAAATTTCAATTTCAAATAACTCTGCTGAACAATAATTAAACTGTGTTTACCAAAAGAGCTAATAACAGAATAGTTCTCCTTGATTTCAGATTAATATAAATGCTAAAAAATTTGCAGACCAGATCACGTTTTTACTTATTTTGACTTCATTGTAAACTCTATTAGGTTAACATCAGCACCTATCACACATTTTGATGGGTTACGATAGAAATGATTTACTGAATAAAAGTATCAAAAAAAAGCTACGGGTATATATTGAATCAACAGGTGTGATCCTCTTTTTCATTTACAGAGTTAATAAAACCGTTTTTACTCGAATTCAAATTGTGTACGTAATTTGAATTTCAGAAAATTAAAAATCGGGATTGTAAGGTAAGATCTGTGCAAAAAATTAGCAACGAGCCACTTTACACAAAAACGAGCAGAAAGCTCATTATACCTTTAAAAATGCTATATTGGAGCTAGAAATCCTGATTATTGAATACAAAAATCAATTAAAACGCAAAATGAATACACAAGTGCTAATCTGTAACTTGGAATAAATTCAGTAAATCAAAGAGTTATTTTTCGGAAATATGTTAGGACACGTCGATTATTATTCTAATTTGCGCTCTTTTTGATGTAGGACAATTTTATACATAATGTCCTAAATTTAAGATATGACGTCAGCGACAATTTTTTTGAATGGCGACCCTATTTTTTTCTTGACTATTCTCAAAGGATATATCAAGTTACACATGCGTACCAAATTTTAATTTTTTTATTTTCTGTCATTTAAAAAATATTTAATAAATATTAACTAATTTGGAAAAACAAGGAATCTCATGCAACTTAATGATCTTTATTCAATAAATGTTCAAAATATTGTCCACTTACTAACTGACAATACCTTAAACGGAACTGAAACTCGTTTTGAACATTTCTAATTACTTCGGGGGAAATTAATCTACACTCATGTCTTATTCGTTCTTTGAACTCCTCAATATTTGCAGGTTTGGCCTTAAAAACTTTGCTCTTCAAATACCCCTATAAGAAATAGTCCATAGGTGTTGAGTCCGGAGACCTGGATGGCCATTCAAAAGCTCTTCTCCTACCAATTCATCTGCCTGAAAATACAATAAATAATAATAATAATAAAGGTAAATTCGCATAAAAATTTATTTTATTTATCGAAATCAATTCTTGTAGCAATTACAATTAATTTTGACTTAGACTTGCAATTAAAACAAGTCCAAAGCGTAACTCGGCCACCAACCATTCCATACTTTGAGTAGTATTCAAGTTCTGACCTCTTATCAGCTTAATAATATTACCACCTATCTGAACCATCTCTGTTGAATTTATTTTTATCACTAAAAATCAGTGGCCTCTATTGTCTGATGTTCTTTTCTCCATTTTAATCGGCCTTGAATGTGTGCCTTGATCTGAACTGGTCGACACAATCTCTTTTGATATTTGGCATTATTATTGCCATTTAGCGATCTTAAAATGATCGTATACAGCACTGATGTTATTATTGCGGCACTTTATTTAACGCCATTAAAATCCCATCTCTGGTTATCATCTTCAAAATACGTAAATGGTCATGGCGATGAAGGATTCTCTTTCAGACAAAATAGCTGCGGCGATCTTTTTATTACTTTTGCCGAGATATTTTAAAATTGTTGACTTATTGCTCTCAATCTTTGATAACTATCTCGGTAATGAAGCATTTTATTGATTTTTACGCATCAATCTTCCCTTTTTCGTTTACACTCACATCTGTTCTTCTTCCCATTGTCCTGCTGAAGAAAATATAAGCCTAATATGTAAATACACAAAAATTGATCAGTACAAGTTATACATACCTGATATTATACATCATTATTAATACAAGTTGATAGAATTGAGTTATCACTAATTGGAACGGGTTGTTTCTAATATTTTGCACCAGCATAAATCATCAGACTTAACATAACGAGCAAAGTATTGTTTATTACGAACCTTATAGGCCTCAGTACTACATCACAGAGTATTGTTGTTCATCACACGCGGATATTTTCAATGTCAATTAAAACCTTTTATTGCTATTTGTAATTATGTGTTGCCAATTTTTTGCACCAGACCTGACGAGGTTGCTTGGTTGCGCGACCGCTTAAATATCATGACATAGTAATTTTACTGAGATAATAAGCCTTGTATATACGAATATATACAAGTTTATTACGATGCGATAGATACAAACGTTCTCGAGGACGTTGCGATGCAACCCGTGATACAAACTTTGCCTCATCTACGTGAACTTTGCAATTGCAGTCTAGTTTTCATTAGATTTTAATGAAATTAGATTTCAATTGCGTCGTAATACACTTGTATATATTTGTATATACAAGGCTTATTATCTCAGCAGAGATGAATGCTTCAGTTAGCATGTGGCGAAAATGTTTGAGTAATAAACAGTTAAAAGTCAGTTAAAAGTCACCCATTGGAGGTTTACTCTCTTGGATACCTATACGACTGACTAACGGCTTTAAGTTGGAAGTGTATACAACCACCGTGCCATGCTGATGAGGCCAAGGAAGGCCGAAACTAGTCTATGGTTGCGGTTGTACATATTTTCAATTTTAAGCACGTTTAACTATTTAATTACAGAACATATGCGCGATTTTTGGAGGAAACAGCCTGAGCACATTTTTGCTGAACCAAGGTTTACTGAAGGCAGACTTCTTTTGGGAATGATGAATTAAGTATTTCATGTCAATCAGGATAGTTGCAGTGATGGATTCGGAAACTAAGGAAGGGTTGTCTGAATTAAAGCAGACTTCTTGCCATGGGAAAGATGCAACGAAGTCTCTTAATTAAAGTTAAAATGCTAAACCCTGCGGCGCTGCGTCTGAGAAGGAGGTGGTATATGAAGCAAGCGAGAGGCTGCTACAAGCTTATCATCGGAATTTCCAAGCGGTGGTGTCCCAATGATTGTATATGAATTTAAAGAATTTGTAAGGAAATGTTTGTGGGTTTCTTAACAAATTGCGATAGTTCACAATGTGATGGTGGAAGCCCAGGGGATGTTGTGTACGTTGAAATCGCTGAAAAAGACAACCTCAACGTTTGGATAATTCGTTTGTAGGTGATCAAAAGTTATGGAGCGATAAGAGAAGAGCTGTCTATATAAGGGACCGTTTGTAGACAGATAAAGTGAACAAATGAATATTACTTCGCTTTTGGAGCAAATTTTCACCCCAAAGCACATCATGATCAGCGGATTCCAGTGCTTCTTCTCGTTGACAAAACAGGTCGCATCCCGTAAAAGCACCAATTCCCCTCTTGTGTCGAAATATTGTGTGCAAGTCGTAGTTAGTGCAAAGTAAATGGACTGTATTGATGGATAAGGAGACTTGGGTTCCTGTCATTTTAAAGGTATTGAAAAATCGAGTTTAGATTTGAGTTTAGCCCCCGAATGTTACAGAACTGAATTTTGAGGAAATTATTTGAAAGAGACTTGGCCTAAGGCGTCGATTTTGGATTCCCTTACACACCCTTCACCTGGACATCCAAACGGGAGGGTAGTTTACGTCCGACGAAGAGAATCCATCATCTTTGTATTTAAAAATTACAAGAAAAAATCAGAGGAGATAAAAAAGATAATAAGGAAACGAACAGGATGAGGAAAGAAAAGTAACAGGAATCGACTAACGTGTCAAAGACGGAAACATGATGTAAGCATCATTTCACCGCCTCCTAGTGACACGTGGGATGGTGCTACCTCAAATGACTCCTGTCTACCACCTACTTTTTTGTATCTTTTATATTTGTATACGATCTAGTCTTTGATCTTGTCTATTTTAAATTACTGCATATTAAAATACTTGTTACGCTATCTAATCTAAATTTTATACTTGCACAGCAAATTTCAAGATATTTCAAAAAAATATATTTTCAATATACTGTTTATTTTGAATTATTTCTATACTGCCAATAATGAGTTACTACAGTGTTCGCTGGATAGGTGGAAATGTAAAATATGAAAAATTACTTAACTTTAAAAATTCAGATGGAATGGACTGGTCCTTGGTTATCTTCAAAAATTGAAATACAAATCTTTTCCCCTGAAACCAAGAAAGAATTAAAGATACAACAAAGATTGCTCTAACGCGTTTCGACAGCCAAGCTATCATCTTCAGAGAGATACTAGTAGTAGTGTCGGTTAAAAAATAAGATTGGATCACATAAATTGTCGATCTTTCAGAAACCACTTATTTTATGTTTATTGCATTAGTAAAATTGTGCCAATTCCAAACGTATAATAATGTTCAGGGTGTCCCATTTAAATATTAAAAGCTAGTGTCAATTTTAGCGAAAGTGACAGCAGTACGAATGTCATTTTTAGGGCAAAATGTCACCATTTTACAAGTACATTAAGTGTAGTAAGTTTGAAGAATTTCTCTTCATAAATAAGGAAGGAATAGTGGGGGTACTATGATCCTATTACACCCGATATATTCTAGAATTTTTAGTTCCTTTAAATATTTCAATTATTTCTTAAAATTTTGCATTTTTCTAAAATTTGGAATTTTTTGAAAATGATGCCTTGTTTAAATATATTTCAATTTTTTTTAATGGTTTTTTCTAAAATTTCATAATCTTTTCAAAATTTCTAGTGTTTACAGTTTTGACTATTTTCCAAATTTTGACTACTTTTTTAAACATCGACGTTTCTTTGAATATATTTCTTTTTTGAGATGTCGATTTTTTTTAATTCCTATTTTTTAAATTCTCGGCGTCCCTTCAAATCCAGATTTTTCATATTTTCACAATTTGTATTCTGTGCTAATGATGGTTTTGACTTACGGTTGGAAAAGCATTTTTTCAGTTTCCACCATTAAACATCGCATTTGTAAAAATGAGTTTTAAAGGGCCGCGAGTGTACTTACACAAAGGTTTATTAATAATATACATAGTGTCACAACTACCTCATTACTTAACGATGTTTTGCACGTTAATATAAAAAGTGATTCTAAAACTAGTACCATAAATTTGGTATCGTATTCTAGAGCCCAAAATGAGACTAAAACTTTATATAAACATATGTCGTAAAACACTTCGTTTCCGGGTGAGGAAGGTTACTTCCTGATTATAGTTTTTCATTAATAGTTACGAAACGTGTACAGATAATTAAATAAAATTTGGCACAACTCCATACCCTTTCGTGTCCTTTCCAAAAATCTAATAATTAATTAACAGAACTTAACCAGTGGCGGGTATATCCAGAGGAGTGGTGCTTAAAACGTGCCTTATTTATTTTGTGCGCCCTTCTGTTGCAGTTTAGTAACAAAAATAAAAACTACGAATCTCTTTACATAAAAACGGTACTCCTACTGAAATTTGATATTGTCAACGATTTTCGAGTAAAATGCATTTTTATATCTCGATGAATTAAAAATGCTCGCCCAAAAATCTCGAATGTGACACAGAGTTGGCTTTGAAATGGAAAAAAATGAAATTAGTTTAAATGTACTGTTGAAACAAATTATTTTTAACTAATATTTAACTAATTTTAACTAATATTTTAATAAAAAAATGTTTCGTAAATATTTAACGATTAACGAATTTAAAAATATAGGCTTTTATATACACAAATTGCTCAAAGTGAACAGCGGTGGTAAGAAAACATGGAAATGTCAATGCTATTTATTTTCTTTCATTTCAATATCAATTATGTGTTATATCCGATATTTTTGGGCGAGCGTTTTTAATGCATCGAGAAATGAAAATGCATTTTACTCGAAAACCACTGACAATATCGAATTTTACTAAGTTGTTATGTAAAACCGTTTGTAGTTTTTATTTTTGTTATGAAACTGCGACAAAACAAATAAAGCTGGTTTTAAGCACTGCCCCTCTAGGTTATACCCGCCACGGGTTAAGTTGTGTTATTTAATTCTTAGATGTTTAAAAATAACACAAAAAAGTATGGAATTGTACCGAATGTCATGCAATTATCTATACACTTTTCGCAACTTTTTATTAAAAACTATAATCAGGAACTAACTTTCCATACCCTGTAACTCGAGGACAAAGCGTTTTACGACATATGTTTATGTAGACTTTTCGGCTTATTTTGGGCTCCAGAATACGAACCTGAATTTATGGTAGTACTTTTAAAATCACCTTGTATAATATAATAATAATTTTATTAAATTATAAGCCATTTTACCTCTCTTCTGACAGTTACCTCACAACCTGTGTTATCCGTTGTTTACAAACTAATCCTTTACAAAATTTAATTTAGACCTTTCGTTTGGGAGCTACAACAAGCAGCACAACACAGATATTACGATAAACGAGCGCCGACATCGTATCGTCATTTCGGAGAGCATAGAAAAAAACAGGACGACCAACCGTTGAAAAAGAGTTCCCTGCCTTAGCAGGAGCCATTCCAATAGGAGAGTTATTTTTCTTATCGCTATTTCGTTTCTAAAAAATTGCAACACTTCACAATAAATGTTGCGATTAACAACTTTTAGTAACTATGGGACAATTCTTTCATTCCTAGTTATCACAAGCAAATTTGAATAATAAGTAGTACACATATAGAGCAATATAAAAAATAAGTATTTGATCTAGATTGGTACCGACCCTATTTGTGGGAGTGGAACTCATTCCTGGCCGATTTTTTGCAAATAAATTCGTTATACTTTCTTGGTTTAATTACCCACAGTAAACAAGTTATAGTTTAAATTTGATGCCTTTTATTGTTATCAGTATGGTTTGAATTGAATCATCTTATGAGTAGTTCATAACTCATAAGATAACACGTCTATTGATTAAATTATACCTAAGTTAGTGCTTACATACAATTTGTTATTTTTAACTGCTCAGTTTATATTTATTAATAATTTTTTTTGCTCCAGAGAAATAGTTCTAATGGCTGGATCTCTATACAATATAACAGAATAGCGACATGAAAAATGAATCTATAACGTTAGTTTAATAGCCAACAGCTGCTGTGTATAATCCACCGGACATTTAAACGTAAATGTTTTACGGAAAAGCTCTAGATTTCATCTCTAAAATTGGACAGATTAACTCATCGGCGAATGTCGCATCTCGATATAAAAAAATAAAACAAAAAATTCACTCCACCACCTACTTCCTACGATTTAGAAAAAAAAACTAATCAAAATGTTTATTTGGCGGATTCCCAAAATAACGAGTTTTTCACCAGCTTCTCACAAATAGAATATTCGGAGACGAAAATAAATCACTGTTGTGTGTATGTGTGCACATTTTTACAACAGGTCTGACTTGGCATACGATTTAGCGGTGATTTCGCTATTACCTAGCACAGTCTGTCAAGTGTCGTCAGGCCTAACGTGGCCGACAAATTTCGGTCTTTGTTGAAGAAACTAATATCAAAATTTTCCAAATTAGACAGGATTTCGACATACAGTGGTTTATAAGTGAGTGGCCTTTTTTGATTTCGCACATTTTACTAACATTAAAATGGGTCAAGAATTTTAAATCGGATGTATCGTGTGTTTATTTCTAATATTGGTAAATAACACAAGTATTTTAACTAAGGAAGTTATGTGAAGAGTTAATTTCTAAATAAATTTATTTTATTTTACTTGCTCACACCTATTAAAAAGGTCTAGCACTTTGATAGTAGTTATTAGCAAAAAAAATTATATTGTTCTTAAATATTACACAGAGCTTTTAAAAATAAACCTAGCGTACAATGAGTTAATAAAATGGATTTGTAAAAAAATGACAAGCTAAATATGGGTTTAAATAAATCCACATGCTGAATAAATGCCTTAATCAGGGTCTAGTCGATAAGATTTCTTAATATTAAGATATCTTATTTCCTTGCCATACGTTTGTCCCTTAATTATTTAGCACAAAGACGGGAGAAATCAAAATATTTATACGTATTATATACTATACGAGTATGGTAGTAACACCTTTAAAATCTAATAAAACAAATTTCTTTAAATGGCCTGAGATTTGAATTTTGAGTACCTTTTGTAATCTTTTCAATCCCATTGAATCTGGCCTTCTATTAGAAATGCCATAGCTTTCAGAATCGTAGTAAAAAATATACATTTCTTTGATTACAATATTGTTGAAAACCTTCGAAGAAAATTAATAGTGTCAAAGGTAGCAAGCTTAGCACATGAATTTTTTTTATTAGGTCGAATGAGACGTAATAACAATCAAATATATTCCTAACAACCCCCTTGCTAAAATTGATTTATTTATTTCACGTGGAATTAAGGGCAGTAGCGGTTATTCTACATATCTTTTTAAAAATTGATCTAAATGTTAATATATATCTTATTAGTACAAAGTCCTTAAAATTGCAGCATAATCTTAGGGTTGTTATTAATATTTACAAGGAAAGTACCCGAGATGTGCCCCACCGATTTTTTTCATTTTGTGATATCTTATAATACATAACAAAATATTGGACAGGTGTTTTTTTTGTAGATGCTAACTCGGCCATTTAAGTGGTGAAACCAGCCCTTAAGGTTAACCCCCTAAAACAGTTTTTATTTAATAACTCAAGAATTAATTAGAATTTTTTGATCAAACAAACACTCTGTTATTTCCTATAAAAAAGCGCTTCTAAAAACATCTTAGTTATGTTAAAAAGTTGCAACTCCTAATTTTTATAGGGGTGAGTTTCATTTTTTTTTCTTAAATATCAACTTTTGAACAACTGACTTTTATCAAATGTAACAATTTTAATAAGAAAACTAAAGAATTAAATTGACCTGTCACGGGGTTTTCCAAAGAAAATCCTTGAAAGGGGTGATTTACCCCTTGAGATAATTTTTCTCTGTACAATGATATGGAAAGTAAAACGCAACCTATGTTTTGAATTTTATTCCTATAATGATTATTTTAGCATATATTTTGCATTAAAAGTAAAATAACGTAACACCCCAATTTTTATTACCCTTGGAGTACCCCATAGATTTGTTCATTATTAGATTGCGAATCAAAACATTTATTTTTTCACCTTTAACTTATTATATGTTAATATTTCATCAAAATAATGTATCAATAATTTTTTTAAATGCTAAGTTTGTGATATAGGTGGAGAACTCCCCCACCACCTAAAGATGTTCAATCCCATCGCCTACCCTTATAAAGGTAAAAGTTTGAATATTATTTTACTTTTACTGCAAAATATATGTCAGAAAAAGCATTATAGCAATAAAATTAAAACCATATGTTGTGTTTAATTATTCATATCATTCTACAGAAAAAAATGACTCTAGGAGTAAATCACCCTTTCCAATGCTTTTTTTGTAAAATCCCGAGACAAGTCAATTTTAGTTTTTAATTTTCTTAATAACATTGTCAAATTCCATAAAATTCAAAGATTTGAAAGTTGGTATAAAAGAAAAAGAAACCCACCCCTATACAAATTAAGGGTTGCAACCCTTTGGCATAACTGATACGTTTTTAGAAGCACATTCTTATAAGAAATAACGTAAAATGGATTTACCGAAAAATTCCAATTTATTCTTGAAATATTAAAGAAAAACTGTTTTTGGGGGTTATCTTTAGGGGGTGGGGAGTTCACCACCTAAATCACAAATTTAGCATCTAAAAAAATTGTTAATACATTATTTTGATAAAATACCAATATACAGGCTGGACCATAAGTAATGGTACACAGAGCAATGGTGAATTTTTCGAATAAAAATAATGTGAGTTAGCTGCATTTACCTTATACCAAAAGTTGATATTAACAGAGATACAGGGTGTCATAGTTGAAAAAAAAAATTCGATTTTTTCGTATAATTATGGAATGAATTTTAATATAAACACGAAATTTGGCACAAGGGGGTTTCTTAAGTCGACAAACTCTAATTTGTTAACATATTACCAATAGCTGATAGGGGGCGCTACCTGCGCTATCCTACATATTTCTAAATCATCATAACTTTTTTGTGCACCCACGTATATTAATTTTAAAAGGGTTATTTTATTTCCCCATATTTTTTACATAAAAGAGGTGTACATTCTTAAAGCTGATACGAGCAACCGTTTCCAAGATATTTGCCTTTAAATCTTGAAGTGCCTTGGTTTTAAATTACTAAGATATTAAATTTCCGAAGTAGGCTTGAAAAAAAAGTAATAATAAGGTAGCTTTGAAACTAATTTATGTCAAATATTACTTTGCTGATAATATTATTACCTAAATTTTGAAAATGTCAATAAAGAAAATCCAACAAATTAAGACTAATTTATTTTCTAACATACAGATGTGAGATATGATCTCTGAGTCTGCACAAGAAAATTTTAATAGTCTGGGTGGTCAAGGCAGATATTTGGAGATGAATTTTAATAAGAGACAGCCAGATTTTTAATTGTTTACAATCCTTTTACATGAAAAAGGTCATTTCCCACATACTTATTTTTGAAAATTAATTTTGTTTTGGTATTTTATTTAAATTTGCTTTAGAAATTTAAAAAATATGAGTAATAATAATGTCAGTAGAGTAATATTTGATATAAACTATTTTGGAGTCAGTTTTATTACTTTTATTTGGAAACCTACTGCGAAAAATTCACATTTACATAACTTAAAATAAACGTACGGCAAACTTTGAAGGCAAATATCTTGAAAACGGTTGCTTGTATCAACATTTAGAAAGTATACAAAAAAGTTATGATGCTTTAGAATAATTAGAATTTTTCGACCAAGGAAACCCCCCTATGCCAAATTTCTTGTCTATAGTGAAATGTGTTCATCAGTTATGCGAAAAAATCACATTTTTTTTTCAACTTTGACACCCTGTATCTCAGTCAATATCAACTTTTGGTATAAGGTAAATGTGGCTAAATCACGTTATTTTCATACGAAAAATCTACTCTTGCTCTATGTACCATTCCTTATGGTCCACCCTGTTGATACATTATTTTGATGAAATATCAACATATAATAAATTAAAGGTAAAAAAATAAATGTTTTAATTCGCAATCTAATAATGAACAAATCCATGGGGTTCTCAAAGGGTCATAAAAATAGGGGTGTTACGTTATTTCACTGTTTATGCAAAATATATGTCAAAATAATTATTATGGAAATAAAATTGAAAACATATGTTGTGTTTTACTTTTCATATCACTGTATAGAAAAAAAAATTAACTCAAGGGGTAAATCACCCCTTTCAAGGATTTTTTTTGCAAAACCCCGAGGCAATTCAATTTTATTTTTTAGTTTTCTTAATAAAATTGTTAAATTTGATAAAATTCATTTGTTCAAAAGTTGATATATAAGAAAAAAAATGAAACTCGCCCCCATAAAAATAAGTGGTTGCAACTTTTTAACATAACTAATATGTTTTTAGGAGCGCCTTTTTATAAGAAATAACAGAGCGTTTTTTTTATCAAAAAATTCTAATTAAGTCTTGAGTTATTAAAGAAAAACTGTTTTTTGGGGTTAATTTTACACTTAAATCGCCGAGTTAGCATCTAAAAAAAAATACGTGTCCAATATTTTGTTATGTACTATAACATATCACAAAATAAAAAAAATCGGTGGGGTACACCTCGGGTACTTTCCTTGTTAGTGTTTGGGAAGTGTGAATTTTTGCAACAGGGTTGACATACGATTTGGTGGTATTTTTTCCGTTACGTAGCACAATCTGCCAAAATCATATATTAAAAAAAAATCCCCAAGAGCGAGTGGGGCTAGCCTAGTTAATGCTTCGTACCAATACTAGAGTGAGCAGTCAATAAGTCAAGTTAAACTATTTTCTTATTTATATATCGGGTGTAACAGGATCATGGTACACATCCTACTTTTCTTTGTGAAAATAAGATTTTCAAATTTGCTACACTTGATGTACTTATGAAATGTCAAATTTTGACATAAAAATGGCGTTCCTACTGTTAAAAGTCATTTCAATTTCTACTGTTGTCATTTTCCCTACAACTAATGCCACCTTTTAGTTTTCAAATGAACATCCTGCATATTATTACATTTTTGGAATCTGCACAATTTTTGGCGTACAAATGCCCATAAAATGGGAGATTTTTAGGCTATAAATAATTTTTTTAATCCATTTTATTTGACAGTCTAGAATGTCATGACTTACCCTAATTAATCATTCTAACCAACCATATTGACGCTGCAAAAAATTAAATTAGAAATATCTAGGACGCCCCAACTATTTTTTACTTTGTTTTTCACAGCAATCTTATGTTTTTATTGAATAAATCTCAAAATAAATTGAAACCAAATATTTTGAATTCCTTTGGCTGTAACTTCAGTTCTATTGAATTCACAGTAAAAATGAAAACATCGTTAGATTCGCCAATAATTATACTTTTTCGTTTCACAATGCCATTATGGTGCTATTGAAGAAAATAAAGTTGTGATATAAGAACCAATTTTGTTAACTGTATCACGTGATAAAAGAATGAAATCCTTTTTTTTTCGCGTGGCAATTTTTGTAGCAATGATGTAGAATTTATTAAAATGAGTTACAGCCTTCAAGGTTGAAAAATAAAATGGTAACAAAAATATTTTCGATCGTTTTAAAATCACTTATATTTTATATCCTTTGTGTTCAGAAAATTGTGCGGATTTCAAAAATGTAGTAATATGTACCGTGTTTCCTTTAAATATCAAAAGTTGGCATCATTTTCAGCGAAAATGACAGCAGTAAGAATGTCATGTTTATGTTTAAATTTGACATTTCATAAGTACCATCAAGTGTGGCAAGTTTTAAGGTCTTATTTTCACAAATAAAGAAATAATAGGGGATACGCTATGATCCGGTAAAACCCGATATATTTTCAGAAATAGACGACAACTCACATACAACTTTCGAACTTTTTCATATTTTCTTACGCGATGATTTGAAAAATAAAAAATTGCCTATTTTCACTTTATTCAGTCGGCAGCAAAATTTATGGAACTGGTAACTGATCACACTTTTAACAGCACAGAATGTCTCGTGTAAAAAGCATTTATATATTAACAATCATTAACATGGTTTACATCAATCAATCTCATGACCTGAACTGGCTGTATCAACAGAGACAGTAAGGCTGCTGTAACTACATTGTTACTAAAGAAAAAACCGGTCTTAGCTTCTAAAATATTCATTTAAATGGAATAATATATGAAAAACAAAATTATTCTGCCGTCTTTTTTCTTGATAAGATTTAATTAATTTTTACTTAACAAGAATTAACATGAAATCGATCGAAAGGCTTTGGAAAGCAACATATTTTTTTCTCTCGGCAACTATAACTCTGTGTTTGGATTAGACACTTTATTTCTGACATGTCTCAACTATGCTTACGATGCGTTTACACTAGACGCTTTATTCCGTATATTTCGTTCTGACATAAAATATATGTTCCCTCTGACATAAGTATTAACTATTCTGAGAGAAGCTATCTTTTCCCAGCTGTGTAGATAAGTCTCGGATAGCTTCTCTCAGGATAGTTGATACTTATGTCAAAGAGTACGGAATAAAGTATCTAATCTAAACGCACCCTGAAAGAAGCTATCAGAGACTTATCTACACAGCTGGGAATAGATATCTTCTCTCAGGATAGTTGACACTTACGTCAGAGAAAAAATATATTTTATGTCAGAGAGAAATGTACAGAATAAATTGTCTAGTATAAATGCACCGCCAGAATATCGAAACAATTTGTAATTGTCCTATAATCTATGATTCAGTATTAACTAATTCTATCAAAACCTAAATACATTTTATCTATGAAAACTTAAGGGTGCGTTTAGATTAGACATTTTATTCCGTAAATTTCTCTCTGGTATAATAATAGATCAAGTGTAAATCATGCTGAGAGAAGCTGTCTGAGACTAATCACACAGCTGAGATAAATTACTCGACAGAAAATGTCGACACAAATTTCAGCCAGTCTCTGACATATATCTCAGAAGTTGCAGTCGTCTACTTTTTTTCGAGGTATTTCATGCAATTAACTATTGTATGTCACTTATAATATTGAGGTACTATTCCATGTAAGTAATTTGCAAATTTAATTACACAAAACCTATTCAATATTTGCAAATCATTGGTTACTGAATTTAATATCCAGAATTACCAGTTAGACCTAATCACATTTTGATTATTTAAATCATCAAAGACATTTCATGTGGAGACTTTATCTCAGCTAGAAGTGTCGGCAATTTTATTCAGCTACACTGTATCATAGTGTAAACGGACAAGGAAATTTAGTCTCAAATACGTAAGATTTTTATCATAAAATAAGTCTTTAATCCAAATGTACCCTCAGAGGGCAACGGGGAAATGTTATTTCTTTAAATATTGGACTGCATTAGTAAGATTAAAAATTATGAAAAAAAAAATTTTAGAATGCCTATATTAATATGAAATATTTCTTTTCTAATCGTTGACTGGCGATACTTGCGTGCGTCATTCGACGCTATTCCAAATTTAAATTTGCGTCGGTACTTTTAAGATACGGAATCTTATAAATAGATAATGTGTCCGTACTCTTTTGCTTTTGGTAATATACGCTCACGGAAAAAAAAATAGATTATAATTTTATGTAATTTTGTATTGCTTGCAGTTTTAATAGCATTATAAAGGCTAATCTCCAAACATTTTTTTATGCAAAATAACCCCAATAACACCAGAATAAGTTTGGTCGGTCCTGTCATTAGTAACTTTGATTTTTAAAGTGGCAAATATTACCAAATAAGTTTCAATGTTCGTACTTATTCATTATAAAACGTATGAATATAAAGTATGCAATATTTTTGTCTTTGAGCATATTTGTAACTAGCCGGATCATTTTGAGACTAGACAGATGCAATAAGTGTATGTACACATTTGAGATTTTCAGGAATTAAAGGTCAAAAATGCACCTTAAAAGTATCAAAATTTAACAAGTAACATACCAAAGGCAAATAGTAGTTTAAACAACAAGAGCGGATATGATGTCCATATCGCACGAGAACGAAGTTTGAGCACGACTCCGTAGGCGAAGTGCCTCAATAGTTCAAGTGCGATATGGACAATCTGCTCAAATCGTACAGCGACTTTCTCCTACGACTATGATCTATCAAAAACAAAAATACGATATTAAAACTCAATAATGTTTCATATGACACTTACATTTTCTAATATATTTTCCCACTCCCACCCGTATATTCACTGTTTTCTTTATAACTTGCGAGCAGGATAGATAGGCCTTATCAGTCTAGTGAACAGATATAACGTAAGTCGCGTTGTGATTGGTCGATTTCATATCCACACTAGAGTGGATATGAAATTGACCAATCATGACCATGCGATAAGAACGAATGTCATTTTTAGGTACAAAATTATACCATATAATTTGTCAAGTTGAAATTCGCTGTACAACTCGAGCGAATTGTCCATATCGCACTCGAACGGTTGAGGCGCTCCGCCTTCGGCGTCGTGCTCAAACTTCGTCCTCGTGCGATATGGACATCATATCCGCTCTTGTTGCACAAACTACTATTTGTATCAAGTGTCCTAGTGTCAATGAAACGCCATAAATTTAGCGTAACAAAATTCATATTTACTGTTTGATTTCTAAGGTAATAATATCTTGGATATTTGACTTGCAATTTCAGAAATGTCAGCTAGGATGCAATTTATTGATTCTGCACTAAAACCACTTATTATAAATATTTTCTTTAATGTCAGTTTGATGAACTTTATGGATAATTTTAAATCTAATGACATTCCTCCTTATCGCACGCCGTGATTGGTCAATTTTATATCCAAACTAGTGGGAATGTAAATGAAAAGAACACAGTGAATACGCAAGTAGGAGTAAAAAAAAAGTATATGCATAGAAATAGATAAAAATGGTCACTACAAAAGAACACCGCAACTCGGTACGTTAATTATGATAAAAGTAAAATCCTACTAAAATAAAAGATAGCAGCACAATACGAGAAAAATATATAAAAGAAAGGAACACGGTAACTCAGAAAGCGAATAATACAACAGGTGAAACCCAAATAAAGTGCAGTATGTAACAGTTACCTATGTTATCTACATTAATAATACGATTCTATGCTAAATAGCCTTTGTATTACTAGATCATTAAAATATGAAATGTTAGAAAAAAAACGAATTTTAAAAGAATGGGATGTCTGATTTTATGCTGATGCTCAATTGCGGAGGAGTGCGAATAAATAAACAATATGTTTCGATATTTGAGTTTTGAAGGAGCGGTCTATTTAACCAATGTATAGGATCATAAAGTGTATATGCGAAATAATATTTAATATTTTTGAAGTCAAATTTACTTGTAACTGGGTTTTCAAGTTTTTAGATGCAAATAATGAAGCACCTCTTTCGGTGTTTTTTAAAATTCAATTCCTAAGTGGATGAAATGAGGGTGCAAATGTTTTTATAGGTAGTAATATTCCTAATCTTAAATTAATTTCACACTTGGTATTATTGCTCTTAGATGCAATTAATGAAACACCCCTTTTGGTGTTTTTCAACACTCAATCCCTAATAGGGATGACAAAGAGTATATGAGAAATAACAAAAATCTGGTCAAATTTATTTCGATCATTGTATTAATACTCTTAGATACAATAAATGAAACTTTTGGTGTTTTACAAAATTCAATACCTAAGAGGGTGGAAATGAGTGACAAATTGTATATGAGAAATAACATTCGTGTGGTCAAATTTACTTAAAATTGGTATAAACAATTAATAAACACTCCTGTCAGTGTTTTGAAAATTCACTTCCTTAGGAGTCAAATGAGGGTGGAGTAATTTCTATGCGTAGTAATAATTCGCTACGATATATCAAAAACATCGATGTTTTCCTTTCGAAATTCGATATTTTTATATCGATACTGTCTTTCCGATGTATCGGAAGGTTTCGATATATTATTTTGATGTATCGAAAGCGGAAGTCAGTTTCAAAAATCCAACGAAGGCTTCCACGGCCAGAGTCAGTACAGGATATACTTCTTCCGGGATTAGACCGTGTCAAAGAACTACTAAAAGTTTTCGACATTTCGCCCCCTACGGTGGTGGGCGAAACGTCGAACACTTTTAGTAGTTCTTTGACACGGTCCAATCCCGGAAGAAGTATATCCTGTACTTTAAAAATCCATATTGTCAATGGCAAACAAGTGTCTATTTTGTCTATTTCAGACACATTCTAATGCACGTTACATAATACTAATCAATGTTAGGTATGGTATAAATTGCAAATCTGCTTTTTACTGTCTATCGATGACCATCATCATCTTCCGTGTGCATACTTTGCGTTTGTGTCAATCGATCGGAATTTTGAACGTCACTTAGGGATTTAGTATTTACCGACAGGTCTTGATGACATTTAAAAAGACATGATACGACAGAGCTACTGTTGGCAATCCTACTGGTTTAACTGTAGATCTACAGTTTTTTACAAAAGTTTTAAAACAAAAATTGTAGATCTACAGTTCTGTTACGTCCTTGGTTAAACTTTCTGCAATTTTGGCTTTTAATATTTAGTTTTCTACAGCTTTTTTCGGGTATATACAATTTTTATCTATGACAGGAGTGGCCACATTGTGCGGATGTGTACAACACATGATTCACATTCGAAATGACAGTTACGGTGTCGGTAATTCTTCACTCAAAGCAGAAGCAAAGATTTAATTATTTTACAGCAGCGTCAGCGACAACTTTTGGGATTTATAAAATTTGTTTTCTTAATTTTTTATTTACCTTTTTTGTTAAATTATATAAACTACCTAATTCTTAAACCACAAAAAATAATTTAATATTTAATCTGTCTCTTCTGTCCATTTTTATTTGAATTAAATTTATATTTTTCTTTTTTTAGATAATTGTAATCGTTGAATTTACCGATGTATCGAAATGCATTGATGTATGTTTTTCGCTACATCAATTAAATACAGTATCGATGTTTCAAAAATGTTGTGCATCCCTAGGTAGTATTATATTTGAGCTCAAATTTACTTTACATTTGGTGCTAATGCTCTCAGATACAATTAATGAAACACCCCTCTCGGTTTTTTTTAATTATACCTCTAAGGGGTGAAAGGGGGTGCCACCGTTTCTCGAGGTAATAATATTTTTATGCTCAGTTTCACTTCAAACTTGAAATTATTGCTCTTATTAGACACAATTGATGAAAATCCCCTCTCAGTGTTTTTTAAAATTTAACCTTTGAAGGGAGAAAGAGGGTGGCAACGTTTCTGTAGGTTAATAATACTTTTATGGTCAAATTTATTTGTATTCAGCGTTTTTCGAAATCCAACTCCTTAGGAAAGAAAGAGGTGGCAAAGTCTGTATGGCAAATGATATTTTTATGGTTAAATTGCATGTATTGTTAAATAGAGTTTCGAGAACGTGAAAGAGAAAATAAGTGCATCAATAAATCAATATAAATATATTGAAGAACTAATCCCCAATATTGTAATGAACAAGGGAAACATTGGCATTTGTTTTCATAAGATAAAATAACTGAGACCTTTCCAATACTTTTGCCGATACACATGCATTTGCGGCATTGCCTCACATATTTGTATCGAATCATGCTATGAGATAAAATGCAACATTTATTATATTATTACTGATTCCTTATTAAAGTGTTTTAGCAAATGAGTTATGTAGTTATTACGAAATTGATAAATTTGTCATTTCTACTATTTTTTCTTACTTTTAATACACTTGCATTTGCCGATCGTGATCCCTTAGCAAGCATGGAAACCGCAGATATTACCCCTCCCCCTGCCTTCATAGCGTCACTCTTTGACTCGGTGATACAAATAAATTTTAAAAAAAAATCATAAAAATTTTATATTTTACGCGAGCAATGCAGCGGGCGGAAAGGTAGCTCTTAAATATATCAAAAGTACAATTATTCGAATTTGAAAAATTAACCACACCAAATGTATTCAAATCTATTTGTTTTTCTTGAAAATTGTTATGATTCTCTCATGAATAAACTTTAGATGTCACTTATCCTTGGTGATGAAATATACTTTTTGAAATGTTCAACTTGTTAGCGATGCTTTTCTCAATATATCCCTCAGCCACGCTAGTTGACGTCCATCTTCCATGCCTTTTAAGTGTTTGAATGCCAACTCTACTGTTAGTAAGAAAAGTGGCAGACGTCCTCACACAATGGTTAGTGTACACCTGGTGTACACTGGATGCATCTGGCAGTTTTACGTATTTTGCAATTTTTTAAGAAATTTTTGGAAAGCTGATTATATCTACTGGTTGTTTTGTACATTTATCGTAATTATAGTAAATGAAAAATCTATTGTATTTTACCTTCTTAGGTCTCAGTCGTGAATACTTATGATAAATTTCATATCCATTGCAGTTTGATCCTACAGTAATAAATATGTTTGTTTTTGTTTTTGATATATGTAGAGCTGCAACCAAAATTGTTGTCCTCTGTATAATTTAAAATTAAGTTGCACTACTCTCGATGGCGATATTTACCATTTAAAGCAAATATTAATATCACTTTTAATAATAAGAATTCCACAGTCAAAAATTTTGTTTCCTTTGCTTCGTATGTATCATTTTGACATTTTAAAAAGGCAAGTTGGATTTCTGTTAATTCGTTTTGAATAGAACTGAAAAATAACTGCCGTAAAACTAAGAATTGGGAAGTCATCGAAACAGTATGTCATTGGGATCATGAATTTACTTCGACAACAATAAATGAAATATTTTACATTCAAAATATGTGCTGAAGCTTGTCCAGTGTATTGATTTATGGTCTAAAGTCAGATAAAAAAATTGAAGACGCATAAGTTGGACTTGATGATGCATATTCTAACAATCGATAGTGGATAACCTGGCTTATGTTTGTCGTCGAATTTAATTTCTCTTGAAAGAAAGTTATTTTGCGGACATATATTTATTTACAAACAATTAGGAAATTTGTGTGAAAAGATCCAAAAATGAAAAGTAAAGAGAAAATTATGAAAAAATTTTAAAAATCGATATACAAATCTAGTCATATTTTGAAGAGAGCTAAGGACCAACCTGTTCCGCAAAAAGAGAAAAAAGTTAAAATTAAGAGCTTAAAGTCAAAATTTAAGGAAAAAAAAGTAAAAATGCCAATTTTTTCTAAAGTTTCGAAATTTTGAATTTAATAGTTGAAATTATCGAGCAATATTTTTCAGATTTTTTGGATATGGCCTGTTTAAATTTTCAGTCTTTTTTGAGTTTGTGAGTTAAAATTTTGAGAGGAGGCCTAATATTCGAGTTTGACGTCGAAAGTTTGATCTTAAGAGCAAAATCTACCCCCAACAACAAAAGTTCTATTGTTTTTTTAAATAGTCTTTTTAGAATTGCGAGTTAAGACTTTTTTCTTTTACCTCTTTTTCTATTCATTTCAAAGTTCTAATAATTTTCGAATCTAATCTCAAAATCTCGCTTTGTCAAATTTAGGTTTTAAAATTCGTGATTTATATTGAAATGCTAACTTTGTTGTTAATATTTTGTCCTATTAGGAGTTAGAAGCCTTCGAAGCAAAGCATATAAACACTAAGATATTATTTCGGGAAAAAGGAAAATTGGGGATTTTTTAAAAATAATTTATTTGTTTTTTTCTCTTCCAAAACTTTGGGAGTTAAATATAACTCCCGAGTTTAAGCCTATTCTTTTGTAGTTAAGTTTATTAAAATAATTAAATGAACATTTGAAATTTCGAGAAATAGGTTGAATATTTAAATTTAAAGTTGAAATGTTGCTACTGCTTCTATAACACGCATTGTGTGCGAAACCTTGGCCATCCATAAGGCTGGAGACAACCTTAAGAATGGGGATTTAAGCCACTCATCCCTGTTAAAAATAAATAAAGTGACTAGATAGGGCATTGCGACTTGTGCAGCACATGCATGTTAGAGTGCGTTCGATTATGCACGAAGTGAATATTTACAGTATATAAGGATTAATTTTAGGATTCGGTTTTTGTGTATTTTAAACTTTTTATCAACTCCTATAACTTCTAAAACTTGTATGAAGATTAAATATACTATGAGTTATGAATGTTGTAGAATTTCACAATGTAAAGGTTAAAAATATACATTATTCCTAACTCCTGAAATATAACAATAGATAAATATTAAAATTCCAGAATGTTTCAAATAATTTTAAATATCTGCAAACTGGTTTAGTTTTTCACCACAGTCGATGGAATTTAATATGTCTTTTTATATTTATTTGTTAATACATTTTATAAGTTATGCATATTAAAAAATTCCACAAAGTAAGTGTAAAAAACACTAATTATTTTGATGTTAGGCAAAAAAATCTGAGAATTTCTAACAGTTAAAATTACCAGTATTTCTTGACTTTTCCTGAAGTGAAATTTAGTGGTTGGTAGTTTTTTTTTAATTTTTACTTTTCCTTTAATACTCGAATTTTTAAATATGTTTTAATTTGTTGTTTAATTTAAAATGTTTAGGTCAAAGGCAAAATTTTATAAAGAGAAAGCACCAAATTCAAAAAATCATTCAGAGTCTCAAACGAAAATTACATTTTATCTTTAACCAACTTTAGAAGTTTTGAATTTGGTCTTGAAAATGGTCCAAATTTTGTAACTAAATCCTTTCAATTTCTAAGATAATGTGTTTATCTTAAAAGTTCCACGTTTGATTTATTATTTCTTAAACCATCTTTAGAAATTTTGAATTTGGTCTTGAAAATGGGTCAAATTTTGCAAATAAGTTATTTCAATTACTAAAATAGTATGTCTACTTCAACGGGACTCAAAATTTCAACTGGAATCAAAATTTCAAAAGTTTTTTTTTAAATGTAGACTTTAAAACTAAAATTTGCACCAAAGTTTGGAAGAAAATTCGTAATGTCAAAATTTCCAGTTTATAGCTAACTTTTAGAAAGAAAAATGGAATTTTCGAAAACAATCTTAAATTTATTTTTGTTTTCAAAATTGTTCTTTCGTATCCTATGTGATTATTTTCAAAATATTTTTTTTGACATTTTTAGAAAGTTCTCCTATTCTTTTTATTTTTTTCTTTTATTGTAGTCTAAACTTTAAATTCTGTTTTCTGTCTTGATATTTCAGAAATTTCGACTACAACCATTATTTTGACTATAATCACGAAAATAACTCAGACTGTAGATAAATGTTAAAATGTTACTAAGAAGAGTAAACAGTTGAGGGTAAAGCGGTTTGTACGACAAACTCTTCGAAAAAAAGCGGTTTTCGAAAAATTTATGATTTTAGGACAGGATTTTGAAAAGTTCAAATTTAGAGAAAAACATGCAACTGAAAAAAAGAGTAAAATTTTGTACTGCATTGAAATTTTTAATATAAAAACTTGAAATTATAATGTAACAGTGAACCAATTGCTTTCTTAATAGATTTTCGCTACGAAGCTAAGCCAAAGGCGAACTAAAAGTTCTGCTGGCTGCGTTGTTATTACTTGAAGATATTTGCCTAATATGTGGAAAGAAGCATCCAAATTCCGGAAAATTTTTAATTTCGGATTGCGATTAGGCAAAAACTGTATCTCTAAAGATCCTAATAATATCATTCACATAGCAACCTACATAATATACTACTTTTTATCAAAATCTATAGAAAGGTTTGTCCACAATAAATTAAAATCTATTTAAAAGCATTCTTTAGTCTATATCCTCCATGTAAATTATCGTGATATCGAACGTCTCGGTACTGGCACGGGTCTTTAAATTTTGAAGATGTAATCTTGTTAATAACATCTTGCAAAAATTTGAAGAAAATCTATTAAAAGGCAGTTAAGTAAGTGAACTTCCGTAAAGTAGAAATTTTAGAAAAAAACTGGCATGTTAATTTTATAACAAACTTTTTTTTGCTTTTCTTTCTATCTGAGACTTGAAATGTTCGTTTTAAGGGCAAAAATGTGAAACTGAAGTGTTTCAAAAATGTAGTGAAAATAAAGTTTTTCAATAAACTCAAGATCAATATTCATGACCTGTCCAACATATGCCTAGTAGTATTATCCTATAACAAACCAACAATGTATGTATTTGTTTCTCAGCTAATCAAATACATTAAAATTACGCAACAGCGAATCATTAAAGTCTAATAGTTTCTTTGAAATTTTGCCAAAACTGTTCGTTTCCAAACACTTGGTGATTAAGCGCTAACATATTTTAAGTCGAGTATTGTTCACTACATAATACTTTTTTAGTTACACGAACTTGAATATATTTTAAATTAACATTCTTTTACAGATCCTTGACACGTCTCGAAGACACATTTTCATAGTACAAGCCCTACGGGGCCTCGGATGAAACAGAACATCGAAACGAAGCTATTATAAAACGGTAAGTTTTATGCAAACCTAGCAAAATTGCATTTAAAGTGTAAACAGTTGAACATCAATATTTACCTTTAATTTAATGGAAATATTCTACTAAATATCTCCAAGAATTATTTTTTTTTTATAAACTCTGTGGCACAATCGATGATTCTTTTGTATACTCTGTACATATTTACCTCCTATAATTACCCAACGATGATAGTTATTCAATTATTTTCGATTTAAGCTATAGGGTAATCAATAATAATAATTCATATAGAGTGTGACTCATTTATTTTTAGACCACCCAGTAAAATGTTTATTTACAGCACGATCCTAAGAAGAATTTTTTTAACTTGATGAACTGTACTTTTGAAGCACATACTTTTATTTTCCTACAAAATTCAAGGTTTACTGCTTCAGTTTTTGGTAGTAAACTTTTAAGAATTTATATTAGTGATATCCAGTGGCGGCTCGTGACTAAAATTAATAGGGTTGCTGCTCCAAAAAATGTTGAGCCTTTATTTTAAAATTATTCTAAAGAAAATAAATAAGTCTAGAAAGAATTTTTTTTTTGAAAACTTGAAAAGATCCTAAAATAAAATCAATATTTTGTACATATTAAATGGTTACAGTTCAAACTTTCATTTAAAAGTAAAATCTATTCTTCTTGTTTTAAAAATTTATTTAAACTAAAGAAATCTTTTTCAATCGAAAGCACTGCAAGGGCATTTGGCCTTTCTGATTTCATAGTGCTTCTTAGAAAAGTGTTAATCCTTTTCAGTGTTGAAAAGCAGCGTTCTGCCTCTGAAGTAGTCGTAGGAATTGTCAAAAGGATTTTAATTAATTTTGTAATTTCACCAAAAACATCATCTAGATTATTTTCCAAGATAAATTTCAGCAGATCAATTAATTTACAATAATCATGAATATCAGACTTAGAATAAAATACTTTTAGTTCGGTTGAAAGTTTTTCTTTGTCAATCATGGGATATGCATGTGGTCAGTACTATCCCTTGTGTGGGATGTTCATTCTTAAAAGCAGAGAAGCGTGTCTTGTCGAACAATTTAGCATCCACGAAATGATTAGTGGAAGAACATCTGTCCAATATATCAACAATTATATAGTCTCACATTTCTTTAGCTTCTGCCATGAGTGTATTTGAAGAATTCTAACAGTACTTTGAATTTCTTAACTGTAAAATAACAGTTTTGAAATTGGCTGTATATCCGTTAACTTTAAACACACTAATTTCTCAAGATTGATTTTATTTTTTTTTCAAAGTAAAATAAACTGGGCATCGCAACTGCAAGAAAATTCAATGTTACAAAAAATACAGTCGAAAGCTCATGATTAAAAACGAAGTTTAAATAAAATCTCCAAATTTATTTTAAACATTTTTATTGAAATTTAAAGATAAAATCGACATTTCATATTCAAGTATTCGACAAAAGGTTGAAATTTGAATATAAAGTCAAAATTTAAAAATAAATTTTTTAAAACAAAATTTATTTTATCTTTAATTTAGAAGATTATTGCATGACTTAAGGTAGGAAATTATCATTTCATTATTTATCGTTATCTATTAATAAGAGTTTCAAAATAAAAATGAATTATTTTTTATAAAATAATTCTTTTTTGCAAAAACAAATTGTCCTCAAAGGTTTATATTTTTTCTGAAATAATTACATAAAACTTTTTTCTTAAGTACATTTATTAAATTAATACTAATCCCAACTGACAAACAATATTTAATTGAATATTAATTATTTGCAACATAAAGCATTTTTCGTTGGACATGTTACTTTTCTACAATACGCATACAATACAAAAAAAAACAATACAATTTTGCAATAATGGCGCTAAATTATGCGTTCGATTCGCATTGCTTCGATTTCGCTCGCGGCGTTTCTTCGCCGGGAATGATAGTAACCGCAAGTTTTAGCGTTGTGCCGGGATAGATTGTAATGGCACAGTTTAGCCGCTAATCCAGTACGCCACGGTCAGTACTGCGGAAAAAGCAGTGCTTTTTCGCCTTTGCAGTAGCATATAAAGCTTTCTATGCGCGCAAACGTACAACGTACAAATACCTCGTCGTTGAAACTGTGGAGCGCACAGTTCCTTACTCGATACAAATATTACGTTTGCATCTTTTTTCAAGAATTGGGGCATTGCTACTGATATTAACCTTAAGGGTTTTATGTATAATGTACAAATACATATAAAGAAAGAGCAAAAGAAAAAAACCTCATATTAAAGGTTATGGATAGATGGAAGTTAGGGGTGCTGCAGTTCCGCAGTGCCTATATGGGAGCCGCCACTGGTGATATCGTTACAAAGGATTCCACTGCCAGAGTCTGTAAAATACCTATTGATTTTGGAACTGAACCTGTCAAAGAACCGCTAAAAGTGTCCTCATTACTAGTTCTTTAAAGTGGTCCAATCCCGGCAAAAGTATATTAGAAATGTACTTCTTGTGGGATTGGACCAGAGGCAGTATATCTGAATTGTCAGTAAAAGATAATTGTACTTTTTCTGAGGTTGGATAGTGTCAAAAAACTACTATGAGTAGTTTTTTGGCATGGTTCAATCTCAGGAAAAGTTAATCTTCTAGTAGTGATTTGTTAAGAGAACACTGTGCGTTAATTACGGAAATCAGTGCCCCCTAAAAGGCCAAATATTATTAAAAACTTAAAAGTTACAACGATCTTATAAACCAATAAAAAAATTCAAGCACTTATCATTTTTATATAGGACATTTATTTTAAAAATCGAATCCACAAAAGAACTATTTGGAAAAAGTAAGAAAACCAGATGTAAAAATTTATGATAGATTTTCTAGTGTTATTTAATTCAAAATAGCTAAATAAAAATATATTTTCGACAAAAAAGTTGCAATAGAACACAACAACAAATATGCAGATAAAGTATGGTACAACGCATTACCTAGCAGAGAATCACTGAACTATAATGTGGCTTGTTTTTCAGGTCACCCTGCAAAATTTTTAATTATTGTAAAATGTTTCTAAAAAGAATAAGTGAAAATTCCTACAAAACCGAAGCTCTATTGCGTCAGTTTTATAGAGTAACATTTTTGGAATTCAAAAATTTGTTTTTTTTTTTAGAAAATATCCACCACTGTAATTACCACCCCTCAAAATGGGCCTCAAAATAACGTTACCAAAACTTTTTAAATAAGAATAATGTAAATATAAACTGGATATGCTCTAAAAGATAATAAATAGGTCATATAACATCAGTCATTTATTCTACGTCGATGATCTGAAGTTTTATTCGGGATCGGAAAAGATAAACCAGAGACATATAACAACCTGGTAGAAGAGAACAATATACGCTATCTCAAAAACAGCAGCTACAAATATCTAGGCTATTAACAGAGACTTATTATAAATCAGAGAAGAGAGGTTCAGGCATCGTTTCAGAAATTTAATGTCTGCCCTTGTGCTGCGAATCTTAAAACTAAGCTTACGATACTGGTTCAGTAGTGTTGGCGGGAAGCCATATTCACTAAAGCACTGAACTAAACACTGTGGCTTGTGATAAAGGCTTCCCGGTCAACACTACTGAACCAGGATAGTAAGTTTAGTTTTAAGATTCTCAGCACAAGTGCAGACATTAAATTTCTAAAACGATGTCTGAACCTCTCGATTTTTCCTAAAAAATTGGCGCCCTCCAGTTTATTGAAGGCTATTTGTGGCAGGTCAAAATTGCATGCACTAGATGTGTTAAATAATTAGAAATAGAAAAGAAAGCAAAAAGACCGCCAGTATCGATTTGAATCTCAATGGAGGTGACGTCGATGCATCTTTTGGTACTTTTTTTAGATTAGTACGCTTAAAAATGTCAATTCTGCTGGCGAAATACGTATCGCGTAATTATTTATTTAATTGCCGATATGGTAAAGGGGTGAAACCTTCTTTGGATTTAATCACAAGCCACAGTGTTTAGTTCAGTGCTTTAGTATGTTGATATCTTTATTATGTTGGGTACTTCCTGATAAGGTGCTCTGGTAATTAAAATTTGGGTGTGGCAAGAGAAATTTCTTTTGCTTACCCGAAATGATAGAAAATTTTACGCTGAATCGAATAGTAGAAGTCGTAATTTCGTACAGTTAATTGCTTAGAAGACATATGACGTTAAAAACAATTATGCAATTAAAAAAAAGTTAAAAAAAATTTAAATAACTCGTAAACGTAGCCTCCGGGACAAGCAACCTGAAATAATATAGATGTAAGCCCATACTCTACAGTATAGAAAGTATTTAAGCAGTTGGTTGGCTGTTAGCGCTCAGATGAAACCAGAGACTAAATAGACTGAACCTAACACGGTAAGCAGTGAAGCCAGTTGAAAGCCTGGCGAAAGCCTAGCTCCATCTAGCTCGCAATGCCCTCTTATTATTTGACAGACCTTTACGAAGATAACATCGGTTTTTTTTAAAGAAAATGGGCTGTAAATATGGGGAAGTGTATTGTGGATCATTGTTGAAACCTCAGTGAACACATTAGTGAAGGAAAATCAAGAGTTTCATTCTTTGGGTAGGTAAAAATAAAATATATAAATATTCAATTATCGACGTGCGCGCGTCGCCATTTCATTGCAATCATGACGTGTTTACAGCACCGGCTTAACAATATTGTACACAGGCGTCGCGTATTGAAAGAAAATTATTTTACTATTAAACCAAGATGTCTTTGAAAATAGTTCTCCTGAACTTTTACCAAAAAGCACTTATAAAAATTATCCTAATTCTAAAGTTTCATCTAAATCGTTAGAATCGTTACGCGGCAAGTTTCGTATTTATAAATTTTACTTAATCCGACCATATCAAAGAGTAGTGGAATGCACCTCCCCACTTCCCCGCATTTTAGCTTCAACTGTACGCATGAGACAACATTGAAACGTTCAGTCTATTTAGTCTCTGGGTGAAACCAAACACACTGAGTAATATTTTACAGGAATGACCAATAAGAATAGAAGCAATTTTGTAAAACAATCATTTTTCCAAATTAAGTTGTAATGAAGCTATGGAGCGTTTATTTTTAATTACGACACCCTGTAAATTGCAAGAGCAAACATTTAAGAATTATGAAAAATTAAACATTATTTTGTTATACCTATTCAAGCACCTACCAAATATCAAAATTTTATAATTGAGCAATAAATTCGAAGTAGATCGAAATAGTTTTCAAATAAAAGTGAAAAAGCAGACAGAAATTACAGTTTTATGTCTGATACCCTATATGAGAATATGTATGCCAGACAACAAACATATTAAAGTCAAATATAAAAGATCTATTCTGAGATGATTGTTAATTATATTACCCATTTCTTGAGTAATTGAATTAGATTCCAGAGTTAGCAGAAAACAGGCCTTTCGCAAATTTAATTAGAAAACCGTTTGTTTATGTTTCTATGAGACATTTAATTACATGTCTCCTGAATCTTCTTTATCGCTGAAAAGCACGTTTCTCTGTATATGTATGAATATAATGCGTAAGATACATACATATAACACATTCATTAAGGGGGTGCTTTGTAATTCAATTTTCCCTATCTCGATGTATAGGAAATATCAAATCTCAAAAGCTCTAAAGTTTCCTGGAACGGAATTTTCAGTTTCATTATGAAACTGCACTGCTTTATCTCCTAAGTATATAACTAACTAACGACAACATCATAAAACGTTATCATTTACGAAACAAAGTTTTGAATACATCTAAAGTCGTCAATCTACGTTGCTACGTTGCCTGTATTTTATCACTCGGGTTAACTGTCCAACGAAGAGGATTTATCGCTGCTTGTGGTCTTTTTAATTCACTTGCTGCTAGCTACAAACTAACAAAAGAACTGAGAATTGAATTTCATAAAGACAAAAAGCAGAACAATTAACAACTTCACCATTTAATATTCGTAACTTCCAAAAACTTATTCTGACATTTCAACTTAATTTTTGTTTAAGTTAAAAAGTTAGCTTGCCCAAGGAAATATCCGTTCAAAACTCTTTGAAACTTTAATGTTACTTTCAATGAGAGTGTATTTAACCTGCTTCTAACGAATCGAAGACTCGCTTGAGAAACAAACGCTTCTATATTTTGTTTCAACTTTCAACTTAGAATTAAGCAAAATTTCATTTTTACGGATGTACTGGGCACTATTAAAACTTTTCCCTACTTAACTCGGCAGCATTATTCTATGTGTTGAAAGCAGAGCTGCTTTTACATAATTAATTATCTTGGGGATATTGGAAGGAAACCCAATTTAATTGCTTTGTTTTCCTCGAGCCTCCGTCCCAATCAAATTCGTTTTGTAACAGACTAGAATTTTCTTAACTGCAACAAGTTCCTGACCATTTTCCTTAAAATAATGACAGTGACATATTTTCAGTATTATTTTGTTAGAAACATTCAATGTACCGGGTGAAGTACTTATAATTAGTGCGGCTTCTGGTGCCTTCAATTTTTAAGATAGGAAAAAAATTTAAATAGATGCCGTCAAACTTTTTACTAGATCTAAGAATTCGGTTTGAAGAAATAATATTGGCATCGCAAAAATCGAATAAATTACATAGTTACTTTTTTAATGGAATGCCATGTATAAAGCTGTTTAGATGAAAGTCCTTTTTCTCCTGATTTAAAAAATATAAGCATAGTTGATATTTAGACAAGCCCTTTGCGAAGTATTTCTTGCCAATTATATTAATTCTAGAACTATTACAAAATATTATTCAAAGGTTGCCATGAATTAAATGAAGCATTTGAGTATTTATAGTGCACTTAAGTGACAAAAATGTCAAAATATTGTTAGTTACTAGGCCGCTTTATTCAATCCATGGCAATATTTGGATAATATTCCGTAATAATTTTAAAATTAATATATTTGACCAAAATGTTTCTAAAACGGTTTATATAAATATCAACTGTGCTTACATTTTTAAAATAAGGAGAAATAGGACTTTCATTTAAAGCAGTCTTATACAGGTCATTCCACTGAAAAGAAGTAAGGTTATAAATTTATTACATTTTGCCAAGTTAATATTATTTGTTCAAATGAAAACTCTTATAGCTAATAAAAATTGTACAGCTTCCATTAAATTTTCTTTTTCAATCTTCAAAATAAAAGGCACCACAAAATTTCTCAAACAAGGTTTAGTAGTGAGGAAAATAAAAATTTTATACAAGTTTAATAATTATGGTTAACGACACTATTTTTCGTACCACTGTTTATTGAATCTGGTGCTATTCTATAACTTCAAGGTGCCATCCAAGCACTATAGTAGTAATTATTATCGTAAACAAACTGTGATTAGCAGATATATGTAAATAAGTGAAGCTGTATTTGTCTAATTGCTTTAGCTATGCCAATTTAAAGCGACATTATTTTTCCTAAATTGGGGAAAGGTGGGTAAAGTGACCACTGCCGATTTGAAATCCTGTTTAAGGTGGTAGTTACCTATCGACTAGGTCTCGAAATTCTCCTAATAGGTCGCTTTTAACTCTTTGGTGAACAAAGAAGTCATTTAAAAAATCTGTTTAAAAGCGTTGAACTAAAATGTGTATTTTGCACATGTTGATCTAATTTAAGTGTCATTTAGATTATTTTTTGCCGTACGATAATTTCCATTTTATTATTTATTATAGTTTAGAGTCGAATAATTGTACTTTGGGCTATTTTTTCATGCAATCAATTCCAATTTAAAATTACTCATATGACATAGGGTGGATGTTATTCATATTTTCAGCTGAGAGGGCATCTGTTTTACAGAAGAATAAGAATAACAACTTGTGTATTATCCCCTGGACATGAAAGTGAGACTGTTTGGAATTACCCGTAATGATTTGCAATATATAGCTTTTAAATTAGTAGAAAAAAAACAATAATAGCTTAACTTCAACCAAGAAAAAAGAGTTTTTACAAGAAACTGGCTAGAAGATTTTGAATTTTAGGCATCCTAATCTGATTCAACAAAAGTTTGAGGCCATATTTGCATTCAATAAAATTTAGGGCATCAATTTTTTTTACAATTAAAGCAGATTCCGGCTGACCCTGGCCACTTTACCCACCCGGTCGGATAAAGTGGCCCATTTGTAGCACATAAATAAAAAAAATATTTTTTTTTTCAATCACAATTTATTACACTGTGTTTTGCCATTTGAACATTTAATTGTAAATTATTTTTTGAATTCAAAACAAAATTTCGTTAAGGTGGCCACTTTACCCACCCTTCCCCTAATAATCAACTATTGGTTTTGTTTCATTTCAAAGGTAATTTTGATTTTGGTCAAGTTGATTATGTTTGTCTAATTGTAAGTTATTTTCTTTGGTTAAGATGCACAAAAAAGAGCTAATAGATAAAGTTAAAGAACTTTATAAACAGAATTCAAAGTTTACTATTTACCGCACACATATTAAAAATATAAAAAAGAAATAAGAGCGCTTAATGCTAGAGGAGACAAGGTTACTGCCGGTAAATTGATCGCGAGTATAAACCTTGAATGCTCTACCAGGAACAGTCCAAAGGTCTCTAAAAAGTATGAATTTCATTTTTGAGAGGGCAGTAAAGTCTGTAGAGGTAAACAAAAAGCAAAAAAAGTCGACGACTAAACCTATCTGAAAAATGGATTGCAAGCAATTATGATTGGTCCACTACTTTGTTTTCAGACGAAAAAAAGTTTAATTTTGATAGTTTGGACATTTGGCATTTATGAGCAGATGAAGGTAGAAAAATTTATTAAAACGTACGTCAAATTGGCGGAGGATCGATAAGGATCTGGCTTGCTCTACTTCCTGACAATAGTTTGGTTCTATACCAAGTAGAAGGATACCTGAATTCTCCAAGATAAGTCAAATTTCTTAAATCAACTAGCTTTGCCAAGAATCGAGGCACCTTTTTTTTACTAAAATTTTGTGTTTTTATTAAGATAATGCCAGATCTTGCGGCTAAAACATCGACGCAATAGCTAAAAGCCAATATTTGGAAAGCATACTCGTCTGGCCAGCAAAAATTTCTGACCTTAATCCCGTTGAAAACATATGAAAAATGTTCTCAAATGTCGTTTACGACAGACCAGCATTTACAAGAAAATACAGTTTATGGGATGCTGCAGTAACGCTTATTCAGGAGAAAAGGGAAATTCTGGTCAAATTGGGTCCAAATATTACAGCGAGACTAATCAAGCAGAAAGAAGATATGATCTAAAATTGTGACTGTCAAATAAAAAAATTGTAGTCACCTTAAAGGCACAATATATGAAAAATTATGTCGGTTTGAATGTCAAGCCTAAAAACATATTTTATATTTTTATAATGAAGCAGCTATTTTACATAATTTTGGGTGTTCAAATATGTTTGTTTTTGAATAAAAAATACTTTCGGATTTATTCGCCTTGTATTTTTTGTTTATTTCTATTATTTAAAGTCTTTCGAAAAATGGTGTCGCTAACCATATATTGTCCTGTATCATGCTTCAGAAATAGTGTAAAAGGAATTCTAGCAAATGAAGCCAAAATATCTGTCAGGACGAACAATTCAGATTATGAGTAAATACACATAAAGAAATTAATATTTCATATCTTCAGATTAATCAAAAACATCAAAATGATAATGTAATTTTTAAACTAAAGACAAAATGATTTAATTTTAACCAATGTTGATAAAGATATTGCAGTTGTAACTCTACCTAAGAGAAGAATGTATATTAATAAATCGAGAGCCTCATAGAGACAAAAAAAAAACCAGGCTTTCCAGAAATCGAACTAATAAATTTCGAACTAATTTAAAAAAGACAATCTATAACACCAAATCAATTTTCAGTGAACAGAAAAGCTGTGCATTGCTTTTTAAAGATCCAGAAGCTTCAAAATTGCACGCAACGGTAAAACTACATGAACAAAATTTACCAAGACCAACAATAAGATCTATTGTTTCCACCAAATACAGTATTATATATTCCATTATCTTTCATAAAAACGTAAAATATACAAGTTGTTCCCTTTAATAAATTGTAAATTTGTCAAGAAACGCAATATTCAATTATCATGACGTCATCTTAATCAGCCACAAAAACCGTACTAGTTTTATAATATAATCAATTTTGTATCCTTAATAGTAACAAAGTTAACAATGTTGCGGATTTAATTTGGATCACCATGTATTATTAATAACATAATGGAGGCATACTATCTATACATATATTCAATAAAAAACTTTAACTGTAATGTACGATCTGATTTATATTTTGGTTTAAAAATAGTAAAATTTCAAAACTAATCAACGGGGCGAGCATAGATCTTTTGGATCTTTTGTGTTGATAAAACATGTGATGTAGTTTACTTCAAAGAGGTAACTGGTTCGCTATCACTATAGCTTTCTTTGACGTTTCGATCTCTGGATAATTCGAGTTGTAAATTCCGTTTCAAGGGGCCACTTCTAAACCTAATATTTATTTAGACCTTTTATAAAGTGCCTCTTCAGATCCGTTTCGTTCGAAGGAAAGAATTGGCAAATATTTTTAATTCCGTAAAGCGTTCAATGCAATCTATTGTTGGCTGTTTAACTAGTGAATACATCGCATTCAGAAAGATGTCGCTCAGTACACTGGCTGAAAATAATTTTAGCAGACGATATAAGTATATCTATCTACTCTACTGCCACCTCTTAGCAATTTATTCGATTGCGTTTCGCTAATCCCGACATCCGGAACGAGTGCTCGAGCGGAATGGACAGTTTGCAAGGCTGCTTCTGTGATAATTGTCGCCTGGGGCAACTTAAGTAGATTCGACTCGATTAAGGGCTACGACGACAAAACAAGATGACCTCTCCGACTTGGGGCACTTTACTTTGAAAGTTTTCAGCATCCAGCAGGGGTCTAAATATACATTCCATGTTTATTTTATTCTCCCAGCTGAACTTACGCGCCGCGGAGCTGCCATATAAAACGTGACAATGTGTGAAATTCTCCATTCGCATCGACGACTATTGGAGACCCAGTGGCATATGTGAGAGGAAGAGAGAGAGAAAGAGATTTATGCAACATTCCAACCTCCATATTGAATAAAAATATTATTTTGCTAAGCACATTTCAAAGCATACTGTGCATTTATTCGTACTGGTTATCCATAACTATTTTGAAATTATATTTTTTTATTGTAAAATGTATACCCACAACCAATCTAGTTAACTATAATGTCGATTTTTAAATTAAATACAAACAATTTGTTATTTTTTACTGATTTTAGCAATGTAAAATAATTTCATTAATATTTAATTGGTAGACAACAAAGATGTTGTAAGTTATAGTTATTTATAATTTCGGTTCGAATATACGATGTAGCTGTTGTAAAATATCTTCCTTCGAACACCGCTTAATAGTGGCCCCCTCCCAATTGTCACCTTTAATGTTCTTGAAATTGTTCTTATGGCAACTTTTTTGTTGACAAATAAGTGATTGCGGATTGTGACAACATATGGTCTTAGCATATTCTTTTCTTTTGTCAACGTATTCAAAGTACCTAACCTACATTGTTTTCTTGTTTGGACTTCCACCTTTAATTTAATTAGTAGTAGATTAGTTAATTGGTTTTAGATATATTTTATTATATCATTTTCGAAAAGGCAAGACGTATCACAAGCCCACAAAGATATGTATTGTATATAGGAATGAAGTCTTGAAGGAAAGGCAGTGTCAAATTTGTTTAGGCAAATTTCGTTCTCGTGGTATTTTAAAGTCTACTTTCAGTTCCCACATATAGGTTATAGTGGTTGTAAATAAAAATGTTTCTGTAGTTATAAGCATCTTGTTTAGTGAACTTATCGCAAGGATAACATTGACAGCTGAGAATCAATGAACAGTTTCTGCAGCTTCGATTTCCATGGCAATTATATTATAGCACATTTCATTTCTGTTTCTTATATTCACGGTACATTCTGTATATTGAACAGCTTTACGTGACAGCAACATTCTTCAGTAATCACAGTTTTAAACTAAATAAATGAAATAAAGAACACAAAAGAATTTCTATGAAATGGAAATAAAAAGCTGTTCATTAAATGGGTTTTTCTTAAAAATGAAAAGGAATTATATATACCCTTTTTCACTGTACTTAAATGAAATTTTACCTACAATATGTATGAAAGTTATAAAAACCTGAGATTCCTAAGTTTGATTTTTCTCTAGTAAAATATATATTCCTCGAATAAAATTTGAACCATTTGACCAATCATTTTTAAAATCAATGGGGTTCTGTTCCAAGAAATTTCGAATCGATATAAACGAAAATAGTAAAAATTGATTAACAATTGCAACCTGCAGCGTTATATCAGACATTCGCATACTGACAGCCGTTTTTTAATGAAGAATTTTAGTGTTAATCTAAATTTAAAAGTGCAACAAATGATATCGTCTCTGATCTACCCAAGAACTCATATTACAACCGATTTGGTCTAAAATCGCTTAAGATATAATCATTTTTTATGGCGAAGAGTCATATTTTTGGCATTTTCCGATAATAGAGTAAACCACGGTCGTGGTGTGCAACAGCTTGGCTAGATCAAGAAATGGATCCCCCATTAAATTCAGGACATTCATTTGATGCAACGCATTAGCATCTGTGATTCGCTTTTGAAACGCAATGAAACTGATCCATTTCTGAAGCGACTAATTACTGGAGACGAAAATTGAATAACAGGAAAAGTGAACAGGAGAAGAATAATGAACCAGGTCCAGACTACATCAAAAGCTGAGATTCGGAAAAAAGACAGTGCTATCATTTTGGTGGGATTATAAAGAAATTCTGCACCTTAAGTTTAACCAAGAAATCGAACGATTAATTCAAAGGTATAAGTTCACCAACTCGCCAAACTAAGCGACGCAATTCAAGAAAAGCGGAAGCCAGAATTGGCAAATCGTAAGGGCGTTGTTGTGCGGCATGATAATGCAAAGTGTGAATCGTTGTCAATGATACGATAAAGCTTTGAATGCAACTCGATTATTAGCGATTTAAACAATCTCGGACGTGGCCAAACGACTCGGCTAACGCCTCGTCGCCAGGCAACGTCCTTGATTATTATAAATCGCATAATACTCTCGTTACATTAATAGCTATAAGTACAAATTTTGAATCTGCCTTCTTATTTTATATTCTCAGTCAATAAATCGCCAACCAATATAATAAGAAACCCGTCAATCTCAATACCCGAACCTCTCGACAACAACCACGTCCACTTCATCTGGTATCTTTTGGCTAAATTACATGAAAAAAAAAAGATAGTCTTACAGAGTCAATCTATATTCGGTCAGAAACTGATTCTTCTTGTAAACTCATCTTGTTTAGTTTGAACTATGGGAACAAATATATCCTAATAGTTTGCGAGGAATTAATTCGTGAATAAGAAATTTGCTTTTCAAACTTTTTTTTGCTTGAAAGAGAACATTTCAACATTTAACTAATACAATTTGCAAAATGGTCACTATCGGCTTCTAAAAGATATTCAAGGCGGTGTAAGAAACTTTCGGTCATATTTTTTAGTGGTTGAGGCGTAAGAAATTTGTGCTTCCTTTTATCTCTCGCTTTTTAGGCAATCCATTGGGTGATTCACAGGTCCTCAGCGACGGAAGTAGTATAAATTGAAGTCTGAACTATACAATCGTCATAAGATTTTTCATCGTCTTCTCTCTCGAATCCGAGCCCAATTATTTTCACTTGCTTTGATAGTCTTGTGAGTTGGTGCTCGTGTGTCAGGGTACTTGACATTGAATTGCCGAATCACGTCTTCCCATAGATAACATATCCAGATGCCACCAAACAATGATGTTTCAAAAATCAAAAAAAAAAAAAAAAGAAGACTTGGGGTTAAGCAAAAGATAATTTTTTAATACAGTGGAACATTTGTTGTAGACCATAATAAGCAGAATGAGTTGATATGCAGTACGTTCTGCAACTTTTCAGAGAGTATTTTTTTGCGCGGAAATTCAAGTTGGCTCAATATTTCTATCATGCTAAAAATCGTGAGGTCGGAAAATGTAGGTAAAATATTTCGATAATAGTAACATTTATGCAGAGAAGTATGTGTTTTGTTGGCAAATGAATGAGGTCATTTTGGAAATTCAGTTCCAATTAAACACTTTTATATATGTTCTAATTTATTTGGTTTACTATAGACTAACTTCATAAAACTTTAGCATCGTATAAGAATTTTTTGTTTGCAAAATTTCATTACTGTGATTCGAAAACTTGACATTGGTATTAAGACTTTTGTCCCAGAATGTTTTAAGGAATGACTTAATGCGAGTTCCTCTGACAATTTTGAAACACTCTATGTTCTCATTATGCGCAGAAGAAGTCACAGGCGATTTCTATTTAAATGACTACACACAGACATAGACCAGGACATTGCTAGTTTTAAACGTACACATACATTATACAAAAATTACTCGTAAAATTTAATAAAAACTAAAAGTAAACATATTAGTAACATGGATAGATAAGTGATTATTTCTAATGCTTATTGTCTTTTAGATTAATAGCCTTCATTGAATCGTACCATTTTGAAAAAATAGTGTGCATATAAAAATTGTTCGAACAATATTACAAATTATAAGAAACAAATGTTGCTCCAAATGTATTTGGCAAAAACTGGTATCTTTGTTTGAAAACTTAATAACTAGTTCAGATAAAGCAAAAACTAAATATAGCACATAAAGGTGCTTATCCTCCGACATGATTCAACGGATTTTCAACATATTTGTCAAGTCTATTTCAGAGATGGCATTTTGACCAGGTAGCGGCTACGAAAACAAATAAATGGAACACAGTTCTTATTAAATTTGGTGAAACGATGCTTACACCTTGTTTTATCCTGGATTTCTTGGAATTTAATAACGCAGAAAAAACAAAATGCATTTACCCGTGTTATAAAATTGTCTCCTGTCAGATAATTCAGAAAGGACCAAAAATATTTTTCGGCTTCAATGATCAAAGGACTTTTCTATTTTACATCTGCAAAAATTCTAAATTAATAATAAATAATAATAGCTCGAAAGTAGCGTTGTGTTTTTTTTTTTAAAAATACCTTTACGATATATTCACTGAAAAACACTTCTGCACTTTGCAATCGATATGAAGGAAGAAAAATTCTTAAAAGAAAATAAATCCCAAACTTGTTAATAAAAGGCCCACATGACAATATGACGCTTTAAAAATAAGACCAACTAAATTATTTCTCTACTTTTGGGTAGTGAATCAATTCATTAAATAAAAACCGCGGAATTTACACAAAAATTAAACATTTTTTATACTCCTCCTTTAATTGACTTTTGCAACAATTACAAAATTTAATGAGATTTAGGAATTTTGTTTTTGTAGCACCCCTTTAAGAGACTATATTAAGTATATAATTCATTCGATGGATTTTCGAGAAATTTTGAGCCCGTACTGACTGGCGGCTGAAGTCGTCATTATCAAGATATTGACAAATTAATAATCAACGCAAACACCATTTAAGGTAAATTTATAAATAATGCAAATTTACTTAATTAAGAAATGCGAACTTTATAAGATCCGGAGATTTCAAAGAAGAGACAAGCGACGAAAAAGCCCATTAAAATGAATCCAATTATAAATCTATCTTGGTAAAATTAACTTTCAGCGGCAGGAAAATCGTTTGTATTACGGCTCGTATTATTACAGTTTTATAAAACCACTTAAGATAACTATAAAATGAAAATATGTTAAGACCTTGATACCTACAGTGTTACTGATAAATCTCTTAGCTTTAAACAACACAGGAAGATTTTACTTGTAGCGTGTCATACCTTTTAAAAATGGGGTCAGGAAAAAAAGAGCAAATCCGAATTTTCCAGATTTAATGGCCGAACTATTTTCAATGAATAATTACTATTCTGCTATCAACTGTAATCTATTTAACGAACATTATTTTTATCTATATTACAAAAAAACGTTCGCTAGGTACTTTACTACCTTGCTTGAAATTAGTCCATCATTCAGGTCGTGGTTGGTTTAAATCCCGACGTCATAAATTCAGAAGTCAGAATGTTGGAAAAAATTTAAAAATTTTAATATCAAATTGAAAAGTTTATTAAAATAAATCAAATTTCAAGATTAAATTCGAAATTTTGAGAAAAACTGTATTTTACCAGATGAATTATAAAAGTTTAATTAAAAAAAATTTATTTTACCGTTAAAATTAGGAAAAATTGGAAATATATAATAAAAACATTCTGCATTTTAAAGAAATATTTGATTTAAACTCGAACTTAGAATTTTGAGGTAAAAAAAATTGAGTTTTAAACGAAATTTCGAAAATATAACTTTGAAATTAATGTCGAAGTATTGGAAAACCAAGTCAGATATACTTTTTAAAAAGTCCTAGATTTTGAGTTTATAGTCGAAATGTAGGTTTGATTTCTGAATTTTGGGAAACTACTCAATATTTCGAAAAAAATAAGTAAATAAATAAATATAAATCATACTTTACATGTAATAAATTCTTACAACGTTAAACTCAAATATTTCACGTTTTTTTCTAATTTTCGGCTTTTTGAAGCATGCAAGTAGAATGCAATCTAGACTAAAAATTCATGCAGCCCTCCAGGCGTGTATAGTGAATCATAGGTAGTTGAACTACCAACTGTTGAAACACTGCCACCTAGCGAAGCGGTTGCTCTCTAGGAACAATTTCCCAGAAGACAAGGATTGTAATGCACAGACCAATAGGTTTGAACATTTATTAGATATAACAAGATCGAAACCGATCTTTGGTTTCCAAAGTTCGAATCTAATAAATGTTCAAACCTATTGGTCTATGCATTAGAATCCTTTCTTCTGGGAAATTGTTCCTAGAGAGCGACCGCTTCGCTAGGTAGCAGTGTTTCAACTGTTGGTAGTTCAGCTACCTATGATTCACTATACACGCCTGGAGGGCTGCACGAATTTGTAGTCTAGGTTGCATTCTACTTGCATACGACATTATTGGCGATAGCCATAGTTTTGCTATGGACCAATAGGTGGTAGTACTAAGAGTCACACGCTTGACGTCTGTGAATTCTTTAGTGCTTACTTGTCGGAACATTTGTTAGCATTCGAGTTGGATATACCAAACTGACAAGATCTAACAAGCTCGAAACAGGTATTTAGTTTCCAAACTTCGAATCTAATAAATGTTCAAACCTATTGGTCTGGGCATTAGAATTATTGAAGCAGAGAAGAGAGAAGATGTTTAAAAAAAGTTGAATTTTTAAATTGCATACCTAAATTTAAAAATAATTTTATGCACCACTGATTCAAAAAATACAACTCGGTGGACTTTTTTGGACACTTTTATTTAAGAGAACCACTAAGCAACTTATTTTCGTACTGCTGTAATTTACCTCTGACCAAGGTGCGACTGTTAATATGCATTAATACATATTGGTATTCCACACATGCTAGAATATTCGATATCTGGAGGTCCCGAACGTAGAGTTGCATATCTCCTTAATAGCCCTAATCATTTGTAAACAATCGACAGACGTCTTGAAGCTATGAGTAATTTTTCCGGCTGCGTATCTTCCTAATAACTTCTAGTAAACATCTAGTTAACATTCTTTAATATCTTCACAGTCCATTACAATAATATACGGAGTTGTTTCGAATAAGTTTCCACCCCTCTACAAAGATTATTTCATTACAGAAAAGTTTCTAATACAAAAGTTGCAAGGTTTTTTCTAAGTCTTTTTTTAATTTGTCAACCAAACAAAAAAACAATCACAAATAGGTGGAATTCTATGCACGACTTAAAAACTAAATAGCAAAGTATTTTTTGTGTTGAGTCACAAGCAGCGATTGACACAAAGATCCAACGCAATCGTTTTTATATCTTTAATATTTGTATAAGATCTAGTCTTTGATCTTGTGTATTTTAAGTTACTGCATATCAAAAAAACCTGTCACAATATCAAAATTTTATATTTGCTTAGAAAATTTCAAGATATTTCAAAAAATTATATTTTCAATGTACTGATTTTTTGTGATTATGTAAACGCTTTAATCTGAATTATGTCAATAATGAGTTGTTACGGTGTTCCTTGGATGAGTCGATAAGCAAATTATGTAGTATTGCTTCACTTCAAAAATTCAAATATATTAATACAATTTAACTAATTAAATGTTTAAAACATTTTTCGTCCATTCCTAAAAACATTCACAATGGCCCACAATTGCCTTCTTGAAGTACCTAATTCATTAGATTTCAATTGCCTTCTCTATAATCGAGATCTCGCCCACTAAAGTCTATCTAGTTATTTCTTTTTTTCTAATATAGGCAATTTTCGCTTATGGGGAGACCAGCAATAATAATTATCAAATTAAAAAACACCAGTTAAACAATTATAATATAAACATTTTGGCATATTCAGTTTAAATTCAGTGGCGCAATAGAGGGAAAAGCGTTTTTTGGTATCTTTTTTCACTTGACGCACCTAAAGGAGTTTTCACTTCAAAAATCGAAATTGTTTTAAAATAGAAATCGGAACTTTTGATTTCTATTTTAAAACAATTAATCTTAAGGGTGCGTTTAGATTAGAGACGTATTGCCTGATAGAAATCTCAGGTATCTGAGACTAAATTTCCTTTTTCGTTTACACTATGACACAAATATAGCGAAATAAAATTGCTGACACTTCTAGCTGAGATAAAATGTCGATATAAAATGTCTTTGCTACTTTAAATAATCAAAACTTGTATTATTAAATTGGCAAATTACTGATATGGAATAGTACTGAATATTATAAGTGATATACAATAGTTATTCGCATGAAATATTTCGAGAGATAGTAGATGACTACAACTTCTAAGATATATGCCAGACTACTGGCTGAAATTTGTATCGACATTTTATGTCGTGTAATTTATCGCAGCTGCGTGATTAGTCTCAGATGGCTTCTCTCAGGATGGTTTACACATGATATATTTTTATGTCAGAGGGAAATATACGGAATAAAGTGTCTAATCTAAACGCACCCTAATATTTGACTTTTTTTAAACCAAAACCAGAAAAAAATTCAATCTTTAAAAATCTGAGCTAATAATTCTAGTTTTTTCAACCTACTTTTTTTCCTTAAATTCCCAATTTAAGCATCAATTTTTTAGATTTTTGTCTAAAAGTTCAACTTAAAACACGAACTATAGATTTTTTTCTGGAAATTATGATTCCTTCTAAAGTTTGGAAATTTTGAGATTACAAGCCAAAGAACTGAAGACTACAAACTTCAACTTGAAATTTCGATAAACATCAAATATTTGACTTCATTAAAATTAAAATCTCTGAACCAAGTCAGAATTGTAAGATTTCAGTTGAAATTTTAAATAATGTTTAAGTTTTTAGATTAAATTTTGTTTTTTCGAACTATTTTAAAGTTCGACTTTTCTGTCTGCAAATTTTCAGATTTTTCGATAGGTTTCAAACTAAAACTCAAAATAAGAAAACGAAAACTTTAAATCAAAACTTTATTTTTTTTGCAACAATTTTATTTTAAAAAAGGCAGTGAAAAATTCTTGAATAAACTTTATTTTCAATGATCACATTTCCAAAAAAAATTAACAATTTCCAATCGATAATTTCAGAAAAAAATGGAAAGTTTAGAGTCTTGCCTAAAAAGTTGGTGATAAAATAAATTTTTAGAAACTGAAACATAAAAAAGCCAAATTTTAACACAAATTCAAAAAAGGGAGAACATCCGAAGATTAAAAAAAATGCCTACTTTTAAAGGAAAATCATTATTTTATAATAAAAGAGTGAACTATTTTAAAAAAGAGAAAACTTAGAAAGATTTAACGAAAATTCGCAATTTCTGACTTATAGCTATAAGTTGGACCATAGCAAGGAAGGCCGAAACCGGCCTATAATTTTGATTGCAAATATTTTCATCTTTTAGCACGTTCGCATACTGTTTCATTGCAGAACATTGACAAAACGATAACGGTAATGGTGAACGGAAGTGATATTCAGGTCAGGCAGTTTTTTTTCTTTCAGTGCATCATCATTATTTTCATGCAGCGCTTTCTCACTACATATTTTCCAATATTCTATTTACTAAGCAATGCTTTAAGGCAGTTTTGCCTCTCTAAAGTCCAGTCAAAAAATGTAGCATAGAACCCACAACATACACACCAGCAGAGTGAGATTCTACGCTTTGTTTCTTTTTTTAGGTGACTGTATCGCTTACATTTTATATTCTGTTATGAGTACACGAATAATATGAAATATTATTCTACATGTAAATGTGACAATGTTACATATTTAATTTCCAAGTGGTCTTTGGCCGTATACAGGCCGATCGGGATTGTGATTTTTGACAGTTGTAAAAATAAATGATAAAACACATAATGAATTTCCCTGTCCCACTTGCACACTGTCCATTTAAAATAAGCTTTCTCACTTTGATTATTACGTAATTGAAACACTAGAACAAAAAATGCCAATGACAATTTGACATTTGTAGCTGACGATATGTTTTGCTTTCACTCATATTATTCTCTTCCCTAGTCTAATAACGTTGATATTATTCTCGTCCCCAGTCGTTGCCGCATTGTTTTCGCAGGATTCTTTTAATATCCCCTCCACTGAAAATATTCGTCTAAATATGTTATTCTATTTAACTATATATCAACACTATCAAGTTATTTTTTTTCTTTTATTCTAAATATATTATTCTAACGCATACCAGCTTTTCATAAAGATGGTAAAAGTTCTTTAATGCAAAGAAATATATAAATTTGCATATTTTCTTACGCTTCTCCTATGCTTTATGTATAAAGAATGTCATTTTTAATTACAATTATCTCATCTTTGCAATCAATCGTCTTCAAATTTTAACATCGCATACATTACGTATTTGGTTAACTTTGTTTACAGTTTTGAATATTTCTTTAAATTTTGCATTCGAGATGCTTAATATAACTAAATCATATTCATTCGATGAACTGTTATTTTGACAAACTTTAAAATTTCTTTCGCAATTACCAATTTCAATTCCATATTATATAAAAGTAAATTCATAAATTTGAGCCACCTTTCCCGATTCCCAAATCCAGAATGATTTCATCGACAAATTCTCCCCCGCAATTTTTCCGCCGGCTAACGAGGCGCGTCATTTTCCTCTCATCTGGTAAAATCATAGCGTAGCCTACGCGGAGCGATCGTCGGACGCCAAACGCTACTATTACCAACATGAAAAGAGAGTCCGCGCCTTCAGCTTCATTAGAAAGCACCACTGAGCAATACTGAAAACTGAAACTGAACCGCGGCATCATCGTTCAGTGCTTCGCGTTTCTAAAATAAGACCAAGAAAGACCTTCGATAGCATTTTCACGCTAATGCACAGTTCGTTAAACATCCTGACAGCATAGAGAGGTGTTCCGTCCTTTTATTTGTGATGTATTGTGATATTGTTATCAAGAGAAACAGTTGAATAAGGTAGAGAGCTTCATGCACATCTGATAATCAAGATTGCTGCTGCTGGTGTTACAAATGTATATCTATTGTTTGGAATGCTTTTGAGCTACTAATAACTAACCCCTTTTATTCCGCAATGCTTTACTATTTTTGGATAGACCATTGCCGACGCAACTTATTGGTTACTGTGCGTGCGTCTAATATAATATTACAAATGCATTAAATTCTTATTCGTATCATCCGAATTTTGGTTCTTATCAGTTGCTCTTTTGAAATTAATTTCAAAAGACTAAGCATACTATCTGGAAATCTGTGACCACATTTAGTTTTCATTCATTAACCACTTGAGCGCTTTTGAGAAAAAAGGCAATAAAATATGAAATACTCCAGCAAAAAATCTTGAAAATATTGTTATAACTAATTTAATAAATATTGTCTGCGAGATACAAATTATAACAACCGCTGTAATTTCAGTATGTTGTGATTAAGAATTTTGTTTCATTTGATTTAACAGATTCCTCTCATTAAAAGTCAAAATACGACGGGTCAGATAATGGCTAATAGAATAATAACTTATCATCAATAAACACTCAATTAACAACATGCCGATGCCGGATATATTTTCAATTTGTGGCTTGTCGAAGTCCCAAGGTAAAGCAATTGAAAAGGTAATGGACTACAAAAGAATCATTTATTATTCCAGAAAAAAAAACATCTATAAACCATATATAATCCATCAAATAATGTTAAGTATAATTTTGCTATTTTATTTTTAAAAAAATGTAGCAAGTATAGCAAGCTTGTCATATGAGACCAGGTATAGCGGAAGAATCGAATTGGTCCGTTTTCCAAAACTAAATTTTTATGTTAAAAATACTCTTTTGATTCTTATTGCGCCATTTATTAAGTCATTATTGGATAAAATGAATTAGATAAAATTTTTGCTACAAAAAATTGAATATTATTAGGGCGTTTTAAATATTTAATATAACTCGAAACAATGCAAAATAATAAACAACAAACAATGTTCTACAGATTTAACAACTCAGGTCTCTAAATAAACATGATCACAAATCAAAACAATACGCATAATAAGTTATATTAATACTTGATTCTTTACTCAAAATAAATTTTATAGCGTATATCATACCAAATAAACAAAGGAATAAATAGATGTATCCTCAAAATGTATCTAACAATTTATTCAGAGCTAGTTACGTTCCTTATTACTTTTGTTGACAATATCAACAGCGTTTTAACGAATATACTGACATTAATATTCCAGTTGAATCAGCAACAAGTTGGTTAAACATTTAAAAATGTGCTACCTCTTTTTAATGATAGAGAACAGTTTTTCTCAATGGGTATGTCGCCGGAGGTTTTCAGATCTGTCGCCTAAAATATGGAGTTTTTAAAGATGAACGTAGTAATAAAAACACGTGCCTAATAACCTTTTTTTGGTCATCAAAATTTGTAGGTGCATTCATGAATACGTTTTGTTTTTCTTTTGGTTTTTGGTCATCAAAATATTCTAAGGCAGTTGTGAGGACATCTTTTCAGTTGTTAAAATTTTTACACGGTGTGCGTTGCCCTTTTTTACGAAATATAGCAATGTACACTGATATAAAAACTTGCACATAGAGGTCCTTAGTCCAAAGATAAATAATTTGTTGTTAACCATTTAGTTTAAAATTGGTTATTTAGATATAAAAAATAATTTGTTTAAAATAGACGGGTAATAAAAAATGCTAAAAAACTATCTACATGACCGATGACATTTTTGAAATAAAAAAAAGCTGTCAGCTTTGACACATAATTCCATCGTCATTGATATAAACAGATCACTTGATCAAAAAGCACAAAACAGTTGCTATGAAATTAAACGAAAACACTATTCTTTAAATGGATTTTTCACGAAAACCAAATGTTGACTTCTCAACATCCTAAGTTTAATTGCAGTTTTCCCTTTTTTATAAAATGGTGACGAATATCGAAATTAAAATATGATTTCAAAAATAATGTTGGTTGGTTTAACGTATTTTACTATTAATAGCTGAAATCTCAGAAAAAAATTAACAAACCGTTTTTTTCAAAATTTTGCCTTTTTCAGAATACCGAACTGAAACGAGAATTTAATTTTTTTCAAAATATTGATATTTATATCGAAATTTAGTTCTTTACTACAAATCTTAAATTTTTTTTCGTGTATTTTGAGAGTTTTCAAAAAATTCTAATTTTTTAAATAAATTTCAATTTTTTTCATTTACTTTTTAGTTCAAAATGTTGTAATTATTTTTTCATATTTGCCAATATTTTCTAGGAAATATTTTCTTAGGATCGAAATTTCGTTAATAAAATCATATTAAGTATAATCTTTAATTTTTCTATTTTTGCTCAACTCAAAATTTCATTTTTGTTTTCTGAATTTTTTTCAAATTGCAGATATAAGCTTGAAAGAACAAATGTATCTTTTTTCAATAAATTTAGAATAATATTTTTCTTCAAATTTTTCACTTTATTTTGAGCTTTTAAATCGATATTTAGAGAGCAAGAAGTTTCTTTTGTACACAATTTTCATGTTATATTTTTCGAAGTCTTCAGTCTAATTTAAGTTTTAGATTTAAACTAGAATTTGTTTTCTCGACGTTTAAAAAATGGTTTAAATTTAATTTTTTATTTATTTATTTTTCAAAAATTTGGTCTTTCAAATTGTAGGCCTTTTAAAATGTCGTTGCAAATTTGAGTTTCTAAATTTAAGAAAAATCTCAAACATATGAATTTCAAGTTGAAACTCCTCTGCTAAATATTTAAATCAGTGTTGTCCAGCCGTTTAGTTGATTGAGGCCAAATCACCACTAAGAAATTGAAGTTGAATTTTTGAATTTTATTAATATTTTAGGATAAGTGGGAAATTTCTAAAAAAAGATTTATTTTAAGATTGTAAGTAGAAGTTTTCGAAAATATAATATAATTTGAAAATATGTTGCTTTCGAAATTGTCCACGTTCTTCTTTATGTTTTCGACTTTAAGACTTTAAAATTGGAGAAAAAATGTCTAATATCAAAATTTAAAACAAAAGAGTTCTGGGTTTCTTTAATAAAATTTCACCGATATTCCTTTACCAGGTAAATCTTAAATTTTTTAGTTTTTTTCTAAAATTTTGACTTTAAAATCGAAATTAATGTGTTCTCGCGTGTTTTTTTAATAAAAATTTAAGGTTTACTTTTAAACACCTTTTTGGTGGTTCGGGTATCATTGTTCATTCTAAATGACTATTACATTAAAAGATTAAATGATATAATAATGATAATGATTAAACACTGCTTTACATAATTGGTATTTAGTAAAAATGTATTTTTGTCACTAAAAAAAAACAAACAAAGACATTTATATTTCCATAATTTGAAACTATATAAATTTTAAAAAGAAGATCTTAACAGTATGATTTAAAAAATGTACCAATATCATTAGTCAGTCTAGCAACAGAAATCTGAAGAATTTAAAAGAGAGCGCATCCACAACAGTAATGTTTAGTGGTCAAAGAGGTGGATTATCTAATTTCTGAGGATAATCTTGCCATTTAGATTGTTGTTTTTGTAAAATGTAGCAACAGCAAAATTTTCTAACCAAAACATTTAATTTCTCAGGCTACGCATAGTGTACTTACAGAAATATCCAACAGGGTGGGCCGAAAGTCATTTTTTTTCTGAAATGGATAGTTAAGAAAAGTTTACACCTGTTAAGGTGATAAGAACAACCATAAAACAATTTTGTGAAAAAAATGGCAAAGTCACTGCATAATAGGGTTATCCTTAGCGAGTGGATTGAAGATTAAAAAAAAGTTTTAAAAGAGTAAAAAATTGAACTTTTCTTCGCTAATTTTGTGGAACTCACAAACGTTAGAGATATGAAAAGGACTAGATCACGTTTGGTAAAATAGAACTGACAGTAACTAAAAAAAAAGTTTAAACCCTTAACTATTCAATATTAACCTATCGCACACTGCCCTCAAAACCAACGCAAAACTCGTATTTTGAAGGTATGCTCTTAAGTGACACTAACTGCGGGACTTGGGTGTCCTTTCATCTAGCACCTTATATCTTCCCTTCTCCCTAAAAATTGATCTTACACTTCCACGATTGCCAACCTTTTTTTCCATCCCACCGACATTAAATTTGTCATTTAATATTATTATTCCCAAGCTTGTGACAGGAATCCTTTTCTTCTTTGTGCGATGTCCAATATTTGGTAATTCGGCAGATTTATCTTCTCCAAATAAAACTCCTTACCTATGCGGATGTTATGAAATGCTGCTCCGAAGTAAGGTACGATTTGCCACTAGAAATTAATAATACAAATATTATTCCTCTCGACGTAGCAGAAATAGTTTCTGGGACAATTTATTTCTGTTTGAAAGTATCAGTTTCACATCTTTCTGAAGGAAGGGTAGTAACAAAGATAATAACATTCCATGATAAGTACATATTTGCATTATCAAACCAAAGAAATTGGAAGCATTCAAATGTTTTTCTGCGTTTCTTTTGGATGCAGCTTTTACATAAGATTTACATGTCTCTGTATCAAAAAGAAATGTGGAAGTTTTGTTCCATTTTTGAATGCTTCCCGTTTCTGGCATGTAAAATTTGCGTCGTTACATTAAAAGAAGACTTAAAAGGACATTTGAAAATTTTTGTTTTAATTATACAAATACAATTTCCTTATCACATGGTATTTGTCACAGTATATTTTGTCACTGCTAAAATCCTTTTTTTTTAAAAGAGGTGGAATTGAGGATTTCTGTAGTAAAAATATAATTTTCTTATAAATAAATCGAGCTATATTGGAAAAAGCAACATTTTTGTTACTATTTTTAGTGACAAATCGTGCGTTACTTCTGAGCACTATTTAATCGTATCCTAGTAGATAGGAAGTTTATTCAGAGATAAATCTGCTAGTGGGGTGGAAACAGAGGTTGGCAGTTATGGGAAAATAAAGTTAAAACATTATTGGAGATAAAGTAGGAAAAGATAAGATGCTATGGAAAAAGTCCAAAACTCCCCGAGTGAGTCAGTGAAACTAGGGCAACATACAGCCGGTTATTGCTGACTTTTTTCTCACTGACTTTCAGATTTACCCTGCACAACGTTAACTATTTTGAGATTGTTGAGTCTATGAAGAAAATATATCATTCGTCAATAAACAAGACGTGATTTACAAAATGTCCATGAGCATGTCTTATTTCCTCTCATAGATTCATAAAAATTAAAAGATTTGCGGAAAATATCGCTCAACTTTACACTTACACATTAACCCATTAACTTTCTTCTGCAACTCGTTATCACTATCGGCCAATTTTCATGCGAAAAAAAGAATCGTGCTTCTCCGGGGCTCTTGGAGCCGAAATAATCATTTGATGATTTTCATATTATAATAAAATTTAATTATATAATTTAGTTAGGAATTTTCTAGAAAATTTGATAATGGAAAGCGGCCGCGATAATAAATTATACGGCAGATAAGCGCTCCAGGAATTTCTGCAAACAATAAGTCTTATCTGCTCGTTCCTTTTAGAACCCGGAACGGGATCTCTAAATAGACGGTCCAGTCGGCTTTCCCTCAGTTAGTCAGTCAATGAATAAGTTAGTTCATTAAACAGTGTTAATTAGTTGGTTAGTTAAGTGAATTACAATTGTAGTGTTTCGAGTTGAGTTTGGAAATAGAGTGGTTACAATTCACGCAGTATTAATCTTCGAACCGATAACGCGCAACAATATTTTCTTCTTTTGGGAATAATTTAAACAATGTTTTTTTTTCCAATCTTCCAATTACGATTGCAAGTTGTGGCATAACTGTCGGATTACTTTGATTTAATTAATAATTTGAAAATATTTTTTTCTGCCTAAATGTACACTTAAAATATTTCATCTTTTATTCTATTCGTATCAATCTTCTTCTATTCCTCTAAAATTATTGACATATAAGTGGGAGACCCTGTATACTTAGCGAAATTATTCAAATAATTTTATTTTGGTTGTAGATCTCATGAATAATATATGCACATAAATAATATTAAAATGAGTAGACTTTTTAATAAAAGTCATTTTTGAAACTCATATGATTATAAACATGATGAATATTTCATACAAGTTGTTTTTAAAATGCATGTTTTTTGTCCAGAAATAACCCTAAACCAACACTATTAAAAATTTAGGTTTATTTCATTTAAAAAAATCAAGCAAAGGCTGATTTACCCTCATCGTTCAACGTTTATTTTAAAATTAAAAAAAACTGCATTTCTTAGTACTTTGAACAATTATTAGTTTTTATTATTTGAATTTGTTTTAATTTGAATCTCGTTTAACTCGTAATAGATTATAATATAATTGTGTTAAGGTAAAAATTATGAATGAACAGTTTAAGATATCGTACATTATATTTCTACACTAGAAGAATGATGTAAACAGTGTAATCGAGCATATTTTTTATATAAATATAATACAAAATTCGAATTTCTTACACCAGGTGTAAGCACAGTTTACAGATGGAGAGAAATTTTCTCTTCGAAAGGTGGCTCGCATTTGACGTCACAAGTTCGTTTAAAATTAGATTTACTAATCTTTGAACAAACTAAGGATCTTTATTTTTGGACCAACACTCACAGCACTTATGGCTGCGCTTTCTAACGGAGACTGAATATATTTATAGACATTAACATTTTCTAAGATTCACAATGATCCGCAAATAGGATAACGCTAGTTAAAAGCAAAGCGCTAAACTTCTAATGGAATATAAAAAAGTTTCGCGAAATCATCAAAATTAAAACAAAGGTATCTGCACTTTTAAGCTTCCCGTCATAATCATATAATGTGGGAATATAAACAAGAAAAGTGGACATATCCACGCTTTAACGTGGCATGCCTTTGTGTAATGCACATTTCTCTGCGGCAAGGATTAAAAGCTTCCCCTTTTATTTCCTCGCACATTCGTTCAGAACCGGAAAGGAAAAAACTCAATTTGCATGTAAACCGATCCAAATTACCTGACGTTCTGTATTTAATTAGCATGGAGCATAATTCTGGGCCCTGGCAAATTGATCAAACGCATCCAGATTACCAAAATGGTTCGTTACCTACCAAAAGGAGAAGAAGCATAGGAAAAGCACGGCGCCAAGAGCGTCCCTTGTTTTCGACTACGCACATTCTAATTATTCGCTGTGTTATTTTCAGTTTTTTTTGCGTTGTCTCGTCACTTGATATGCTCTGTTTACAAATTCTCTTTTTATATGTTCAGTTCTGTGTTAATTTCAAGACAAAAATAAAAACACCAACATTGGGTTGTGCTTTAGAATTAATTTTATTGAAGTAAACAAGATAATGGCGGATCTACTTGTGAACTCTCGTATAAAGTACCTAAACCTGAGTTTTAATGGAGGCTATAAATTTACCTGAATGTTCTTCTCGTTTACCAAAACATTTTTTCTAAGTTATTTAATTATTCAAATACCAATTTATTTATTATCCAAAAAGCAATGTATGCTTTTTTTAATCTTAACTTGTAGTGGACTAATTGCCGATCGCCCAGTTAGAAATTTGCGTAATTAAATTTATTCAGTTGTCTGTTTTTTGTCCCACATGTGTGTTCATGTAATGAATGATTTGGACAAAAGATTTGCTGTAGACCTCGTTCTCTCACATCTAAAAGAACTTGCCAAGCTTCTCGAAGATGTGGTAGTCAATAGGCGAAAGATTCACTAGAGGCAAAATTTTATATTCCAAATCGACATTATTTGTCATTCTTAAGTCATAAGGTCGGAACTACATTTTTTTTACTAACTGGTTCGCTAGATAATTTACAGGTTTTCTTTCTTTCTATTTTAATGTAAAAAGTGCGACTTAAATCGCGATATCTCAATTAAACAAAACATAGTGTATTACGTATAGTCCTGCTGGAAAATATCAGCAGTAAAAGTTTTTCCCTAATTTTTTCCCCGGGTTTAATCTAGAAGTATTTTTTTTAATTTTCTAGAAAATTCTAGTTCTTTTGATAACAGATGCAAATACCCCTGTCTTCACAGATCTGTATTTAGGTTGTTGGCACAAAATATAATATGTGAATTTATTCCTGCTATATTTAATATAGAATACTAATAATTTGGTGTTTCTTGTACAGTTGTAGTTAGCACATAGTCCATCTACCACATCGACTCCTGACTTTGTATCATTATAGAACAATACGATTTCTGGTTTACATTTTTTTTCCAATGTTGGCATCTATTTTGTCATCATAGTGCATACTAGAATTTAATATAATATTCTTCTTCTTGCGAGGTACGTAGAAAACCAATCTTGTATCGTTCTGAAAAGCAAACATCCAAAATGTGCTTTTGTATTTACAAATTCTGGTGGTAATCCTCTCTTATTTTCCTTATTGTACCTGCAAGGATGATGTTGTGGTTTTCTAGCAAAGTCCTTAACCAATGTGTAACTAGTAAATCAGTTATCTGTAGTAATGTTTCTCCCTGTTTTGGATATTGGCTGGATTCAGGGTTAGACACCTTTTACCCCCACCATGACAATCTATGTCATTTCACAGGGTATACTTACCAATATACTTACCAATATACTTACCAGTAAGTTTATTACGAGGGTACATCAAATATGAACCCGGAATTTCTATCATGTCGCTATGAGGGCGTCGGGAGTGTGCACGTATTATTAGACATGTGATGATATCACGTGACTTTCTGCGCTCAAACGAATTCCGTTCTCACTGTTTGTCAGTTGTAAATACAATGAGTGAGCAAGAGGTTTATCCGCACGTTGCGCAGCGCATTATTACATTTCTTGCCGTTGAAAGTGTAAAACCCGCCAAATTTCTTCGTAGACTAGAAGCACAGTTTGGGGATACTTGTTTGAAAAAAATTCAAGTGTATGAATGGCACAACAAATTTTTGGAAGGACCAACTCAAGTTGAAAATAAATCCCATGCCCGTCGTCCTCGGACCAGTGTGACTGGACAAAATGAAAGATTTTGAAGGAGTTGTGCACGTCGTTTTTTTGCATGTCGTACGGTTAATGTTGCCTACTATTGCTAGTTATTGGATGATGCAAAACGTACATATTGGCGGAAGATGCGCGAATTTTTGGTCGGAAAGTGATTTTGCTTCACGCCAATGCCGGTCCCCACTCAGCTAATCTGACACATCAAAAATTAGAGAAAATGCATTGGGCAACATCAGAAAACCCTCCTTATAGTCTCGATTTATCACCATGCGATCATCATATATTTGGGCCACTAAAAGAAGCTCTAGGAGGTGAATGATTTCATGCTGTTGAGACATTTGTGCTTAATTGGCAGCAAACATGCCTCTCTTCTTTTTATAATGATGGCATTGAAAACTCACAATCCGTTGGGAAAAATACAAAATAACAAAATCAAGAGATTATGTAGAAAAATAGTTAATAACTTTCATATATGTATCTTGTAACAGTAAATTTCTAAAAACAAATTCCGATTCATATTGGATTTATCCTTGTATTTACATTTTACTGCATTTTACATTAACAAGTGCAGCTGTCACTATCATTGTTGACAGCTTTTTTGACTTTTATTATTTTTTATTCATTTGCTATGTTATGACATAGTAAAATTATATTTATTTTTGAAAAATTCAGGTCACGCAACTATTATATAAACTAAAAATTACTACAATTTAAAAATATTTCGTCATTTATAGGTTTGTAATCCTTCCGTTTGACAGAGTGTCCGACGCCTGGCTGAATCATTCGTAAAACTATACTTTTTGGATCATTACTTTGTTTATAGGGTCCTTCGGGCTGTTGCCCTACGTAAACTTTCTCAAATTTAATGTAAAATAGGTATTGGCGTCTACCAAAGCAAATATTTTTCATTCCATATTTACTTGGTTTTGATGGAATGTATTGTCGAAAACTGCAGCGACCCCTAGAGGCCTTAAGTTTCTTATCAATTGTGGAAAACTCGGTAAACTGTGGTGTGCTTGACAGTTTTTTTACAAATAAATGGAAAGTTTTCCTTATTGCAACCAATTTACCTGTCTTTTGACATTCCTCACTAATGTCTTTGTCATCTTTCCGAATTTCACGCATAAGAAAGCGGAATCGCTGCAATGACATTGTCAGCCAAATCCTGTTAATCCCTATTCCATCTCGATTCCTGAAGTCCTCTGTATTCATATAGCTTCTTTAGAAAATGCCTACTAGATATAAAAGACCTAGCAGGGCTCGTACTTCCATTAAATTTCTAGATCTTGAATTTCTCTCGAGCTTAAATTTTTAAGATAATTTGTCTACATATTTACTGTTGTTTTTGACTATGCCAGCCAGCATTCTGTCACTAAAATATAAGTCCAAGCATTCTAGTGGCGTTTGGGCAGTCTTGGCGTTTCCTTTTACACAAAGGTGGATGAATTTCAATATTGGATTTTAAGGTTCGAACTCTTTGAGATAATGGATGCGTGTTCCAGTTGGTAGTATTGTTTTTGCCAGAATAATAAAAAAATGCGGTTGATGCTGATTCATCTTCATTTTCGCCTTCCTGCTGGCTATTGGAATATTCCCTTTCTTTAGTCATCGATACTTTCTTCCTAAAGATGCAATAGGCGTTCTTGTTCTTTTTCTAATGAATAAGCCATTTCTAAAACACAATATATCAATAAACAAGTAAAATTAACACATTCAAAGTTTTAGAAAAAATAATTTATACAAATTAAAACGACAACGTACCAAAGTCCGCGATGTATTCACAACGAAATGCAAAGGTCACTTTTGGTCGCGCTGGGTCTGACTGCCGGTCATTCAGCACTGTATATATATAGTCGCGCTTGATCTCCTTCGAAAAATTACCGATTACACAAACAAAATCAAAATTGAATTGAGACTTAATGGCCTAATAACCTCCATTGTTGTATTCTAGTAAGGTGCTAGGGGGTACATAATTTGAAACCCTGCCATGTTTATTTTATTGCCAAATTTAAATACGTCTGAGTCTAATAGAAGCGGCGCGACTACCGCCGGGTTAAAAGTAATAAACGTTTTTTTTTTATAAATTCCAATTTTTCTCGCTAAATGTTGATTTTTTTAAATCTGAAACTTTTACCTTTTTTTATACTATTTCGACTTTGACCATGAAAATGATTTTACAAATTTCAATTATCACAAAATTCACATTTTTTTAACTAATATTTTGTCTTTAAATTTATTTATCTCAAATTTTACTCTAAAATTTCTATTTTTTTTTTATTTGTTTAAACTATTTGAGTTTTTATTTAAATTATGAGTTAACCATTCCTGTTTGTTACTTTAAGCCAGATTTTCGCTTTAACCCGGCATGTGACACGTGGGGTGCGACAAACCCCAACGACTGAAAACGCATGCACAACTTTCTTAAAATTTAGTTTGCGCCCCTGCCCCGCCGTTTAGCTTTCAATTGTGCATTTTTTAATACACCTATACAGAAATTGCACTCGTTTAATGCACTTTAATGAAAAAACATCGCTCTAAAATTGTTTGGGGGTGTGTGATACCCCACGTGTCGGTTCTTGAAACTTTTTTTAGTAGTTACGTTTTTGGTTCTTCGTCTGCTGAACAAGGTAAGAGCGACTTTTTCTGAGAGTTTTTTTGCTAAATTTATAGTGCGTTTTCTTTTGTAACTCTTTATCAAGATGTGTGAATGGTAAATGGAGCAGGATCGTCTGTTAGCCTTATGGGAAAGAATCCGAGGCCAAGCAACCTTTTATCGATGAAGACAACTTGGAAGGAGATGATGAAATCGACCAAATTAGTACCAAACTGGACTATCCTAACCAGAAACAACTTCAGGAAGGGAAGAGTGAAGAGAGAGACACAAGAAGAGAATGGTGAAATGAAAGAGGCAGAAGAAAACGAAATTAACTTTTATAGAAAAAAATGGAACCAAATGGAGTAAAAAAACACCAAATAAAAATGTTACAACCAGATCTAAAAATATTGTAACTTACTTGCCAGGGATGAAGGTTAATTGAAAGAAGGCTAAAACGCCAATAGAATGTTTTCAGCTTCTTATACTCGCAAATGAAAAAATGATAGCAGATATTATAAGAAATGCAAATTATCGAATTGCTAAGAAATCTGAAAAATATAAAAATTCGCCACATTACGTCGAAACGACTGTGACAGAAATCAAAAAGGTAAAAAACGTGTGTAAAGCCTGCAGAGCTATCATATGTCTTGAGAATTCAATAAAACACTGCAAAAAAATGTGGAAAATCACTCGAATTCGATTCCCACTAACGTAATAATTTTTGCACATATACCAATGATTTTATATTTTGTTAAAAATTGTGATTTTGTTATTTTAGTTATCATATGACACAAAATAATAACGCTTGTTTTGTATTTTAAAACTTAGACTATATAAAATAGTGCATATTTTATAGAAAAAAATGTATGTTTAAGTTATTAATGTATCTTTGGCAAAAATATAAATACTTCTTTTACTTTTTTGGTTTTATTTTATAAAGATAACTCACAAGTTAACAAAAATTAAATAAGTAGCCCTAAATATTTATAGAAATTATTAAAATCTCATTTTGAAATTGGGGTATCTGACACCCCACCTGTCGGAAGGTGTAAAAAAAATTCACGTGTCACATGCCGGGTTAAACTTAGAATGACCACTTTTTCTAGAAATGTTAACTTATTTTTCGTAAGCCCTCCCTGGGGATTCAGGATTCTGGATTCAGAGTGGGTTGCCCAAAATTTAGGCCGGCAACTAGGCCATCATTGTGTCCCATGAGACAGATATCCCTGGTCAATTATTTAATCAACCAATTAAATTGAAAAACTAAAGAATGTCCTTTGGATAAATTCCAACTTATTGTTATACCTGAAATTATTTTTTTTGAAGTTACAAGTGCAGAAAACTCGATTTTTTTCCAATAGACTGTTTTCATTAATGTAATAATGAAGGTTTTCACGGCAAGAGCCAGTACAAGATATATCTCTTCCAGAATTGGACCGTGTCAAAAAACTACTAATAATGTTCGAAGGAACGCTTTTAGTAGTTCCTTGGCATGGTCCAGTCCCGGAAAGGTCTGTCATGGTTTCGTTAAATTTATATTTATCTTCGAAATACTAAATCTCGATTTAAACTTGAAATTCTTGGTTTTTTTCCTGAATTTTTTGTTTCAAAACTCAATTCAAAGGGTTAATTTTTGAACACAAAATCAAAGTTAAACATCTTCAAAATGAACGCTATAATTTCGATTTTAAATTTTTAAATTTTACTTGTTTCTGTGAACATTACCAGTTCAAAGTAAAAAAAATAAAAAAAGTGAGCAATTACGCGGACTGCCGACAGAAGTGAAAACATAAAATTATGATATAACAGTGTTTGTTTTTATTTTTTAACTTGTAATATCAAAATTAAAAATTTCAAAATTTGTAAATTAAAATTATTAACCCTAGTTTTTATATCTTTTATATTTGTATACAATTTAGTTTTTGATCTTGTCTATTTTAGATTCCGGCATATTAAAACCTGTCACACTCTCTAAATTTTATATTTGCATAGCAAATTTGAAGATATTTCAAAAAGATATGTTTTCAATGTATTATTTTTTCGGATTAGCGGGGTGCCGGGGTAGCGGGAGTCGGATTATCGAAATTGGGAATAAATTGGGAAACACTACAATTTTGTCTAAATCTTCCATAACTTCCAATTTCGGTCTTATCTCGGTAATCCGACACTTCGCTAATCTGACACATTCCATAATGCGGCTCCAATTTCAAAGGTCCAAATTTTGAAAAAGTACGCGAATTCTGGAAAAAACGACTTTCGGATTAGCGGAGTGTCGGATTAACGAAATTATGCAGTAATTAAAAAAAAAACTGGAATGTTGTTAAAATTTTTCATATTTTCGAATTAAGGTCTCATCTCAGTAATCCGACACGTTCGGTAATCCGGTGTCAACTTCAAAAGTCATCGAAAACCACGAATTTAGAAGAAATAAAATTTCAAATTTTTTAACAAAGTTGAAATTTAAAGTTCCAAAATTTTCTAAACATGGGTACATGTACCTACGAGGCACTAGAGCATGTCGATAATTCAAATTAACGTTATTAGTATCTGGTTACCATTCGTTAGTCCCCTATCTTAGACGCTCAACGCGGCTAAAGAAGTTTTCACTTAAAAATTGTAGGAGCTACGGAGCTTTACCGTACTAATAATTCACCCTGTAGAGAGAAAAAAACTTTACTAATTAAAATCTTGAAATAGAAAAAATATCCGAAAACTGCTATTTGTTCAAATGATGACAGAATTACGTGTCAAGAGCTGACACGTCAAATTTATTGCGCACCATGAATATAAGATAGAATTGCAATATGATTATAAATATTTTTTGTGAAACGCATGTGGCACAAAGTATGTTTATGTTAGAAATAGTTTTCGAAACAAAGGTACATTATTACGTGTTGAGCTGGAAAATAAACTTTCTGCTTTTCTACGAAAATTCAACTGTACACTAGAAACCCAGTTTTCGTGGTGTGCACTTTTGGTTTTACCAACAGTTTTATTGACTTTATCGACTTTAACCTAATCATAAGTAGAATTTTTTTCGTAATTTTAATTTTATTTGTAAAGTTAACTTTTAACAATCTCTATGGGGTGAACAGTTTCTGAAAATTGATTTTATATGCATATGATTTAAAAATATAACGCTGTAACTAAAGGACAAATTATAATAATTTATACAAGAAATCAGGCGTGAAATAGGATTGCCAGACATTTAACATGCCTTACGATTGCGATTCTATACATATTACAAAGTCTAAACATTTCCCTGAATGGGTAGTTATTATCTAAATACAATACTTTACCTATAAAAATATTTAATTTCATTTTGTAGCAACTTTAGTATTCATGACATAATTATTTTGACTTCAACATGTTTAATTCGTTTTTTTTCATTTTTTTTTTGTATTAGGGAAACTATACAAAACCTAATCAGTAGTAATATTTGTTGGTAAGAAAGATGCTGCAGTAGTTGCATATATGATAATGTTTTTGATGAATATGAAATTAATGAATATTGAGCTGCATAAATGGAACATATTTACTTATGAACCTTATTACACTAGACATTTTCAAATTGCAAAATATAGAAATGTTAACTAATTAATTAATATTACTAGAATCGCACAGAATCTGAGGAGTATTTCAATATAAATATTTGATCAAGCAAAGAACTTAAAGCCTGAGTTTCACTTGAAACTTTCGGAATATTATAAGATTCACGATATGATGTGAATTATTTAACTTCAAACAAAACTTAAAATAAACATTTTACAGGCTTTGTAGTTCGCTCAAATTAAAGTATGTTTGCCCTATTAACCAAGGTTGTTATCGATGTTGAACAATGATGCAATTTTTTTTTATCTGAAATTTTGTTAAAGTAAAAAGGTAGTATTAAGAATCAAACAGGTGACATGTTGATATTAGAGTACTTACTTACTGTAACATTTGTTGGCATTCGAATTGGTATACCAAACGGACGAGATCTAACAAGATCAAAATCGGTCTTTGGATTTCAAACTTTGAATCTAATAAAATGTGCAAACCTATTGGTCTGTGGATTAAAGTAAAGAGACACAACGTTACACTCTATATATTACCCCGAATTTTAAGTCATTATTAAAATGGTAAGTATCACTATAAGGTGGCCTAAAAATTATCCGACCTGGGTCTAAAACTTCACGCTGGCATTATTCTTCGTAGCGTCTCGTAGCAACCTTTAAAATAATTCTCATTCGACATTGCCTCAGGAATGTAGCTAGAGACATAGAGGCCATTGGCAAAATCCCATGTGCGTCTTAATTTAAAAAAAAAACCATCTCGTGGTAAACAAGCAATATTTTTTTTAGTTTTCTTTAAAAGAGTAGCTACATCACTCTAAAGCAGCATCTTAAAAAATGTATACCTTTAAACAGTCCGATAAAATTTATCAAGTTTTAAGATGAAATTTCAAGAAAAGGCCTTAAATTTGAAATGTTAGAATATTTCGAAGAAAAATTACATTAAATTCTACAAATGTCAAACCTACTTTCGAATTTTTGACTTGAATCCGGAATTTTCAATTTAAAATTCAATATTTTTCTCGTTTATCGTATCGTAAATTGATGATAAATGCTCGAAGACGTAACGTCGAATAAAAAACTGATGACGCATTATGTAAGCTTATTTTACGATAAAATGATAAAGTTTTATCAGATTTGCTCTATCGTTTTTATTATCATCAGAAAAGAAAACATACGTGTGAGATATCCATGATTTAGCTATTTGTCAGAAGTATTCAAGTGTAAGTAATTGGATGAGTTTCTCTAGTGTTAATCAAGGAACGTCTTCTTTAAGAGCGGAAATATTGATTTCATTTCTTGTTGGTTATTATCTTCTTTATTGTTATTTCGCCGTCTTTCTCAAAAAAATCTAAATAGAATGATATGTCAATTTTAACATACTAAAATAAAGAATTGAAAGCCCTCGAAACTCGATACCTTTGTCTCACCGGAGATAATGGAAAACAAAATTTCAGTAACGTAAAAGTTTGATGACGTTGTTTACCATTATTAATAAGAAATCAAATGATGTTTAGAATTTATCTTACATAATATAACAATATAGTAGTTTATGCAACAAGAGCGGATATGATGTCCATATCGCACGAGAACGAAGTTTGAGCATGACGCCGAAGGCGAAGTGCCCCAATCGTTCGAGTGCGATATGAACAATCCGCTCGAGTTGTACAGCAAATTTGTCCCACGACTGAAAAACAAAAATACGATTTAACAAATATTTTTTTCGTTAAATACGTCAACTTGACAAATTCTATGGCATAATTTTGAACCTAAAAATGACATTCGTTTTTATGGCATGGTCATGATTGGTCAATTTCATATCCACACTAGTGTGGATATGAAATTGACCAATCACTACGCGACTTACGTTATATCCCGTTCATTAGACTAATATGGCCTATCTATCCTGCTCGCAAGTTATAAAGAAAACAGTAAATATACGGGTGGGAGTGGGAAAAAGTAGTAAACAACAATGATCTACTACTAATACCAGTGAATAATGTAAAACATTAACGGAAGAAACAAATTAATATCTAAAAAGAAAAAAGAAAACCCATTACATTAAAAATGTGAAATTAAAATCGTCCATTAATGGAGCACTAGATGTTCAAACTGACTGCCATTCGTCATTTTCGATGCAGTGAACCCTCTGGCAAATGAACAACACTGCTATTTCAACTTCTACCATTGACCATTTTACTACTCTAAATAGTGTTCCTTATTCTTTTGATCATGTCGTTTCTTATTATAGGCCTATTGACAAAAACAAGGTCCTTTATTCACCTCACAAATAAAAATCAAGGCAAGTCAGATCTGGAGACCTGAATAGCCAAGAAAATTGACCTTCACGTCCTATCCACTTTCCACGAATGCCTGGTTTTGAACGGTGTTTCGGCATATCCCCAAATCATTAGCTATTGTTCTAGTACTTAAATGGGGATTAAATTTGACATAATCTAAAATATTTGTAATATTTTGCGACCTCTAAGTTATTTTATGTATTCGAAATAAATGGCTAAGATATCAAATGCCTGTTCATTGGTAAAACCTTTTTTAATTTTATGAAGGAATATAAAAGCAAAAATACCAATTTGGTTAACAAAAGCAGGTACTAAACACAACTGCAACCTTAAAGATTTGAATTTTTTGTTTCATCTTCGCAATTAACTTTTTTCAAAGGCCACTATCAATTTTATAGGCAAAATATGTGACAATTCATAATTTAAATTTTGTTTGCCCATATCTCCGGTTAGATAAAAGATATCGAGTCGCGGTTTTCACTGATATCTAAGGCTTTCAATTCCCTATTTTAAATTATTAAAATTGACATATCATTCTCTTAAATTTTTTTAGCGACAGGTGAAATTTGTTACCATTGGATATAAGGCGCTGTAGCAGCGACAATAATAATAAAATAAAACCATTTAAAAGTGCCTTCGATAGAAAATAAATGAGGCAAAATCGTGAGCAATTCCTATGTATTTAGTCCTATGTGTTACGCCACTTGGCTGTCATTTTACAAACTCAAAAAATATTTTCTACCGATTTTTGAGGGCTATTTTTCCCATTGATTTTTCCCCAAGGCTTTAAGATGATTCGTTGCTGAGATATAGCCGACGTCCTTTCTTAGTAGGCCACCTGGTACATTTTTCTTTGTATATAAAATAGTTATCACTTAAAAGTTTTCAATAAAATTCAGCATAAACCCATTTTAGGGGGTGGTGAATCAAGCGATGTACACAGACTTTTTTTTTAAATCACTGGTACACTTTGGTAAGTAGTTATTGAAGAAGACACTTCATCGAGCTCTACAATTTTAAAAAGATCGAGTTAAGATCTCACAATAAATAAAGATTCTATAGGGTGACTCAGAAATGAATGGGCCACAGTGTATAAAAAAATCTCGAATTTTCCTTTTTGAAAACTACAATCTTATATTTCAAATTTTGTGGAAAGTTAAAACATCGCAAACATGTTAAGTTTGAACTCAAAAATTGAAAACTTCTAGAATCTCTAAAACTTGGAAATATTTTTTTAGTACTTTTGGTTTTTTTTTTCAATAGTTTTCGCTTCGTTTCGAGATTTAGACTTTTTAAAATTTCATTTTTTTTCGAAATTTTGATTTTAGTTCCAGCATTTTGAGAAATAAATTTCGAAGTTGCAATGAAAGAAGTTCTCAAAATTTCTACCTAAAAGTTGATATCCAATAGTTGTCTTTTTTTTAAATCCGCCGAACACTACAAGATTTTTAGAAAAAGTCGTACTTTGAGAAAATTTTAGAATAGATTTATGTCCTTTTTTTCTAAGAGTTTGTTTCTTCTTAAAATTTTTAATTTAGACAGATTTTTATATTTCTGAATAAAATTCTAATTTCATGAAAAGCTTTCTAGAAATTATTACCCTCTTTTTATTCAGTTTTAAACTTCAATCTCCAAATTTCGACTTTTTTTCTAGAAATTTCGAATTTAAACTTGAGGTAAAAAACTGAAGACTACAAGCTTACACTTAAAATTATGACAAACGTTGAATATTGGGCTTTTTTCTTGACAAAGTTAGAACTGTAATGTAATAAAGTCGAAATTTTAAATGTAATTTTTACTATGAAATCTGGTTTGTTCCTTACAAGTTTTGACTGTCTTAAGATTTGGATAATTTTCTTAATTTTGGCGTTCGCATCCTGAAATTTGGACGTTTATCTTAAGATTTCAAATTCAAACTCAAATTAACAAACTTAAACTTTAAGTTAAAACTCAGAATTTTGAGCAAATATTCGATGTTTATAGAAAGAAAAATGTATTATTTTGGCTCCAGGAATATGCTCTTAGAACATGTACATCGAATTTTGATTCATCCTGTACTGCCATTTTCTACCTTCCTATTTTAAGTAATTAAAGATGATGTATAACTTATTGTTAGTAATGTCTTATTTTACGGTCCAAAACTTTTAACTTTTAATCATTCTTTAAGAACTATTGATGCTCTTATAGCCATAGAATATTATGATCGATAATTTTAGATATTCCAAACACTAGGGAAATTTTATCATACTAATTAAGTTAGTACAATTGGATACGCCACGAATCGAAACAACATCCACAACAAAATAAACTTTACTAAATATATTTGTAATTTATAAATTTGATCTCGTCTATTTTTTGAGTAGATTGTTGTAATACGTGATACTGATTACAAATTATTTTTTCAAGGTGAATAAAAACAATTTTTTTATAGATTAAAAAGCATTTGTTTGTATCAATTTGTGTGATAAAAGTTATAAAAATTCTTATGTTTCATTATTTTTAGTAGCAAATTTTTGTTTTTGTCCATTAATCTTTTTTTTGAATTATTATGAATTTTGACTACACACATAGTTTTCTTATGAATAATATTACAATTATTAAATCTGTTGACAATAATAAAATTGCAACCTTTAGTTCGTATTATTAAAGAAAAAACAATTTATTGCTTGCTAAAAAAAATCAATCTCTCATGAAAAATGACCAATTTTAATTTATAAAATCTAAAAAAATTAATAAATGTAAAAAAATATTTTATTTTTATATCGGTGCCCCTCAAAATTTGGCGCCCAGGGCAGTCGCCCGGCTTGCTCGCCCCTTTATCCGGTGCTGGTCATTGAAGCACCGTTCAACTCTATAAAAGCCGCGTTCGGCTTCAAACTTTAGAGAAATTGAGCTCTGAGTATTGGCTGCGCTGAAGCAACATTTATAAGTAACTTCATAGTTAACTATTAAAATAATACTCATATATGTACCTCGCATTACAAGTCGCTTAATTAAACACATAGTCTATAGCGATATTGAGATTGAACACGCACAATATTCGGCTCAGATATTCTGTTCAAAAAAAATAAAAAATTAAAGCTTGACGGCATTGAGAAAAAATCAGAGATCCTTCTTACGCCTTTGCGGATTATTTTCAAATACAAGTTACAAAAACGTATTCATGAAATTGTAAATGTAAATTAGTTTGAATAAGTAATACATATACTTTTTAGATGTATTTTTTAAAAATCCATCATGGTTAAACTAAAGCGATCAAACCTCGTACAAATGAGATCGACCTGTTCCATTACGAGCGAAAATAAAATGATACAAAAATATGGCTTTCAATATTAAAAAATTTTATATTTTTAACCTTTAAATAACCTTTTATTGGGGTAAACAGATAATGGATTGATATTATTTTCCATTTGTAATTTGTAATAAATTTTTTTAGTGAAATACTATTCCATCGTTATATCATTTCAGTTTTGTTTAGGATATATTTTCAAATTTGCACCTACTGCTGAATAGTATGAGCGTACTTTTATAAAATATATTTAAATACAAACATCGTCACATGATTGAGTACAACTAACATATAATAAATGGGTTTAATACATCTAAAGGGAATACAATAGACGTAAATATAGGTTACTGCAAGTGGAAGTAGTTGTAAATTTTCCTGCCATTTCCCACGAAATTATTGGAATATAAGTTCTAAATTTCTTACAGCATGTTATTTCGATACCTGTTAATTCAAAAGGAACGTTATTTAAAACAAACAAACAGGGAGAAAAATTAATGAGAGGCAGTTTGGAAAGTTCGAAAATCAGTAAGCTTAAATTAAAACTTTTCGTTAGCAGAATAATATTTATTTGTTTTTGTTTATTGCATGCTTTGCATACCCAAAAGTAACTCAGCTGTATACACATGACAAAACATTCGTTAAATATATCTCTTCTTTGATGTATTTATCAAAATAAAACTTTTAATAATGCGAAAAACGTAAACATCAAAATATACGACGAAACACAAAGCTCCTCTGTTCTTTTTTTAAATCGCTCCTTCCTCTGCTCAGTAAATTACAAACCATACCCTGCCAGCAGAAAGAGGAAAGGGTCCAATTGCAATCAGCGGTACATGCAGTAAACAAAGATATTCCAATGAACCTTTCTTTCAATAAAAAAGGGAAACGCGAATAAACCGTTCTTTTTCTAACGATTGATCTCCACTGTTTGTAGAACGTATATATACTTTTTTGTAAAAAGGAAACTTCTTATTTTTAATAATAAATTGGTCAAATTCTAAGATTTCAGGCTTTAAACACTCCAAATGCAATAATATTTTGCCTAATAGCTTTTCTTAAATTGTCCAAATTAAACTTTTTTTTTTTTTGTTCCAGACTGAAAAATGGAACAATTCGAACAACTGTTGACATGTGCAATATGTTTGGATCGTTACCGCAATCCAAAATTGTTGCCTTGCCAACACAGCTTTTGTATGGAACCTTGTCTAGAAGGTCTGGTTGACTACGTTCGTAGACAGGTATGTACGTTCGAGGAATTTCCAAAAATAAACCTTAGCATTTGCCAACGTTTTTATTTGAAAACACTCACGCATGCCGCCCAACTTTTTCGCTGTAACTTTTATTCAAACATCATAAATGTGACAAATGAAATATATGTGAATTAGCCTAGAATTCATAATTATAGGCAGGGGAAGTGTGAGCGTTTCGGTTCATTATTTTCTAAAATGAATAATAAAGGACGTTGGACTTACGTGCGATTTATTTTTACTAAAATTACTAACAAGACAACAAAAAGCATGTCAAAATAAATTTAAACTTAGGAATAACAAAGTTACTTAGATGTTCTTCTTTTTATGTCTTTTTTGCGGAACGGACTGGTCCTTGCTTATCTTTAAAAATTGATATACAATTATTATCCCCTGAAACCAAGAAATATTAAAAAAGAACACAACATCCTACCTTAACGTGTTTCGATAGCCAAGATATCACATTCAAAGAAATATTTTCCTCAAGATGATAGACTGGCTACTGAAACGCTTCAGAGCATATATTGTTATTTTTAAAACATTGATATACAAATTTTGTTCTCTGAAACAAAGAAAAGAAATACACAACAACACCAACACCAACCTTAACTCGTTTATATAGCCAAGTTCACATTTCAGAGAAATATTTCTCTGAAGATAATAGTTGGCTATTGAAAGGCGTTAGAGCAAGTGTTGTTTTTTTTTTTTTTTTCTTGGGGATAAGATGTGTATATCAATGTTTTATATATCCCGTTAAAAATACGCTTCTTGTGATTTGTGACTTTGGATATGAACCTGATAATATTCAACAAAAATTGTCAATGTTTTGAATGTAACATCCTGGAATGCAGAAGTAGGAAGTAATCTTTATTTTGACTGTAGCATATAAATGAAAATAATTTTTAAAACATGATATCTTTCAGCTCAACAAATGAAATATTAAAATTTAGTTGCAATGAAAAACTATTATTATTAGTCCTCCGTAGTCCTGAGAGTGATAGGTCCGACTGTATGAATGTAGAATCTAGATAAAATGCTGGAAATGGTGGCATTATACTACCATGACATATTTGTATCATTTTTTTAAGTATAGTCCATTCGTAAAGGGTAACACTATCATATCCTTGGAGGAATATTTAACACAGTATATTATTTATTTAATACCATAATATTTATTTATAAAAATATACAAATGCAATTCTGCCACCTGGCATGTGCGTGCACATCAAAATAAGAAAATTCTAACAGTTCCTTTGAACACAACTTTGCCGATAAAAGCTGTAACGTCATACTTTACATTTTTTTGCAAAATGTTTTAAACATAAGTTTCAACTCAAGTGTATAAAATTGTTGTGACAAATCTCAGATTTACCATTATTTGCTACTTTTTAGGTAAAATGTCCAGAATGTCGAGCAGAACACAGAATACCTTATCAAGGGGTGCAAGGATTTCCCACCAACGTCACTCTTCAGAGATTTTTAGAATTGCACATAGAAATAACTGGGGAACTTCCGGACCCTACCAGCGGGCAAATAATGGAAAGATGCAACGTTTGTTCCGAAAAGGCTTACTGTAGCTTTTGCCATCACTGTGATAAGAAGATATGCGAAGAATGCAAAGGTGCACATATGGAAATATTGCGAAGGGAAATTTCTAGAATCAATAATCAAATTAGGAGGGGAGTCCACAGGTTACAGGATGCCTTATCTTTGGTGGAGAAAAATACGCAGAATATTCAAACTAATTGCTTGAGTGTTGGGGAAGAGGTAGAAGAAATTTATAGAAGATTATCGAAGGCTTTGAAGGACAGAACTGAGTATTTAAGAGGGGAAATTGATCGTTATTTGGGGACAGAGTTAAGGACCTTAACAAACATGAAGGATAACTTGGAGCAAGAAATATCAAACATTTTGAGCAATTGCGATTTAGCTGATAAATTTATGAATGAACATATGGATATCTGGGATGATTGCGAACTGATGGATGCCAAAGAAATATTTTTGAAAACTGTAGATTTTATACGTAATTTTGAATACGAAAACTCTGACTACAGTAGAAAAGTTCGGTTAGTATTGGCACATGATCCTAATCAGCTGGTGCTTCATGTTGCTGGATATGGTGATTTAAACATAATTACGCCCAACCATCCATTTGGGCAAAGTAGCGGTATGTTGCAACCACCAGGAGGTCCAGGATTAATGAGATCCAAGAGTGATCATAGGTTAGCATCACAATTTAGACAAAATGAAGAAAGAGGCTACGGTGAGAACCAAGATGAACCTCCTATTGGGGGTAGGAAATTTGGTGAAAGACCCAGACCAGCTGCAGAACCAAGCAGATATGATAGATACGGGCGAGGTGGCAATGACTACGGAGAGGACTATGACAACGAAAATCGTCCTTCTAGGAGATACAGTCGTTTCAGGAGGCATCAGGCTCCTGACAATGATTCTGATTCAGAACAAAACTCACGTGTACGTTTTACAGATCATAAAGAAAGGGAAAGAGTCTTAGATACTGAAGATGTAGCCAAAGGTCCACTTAGTGGGATAACAAGGCTCGCAGACTCGCCTAGGGTAATGCAAAAGTTGCAAGAAAATCCAACTGGTAAGAAAAAGGAGAAAGAAACTCCAACACCAGCACCAGTGGTACAACAAACCAAGGTTGTGCCAAAGAGGCCACCTCCGCCTAGCAACAAGGCAAGTAAGTGAAGAAGATGAAATTAGCAGAATTAAGAAACAGAATAAAGGAGCTACTACGTCCACGGAGACGGAAAGTAGAGTAGTAGATAGACCTACTCCAGAAGATAGACATAGTGCTCAAAGGAAGACACCAGCTCCCGAGGTGAGTTTAGATGAACAGTAAAGTACCTGATCTGATAGGCTTAGTTAATTTTAGTCCGTTCTTTCTCGATCACACATTGGCATGCCACTCTTTCACTCTCTATCAGTTTACTCTAAAAACAGTACATGTTTGTTTGTTCAGCATGATGAAGATATAATTTGAAGATCTAACACAGTGTTTTCCTCTCAGGCTGCTTCCTCTGGGGAAGAATCAGAAGAAGAAACCGTCACTCAACATCAGCGCAAAACTTCCGTAAAAACCACGATCCCAACAAATCGCAGAACCCCAGATACCGGATTGAAAAAATCGGCTAGATCTGCTAGTTCTGATTCAACAACATCCACAGAATCATCAGTAGCCTCTTCTTCGGCTGTTAAAAGCACTGGTGCTCCTTTCACAACTGAAGAAGTCAAACAAAAATATTTATCACGTAGCAGTAACAATGAAACACCATCTAGAACACGACAAGCATCCATCAGTTCCAATAAAGAATCCCCAGTCCATAACAGAAACTTTCAAAGCCGTTTTTTAAACAAAACAACCCCCACACCACCACCGCCAAGCAAAGAAGAAGAAACATCCAGTAGCTCAGAAGAAGAAACAGACTCTGATGAAGATTCTGATAGTTCGACCACTAAAACGGAGAACAAAGAGATGGCGAAATCTGATATCGGTCCACTGCTTGCTAGAAGTGCACATGCCAGAGAAGGCAGCAGTGATAACACACGAAGAACCAGTAGAGATGAAACTTCTTATAACAGAAATAGATACGAAGAGCCCCCCACTCGTTATGGACGTTCAAGAACAAGTACCGCAGTTGCCGATGAAGAGCCACATCGCTATGGTTACACCAGTAGGTTTCTAAGCAAAAGCAAAAGTTCCGCTGCTATTCCTCCCGAAGAGGAGGACCATTCGCGCTACTCTACGACTGGAGACGATGACAAATATTCCAGTGGCAGATCGCGCTATATGGCTTTGAAAGAGAGGCGCCAACGTCTCGCTCGCAGCAGAAGCAGTCAGCAATTCGGAGATGATGAAGACGTTGATGAACCCATGTCACCAACGTCCGTCAATCCATCAGCTTATTTGGCGTCCAAAGGTTACGGTTCCACTGCATCATCGGGAAATGATCTAGCTCGGAGCCGATCCTCTCACACATTAAAGTCGAGGGATAATTCACCAGATCGATCAGGCAACGCCGAAAAAGATGGAGCCGCTTTGAGTTCCTGGGCTAGATATTTGAAAAACAAATATGGAAATCGAAGCACAGGGAAAGAGAAGGAGTCCGGTGGCAGTACGTTGGCACCATCTTCCAGCAGCTCATCTGCGGCGGCTAGAAGATTGTCCTTGGGACTGCCTTTGAGATCGTCAACAGAATTAGCTAGTTCTGACGACGATTCAAAAAACATGCAAGGCTCCCCCACTACCCCTACAGCAGCTACGGCAGCGGCCGGTAAGTCTATTAGAGTAATTCTTAGTATCTCCTTTGTGGCCTTAGATAGTTGAAAACAAAAACGCTACAAAGAATTGCTGCTTTACGTAGTCCAGTGTTTAGGAATATTAAATTTCTAATATAGCAAAGCATTTGTTCTGTAGAATATTTTTCGTGTTTTATATGATTTGTTTTATTTAAAAAATATGGACTACCGCATCGTTCAAATAATATTGCCCAGGTCCAAGCTTGCTTTTATTTTTCTTGATTAACTCTTTTTTGAGTAAAAAAAGAAACCTACAAAATTTTTTATTTTATTTTATTTTAAAAAATCTACGTGTAATATCGATATATTTTACTAAAAAAAAAAAAATATATGGACTACCGCATCGTTCAAATAATATTGCCCAGGTCCAGACTTGCTTTTATTTTTCTTGACTAACTCACTAACTCTTTTTTGAGTAAAAAAAAACATGCAAATTTTATTATTTATTATTTTATTTTAAAAAATCTACGTGTAATATCAATATAACTTACTAAAAAAAACTTTGCACATAATCTATCCTCTCCAGATAAAGACAAAATCACACTGCAGAGAGACTAAAAAATTAAATCTCATACGGGGTTTTACATTTAAAATTAGAAAATTTAAGTCAACTTCCAGTATAATCGAAAGTGTCACGAAATAAACACTATTTTCTTTGTGAATGTCACATGTGAGATCCCGATATACAAATATTGAACATTTAATTGGAATATAAAATCTAAATTACGTGCGAAGGACGTGAGGCAAATTGTATATTTGGGAACAAGTAACCTAACTAGATCAGGCCAAAATCAATAGCATATAAGAAAACAGGTAATAAGTCAGTCACTGGACCAAACATTTGTCTTTCAAAATGAATACAGACCACTGCTACTGCTTAGGAGCTTAGGTAACATATGTAGATACATTCATTCAATATTTCGAAACTGAGAGTACTTTTTATACCTTTTTTCCACTTTAGGTATCGCAGTGGCAGGTACCTCCCCTAGGAGCCAGTACCTCCAAAAATGCGAGCAGCTGTTTCAAATCGGTAGTCGGGGGAGCGAAGCCGGATGTTTCACCTGGCCCCGCGGTGTTGCCGTGGGGCCAGATAACACCATTGTTGTAGCAGATTCCTCCAATCATCGTGTTCAAGTGTTTAATGCTACTGGGCGCTTCTTAAAAGAATTTGGCCAATACGGCAGTGGAGAAGGAGAATTCGATTGTTTGGCTGGTGTGGCAGTTAATAGAATAGGCCAATTTATTGTCGCAGACAGATACAATCATAGAATACAAGTAAGTTATCGTTTTTATTCTTTTACCGGACACTGCTGATTACTTCGTGTAACAGGTCTTCGATCCATCTGGAAGATTTTTGAGAACCTTTGGAAGTCAAGGTACTGCAGATGGAAGATTTAATTACCCATGGGGAATAACAACAGATGCCCTCGGATTTATCTATGTTTGCGATAAAGAAAACCATAGAGTACAGGTAAGACATTTTTGCGATAAGGGGGGGGGGCATGCACAAGGCCATTTGTATACCAGAAAGACACGACTAAGACCATATTTTGGTACTCAAGGGATGGTCGCGCATTATTGGTGTATGAGCGCTCTTAGTTGCCACTTCGCAATAAACTCTATTCAAACAATAACAATTACACATTCTAATTTTGTTATTCTACTTGTCTGAGTTTACATGATTAGAATTATTTAACGGATTACTTAAAAATACCATAAAAATGGGCCGAATTAAGACTGTCAAATTTTTATTTTGAAATGTTTGTAAAAACATATTTGAAACATTTCAATTTATTCTCAAATTATGTTAACAAAATTAAAATGGCAAATTTGTATGTTATAAGAACTGAAGGGTACAGGCAAAGAAAGCGATAAGTCAATTTTTTCCAGAAATGGCTTACCTGCATTATTTGCTAGCCAAAAGTGTCAAGTTTCTTTTGGTTTAGAATCAAATGCTAAAAATACATCAAGTTAGAAGTTATAATATATTTTCGTTTCGTAATAAAGAAATGATAGAGAATCTACATCTTAAAACCCGTTTTTCTCAAAACTTCTTTTTTGCCTGTACCCTTCAAATCTTATCCAATGTGAGTAAAAAATAGGGAAACTATGCAGATAAAATAAAAACCGCTGAATTAAAAAAAAAATCCTTGGAAAGGTCAATTTTGCACTTTTAAAAACTCATCTTTCTTGATAATTTTCATCGCTCTATTCATCTCGATTCTTTTCGAATTGTGACGTCATAGTCAATTTTTTTTAATGCAACCTCATATTTTTTCATCATAGTTAGAAAGCGGCTGAAACCACGGGTTTAATATATTACTTTATGATACCGACATGGATATTGAAGATATTAAAGCTAAAATTTCAGGAAAAACGTTGGCATTTATAAAAGAATAATAAGGAATTATTTTGAAACCAGTAATGATGATTCCTGTTAATAATCCCTTATTTGTAAATATCAGCCAACACAACACCTAATATAAATTCAGGATCATTATTTGGTTTTTGCTCGAATACGAGACAGAAATTTAATCTCGCTTCATAATTCGACCGGCTGCAATGCGTGTGCAATGTCGAATTTGTAATTATGATATGTATGTTAAGCTTTGTGAAATACCAGATTCCCTGCTGATTGCAACAGAGGAAGCTTCCGTATTTGTATTAACTTGCACAAGAACATTAATAACGTTTTACCAAATACTTGCATCTCATTTTAAATAAAAATAAAGCAACATTGTGTTTTATAAGTGCTTATGATGAGGTAGACTTGCTAGAGATAATTCAGCCTAACTAATGGACAAAAAGTATTCTTTGGTGAATAAATATTTTTATTTTTATGTAGGTACCTCAAACTAATACGAAAGTAATTACATCAATTTTATACTTTTCATTTATCTACTCGACCAATATGAAGATAAATGAAACAATTATTTTGAAAACAAATGATGTAAAACCTGTACTAAAATAATTAACCGTTCTCAACTTAAACAAAATCAGCGTTCAGTGTTTGAACAGCCGAATTACTTTCTTTCGATGCCTTTCCGGAGCAATTAGGTTATTGATAGTGAAAAATCCACCATCAACTGAATTTTCTTGACATAGCCCAAACATCCGATTTGTCAGGTTCTGCGCACTTACGAAAATATTCAATTTTTTTCCGAACTATTTAAGGGTTGTAGTATTTAGGAAATAAAAATATTATTCGTGGGTAAACAACGGGTAATTTAAAACATTATATTCGGTATCACTTATCCCAGAAATAATGAATGAATCTTTTCTTTTTTATTTTTTGCGGCATTTTGATAAAATAGTACTGAAATTATGTCATTAATAACATCCAATAGAAAATTTTGTTTCGCAAAACTTCTTAATGCTCCCAAATACGGTGTTCTTTTAAAAGGACAATAGGCATATAAGCTAACAAAATGACCGAATTATAAAGTTTGTAAATTTTAATAGAAAATAATGTAGACATCCCAGATAATATAAATATAAAAAAAAAACAAAAAAATATTCTATGGTTTTTGAATTGTGTCAAACAGTGGTCTAACTTTTGCAAACGATCTGTTCTGTCCAATACACCGTTACCACAACAATTCTAATTCTCCATAACAAATTCAAATCTGTTCTTAGACAAGCCATTAACTGATTATTACTACAGTAGAATTGTGTATGTGTCTTTATTATTTTCTAAACATTTTTGTCTTCGTGCAAATGGCACATTACCACTCACAATCAGTAAAAGTATGCCAAAAAATTACCTCTTTTCACTTTCGATAACATTTCCATTTTTATCGTGCCTTGCTGCGTACCTATTGCTTTTGTGTACAAACATGTCTAATATATCTTGATTCATGAAAGAGTGAAATAATTTTACTGGAGAAGTATTATTTTCAGCTGCAGAAATTAAAAGCCATTCTACCTCTGGTAATAACAAGTCATTATTTTTTCAATCATATTTTTTAGAAGACTTCTTCTATCCCGTTTGTAAAATTATCAGGGGTATGTTGTCTTCCTTGTCCTCGTCATTACCAAATGATGTCTTTATTTCCGCTTTTGCTATTAGTTGCCTTCATGGCAGATTATTTAGTGACATAGTATTTTCGTCACCAAAATCTTCGTTGGTGAAGTCGTCATTTGCATTGATGGGATGCATAATATTTATTTTAAATTCTTGGTAGTCATTTACTGGAAAATTTTCTTCAAATGCTGCCAGAAGATCACGAAGAGTTAGATCCCCCATAATAAATTGAATTACCTTATCTGCCGATTGTCCTTTTAAAAGGACACCCCTAATTAGGGAGGCATAGCAAAAATACGATAGAATTTAGAGGTTGCATATTGTAGGCATATGCTTGCTACATTTTTCCAAACACTACTACAAAAACATAATGTGAAAATATATTACAAGGCGAATAAATTACTTACATATCCAAACTTATACCCTGGACATATTCCATATCTAAAAATGACATTTTTGAAAGGCTAATTACTTTTAAAAGCAAGGAAATATTTAAAAATAAAATAATGAATTAACAAGAACAATCGTGTGACAGGACAGATTTATCAAATCATCTTTTTATTCATTACCATAATCCTTAAAAAAAAATAATAAGTCGAGACACATACCTCGTCCTTTTAAAAGGACAATAGACATATCTGGGTTACCTTTCATTTCCTATTCGTTATCACTATCGGTTTATTTTCATTCGAAAAAGCGAATCGTTCAACAACTTCTTAGATACTCTCCCAGAAAAATGTTCACGTATTTATTTCATAATTGCCTCTCTTGTTTTTCCCGCATATCGATCTTTTGTACCCAAACCATGTTTTGTTTCTCCCAGTCCTGATAACAAGTTGTCAAGCAGCTGTCGCATTACCTAATGATGTGACATCTGGAATACTAATTTACAAAATAATTTCAATGTTCTTTTTTCTAGCGCAAATATGCATTTAATTTTTTTAATGGTGTATTGTTATCTCTCTCTCTCTAATTGAATAACAAATTATATGTTTAAATATTGCTTAAATTTAGTTCGGTGGCTGACGCCTTCACCGTAACTTATTTTATTATCAAAGTAGCATACATATTACATCTGAAAGGTAAATTAGCTTGTTACATATCAATTTTATAGGCGCAATATTGACACAGTTATTAAGAAAACCGATACCACTTTATGTAAACTAGACTTATTTGATAGGAATATCGCAGCAGTATTTCTGGCTAATTACAGAAAGGTTTGGTTATTGCCTTGAATACTGTGGAGGTAATTAAAGGTAATTGGCAATAGAAGATGCCTCCCGATTGATTTAAAATTGATTTATGTATCTCTAATAGTTCTGACAAATTAATTATATAAACCTTTACGGTCCGTATTTTAAGCTTTTCACAAGTTTCAATTATCTTCTGGAAGATAATATAATTAAGCATTGAAGAAGTCAAATTTTTTATATGAAAAGGCATGAAAAATCAGTAGCACAACTACATTACTGAAAATATTCTGCTTGACATCAACGCCAAAAATTGATTTGCGATTAAAGCGATGCTAAAGATGCGTTTAGATTAGACATTTTGTTCCGTACATCTCTCTCCGAAATAAGTGTTAACTATCCTGACAGAAGGTATCCGAGACTACACAGCTGGGAGGAGATAGCTTCTCTCAGGATAGTTGGACTTATATCAGAGAGAAAATATATTTTATGTCAGAGAGAAATGTACGGAATAAAGTGTCTAATTTAAACGCACCCTAAGTATGTAAAATAGAATAGCTTGAATCAGAGGTGCACTGCGTTCCAAAGCCGCCCTTGTCCAATATCAAAAATAACGCCTCCCTTTCACAGTCAATTAAAATAACATTTTATTTTGGATTTATTTCTCGAAATTTCAAATGTTTGCCATTTTTCTACTTTTTTCTCATTTTTTTTACCTTACTTTTAAAATTTCAAATTTAGTCCGATAATTTTGATTTTATAATACTTGAAGTTTTAGGAACAATGTTTCAAGTTAAAATTTTTAGAAAATTAACAATTTGAAACCTAAACTTTTTAATTTCAGAAAAACGTAGATATCCCTAAAAGATTTGGTGGACTGGAGTAGGTCCTTGGTTATCTTCAAAAATTGAAATACAGAACTTGTCTCCTGAAACCAAGAAAGATTAAAAAACCCAACAAAAGTTGCTCTAACGCGTTTCGACAGCCAAGCGGTCATCTTTCTTGATTTCAGGGGACAAAGTTCTGTATTTCAATTCCTAAAAGAACTTATTACTAAAGGGAATTACCTTTTTCAGTTAGAAATAACGTTTTTAATCTGAAAAATTGGTTATCGACTTTTTGTGGAAATTTCATTTTTATTTATCCAAAGGTCAACTTTTAACTCGTAAAATTTTGGCTTTGATCCCAAAATCTTGGCTTGTCTCTCGAAATTTTAAGAACAAAGTTGAAAGTTTGAATTTATCGACGGAAGTTCTAAGCTTAAATTAGAAAAAGCCTTGAAAACGTTTGTCTGAAGAGAATTTTTCTCAAAGTATTAATTTTAAGCTGGAAACTATTATTGCCAACTGAAAATGTCGACTTTTTCTGGCATAATTTCGACTAAAATCTCACATGAAGTTTAATTTGAATCTAAGGTCGAAAAAATAAATATTTGAAATCAACATCACATTTTGATTAAAAAGTAGAACGTAGCAAATGCCCCAATATTACTTCATTTCGTCTAGTTGTTATTTCTTCTGAAAGAGTTAAAATCGTTTTAGTTTAAGATAAAAGGCTTTAAGAAGAATATGTTTAAAACAAGCTGGAATGAAAGCTGTAGATTTTTAATTTGAACTCGAAATTTTTGGAAATATATAAATTTTGGAAAGAACCAATTCCTGATTAAATTCGAAAATGTAATAGTTGAAATTTTAGGTAAAAGCATAATTTTAAGTTTAAAAAACTTAACGAAAGAACAAAACTGTATAATAAAAATATTCGAGATTCTTGAAATTTCGATAAAGTTTGAAGTTAAAATTTTAGAAACAAATATAATTTTCATGTTTGAACTTGAAGTTTAATTTTATTATCAAGTTTAAACTAGAATTTTTCCGAGAAAAGTCAAAATTTAGAAAAAGAGTCAAAACCTATAAAAAATCTTTTCATGATTAAACTCGAAACTTCGATTTTAAAGTTAAAGTAGAAATAAATACTAATTTTCATGTTTGAACCGGAAAACTTCAGAGGTATGTCGAAATTTAGAAAAATGCTTAAGATGTAAACACGAAATTTCTATTTTAGACTGAAAATTAATTATCAATTTTAGAATGAAAACTTTCCGATAGGATAGAAATTTAGGGAAAAAAATCAAAACTTATGAATAATCTATTCACGATTAAAATTGCAACTTCGATTGTTAAGGTTGAAATTTTAAAAGCAAATATAATGTCATGCCTGAAACGTAACTTTCAGCATATATTAGTCGATAGGTTGGTAAAAAAAGCCAAAATTGTTAACAAAAATATTGGCAAATTTTTGGTCTACAATTTAAACGCTGACTTCTATTAGGGAAGCCCCCTAATCAAAAAAAATAGCTATTTAAAAACCAGCATTTTAAAATTAAATTATTTTGAGGAAAAGAAGAATTTAAATCCATGAAAATTTTAGGATTAAGGTCGAATTTTTTAAATAACCAAATCAAAATTTATAGAAAAACCTTAAAATTAAAAACTTCAATTCTAAATATATAGTTTTGGGAAAAATCTTAACATTTCGACAACTAACAAATAATTTATGAAATAAATGACATTTTAAATAAATTGTTGATATTTACTTTGATATCAAGGAGAATACTTATTTGAATTTTTCGACAAGATTCGCAAAAAATTCAAAACTTTGAAAAGTAAATAATTTTGTTTTCAAAAGTTTCACTTTATTGGAAAATTGTTGGAAAAAAATTCGACTTTAACATAAAGTCAGAATTTTGTGATTAGGAATGTAAAATTTTGAGGATTATGTTTAGTATGGAAAGGGAGGTAACTAAAATACCCAAGGAAGATTTCAAATATAACAAAAAAAATTGTAGTTGACTTTTTTTCACTGCTTATCTAGATTGTTTATCTATTTTACTAACTACGTTTAAAACCAGCTTTATTAATATTTTTATAAATATCCCATTCAAGACCAGTGTTATCAGTTATCAGCCTTCAATTGCGACAAAAATCATATCTAGATGCTCTACCGGTGGTGATTGATCATCTCGTGGGTCCAGTTTTTACATGATTAATCGAACCTTTCATAGTGGACTTTTACAATTTTGATTACAAAAAATACAACAATCTTTATTACTAAATTTTTGGACTTTTTCTTTTTATTGTTTACATTCTAATAAAAAATTTTAATAATTTGAAAATGTTTTATAATTTTTTAATCTCATTGGGTAATACTGAATATTTGAGATTGCCCCAACATATTTCGTTCGCCGTTGTCCTTTATAGTGAAAAATTGAAATAAAATATTTAATTTGGGGACAAATGTTATTGTACCACTTGTCATTCGTAATACTATCTTTGAATAGTAAATATTTATGTTTGCAAATTTCGTATTAGAACTATTTATGGAAACCAAGCTATACTGAATTTAATCTATGAAAAGATTACATCGTAAATAACAAAATTTTTAAAATATTTACAGCATACCATAAGTTTATGGATACTTAAAAAAATTACAAAATTACAAAAAACATAACTTGAAAAAAGAAAACTTCAAAATTGAAACATTTGTGAATGTGTTGAAGAAATAATGGATGAATGGTTGGGAAACAGATTTAAAATGATTTTTTTTTATTTATTTTTCTAAATCTGTAATATTTTTGAAAGGAAATGTTTTTCGAAATAAATCAAATAGACGATAAAATCATTAACTACAAAGCAATAATTATAAATATTTTGTCGCAATCAAGATTTTATAAAAAATATTTCACAATTAAAAAGTGCTTAACCTTGTAAGAATGCTTATACAAAAATTGTATTCAATATTATCCAAAATAGTAATTAAAACAACGTTAAATTGAGCAGAAGAATTGTCGGCAATGCTTTATTGCAATTAAACATTAAAGCGTTTCAGAATCTATTAATTTTTTACGCAGGGCATGGAAGTCTTAAGAGGTAGTTTAAAATTGAAATTAAAAGTATTGATTGCGATTTTAAGTCAGTTGAATGAAAAATTTAACTGAAATTTATTAAAGGGTACAATTATTATTTTAAACTAAAAACGATTATGGAAACACATTATTCTCAAGTTAATATTATTTAGTAGGAAAATCTTTAAAGTGTTATAGAGGAAATTACAGGTGACATATTTTTTTATTACATCCCACATGATTTTAATTACTGCTTCGTTATCTTCAAATGAAAAACCGCATTGCGAAAATAATTGTAACAGTATTTAAAATATATTCATAAAAATGCAACGTATACTAACTATACACTACCACAAATATAACAAGAACTCCTATATTATAAATATGTATGAATTTACTTCAAACAAAGTAATTAATTTTTCAATATCATTCCCTCTAATTGTAAGTTTAATACATATTTTCCCTACAAATTCGCATTTTCGTTCTCCACGACAAATTAAGTCACCGAAATTATTATGTTATATTTTACTTGTCAACAATGATTTTGTCACACGAACTCTGGTAGGTAATTGTGTTTGGACTACCTACTTCCATCATGAAACCGTACTTATTTTTTTTTCATCACCCCCAGTTTTCTCGTGACAAAAAATCACAATTAGGAAAAGGTTTGTCATGCACGTAGATCTTTAACTATAAACCATTTACATTGTAAATCTTTCTGATATATTTCAACAACCACTTCATATCAAAGTAAGCTTATCAAAAATTTTATCTTTCAAAGACAAATTCCCCAGAAGGAAGTATTAGTAATAGTAGAACCTTAAATTAAGAAAATTAATAAAAGACTCGTTGTTTAAACAAAAAATAAATGTTTTAAAAGATCAGCATAAAGATTCTTCAAAAATTTAATTGGTATATACCGTCAAAGTGACATCCAAAGATATTTGGTTAAAAAACTTCTTTTAAAGTATAAAACTTTGGGCTGCAATGTAGGGATCAAAATTCATTTTTTAGACACATATCTTTACTTTATTCCTACAAATTGGAGGGCTCTGGGGGGCTCTAAATGATAAGAACTGATAAAAGTTTCATTCGAACATTCCAATGATGGAAACACTTTATCAGGGCATGTTAAACTCAAGGGTGTTGACTGACTACTAATGCTTGATCAAGAGAGTCCAATTAAAAGCTAAATAATCTCCAAAAGCAAAGATTATAAGTTCCTAATGTACATTTTTATGTTATATTTCTGAAGATCCATCATTTTTCACTTATTTAACAAACAAATATCGTGGGTGATGAAAATTTCAAAACTGCTTGTTTTAAATGACCACAACTAACACTCTTAAAAATACAAAAGAAGTTCATGTGACACGACAAGGCTTCAATTTTGTTGACCCGTGTTATGTATTTTATTTTCTTAGATTGTCCAAAGCTTAAAGTCGCTCTTGTAAAACAACAGTAGTAAAAATATAGTTTTATAATAACATAATGTAATAGCTTTTAAGAAATAACCAAATACTAAAAATCAAAAATTTAGGATTCCTCTAAAAACAAAGAGCGGCATATCTCAGAGAACGTACAAACACAACATTTTTATGAAAAATTCGAATTTTAAATTGTTAGTGTCTCGATTTTTGCTTAATACTTCAATTTTAGATTCAAATACTCGAATGCAACTTGGCACTTTTATTTTGCTTTTTATTGGTGGATTCAGGAGGGAGAATCACTGCAGCACATGCTCCCCCCCCCCACACAATCTACAGTACCTATATGAAAATCTGGATCCACCCTTATCTGAATGTGTCATTATTTATTTTTTTAGAACTTTTGTTTTAGTTCTTATCAGACCGGTTCATTAATACTAAAGAAACCAAAAATGTAAAATATTTTAATATTTGTTTCAAGTGAATAAAAATGCAAATAATTATAGGGCAAGTAGAATTTGTTGCCCATTAGTTACCAATATTCGCTCTTGCCACCTTGCCAGCCGCTATTGTCAATTGCACCTGGTGACATGATAAGGTGATGAGTACTAACCATGTATGAACTTGTAAACAATATTTATTAGAATAGTTTTTTTGGGAACCAAGAGTTAGGGGAGTTTATGCTTTGATTTCCCCACTCTTAAAAGGTTGACTATTTTTTCATGTCCTGATTTTCTGCCTTTCAAATACGAAACTAAAATAAGTAACATAATGACTGAAAGCAGCCTATATTTATTTTCTTTTTCAAATTGCAGGTTTTCCAATCAGATGGCACCTTTGTTGGTAAATTTGGTTCCATGGGTAGTAAAGAGGGCCAACTCGAACATCCCCACTACATTGCGGTGTCCAATACGAACAGAGTCATTGTATCAGATTCAAACAACCACAGAATTCAAATTTTCGATGTCAACGGAAAAGTAATATCATCTTTTGGCAGTGAAGGCTCAGATGAAGGTCAATTTAAATTTCCACGTGGTGTCGCTGTTGATGACCAGGGTTATATTTGTGTTGCTGATTCGGGAAACAACAGGATACAGATTTTCCACCCGGACGGAACCTTCTTAAGGGCTTTTGGATGCTGGGGAATTGGCAAAGGCGAATTCAAAGGATTAGAAGGTGTTTCAATGACACCGAATGGGCATATACTTGTGTGCGATCGAGAAAACCACAGAATTCAAGTGTTTTAAAATTTCAAGCTAATACTCTAATGATTTTTCAATACTACTACAACAGTGTGCTAACTTTTTGAAAATTAAAAATATATTTGCATTTAGTATTTTATTTTCTGGGTATTTTGGCACCATCTGATTTTTTTCTGACGCTGAAGCCATAGGAGGTGGAAAAAATGTTGACACTTCTTACAAGTGACAGTAGAGAAGAAACTATTAAAAAATTTAAAACAGAGTTCGCCCTGCTTATATTTATAATCAGATTATAAAATAAATAAGCGGTTGAGAATTAGCCCAATCTTAATGACAATGCAATTTTTCCTAATAGAATAAAAAACTTAATGAAGGATTTATAATTCTGATAGAAGAGGCATTCCACGAAAAGATCAAGCAGAATAAGAGCAATCAATATCAGGTCGCAAACTTGCAATCAAAATGGAGATCTAATTGATGACTAATTCTTTTTTTATGTAATAAATTAAACCCATTTACATAAAAAATAATGTTACTATTAAAAATTAAATAAACTTATGTCTCCACATAGCTCAAAAACAATTGAGACATTTTTCATATCGTGACACCAGTTTTTAGATATCCCGTTCAAAGAACTTTGCCTCCAGCGAGCTTAGGTGTCTTGTTTGACTTCTAAAACTCTTCACAAAACATTGTCCCCTCAACAGTGTCTTTAATTTCTGAAAAACATGAAAATCACTCGGGATTATTCGGTGGATGTCTAAAAATTTCCTTTAAATTGTTTTAAAAAATGTTCCGTCACGTTGAGCACAAGGCGGCAGTGCGTTATTTTGGAACAAAACAATACGGGACGAAAAGTCATTTCACAATAAATTTTTTAACACCGATACATCCTTCTGTTTGGAAAAGAATTACATTTTTTATTTCAAATTTGGCGGAAAGAAAGACCATAGGAGCCAGGTTAAAATCCTCATAGTTCGTCTTTGACTGACAGACGCTAACCGCCAATGGTGAAAGGACTGCGCAATGGAATGACGCGCAGACCTTGCCGCTCGTATCTTGCCTTTAATCTGAAGCACGATCAGAGGTTGAGAAAAAATGCACTTGCAAGAAGGGTCTTTTTTTAAATAAAAACCCAGTAACAAGACATTGGATAAATTCCAGAAGTTCTAGGATTTAGAGTGTCAAGCACCTCTTAAACTTTTTATAGCACCTCCCCTAGGGAGTGGACTGCAGTAAGTTTATTTAAATAAAAAAATAGTGTTTTACTTCTCAGTTTCACACCTCTATAAAATTTTACTGGATAGTGGAATAGTTCTTTTGCATCTTTATATGTACCCCTACAAATTAACAGGATGGCTTGGTTACCACTCTGTTGTTTTCTTATTATTCCCATTTTTTCATAATTCCTATTAGCAATTTTTTATCAAAGATCTGCCAACTTGCCTTATTCAGCGCCGTCCAGTCTGAATATCAAATTTTCTTAAATTATGATAAAAAAATAAGTCTTACACGAGGCAAGGTTCAAAGTGAACTTCATTTCCGTTGAATTACTGATTTCTAAAATGGCTTAATATCCTTCGGAACACCTTACCTGGGAAGTATGTCTAATGGTCAGAATTACTCGAAAATTTTTGTAACTTCCGAAATATTTAAAGGGTATTCCAAAGCAGGTGAGAGAAAATTGAAATCAGCCGACGTAAGAAACCACTAGTTCCTACCGATACCCCTGAAAAGCAAAGAATTGGAAATGAGATATTTAGTAAAAGAAGAAGAAAAGAAAAGATTACCAGACATCAAAAAACAAGCTGGAACGAATAACCTATTAGCTTGTGGTAGACTTGTGATATTCCATCCTGTGACGAATAAGCCGAACAAATAAGAACAAGAATTTCAGAAATTGAGCCTTCAGCTCTTGATGAATTTGATAGATATTCGGAATCTAATAATTTTTATTGGTGTTATTTAAAACAAAGAATAACGAATTCTACGTAGGAAAGGTAGTGAACTTCGAAAATACCTTCAATGAAGCAGAAGTAAATTTTGTAAGAGAATCCCCCAAATTCAAAAGGCATTTCATATTTTCGCCAGAACCCTATGTTGCAATAGTTCAACTTGATTATATAAAATTTATTTCACCACCGCCCTGCGTTCTGGGAAAAACAAGACTGGTTTCAGTCAGATTTTTTTAAGCTTTATCTTGCGCTAAAATAGTATTAAAATATTTGTTCATACATTTTCTTTTGATCTTAAAATCGATGTTTAAATATTACTTTTAGGTTTTTTTGCTTAATTATAATTATTTGATGGCAAATGATTAATAAATGGGTTCCTAAAAATGAAATTAGGCATTTTCCTATATTGAGTGACTATAAGACATGAAAAAAATTAATCGTAAGTATCCCCTTGTCAATATTTCCCCTTGTCAATATTGTTCCCCTCTTCAGTTTTTTTTTTTAAAGTCATATATTTAGTACTTCTATATTGCCAGCTCCGCGTTTTACGTGGGTCCAACACCCTCTCTTTCTACTCGGCTTCTCTACGGAGATGAATTCCAATGCGCAGGCGTTAGAAATCAGCTGTGCATATACCACTAAAGTGTAAAGAGTCTATTGGCGTAATTTTTTCCACTTATAACATTGGGAGACTTGTCATTTCCGTAGACATTATTGGAATTTATCCTTTACGGAGGAAACAGCTTACGCTCACGGAGAGAATAGGGAGCTGGCAATATATTAGGAATACTAAATGTACTAGGGTTGGCCGATACACCGTTTTCTGTAAGGAAAGATAAAGATGGGTATATTTTACACTGTTTTAATATTGTAACGAAATGTAAATTGTAGAATTTAGTACGTAAGAAAAGTTTCTAGAAAGATCTGATAAGGGAAAGTGGCCGCGATAATGAAGCAAACGGCAGATAAGCGTTCTAGAAATTTCGGCCAACCAAAACCCTTATCTGCCCAAAACTTCTAGAACCCAGAAGCGAAAACTATATAAAGCGGACGCCTTTCCCCCGAGTCAGTCGGTTAGTTAGAATCAGTCAGTGTAATTAGTGAGTAAGTAGTTAGAAGTAAATTAGTGAGTTCATTATCCAGTTGTAGTGTTCCGAGTTTAGTTTAGTAATAAAATGGGTATTATTCAATTCACGTGTTAATAATCAATTCGAACCGATAAGCCCGTAACAATATGTTTTATTATAGCTCCACATGCATTGCATTAACCAGTGTTCCCAACTTAGGGGTTCCCCCCTCTAAATTTACGAGTAAATAAGTGGAGTCGGATTTTTTTAGGAGCTTTATATTTTTAGGGCTATATTTAACGACTTCTTGATCTACAAGTATAGGCCCTGGGATAAACCAATCTAGCCAATCATATTTAGTACAATTCCTTGAATGCGAAATTAAATAAAAAACAAAAAATGTCACCGGTGTTAACCATAAACATAGAATTTTTAGATATATTACAACTAGGGGGATTTCCAAGTACTTCTAACGATTATAGGGGTTTTTGAATTTAGCTTTAGGATTAAATATGTTTAAGAATTGATAACCTGGCCTTCACCTGCAAACTGCAGACCGGCCGACACTGGTTAGAAACTGCATCAATATCTTATCGGAGTTGGATAAGAGAGTGTCGCATTAAATAGGAAATCAATCTCGAAATTTAAGTTTTCATCCTGGTATTACGATTTTTTTCTCTAAATTTGGATCTTAAATTTTAACCACAAAGTTCAGTTGACCTTAGTTCTAAAATTTGGAATTTCTACTCAACATTGGTCTCCTTGTGTGTAGACTTTTTTCGCAATCTGATTTTTTTTCTTGTCATTTCTACACTTTAATTATGAAATTTCCCGTTTAAATCGCACATTTTAGTTTTTATTTAAAAATTTGAACATCGAACTGAAAAATCTAATTTATTCTGGAAACTATATACTTAATAAAAATAATGCAATATCATGGAAACTTATTCCATCCTAATAACAAGAGGAAACATGACGCCTAAATTTCCAAGAATTGTAATTTAATAAAAATTACTCTTATGCCCCTTTAAAATATTGCCTACTATCATGATATAATATAAGACTGGTAACGTAACCTGCTATGTCTCACTGTTGTGATAAGTGGCACTAAAACCGGAGACGATTGAAAAGAGAACACGATATGAAGGATAAACAATAAAGGGCTGCCTTGAGTAGATGAGAAAATGCTTTCTTATGCAAATATTGATACTTTATGCAATTGTTTCACAATTTTTCGGTTTTATATTTATATTTTAATTACAAAATGGGCAAGACTAGTTTTGTGTCTATATCCAACAGTGGTTATAAAAGCTGTCATGAAAAAGTGTCGTTGTTTCGAGTGCCTAAGGACAAAGTTGATGTATGGAGGCGAAAAATCTCGCGAAATGACCTGCTGTTGTCAATTCGAGATTTTGTATGCGAAAAACATTTTAGTGCAGATTTTGTTCTAAGAGAAATGAACAATGAACTGTGGAGAGTACGTATTTCTTAATAAACTTAATCAGTTTCTATTAAATGAATATCTTAGCCCAAAGTAATTTAAACATAAAATTTATTTTGTATATATATTTAAGAAAGAAAAATGATATTAATAGACAAACGAGCCGCTAGTTTATCAGGGTTCAGTGTATCTATAGAACATTAGCTATAACTTTTTTAAAAATGTTTATAGAAAAATGTGTCAGATAAACTTTTTTGGTTAATTATCTGTCACTTTTCAGTGACTTTGATTTTGTTTTCTTAGCTCTTATTTCGCTGCTTTGGTGAATTTTTTTTGCTCTTTTGAAAAAAATCTTAACTTTCTGCGTTCGGTAACATCAAATTTATAGGGGTTAGATTCGGAGAATTTCGAGAAATCATAATTTTACTTATTTTTAACATTCATTTTTTAATATTATTTAAAAAAAAACTAAGTACGAAAATGAAATTGTTACCAAAAATTTCATTTTAATTACTAATGCATGTTTAAAAACAGTATTAAATTATTTAATATGAGAATCCATAAAATTATGAAATTATTATATTTTCTCACTTTTTTTCACTTCTAAACCCTGTAAGATTTGGGGTCATCAAAAGCAGAAAGATATGCAATTGTAAAAAAGCAAACAAAAAATACGGATGTCATTTAAAATTTCAAAGTTCGTTACCGTAGCAATGAAACAAAAGCAGGGAAAAAAAAAGTAAGGTCACCAAAATGTGGCAAATAATTAAGCAAAAAAGTTTTTTAAAAATATTTTGTCTAATTTTTTAAAAAAAAAAAGTTACAGCCAATATTCCAGACATACGTCGGACGGTGCCGTATACTTTGCCTAGAGTTACGCCAGTTCTTCTCCCGCTTAGGTGCCACATTTCGCCTAGCGTCGGAATACCTTACTTATACATTATCATGCCTACTATTATGGTGGAGGAGAATACCAGCGTTTCCCAAATAGTGAGTCGCGACCCGGCACCGGGTCACGAAACTAAAATGCCTTGTCGGAGAGTTCTCCCCCTCTCGTTCAATTATACTTATAAAATTTTGAGAACAAAAGATAATATTTCTAATGCCTTTGGTAACCATATAAGCAAAAACATTTTTTTTAAATAATTTTGATTAATTTTTATTTAATAAATTTAGGTTTTTTTCGTATTTTTTCTCAGAAAATTTTTATACTCCTAAAAATAATGGCTGTTCTTCACGAAATTTAGATACTCACACCTCGATGTGTCACATTATTTTACGCCTTGGTTTAACTGGTCACGTTTTTAAACTGCAAAGATATGTATATCAATTTTGTTTTCAAATTTTCGATAATTTATTTCAATTTCAACTTTGTTTAAGAAACTGCTTTCGGAAATGATTTTTATTTCTATATTTAGATTGTTTGTTGTTAAAAATGTCGACTTTTTTTACATAATTGATATTTTAGCAAAAATTTCATTTTTCTTCTGTTTTTGAATATTCTCACTTTTTTTTTAAATTGATGACCGATTACAAAACTCAACATTTTTCAAAGTCATATAACTTTTTTTTTAATTTTGACTGACTAAAAACCTCAATCTTTTTAAAAATTTTGACTATAAGAAGCGTTTTTAAAGAATTCCAATTATTTGAAAATTTTGCATCTTTTTAGAAACCTTTCACTTGTTTGTAGTTTTTCGACTTCATTGAAACTTCGTTTCAAAATATCCATTTTTTTACAATGTATTTCAAAATTTTTATTTCTTTTTTCAAATGTTAGCTTTTTCTCAAAATTTTGCTTATTTTGGGAATTTCTATACTTATTTCGAAATTCTCACATTTTTGCAATTTTTTACTTAGTTTTAGGGTTGATCAAACTCGCGATTTGAAGGCAAAATTTTCGGATTAAAGTGGAAACTTTGATAAAAGAAAATTAAAAAATATTGGAAAGAAAATACGAAATTTTAACCTCTAACCTCAAAATCTGGTCGAAATTTTAAAGGGAAGAACGAAGCATTAAGATAGTTAAAAAGTCTTTTAGTGGGCCACGAAGGAGAAGCATAAAAATAACAGGGCTACGACAAAAAATTTGGCAAACGCTGAATTATATCTTGTTTATTTGTATTCAGTTTTAAGTAAAAGCAGATGTTCGAGTAAAATGATAAAATTACCCGAAGGATATTCCTTTTCTAATTGATCTTTGAACTGCTTTGTGTAAGTGCACTTGTGTGTGAAAAATGGCTTCCGAAAGACAAAGTGCTCTAATTAAACACATATTTTAGAAAAATCCTGTAATTATAGATATAAAAAACTTTTTGCAATAATTTAAATTATATGATAGCAAACATTTTTTTCAGTAAAAACATTGTGTTCACTTCAATTACATGCAAAAAAGAAACTCATGACGCAACATCACATTTCACATAAAACAAAAAAAGACAAATCTATCAGTCAACCTCTTTTAAAAATGTGAAATCTACTTTAAATATTTTCATTAGAACTGTAGATAAATTAAGTAGTCCCAATTTTCGTAAGTCTTTTGGTGCAAAAATATATGGAAGAGTAATTTTCCATGAAGGAGGAAAAACTACTTAAAAATTTGCTATCAAAAAGTACGTTGTTTATACTTTTTATAGTAAAAATAATATACTCCATTATTTTTCTCTCCCAAAAATGGGTAGTGCTAAAGAAGACGTACGTTGTTTTACAATGTCCATTTTTAATAAGTTTTGGTTAGATTCACGCTAATGATGAAAGCAATAGCTCGTTACCGAATTTTTTTGGACATTGTCTATCTATATGGAGAAAAACTTTTTAAATTACGAGTGTTTATTGCCATAAAGAAGCACAAATTTTACAATGGAAAATATTGAGAGCTATTTAATTTGTAATTAGAAAAAAGTAACCTTCAAAATTGTCAATAAATGTTTTTCTTGTTAATTGTGGTTTTGATCTTTTGATGCCTTTTTGTTGCAAATAAATCGCCATTTTAAATAGACAACTTAAAATACAACAATTTGTTTTGTTTACTCAGAGCATGTAACATAGAAATTGATTTATCACATGTAAAATTTGATAACACATTTTCATCCTCTTATGGGTTGAATTTTGAAAAACCCTTTATTAGCAGATGCCTACATCATGTGCCAACTCATTTCTGAGTTTCATGCTTTTGGAGATTTCACGATGAATGAATGGTATTTGCTTTATATAATATACAAGTATATAAACTTCTTGAAAAATATTAATCCAGTTTTGAAGGAAAAAATGGATGACCACTTGATGCTAACTACATTGTCATCTGATAATTCGAAATTCTCTATAAACCTCCTTATGTGTACTCTAAGCCTGCACTTAGCTGACTACAAATAGCAGACTCAATAATGACAAGATTCATTTTCTAATGCAATTAGATTAGAACTTGTCTAAAATAATAAAAATGGTGTTCAATATTAAAAATGCAAATAAGCAACAAAACTTTGTTGCTTGTCTGACTGGGTATGAATATAGTTTTATCAAAATTTCTAAGTAATATAAAGAAAATTTATTATCATAACAATAACATTCATAGATGAATCAATAACTATCAGCTAGACATGATATTTTAATAAAGACCTTTTATCTTAACTTGATTGAGGAAAAAAAGATAATTAAAAGCTATTCTCCAAATACTCAATCAAATCTGATAAAATAACTTCCACATGAACATCTAAAAGTAGAAAATAAAAATAGATATATAAAATTGAATTTATAAGTTTTAGGTAACACCTTATACATCACACGTTTTGCACCTAATCGTTAATATATTGGATTATTAATGGGTTGGATTTAAAGGTTACAGTTAGCTGGTAATAAACAATTAAAAATAAAAACTTATAACAATATTCTAACTAAAAAGGTTTCACCTTAACAATAATTTTATAAATTAGCAACACAGCCAAACATACAGGTAACATAAAATCGTTTTCGCTTTTTCAACAATGCTTTAATAAAACAAAAAATACTGATTTAATCACAAAACATTTGTTTTTCTACTTGGTTAAAAAAAGGATAAAAAAATAGTAACCAATGCTGTTAAAATTATACGTCTTAACAGGGTTATTCCACCCTAAAAATAAACTATTTGCAGTTATATCTTTTTTTAATCAATTAATAGGAAATAAACTATACTTAACGGCGATATAAAATCTAATAAAATAAAACAATTTTGTAGGCAAGTCGTCGGTTGAGTCAAATGGTGAAGCCTCGGTGTGGAATAACCCATTCCAATACTTTTGCAACGTCAATTCTTTTTGAGAAAAAATTAGTAGTACAATATTTAAAACATTTGCAATACTTAAAAAATAATAATAAAGATACAAACACATTAAATACGCAGTACTGAAAAAATCATTTGAGCGGAACTGATTTTAAAATATAAAATGTGAAACATTTAAGCTTTCCTTTTAAAAGTATTCAAAGTTAAGACACATATTAAGTAGTTTAATTGTAACTATTTGTCAAACTAGTTTTTAATTTTTTTTGTTTACCGATTTCGTGCAGTCTTCAGGTAATCCTAAATGTATCGAATGGTAATTATACTATTGAGAATTCTGATTTCCTGTGTAGTAAAAATTGATAGCCCTGCATAAATCGAAATCTGCGGCTAAGATCACTTGAACCAATTGTTCTCTTGGAGCTTCCTCGCCGACTATGTCTCGCATTTGACCAATTAATCGATTCATTCGAGTTGAGGACTCTTGGCGAACAATGTCGTCTAAAGATTCATCACTGGAATGATGAACCTGTGAATAATTACTAAATCAGAATGTTGATTCTGAGAAAACAATATTTTTCTTGAATTTTTCAAATCGCAGTTTTGGTGGTGAACTGTTCTAACCCACTTAAAAAAAACCAGCTAGCGCGCTTTTAAAAAATTTGTCATCGAAATACTCATGTTTTCTTCTCTAAAACTGTAACCAGAAGACAAAACATACAATTTTTTTTAAATTTTTATATTTAAGGATTATGTTTTTAAATGTAAATTTTAGGAGTATAAATATTATTTTCTAGCAACTTTTATGCTACAAGGACTTGTTAAAGGTTTTGGGCTTAGATACTTTCAGAAATCAAACTTTATGCTTCTTAGTATTTGTTAACTGTCTTAACTTAATTTTACATTTTTTGTGGGTTACGACTGGGGTTGTGCTGTGTCCAGCGCTACAATCTTTTTTTACATTTTTTAAATTTTTGTAATTTCATAATTTATCAAAAAATGTCTTTCATATCTAATTTTGGTCTTCTATATTTCATTTTTTTCCTATCCTATGTAAAAATAAACTAACCTATTTTTTGTCACTTGTCATGATGTGACGTTTTAAATAAATTTAGATATCACGTAGTCATATTTTGAAAAATGTTTTAGCATATATTCATAACTACTAATTATCTTGGTCAAGGGTGGTTGTGGAATGTAAAACGTATGTCTCACTTTAAATTTTTGAATATGTTTTGTTGTGTCAGAATCTGTCAAGTCATTGTGCTGACATTTTCTAATCCAATTTTTAAATCATGCCTCCTATTTTCGAACGGGTGCGCTAGTTAATGGAAATTGGCAATACAGTCAACGTTTGTGTTTGGACAATTTTTGAGAGCACTTCCCAAACGTGGCAATATTACCGGACAATTTTTCTGCGTGCCTTACAAATTGTGTTGACGTGTTTCGCGAAACTGGTTGTGTGACTCATAAAAAAGGTGCTGGTAGACCAAGAGTTTGTACAGAAGAAGTTGTCAATGACGTTCGTCAACGTATGGGAAGAGGAGCCTGCAAAACCTTTGAAATGTCTTTCTCAGGAAATTGGACTTTCTTATGGAAGATGTCGGAAGATTTTAAAGAAAGACTTGAACATGCATTCATATAAGATGCAAGCATATCAAGCTCTTCTGCCCACAGACCACCCCAGACGCCTTGCTTACTGCCATTGGTTTGTCAATAATTTAATGAATGACGATCTTCTGGACTTTACTTTTTTTTCTGACGAAGCGTGGTTCTACCTTTCGGGATATATCAATTCTAAAAATATGCGAATGTGGAGCAATGATAACCCTCATGTTTTTACTGAATCGCCACCACATGCCCAAAAAATTGGTGTTTGGATGGCAGTTTCTCGCAGAAGAATAATTGGGCCAATTTTTTGCGATTTCACCGTCAACGCAGAAAGGTACAGACACAACTTTTTGGCTGAATTTGTGCAACAGTTAAACGATGATGAACTTCGGTACGGTTATTTCCAGCACAACGGTGCAACAGCACATACTACACGAGAAAATATTGCTTTCCTCCGCGAGTTTTTTGATGACCGGCTGATAAATTTGCCTACAGAAGTTGAGTTTCTTCCGAGATCACCTTGTTTGACAATTATGGACTATTTTATATTTCCTTACTTAAAAACTAAGATTTTCGCAACTCCGGTAAATAATTTGTGCAAGAACTACGACAAAGAATTGTTCAGCAATGTGCAACCGTAACGCCAAAAATGCTGCAAAACGCTTTTCACAGCATGAGGAAGCACATCAACATGTGCATCGAACAAAACGGGAGACATTTCCAACAATTACTGTAATTTAGTTTTTCTAAGATCGTTATTTCATAATTTGTAGTTCATTATTGTTTTACAACTGAAATAAATAGGTATGAAATTTGTAGGTTATTGATGATGTCAGTGTGACAGTGACAATTTTTTCAAACGTAAAGTAAGACACACGTTTTACATTCCACAACCACTCTTGACCAAGATAATTTTTGATATCCCAGTATTAAACTTTCTTAACGATGAAAACGCAAAAATTGAACAAGAATCTATTAGAAACACAACATAAACTTACATGCTCGAACACAGTAGAAGTATTACATATTCGTAATAACACTAAAAAACTTAATTTCTTGGAAGCCATAGAAATTCACAAATATTTACAATCTAGTCAATTTGCACACACCTCTAATTGAAGCTTTGGACGAGAATTTGGATTAGACGGAATATTCGTAGGAGTCTTTGATCCATGGAGCTTGGTAGCATAACAACGGCTAAATAAATTGCTGGTATGACCGCCGATGATGCAGTAATGCGAAACCTGGCCAGGTGTTAGCAAATATTTTTCGAAAACCTTGTGGAATTTTTAAACTTTGTTGCGTTTTTATCGTTAATAAAGTTTAATAGTTATGAATATTAAAGAATTCCACGAAGTAAGGGTTGGAAATGTCAATGATTATAATATATTGTCAACATTCATTAATAAAAATTTATATATTTCCAAACTGGGTCGCAGAAATGTTAAAATTAATAAACGTTGTGAAAAAAGTTGAAATATAGAAAATGGTTCAAATTTTCAAAAACTAATCTTCAGAAAGCTCGAAATTTAATAAGAGTAAATTTTTAAAATGGAGTAATTTTAAAAAAGTACGTAGTATACCTATTTCGGAAAAAGCACATAAGAATTTTTTTAAATGTAAACATTTCTAGAAAAAAATTGAAATCTTGAAACAAATCTAAATTTCCAAAAAAAGCAAAATTTTCAGTAAGTCGAAATTGTCAACAAAAAATTGAAATAAAAAAAAGGTCGAATATTTTTAAAAGTGTGAAATTATTCGAAAAGGGTAAAATTTTCGGGGAAGTCAAAATTTTGTTTTCATGCAAAATTTTGAAAAATAGCACAATTTATCAAAATAAGCCACAAATTTTGAGTAACGAAAAAAAATTTTTAAAAGTTGAAATTTCGGGAAGAAGTAATTTGAAAAGTCGAAATTTTTAATGTCAAAATTTTGAAAATAAGCCTAAATGTGTCTGCGAAATTTAACTCGTGTTTCAAATAATCACTTTGAGATTATTTGTATACATATTCCTGAATCTTATTTGACGCTATGAGTAAATAAGGGAAACTTTAAAAATTTTCACTTTTTCTTGAATTTTCAACTTCTATTGAAAGTTTTGATCTTTTATAAAAATTTCGAGTTTTCCAAGATTTCGACTGTTTCTCGAAATTTCGACTTTTTTGGAAAATTCAACTTCTGTTGAAAAAAATGACTTTCCAAAATTTCTACTTTTCCAGAATTTCAATAATGTTTCTCGAAATTTTGATTTTTTTGAAAACTTTATTGGTTTTATAAAATAAATTTTTTTCGAAAATGTTGCATTTTTTTCAAAATGTCCACTTTATTTTAAAATTTCGAAGTTCTTTTAAAAATTTCAAGTGACTGAGAATCTCGAACTTTTTCAAAAATTTGATTTTTTTTTTAAATCTCGGCAATTATTTGAACATTTCAACTTAGTTTCAACTAAATCTTCTGTTAACTAACGTGCTAACCTTTAGAGTTGCATGGTACTTTTGACTGTAATTTCTACTGATTGGTAATCTCAACCTTTTTTAAAGCTTTGTAATAATGATTTTTTATTTAATTTGAAATTTAAGAAATTCGTCTTTTTAGAAAATGCTTGTTTTTTTATCTAAAATTGGAACAGCTTTTGATACTTCAACATTTAAAAAAATTCATATTTTTAATCTACCTTTTTTGTTTAGAATTTCCACTTTTTTCAAGATTTCGATTTTTTTTTCAAAATTTTACTTATTTTGAAAAATTCAACCTTTTTCAGAAAGTGCGCTGCTACAATTTTGACTTTTCTTCAAACTATTTTCGAAATTCGAGTTTTTTCAAAACTTCGACTTTCTAGTAACAACTTCTGATAAATAAACTTTTTAAATAAAATACGACTTTTTCCCAACATATTATTAAAAATTTCAACGTTTTTGTTTTTGAATGTTTTGACTTTTGAAAACTGACTTTTTAAAAGTTCGACCCTTTGAATATTTTGACATTTCAAAATTTCCACTATTTTTAAATTTTGTCTTTTAGTAAAAGTTTCTACGTTAAATTTAAAAAAGTAAATTTGTAAAAAAAATCGATCTCAAAATTTTTAGTTTTTCCAAATTTCCAGATTTACCAAAATTTTAATTTTTTCTCGAAGTTGTGATTTTTTTTATAAATTTCTTTAAAAAATTAAACATTTCAAAATTTTGATTTTTTTCAAATGTTATGAAAATTTTGATTTTTTTGTTCTCAAAATTTTGAGTTTTTCATTTTTCTTTTATGAAGTTTTTTACTTTTTTTGAAATTTCTACTTTTTGTAAATCTTGACTAAAAAATTCTTCTACTTTTTTAATTACAACCTTTTTCAAGCCTTGAATTTTCTTCAAAATTATGACTGTTTCAAAATTTCGCCTTCTTTCAAACTGCCCACCTACTCCTTTTTCTAAAAATTTCGAAAATTCAAAAATTCTCTTTTTTTTTCAAAATTTCCAAGTTTTTCAAAATAATTTTTTTTCAAAACTTTCATTTATTTTAAAAATACTGATTCTTTATAGGTATCTACTTTTCCTAAAAATTGTAAGTTATTACTTATTCATTTATTTTGAAAATTTCGACTTTTGAAAATGTTTACTTTTGAAATATTTTAGTTTTCTGGAAATTTTACATTTTGTAAATTTTGATATAAAATGTTTTTCTTTTCTTAAATTCGACTTTTTTTTGAAATTATTGACTTTTTGAAAATTTCGAATCTTTCCATAGTTCAATTTTTTCAAATTTTAACTTTCTACATTTTAAAGTTTCTATTTTATTTAATTTCCACTATTTTCAAAATTTTGATTTATTTTAGAAACTTCGATTTTGTAACAATTTTGTTGTCCTAAAACCATTTTAAGAATTTTCACATTGATTGATATTGTAAAATTGGACTTCTTTTGAAGAATTCTTATTTTTTTTTGAGAACTTAAGCTTTTGAACAATTTGGTTTTTTGGAAATTTCTTATTTTTCAATATTTCAACTGGTTCAAAATTTCGAATTTTCAAAATGGCGGCTTTCAAATGTCGATATTTTTTCAAAATTTTGTTTCTCGATATTTTGAATCATCTAGTAGATATATTTTTTTAATCCCGATTTTGTTTTTACTTTAAAAATTGCAGCTTAATTTAAATTTCGACTCTTTTTAAAAATTTTGACCTTTTTTTATTTTTCACTTTGTTTTTTTTTAATTTTTGCGTTACAGAAGCTTTCCATTTGTCAAACATATTTTGTTGTTCACATTGTCATGACTAAAAAAAGACGAATGTAGGCTTTTTTTGGTTAGCTAGTTGGAGAAAATTGATTATCCTCAATATGAAATATTAGTGGCGCACCAAATCGTAAAATATTTTTAAAAAATCGTGTTCAATCGATGGTACATCCCGCCTTTAACTTGTTGATCTAAGGTTAAAAACTGAATCGAAATTTTGATTTTTTTTTTTTTGTTAAAGGTTTTTTTTAGCTTACCTAAATAAATCAAAATTAATTTCTCTGAAAACGAAGATATTTTGTTTTCAGTAAATTAGCCTCATAATATTTAACTTATCCCTGGTCTATCACTCTCAACCTTTACAATTCATACGCACCGCGCATAAGCATAAAATGTATGTTAACTTACTTTTCTCCGGTCGCCTTCAGGACTTGCAGATTTAGGCATCCTTAGTATCTGAGACATCCTTAATATGCTTTTTAATAGTTGGTTGTGTCCACACTAAATCAAAAACTTCAGCTTGAAGCGATAACGGTAATTCGTAAAATTCCTCACTTTCAGTTAAATCATTGTGTAAGGTCACAAAACTTAGGCAAGAATTCTACAATAATATCATTATACTCCATATTAAACTCTTCTTTGGACAAACCTTTAGAGTTTTCGCGTTGTACTGATCCGCTAAACCCAGCAAATACAACGCAGAGTCAGAATCAATGTTAGACTGAAGGCAGCATTCGCACGTTTGTTTTAAAGAATCGACTTCGTAACGATCACTTAAGAGTAAAAGTTCTAAAATTTGTTCAGTTGTTAAAGATGAATGAGACAATCCGCCGCTGTAGAGATACTCCAAAAATATTCGAAAAATCGTAGGGGTTGCATCGTGTATGATAATTTTCCTACAATTAATAAAAGAATTGTAAATTATACGCATTATAATAAACCTGGTAACAAAAAGTAATTGCATGCAAAATATCGGTAAAAACATTTCAATTGGTTTACTTTTGGATATCTTCCTTCATTCCTGACTGTAAAGCTCGTCTAAACCAATCACATCGTGACGCAACTATAACTCTATGCGCCTTTATGATACATTTCTCCTCTTCAAAGCTTCCGCTATTGAAATCGTCCTCCTCATCATTCGTGTTAATAATTTCAAATTCCATATCTGTATTTTTAGAATCATTGAATAGCTCTAAGGACATTTTCGACATTTTACTGTTGTGAGGCAAGGGCGATCGACACAAAGAATCAACCAAGGTAAACTAAAAATATTAAGAAATTTTAATCCTGTCGGTTGCTCTAAAAAATGATTCTTACGTTGACGTTTTGGTTAGACTTTGGAAAAGACATAGAAGCACTTTTGATTATTTTCGACTGATCTGCAATATTCTCTACCGTGCTCAAATCTAACAATCCCAGACTTTGTAGTGCGTGATTGAAGGCGTCCCTTTGAACCAGTTCGCACATTTGTAACATAACTTCTTGTAATGTGTCCCTATGAGTTACCAGTTTTTGGAGGATACCAGACTGGAAATTAGTTGACATAATAATTTTGAAATTTGTGTAGGTACACATGGTGAGGAACTTTAAAAAATGGATGGCTAGTCTGAGTGAAACGTGTGAGTTAGGAAAGTAAGATATTAAACAGCGCTGAAATATGTAAACTATCGCATAATAATAATAAGAACAAAACACCACATATACGCGTGTTTCTTCGACAACCGAAAGAAAAATACAACACGGTAATTTTTTTTTAAATACAGGGTGAAAGCATCGAAGAACTCATAACTTTCGACAGCGTTGTCAAGTCGTCGAATAACATACGGCTCTGGAAACGTCAGTCGAAGGAGATTTATACCATAGAATAGTACACTCCGAAAGAAAAATGAAAAATGCTTGAGATGATAACACTATAAAGCATTTATACACAAAATTTATGTAAATGAATGTATGTAGGTAATTTCAATCTCAGCTAGGCGTCCAGACAAGCAACAAGACGTTATGATGAACATATCGAAGTCGCCAGTGTAGAGGAGTCTCCAACAAGGTCGTTATTCTCAGGAGTTAGGCATCCTTGGAACCACTTCCGTATGGATAATTCGTAGAAATTTAAACATGTGTCTTTATAAAATTCAAATAGCTCAAAAACTAAACTCAGTTGGCGATTTTGCCTGGCCACGCAGATCACCCGATTTAACGCCACCATACTTTTATTTGTAGCGTTTTTTTTTCAAATTTACGGTATACGCCAACAAGTCAATGACTTTAACTTAATTAAAAACCAACACACGAAGTGAAATCGCCAGTCATATATGCCGAAACACTGACCAATGTGATGGAAAACGCAAAAACGAAAAAAAAAAGAGCACATTTGGCCGTCAATGCCAAAGATGGCCTTTTGCGCGTTATCATCTTCAAAAATAAGTTGGAACATATCTCCTTGAACTGATAGTAAATAATTATTCAAATGAACAAAAAATTGTTTAACATTTTTTTTTTTTTTGAAGCAAATGTTTCCACTTTAAATGGCCAACCCTGTACATTCTCACACTCAATATTGAATGCCGGCCCGATGTAAAAATAAGGATTATTTTCGAAATTTCAATCTTTTTTAAAATTAGACAATTTCGGTTATCCGAACATTTTAAGTTCAAGCATACAGATTTTGAGTCTTTTTTCTCAAAAATTTTGATTTTCTTTAGATAATTTTCGATTTAAATTATGAATTACTACTTTCTTAAAATTGTATTTAACTTTAAAATTTCTATTTGCATTTCCCGATTTTAATCCTTAAAATTTTCTTTTTTTTAATTTCTACGTTTACCGCAAACATTTTAATGTAGGTTTTTCTACAAAATTTCGACATTCTACTAAAAACTTGCGCTTTTGACTTTTATCTTTTTTGACTTTTGCAAGTTTACAATTAAAATCGAAATGTCACACTTCTATTCGAAATGTTGAGTAAAAATTTTAATTTTTTAAAAATTTCAAAAATTTCTGAAAAATTCGACTTTTCCAAAATCTTGAGTATAAATTGGAGATTTAACAATTTTAGCGGAAAATTTGGTATTAAAATCGAGATCCGATAAATTAGGAGATCAGGTCATTATGCCCAAACATTTTGAGATAAATTTCTCTATAAATTTCCAAAAAAAATATTTCCGGAATTAATGCTGCTTTTATTAAAATTTTGACTTAATATTGAGAAAATAAACGAATTTGGAAAAAAATGTGAGATTAACTTAAAAATCCACTAAGAAAAAAAAAAAGGTTTTTTTTCCAATAATTTTTACTTTTTCATTTAAATTCTGACGATCTTGAAACTTCGAGAAAAAAGAAATTCTAATTAAAAAATAATGGAAAAAATCGAAATTGAGAGAAATAGATAATGTAAACAATTTCATCTATTTAAATAATAATTAACTTAACTGGACTGGGAAGGTTAAAATATTAAAAAAAAAATTGTATAATTCAAGACGAGTCAATAAGGATCCAAAAACGAAAATGTTGAATTTTGAGATAAAAGTCAACATTTCTATAAAAAATGAAACTAAAAAAAATGGAAGGAAAAAATGAACCAATTCCAAAAAGTCAAAATTTTGAAAGAAAAGTCCATTTTCCAATAGAACATTAATATTTTTGAGAAAAAGTTAAACTTTGGGAAAAAGATGAAATTTTGAATGATAAAATATGAAATTTTGAGAAAAAATTGGAATTTGGAAAAAAGCTCAACCCAAAAAAGTAGGATTCAGAAAAAAATAAATCTAAACTTTTAAAGAAAATGAACTTTAAAAAATGACGTATATCGATGACAAATGTCGAAATATAAATAAAAAGGCGAATTTCTAGGAAAAAATGGAAATTTGCGAAAACATGAATAATTAAATTTTGGGAAAGAAATGGAAATTTCGGGACAAATCTTTCCTTCAGTGGTGCCCGACCGGCAGCTAGCCGTGAACTTTGATGTGGCTCGCGTTCGTTATCTATGGAGAAACGTTAAGTTAGGATTTTGAAGTTTAGAGAGAAATTTAAAATTACACTAAAAAAAATGAGAAAAGTTAAATTTTCGATAAAAAAACGGATTTCGAGAAAAAAAGTCAAAATTTGCAGAAATAGAAATTGTATTTGAAACTATCTTGCGAAAAAAGTCGAAATTTTTAAAGAATAACAAAATTCAAGAATGAAAACAAAATTTTTAGGAAATGGGATTCAAATAGTCGCTTTTTAGAAATGGCCGAATTTGTAGAAAAATAAAAACTTTTAAAAAGGGCGAATTTTGAAAGGAAAGTTCAAAAATCAAAATTTCTAAAAGTCGAAGTTCATAAAAAAAAGTTTAAAAGTTTTAAAAATAGTCCCATTTTTAAAAAATGTAAAATTTTGAGATGAAAATAAAATTAAAATTTCAACAAAAGACAAATTTCAAAAAAAAAATAAACATTTCCAAAAAAAATTAAATATTAAGAACCGCGAGAATCAAGTTTTGGAACCATTGGTTTAAAGTAAACTTTTCTAGTAAAAATGTTCATCTCTTCCGGTCCACGTCATAATACGAAAATTTTATTTGATCCGGTGGCGAAAAAAGTTGACCATCCCTGTTCTAAATCTATGTGAATGTATCTGATAAAAAAAATTAAAGGCAATAACTTACCACTTTACTTGTGCCAACTTTAAAACAAAATTTGAAATCTCTCCATTCTAATCGCCGATCAAAGGCGGTAGTATCTTCCTCCAGACGTTTCAAAAACACGGCAAATTCTTCAACAACGAGTTCCAAATTTCTAGCTATCGATCGAACTTTTTGAGCATTTGTCATAGAAATAAAGTTTTGCCTAAAAGGCGAGAGAACATACAATATTTATCATTAGTAGTAGGAATATAGCACCTAGGAATAATGACAGATACAATTCTAATTACGAAAGATGGTGAAATTTTGAAAGTCTAAATTTTAGAAAATAATTTTCGATAAGAAGTCGAAAAAAAAATCAAAAATCAAGTGAACATTTTCAAAAAAGGGTTAAATTAAAAAAAATAAAAATTAAAAATTAAAGAAAAGGTAAAATTTAAAAAAAGTCATAAATATCGAAAAGTTAAAACTTTCAAAAATAGAAAAATATCCTAAAAGAAACGTATAATGCAGAAGTTCTCATGGAAAGTTAAAATTTTCGAAAAAAGTCAAGATTTTCATAAAATCAAAATTCTGCAAAAATAAATTTCAACAATCTGAAGCAGTGTTTCGAACCGAAACTGAATCGAAAACCGGAAACCGATATTTTTATTGGAACGAAAACCGAAACAGAACCGGAAAAAAATAACGGTTTATTTCGGTTCGTTGAATTTGTATGTTCTTCTTTTACTTTACCCTAGAGTTTGGGATGTTTTTAGAATTTTTAGAAATTTCCTTTTCAAAGTTTTACACAAATTCGTGCAATTTTCATCTCAAAATTAAGAGTTTATTTTAAAGAACATTTTTTTTGTAAGTTGGATTAGAAACTTACAATTTCAACACTTTCGAAGAAAATGTTGATTTTATTCTCAAAATTGCAACCCAAATTGAATTTTAAATTGTATAGCTTGAATATTCTTTTTTCAAAATGTTCGGCTCTTTTTTGAAATTTGGACCTTTTTCTAGAAATATTTCTTTTCTTTTCCTAAAATTTCGAGTTTCAGACAAAACTTTTATGTTCTATTGTAAATTTGAACTAAAGCAGTTAAGTCTTATTCATTGAAGCACAGTTTCCTGGCAATTTTCCAAATTCGAATTGTCCTGAAAATTCCATTTTTTTCTTCAGAACAAACACTTAAAATATGTTTTTTTTCTTAAACTTGGATTTTTTCTTTTATAATCTGATCCCCCCCTATTTTTTTGAAGTTATTAATAAAAATTTCGAGTTTTCCTGAATTATTTTCTTCACATTTCACTTTAATTTCAATATGCCAATTCTTCTCCCGAAATCTCAAATTTTAATGATTTTTTTACGATGTCGACTTCCTAAAACTTCCAAAATTGCAGGAATTTGCTTTTTTCCTAAAATTTTCGAAAGAAATCTTGCTATTTCTAATTTTTCTTAGAAATTGGGAATTTCAATTAAAATTTCAAGATAAAAATTACAACATTTATATTCCAATTTAAAACCGGGATCTTGAAATTGAGGTCAAAATTTTGAGAGTAAACTTGAAACGGCGACATACTAAAAAATATCTAATTTAAACTTCCAATTTTTATCTTTACGCTACATTTGACTTTTTTCTTAAAACTTCGACTTTGACCTTGAAGTTGCTATTTTTTTCAGATTGTTTTGAATTTAGGCATCTTTAAAATCAAAATTTAGTTAAGTCTTGAATTCGTTTTGTAAAATTCGTTCAAAATTTAAAAATTCGTAATTAAGGAAATTAGATTCTTTAAAAAAAATTAAAACTTTTCTGGGACGGGCGAATATTGAAAAAATGTCAAAGTTTTCACAAAAAGTCGAACTTTTGAAAAAAGATGAAAAGTTCGAAAAAAAAACTTCAAATTTTGATTGAAGCCATACTCAACTTCGCAAAAAGTCTAAATTTTGTTGGTAAAAGGTAAATATTTTCAAAAAAGGTTAAAATATTGAATAAAATTCAAAGATTTCAAAAAGTAGCATTTTTGAAACAACTTGAATTTTTCAAAAAAGTGAACATTTTCGGGAAAAAGTCGGAATTCTCAAAAAAATTTAAAACTTCGAGAAATAGTAAAAAGCTTGAGCTGAAGTGGAAATTTTCAGAACAAAGGTAAAGGTTTTCAAAAAAAATGTTTCAATACAATCATATTATGGGAAAAAGAAAAATTTTGAAAAAAATCGAGTGTGTCAAATTTTTTACAAGAATTCGAAATTTTAAGAAAAGGAGGAAATTTTTCAAAAAAAATCAAATTCTGAAAAAATGGCAGCTTCGAGTAATAGTCGAAATTTTGATGGTAAAATGTCGACATTTTCAAAAAAAGTCGTAATTCTGAAAAAGTGTCGAAAATATTAAAAATGTCCAAATTTTCAGAAAAACTTGATTTTTCAAAAAACAAAAATTAAAAGAAAATCTAATTTTTCAAATAAATGTTCAGTTTACTAGATGAAAGTGAAAACCTCGAGAAAAACTCGAAATTAAAAAAATACTTAGTTTACAAAAACCAAAACTTTGAGAAATTGTCAAAAGTTGGACCTAGGTGAACATTTAAAAAAACAGGGTAGACGTAAGTCAGTTTTTCAACATCATTAAATTTACAGAAAAAAAACAAAATTTAAAAAAAGTAACAATTTTGAGAAGAGATCGAAATTATGTGTAAATATTGTCAAAAAATTCAGAATTTGTCTAATAAAGTGAAGTCCTAAAGAAAGGCCAAACTGAAAAATTCTTGCGAGTAGTAAAATAAACATTTAAAAAAAGTGGACGCTAAAAAAAAGAACATTTAAATTTCGAAGTTTTCAAATTATAAAGAAGAAATGCTTTAAAGAAGTCGAAAAATGTTTAAGAATTTTTAATAAAAATTGAGGCAGACTTTTCAAACGTAATCATTTTTAGAAAGCTAGAAATTTAAGAAAAAGTCAAAATTTTGAAAAAAAAAGTCGAATAACAAAAACAGTCGACAGAGTAGATATTACAAAAAGTTAAAACTTTCAAACAATTCAAATTTAAAAAAAAAATGAAATGTTTTGAAAAATTCGAATTTAATATCAGTTAGATTTGCTAAAAAATTTTGAGTCTGAAATGAAGTCAAACATTCGAACTTCGAGGTCAATTCAAGATATTCAAAAAAATTTGAAATTTTCAAACAATAAAATCCTTAACAGGGACAAAAGTTATAAAAAAAGTAAAATGTTCAAAGAACTCAAAATATATTCAAATAGGACAGAATTTCGATATAAAAGAATATTAAAAAATCCAAATTTTGAAAAATTTCGAAATTTTCAAAATCAAGTCTAAATTTTGAGAAAAAAATGAAATTTTGGAAGTCGAACGAGAAAAGATTTGTAAAAAAAATGGATTTTTATTGGCGAAATTTTCGAAATAAGTGAAAATTATCAATAAAAATTGGATTCTTCAGAAAAGTCGAAACTTTCAAAAAGGTGACCTAAAATCCTTTCCCTTTTTTCACCTCGGCAAAAGCATGGATATCAGCTAGTTTTTTTTATGAAGTTCGGGATTTTCTTAAAGTTTAAATATAAAATGAACTCAGAATTCGTTGTTACGGTGTGAAATTTTTAACCTCGAAAAATTGAGAAATATTTTCTTTAAATTTTAAGCATTACACAGGCCCACAAAAAAAAAGTGGTGTGTGCTGGGTGTCGGACCCACATAGTCCGGCGTATTTTTTTCCGCTGAACACGAATCTGTAGTTTAAATTGGGGGTCAAACTGCTAAAAGTGGAGAAAAACCAAAAAAACCGATAAAAATCACGATCTCGTATTTTTTGCTGTATGATATTATCATCTTGCAGTTTCTACTTGTTTCTCTCTGTAATATCCAACCGTAATGTGCAAATACGTTAATTCACTACTTATTGTGTCTTATTTAAGTGTCACATAGATGATATTTTGTTTTTGACAAAAAATAAGGAAATGGTTAACTAAATCGGTACATTTACCGGCAGAAACCTGCTACTCCGGAATGATTGGACTACGATGACAACTGCCCTTTATCGGGATGTGTAGAATGATTCGCTAGTCAACATTTCGGCGTATCGAAGCCAGCGAAGGCGCGCTGTTTTGCAGGGAAGCGCTAGAATATGAGAATGATGCCGTAGTGTGTCCGACGACGAGTTGACATTGTCCTTGTCAAAGTCGGAAAGCCCTCATACTTAGGCCTAGGTATTCTAGCGTGCGGGGTTTATTTATTTTCATGGATTCTTCTACTGAAAATTTTGCTGGAACTTCTAGTACTCGTGGCAATCACAAATGTACTGGAAATCCCAATGCTTTTTGCTACGTTTGTGCAAAGTACATAGGGATAAAAAATACAAAGAAACTAACAGATCGTTTCGTGACTTTGTATGAAAAGTGCTTCAATATGAAAGTTTCCCTCGATCTCAAAAATTGGATACCCAATTTTGTTTGTGGCTCATGTTATAATATGATCAATAGATTTGAAAAGCACCAGGTCGAGGCGAATCTTAAATTTAAAACTCCAGCGATATGGAAAAAGCCACTTGATGCAAGTAATTGTTACTTTTGCACAACAAATGTCAACACTGGGCCGAATGCATAAGGATAAAATTTCTTATCCTTCTGTGTCAAGTGTTCAACAACCAGTTGCAAACTTCATAGAAGGTTTAGAAGATGACACGTCACAAGACAGTCTGACTAGTGGATTAGACACAATGGAAGTCGACGTCGATCCTGAAAATTCAGCTTTTATTGATAAAGAGTTTGATACTAGTAGTGAAAACATTTCTAGCGAATCTGAGGAAGAAGAGTTTTCGAGCAATGAAGAATACAGACCTATTGGTGAAGATCGGAAGCCGGAAAAATACGATCAAAAACATCTGAATGATTTATTCAGAGAGGCTAAACTCTCAAAAGAAGCGGCTGAAATATTGGCTTCGAATATGAAAAAGAGAAATCTATTGACAAAAGGTACTAAAGTTTCGTTTTATCGGAATCGAGAAGAAGCCTTCCGTAAATATTTTGAAAAAAATGAAGATTTACTCTATTGCACTGATGTAAAAGGACTTATCGATGAATTTAAGCCAAATTTATATGAGCCAGAAAATTGGCGGTTATTCATTGATTCGTCTCAACACAACAGAGTCTTAAGGCAGTCCTTCTCCACAACACCAACAAATTCGCTCCTCTACCTTTAGCCCACTCCACTGTACTTAAAGAAGAGTATTCAAACCTCGAAGTTGTCCTAAAGAAAATAAAGTACGAAGAACATAAGTGGCAAGTATGTGGTGATTTAAAAATTTTGTCCATGATCCTTGGACAGCAATCTGGATTCACAAAATATCCATGCTATTTGTGTATGTTTGACAGTAGGGATCGAAAAAATCACTACGTAAAAAAAGAATGGCCTTTACGATCTTCATTTAAGGTTGGATCACATAATATAATAAAGAAACCGCTTGTTGATCCAGCCAAAATTCTCATTCCTCCTCTTCATATAAAACTTGGCTTAATTAAACAGTATGTCAAAGCTCTTGATAAAGATGGTGAATGTTTTACGTACCTGCGTACTGTGTTTAAAAAAAAAATCTGATGCTAAACTAAGGGAAGGCATCTTCGATGGACCGGAAATCCGAAAGTTATTCAAAGATGAAGGGTTTGTTGCAGTCATGGATGACCAAGAAAAGGCATCGTGGTTAAGTTTCAAGGAAGTGTGTACCAAATTTTTAGGCAATACCAAGGATGCTGATTACAAAAGCATTGTGGCAAATATGATAAGAAATTTTCAGCATTCAGGTTGCCTAATGAATTTGAAAATGCACTTCCTTGATTCGCATCTTGACCAATTCCCGGAGAATAACGGAGACTTCAGTGAAGAGCAAGGAGAAAGATTTCACCAAGATCTCAAAGAGTTTGGACGGCGGTTTCAGGGACAGTGGGGAATAAATATGTTTGCAGATTACTGTTGGATGCTACACAGAGAAACTCAAGAAAAACGAACAAAACGTAGCAGAAATCCACTTCACAGGTCATTTGAAGAAAAAAGGGTCAGGAAAAGACGAAAATTATAAGAATGATAATATCAAACAGAAAAAAATACGAGATCGTGATTTTTATCGGTTTTTTTGGTTTTTCTCTACTTTTAGCAGTTTGACCCCCAATTTAAACTACAGATTCGTGTTCAGCGGGAAAAAATACGCCGGACTATGTGGGTCCGACACCCAGCACACACCACTTTTTTTTTTGTGGGCCTGTGTTACCAGAGTAGTTATGTGCTGCAATATTTAAAAAAAGAGGGAGAACATTTTCCAAATTACGTTAGAAAATCAATTTTTAATCGAAATAAAAACTTTTAAAAAATTCTAAAAATGATTCACTCGGAACTAAACCGAAAACCGGAAAAAACCGCTATTTTTGTAGGAACGAAAACGATATGATTTTTCCCGGAACGAAAACCGAAAACCCGAAAAAAAAAAATTGTTGTTCGAAGCCCTGTTTTGAAGAAACCGGTATGTTTTAAAGAAAAATCCATTGTTTACAGATATTTAAAATATGCGTAACTTAAAGTTTCAGAAAATGGTAGATTAAAATTTCAAATGATGGAGATTTTGAGAAAATATCGAAATTTAAATAAGCTGAAAAATGTTCGGTCGAGTTTTCAAAATAAAAAACGGATTTTCCGAAAAATCTTCATATCGAAGAAAAACCAAAATTATCAGAAAAATTCAAAGTTTCAAAAATAACAGAAATTTTAAAATGTTAAAATTTGGGATAGTTGAAATTTGGAAAAAAAGTCTAAAATTGTAATTGGAAATTTTAAAATTTTTTTTTTTTGAAAAATGTTCCAAATGTTCGAAACAAATATCGATACTATAAAAATTTTTAAAAATTACCAAATCTTCAGAAAAATTCAAATATTAGTGGAAAATTTCAACAAATTGGACATTAGAAAACATTTCCCTCTTTCAAAAACAATCGAAATTTAAAAAAAAAATAGAAATTTTGAAGATACTCCAAATTTTCAAAACCATGTAGTGTGTAAGAAATCAATATTTTGAAAAATAATGCTTGAAAACTAAAAAAGTCAAAGCTATTAGGAATAACCGAAATTTAAAAAAAAAGTTATATCTTGAAAAAATGTCCATATTTTCATCAAATTTTAAATGTGGAAAAAAAAGTGAAATTTAAGAAGTCGAAAATTTTAAAAAGTAGAAATTTTGGAAAAGGTCCAGTTAGAAGAAACTTGACATTTTCGAAAAAATAAAAAAAGAATTTTCAAGCAACGGAAAGTTTGAAAATATAACGAAAGTTCAAGATTTTCAAAAAGGCCTAAATTTTCGGAAAAAAAATCGTAACTTTTGAATGTCAAAATTTTAAATTTAGTCCAAGTTTTGAATAAAAGTAAATTTTAAAAAACACTCGAAACTTTGACAAAAGTAAATTTTTTTGAACGAGTCGAGATTAATAAAAAGTTAAAACTCACATCAACAGACGTGACTATTTCGAACGAGTTGAGATTTATAAAAAGTTAAAACTCACATCAACAGACGTGACTAAAATTCTGTTTGCAAATTTAGAAAAATATGCAAAGAATTACGCACTGAATGTACAGATACATAAACATAAAAATAAAATAAAATAGTTTAAATTACAAATACGTTAAAAAAAAATTACTTACCTTTTGTGGATCAACAAACCTAAGCTACACGTAATATGTTCATGAATATTTCGTAGCTTAGTCAATTCTATAATATGTAGGACATTGCGTAAAGACTTCCCAAACATTTCCCCAACTCCAGATTTAGTTTTTCCGGGTTCAGTGGGTGCCAACAACTGAATTATTTGCTCTAACGCACACTCTACTTGTATAATTAATGTTGATACGGTATCTAATATAACTTCAATCTGTAATTACAAGTCATTCACTCTATTTATCAATGAAGTCAACAAATAGTACCTCGGGTACCAAAAATGTAGCAGCTTCAGTTCTTTGTGACAAAGTCATATAGCCGAAAGTATTTTTAAGAGCAACCAGTAATCTTTGCAACTGTGTGAAAAAAACTGGGAATCTTGATTTTACGTATCTGATAACTTCATGCCTCTCTTCTCTAGAAAGTTCGTCCTTCCTTTTGGCAAATAGATCGCAAAGCAGGAGTAACTTTGCAAGGCCTACAGCGCCATCTCTCACGCTCTGTTTCACGACTAGACATAATTTGGCGGGGTTTGCGCCCAAATTTTCTACTTCAGAATTATTTTTGGCGAAATGTTCTATTATTTTATTCAAACAACTATGCATATCATTCACTAGATTAATTATCTCTAAAATTATTTAACTAATAATTAACAAGTAAATGATTACAATATACTTACGTTGTTTAAATTCAACGTTCTTAATAAAAATATGACACATGTTTTCCAGTTCTTTTAAGCATGGATAATGGGAGACTGTGTCAATGACTTTTTTAGCTGTAGTTTCAGTCAAATTTTCGGGAAGACACTCTGCATATATGTAATAAAGAATTGTTTCTAAAACATCCTCTGGTGAATTACTGAAAGGCGGGGGTTCGGAATTCCAGTCGATTTCGGAAGTTAACAGCCTTAAAATTGTAGTGTGAACTTTGAACTATAAACAAATGAATATTTAAGAAATATATATTAGAAATTGTAAAGTCTATTTTATTCTGAATTCAACAATGTATCACACATAATTTAATTATGTTTTGGGAATAATTCTCCACATGGCAAAAAAATTAAATATGGATATGTATCAGCAAAGTGTAATTTTTTTAATATAATTGACGTTTCTTTTATCCGTAATAACCACCGAAATGCACTTTGAAATGTCTGAATTATAAACATAAAATAGTTATTAAACATCAACTAATAATAAATAGACAAATGAAAATAATTTTTCTATAAAATGGAAATTTTCATAAAAACTTGAATCCACAAAAAGTAGAAATTTTGAAAAATAGTTGTTTTCCAAAAAATTCCTCGGAAAAATAACGAAATTAAAAAAAGGGTAATTTTTTAAGGTAGAAATTTTGAAACGTGGTCAAAATTTTAAAGATCGAAATTTTAAAAACAGGTCAACATTAAAAATAAAAGAAAAAGCCATAATCTCGAACAAGTCAAAATGTTGGCACGTTGGGATTTGTTAAAAAAAGTCAAATTTTCAAGAAAGTTCAAATTTTCAAAAATATAAAAATTTTGAAAGAACTGTAATTATAAAAAGTTCAAAACATGTCAAATTTTCGAAAAAAACCGCTATTTTCGGAATAGAATTCAAACCTAGGAAAAAAGTCAAAATTTAAACAAAAATTTTCCCAAAAAAAACGCATGAACATTTTTAGACAAGTCAAAATTTGCATGTCAAAATTTTCAAAACCAAAACCAAAATTTTCCAATTTTTCCAAAAAAAAATTACAAACAATTTCAAAAAAAAAACAAAATTTTGAAAATATCCAGTTTTCAAAAAAAGTAAAATTTAAAAAAATAAAAATAATTTCAAAGAACTAAAATTTCCAAGTCAAAAATTTCCGAGAAAAGGTATAATCTTGAAGATGCTGAAGTTATCAAAAAGCTGCAGTTTCAAGAAATTCGAAATCAAAAAAAATCGAAATTGCAAGTTAAACCTTTAAAAATATCAAATTTGTTATTTGTTAAATGTGCAAAAACAAATTGAAAATTCTGAAATATGGTCAATTTTTTAAAATATCGAAATTTTTGGAAAAGTCGAAATGTTCAAAGTGAAATTTTAAAAAAGGCAAATATTCCAGGGAAAACACAAACTTTTGTAAAAACGTCAACTTTTAAAAAGGTCCAAATTTTACAGAGTAGAGATATTGAAAAATATTAAAATTTTCCTAAAGTCAAAACTTTGAATGAAGTCGAAATTTTCGAATAAATGGAAGTTCTGGAATATGGAGAAAAATTTTTTGAAAAAGTCGAAATTTTGAGGAAGTAAAAATTTCCAAAAACATTGGAAAGTTTGTGAAAATTCCGTTAACCTATTGGTCATTGTCCTAGAAAATTCTCTCGTTCAGTAAATTTCAAGAAAAAATGGTAGAATTCCAAAAAAAGAGACGCTGAAAGTTGACAGAAAACTCCAAAAAAAAATACAGTACAAATTTTAAAAATCCTGATAAAAGAAAAGGTCAAAATTTCAAGAAACAGGCAAATTTCGAGGAGAAATTGAAAAATTCCCGAAATATTAAACATCGAATTGTGAATTAAAAACCTAATTTCGTGTAATAATTTTTGTACTCGGGTTTTAAAAGGTCGACGTTTTCAGAAAAACCCAATTCTAAGAAAAGTAACGCAATTTCGAAAAACATGAAATTAGGAGAAAACAGTCGAACTTTCGAAAATTTAAAATTTGAGAAAAAATTCATTTTTATTTTTAAAAAGACGAATTTAGAGGAATAAACTGGGATTCCCAGGATCGTAAAGGATCGAATTCTAAGATAAATTCGAAACTTCGAAAAACACGCACTTCGAGAAAAATATCAAAATTTGGAGAAAAATAATTTCGGAGAAAAATATCGAAATGTCCAAACACAAATTTAAAAAAAAACGAAATTTCGAGAAAAAAATCGACATTTCAACAGAAATACAAATTTCGGAGAAAATAAGAATTTCGAGAAAAAAGGCGATATTTCTAGAAAAAAAAAATGGAATTTCCCCCAGAGAACCAACAGAGGCGAATTTTGAAAAAACAATCGAAATTTTGAGTAAAAAGACTAATTCTGAGGAAAAAGTTGAAATCTCCAAGAAACAAAAGAATGGATTTCCATCAAAAAATTGAAATTACCAAAAACAAATCCAAATTTTGCAGAAAATCGAATTTTCAAGCAAAATATCAAATACCGGAAAATCGAAATTTAGAGAAAAAAAATCGAAATGTCTAGAAAAAAGGATATTTTAAGAACAAGATCGCCATTTCGAGAAAAAAAGTTGAAATTTATTAAAAAACCCGAAATTTCCTAGAATTAAAATTTCGAAATAGAGCGAATTTTCACAAATATTTAAATTTTCAAGAAAAAGCTACAAATTTTTCGTTTTATTTTCTCTAGGCTGCTTGGGTCTAACCCAAGAGGCAGGTACACCATCATACCCCACCGTGGCGTCAGTAGATGATCAATCAATATTGAAAACGTCCAAATTTTCAGAAACAATTTCGAATTTCTACAAAGCTGGATTTAAAATAACAGTTGAAACTTCCGAAGGAAATTTTTCCGGAATTTTCGTCTTTTTTACAATAATGGAAATTTTTAATTTATCAAAAAATTGGGTCAACTTTGAAGAAGATGTGAATGAACAAATCGAAATTTGCAGATTTAAATAAAAGCCGAAATTTTCAGCAAAAAATGAATTTTAGGATATGGCATAATGGCAAAAAAAAACGACAAATTTTGAAGATAAGAATTTGAGATTTTGAAAAAGTCAAATTCCAATAAAAAGAAGTCGAATTTTAAAGTTAAATTCGAAATTCAAAGGAAAAAACAAATTTTGGGAAAAAAGGATGAATTTTGAAAAAAGTCAATATTTTGAGACAAAAGCAATGGATTTTGGGATAGTCACAATTTTCGAAAACGAAAAATTTTTAGAATTATTAGAAAAATATTGAAAAAAGCTCGAAATTTATTAGAAAGTCAAAGTTTCCCAGAGAATCACATTTTATCGAAATTTCGAAAAAAAAATGCGAATTTTGACAAAAAGCTGAAATTGCCGTACCGGTGGGCGCCACACAGCAGAAGCAAATAGGACCAAGGACAAGAGTATGGACTGAAATTGAGACACTAGAAGCGGCCGCGTACGAATTCGCTTACACCGAAGACTACATTACGGCAGCTGAAGAAATCTTTGGTGCTTACATATGGTCTTCGATTTGTTGAATTTATCCCTTAATAATCCTTACGGTGGAATGGAAAACCCATGCATAACGTTTGTAACACCAACACTTTTGACAGGTGATCGATTCCTGATTAACGTAATAGCTCATGAACTGGCACATAGCTAGCTGGACAAGGAATTTGGTCACAAATGGGAATTTTAAACATTTTCGGTTAAATAAAGTGTTCAGCACTATCGTAGGGAGGAGAATTATTGGAAGAATGAATAAAAAGCTGAAATTTAAAAAAAAAACTTGAAATTTTTTGTCTGACTATTTGTTCTTGACTGCTTGAATTAGAGGGACACAAGTGCCTCACCCTGCCCCAATGTGGCGTCAAATAATGTTTAGTATTGAAAATACTGAAATTTTGACAAACAATTTGGAATTTCCAGAAACTTGGATTTAAAATAACAGTTTAAACTTCCGAAGAAAATTTTCTAGAATTTTCGTCTTTCTACAAAAATTGAAAATTTCGAGTCCAATTGCCACATAAATATTTCTCTCAAAGTATTTACTTTTTTATCAAAAAACTGAGTAAGAAAACGCAAATATTGATAAACCAGTCGAAATCTGCAGAAAGTTCGATTTCAAAATAAAATAAAAATTTTCAGCAAAAATTAAATTTTGAAAAATTTTAGAGATAAAAGTTTAAAATCTTTAGAAAGTCAGATTTCGTTAAAAGAAGTCGAATTTTAATATTAAATTCGAATTTTTAAAATGAAAAACCTAATTTTGGAAAAAAGTCGAATTTTCAGAAAATAACTAGAAATTTTGACAAAATGTGGACATTTCAGGAAAAAGACAAATTTTGAAGTGGAAATTGTACGGAAAATTTTGAAAAAAAATATATTGACGAATTTTGGGATAAATATTCGAAATTTTCGAAGTCAGATATTGAGTCATTTCAAGGAAAGGACGTTCCTGGAAAAAGTCCTACCAAGTGGCGAAATTTCGAAATAAAAAGACGACGAATTTTGTACATATAAATTCGAAATTTTTAGATTAGATTTTGATAAAAGAAGTCTAATTTTAAAGAAAAATTCGAAATTTCAGAAAAACACAAATTGTTTTGAGAAAGACGAAAAGAGAAAAAAAGTTGACATTTCGACAAGATATCAAGGAAAGGCGGAATTTTGAAGAAAAAATGCAAATTTCTGACAAAATTTAAGAAATAATGATAATGACGAACTTGGGGGATAAAAATTCGAAATTTTGAGTCAGATTTTGGGAAAAGCAGTCGATTTTAAATATAAGTTCATAATATAAAAAAAGAAACATTTTTGAAACGAGTGAAATTACGAAAAAAGAAGACGACGAATTTTGAAGATACAAATTCGAAATTTTTAGAGTTCGATTTTGATAGAAGTCTAATTTAAAAAAAAATTAGAAATTTGAAAAAAAAACAAATGGTTTTAAAAAAGAGAAAATGAAAAAAAGCTTAAATTTCGACAAAATGTCAAGAAAAGGATAAATTTTGAAGAAAAAATGCAAATTTCTAGCGAAACTTTGAAAAATAAATAATAATAATAACGACGAATTTAGGAGACAAAAATTTGAAATTTTGGGTTAGATTTTGAGAAAAGAAGTCGATTTGAGGTGAAAGTTCGAAATATAAAAAAGAGACATTTTGTGAAACAAGAAGAATTTACTGGAAGAAGTCCTCCCAAATGAAAAAAATTACGAAAAAAAGAAAAAAAATACGACGAAATTCGAAATTTTTACGGTGCGTTTACACTAGACACGCATAAAATATATTTTCTCTCTGACGTAAGTTGTCAACTATCCTGAGAGAAGCTATCTCCTCCCAACTGAGTCTCGTTTAGCTACTCTGAGTATAGCTGATACTTATGTCAGAGAGAAATGTACGGAATAAAGTGTTTAATCTAAACGCGCCCTTAGAGTTCGATTTTGATAAGTTTAATTTTAGGAAAAAAAATCGGAATTTCAAAAAAACAAATTGTTTTAAAAAAGACGAAAAGAGAAAAAAGTTGAAATTTCCACAAAATGTCAAGGAAAAGAAGAATTTTGAAGAAAAATGCAAATTTCTGGCAAAATTTCGAAAAAAAAACTACGAATTTTGGAGATATAAATTTGAAATTTTGAAAGTCAGATTTTGAGAAAAGAAGTCAATTTTAAGTATAAATTCGAAATATAAAAAAAAGACTTTGTGAAACACTGAAGAATTTTCTGGAAAAAGTGTCCCCAAATGGCGAAATTACGAAAAAAAGACGACGAATTTTAAAGATATAAATTCGAAATTTTTAGAGTTCAATTTCGATAAAAGAAGTCTAATTTTAAGAAAAAAAATCGCGAATGGTGAGATTACAAAAGAGACGATGAATTTTGAAGATACAAATTCAAAATTTTTAGAGTTCAATTTTGATAAAAGAAATTCAATTTTAAGAAAAATATCGAAATTTCAAAAAAATTGTTTTAAAAAAGTCGAAAAGAGAAAAAAGTTGAAAATTCGAAAAAATGTCAAGCAAAGGAGGATTTTGAAGAAAAAATTCAAATTTCTGCCGATCTCTTAAAAAAAAGTAACGACCAATTTTGGAGATTTTGAGAAAAGAAAGTCGATTCTAAGTATAAATTCGAAATATAAAAAAAAACAATTTGTGAACCAAGAATTTTCTAGAAAAAAAATCCCCTCAAATGGCGAAATTAGCGAAAAAAAAAACTGCGTCGAAATTTGAAGATACAAATTCGAAATGTCAAAAAAAATTAAAAATTGTCTTAAAAAAACCGAAAATAGAAGAAGTTAAAATTTCGAAAAAATTTCAAGGAAAGGAGAAATGCAAATTCGCGAAATTAAAAAAAAAATTCGAGTCAGATTTTGCGAAAAGCAGGCTATTTTAAATATAAATTCGAAATATAAAAAGAAAGGAACGTTTTGTGAGACAAGAAAAATTTTCTGGAAAAAAAACCCCAAATGGTGAAATTACGAAAAAAAAAGACGACGAATTTTGAAGATACAAATTCAACATCTTTAGAGTTCGATTTTGATAAAAGAAGTCTTAATTTTAAGAAAAATATCGAAATTTTAATAAAACACAAATTGTTTTAAAAAAAGACGAAAAGGAGAAAAAAGTTGAAATTTCCACGAAATTTCAAGGAAAAGAGCAATTTTTAAGAAATAGTGAAAATTCTCGGGAAATTTTGAAAAAAAAGTAGTAATAGCGATTAATTCTGGAGATAAAAATTCGAAATTTTGAGTGCCTGGAGTGAGTTTGAGAAAAGAAGTCGGTTTTAAGTATAAATTCGAAATATAAAAAAAGAACATTTTCTGAAACAAGAATTTTATGAAAAGTGTGAATGGCGAAATTAAGGAAAAAAAGTCGACGAATTTTGAAGATACAAATTCGAAATTTTTAGAGTTTTTATTTTGACAAAAGAAGTCTAATTAAAAAAAAATTCTAAATTTCAAAAAAAAACAATTTTTTTTAAGACGAAAAGAGAAATAAGTTGCAATTGCGACAAGATGTCAAGGAAAGGTGGAATTTTGAAGAAAAAATGCAGATTTCTGGCGAAATTTTAAAAAATAAAAAAAAATAACGACCAATTTTGGAGATAAAAATTCGAAATTTTGAGTCAGATTTTGAGAAAAGAAGTCGATTTTAAGTATAAATTCGAAATTTAAAAAAACAGTCAAGAAGAATTTTCTGGAGAAAGTCCCCCAAATGGCGAAATTACAAAATAAAAGACGACGAATTTTGAAGACACAAATTCGAAATTTTTAGAGTTCGATTTTGATAGAAGTCTAATTTAAAAAAAATTTGAAATTTCAAAAAACAAATTGTTTTAAAAAAGACAAAAAAAAAGAATTGAAATTTCGACAAAATGTCAAGGAGGAATTTTGAAGTAAAAATGCAAAAATGTGAAATTAAAACAAAAATAACATTTTGAGAATAGAAGTCGGTTTTAAGTATAAATTCGAAATATAAAAGAAAGAAACATTTTGTGAAACAAGAAAAATTTTCTGGAAAAAGTCCCGCCAAATAGAGAAATTACGAAAAAAAAATCGACGTATTTTGAAGATACAAATTCGAAATTATTATTCGATTTTGATAAAAGTTTAATTTTAAGAAAAAATCTGAAATTTCAAAAAAACACATATTATTTTAAAAAACACAAAGAGAAAGAAAGTTGAAATTTCGACAAAATAACAAAGAAAAGGGGAATTTTGAAGAAAAAGTGCTAATTTCTGGCGAAATTTTGAAAAAAAAAAACAAAATCATAACGACGAATTTCGGAATCTAATTTCCAAATGTCACTTTTAAGAATAAATTCGAAATAAAAAAAAATATATTTTGTAAGACAAAAATTAAATTAAAAAAAAATGCAAGTTTCTAGAAAAAGTCTCTCCAAATAGAAAAATTTTGAAAAAACAAGATGACGAATTTTGGAGATAAAAATCCGAAATTATAAATCTGATTTTGATAAAAGAATTTGAATTTCCAAAAAAAGATGGATTTTCAGAAAAAAGTCGAAATTTTTAGAAAGACGAATTTCAAGGAAACAATCGAAATTTCCAACAACAAAATCAAGTTTTGAAGTAAATAGAAGTTTTAAGAAAAAGGTCAAAATTTGTAAAAAATAATCACAACAAAAACAAATTTTTTGAGAAAAATAGACGAATTTCGATAAAAACGTTGAAATTTTGACAAAATGTTAAAATTTAGGGAATTCTGATGAAAAAAATGGAAATTTCCAAAGAAAGTTTCCTCAGTTGAATAAAAATTTTTAGCCACCGAGGGGAAGAAGCGTTCCACCCTGTCTAATTCTAGCTATGCCTATGCAATGCTTATAGAAATTGTTAATAAAATATATATTAAATATTTCATAAAAAAGTAATTGAAAAAAAGTCGACTTTAAAATAAGAGTCTCTTCTTAGTGTTTAGGCAAACGCTTTCATAGTATTCATATTATAAGATTTACCTGTTTACCAGTGCAAGCCTTAATAACTAAATCTGAGAAATATCCCTCCTCCAAAGCAGTTGTTAAAAAAAATGGAACTGAATAACTAATTTCATTGGCATCGTCATGTACTCTTTTACAATGAAGAACGCACCATCCTTCGCACGTGAGTATAACATCATCTTTAGGATCTTTGGGCTCACTCTGTAGGTAAAAGTCGTAAGTAATTACTTATATCTATCAATCGTGCTTTTACCTTAAATTCTAAGACATGACCGTCATATTCTCCAAACAGTATACTCACCCCCACATTAGGGGTGTACTCTATTTCATAGGTCTCAAAACTAAACAACGGAGCGGATTTTAGTTTTTCTGTTACGGTCCAAGTGACATCACCGCTTTCATCCAATTTAAAACGGGCCCTAAAATACTCTTTAGCAACAGTTGTTAACAGGGGTAAATATATCATACCCTTCCAAGCTGTAGTCCTCACTAAATGCCCCATTACTGTATCTGTATCCATATCCTACAATCTATTTCAATACATCACAACACCATTGCAACTGTTGTTAAAAAACAATTGATTTATGACATAAACAAAAACATAATACTTGAGTATGGACGTATTTCAAAACAAACATCAAAACAACATTGACACTACTATATATATATAGTAGGGAAGAAATAATGAAAAATTACCTCCCAGGTTCCTATAAAAGAATGACCTGCCATTATCACATGTTATTTATTTATTACATGAAGACAAAAACATTTTGCTGCAAGTGGAACAGTGGAATGTCAAAATAATAGATCATTACATGGGCCGTCTGGCGCCCAAGTATGTAAACATGGATGGAAGCGACTATTAGACAAAAGATGTCGCGATGTGCACCTATTGGGCATAAAATGAGGGGAAATGGGTTTTAGATGTCGATTCCTTTTAAAATGATCGATTTTTGGATCGATTCGAATCGTGAGCAAAAGTATCGATTCCCGATAAAATTGGGTGCTGAAAGATCGATTTCCGATTAATCACCTTGTTGGTGAAATTTTTAAACATTTCTAGTAAAAGAATAATTAAATGATAATAATGAACTGGCGTAGATTAATTTTGAAAGTTTTTGCTTGAATTTTAAACATTAATATTTATATTTTAATTATTTATTCCTAATTAGAAAAATCCGAGACATATTTATTTTCTAGTTTGTTTTTTATTTATGCATTTTTGGTTTTTTACGAAGATGTAGAAAAGGCATTCATTTATAAAAATATATTTAGAAATATGAAGTTTAAACTGGATATTAAAGTAAAAATTTCTACTTTATTTTCCAAATTTTGTCTTGTTTTGAGGAAATGTCATAGATAAAATCGAAATTTTGGCTTTGATCTCGAAATTTCAGCTTTTTTTCACGAAATTTCTAGATAAGTCGAAATTTCTTATTCTATGGTTAAGTTAGGCAGATGACAGTTAAGCCCCACCAATTCTTAAGACTATATTCTAAGCACCAACTCTTTTACAATTTAATATTGACACTTAGCAGTAAGATAAGTTCAGTAAATCTAATTTTTTATTACCCAAAATTTCGACTTTTTTCTTGACATTTGAAGGTTAAAGTAGAATTTTCGAGAAAAAATTCAAAATTTCGAGTTCAAAGTCGACATTTTACAAAAGCGTAGACAGGCATTATTAAAAAAAATATATTTTGAAATTTTGACATTTTCCAAAGGCGTAAAAAAGACATTGATTTAAAAAATACTTTAAGAGATTTTGACTTTTTTCTCGAAATGTCGATTTTTTTCGAAATTTCGACTTTTTTTCTCGAAATTTCGACTTTAATCTCGAAATTTCGGATTTAAACTCGAAATTTCGACTTTAAACCCGAAATTTTGACTTTACACTCAAAATTTCGACTTTTTTCTCGAAAATTCGACTTTTTTCTTGAAATTTCTACTTTTTTTCTAAAATTCCTAGATGAATCTCGAAATTTCGACTTTAATCTCGGAATTTCGACTTTGATATCGAATTTTTTCTAGAAATTTCGAGAATAAGTCGCTCTATAATAAGCACACTCTATGGTTAAATTAGGCAGACGACAGTTACGTCCCTTCACTCCGTCTTTCCCAACAATCTTGACAGTTGGTAGTAGGATGCGACCAATAATTGCTATTTTTAATAAGCAAATTTTGGTCTTTTCTCTTAGAAATTTCGAGATTAAAGTTAAAATTTCGAAAAAAAAGGTCGAAATTTCGAGTTCTAAATCGAAATTCCGTGATTAAGATCAAAATTTCGAGAAAAAAAGTCGGAATTTGAGAAGAAAGTCGAAATTTGAGAAAAAGTCGAGACTTCGACCTTATAAGCTCGAAATTTCGAGAAGAAGAGTCGAAATTTGAGAAAAACATAAGTCGAAATTCCGATAAAAAAGTAGAAATTTGAGAAAAAAATCGAAATTTGTAGAAAAACATCGAAAATTTTGAGAAAAAGTCGAAATTTGATAAAAAGTGGAGATTTCGAGAAAAAAGTCGAAACTTTGAGAAAAAAAAGTCGAAATTTCGAAAAAAAAGTCGAAATTTTGACTTTAAAGTCGAAATTTCCAGTAAAAATGTCGAAATTTCTATATTAGGATTAAAATTTCGGTTAAAAGAGTTGAAATTTGGGAAAAACAAACGAAATTTCGCGAAAAAGGTCGAAATGTCAAGAAAAAAGTCAAAATTTGGAGAAAAAAATGTCGAAATTTAAGAAAAAAGTCGAAATTTCGAGCTTAAAATCGAGGTTTGGGAAAAAAAGTTTACATTTCTAAAAATAACATTTTTTTTTAATTGATGTCCTTTCTATGCCTTTGCAACATTTCAAAAAAGTTGAAATTTTCAGAACAAAGTCGAAATAATTTCCAGAAAATAGTCGAATTTTGAGAAAAAAGTCGAAATTTAAGAAAAATGTCGAAATTTTGAAAGAAAAAAGTCGAAATGTTGAGTTTAAAGACGAAATTTCGAGAAAAATGTCGAAATTTCGATACTGAGTTCAAAATTTTGAGAAAAAAGTCGAAATTTGAGGGAAACTTTAAAATTTCGACAAAAAAGACGAAATTTCGAAATCTTTCGAGAAAAAAGTCGAAATTTGGGAAAGAAGACGAGATTTCGAAAAAAGAAAGTCGAAATTTCGAGAAAAAAAGTCAAAATTTCGATATTAAGGTGAAAAGTGAGTTTAAAGTCGAAATTTCGAGAAAAAAAATCCAAATTGAAGAAAAAGTAAAAAATTTTAAAAAAAAGCTTTTTTTTAAATCGATTTCCTTTCTGCGCCTTTGTAACATTTCGAAAAAGTTCAAATTTTCAGAAAAAAGTTGAAATGTGCAGAAAAAAATCGAAATTTTGAGAAAAGAGTCGAAATTTGAGAAAAAAGTCAAAACTTGAAATAAAAGTCGAAGTTTGAGTAATGAGTCGAAATTTTTAAAATAACACATTTTTTTAATCGATGTCCTTTCTACGCCTTGGCAACAGTTCCTTAAATTTCGATTTAAAATTTGAAATTTCTATGTTTTTCCAGAAATTTCGACTCTAAACTTCAAATCTCGACTTTTTTTTGAAATGTTGACTTTAGAGGAGAAAAAGTCAACATTCCGTGTTAATTTTTTTTCAAACCGGTGTCCTTTCTACACTGTTGTAATTTTTACTTCAAAAAAAAGTAAATAAACTTTTTTCAAGTTTTGTAGTGTATTTATTAATACGCGTGTAACGTTTTCAACCACCAAATAAAAGTTTTTAAGACCGGTAACAGGTAATAAAATAACGGAGAGTAATGTTTGTGAATATATGGTAATTTTAACTGCATATGTATGAAATTTTACCTTCAAATATATGGCAACACTGCACCACAGTAATCTTTCCTATTCAGTCGACGACATAATGAATGAAAAGAAATGCCAATGCTGCCATCTGTTAGCTTATTAATGCAGCGTTTACTAGTAGATGGAAGTAGATAATAACTTAACGACATAAATGCCCTTACATAACAAATAAAAAAATTTCTCATTAAATTTACAGTGACCTGCATCTAAGGTAAATCGATCTGATTCTTAGCATTTTTGAATCGTTCATTACATCGATCCTATATTTGAGATCGATCTAAAAAATCGACCTTGAGACTTGAAAAAATCAATTTTTTGATTTCGATCTCAGATCGACATCCCTAAAATGGGCTACTTTCTTTCTTTCAAACAGCCCTTCACTATGAAAAGAGGAATACTTTTTTCTTCTTCTGATTTCTAAAATCTTCTTCAGGAACACACAGTGACACACAGTGTCTATTTTTTGTCAACTGCCATGAGATGACGTTTTAAAAAAATGTAGATATCACGTAGTCATATTTCAAAAAATGTTTGAGAATATTGTTGCGCGTTATCGGTTCCAATAATTAATACTTCGTGAATTGTAACCACTTTATTTCCAAACTGATTCCGGAACACTACAATTATAGTTCACTTAACCAACTGACTAATTAACTCACTAACAATGTTTAATTAACTAACTTATTCACTGACCCACTGAGAGAAAGCCGACCTCGTATTCATAGATCCCGTTCCGGTTTCTAGAAGGAACGTACAGATAAGACTTATCGTTTGCCAAAATTTTTGGAACGCTTATCTGCCGTTTGATTCATTATCGCGACCGTTTTCCCCTTATCAAATTGTTCTAGAAAAATTCCTCACTAAATTATATAATTACATTTTGTTTATAATATTGTCAACTTTCATTAGTAAAAATTAAAATATTTCCAAATTGGGTCGCAGAAATGTTAATTAAAATTAATAAACAAACATTTATATAGCTTAAATGTTTTTACTAGAGACCTGCACGAGTGAGTACGGCATCATCCAATTACAGGTACAAATACTTGTTTGACGAGTACAACGATACCGATTATGGTAATAGTGACGTCATAAGACGAGTATGAGTAATAACTACCATCGCATCTGATTACGTAATCTGCATCGCTTAGAGAAATAGAGAGGCGCGTAATTTTGAAATATATTTTTGTGTTTATATTTTCTTCGAAACAATTCTAACGATTTTGATTCAATTTTTTAACTCGAGGTTCTTGGAACCAACAAAACAATCTAGATAGGTCCCGTTTTGATTACAATTCTAGATCATCATTTTTTTTACATTTTATAGTTTTACTAGTTAATATTTCATCCGATCCCACTCACTATTGCCACGGCCACTTCTTTCGTTAACATGTTATATGAATCGATTTGTCTTTTAATTTCGACATTTTTGTTTGAAATTTTCGCTTGTTTAATTTCTCTTTTTTTCAAAATTTTCTTAAATTGTTTTGAAAACACTATTAAAAATTTCTACTTTCCAACCTTCGACTTCTTTCGACGTCTTTTTGAGAAATTTGCCTTGTGAGAATTAAGAATTTTTTTCAAAATTCCAATTTCTTAAGCCTTTTCACTTTTTGTGAATTTGATGTCGACTTTTTTAAATGGTTGAATTTTTTTCAAAATATTATTTTTTATTTCAACGCTAGGACTTTTTTATTAAAAATTCGACTTTTTTAAAAATCTTGGTATTTTTATAAATGTTTGACTTTTCAAAATTTCAACTAAATCAAACATTTCGACATTTTTCTAAATTTTAAACCGAAAATGAATATTTTGAAAAAATTGAAATTACCAAAAAATTTTTGACTTTTCCGGTAATTTTTTTCTCAGAATTTGATGTTACTCCAATATTTTTATTTTTTTTTCCAAAATTAAACTTTTTTGTTAAAATTTTGACTTTTTTATAACTCAACTTTTTCTCATATTTAAGACTTTTTTCATAATTTCGCCTTTTTTAAGCTTAGACTTTTTCAAAAATTTGTACTTTTTGAAAGTATAGATTTTTTTTTGAAAATTTGATCTTTTCAATGTGTAGATTTTTTCGCAAAATCTTCCATTTTTATTAAATTAGGACCTGTATTCACGTTTCGAACAACTTTTCCAAAAATTTCTAGTTTTGTGAAAATTTCGACGTTTCAATGTTTAAATTTTTTTCTAAAACTTGGCCTTTTTAAAATCTTGACCTTCTCCACTTTTTGAAAATTTGTACTTTTTTAAAAATGTAGAATTGATGAAAGGTAAACTGTTTTAAAAATATCAGTTTTAAAATTTTCCATTTTTTTCAAAATTTTCCTTTTTTCAAAATTTAAAATTTTTTAAAAATTGTAACTTTGAATGTTATGATTCTTATAAATTTCAACTATTTTTTAAATTTGAATTATTTTTCAAAATTTCGACTTTTTGCAAACTTTTGATCTTTTTGAAAATTTCTTTTTTTTTACACTTTGCGTCCAATTTTTTTAAAATGCCGATTTTTTTTGAAAATGTCTTTTTTTAAAATGTTTTTTCCGAAACTTGTAACTTTTTTGAAAGTTTTGACTTTTTAAAATAATTTCGACTATTTATCAAAAATTGAAATACAAAACTTGTCCCCTGAAACCAAGAAAGATTAAAATACACAACAAAGGTTGCTCTTGGTTTTAGGGGAAAAGTTTTGTATTTCAATTTTTGAAGATAATCAAGGACCGTCCGTTCCACAAAAAAAAAAATATTATCAAAATTTAAATTTTTTAAAATTTCGAGCTTTGCCTGTTATTTCCATATTTTAACTATTCGAAACTTCGCCTGGGGATTCTGTATTGTGGATTCGTTGTGGGTTGCCTAAAGTTTAGGCCAGCACTTAGGGCCACCCTTTCCGGATCCATTGTGCTATCCCCGTGATTGAGGTGTCCTTGGTCATTCATTCAGTCACCCAACCTTGTTGAGAAACTGAAGAACGTCCCTTGGATGCGCCTCTCTCAAATTGGCCACTCTAGGCCAGAAGTCCCCCAGCGTGGATCCTCTGATTGATGTTAGTGCCGGGCAGTGACACATCACGTACTCGACACTCTCATCTTCTTCTAAACACCCTCTACAACTGGGGTCGTTTATAATTCCCATTCTGTGGAGGTGTTTGTTTAATCGACAGTGGCCTGTCCAAATCGCTACAAGTTTCCTGAGATTATTCCTTGAAAGTTGTAGTCATAGTTTTGTCCTTTCCCTGCACGGCATTCTAATGAATGCGTGAGTTTGTAGGCATGTTGTTATTGATGCCCATATGGCTTTGTGTTTACGATAAATTTCTTCGTTAAGTAGGGATTTTATGGTTGATCTCGCCAGGGAAACGGTTGGTTCTGCTCCAACGAATTGTTCCTCCGAACTCTTCCTCGCCAGTTTCTCAGCGCGTTCGTTTCCCTCTTTCCCAGAATGTCCTTTGATCCATATTAGATCAATTGCATTCTCCCGTGATAGACGTTCTAAAGCTAGGTGGCAGTTCCATACCAGCACTGTGTTTGTTTGCACATTCCTCAGAGCCTTAAGGGCTGCCTGGCTGTCCGTCTTTATTTGAATATTTACTGTAATGTTCAGTCGCGTCATTTGTTCGGCGCTATATAAAATTACCAACATCTTCGCTTGGAAGATTGTTGAGTATTTATCTAACTTAATACTTACATTTAGGTTCAGGTCTTCCGAGAAGATTCCTGTTCCAGTGTCCCTATTTGTTTTCGATCCATTCGTGTATTTACTTACGTCTGGTGTCCTGGCTTGTAGTTCATCCATTTTTATGCGGTAGGATTTTGTGAAGTTATATTTCACTGGTGGATGGTTCATCGGCGCACTCGAAATAGGTGCCTTTTGGAGCGCCCCCTCCATTATGCGCCGGTGACCCACCATTTTTCCTACCGTCCTTCCTGCTCCCAAACGGAGAGCAGAAGCCTGTGCCGCCCCCTCAAGAAATATATCGAGAGGTGGCAGGCACAAGATAGCCTCCATTGCTGCTGTTGGAGTGGATTTTATTACTCCTATCACTGCCAGACACGCTAGTCTCTGGATGTGATTTAGCTTTTGTTTATAGTGGTGCACTTTGTCTTTGGCCACCAAACTATAACTCCGTAGCATACAATTGGTCTGATGACTGCCGTGTATAGCCAAAAGGTCATCTTAGGGGATAACCCCCAAGACACTCCGATAGCCCTACGGCATTGCCAGAAGATCTTGTAAGCTTTGTTTAATTTATTTTCAATGTGGCATTTCCAGCTCAGTTTGGTGTCAAGTTCAATAGAAGGTATTTCACTCGATTTGAGTTGAGCTCCCATGAGTTTGGGAAATTTTAGTCCTGCTAATTTTCTCTTATTCGTGAAAAGAACCATTTCTGTCTTTGCTGCTAGGGAATGTTCCTTACACTATTTCTCGACTATATATAGGGCGTATTGCATTAACTCGAAGAGTACTCCCTCGTGTTTACCTGAAAGCAGAATGGTTATATCATATGCGTAGCCAATTGTATAGAGACCCGATCATTGAGTTTTCGGATAAGGTCATCCGCTATGATTAACCATATAAGGGGGGATAATACACCCCCTTGAGGACATCCCTTACTTACGATTCCTCTGTTCCGTATAGTCAGTCTCCTACTGTAACTTGTATTGCTCGCCACTCAAGTATATGTCGTATGAGTTCCCGCAAGGCGGGTTCGATACCACTACGCTCAAGTGCCAGAGAAATGCTATTGAAGTTAGGTCTGTCAAAGGCACCTTCTATGTCCAGAAATATACCCAGGGTGTGTTCTTTTACTTCTCGAGATCTCTCGATCCTACTAACTACTGAATGTAGCGCAGTTTCGGTAGATCTGCCGGAAGTAAAAGCATGTTGATTTGAATGTAAGGGGTAGTGTATATCGAGGTTATCCCTTATATATCTGTCGCATAACCTCTCCAACGTCTTCAGTAGGAAGGACGTTAGGCTGATTGGGCGACATCATTTTGCCTCACCTTGAAGTTTTGCAACAAAAATTACCTTGACTTCCATCCATTCTCGGGGTATGTATTTAAAGGCAATACACGCCCTGAAAATTTGCACCAGGTATTTTTGTATCCACACTATTCCCCACTGAAGCAGGGCAGGGTAGATACCGTCCAACCTGGGCGATTTGAAGGGAGCAAAGGATTGTACGGCCCAGTTCACTTTTGTGTCATTTACCATCTGAACAGCCGGTCCCTATTTCTAGGGTGAGAGGCTGAGTGCCCATGCCACTTATGGCCTAGTATAACACAGCATTCTAGAAAGTGCGTGGTTAGTAGCTTTGAAGCTGTTTGTGGGGGTGTACTGGTATATGTATCGTCGGCCCGCTTTATCATGCTTACCTGCTGGTTTGGATCTTTCGAGAGTATCTTTTCAGTCGGGAAATTGATTTAGTTGTCTCTGCGTCACTGCAGAATTCTCTCCATTTCTCCTTTTGTCTCTTGCGAATAAGTTTCTTGTATTGTTTCCGGTGTTGTGGTAAACCTCCCAGTCACATACGAGTTTTGTCTTCTTAGCTTTGTAGAAAAGCTTGTTTGCCTGAGATCTGAGTTTTTCGAGTTGCCCGTTCCACTAAGGTGTTGCCCGGGTTTCTCGAAGTTCAGTTTTCATTGAACAAAGCCTTCTCATATGCTGTAATGATATTTTTTCGCACTAAAGTGACGTATTTTTCGATCAGTTCAACTGTCCCTATTCTCTGTGGGGTTTCTACAGTCCCTAGGAGCTATTCCAGATGGGTAATGTAATCCTCCCTGTTGGTGCTTCTAGGATTCCTGTACGGTTTGGATTCCAACTTACAATATTAAATATTGAATTTTATATATTGATGGTCAAACATTGTTGCATCCTTAGATGCATGCCAGCCATTTATAATTTTAGTAATACTCTCAGACGCCAGGGTGCCACTCTGGCATCTGGAGGTAGCCTCACTGCCTCTATTGAGTATATCTAATTTGGTACCACTTAAGTATTGCAGTAACGATGTACCTCTAGGGTTGTTTGTTTCGCTCCTCTAAGCTGTATGGTGGACGCACATCCAATTGTAAGATCTACATTTCCTGCCTCGCGTCGATCAGTCCTGCCATTTCCTCGGTGGGTGGTGGTCCTTTCGAATCTATTGTTAGGTAGGTCGATGCTATTACAAGTGATATTTTTCCTTCTTGACGCGCAAGTTCCACTCGGAGAGCTGTTTGATCTCCGGAGCTGAATTGGGGTAGGATATTCGCTTGCAGTAGTTTCGGGACACATATGACAGCTCTTGGTTTGTCCCCATTTTTGAGGTAAAAAACTGTTCCACTTAATTTGCCTAAACCGCAATCTATATTGTTATGTATCCACAGTTCTTGTGTAAGGGCTATAATTTCTCTATTTCTGTTGAGAAAAAGACATAGGTTTGCAGTTCGCCTTTGTCTAAAAATTTCGCCCCTTTTTAAAAATTTCGATTTTTCTGACAATGTTGGCTTTTCTTTAATATTCAGAATTCAACAATTTTGACTTTATTTAAAATTCGATTTAATGAAACTTTTCGAATTTCGACTCTTGAAAATTTTAAAATTTTTTTTACCCCAAAAAAAGTTGCATTTTGTGATAATTTTGTCTTTTTAGTGACTTTAAAAATTTAAATTTTTTAAAAAGTTGATTAAAATTCTTAATTTTTTTTGAAATCTCAACATTATTTAAACATTTTGACTCTTTGAAATTTTAGATTATGTTTCAAAATATTAACTGTTTGAAAAATTTAGAATTTTGTTGAAAAATTTACAGTTTTGTTTAAAATTTCGTCATTTTTTAGAATATACTCGAATTTTTTGAAGAATGTGAAAATTTCGACATTTTTTGACCTTTTTGAAAATCCTATCTTTTTTCATGGAAATTTTAACTTTCTATGATAATTTTAACATTTTTTAAAATTTCAATTGTTTCAGAAAATTTTAATGGCAAAATTTTCGATTTTTTAAAAATTTAACTTTTTTTGAAAATTTCGCTTTAAATTTTGAAATTTTTTAAAATTGAAACCGATTTATAAAATTTCTTATTTTTTAAAAATTTTGACTTCTATAAATGTGGACTTTTTCAAAATTTTGGACTTTAATAAGTTCTCGCTTGTAGAAAAATTGGAGGAAAGGTACAAAACGTAGACATAAACGTGGCACAGAAGCACCCCTAAAGTTTGACTGGCACCAGGGACACTATTTCACTCTCATCTTAATACAACATAAACAAGAAGAATGGATCCATTGTCGCTTAGAGCAACTTTGACAAATAGAAGATTAAATTGTTAACCATTATTTGGACGACCGTAGCAAATAACTAGTAAGAAATTGCATGGTCAGTTTTAAGCATCGACCAAAAACCAAGTGAAAAGGTGGTGAGAAACTTGCCAAAAAATTGAGTACAAGAAAATGGTATCATTTTCTATTTGTGAAATCGATTATGATAGACTTATTTAACTGTGAATTGAAATTTATATTAAAAAGTTTAAAAAATTCAATGTTAAATTTAGAGTTTCAATAAAATGTCGAATGTTCGACTTTTTGATCAGCAACTTCTAAAAAATGCAGTGTTTCCAGAGTGCACTTATTTCTTAAAATTTCTCTCGAGATCTTGAAATCCAAAAAATATCAAATTTTTGAGAAAATTATTGTTAAGCAATATATTGTTAAAAATTCTAACATTTCAACTTTAAACTCATAATGGCTTTTGGATACTTTAAAAAAGTTTCCCGAAAGCATAAGAAACTTCATTTAGTTAAAAATTAAAATTAGTTTGCTCAAGAATAATTTTTCAGCAAAAAATTGGTGTTTGTTTTTTCTTTCAGTTCTTTAATTAACTGGCAAGCAGTTGCTCTCTGTTTTTATGTTATCATTTTAACAGGAAAGTTCTGATTCCCTAGCTTCCATGAAGAACACTATATTAATTACTATTAAATTATTTAACCAGCGACGGTCCTAGATTGGTGCGACTGCATTGTTATGTTTGAAATCACATTTAGACATAGGGGAGAGTTGCCGATATAGTACCACTTAATTTTAATCGTATTTTATAGTACTGTCGTGTATATTAGCCAGTTCAAAATTATTGGTTATCTTATATGGAGTGTTTACAACACTTTTTTCCTATAGTTTGGTTTCTAACCATGATTTTTATGTGAAATAATAATTCTTTCCGCAGACTGCAAAAGTACCTTATGGTAACTGAAATCGTATTTACGTATTATTAAGGGGTTTTATGGAATAGAAGTTTAAGATAGAAAAAAATAAAATACAACTAAGCAGATACATGAAAGTAATATTACAAACATTTTGGGCACTTGAAAGATATATTATTCTTCGTTGATTCCCCACAAGTTTCGTGAATCCAGGTTACGCATGCGATGCATGGCATCATGTCTATTATTTTTACTTCTTCACATATGAAGCAGAACCAATCTTCTTCATTCTAAGCAATTTCAATTGGCCTATCGGGGTTTGTTGAAAGGGTACTTAAATGCTAGTACGATTTAGGCAACAACAACCTCTTTTGCAGTATTAAATATAACCTAAATGTGGTGCAATCAATCCTTACGGTAAAAACTTTAATTAATAAAAAACAATTTCGCTTTATACCTAGCAAAGAAAACAATGAATAATACTACAAAATTACTTGCTATTAGCTACGATAAATGAGCTAAAAGTTACATGCACTTGCAGCAAATTTCTTTACTCAAGTGACAGACTTGTGGCTTTTTTGGTCAATTTGGACATTGAGATTGTCATATGAAAAAAGAATGAACAATTCAATAAAAAATAAACGAAGGTACAATTCAAGCACCAGTATGCATTAAAAATAATATTTCTACTACTATCAGTTTCGAAAAATCGGTACCAAATTTTGAATTGTGAATGGTAGATACATCCTGTATATTATAACTTTTTATGGAATCTGCATAATTTTATGGATACAATAGATATGAAATAAGTGATTTCGAAGCAGTGATACTTCGCCAGAATTTTACCAGATGATCTTGGTGTCTAGCTGCTATTATTTCTTTTAACATTCAACTAAAAAGACAACCGGTGTGAAGAAAAGAGATGAGTCCAAAACACTCATATAATTTTTCATACAACACTCTTGTATAAAAAGGGATATTATCATAATGATACAGAAAAAAAGGAAATTCTTTATTTTAAATGTTTAATTTAAATCAGGGCTTCGAACTACTACTTTTTTCGTTCCGGTTTTCGGTTTTATCTGTTTCGCTCCGGTTTTCGTTCCGACAAAAATAGCGGTTTTTTTTCCGGTTTTCGGTTCAGTTACGGGTGAATCATTTTTTACTTTTTTAAAAGTTTTCATCTGATGATCTGATTTATAATTAATGTAAGCAACCAGAGTTGGCCCGCATTGTTTATATTTCGTGGCGCCAATCACCAAGAAAGAATTCCAATCTCAGCTTGTCCCGGCTGCGGGGATACTCTCCCAGCGTCATTCGGGCCTGGCGGAAGTGGATTGTTGATTCGATATTCCTGTTCAATTAATCGATAAATAGTTACCTGTTTTAACATTCGTTCAATTAATATTTTGAAGTTGTGTTACCTTTTATTATCGTTATAATTTGTGTGTCGCTACCGTTATTGGTGTTTAAATTATGGAGGAGGAACACGAATCTAACATTAAATAAAAAATATTGAATATTTAATTTCTTTTAAAATATTCTTCTACGACGATATACAAATTAATAATAAAAGTCCAATTAATCGTGGATTATCAACTATAGAACAGGTTCCTCTGAAAAGACTTTAATAAAACATGGTTTTTTGAATATAATTTAAAATGAGGCCTGCCCACTGATATTATTAAATGACCGCGGTATTTTGACCGGGCAAAGGTAGCATAATCATTAGTTTTTTAATTGAAAGCTGGAACGAATGGTTGAAAAATTGATTTTCTTACATAATTTAGGAAATATTGTCTTTTTTTCTCTAATATTACAACATACAACTACTTTAAGTTCAAATTTTAAGAAAGACCGAAACTTTATAAAAAAATAAATCGGAATATTCGGGTTTAAAAATTTCACATTTAGGCTCAAAATTTTTATAAAAATCTTAAATTATTTACCCACAGTTGAAAACTTCTAGAACATGCAAAATTTGCCATTGAATTTGGAATGTGAGAGCCCTTTTCTCATAATTTTGAATTTCTATCAAAATTTTGACTTTGACTTACTTTTTCTAAAGCAATTAATTTTTATCATTTCGACTTTGTTTTCTAGAACGGAGTAAATAAAAAACCAAATTAAAAAATGAAAATTTTAGCTTTTGAATTTAGATTTAAAGGAATTAGTCAGTTTTGAAAAAAGAACTTTAAATTTATTTAAAAGAAGAGTTCTCAAAATTTTCACCTTCTTTCTTTCTACCTTAATATATTGACCCTAAATCCAAAAAATTCTGTTTTTTTCTGGAAATGTTGCCGAAAACTTTAAAATTTTCAGAAATAATAAAATGTTTTAGAAAGTTTCTGTTAATGGATTTACTTATTTCTAAGTTCCAAATTTAAGGTTGATCTTTTTGTATTTTTTTTTTTGAAATGTTAGCTTTTTTCTAGCGAGTATTACAATAACCTTTTCCCCAACATGTTGAATTTATTCTTTAAATGAAGGCATTTTCCTCGAACGTAAAAATTGAAAGTTAAGAGGTTAAACTTGAAATTTTGTTAAAAATTTGAATAAAAATTCAGTCTTTTTTAAAAATGTTGAATTTTTTTCTTCAAATTTTGACATATTTTCGAGATTTTGAATTACAATTGAAAATAAAAAAGAAAATAAGTGTTCAAGTTCAAACGAGAATTTTTCCATTGAAATATAGTATGGGCTAACATTTTTAGCAAAAATTAGACATTTTTAATGTAAATGTAAATTTTAAGAGTAAAACTAAAATAATAAATATAAAAACATATGATTTCAATTCAAACTTAAATTTTCTGTAAAAAAATGAAATTTCAGAACAATTTTTCATTAAAAAAAAAACGCGAAATTTCAATCTTAAAGGTGAAATGTTAGGAAAAGTTTGTGAAAAAAATTTTTTTTTTTTAAGTTTGATCCATTCGCAAAGGGTAACCCCATTATGCTTTCAAAGCACTGCGAGTAGGATGCGGAAACAAGGATAGATGGCGATGAACCGCATTCTTAAACAAGGATAAATGGGGAAAATTCCTTTCAAGTAACAAGTTCCATTACTTGGAAGTTCTATAGAAAAAAGAGTCTCCGTAGACAAAAGTCCTCACTGTGTCAAGCTGGACCGCACAGGAATTTGCTGTCTCCGACTATCTGGTATGCCTCAAGAATTTGGCCCTTCGGGGGATCAATCCTATTAGTTCCTGCGAGCATCTTCCATGATAGTACTTGTACAAAAGAGACAAATCATAAACATATACAAATTGATTTATGACACAAACATTCAAGGAGTAATAGGACGAACTTTCGAGTTTAAACCAGAAGTATCTTGAAAACAATTAATATTTTAAAAAATACTTAATTTTGACTTTTAAATTCCAAATAATCTTAAAAAATCTCAACTTCGAGTCCTAAATCCAAATTCTAGGAAAAGTCAAATTTAGCGTAAACAAAACCAGGTAAAAAATTGGAAGTTTAAATAAGAGAAAAGACTCCACTGCTTTAGTCTAAATTTACACCAGAGCATCAAATTTTTATTTTAAACTCGAATTTTTAGGAAAAGAAAAGCATACTTCTAGCAATGTAGAGAAAAAGTCCAATTTTTAAAAAAGAACTAAAAATTTTGATAACAAATAATAGTATTCAACTTATAAAACTTAAAATTTCAATTTGGCTTAAAATTTTAAGAATTAAGTAAATATTTTCTTAGAAAATGAGGTAAATATGAGTTTCTAACCTAACTTTCAGAAAAAAAAATGAGATTGAATCTAATCTTGTAATTTTGAAATAAACTTTTGTAAAATTTTAAAAAGAATTGGAAATTTACTAAAAAAACCCAACTTTAGGATAAAGTAAAAATTACTTTAAGTATATACAAATTCAACAAATCCAAATCAACCATTATTATTTTACGGTTCTGTTCCAGTTTTTCGGTTTAGTTCCGGTTCGAAGCCCTTAAATTCTAACGGTAGGTTTAAAAAGGTTATTGTGTCCTAATTATGTTTCCAGTTATTAAAAATACCCTCAGTAGTTAGCAATCATGTATTATTCAGATTACGGCTATCGCTTTGAATTGAAATTCAGTAAAGACTGTCTCACAGAAAATCTTTTTTGATCATTCATGCAAGGCTCCCGATGTCGATAAACGCTCTGACAAATTTCCTTTCTTGTTGTATTAAACATTCCAATCCGTAGCAAAGGAAATTCCATTGGCACATTTATTGGAAAATGGCATCGTGGACGTCATTTCAAGAGAGGTAACAATAAAGTCGATGTTCGTTTCGAATTCTCTCTACGAGCGAGACCCAACACATAAATTGAAAATTAATTGAAATTGACTGGGTTGTTGGATTTGCCGATACATTTCCCTTTAATATTGCACAACACTTTTCTTGGAACGTTCTCAAATAGTGAAAAAACGAGTCCGGTTACGATATAATCAATTCTACTATAAATTATTCTCGCGTGGATTACGTAGAATTGTACACAAATTTCTCTAGCATCAGCATAAACACATAGTTTACACCGGGTGTTTTTTTTTAGTTGGCAGGTTACCTTTATTTGGAGTACTACTTATTATAAAAGCAAACTGATTTTGTCTATGGGGCTAAACGGGGCTAAACTATCTTATAAAAATATTTTCAACTCCCCCCCACCCCACTGATAACGAAGGCTTCCACGGCCAGAGTTAGTACAGGATATACTTCTTCCGGGATTGGACCGTGTCAAAAACTACTAAAACTGTTCGAGGTTTCGCCCACCATCGTAGGGGGCTTCTTCAGGAACAAAGAAAAGAAAAAATAAAGGAAAAGAGGAATATGAGGGAATATGCAAAAATGAAAGAATGAAAGGGCCAATTTCAAAACATCAGAGTACGGTAACTCAGTATGTCCACCATACCAGAGGCTCCACTACCGGTTATACCGGAAGTAGACATCAGCTTTCTTATTTTAAATCGCAACCTCCAAATTTTATTTGGATTTTACGTAAAAAAAATAAGATGAGTTTAGGTATACATGTTTATTCCTACCTTTGATAGTTTTAAAGATATTTCAATTTTTCGAAAAAAAAATGACAGAAAAGATGGTTATTTTGACTCTGTATCTTTTTTATTACTTGCAGTAAAAACATGAAATTTGAGTTAAAGTCACGAAATATTATAAAGACTATAATAGCGTAATCAGATTTTACATTTATTATACAGGGTGATGGAAATTTTATAATCTTTACTGTTTTTGTTTTATTCAAAAAAACTCTGTTTTTTAAATGGGAACTATATGTTTTTTAATCATTTTTGGATTCTTCACATAAAAAAAAGAAAAAAGTTATATTACTTATTTTTTAAAATGTTGTGCCGTTAAAGAGGTATTTTACATAAATCTCAAAATAAAAAGAATTAAACGTCTCTTTTTTGTTCAAGTAGGAAATTAACTATAGGCAATAAAAGCTTAAAGAATTAATCATAATAAGTAATAGGAAAATAAAATAATTGACAAAAAATTTACATCAAGAACAACAAGGACGGTCTTCTATTTCAATACATTTAAAGGTATATTTTAAGGTTTCGAATTGAGTAACCTTTTTAAGCACATCCGATTGTTCTTAGCATTACGCTTATCATGCAGTAGTCGTAAAAAAATTGTTAAATAATTTTCATTTCGATTTTCATTATAAAATTTAACGCTTATAAATCCTGAGTTCTAATCTAACAGCATATTAGTTAAGGGACGAATTTTCCTGAACATTTATTGTTGATTTTCATTTTTACGAAACTTACATTCGTGGCTTCCTAAACATTTTTCAATAAGTATTCCAACAATTAGCCAAAAACTTATTCGTCTTGTAGAGTTATCTTTTAAACGTTATTTAGCCTAACATTTTTAGGCCTTGCGGTTATGTTTTTTTTTAACATTTTGTTGTCTACTACCAAGTTGTTACTAGAGAAAAAAAAGATACATTTTTGTTTTTTATTTTGAATTATATCTCTGTAACGGTGCAGAATTTAAAAGAATTAGTTATATAACTTTTTTCTCCTTTTTACGCGAAGAACCCAAAAATGATTAAAAAATGCATAGTTTCTATTTAAAAAACGGAGTTTTTTTGAATAAAACAAAAACAATAAATATCATAAAAATTCCATTACCCTGTGCATAAATGTAAAACCTGATTACGTTATTATAGTCTTCATATTATTTCATGACTTCGACCTAAATTTCATGTTTTTACTGCAAACAATAAAAAAGATAAAAAGAGTCAAAATAACCCTCTTTTCAGTTATTTTTTTTTTCGAAAAATAGAAATATCTTTAAAACTATGAAAGGTAGCAATAAACATGGATACATAAATTCACCTTATTTTTTTACGTAAAATCCAAATAAAGTATAAAATTTGGGAATTGCTATTTAAAGTAAGAAAGTTAATGTCTACTTCCGGTATAATCGGAAGAGGGAGGAAGTTAAAAATATTTTTAAAAGGTAGTTTAGCTTCGATTAGCTCTATCGACAAAACCAGTTTACCTTTATAATAAGTGATACTCCATATAAAGGTAACCTCCCAACTAAAAAAAAACATCCGGTATGTAATTTCATTAGAAACTTTGTCTCATTGTTAGAGTTTTAAAGAACAATATTAAAAATATCAGAAAAATAAAGCTTGGCACAAAGTTGTGTAACAAGAATGTGAACACATGAAAACTTCGAGCCTTCAAACGAATTGTGAACATTTCTGGGGAATCGGGATTCCGGTTGTAGCAAGCCACATTCCATTCTCCAGCAAATATTCATTAATGTAGTGACCCCTGACCATACAATGTATCTACTACAATTCTCTATACAGTGTGGAACGGCCAAATGGAATAAATTCCGCATCTCAGTTATTCTACAAATTTATGAAAAATCTCAAATTTTAGATTATAAAATGACATCCTCCACCGTAAAAATTTTATCCCTCTTTTAGTGACAGTTGCAACCCCTAAATTTTTAAACCAAAAGTACGGGCTTGTTGTACCTCAGTTAAAAGGTCTTTTTTTTCTATTTAAAAATGTTATGGTTGCTATATTTATTTCAAAAATTAAAAATAAAAAAAAAATAATTTTAATTTTCAAAAACGAAATATAAATCTAATATTTTCATTTAATAAAATAAAAAACAAAACATACAGTAGTTTAAAATGGGCACCTCCAGCAGCCTAGCAGTATTCTAATCGTGAATAAAAATGTCTCCTGACATTATTCAACATCTCTAGTGTCACCGACGCAATGGCAAGCATTATTCTTGCTCGTAAGTCAGCTACGTTGTGGGGTTTCGATTTAAACACTGTACTTTTCACATAACTCCATAAAAAAAAAGTTCAGAGGCGTCAGGTCTGGTGATCGTGTTGGCCGTTCTACCGTACCTCGTCTCCCTATCCACGGATTTGAAAATGTAAAATCGAGATATTGCCGGACATTGACTTGGTAGTGTGGTGGTGCTCCATGTTGCTGGAACCATATTACATTAGCTGGATCGTGTGGATTTCTTTGAGCTGAATATAAGTTTGCCAAAGCTGGTACAATGTTGTTTTGGAACAATGTTAAATAATTATCTCCATTTAAATTTCCATTAATGAGTAATGGAGCAATAACATAATCCCTGCCCAAACATTAACTTTTTCAAGGGTTTTCAGAGGTTATGTGTATGCAATTCTCTCATCTAGTGGGGATTTTCACTGACCCAATAGCGACAGTTTTGACAATTTACATAACTGTGAAGAGTAAAAGCTGTTTTCATGTTTTCTATATGGATGATATTGTTATCTAATCTTTGCATCATTTGGTCAAAAAAATGAGTTCTTCTATCAAAATCTTCATCACTGAGATCTTGACATGATCTCAGTTTATAAGGATGCATTTTATTTTCTTGTAGTCCACTGAATAATCGAGGAATGGACTAACGTTCAGTGCTGCAGCTATTTGTCGACTTAAAGAATGTGGATTTTCTTGAAACTTCCAATTTGGCATCATTAATTAATGCATTGGAAGGTTCTTTTTTAAGCTTTCTTACATGTCCATGTTCGTGAAAATGTTTCTCGATTTTACTTAATTGTACCTTGAGATATAGGTGGTAAATCAGGAAATTTTTGTTGAAATAGACGAGCGACTGCAGCCTGTGATCTTGCTCTATCTCCATAACCGATCATTTAGTAAAATTATTATTTTATGCATTTCTGTTAAATAACCTTATATTAAATTTTTAAATGTGCAGAAAGATAACTGAAGCACGATACTGAGCACTGTTTAATTCTCTCATAGTTTTAGAAAGTTACTGGGATGTTTTCGACAAAAAGTACAACTGACTATGATAGGATTAATAAATTTTAATGCTTTCCCTTTTTAAAAAATCAAAAAAGGATATCGAAATTGTTTTTGGTTCCTTATGATTTTCGAGGATGAACTGGACGAGCCGGTATTAGTTATTATGGTAGAAAATTTCATTTTATTGTTTATTTTTTAAATAAATGTATTAACCATAACATTTTTGAATAGAAAATAACAGAGCTTTCAAATGAGACGTACTAGGCTTCTACTCACATATAAAAAATTTAGGGGTTAAAACGGTAACTCGAAGGAGGTTACATCTAGGAATGAAATTTTTGCGATGCAGGATGTCATCTTATAATCTAAAATTGACCTGTCTCGGAATTTTTCATAAATATGTACAATTACTGAGATAGTAAATTTATTCCATTTGGCTGTTCCTACATTGTATAATGCAATGATTTTGCGTGTAATAATAGAACAAAATATATTTATTAAAAAAATAATAATAACAAAAATCACAGTAAAAATCAACAAATATGATTAAGAAATGAAAAATAAAATTGAAACAATTAAAAGTGTTAATTCTGTTGGATATTCTGCGAGAAATAGGATGATGCAGATGCAGGGGATGATTTAAAAAAAATTCAGCTTAAGGCGAGTCGGGCTTGCACAATTATAGTTCCGTACCAATTACTAGAGTGAACAGTCAATAGACCAAATTAATTCATTTTTACTTATGTATGAATTTGAAATTTTATCCAAATTTTCTTATTATAATTAAAAAATAAAAAAATGGTCGATTTTTAGATACACACATTTTTTTTTTACAATCAATCCAAATATTTATGGAACTGTGTTGATGTCCCAGATGAAAAGCATTGATTCGCAATTCGCAATTCGCTAACACAGCTTATGAGATCGCCTCCAATTGAGCTAAAATGTTCGATTCCAACCGCAATGAGTTCGTTGTGTGCAATTAAATAAACTAGCACTAACCAAAAATATTCATTTAAATAAAACAATGTAAAAGACAAATTTGATGTGCATTCTATCCTTTTGCTAAATCATGTTTTCATTGCTACAGTGGAATCCGTTTATTATGATTTCGCCCATATTGACCAACCGCCTATTATAACGTAATTACACAACGAAGTTTAGTTTTCATATAAAATTCTTTGTAAAAAAGTCCGATATAATGACTTCGCTTACAATGACATTTCGCTTATTATGACCCATTTTTAATAAATTATGTCCGGTTATAATAACCGACATGATTCTTTGCACTTCGACAATTTTCCATTCGTTGATTCCCGACGACGTTCGGTAAGTGGCTCAGTGAGTAATTGACACTTGAAAGTCACGCATTGTTTTTAATGATATTCTGTGAAAAAAATGTCATCTCAACGCCCTAAAGCATTTACGATTGAGGAGAAAGGTGCAATAATATGCAGATTAGAAAATGGAGAATCAAACTCATCTCTCGCAAAGGAATTTGGCGTGGGTCATTCGACAATCTAAATGATTTTTAAAAACAAGAACCATATTAAGCAATCGTTCAATTTAAACGTTTTGAAACCGAAGAGACTTCGAAAATCGCGACAAGAAAATGTTGATCAAGCATTAATTCAGTGGTTTAAAATCACGAGAAACAAAGGAATACTTGTCAACGGCCCCCTGTTACAGAAAAAGGCAAAAGTTTTTGCTGCGCGTTTTGGTATTCTCGACTTCAATTTTTCGGCAAGCTGGATCAGTCGTTTTAAAGTTCGACATAACATTGTGGCGGGAAAAATTGTCAGTGAACCTTCGTCTGTTGATCAAAATTCAACAAGAAACTGGTTGACATCTGTATAGCCAAATCTATGAAGACAATTTTCTGATGATGAGATATTTAATGCTGATGAAACTGTGGTGTTTTACAAATTAATGCCGCACAAAACCTTAAAATTTAAAGGTGAAAATTGTATAGGAGGCAAGTTGTCGAAAGATAGAATAACTGTCATGGTAACAGCAAATATGAGCGGCACAGAGAAAAAAAAATGCTCGTTATTGGAAAGTCACAAAAACCAAGATGTTTTAGCAGTGTCAAATCGTTACCTGTCGATTATGTTAACAATCGTAGAGCTTGGATGACGTCAGAACTTTTTGAAAAATGGATTCGACATTGGGATCATGATTTGGTAAAGAAGAAGAAAAAGATTTTATTGCTGGTTGATATTTGCCCGACGCATCCACAACTTACTGATTTAAAGTCTACAACACTTGCTTTCCTTCCGCCGAATACAACATCAGTACTAGTCAAAGGATCAGGGAATAACTAGAATCACTTAAAACTAATTTTAGAAAGAATCTTGTGCTCAAAATGATTAATTGTCTTGATGCTAATGAAAAAAACTCTTATACAAAAACAACGGTGCTGGAATGCAATTCTGATGGTTAATGATGCTTGGAATAAAAGTCACAAAGTACCATTCACAACTGTTTCAAATATGCAGGATTCATTGAAAACCACGATGGTTTACTTGTTCAAATAGCAGAACATGAATTTGATAAAGAAGATGACGGCCCTTTATCTGTGTGGTCACGAAACCTAAATTCGGATTCTTTAGCAGCACCGGAATTGCGGGAAGGTTATGTTGACATCGATAGCGCTCTCCTCACATCCGAAGAACACATTGATGAAAATATCGTACAGAACATTAATGCTAAGAAACAACTCGAAAGTGATCGGAAAGAGAAAGTCGAGGAAGAACCATTACCTACCGTAGAAGAGGCAAAAAAGGCTGCAGAATTATTATCACGATTGCTTCAAAACAATATTGAGAATGATAATTTGACCATGGCGATGTCGTCTATACACAATATTATAGAGTGTTATAACAATAAAATGAAAGAACAAAAGCAGACAAAAATTATAGATTTCTTAATTACCAAATGAAAAATATGTACATACATACATGTATCGTACTCATTATGTGCAATTTTTATTTTGAATTAATGCGCTATGTTTCTTTATTAAAATATATAGTAATTATTTAAAATATATATAGTATTTACCTAAAATAGGTTTTTTTTAAATGCTTAGTATCACATCCGCTTATTATGACGTGCTTGTCAATTTCCTTCGATGACATTATAAACGGATTCCACTGTATATGGGTCAAAAAGCCTTGGCTTCTTGAACTCCAATAATCTATGGGCCATTATCTACTGACCCTATTACAGTTTAAATTTTATCTTTAGAAACCTAAGAGAACAAGGGGGAACGGCCATTGCTGACACATTTTGAGCTGTATCTTTAAGACGATTTGACCGAAAATTTGAAAAAATATATTTTAAGATTATTATCCTGTTGTCTTTCAAATGATAGTTCACACGATATATTAAATGAAACCAGATTTTTCAGAAACCAAATTAACGCTTCATTTTATTATAAAATAATTTCTTTTGTTGACCGTTGTTTCATTCTTATTACATCCCTTATCATCAGATATTAACAAAACAAGATTTTTAAAAGTGACAGCAATATTGTCGTTTAGAACTGGCAAAATTTCTTTTAAATCCAATTATTTTTATTATATTAATTGCTTTTAACGGATAGGTATATTTTACGATTTGTAATGCAGGTCGAACAAATTTACACAATTGTCTTCGTGATTTCATACAAAAAATAGGAAATTTTTGCTGAAAGATGAAAAATTTTATTTTATAAAAAAAATTAAAATATATTGGAAAATAAGACTACATAGATATAGGGAAGGCTAATAAAACCTCCACTAAAATAATCAGTAGAATTTAAATAAAGCATAAAATATACAGATTGTAATTTAAAAAAAAACAAAGCTATATTTAATCCTAATAATAAAAAACGCTTTGGAGCGCAATTTTTGAAGAGAAAGTTAGAGGAAGAATTATATTATTGGTAGCAATGTTCAACATCAAGAGGTGCTGTAAGTTATTTTTCACAGATGGAAAATCAAGTGTACCCAACAAAGGAGTGGATGATTGGAAGAATATATCTATGATTTTATCTAATAATGAAAAAAGTTAGTAACTATTTAGGAAAACTAACACGGTTGGAAAGCATTAGGGGTTACCCTAATAAAACCATCGATGGCAAAAATTTGCTGCTAATAAGAGACAAGGAAGAATACTGGCATCAAATTCTGGATAGATTAAGTACTTAATTTATTGGGAGCTCTACGAAGTCAATATTTGCCTTTTCATGAAACACCCGATAGAGTATTTACTACCGGAAGTTGAATATTTATTTTTTTAGATTCTATAATGCATAAATATCTTAGAAAAGTTTCTGATAAAGATACTTACATTCATTACATCAGAAAAAGCATCCAAAACAAATTGATTATTGGCTAATAATAACCAGAATGAAATAATAGCTTCAGTTTACTATGATAAATATGATTTGTTAATCATAGACGGCACATCAAAACTGTCATTTTAAACAAATGGCGAGATTTGGTGATGATGTTTGATTTGTAATGTTAACTGATGATGACCTAAGAATTTTAGTGTAGGAGTTCAAATAAGAATTTTTCAGGATTTACGCATTTGTTTTTCCCAGTGGTAGGAAGGTAATAGGCGCTCGGGCGCGTCTCCTTGAATCCCCTTGCCCCTAGACAACAGCCTAGTTTACCTTATGGATCATCCGCACTGTGCATGTGTCTAGTTTGACATTTGAATTAGTGAACGATCCAAGATGGGCAAAGCGAATTGATGCTTCGCGTCCATAGGTGATGAACATAATGCCTTATTGAATATTTACGAAGTACTATACTAGTCCATCTGAAAATCAAACACGAATTGAGGATCAGTAATAATTAAAAAAAAAGATGGATCTCCAGTTTATTGTTTCTCTAGTTTTATGACACAATTTTTTGTTAGAAATTAATTTGAGGAGTAAAGGGCCACTAGGGTCCTACTTAAAACAGAAACATATTTCAGAAGCTGTAGAAGTAAATTCAAATTGGAGAAAATGTTTTTAGAAGCAAAATACATTTCAGAAGAAATTAATATTTGCATCAAAAACAGAGCTAATCGTCCTCAGAGAAAAAGGCGCTCTAATTATGAGGCGGATGATGAGGCTATACCTGATTGGAGAAATTGGTTTAATATTCTTGAAACTATAATGAATTCAGCTGATGAAAGATTTAATTAGATAGGAAAGATTAACTACTTATTTTGCTTGTCTCTTTAACGTTCATTGGTTGCAGAGAAAAATTCCCAAAGCCTTTCTGGAGGATAATCACGCAATTTCAGTTCCTTATACTTGCAAATTGAATGTCAGAGTGGCAGATGTTGACTCCACAACAAGTTTGTATTAATATTATTGACCTCTAAACTAAAATCCAAACGTAAGAAGAGACTATGAAAGATTTCAAATAATTCTTGATATAGTAAAAAGAATTTGGAAATGAGGGTTAATCTTGCTTCAACAAAAAGAAATTGAAACTACGAGCGCAATTGTTAATATGTTAAGTTACATTGATTAAACAAATTATACGTACGTATATAAATTTAATTTTAAAATTTTGAATATTTTAACCTTGAATTACCTTTGACAATTTTAAATTTTCAGGTTTAAGTTTGATATTTTTGCACTTTTACTAGTTTCAAGTTAAAATTTGACTATTACGTTCAGAATTAAGTTCAAATTTGCAGCTTTAAACCCGACATATCTAGAGAAATGTAAGAGAAAGTTTAGAAATTTTTAATTTAAAATCAACATTTGCTACTTAAAGACAAAGTTTAGAACGAAAAATGTCGGAACTTTGGAGAGTAGATGCCATTTTTGGAAATAAAAAGGTCAACAATTTTGATAGTGAAGGCGGATTTTTGGAAAAGTCCTTCCGGGTAAAAAGCACGATATTTAAAAGAGACAACTGAAAATGAAATTTAAACTTTCTTCTTCTTCTTTCCAAAATCTTGAGTTTAAATTCGAAATTTGCAAATAGTAGTTGAAATTTTGATAGTAAAGCACAGATTTCGAAAAATGTCAAGGCTAAATTTTAAATAATGGTTGCAAACTCATAGCGTTAGAAGAAATGTAATGTGCTCAATTTAAATTCGATTTTTCAATTTTTTTTCGAAGCAAATTGGGATTAAAATTTCTATAAGAAAATAATAAGTTCAAGTTTGAACTATAAAATCGAGTGGTAGGCACTTTTGATTTTACCAGTGATTTTCTAACTTCAATTCCTACATAGTTGAAAACTTTTCATTAAAACTTTATTATTAAAGTTTGCAATATGGGAGATGAAAAATATATAAAGTAGAATCCTAATGAAGAAGGAGTGCTTAATTAATCATGTGTCGAATCTAAATAATTACTGCAGCATACAGACTGCTAAGTAAAATGTAATCAATATGATGGAGCTTTTGAAATAAAACGACGGTACGTATGCACTTTGCGTACACGTTCAAGTTGTAATTTCAAAATTAACTTAAAAATAGAACGACTATTGTTAAATTTACTTTGGAATATTTCAAGAGAAATGTAAATGAAATAATGAGATTTATTTTTTGTAACATTTTTAAAGACTTTGAAATTGTAATTCCACATTGTTTTCACTAAAGTAATTCGTGTAATGTACAGGGTTAGTTTTCCTAAAGGATACCGCGATTCAAAAAGTTAAAAAGCTAGTCCTGTATAGTTTTTTAAATGGCATTCACTTCTACCAATGTACTGGCAGTAACGAGATAAATATACAGGGATAAGCCAAAAAAGTTGGAATTTTTTAAATGAAATACTATATATTTTGGCCAATTTGAGTTTATTCAGTTATTCTAGCTTAGTTTTTGAATTATTTTAAGTTTATTGTGACCACATCGAGGTAAAAGCGATACTTTATAACCCTGTAATAAATCAATAAATGGAGTTATCAGCAAACAAAACAAAATTTATGAATTAATAAAACAAATACATCGCAATTTTAAAATAACCACCATTAATCTCCTTATATTTCAAAAGACGTTTTATTAAATTATAACGAATTTTTCCAAAAACTGATGCATCGTTACTTAATATAAATATTATTTAATTTGTTTTTTTAACCGTTTTTTTAGTTTCAACTAGTTTGCTATAAAAATTTTTGTGGACATTTTCTAAGAAAAATATATACTAATGGATTCCAATGGTCCCATTTGTTACCCTGGGCGGATTTCGGATCTGAATTCGTAGGAATATTTTGCTTGAGGAAACACTCAGAGAAAAAATTGCCTTCGAACAATCAAAATCAAATTTAAAAAGAAAATATAAAGTAATGTAGATGCATCAGATTTAATTTTTTAAATTTTACTAAACATTGTTTGAATTGTATCGAATTATTAAAGCCTATTTTAAAAATGTGATGTATTACGAATTAATGATTTATAAATTTACGCTTTGTTTGCAGACTACTTCATTTGTTGATTTATTACGAGTTTAAGAAATATCGTTTTTGCCTCCATGTAGTCACACTAGAATTAAAACAACTCAAAATTCAGTAAGCCGATTATATAACGTGTAAATATGTAATCAGAATGAATGAACAAACACAAATCTATAAAAACATACAGGGTGTTTCATTAAAAAATTTAACCTTTTTGCATACGCTGTATATTTACAATGCTACTGCCAGTTCGTTAGCAAAAATAAATGCTATTTAAAAAACCGTGAAAACCCAGCCTTTTTTTTTGAATAGGTAAAAAATTAAAATGGGGGTATCCATTTAGAAAATTAACCCTCAACATACATTTTTATTTTAATGTCCAACATCTCAAATATTAACGTATCTACGGCGACGTATTAGAAAATTATTTCATAATAGTCCAAATTAACCTCCTATGAATCTTCTAGCACGGAAAGATGATAGTTAAGAGTCCTTTTACTAGTGCTAGTGTACTAGTGTGTCACCCATAATAATGTAATTTATTTTCCGAGAGACTGAATACTTCATCGCCAACAAACAAATATGGCGAAATATTTCGTCTGTTTCTGATTCACCGGAAAGATGGAATGTTAAGTGTGTTTTGTGCAGTTTTCTCTAGAAAATACCTTCTTCAAAAATGGACGACTCGCAATGTCTACCATAGAAGCCAATATTCACAAAACTAAACATATAATTTGAGTCACAAACACCTAGCAATAGAAAAAAATATATTTTTTGTAACTGAAATAAGTAGATCCACTGGTTTGATAACTCTAATATGTTTCCTGTAGATATCACCTATGTAGTTTGGAAAAGAGGGTCGTGTTCTAAAACCATTTGCAATGCTTAACCAGTGTTCCTCTGTAAGATCCGGTATACAAATATTTTTTAGTTGCCACACACGTCGCGAATGATCCTCATCCACTGACAGAAACCAGAGCTAAAACGTTAGCAGGCTTGGTTCATACTTCTGTTCAGATCAAAATCGAGAAGAAAAGTTAAATCCGCACAGGATTCAGATAATAAACTCATCGAAAATTTATCACACCATCTAAATAAAAGCATAGATGATGATAAATATTTCCCCTTGTCACTTACACAAAGGTTTTAAAGAAATTTCAGAAGAATTTTAACTACACTGCAAGAGCTGAAATTATTGGCGTGTTAAAGAAAATTAAATTAATGTCTCAATCGTGTACTTAGACCAATATGAAGCAACCATATTAACATACATTTGTAAATCCATAAAAGCAGCTTACAAATCGGCAATTAAATTAAAACAACCAATTAACAAATCATTAATCATCATTAACCAACCCATCATAATATTGCTTCAGTTTCTCCAAGCATTGTTAGTACTTCCATCTAGCTCTCATTATTTATCTGTGGATTCTAGGAATACAAATTTCTCATAAGAAGATATTTTTCAATTTTAAAAAATAATAAAATAAAAAATTAATTTTATGTAATTCGTTATTTTTTTTAATTTAGAAAAATCAAGAATTCAATCGCAAATGGCCAGTGGCTTGGCTAGTGACCAATAGGTCCTTGTGTATTATTTATTTAGAACATTTTTCGTAATTTGAAATTGAAATAAAAAAATATTGAAGATCCTTAATTTTGTTTTATACTTATTTTAGAACACTATATTCTGCATTAATACAATCAAAAGATTATAAACCAAATCAATTTGCTCTCTTTTTCTAACATCTTGAATTTTGAGATATCATTGAATTATCTTGTGCTATTTTGTTATGCTTACAGTTAAATAGTTTATAAATTGCGAGCACTAAATAGTAAGGGTTAAAAGATCAATCAAACATTTTATGTTAAATAACAGTCACTCTAAATTGGACACGAGAAAGAAATTGTGAAAGTTTTTTTATCTTAAGAAGCCCCTGTGCTCTGCACACTACTGCCGCCCTACAGTTACACCACTGTAAATAGTAGTCTTATAAATGAGAACTTTAGTTCTTTTATACCTCAAAACAAAAAATACAATTTATAATAACTGACAACCGTGATTACAAATTTGAATTTACTCAATATCGAATTAGGTACTTACCTTCATGTTATAGCAAACTGATGGAATACTTTTTTCATTTTGTATGACAACATTTAATTTTCATATGCAAAACCTCTAGTAGTACATTACAAAAAGACATTGAAATTCTAAAGTAATTGAGGAATTTGTCTTCATCCTTAATTTTTCAAAGAAAATATAAAAATGTCCTGCATTCAAACTTTACTACTCCTTTTTCTTTTCTTTAAAAGAGTAGCATCAGTGCTTCCTCTTCGAAATCAATTTCAAAATATTACGTGGTTTGGTCGAGTAGATGTGGTTGAGCCGACTTTATGTACGGTCAGTGGAAATCCGCCCTGGGCACATTAGGATAATGAGGCTACTATGACCTTGACCGAGCAATATTTTGGTAAAATATGCAAAGAAAGCAAGGTTCTTGAATTATTTTTTCTTTTTCCCACATTAAATGAATAGATAATATAATATAAGCCACAAAAGTAACTATTTTGGCATTTACAAGTTATTATTTAAAAATATATGTTGCTTAAAGAAATACCCTTTTAAATTTGAGATGGGCAAAATCATTAATAATCTCTTCAAAATCTATCATTTTAACCTAATCACATTTTATGGACATCAGCGACAACATTTTTTAATTTCTCCTGAAGCATCATACTTCTTAATTCTTTTTTTATTCTTTTCAATTTGGAGAAAGGGAATTCCCCACTGCAAAAAGTTACCATTATGCTTCAAAATATTGTCAATGTGATTTCTACATTTGGAATTGTGATTTCAGTTTTGTTTTCTTTCAGAAGATGATATATTTCTAATATATTATTAGTTTCTTCATTTTCACTATGAACTATTTTCAAGTATTTAGTTAAATACAGACATTCCAGTGCCAATTCTTTCTCGTTAACATCTTCATAGTAGATTTTAGCAAATTCTTTATAACTTTGTCTCAACTCTTCGAATTCAGAGTTTTGAAGCAAAAAAATAAACCAAGACCTGGACTAATATACGAACTTAATCGCTGTTTTAGATGCATCAGGGTCCCAATTGTGAGGAGAAAGGTTTCTACTTTGAATTTCTCTTTTCCATTCAGTTGGACTGACTTCGCATAGCCATCAAAAAAACTCTGTTGAAAGCTTCTACGTCTTGTTCTTTGAGACAGGTCTTTCTAGTCAGATTCCGGGTTTCTTTCTTTGGCGGACGATTTGAATTAATCAAATTTATCTCTAAGGTTAATAATAAAATCATTAAGTAAAGTAAATAAATTAGTTGCAACGTCCAGTGTTGTTTCTTTTTGAAGACAATTATTTCTTTTGTCTATTCTTTCCAATATAGAGCTCCAAATTTCCTTTAGTATAATACATTCTAGCGTTCCAATTTTTCTGGATAGACTAAAGTCTTCGTCGCTAGTTTCTTGTGCCTGTTCTGTATCTTTTGGAATGGACATCAAAGCTTCTATAATTTTTTTATGACCTTCATGCAAGGCGCTTACTGCATCAGCTTCGGCTCACCATTTAGTTTGTGAAAAACTTTCAGCAAATGTTTTGTCAATATATTCCACCAGTGTACTTCCTTGACATATTGGATGGGAATATAATAATGTTCTACAAATTAAAGATGGTTTCCGTTAAATACTCAGATTTATGCCCTTTAATTAGGTTTAAGTTTTAAAAACCCTTCAACAGAAACACGGTTTTTCACGTATATTATTATAAAAGTTAGTTGGTCAACGTGAGGCAGATCGGGCGTACTGTTAACTCTAATGGGACAATATTTTGCTAATTTAACTTTATTTATAATTTTTTTAGAAACTTTTTCTCATTATGTCAACAAACTTATTACATATATCCGTTGATAAATAAGAAATGTTAACCTTTTCCAGGATTCGCAAAATTTTTTAAGTGATCTGCAAGAAATGATTCATATTCACTCATTAATTCCAAACATCCCAAATAATTTCCATTGTTGGAAGATCCTAAGATTTCATTGTCACCGCGAAACGCAAGTCCCTCGATGCCAAAAATTTTGCATATAGCTATCATCATTTAAAAACCCTCGACTGACGATAACATTTAAACAGTGAAAAATATTTTTTTTCAATTAAAATTTCAGATAAACAATACAAAATGTATTTAATTTAAATAAAAATTTAATAAAAAAAAATTAATAAAATATAGCACAACTTTATACCTTTTCGTGTCCTTTTCAAAAATCTAGGAATTAATTAACAGAACTTAAGCAGTGGCAGGTATATCGAGAGAACAGTGCTTAAAATGTGCTTTTTTTATTTTGTGTGCACTTTTGTCGTAATTTTGTGACAAAAATATAAACTACAAACGTGCTCCTACGGAAACTCGATATTGTCCATGGTTTTCGAGAAAAATTCATTTTTATATCCCGATGCAAAGTTGGCTTTGAAATGAAAGAAAAGCTATAATATGTTTATTACCTAAAATGTTCTTTATAAAAAATATTTTTAACTAATATTTAAATAAAAAAATGTTTCGTAATTATTTAATAAATAACAAATTTTAAAATTTTAAAACACTAGCTTTTATTCACAGAAATTACTCAAAGTGGTCACTGGTGACAAAAAAACATGGAAATGTCAATACTATTCATTTTCTTTCATTTCAATGCCAACTATGTGTTACATTCCATATTTTTGGGAAAGCGCATTTAATGCATCGAAATATAAAAATGATTTTACTCGAAAACCGCTGACAATATCAAATTTTATGTAAAAATGTTTGTAGTTAATATTTTTGCTAAAAAACTGCAACAAAAGTGCACACAAAATAATTAAGGCACGTTTTAAGCACCGCCCCCTCGATATACCCGCCACTGATTAAGTTGTGTTAATTTATGCTTAAATTTTTGGAAAGGGCACGAAAGGGTATGGAGTTGTGCCAAATTTTATTCAATTATCTGTGCACGTTTCGCAACTATTTATTAAAGACTATAATTAAGAACTAACCTTCCACACCCTGTAACTCGGAAACGAAGAGTTTTACGACATATGTTTATATAGACTTTTCGTCTTCTTTTGGGCTCTTAAATACGATCCTAAATTTATGGTACTACATTTAGAATCACCTTATATATTTAAATTTATTTAAACATGCTGAAATCGGAAAACCTGATTTTCGGGCGAGAGTAAAGTAGTTTCGCACATGCAAAAGCTGCCAAGTTTAATATTTTTGAAATAAATATATTTTTCAGTAAAAAATATTGGTTATCGCTTGGTGGTCTGGCAGGAACTAGGGAGCCCCTATCAATCGCGTGGCCCTGGGCACGGGCCTAGTGGGAAAGAGGGGCCTGTGTCCGGTTGATTGCACTTCAAACGGACTGCAAATAGAATGCAACCTAGACTACAAATTTATGCAGCCCTCCAGGCCTGTATAGTGAATCATAGATAGCTAAACTATCAACAGTTGAAACACTGCCACCTAGCGAAGCGGTTGCTCTCTAGGAAGGTTCCCAGAAGACAAGGATTCTAATGCACAGGCCAACAGGTTTAAACATTTATTAGATTCGAAGTTTGGAAACCAAATACCGTTTTGATTTTGTTAGATATCGAGAGTTTGGTATATCCAACTCGAATGCTTTAATTATTAAATAAAACCAGAGAACATATTGTAATAATGAAGTCGAATCTGGAGATTTTGCAGACAAATCCACTAATTTATGTTTGAAATACCAGCAACAAGTAGCAATAATTGCTTAAATTAATTATTGCCATGGTCGCGTTAACAACGCCTTCTTGAATATTAGCACTTTCAATTTAATATATTTATTTATTAGCAATTATAAAAAGCTTGTTTCTGGTTCATTTCTACATTCGATATAAAAAGATCTATCAATAGAGTTGTCACAAGGAATGATTACACTAGTCAACACTGATTTTGTGACACGAACTCTGGTAGATATTCTGTTTGGACTTCCTACCTCCATCATGAAACCGTACTTATTTTTTTCCATCACTCCCAGTTTTCGTGTGATAACGTGAAATTTATTTTTGGAAATGTAGTTTTTCCAAATACTGTTGGTTTTTATTTAGGTCACATCACATCAATTCACATTAATTCTTTATTTAAAGTCTTTTTTATCATTAATATTTGGGTACTTTTTATGTGAATGGGACACCAGGGATCGAAAAAATCACAATTGGAAAAAAGTTTGTCCTACACGTAGATCTTTAACTTGCAAATAAAAAACTGTAAAGCATTTACACTTGTAAAACTCTCTGGTATATTTCTACCACCACGTCACATCAAATTAGGGTTACCAAAATTTTCTAGAGAGGATGGGTCCCAACAAAAATAGATTTTTATATTTCAAAGAGAAATTCCCCAGAATGAGTGAAGTAATAGTAGTAGTAGAACCCCAAATTAAAAAAATTAATAAAATACTCGCTTAAAGAAAAATTAATTGTTGTGAAAATATCAGCATGAAGATGCTTCAAAAATTTAATTAGAAATTTTTTGGTTTGTGTGAGTGACATCTAAAGATATTTGGTTAAAAAACTTTTATTGGAATATACAACTTTGGGTTGCAATATAGGAATCAAGATTTTTTAGACACATATCTTGACTTTATTCATACGAATTCGGAGGCTCTGGGGGGTTCTAAGTAATAAGAACTGATAAAAGTTTTATGCGGACATCCGGATGCAGACGCAGATTAAACTCAAGGGTGTTTACTGACTAGTACTGTTTGAGCAAGAGAGACCAATTAAAAGCTAAATAATTTAGAAAAACAAAGATTATAAGCTCCTAATGTACCTACATTTTTTATGTTGTATTTCTGAAGATCTATCATTTTTCAAACATTTAACAAACAAATGTTGTGGGTAATGAAAATTTCAAAGCTGCTTTTTTTAAATGACAACAACTAACACTATTAAAAAATACAAAAGAAGTTCATGTGACATGACAAAACCTCAATTTTGTTGACCAGTGTTATTAGTTGTAAATTTTTGAAACGAAATTATAAAATTTAGCTTCAATGAGAAAAGCTAATCTCAATCTTCAGATCTATGACACACCCGGTGTACCAGTCCATGAAACTGATTTCATTATTTTTTATTGTACTCTCTATTAATTTTAAATATATTTAAATAATGTTTCAATTTATTGTTATTCTAATGGGCGCCGGTTTTAGGCAGTGTCAGTAGTGAGGGGAAAAATTCAAAGTTAATTTATATTGCCATCTGATTTGATAAACAGACACATTGAGTCTCAAAGTTGGGTGACTTGTTTTATAGGTACTTTCAAAGCGACTCTTATTCCTTCAATAGAAACTTTTCCAAAGCAGACCAGGGGCCTGTAACACAAACCTTACAAGTCCTACAATTGTAAGAAATTATTCTACACTTGTAGTTATTCCTTAACACAACGCAACTTGTTAATATCAATGCGGCGCCAGTAATTACGGAAAAAATATCACACATATAAGGAGATTTTGCAGCACAAAGCTAGCACTTCTTCTACTTTTATGTTACAGCATACATTTAAAAGTGTAGATTTATCTATTTTAGAGTTCTTTTTCTCCAAAACGGCTCTAACGCTTTGAAAAGACAATTTAGGCAGGTGCCATTCCATTTGGGATTATTAATTTTTGGAGACATCTCGATTCTTTAGATAGGGCCGTCGTCGTGTATCGTATTTATTGTTAAATATAGTTTATAAATTATTATGGCTAGATACGTATGAGTCAGTATAAATACCGTTTAATATTTAAGCAATGTGAATAGGACGAATAAATAATTTCAAAGCAAAAAACAATCTTGCCAAAATTTTAACGGCTCTCCTTGTGATAAACAAAATCGCTATCTTGACAGACTAGGCACGAAATAAATAATATTTCATTTATTTTGGGGCCTAATGATATTAATGGGCATTTGCTCAGAGCTTTCCAATGCTTTTGCAGGCGTTCTCAACGTGCTTCTGCTGCATTGTTTTCTTATAGATTAGCTCATACATTTGTATCATATTACCTATTCGTACAAGTCCTACATAATTCGGTAACACAACGCAATTCGCTACAATTGTAGAAACTCCGCGATTCTTTACATATGTAGCCTACACATGAAACAAGTTATATCATCGGGAAAGCGAGCTTCGCTGACTGATTTATTTTTCTTCTTTAGAGAAAATAAATGTTTATTCAGAAAATCATGTCTAGATATTAAACAATTATTACTATTTTATTATTTCCAGAAAAACGATTTAGGTATCATTTTCGTAATATGTGAATAATATTTTTTATTATCGTTAATTATTAGTAAGGTTTATACTTTTATAATAATACAATAAATGATTTCAGTTAGGTTTTCAAATTTTTTTTTAAATCTTTTCAATTCAGGATCGAAAGATCGCAGTATCGGATTTAGATTTTGCTTAGGAGTAATAATGTTATTTATATCAAGCAAAATTTATTGGTCGCAAACGAGACTGATGTTTACGCTAATGGTTTCGGGCTGCAAAATCAGACATAGGCGATTACGGCGCAAATTAGATATGTCCATAAATATGTGTATAAAAAAAAGTTTTTTTTATGTACTTAGTCATATTTCAAATAATGTTTTAGAATATTGTCAATATTCACTAATAAAAATTTAAATATTTTCAAACTGTCGCAGAAATGTTAAATAAAATTAAAAAACGCGTTTATGAAATGAGTTCCTGTTTTGAAAAAAAGCAGTAGCGTACCAATTATTTTGTTAAAAATGGCCATGCTAGTGCGGACGCCACTGATGGAAGTAGAACATATATTTTCCTTGCGAAAAGTATTTCTTTATGCCTAGTAAAAAAATTCAGAATATTCCGATAATTTGAGTTTAGGCAAGTTACGTATGTATTGCCCAATGTTTGTAATCTCACGCTAACCTTTCCTTGTCTCTAATCAAACATACAAACATATTATTAAAAAGCTGTTTCAAAGATCAAAAAAACCGTTCCTGACGAAGCATCCTACGATAGAGGTCGAAACGTCAATCACTTTATATTGTTTTCCAATAAATCTTGTGCGGAAAAACAAATGTTTTAATCAGTTAATTGCAAAAAATATATAATATCCTTAAAAAATGCTGATTTCGAATGTTTATCAAAATGATATCCATTTATATCGTCTTTCAGGCCCAAAAAACTGCTAGTTGTCAAGTTTTATTGAAATCAACAATGCCGTTTGGGAGATAAAATAATTATGCCTGAAGGATCAAGATGGCCCTGAAAAATAGTGATCCCAAATTTTTACCAAAAAGCCAAGTGCCTATATTATCTTTTTAAAGCAAAAATAACCCATATACTAAATTTCATTGAAATCTTTAAAGCCGTTTTGGAGAAAAGTACTATTTACCTAAGGTTGAAGACTTGTAAAACATTACTTACACTTGTAGAATATACTGCAAAATATGCATACAAGTGAAGGCGTTGTGTTACAGAATCCGTTTACATATGTGATATTTCTTCTGTAATTACTGACGCCGCACATGTAATTACAAGTTGGGTTGTGTTACAGAATGAATACAAGTATAGATAATTTCCTAGAGTTTTGTAGGATTTGTACAATCTGCATTACGTTCCACAGCTCCTCCGATGATTTTGGGATATTTTGTACAATTATCATTAATTCAAGCAAAGTAAACATAACGAATAATTTCAAACTTCGAAACAAAAAACGAACTTATTGTTAGTGAAGGTGCCAGTAACTCTCCTTGTGATAAATAAAATCGTTGCATTTGACTCTCTAGAATAATAGACATTTGTTTTTATAGTTTTATAGTACAAAAATAAAGAACTGAGGGTTCCCAATATTTTTGCCAGCACATACGTGCATGGATGGTATTGTTTTCTTTATCACATATTTGTTTCCTATCATATTACGAGACAAGATTCATGGAATTTCTACAAGCGTAGCAATTTGCGTTGTGTTAACCGAATTATGTAGGAATTGTAGGTACAGGCAAATTGCTTGTAACTTGTAGACTTGTTACAATTGTAAGTTTGTGTTACAGGCCCCAGACGTCAGGGCAGTCGATGTCTGTAATCCAACTTGACACAGTATCTATAAATAATTTTTCGGTAGTCACCAAACTTTAGAAGATACAACTTAGACGTCTTGGGGGTTTACAACAGTTTCCTTTTCCGCCTATTATTCTCAGTTCTCCAAGTATATCGTAGGTTTATCATTTTTGAATGGATTAAGCTTAAAAAGATTCCAAAAACATTATTAGATTATAAAACTGATAGAAGTAAAAATACTTATTTAGAATGCTTTCTACCACGGACTACAAGATGAAATTTTATTAACGACATGGAATCGGTTGAATTAAATTTAATATTATTTATGTTTTTAATTTCCTGTCCTTTTATTTTTTTTGTTTTAATTGTTTTAAATTTTGATTTTTCATTAAATAGTAGCTGCAGATGAGGTTTGTGGTTGACATACGGAATTATTGTGCTGTTCTGTATCGACTGCTTTCCTCCGCTTTTGTTCGTGTCACTTTTATTTCGGAAGAGTAGTTCACACTTCTGCTTGCTGTCTTAAATTTGGTTTTTTTTTTGATTGATTGTTCAGAAAATTTTCCTACCATGGCGATTAACATGTCGAAAACTTTCGGTAGTTTGTTGATTCAGTCCAATCTTGAAAGAATTAAATATTTTATTAATTCTGGCTGTAAAAGCCTTTGTAGCCATACCAGTAAGTGTAATGATTTTTTCACAATATTTGAACTATAAATAAATTAGCTAGTTATCATGATTTACTGAAAATAACTGGATATTTTATTTATACATGATGTTCAGCGAGGAATGGCGTCGTGCAACATCTTAGGAAGAAAGGATGATCCAGACAATGTGAACATATGATGTAAAATAATTATATCCAGGGGAAACATTTGCAGGTACATATATTTTAATGTTCTTCTTTCTTCTCTTTTCATCGCTAATTGAAACCCTGACAACTTTTATTAAAACATTGATTAGCCTGAAACCCACAGTTTCTACAAAATTAAATATTTTCCGAACTAAACGCAAAATTTATAGTTAGTCGAATCACAGTCAAAAAGTACTAACAGGTCCATATTTTAGTACTAGTGCCTCAACAGATAAACGATGTTTATATTTTTTTGTGGACAGGCTTCGTCTTCTGCTTCAGAATATAATTTATCCTTTCAGTAAGATAACGCTCTTCGCTTAAGTCATGTTGTAAGCAATTTCTTAAATGTGGTGCTTCCTCACATTGGATAGGTACAAGCGATCACATTAGATCACCGGCAGTTGCAAACCAAAATAAGGCTTGCGTGTGTATTCACTGAGATTTTTCATTAAAGAACTGCATCTTAGGAAACATTTGACTCTGAGTTTGTGTGAAATTGTGATTTCAATGATATCTACATAACTTAATAAGATTACCATTAATATTTTTTATGAGATTCGTGTAAAAAAATATCCAAAACTGTGGTAATTCAGGTTAATCGATAAACACATAAAAAATTGAATTTTTCAATTAAAATCGGTTTTAAAATTGCTGCCAAAGTACTTTGTGCCAACGTCCTAAGTAACCGAAATAGAAAATCATGAAAATCAAAATCAAAAATCATGAGTTTTAGTGCGGATCCTGTATTCTACTCTAATACCTCAGTTGGAAGACCAAACAACATTAATTGAAACAAATCGGGCGATAGGGTTGCTTAATATACAGGGTGCTTCAAAAAAATGTATACACACTTTAAACTATTGTAGTTTTCCCGCTCTACAAGGCTAATGTTATATTTCTTCGCCAGGTGCCAGCATAATCGTCCCTCTATGTTATATTATCAGTTGGAATTTGTAATATCAACATGGGGGACGTACGTTTGAGTTTTGAAGAACGTAAGCAGGTTATTAAGTGGTACTGGAAGTTTGAGAATGTAAATGAAGTTCAAAGACAGTGGAGAAGGGAGTATGATACAGAACCACCTTCAAGATTAACAATTACACGCATACGAGACAAATTCGAAGTTCATGGAACAGTGTGTGATGTGCATAAAGGTCATTCAGGTCGGCCTCGAACAGCTACAAGTGATGAGTCATCAACGGCAGTCTTGGAACTGTTTCAACGCTCTCCTAACAAATCTTCAAGGCAAGGGACACGTGAAAGTGATGTAAGTGCTAGCAGCGTGCTACGCATTCGGAAGAGAGGCAAGTATCGTGTTTACATTCCAAGGCTGGTGCAACAGCTAAATGACGACGATCCAGATCGAAGGTTGCAATTTTGTGAATGGATTCAGGAGATGGTGATACGTGAACCGGGATTTATGGGTAGCATCATTTGGTCGGATGAAGCCCAATTCAAACTTAATGGAACTGTCAATAGACACAATTGTGTTTACTGGGGTGAAGAAAATCCTCACATTACAATTGAAAAAGCTGTAAATTTGCCTGGTGTAAATGTGTGGTGCGGTTTGTCTTCAAGGGGACATTGGACTTTCAGCTTTCTATTTTCCTGAAATTTAACTTTGTAGAACGGTAAATAAATTTTCTATGGAAGTTCAAAGTGTGTATACATTTTTTTGAAGCACCCTGTATAGTTACATTCCTACTGATCCATCTGTTAGAAAAAATGTTTAAATAACTTCGGATCGTTATCATCGTCGACAAGAATTTTGAGCTTTGATCTTTCTTTAAGCGACATTCTTAACGCATACGGGCAGTAAATTTCTGTGCAATCCAGTTTGGAACAGTGAGAACTTATATTTACGAAGAGGGGTTTTTTTCTGCAGAATTCCCAAACTCTGGAATTCTTTATCAAGCACAATTTTCTACGATAGTCACAACTTATCCTTATTTAAAGCAGCAGTTCATGGCCATCTATCTTCAAGCCCTAAAAAAAATTGGAGACTTCGTTTTCTGAAGGATAGAATTTTTAGCAAACGTAACAGGTAAGCTAGCTAGCAAGTCAGCATTTCCTTTGGACGTCATTAGAATAGTGTTACTGTCCTCAATAAGAGTAAGAAATTTAACGAGATGCAGTTTTTTTCGATCGATTTTGCGAATCCTTAAAGGCCCAAGAGCAGTGGCGGCTAGTCTTATAGAGCGCCACCGCGCGCGCTCCTCGTGAAATGAGAAATTTATTGTTTTCTGTTTAATGTAACAGACTAGAATTTATTATATTTTTAAGCACAAAATAATGGTAGCCCAATTAACTAGTACTTGTAAGTTACTTGGAATAAAGTGCTCATATGTTTTATTTCATTATGAGGAAATTTAAATAAGCTGGTGAGTTCAGAACTGTGCTCCTAGCGTAACCGCCTTGCGATTTCTATCAACAGCACCCACACGATACGAAGCAACAATAAGCTACAGAGCACCGTGTTAAAGTTAGCGGGGTACGCCGCTCGCCGATGTGATGTTGCCAAATGAGTTTGAAGTGTGTATTTAAAGTATTCATGTTTTATGTGTGAAGATTTTTGCTACAACTTTTGTGTCTTAATTTTGGATAGATGTTTATATCGATTATTTAATTATTAACATGAAAAGATATATGAGTTACAAATTTTATTACGTGTAATACATCCACAATAAATCAGACAGCTCTGCGCTGTCTGTTTTTGTTGTGATTGGCTGATTGGTATAATTTAAATATTTAAACGAATTTTAAAATTAGTGACAAACCGCCAGCTTTAAAGGTTTAAAACTAAAAAAAGCTCAATCATTTAAATTAGAATGAAAGTTACAAAGATGTTTTGTCTATTATTATTATACATTACAAGTAATTAACTGTAAAATGATAAATGCTAAACGCGTACGTGCCGGCTGATCTGACTGAGATTGCTTATTGTGCTGCTTACAACCCTAATTGCTCATAGTATCGCCATTCACAAAGAAATAGCAGTACCCATTCTAGGGCCTAATTTTTAATTTGTTGATTTGGTATATTTGGTTCTAACTACAGAAAAAATAGTTCGCTGAATAAACAACCATCATTAATTGTGACATTGTCAATACGCGTGAAAATTTAAAGTGTATATTTGTCAATATCAGTATTCTGCTTTAGGTTTTAAAAGATTTGTTTTTAAAATGAACAGCATAAGTTTTATATTAAGAAACGATTTCAGTAAACTTCCACTGGAAAAGAAAGTAAAAATAAAAGAATAGGTAGGCCTTTGCCAGTGTTAAAATTGGAAGAATAAGGTGAAAAAAACCAAAAAAAGGACTTTTACAAGGAACTTTTCTACAAATAGATAGTAATTAAATGTAATTCGTAAAAATACTATTAAATATTACACCTTTTGTATTACTTTTTTGTTTCTCCTTAATTTAATACCTTGCTACAGCACTGAAGTCACCTAAACTGTAACTATTAATATTTTTCGCATCTGCGCACTTCCTGTCAAAAAGTCACCAGCCGCCACTGCCCAAGAATCGCTCGGATACTCAATGAGGCTTTTACGTACATATTTTACGATCGAAATTACTCTTTAACTCGTTAATAAGCTGTTTACAGAAGTTATATCATCTAAAATTGTAATATTTTCAGCAGCATATTTGTCAATTGTTTTAAATTTAATTTTAACAGACTACTCGAAGTTGAGATTGCTCATTGTTATGCTACAGTGTATAAACAGATATATGTTACCTTTGCAGTAGCTATTTTACAACGAGCTTAATTTGCTCGTTTACGCACGTATTATTTCAAACATGTTGAACTCGACGCACACATGTGATTTTGATACAATTAAGCCATGGGAAATAAATTGTCATTTTTTGTATTTCAGAATGATATTAGGTCATTCCTATTCAGTCTTAAATTTAGATAGAATGTGCAATTGCTGCACAATATCGCTGTAAATTATTTCGAAAAATGTTACATTCCTCATAATAACTAGTCTAGTGAAAATGCAAAAACTGGAGCAACTATTGTTATAAAACAGGCTTAATATATAAAATCTATCCTATCGGGCGTAATATTCAAAGTATTTGAAAAAGAATTATAAAATCGCTTTACCAGACGAAATAAATGAATAAACGTTTAGAACTTTCTAAAAATGTAAGCTAACGAGCAATAGTCCCAGTTGTTTAACGTTTGATTCTTGGATAAATTATGGTTTTATTTCAACGACACTGTCAATAACCAAAACGATAATTATGTGTCAAGCATGGTATGGTTTAAAAAAAAATGGTTTTTGCACCATTTCTAAGAGATATATTTATTCACACCTATTGATTTGAGAGCGTAGATGTATTTGGTATTACTGCGGCAGACTGCAGTTTTCATTTGGAGTAACATCATCTAAAATATTCTTAACGGATGATTTGGATAATATTGTAACGAAATGTAATTATAGAATTTAGAACGTAAGGAAATTTTCTAGAAAAAACTTATAAGGGAAAACGGCCGCGATTATAAAGCTAGCGGCAGATAAGCGTTCCAGAAATTTCGGCAAACGATAAGTCTTATCTACTGGAAACTTCTAGATCCCGAAAGCGAGGCCTATATAAGGCGGTCGCCTTTCCCGCAGTCAGTCAGCGTAGTTAGTCAGTTAGTTACTTGGTAGTTAGAAGTCAATGAATAAGTTGGTGAATTGCAATTGTAGTGTTCCGAGTTCAGTTTAGAAATAAAGTGTTTTACAATTCACGTGTTAAATCATTCGAACCGATAACGCTCAACAATATAAAAGCGATTGGAATAATACTCTTCCACTAATTTGTAGTACGTTTTCTATTATTCTTCTTCCCAATATAATACTTCCATTACTTTGGTTTTGTTTCTGTTCAATTTGAAGATCACATTTTTACATTTCTGTAATACGGACGTTTGTTTGCAGTTCTTTTCTCTTTTTGTGTAATAACACAACTTCATCTCTTTAAAGGAAGTTAAATATTGAAATAGATGCTTTGGTAGCTTGCATCCCTTGAAAGTTTGGTCGTTTAACATAACAAATAATCATGGATTTGGGTTCCCTATTTGTATATTTTGTATATTTGTAGTATAGATGTTTCCACATATTTTTCTAACAACTCTGTTTACTTATCATCTTAACGGTTTTGACGAGCAAGGTTTCCTGTTCCGGCAACTAGTAGATTTTGCGAGGATGGGGTAATGTTTCCTACATCTGTCTGTTACGGTGTGTTACGTTAACAAAAAAAAAAAAGAATCCATCCAGTTTAGAAAAATACATGAATAATTTGACTGGGTTATCAAGCGTAGTGATCTTAACTGACTGGCAACAGAAGCATGGAATTTAAGCGATATATTTTCAGGGCAGAAATAAAATGCCATGAGATACAGAGTTTAAAATTTCTTTTCTCTATACAGAGTGAATATATGCAGGGAGATTTTTTTTTAAGAAATATACATGTTTGCATATTTTGTTGCGAAATGCTTATAAAAATGAATAAAACAATATAGCTCTGAGGTTTATAATTTTAGACAAATTTGGAATAATAGAGAAATTTGAACTTAATTATGGAAGATTGCCTGGAAAATTACAAAAGGTTTAATTACGTTAATTAATCCTCTACCACATGGGTAATTAATAACTAATTAAATCATACATAGATGAATTCGATGCTTCTTTTGCTGGTCAATTAAGATTAGTGCACTTGAGGATGATGGTCCTGCTGGCGAAATACCTATCGCACAGATAACTTCCATGTTACCGATAAAGGGTTAAATTTTTTTTGAATTTAATCATAAACTCAGGGCTCTAGTCAGATGTTTGTTGAAACGTTAGTAAAATCGTATTTTCAGCACCTATTTTTAATGACTATTTTAAATGTAACCTAGATTTATCTTGATGCTTTACATTTTTCTCCATTTTAGAGTGTATTAAAAGGTACAGGGTCTTTAGTCATAAATGCACCCTCCAATTAACTCTGCAAATTTAATATATATAAAAAACAAAAGTTTCTGAAAACCCCTTAAATTGTTATTTGTAATAATTTAGCGATATACAGTGTTCTGTTTTTACAGAATCAGTACCAAGTTTGATTTTTTAAACATACCGCAATTATTTTTCATTTTTGAATTTTCCCAAAAATTCCACGTTTTATATAACATACCCATATCTAAATTGAATTGTTTCTAAAATATTAATAGTTACATATCGCCAATATGATCTTGATTTTTCACAAATAATAGATATCTATAGAAAATGTTAAACAAAAAAAATTTTGGAAATCGTTTAAATTTTAATTTCAAATTATATTGTTTTATACAGGGTGTTTATTTTTTTCCAGAATCCAAATCAAATTTGGTTTTTTAAATATAATATCCCAATTATGTTTTTGTATTTAAACTACTTTGATGATTCTATATATAGCTTATTCTCAGATTCAATTGTTTCGATGATGTTGCTAGTTAAAATATCGTCAATTTTTTAATCTTAAAACAATAACGGCTAAGTATAACTCTGAAACTTTTTCAGTATCCCTAATGATTGAACCGTAATTCCGGGTATTTAAAAGCATAACTTCATGGGTTATTATAATTTGGTATTCCTGAAGTGTCAACTGCTGTCTTGCATTAACCTTATCTTTGAAAGTACACCGTAAATAAGTATCGAAAGGGGTTAAATAAGGAGTATATGGTGGCCACCTTATGACTTTAAACTCCCAATCTACAGAGGATATCTTTTATCTAGATAATTTCGAATCGCAACAGCATTGTGTGGTGGTGCACCATCCTGTCGCCAAATTACATTATCTAAGTTTATTTTTGGAAATATTTGCACAACGATTTATAATGTTTCATCTAAAATATTTTGACATTTTGCTTCAGATAAGGCGCCATTGTAAGAAATTGGACCAACAATTCTATGTTTAAAAATGGCGCACACATATTAATTGATTGAATGCTCGAAAATTTTATTGCTTCAGGAAGTTGTGGATTATTTTTTGCCCAATGATGAGTATTTTTTCCATCAAAAATACCACCGATAGGAAAATTTGCTTCATCTGTTCATAGAATATTATGAAAAAATTATAGTCCCTATTTAACCTTTTAATCATTTCCTAATAATCGTGTAATCAAACTTGCTTTGCTTCATATCTCAGAAATTAAACTTTTTTAAATCTATAAGGATAATATTTAAATTTTTTTTGGTCGAATTAATTTTCCAAGAACTTAAATTAAAATCGTAAAAGCTTAAGGGATGGAAGTTTCGGCGTTCTCCAAAATAATACATTTGTTTAAAAAAAGCATGCATTTCCAAAACAAAAGAATTGACATAAATAAACATAAAATCCTTCCTTCAAAATATAACAGAATATTTAAATCTGTATCGAAATTTTCTAGATTTGCTACTCGCTGTTTTAACGAGTTACTTGCATAAACTTTATGATATGTCCTTTTAAATGAGTGGAAATTTGGTGTTACTCTTTGAATATAATCTGAAATATTCTATTTGTGTTCTTTTTTTATTACACTCGCATTTGACAAATATTTAGTAAATTTGCCTTTCATCGTTTTCTGTATAAGCCATATTTTTGCATTTAAAACGGTAGAATTAAATTACGACTTTTTTGACCTTTCTAATAAGGCAGACTTTTGTTTTAGTTTTATCACGACCAACTATTAAACTTTCAAAAAAGTAAATGAATTTATAGGCGTTGCATACTAGAAAATCAGGATCATATTGACAATTTGCATCTACCAATATTTTCGAAGCAGTAAGATTTAGATAAGGGGTATATTATTTAAAATATATTTAGAATTTTCAGGAGAATTCAAAAATAAAAAAATAATTAGAATGTTCTATTTGAGAAATCAAATTAGGTTTAGATTTTGGAAAATAAAACTCCCGGTTAATCGCTAAATTATTTCAGAGAAAAATTTAGGCAACTTCTATAAACATTTACTTTGACCATTTTTTTTAAATACTTAATTCTTAGTAAAAAATCAAGATCACTTTCATAATTTACAACTGTCCATTTTTTGAAAAAAGTTAAATTTAAATATGGATGTGTTGAATTTTTGGGAGAATTCAAAAATGTAAAAAAATAGTTGGGATGTTTCATATAAAAGGCCAAACCTGATACTGATACTGGAAAATTATTTCAATTAAAAATTTAAATGTTTTCCAGTAACTTTTGTATTTAACATTTTTTATATCTAGAAGATTTCGAGAGTTAACTGGGGGACGCATATAACCAAAGAGCCTGTACCAAATTTAAACCCAAGCAATTTATTTTTCATTACTGTAAAGTACACGACCATCTAATAGCAATTATTCTTGATATTGGCCTAAATAATTGCATGAATTTTCTACTTGTTGAACCTGCTAAATTTTAATTGCAACAATATTTTATGTAAAAATTATTTTCTAAATCCAATAATACCCATACTACTTGTTATTTATACTGATTCAAATGAATAAATATAAATGTCTAAACAGTAATATCGATTTCAACTGAAGATAAAATGTTATTTGGTTTAGTCCGATTACCAATTCAAATGTTTCGTTTGGAGCCTGCCTCCAAACTCCTAGACTCAAAAGGAACAGGGAGTTCATAAAAGGGATTCTCTCAAAGGTCAAGCTTTATCAGAATATTCCTTCACACTATCCACCTAATTTATATCGATTGTGTATTCGAGGAACCCCAAATCGTGTTTATTTTTACCCATTGGCCTAAAAAACGTCGAATTATCAAAGAACTTTTCCCAACGGCGTAAAAAGAGATTTTCCTCGAAGATATCTTCAGATATTAGCCACATTAGATACAAGATTTTCCGATTGCCATTTCCATCACAATATGTGAGGTTTTCGTACGTTCCTCTTCAGATCAATAATTTCGTCAGTCCTGGGAAAAACCTGCGCGCGCAACTCGCTCCTAGTCCAGCTATCCACATCTCCATTGTCGCTCGAGTTTTCGGCAAAGCGTGACGACAGCGAGTCGAGACTTTTTGCATGCGGAACACATTTTCCAGCATATACGCTTCGTCCGCCGCCGTTTTCTAAACCAAAAAGTGTGGCGCGCACTCCATTCGGTGTATGGTGTAAAATTTAAGTGCCTCGGATGACATTATACGCGCTTTTTACTGGTAAGTAATCAAGACACGACCTGTCACCACCCGCTAACTGTCAAAATCCGATACGCTGAGCAACAACTCTCAAAATGAATCGAACAGGTCTTTGAATAAGTACCAATAATTGGAAAATATACTGACTTCAATTTACAACATTTTGAGCCAATGTTACCACGTTTCTTGGAAATGTTTGGAATTATTATATTTTTATTTAAAAGAAAAGCAGGCGATCGCATTTGTCACCTTGTGTGACATACGTATATATATTTTTACATTCGCGAGAGATTTTGCGTATTCTTCATATCGTATTTAAATTATAACCCACTAATTATGTGTCATTGCGTTTCAGCAGATCAATGCTATTAACATATTATTTAATGACACGAATTATAACAAATCAGTAATCCGCTTTTAGCTTCATTTATCGCAGATAGCAGGATAACACTGTTTCTGAAATGATCAACTTTGATTTGTGCTGTGCGATTTGAAATAAATTAGGTTGGTTTTAATTTTTGGAAATTATTTCAGAGCTCACACCAACCAAACAAAAAAATATATATACATTTCTTTGTGTCATATTTTCGCGTTTTATCTTGACTACCCCTTAGATGTTACTGAGGATATTGATTCACATATAAACACTGCGTGTCCATAAATACTGATAAGCAGAATCGGAAATGTTTAAACTTCTTTTAATTTATTACTTCAATAGAAGGACAACACCCCTACTGCGATGATATTTTAGTGTTCACGATTTGTGAATAACCTGGCCACTGGAAACTCGTACACAGGAACATCCTTCACTGTAGTAGACACAATCAGTTTAATATGTTAAGTAGCCACGGCAGATGTACAATAATAGTGACTTATTTTTATTATGAAAAAGTAATATTTAATGGAAATCAAATGATATTTGGCAAATGAACTGGAACGCGATTGCAGTAAATTACGATCATTTTACAGAATGTCAGAAGAAGTGTTTAATATTGCACACCATGACCGTTGTCGTGGTTTGTTGGATAATCGGGAAACCTCAAATAACATGACATTTTGCCATAAAATTGACTATATCTCGAGCAATTTTGCACCAATTCTGTTATCATATGGCTTTTTGAATAGAAAAGAGCTTTCTCTAGACGATTTTTAAATAGCGATTAATTCCAAAATTCGTCATTGAAAAACGACTATCAGTGTGTGTGTATATGTATGTTATCTCGCCACAGGCACCAATGCTTGGCCGATTTTTGCCATTCTTGCCTATATGGTTTCAAAATTTCTCAGAATAGAACCCTATCGATTTGGAAAATTACTGCATTACTATTTTTATCCTAAGATAGATAATGCTTATTTGGAAAAATAAAACTGGTCACAACGCTTATTTAAATTTATTGAAAACCCCACTTCAATAAATTTAAATATCACGTAGTCGCATTTCAAAAACGGTTTAGAAAATTGTCAACAAACTATAAAAATTTAAATATTTCCAAACTGGGCCGAAGAAATGTTAAATAAATTGAAAAAAACATAATATTTCCAGTCAATAAGGGTCTACCATGAAGAAAAAATATTGCCTTAAATTTTAATTGCAATTTATTTGAATCAAAGTCCTTAATTATTCTAATAAAAGGATTCCAATGAGAGCATAAAAATTTCTGTTTAATTTTGACGCTTTTTTCCAAATTTTATTCTTATGATATACCGTATTATTGTTTCAAACCAATTACCTGCCAAATGACACTAAGCTTATTTTGGGTTGCCATTTAAAAAAATTCAAGATGGCTGCCTCTCGCAAACACCAGTTGCACAAAACGAATGAAACTCATAAGAAAATATGGGTATTTATCTTTAACCCCACCACACGTCAAACCTCAAACCGTTTTTACATAATCCCATTTGATGCAATACTATTTACTCAGCCTGTGTATTACGTTTAAAATATTCCAGAAAAAAATATATTTAATAATTCCATAATCCCTCTACCGATCGTGTTTAAATTTGAAATATAATTGGACACATGTATTTGAATGTTTAGAATTAGGCTTTTCATTCTGCAGGTGAATATTGGTAGCTCCATTTACTCTTTTTGCAGTTTGTATCCGACAAATAAAGCTGAAAATTAATTACTTAATCCAAGAACATGTTGATGCTTAGTAATGGTGAATACATATCATTTTCTGTCAATCTGTATTAGATATTACGTTTTTCGAATATGGAAACAGCAGAAAATAATTTAAAGTACATTTCTCATTTTTGCCATTATCTTAGGGGACTTATTTAGGATCAAATCAAAGAATCAAGATGGAAATGTAGGATATCTATACTAGGAACCAAAGATTTCTTGTACATAGAACATTGTCTAACATAATTAGTGTAATAATTTACTGAAATTTCGCCTTTAATATTGTTGCCTCTTGCCATAAATTGGTATCATTCTCAAAACACCTAAATTTTATAGAAGATTTTCCTTCACAATTAAAGAATTCATTAACAATTGCACCGCTTTTGCCGTCAATGAATGCGTTGACAAAAATATTATTCTTTCGGAGATTGATCATATCATAACCATCTAATTTGCCCTCAAATACGTAAGGTTTCTCAAAGTCCACAAACTACGTATGGGAATAAGGGAGTTCCACAAATTGCTACAATTAATCTTCTTCCATTGATAATGGCCGTTCCGTTCAGAACAAAGCCAATCTTATAATTCAAAGTTTCTTGCACATAACAGCCTGAATCAAAATTACTTGGACTCATTTGCACTTTTTGGATTGCAATACTACAACATTTATTTACTTTAATTGGAATAAATTTAATAAAACTGAACCGAAACTTTTCTTGCAAAATATCTGAAACATCGGTTTTTGTTTAAAGTTTGGAACATTTTAGCTTCTAATTCATGATATCTGCCTTGAGTGTATCCAGAGCCACATTACTTTTATTTAAAAATTAGAAAATACACTTTTTCGATTATTCGAAGATTTAGTCGCGGCATATGGTAATCTACTTAGCATTACCACTTTGGTCCACTTTTTATTAGTGCTGAGAGACGTTTTACTGCAAAATATAAACACACATAAAATTATGGCGTTTTACAAAAGATTATCTAACCAATTTTGGACAATTTGTAATCCAAAGACTATTAAATATTTAAAAAATGGTTAACCAACATCAAACATAAACTTTTACATTTCAGATACATTTCAAAATGTATTCTCAAGTACTAAGTGAGTTAACTGAATTAACAACTGGACTAGCTTCAATTGTAAACGGTATAATACGATCAGTTTCCAAGAAAATATGCATATCGTTCGCACTTAGCACCTTATCAATAATTATTGCAGAATAATTTATTCAAATAGAAAATAGTTTACAAGTTGCACCGCAATGATGCAACCCTCCATCAGTCGAGACGCGTAACATCGTATGCAGCTAAACTACTAACAATCGACCTGCTTGCCCTTGGCAGAAAGCAAACTCTAAGGAAGCTAAGTGAACTTTAATACTCTAATGCACAAACCCATGTGTATGAACATTTATCAGATTTAAAAAAGGGTTTTGGTTTTGTTAGATTTGGTCAGTTTGGTATGCCTAACTAGAATATGATAAATATTTCGGCGAGAAATATTCACAAAGTGATTTCAGAACCTCCCCCATGTAAATATTATATCTATTAGTATGTGAAACTATAGAATAACTTCAATAATCGTCGGGTAAATAGAATATGGCCTAGGCTGCAACTTATTAGCTTTCCGAACAGTTTTAGGCAGCTTGTAAGGAGCAATCGATTATAAAGGAGTTGACTTTGCAAAGTGAAAAAGTTTGAAAGCCCATATTTTAGTTCCAGAAATTTAAAATAAAATCAATAATAAATCAATAATTCTTCTGAGTTCTGAGTGTATTTATGAATGTTAAATGACTACCTTTGTTCTGCACAGTAGTAACAATGCTCATTTATATGAAATAATCAAAGGATAGCTAATCCAGTTAACTAATATTTTACTCATGAAATGCAATATTCTCTTGGCTGATATGCAAATGAGAATGTGACAGACGACCGCCTACATGAATTAGCTTGCTGTTGTCTAAATAGAGACTTAATGCACGTAGTTTGTTGGAAGGGTTTACTCTTGATATTCTGTAAAAACTCCATGTCTTCAGTAAACAAAACTAATTGAGCAATTTTTATGTAGGGCACGTTTATTTAAATCATTGTTAATACAATTTTAGCATGTAAGGATATATGTATTTAACGTTAAAGCTTCCTAAATCGTTAATTTGCTTTATTTAATTTCATTGCTCTGTAGTTGACTAGTTTTATTAGTAAAGTTAAATAAATCTTTCTTTTTAAATTAATTTTAAATTATAAAACGATTCTGCAAGTGCATTACAATATGAATTAATAATTAATTTATTAACACCAAATTAAAAATAAATTGAGTAATTATTGATCCTTACTTACAAAACAAAGTTTTTCAAAAGAAAGTTCTATTAGAAACAGACACTCCAAAATATTTTACGATATTTAACAGTTTGTGAGATTTAAATATATTTTGCTTTCAAAGCAACCACCCTAGAAAATCGGGAATCGTAAAAGTAAGATTGTTAAAAGTAGACTACACTTTAAATTTTACAGGGCGATGCGGAAAACTGTAACTGTATTTTTTTTAAATAAATTGATTTGAAAGCTTAATTGTCTGTTCAAACAATGAAATCGAAGAAGCTTTTTAGCCGGCGTTGGGTAAATCATCAGATCTCAAGTATAATGTTTATCACTTCAACATTATGAATCGGAAACTCTTGACAATAAGAACCACGCTTTTATGATTTGATGGTGTTTCCAACGTCCATTATCAGCGCTTCTTTTCGTTCCCGCGTCTTACAAAGCTCAATATATCACGAAAAGTCAAAAACTCATATTTCTGATAGCTGAGTGTTTATGAGTATTTATTATTTGCATGTTATTCTATTTGAGCTCAAAAGGTAGCAGATCAAATAACGAAGCTAAAATTTTTATTCAATGTTAATTAACGTTTTACATTGTCTCTTTTAAAATTGTTAAAAGGTAAATAGTTTTGAAGAATTTTCATTCCTATTATAAATATAAGATCTTGGTATTGCTTTAAACTGATCAGTTACGGCATTTTTAATTATCGTGGATGCATCTTCTTTGCGAATTAAAAATTTAACTTTTTAAAAATATGTTCATTGAAATGCTTACGCAGCAAGGTGTTAGTTGAAGTGCATGACTTAGTTGTCTTTGACGCTAGGCCATTTTAAAATTTTCAATAACTCTTTCATAAATATTTCAGTATCCCGTTTGATATCATTTTTTGCAAATGATCTCCGATGTTACTGCAAATCGTTTTTCTTTTATTTGGGTCTTGATGCACTGAAGCGTGCAATTTGTTTCTCTGGTACTTTATTTTAGAGCAGCCATATTTAAAAGTTCAAGACTGTCATGCGGTTCAAAAAATGATGCCCAATTTCTATCACCCCCATGAGTTCAATACATTTTTTGCTTCTTTTATTTTAGTTCCAAATAAAAATATTTCGAATTGTTTGCGTGTTCCCAGTCAATTAAGCAAAATGTAATGGAAGGTGTGAATTAAATTCACCTAACGTCAGCTAGTTCTGCAATCAATCGAAGACGAAAATAAACAATTAGGGTTAGCTTACATTTTTCCAAGTTGTTTGGTCAAGCCTCAGATTTCTAATGATATCTCAAACCGCATAACATTCCTGATCTTAAAAAATATCTTATCTCCATCTTCACTGAAGTGTTGCAAAAATGTTTCTCCCGGTATACCCAAGCTGTAAGCAAATACCAATAATGCGGCATAGAAATTTGTAAAACACAATTTCAAGATTCAGTTGAATTAATAGGTGTCATAAAAATAATTAGGTACCACCAAACGATTAACAAGTTTACACTCGTACCGAAGGTATAGCGAATATTCATCAGCCTCTTCCACTGAACAGAAATTGTTGTTTGAGTGAATACTAGACACCACCGTCGCTAGTTTATTTACATCCCTCGAGAATTTTATACTAGCTAGCACCTAAACCTAAATTAGGCCTTTAAATTGATTAATATACAAAAATTGTTGTTAGGTTTAATGCGTAAAAATCAGCTAGTAATTGAACCTAACATAGATCCAAATGGAGTAACATGTTTATATTTTATTATTATTATCAAAAATTAAAACAAGAAACATTGTCTTTCCTCCTGTAATAATTATTAATTTAAAGATAATAATATTGGCAATCCGCATATACTTTTACGCATAATAGCTCATATTAATCCCAGATAAGCTTTGCTAAAATCAATATATGAAGAACAAATAACACACTTTATTGTTTTGCTATTCCTAATAATACTATTTTACGTTTTAATCACGACTATCTACCGACAAAAAGATATGATTCAATGAACTTTACCAAACTTAAACGTTGTTATAGTAAAGTTTTCGACAATGTTGATAAATCCTTAATTAATAATGGCAAGGGTAAATCGTTTGGATGAAAGATGATTATACTTCGCTTTAGCTGTTGTTTTAGCAGGCATGAGTCTAAATCTTTAAATTATGAAGAGATATTTCTTATCTAGATGCGATAAATACGTCATTTTGGCTCAAAATGGATTACAAGAGGACTTTCACAAAAGGATTATTATTTAAGAGAAATTTTGTATGTTGGCACTTTTTATGGATTGTAATCAACTTCAACGCCTAAAAGCTGATCTGTGCGCTCCATTTCATTTACAGTTTATTGTACGTGTTTTGTTCTATTATCGTAAATTGCCAAACAAAAAAACGAATTTTTGTCATAAAAATAATTATATCTCAGGTAATTACGCATTAAATCAGTTCTAATACTTGTAGCTTTTTGGATAGAGAAGAGCTTTCTCTAGACGATGATATCGTTTGCTGCATTTTAAGTTGCCATTAATTCCAAAATTCCTCATTGAAAAATAACTGCTAATCTGTGTGTACGTATCTTATCACGCTAAAGGCTGCAATTCTTATCCCATTTCTACCATTCTTGTTTCTATCTATTCAGAATTTCTCAGAATAGAATTCTATTGATTTTGGAAATGATTGGTTACATAGTTTAAACTTTATAAAAACAAAAATAGTTTATTAGCCAAAAATCAAAGCGAGTTATCCCAAGATCTGATAACTTTTATACATGTTTTTGATCAAGTTCTTTTTAAATACAATTTAAAAAAGTAAGACGTAATTCGCTTTCGTTTTTGAGAAAAATTAATCTTATGATTTTTTTTTCTTTCATTTCATAAAAATTGTTTTGTACTATTGCAATATGGTATAAGGTCTGTTTGTTTCTGTTAGGCATATTTTTGGGGACAAACGTAAATTTTTATGTTTTCAGCATGATGAACTTTCTGCTACTATTTCACAAATTTCTTGTCCTTGTCTTGCTATTTCATGCTCTTGTTTGAAAAATTAATATACATATTTTGTCCCTTAAAACCAAGAAAAATTAAAAAAACACAACAGCAGTTGCTCTTACACGTTCCAATATCTAAGCTGTTATCTTTAGAGAGATACTGATACTGCTTCTGTACCTCCCGAAGATGACACCTTGGCTATCGCAACGCGTTAGAACAAATGCTGTTGTGGTTTTTAATCTTTTTTAGTTTCAGGTGACAAGATTTGTATATCAATTTTTGAAGATAACCAAGAACAAGTCCGTTCCACCAACAACAAAAAAATATTTTTGTCTTGTTCTTGCTGCAAGAACAAGACAAGAAATTTGTGAGCAAGTACAAGACAAGACAAGAAGTTCTTTTAGCAAGAGCAAAACTTCTTGCCAAAAAATTAGCAAGAAATAAGACATTTTTTTTCTTTGAATACACATTTTCTTAACAAGTTATAAATTCTGACGCTCCTATTAAATTAAAAATTAAAATTCCAGAAAACATCAAAATTAAAAGAAAAAGTCCCAGTGTTGAGTTTTTTTCTCAAAATAATAATATTGATGCAACCAAAATTTAGAAAAAATAAAATTTTTCCCAAACTTTGATTTTTTTTTATTTCGAAGCATTTATAATTTATTTTCTAAATTTCGATTTTCAGTTTTATATTTTTTATCGAAATTAGAATTTTAACCACAAAATTTTGACTTTGACTCAGTTTTTTTCTTAACATTTTTACTTTAATTGCAAAATGTTTCCCCACTAAACTCAGCACATCTTCAAAACTTGGAACTTTAATCTTAAGAGTTCGAATTTAAACTCTAAATTTCGAAATTTTTTCAATTTCGAAAATAAAGTCGAAAGTTTAAGTTTAAAGTCAAAAACGTGAACTCTGAAGTCGAAAATTAAGTAAAAACATCAGACTAAATTAAAATAAATAATTTAGAATCTGGGAAAAAGTTAGGATGTTTTTAAAAAACTTTAATGTTTCTCAAAATATTGAAACTTTCAGTTTCAACGTAACATTTCTGATTTTATATTTCCTAATTTTCTTTAAGCATTTGGAATTTACCAGAAATTTGTATTTTTTCAGAAACCTTAAATTTGTCTCCAAAATTTGTTTGTTTCAATTTTTTTTCCGAAATTTTGAAATTAACATTTTTACTGCATACTATCCTAATTTTGGGAAAAAAATTCCCAATTTTAAGTGTAACATCGATTTTGATATCAAAATTTTGACCGAAAAATTTCAATTTAACCATCAAATGTTGATAAATTAGAAATTTCAGAAAAAACTTCAAAATGCCCAAATAAAATGTTTAAACGTTGAGTGTTTTCTCCAGTTATAATTTTTTGAATCTTTGTTAAAAAACTTTAAGTTTTCCCTGAAAAGTCAAAAATTTCGGTTGTAAAATTAAAATTTTTAACATATAAACTGAAATTTTGAAATTTGAGCCTTAGATTTTGTCAATAAGATTATATTTCAAAAAAAAAACCCAAAATTAATACTTAAACAATATTTTTCTCTAAATATAAACTTTTTTTCTCAAAATTTCCAGCATAAATTTTGATTTTTATTTAAATATTTCGATTATTTTTCTAAATTTTGAGTCGGTTTTCGTTCAAGAATCCATATCTCTAATTTATCGTTTTCTTTTTTTTAGATCTTTCATTCATAATGTATTTTTTAAATTGATCGTGTCGCACTTAATTCTGAATCAGTTTTATTGTTGCTCACACGCAAAACAAACAATCCTTCAAGAACAAGAAAATCCAAGACTTTTTCTAGCAAGTCAAGAATCAAATCAGCAAAAAATTGGCAAGGCAAGACAAGCAGTTAAATGCCAAGTCGAGAAATCTTGCTGTGTGCATCACTACTTTCTGCTTTTCTGCAACTTTTGGTTTTACCAACCATTTTTTTCCCTTTTGATAAAGTCACTATATTTTTTTAAATAGTTTTAAAATTACTAACAATATGAAGCTTATGTTTGGTAGATTGATGTATTTTTATGTTATATATCCCCTTCAACTTTTTAAAAATTAAGTACGATTTTATGTAAATGTATGATACACTGCCTAATTAACACTTTAAATAAAATAATTGCTTATTTTTTAAATACTTGACACTAAGACCAAAAAACCAAATTTGATCTATGGGTCCTCTCCTATAAGTATATTTAGGAGAGTTAGGAGAACAAAAAAATTATTTAGAGCAAAATAAACATGTTTACATTTCAAATAATCATAAAAAGGCCACGTAATTTGATAGAAACAAAAAATTACTTTTATAAAAGAAAACTTGTTTCTCTGTTGGTCTTTTTAAGACAAAAGTTGCTTCTTTTTTGTTTAACAAATAGAAGCCACAAATAAAATTCATAAGTTTTTTTAAAGCACTTCAAATCTTTAGCTTATTCTCATCCATGTTAAATCGTTTCTTGGCTTACTCAAGAGTTCATTCTTTTCATAAATACTACGTAGCAATACTGACATTTTTTTTCATTGCTATTTTACTATCTTCACGTGAATGTCAGTATACCTGATGATAAATTATTTTACCAAATGTAAAACTCGAAGGAACCTTATGCTTTTTGTCATAGTTTCTTTTCAGTTTTCATTCTAATGTTTTTTAGGTATATTAAAATTCCCTACGGTACGACGTATGGACCTTTGGTTGTTTTTAACAACGGCCAAAGCATCCCTTAGGTTACCTTCCTCTCTAAAGAACTTTTTTTGAAAACGTTTAGAATCTGAAACAAAATGTAGCATTCGCCATTATGGCCATCAGGTCTAGAAAAAAATTGTCTCCTTTCTATAGAGGTAAGGTGGCCACATCAGTATTTCGAATCCTATATATTTAATGGTCATGACATCATTATGGACGTCATTGCTCACTAAGGCAATTATAAGAAATACCTACTAACTTATTTATAACTGTTGATTATTCAGAACTGAAGAGATTGAAATTAATTAACAAGAATATTTGCATGTGACAAAATAATTATTAAAATAATTTATCTTTTATAGCATTTTACAAGAGAAAAACTTCTCTTCGATACAAGTAATTTACGTCATGTGAATTTAAACTCCCTCTGCAAAAAAATAAGGGTAATTAGTGCCTTCAGCCATCTCTTTTCTATGGCCATCTCTCCTAGAGTTACCATATTTATTCTGCCTTTTTAAGCAAAAATGTCATAAAATGAGGTCCATTAATTTGATTTTTTTAAATTGTACGCAATATTCATCATGTCAATATGAAATAGCATATTTTTCCAAATGAATAACGATAGTGATAATTAATAAAATTAAAAAGACATTACTAAAAGTATACAATCTGCTTTTTGCTACATCAGCTTAGTACGACCTGTTTTCAGAATCTCCCCAGGTTCATTTTAAATGAATTTCAGTGTAATTTAAGCAAAGGGGCATAGTAACTTAACGTATGAATCATACCAATGAATCGGCAAAATTCTTCTGACGGGTAAGTGAGGCAACAAAACATAAAAATAAAATAAAAGAGGACAGATCAAAGAAAACGCAATTAACAGTATTTAAAAAAAACAAGAATTATCTTGAGTTGTAGCTCTAACTACCTCTTTTTATTGGAGCAGCTCAAATATTATTTACAATGGGAAGCTTTATAACGTTGCAGCAAATGATATAAAAATGTGCACTGTAAATTTAAGCCCGGGTTTCTTAACCTTTTAGTAGTCGCGGACCACTTCCAAAGTTTAAGAAATTCCATGGATGCCTCTTCAATATTCTTGACGGCTACAAAAACCTTTTTTTTATTCAATATTGTCCTATATTATGTATTGTTCAAATAAGTAATTTGATCGCTTGTATCACAGTACATGTACATATGTAAAGGTGGAGGTAACAAAATGCTTTTTATAAATTTAGCACGAACTGGATATTGGTAATTATCGTTATTTAGACAGAAGCAATTATCTACACAAAACTCGCTAATTTTATACTATTTTAAAGCAGTAGGAGAGTCAAATGATGCAAACGATTGGTGGAAAGTTTGCATGTTAAATTAACCCACTGCATATATTTTAAACTAGCTGTCTCTCTCGACTTCGTTTGCGTAGATTTTTAAATAGAGGAAGTTTTTGAGTTCTGATCAACCTCAGGTTTTATTTTAATAGGAAAAATCGGACATTTAAGAAACCATGCTGCTTTCGTTTCAGAGGAAATTCAAATGCTGAATTGTGAATTACAGTTAATATAACAAGGTTCTTCCTATATTCTCTGTATTTTCTTTGTACGTATTGGTATTTTCACTTATGTTTTATTAACGGAGAAAAAGCCAATAAAAACGAGTGAAAGATTTTTCCTATTTTAGACGGATTATGGTAATAATAGAAATGGTGCGTTATTTAGGTCTCTTATAAAAGTGACTTTAGGTCATTTTTATTCGAATGGATACCGATTGGTCAACTATTCGAGATAGGTGGCTTTTTGTGTCTGTATAAAACCCATGAGGGATGGTGTTTGAAGGAATACTTTGTTTGAACAGAACCCCCTCTTCCCCTAGCTAGGTCAATCTTGGGAATTTACTATTCATACTATTCTAAGTTATAGTTATTTTGTGACTAATTTCACAGAGAATTTCAAAATTTCGAGATTAGATTAAACTATTTCTTCCCACTTTTTTCTCGAAATATCGACTTTTAAAAGTAGATTTTCAATTTCATTATCAAAATTTTAAGAGTGATATCGAGGTTACTAGAGCAATAAAAAATTATGAAATTTAAGCTGAAATTAAAAAATGTATAAAATATAAGTAGTTGCTGTTTTAATTAGTTATTTTTGTAAAACTGTTATTAAAAGTGACATTTTTAGTTCATTGATGAGTGAACTAAAAATTGACTTTTATAATGACACGTGACAAAAACACTTTTAACACTAGTGCGAAAAAGTTTTTTCGCACTAGTGTTAAAAGTAAATATAGCAGTGTTTCCCAAACTTTTTTTGCCCTAACCCGGTTGTTTTTAATATTTTCCCTTCGCCACCCACTAAAAGATGTTTTAATTATATCTTAATGCTGGAAAGAACTAATCATTTGTGAGTATAAAGACAATTCTGCAGCCTGGTATTTTATTTTTGTGGTCCGCTGCCGGGTTGTGACCCACTGTTTAGGAAACACTGATATATAGCAATATGCAATATAAAATAGAAAGCTGTACTGGTAAAATTAGAAAGATAATTTTTTTGGTTGAACGGACTGGTCCAACAATATTGTGTTTCCAAACATTAAAACATTCAAAATAGTTATAAATTATTTATTTATAATATTAATATTACTATTACAATCTGAACGGTTACTTATTTTAGTTTTCCTGAGAAGTAATTGCAGAGGTATTTATGCAAAGTAATCCGTGCAAAAACCAGGACGGATGTTGCTTTTAGTCTTCATAATATAAAACAAAGATTTTTCAATATCATCCAGTGTTAATTTACAAAATTCTTGAGAGCGACAGACTCCAAATAATCCAAAAACTGACGCAACTTTTTACTGCATATTTGGTATCTGGAGTTTCATTCAAAAAAATCTTGTACGCTGGTTTTAATACTTGCTTATATCCTAGTTTGATTTAAAAACTAGCTTTTATCATAGAGAGTTTCCATAACTTAGAATTTCCTTCGGCGTAAACCAAAAATATATTTTTAGTGAAGTTATCCGCTAGATTCTTTATTTCATACCATCATATTTTTGTCCCGATTTCTGGAGCAATAAATCTCAGTTGATGTATTTGCTGTTTCTTCAACATCAGATGGAATAATAAAATTGCTTTAATTTCCAATCTTTTCTTCAAAATTCATGTTTATTAGCCATAAAATCTACAATATTTTAGGACAGGTTCAATTGTGGTTACTAATTAACATTAAACAACTTACAATTGTTTTACTTAGTTACACTCTATCCAATACCTGACTTGATTGTCAGATGTAAATGTCAAATATGTAATTCAACACGCAAACAATAAATCTAAAATTCAACCCTAGGGACAGCATTTTCTCTTTTAATTTAACAGTTTTACAAAAAATATTGTATGATACACTTGTTAAAAGTGATTTTATTTTGTTCGTGGGGTTGCTCCACTCGCTACGCTCGTTCCGCAATACTCCCCACTCACAAAATAAAATGTCACTTTTAACACTTGTATCATAAATAACTATTATGATACAAGTGTTAAAAGTGACATTTTATTTTGTAAGTGGGGAGTATTGCGGAACGAGCGTAGCGAGTGGAGCAACCCCACGAACAAAATAAAATCACTTTTAACAAGTGTATCATACAATATTTTTTGTAAAACTGTTAAATTAAAAAAGAAAATGCTGCCTCTAGGGTTGAATTTTCGATTTATTGTTTGCGTGTTGAATTTCATAATTGACAATTACATCTGACAATCAAGTCAGGTGCTGGATAGAGTGTAACTAAGTAAAACAATTGTAAGTTGTTTAATGTTTATTAGTAACCACAATTGAATCTGTCCTAAAATATTATAAATTTTATGGCTAATAAACATGAATTTTGAAGAAAAGTTTGGAAATTAAAGCAATTTTATTATTCCACCAGATGTTGAAGAAACAGCAAATAAATCAACTAAGATTTATTGCTCCAGAAATCGGGACAAAAATCTGATGGTATGAAATAAAGAATCTAGCGGATAACTTCACTCAAAATATATTTTTTATTTACGTCGAAGGAAATTCTAAGTTTTGGAATCTCTCTATGATAAAAGCTAGTTTTCAAATCAAGAACAACTGGGATATAAGCAAGTATTAAAACAAGCGTACAAGATTTTTTTGAATGAAGCTTCAGGCAAAATATGTAGTAAAAAGTTGCGTCAAACTAAAAGCAACATCTGTCCCCGTTTTTGCATGGATTACTAGCATAAATATCTCTGCAATTACTTCTCAGGAAAACTAAAATAAGTAACCGTTCAGCTTGTTATGGTAATATTAATATTATAAATAAATAATTTATAACTATTTAAATATGTTTTAATGTTTGGAAACGATATTACACAATAATCAAGAACCAGTCCGTTCAACCAAAAAAAAAATCTTTTTAATTTTTTCAGTACAGCTTTCTATTTAATAATATTGCATATTGCTATATATCAGTGTTTCCTAAATAATGAGTCACAACCCGGCACCGGGCCATAAAAATAAAATACCAGGTTGCAAAATTGTCTTCATACTCACAAATGATTACTTCTTGTACATTAAAATGTAATTAAAACATCTTTTAGTGGATCCCGAAGGGAAAATATTAAAAACAACCGGGTCAGGGCAAACAAAGTTTGGGACACGCTGCTATATTTACTTTTAACACTAGTGCGAAAAAACTATCGCACTAGTGTTAAAAGTATTTTTGACACGTATCATTATAAAAGTCAATTTTTAGTTCACTTATCGGTGAACTAAAAATGTCACTTTTAATGTCAGTTTTACAAAAAATATATTATATATTGTTTAATATTATAAATGTGCTCAGGCTGTCTTCTGCAAAAATCGCACATATCGTCATTGGCGAAATAATCCCTCAGTCGAGACTCGGACCACAAGTTATTGACAAGGCAAAAAGTGATTTCGATCGTAAAATGCTTCAGAGGCTTATCAGCTGTCCAAACGGTTTCAAATTTTTTTGGGGATGCAAAGTCGATTGGAAAGAATTTTACATCCTTAAATTTTTCACCTTTACTCGATGACACTGCTTTCAAGAAAAAAGTTGACATGCTAGCCTTAATGTTCGTTGAAAATGTTAACCTTGATTCTCAAAACGTAGAACCTCCTATTCTTCCTAAGGTTGGTACTTCGATGCCTAAAGTTGTTTTCAGACAACGCACACTCAAGAATATTTTCCTCGAGCTCGACACCTCGAAAGCATCTGACCTTGATAATAATATCCCCATTATTCTTCTTAAAAAGTGGGCTCCAGAATTTACTCCTGTCCTAAGGAAATTGTTCACACTCTCTTACAACAAGGGCGTATTCCCCAACATATGGAAATCGGCTAGGGTGCAATCTGTCCCTGAAAAGGGAAAAAGAAATCTGGCTAACAACTATTGCCCTATATCTCTTTTTTCCGTTATATCTAAAGTGATGAAAAAGGTACACAACTTTGAGATTTTCAAATATTTGGAGGATAATAGAATCATTTCGGACAGGCAATACAGTTTTAGACAACTACGCTCAACTGGCGATCTACTGGTATGTGTTACTCATATCTGTAACTCAGCTATGAAAAAACATGGCAAGGATAGGATTGTGACATTGGATATTTCAAAGACCTTTGATAGAGTCTGGCACCGATCTCCTCTCGCTAAATTAACATCTTATGGTCTTCCTCCTGAACTCTGTCATTTGATATCCAATTTTCTTGCTGACAGATCTATTCAGGTTGTCGTCGGTAACATCTCATCCGAGACATTTGCCATTAATGCAGAAGTGCTTTAGGGCTCTGTCCTGTCTTCTACTCTGTTTCTGTTACATATAAACAATCTCTTAGCTTCTCTAACTTCCAATCCTATATACAGCTGCGCAGATGACAGTAGCCTGGTGTCATCTTTTTTCTCCGACAAGACATTATCCGTCGCTGCTTTAGATCGACTAAGGAAACAGGAGATACAGATAATTAATCGGGATCTCGAAATCATTTTGGAATGGGGTAGGAAAAATCTTGTCGACTTCAAGGCTTCAAAAACTCAAACCGCTGTTTTCTCTAAGAGAACATCAAGGGATAATGCAACAAACATACTAAGGAACGGTAAAATCATCCCAACGGAATCTATTCTGTCTATCATGGGAGTGAATGCTAACTAACTTCTCTTGGGGGTGATCATGTGCGCGCCATTGCCAAGTCCGCCTTTCAGAAGCTAGACTTTCGTTTCTAGAGCTAAAACGTACTTCATATCTCATCAGCTACTCCACCCTATACAAAGCTCAAGTTAGATCAACACTAGAATAATGTTGTCATCTTTGGAGTTTAGCCCCAAAGCACACTTTAGCACTTTAGGATTTAATTCAAAGAAGAGCAATTTGCCTAATTCATGACAAGAGTTTAACCAATTCTCTCAAAACAGTAAAGCACAGGCGGATGGTTGATGACTTGTCTGTTTTCCACAAGTATTATTATGGAAGATGCTCGCAGTAACTAATATGATTGATTTCCCCAAGATTTTTGAGGCATACAAGATAATCAAAGGCCGCAAATTCCTGTGAGGTCCTGCTTGACACGGTGGGGACTTCTGTCTACAGAGACTTTTTGTTTATATAGAAGTTCCAAGCTATCGAACTCGTTAGCGAGAATAATTTTCCCCAAAAATTACTAACCTATCCTTGTTTAAAAAGGCGATTCATCGCCATCTATACTTGTTTCCGTATCCTACTCGCAGTGCTTTGAAGGCATAATAGGGTTGCCCTTTGCGAATAGATTAAACTTAAAAAAATGTAATCTTGACTTTTTACTATATTGAAAATAAAAGTAAACATTTCTAATCAAAACCAAAACATGGAGAGAAAAATTAAAATTTCAAAACAAAATGAAAATTTATCCGAAAACAAATCCGACTTAAAGTTGAAAGTTGCAGTTTTCGTAAAAATGTGCTCTTACTACGATGTACACATTATTATTTTTTCTGAAATCGCAACCAATATTATACTTAAATTAACATTTTTCTATGAATTCATGAGATTTACGACGAAGTTAAGTTAAGTTGAAGAAAAGTAAAAATGTATACATATTGTACCAATAGAATTCAACATATTAAAAATCTATAGTAAAAGCATTACACTCGTGAGAATTGGTCATTTCCACACGAATAATTTACGATGCTCGTATGGCTTGTGGCGCAAACTTCATTCTTGTGGAAATGACCAACTCTCTCGCTCGTATAATGTAATTACATTATTATTCTGAGGTTTCCCCATTAAAAAGACCACAATGTGCTTTGGCTTTGGCGTAATGATACAAAATCCATGTACTCCAGAATGACAATCGTTTTTCACATGGATTCACTGCTCATTAGCAATATATTCGAAAATACTATACTTTTTTTTCCAACCTAAATTTAGAGAAAAACGAGTGATCAAAGGAAGGATTACGTGCTTGGAGCAACATTATGACAAAGTCTTAAAATAAATGTGAAAGATTGGCATATTTCCGGAAAACAAAGGCCAACCGTATTTTACGACTTACGACTTTTTGTTGTTATGCTAACAAATTACGCTTTCCTGTAAAACTCCTAAGTAAAGATTGCACTCGTTTCTAATTATGTTTATTTAAGATCTTTATTGTTTTAGAATTAAATAATTCAAACAATAATTTCCAGCTTCCTAAAAGTTTACTAAAACTTCTAGCTCCTGTATGCAAATATCAAATTTACTCGTAAACATTCGGAAGTACTTAGGAAAGGGCCTCTTTATTAAATATTTATACCCCTGGGCGCTCCTAAATATTATTCGCGTCATGAGATAAAAGGTTTTAAGCCCTTGAAAGTGGACCTGTGTCAGCATTTTAGGTTTTCAATAAATTCAGAAACGTGCAGACCCTCTTTCTCTTTTTCAGCTAATAATTAACATGAATATTGATGCTTTTAGTAATATACCGCTATATTAAGTTATTTACTTAAGTAAAACAGTAACACCTGGTTATCTTTCATAGAGAATGCATAAATATTGTTCAATTTTTAACTCTTAATCCATCGATTAAGACATAATTGAAGCGTAAAAAAGGTTCTCAATTAAAATCAAAAGTTTGCAATTAATACGGACATTTTGATTCTTGAAGGAGTAATTTAAAAACTAACTTGGAATTTTGAAATTTAGTATTGAAACCTCGAACTAAAGATCACAATTTTAAGAATATAATCGAAATATTGCTAGGAAATGCAAGTTTAAAATTGAAATAATAAATTAATTTAAACATATTTAAAATGTCAATAAAGAATGGGTTAAACGATTTTTAATTCTTATTTTGTCGAATTCTCCAATATTCCTAATTCATAAAAAAATACAGTGTGTTCAAAAGGAATGGAATATTGACTATAAATTTCGAAATATACGTTTTAGGAAAAAATGACTAATAAAAGTTGAATGGTTATTAACGACTAATATTACGGCAACCTCAACGTTTTATTCTCTTTGAAACTATTGTTGCTATGTTTAAGTAGCAACCTAAATATACAATTTTTACATTTTTTTTTTATTAATACCATAACATACTAAAATTCATTTTGTAGATCTACGAAATCAACCAAATTCTTTTCAGCGAATATTAAATCTGTCATTTAATTTATTACTAGAACTATTTTTAACTTTTTTCAACGCATTCTATGTTTTTTCTTTTTTTTAGAGTCTAAGGCGTTTTGAACCTTTATTAAGGTAGTCTTTAGTGGTTTGAATTAGTCGGATGTTTTGTTAATTAATTATTTATTTATAGTCCTAAGAGAGCTTAGCAATTAACTTACAAAATAATTATAAGGTAATTAATGTTTATCTAAGCCATCTATGATTTTTTGTCTTGTATCTTAGTGTCGAAAGAGCCATATGTAATAATCCGACGAATATCTGCTTAACCGTTACAAATTTCGAAATATTTGTTGGTACAAAAAATGTTCATTTTTTAATTCTGCATCTCATAAAGAAAAAATATACAGGGTGTTCTATTTGAAAAAATGAAGAAAAATTGCTTCATATTTTAGCCAATTTGGCATTGAATTTAGGACACCTTGTACAAGTTAGGCTTAAGATATCTAGAGCAAAGTAACTAGAGACCCACTACAGTAAACAGCTGGCGTAGTTTTAATTTCAGGGCATTTTTGTATTTTTAAAGAATTAAAAAAAAATGTTGCAAAATATTTCTTTTTTATTTATTTATTACTCTGGAACTATTTAATCAAATTTAACAATATCTTAGAAATATGTAAAGTTGTTAAAAACAAACCCAAAAATGTAAAAAAATACAGAGGGTTCCATTTTAAAAAATTTACCTTGAACGGCTTACAATTTTTGGAGACATTTTGTACATGTGAACATATTTTCCTGAAATTGTCCTTGTACACAGTTAAGGTCTGCGTTTGAACGGAATTCCTAACTTCTTTACTATAGGATCTACAGATGCCCGACGCACTGTTGCAGGACCCTGTATGTATACAATTGGGGAACTTTCGAATTCTTCAGAATTCATTTTTTCCTTGAAACATTTTTTCGAAATTTCTCCCTTTTCCCAAATTTCGTATAGTTTTTTACAAAATTTGTCTTTTTATTTTGAAATTTCGCATTTATTAATAAAATTCTACTTTTTTTAATTATGAAAACAAATTGTTTATTAAAATTTGCCTTTTCCTCGAAATCTGGTAGATCTTTCGACCAAAATATATATTTTTTAGAAATTTAAAATTTTTGTGAAAGGACAAAAACTACGAAGAAAATTTCTTTGTAAATTTCCATCCTTTTTTAATCCAAATCTCTGGTTTCAACTTGTTTGTTGTGTATCACAATATTTGATATTTTCTGACGCCCATTGAGGCAAGGTAGGGAACTTGTCATCCTCTGACTTGAGGAGTCCAGAGAAAATAGGTATTTAACTTTTTTCTGAAAATTTGCTTTTTTTTTGAAGTTCGATAAAATCTGATTTTTTATGGGAAATTTCACTAAGATTAAACGATTTTTCTGAAAATTTGATCTTTTTCACAAGAGTTCTGTCGACTTTTTTTTTTATTTTTTTCAAAATTTCGAAATTTTTCTGAACATTTAGCTGAAGGTTTCAATCTTTTATATTCTGAGTTTTTTTAGAAACTTTGACTGATTTCCCAAAGTTTGCCTTTTTCAGAATATCTTGACTTTTACCTTAATATCCGATATTTAATATTTCAATGAATTTTTTCCTTTTCCTGGTAATTCGTCTTTTTTTTTAATTTTGAATTTTCTAAAATAACCTTTACCTAAAATTTGCGTGTTCCTCAAAATTTGTCTTTTTTGAAATTTCGATTTTATTTTCAAAATCCTATTTTTTTGAATTTTTCAAAAACGGTTTATTTATTTCAAAATTTTGTTATTTTTTTGAATATTTGTCTATTTTAACAAATTACAACTTTTAACTCAAATGGTTTTATGGTTCTGAAAATGTTCACTTTTATTCCTAAATTAGATGGAAATGTTAATAAAGATGTGAAAAATATTTTTGGGGATCTCTTGTAAATTCAACATCTTTAGTGAGATTTAAATTTTGGGAACAGTGTTTTTGAAAATTGTGATATTTTTTTCTCAAAACTGGACTTTTTTTGAAAATTGCGTCTTTTCATAAAGTTACCCTTTTGAAAATTTGGAACTATTTTCGAATTTTAAACATCTCCTGAGGTTTTGGGAAAGGTAAGGTTTTTATTTTTGTTATAATTTATTGAAAATTTCAACTTTTCCACTTTCCATCTTAAAATTGGACGTTGTTTTGGAAATTTGGAAATATTTTCTAAAGAGATCGATATTTTTCTGGAGATTGCAACGTAAATTTCAAAAATTACGAATTGTTTTTTTTTTTAATTTGATTCCCGATAATTTCCACTTGTCCGAAATTCATCTTATTCTCCCAATTTTGACTTTTAGCTTAAAATTCGATATTGTCTCTGTTTATGGACATTTCCATTTAAAATTGATTTTTTTCTAAAGGTTTAGACTTTTTCCACAAAATTCGTTTATTTTTTAAAAATTGGATCAAAATTTTAATAGAAATCTTAATATGTAGGAAAGAATATTTTTTATTTTTTTCAAGAATATGATAAAATTGAAATAAAATAATAATTCTGAGAGAATTTTTTTATAGCTGCATTTTTTTGCTGAATTCGACTTGTTCTAGAAATTACAACTTTTTTCACAAAAATTTACTTTTGGAAATTTCGTCTTTTCTGCATTTTCACTTTTTCGAAATTTCGACATTTCTTAAAGTTCTCCGAAGGGTTTTTTCTTTAAGTTGGGCATGTTGATATTTTCTTTTTCAAAATTTTTAAATCTAAACAGTAGTGTCTAGATGAGCATCAAGCGGCCCGCGGGCCGCATCATGCTCATCCCTGCTATAAGAAATGTCGGCTGAAGTTAAAATTTGACAATTAAAGTTAAAATTTTAGGTTTTAAATCAGAATTGTAAAACTAAAAACAAAATTTTAAATTTAAAATCCAAAGTTGGAGAAAACAGATATTTTAAAAGAAATAAACAAATGTGCCGGTAGCAAAGAGCGTTTTTAAAAACTTTGTGACTAAGTCGTTAATTTTAAAATTAAAATCGTAAATTGGAGGCCCTAATTATAATTTCAAGATTAAAGTCTCAATTAACTTGAAAGTTAAATTTCGAAAACCAATTTGAAATTGTGATTTTAAGGTTCATATTTTGAACTTAAGTTATACCATTTTTGTTTAAAGTCAACGTTTGAAGATGATATTTAAAATTTTAAATTTAGATTCGAAATTCTGAGTAAAAGTAAAAGTTTAAAAAGCTAAAATTTCGGGTTTATAATCAATATGGAAATATATATTCTAAATTTCCAGATTTCGATAGAATTAATTCGGAAATTAAACCATAAAACCGAAAGAACACACAACACACGCTTCTATTACTCCAAAGCGTAATTTTAATTTCTAATTTCCGTAAATCTCTATAAAAAATAAACAAAAAAATTGCAAGGTTAAGGATTTATTTTCATCGAAAAAAACTGGAAGATTGGAGATACTTCTCGTTGTAATTTTGTTAAGTATGTCTCCTACAAGCTAGGAATATTGTTTTGGTAAAACGGACTGGTCTTTGATTATCTTCAAAAATTAATATACTGGTATTGCCTTCTGTTTTTTAACATTTCTTGGTTTCAGGGGATAAGACATGTAATTTCAATTTTAGAAGTATTGTTTTTTGACAGTTTGCGAAATTGTAAACATTAAGATAACTGGCAGCAGTTGAAATTTTGAGTTGAAAATCAGAATTTCGAATTGATGATCAACATTTTAAGAAACAAATTGAAAGGAATATTATTTGCTACTTTTCTTTTATCCATAGACTGCTTGAAAAAACCTCATCCAATAAGTAAAATTGTCTATTAAATAAAGCCTAATTAATGATTCACGACCTGAACATAGTTCCTATTTTTAAATAACTAGCATGCCTAATAGGTATACAGATAAGGAAAAATGTTCATTGTTCATGTAAAACGCTAAGAAGTGTCCCTTCCATAGTTTTCTACGGCCGCTGAACGTATTCCCCTACTTTGACGCAGCATGCTCGTATCTTCCAGTTTAGATGTCAGAAAAAACTTGTCGAGAGTTTTAAAACAGACAGAAATATTGTTTAGCACAGTCTAGCGGCCTATCTCAACTCCTTATATTGTTATGTTTAAAGAGTTATTATGTTATATTCTTCATAAAAATTATTATTAATTTTGTTTAAGAAATCTCGTTTATTTATTTTGGTTATCAAAGAATATCAGTCTTATTTTACCTCAGATCTTGATTAAATCAACGGACTAAAACAACAAACAACATGTGGTACGCAAATTTTAATAAAACTGTTGCCTGCCAGTAGTAATCCCGTAACAAAATATGTTAGAAGATATGATGTACTACTGAAATCTCCATCAGCACTGATCGCTGCGCTCTGCGTTGAATTGTTTACACCGGTGTAGGAGAATACAAGGCGCCGCCCATCTACCCCACTATTAGCTCTCAATGTTAAATCTCTCATTAACATTCTCCCTATGGACAGTGTTTGACTTTCCTGATGTGTATGTATCGGAGTGTGTTGCCATCGATGGCAACATCAATATTTTTTCAACAACTGATATCAGCTATTAAATTATCATTGCCATTTGCTTAACGTTAGGCAGCAACAGATTGGTTAACTAAAAAAAAAATGCTGCTCACCAACCTACCAACGGTCTCTTTTAATTAATAGACATAAAAGCAAACGAGTTAGACCCTAATTATCGTATTATATATATTTCAGAGATGTTAAAAGTATACTCACATAATTAACAGCATTGTAATAAAATACGCTCTTTACATTTCGTTGTCCCAAATTCTAAGTAAACTGAATAAATTTCAGCCATATCTGTGCAAGTCGTGCCTGGAATAATTAAACCTCAGCCTAGTAAGCCTGGAAATCGTGATTCCCCAAAATAATTTTCCTCGGCATGCGAACAGGGTGTATAACAATATTTCTTTTCTTTTCCTCGAAAACTCATATACATTTAAAAAGGCGATTTAAATTAATATTATGTGGATTCACAATTATCAATTTGATTAAACCTTCGAATTTTAAAAATAGCTCAAAATAATTTTATAATTTTCGCCTCGAATCGGAGTGTTGGCATCAGTCCATTTGCTAATTACCAAAATAAAGATCAATATTTGCTGCATCCGTCGCTAAAATGCAACTTTCAAATTTATTTTGACTCATTATTGCGCAACGAATTTTATGACTTCTTTTTACTGCAATAAAAACAATAAAACTGGAAACCGTCAAAGCTAAAATTTTCCACTGTTGCAAAGCATAAACTTTCTTTATATGTATCAGTTTTTGTACATAATTTCAGGAATTCTTAATATTCTGTCAAAAAAGTAAAGGGAATTGTTAAATAAAACACACAACTTTCATTTAATCGACAAAATTTATTTTGTCACCTTCAAATTATTCCCCATTTGACGCAACACACATTTGCTAACATTCTTTTACTTCTCGAAACAAATTGTATAGGCGCTTTTCGATATAGTCTTCAGCCCTTTTAACAAATTTTACTCTGTTCTCTATTGACTTGAAACGAGTTCCACTTAGCGGCAGTTTTAGTTTGGAGAGCAATAAAGAAAACAGCTAGGGCCAGATCTGATAAATACGGCGATTAAACAAAGGTATTTGTTGCGTTTTTTGTCTTAAATTTGGTCTTAATTACGGCTGTATGCGGCGGTGCATTAACATCATGCAAAATCTAGGAATTTTCTTTTCATGATTTTGGCCGTTTTTAATGAATTTTCTCACGCAAACGCTTCAGTACTGCCATATTTACCAATCTAACACAGAAATGAGCAAGATGCGGTCTGCCTCACTTTTTCGTGCGGTCCACCCAAGCTCTGCCGCTGGAAATAAAAACTTTGGAAAAGAAATTATCAAACAATTTGAAATTTTTATTTTTATAATATGACAAATAACTCAATATACTTCAGAAAGACAATTTACCATTTAGAAGAAACATGTTGTCAAATAACACATTTTTCATATTTGAGAAAAGAAACTTCATTAGGTACAAGTAAATATGGCCATAATATTCCAAACTTAATAAATCAATTTTAATCGAGATTTAAAATATTTCGATTCCACTAAAACTGGTCGTAGCTTCCATATTTTTTTACTCACCTAATATAGACATAGAAAAGTTTCCAGATGAGTACAAATGGAATTGATAGATTTACATAACAATACTAATTTGAGGACTAAATTTCACGATATAAACATCCAAAAATTCTATTAAAATTGAACAAATTTTTAATAAACGATTAATTAGACATGCAATGCAAGTCATAAAGTATTTTGGAAGAACTTATGTTTCCAAGAAATTATATTCTACAATCAAAATAATTAAAAGCGATCACCGATGTAGCCTCAATAACGTACGACTCGAAAGTTGTGTGTGAGTTGCTGTGTCGTCTATTTCTGCAAATATATCGGGTTTAGTAGGATTATGGTACACCCCCTATTTTTTTTATTTATGAAGATGAATATTTTAAATTTGCCACACTTATGAAATGTCAAATTTTGATATAAAAATGACTTACGTACTACTGTCACTGTTCTGTTACACCCAATAGATCAACTAGTCGCAAAGAAGCAATTCTAAATTTCTCATTAAAAGTTATTTAAGATTTTTTCCATAATAATTATCTTTTTTTGCAATATTTCTATTATGTATTTTACTTAGGTTATTTTTTAAGTATTTTTGTTTTTTTTTTGTTTTGTAATAGTGTTCATATTTTTCTTATATGCGGCTTGCGCAAAATTTTTGGTGCTGTGGTTGGCCCGCAGTAAAAAAGGATTGCCCATCCCTGAACCGCGATTCTGTTTTTATAGAAAATTCAGCTTTTTCAGGCTTTTTTGACGACTTTTCAGCAGTCTTGAAACGCTTTCTAACATTCGCATGACCGTGTTTTTGATACATAATCCTTGTTTAAAATATTTTTAGCGGGTTTGTACATAAGATTTCATTTGCAACACAAAATTGAGGGCAAATTCTCTGTTCAGTAATTATGTTCATTTTAAAAATACTGAGCTGAATTAACTAAAGCAGCTGATGTAAAGAAACTGATTGACAGATGGAGCTCATGTATGATAGAGTAATTAGGGAGAGTATTGCTATCCTAAGAACAAAAAAAAATTTAAAAATTATTAGGGGCTTTTTAAATTATAAATTCCCGGCACTGTTTTGACAGATGTCGTAAAAGTGGAAGAAACAGATTCAGTTTATTTAAATCATATATGTAATACTTCTATATGGCCAACTCCCTATTCTCTTCACAAGTTTGTTCCAACCAAATCCGATAAAGATGGAACATGGATAAATGGGGAGTATTGCGCATGAATTGAACAAAATGAACCAATCGCTACGCGCGGGTTAAACGGGTGTTTATGTTTGGCCGTGCACAGCTGACTTTGGCCATGCACAGATGATTTGTAACAGCTGCGCATTGCCACTCGTTAATTCGTGTGAAGGTCAGCGAGAAAGAGAAGTATTTTCCATAAGAAACGAGGAACTGGCCATATAGAAGTATTACATATATGATTTAAATATTTTTTCTTGAAACTCATTCGCCAAAGTTCAAATACAATCGCAGCGAAGGTTTGTAATGATGTAGTGGAATGTTGGTTAGCTTATCTTTTTGGCCAAGAGATCTAGAAACGTTGATACTTTTTTCTCATAATTTTATGTTTAATTTTTTTACTAATTTCGATTATCAATTAGAACTTTCTTGAGAGTTTCCATTTTCATTTTTCGAAATTTAGAGAACCATTTGTCTCAAAGTTTGAACTTTTAACCCTAACATTTTTTATTTAGAAAACATAATAAACTTTAACTTTAAACACAAGTTACGACATGAATCGGTTATATTAACTTTTTTCTAAATCTGTACTACTATATCAAAATATCGATTTCTTAAGGATTTACAAAATTAAAAAAAAGTCCCAATTTTTTAGTAATGTTACTATTTTCCTCATAATTCTAGATTTTCATTTTTTATCTAAAAATTTAATTTTAAATTCAAATACTTTTGGAAGTTAGGTACATTTCTTTAAAGAATCGTTAATCTTGAAATTTCTACTTTTAAACTTAGGATATAGGTACTGTATTTTTATTATTAACTGTTATGGCACTTGCATCGCCTACTATAATTTTTTTGTTTAAAAATAAAGAATTAGTTCATTTAACCCACCTAACCACCTTTGAAGTAAAGCATGTCATACTATCAAATTAATTAGAAAAATATTCCAAATTCGAAAATGATAAAATCCAATATGGCTTCTATAAGAAATAACAAACTTGACAGAATTCTCTCGGAAACAGGTAAATTTAGAAAAAAATTAGCTTACATTAGTAAAAAGGCCTTAAAAAACAACTAATAACAGTTTTTAAATTTTTTCAATAGGACTTCAAATAAACAAGTTACAGCGATTTTCAGTTTTTTCTAAATAAAATCAAGACAAATTAAAATTCAATTGTTTTTTGCACTTCTTTGCCCGTTTAAGCTTATTTGTAATATATCATGGTTTACGAGATCCCTACAATGGAAATCAAATTTGGTTCAACCTGTAGATTAGTAAAATAAAATAAACCTCTGGTATAGAACAAAACTCACGTCATAATTCCTAATTCCTAGTGCTATTCACAACATAATATATCTTTTAAAAACCACAAGATCAGAATCCCAGCAAAACATTTGCATTAACAAGAAACGCAGTGCCTCCTGCTAGAAAGAGTACACTACATACATAGTCTCTTCAAAAAAAAGTCGAAACAAAACATTTCATAACAAGTTATCACAACAATATTTGTTAGTTTATCATCAATATTCAGGGTGTCCGTTAAAGAGTGGACTACACTATAATGGGCGATTCCTGGGATCCAAATAGGCCGATTTAGCCCAACTAACCTTAGTACAAAAGTTAATAGTTATATAGAAGGCCTCAAAATTAAACACAGTAAACCGTTTTCTGTTGTAATTTCCGACATGCACTACATACTTAAGACAAATTCGGAATACGGAAGTTTCTTGGTATGAGAATTCTTCAGTATTTTGCCAGATCTCATACGGCAGTTTTTAATGCTTATGGACAAACTCTCAACTTTTCTGGTGCTTTTGCCATTTTTGCCTTGATATAAAATATCGATTATTAAAACTTTTTGACAACTAAAAGGTAAACCTCGTTAGAAGCGTTCATTTTAGAGAAAAATGTATTTTTAACATAAAATTTTCTCACGTCCACGTTTTAATAAAAATCTCATCAAAAGCGGTCGAGGCATTATGAAGTTATTTCCGGGCAAGCAGGTTTTTTTTGTTAAATGAATAAACATGTGGGGTTATAAAATGAAGACAGAGAGAGATAATTACCGAAACTTAAAAAAATACAGGATGTTCCCTGAAGAAATCGATCCACTTCCTAAAAATCATAATATCTGAAGGCGGATCCACATCGATAAATATTTCTGTTGCGTGTTGTATTTAACACAACTTTGCGCAGTGTGAACCAAAATGTTATTGATAAGGACTATGAACAACATACAAATTATTTGCATTTGTATACAGAGAAGAGTTTAAAGCTATCAAATTTTGGCACACAGGGAGCAAATTTTTTAAAAATATTTTTGTTACAAATTTTTATTGAGGCCGATTAACTTTAAAATTTTAACAGAAAACTGGCAGCTCTGAGAGAAAATTAGATATGCTGAATTGTAACTTTTGACTTTTTCCCAAAAAATGTAGCTTAAGGTCAAAATTTTGGGCTTAGGTTTTTGAGAAAAAAACTCAAAATTTGGGTTTACGTTACAAAATTAACTCGCAGAGTATGTATTTGTGGTTTAACTAATGGTTTAAAATGTTTATAAAAAGTGAACTTGTAGCACGAACAATAATTATTATTTTGCTTATACGTAATAATTTAACGTAGGTTCGTTTGGTTATAGGAAGTACATTTTGTTTGACATCTCATAATAATTTTCGTTGATGAAAAATTTGGAATGAAAATTAAACTGTTCATTTATTCATGGCTATTACTTTCTTTACCTTTTTTTTTTCAATTTCAATTTATATTTTATTTTCTCTCATAGATGTAAGCTCACACTATGAGTGAATTACACAATCTGCAATGTTCTAATTTAACAAAATAAGGTACGTTTGGTGTAGCATATATTCCTGGTATAGATATTCTAAGAGCGTAATTAAAATATTTTTCAAAGCCGCGCTAAATATAGGTGTTTACTAGATCCGTAGGTGAATGTCTAGATTTACCTTTTTCTAAATGAAAATATAAATATTTATTCTACTTCGAACCTCTTTTATCTGGTGTCCATTAATTATGTTTGTGTTGTGCTGAAATTTGGGTCGTCACTATTTTATTTTAATGGCTTGCATGATTTCATTGAAAGATATGTACATTTTTTTAAAAATTATGTGTTCTCTTTAAATTAAGTTATATATGTATTGACCATACTCCTATGCTTCGTAATTCTCATTAGAGACCCATCGATTTGCTTTTTACCGTGATTTTTGTAATTTCGTTTAATAAAAGAAATCATGTAATCATGTAATGCATTTATTACATCGAACCTGCGAAACTCCTAGACCTTTCAAAATAAAAGTTTTACCTTATTAATTTTGTTTTACATTTCTGCGACCCAGTATCAAAATATTTAAATTTTTAATAATGAAAGTTGACAATATTCTAATTTTTTGTGAAATATGACTATGTGATATTTAAATTTTTAAAACATCATTTGGATATGACGTCGTCATATTTCAAAAAATGTTTTAGAATATTGTCAATTTTTATTATATTATTTATTAAAAATTTAAATATTTTCAAACTCGGTCGCAGAAATATTAAATAAAATTAATAATGATAATGTTTCTGACCAATAAAAGTCCAAAATGAAGAATAAGTTTCACCTTGCTCTGCAAACCAGGCTTCCACAGTTTATATCCATAATCTCTTTACTGGAAAAAATCTGCGACCTTTTACACTTTTTTGAGCAAAGAAATGATCGTCGGACGCAATCAGATTTGGTGAATAAAAGAGGTGTTTCAATAATTCGAACCCCAAGTCAGGAATTTTTTGCATGGCAACAGGCGAATTCTTTGCAGAGCGATGGTCCTGCAAAAAAAAACATCTTTGCTTATTTAGATTTTATAAATATTTTCTGGAACGGAACAAAAATTGAAATACAAATCTAGTCCTAACCCGTTTTGATAGCCAAGTTATCATCTTCATTGAGGTACGGAAGAACTGAGAAATCAAGTGTGGCTTGATATGCTTTTGAATTAGATCATAGAATAGATAATAATATTAAACTGTTAAGAGTAGTAAATAAGAATTCTATGTTAAATGCATGTGAAAGCTTAGCCATCCATAATGCTGGAAACCTTATCAATGGTTGCGCTGGGCCTTTAGGCCACTCATCTCTGTTAAAAATAGTTAAGGTTGATAGGTAAGTAATTGTGAAACTACGACGTATATGATTAGATCCGCATACGCATCCGAATGTGGTCGATCATGCACGAAGTGAATATTATTAGTATATAAGGGTTAATTTTAGGATTAGGTGTTAGAATCTCTCTGAAGATGATAGCTTGGCTATTGAAATGCATTAGAGGTGCCTTTGTTGTGTTTTTTAATATTTTTGGTTTCAGGGGACAAGATTTGTATTTTAATTTTTTAAGATAACCAAGGACCATTCCGTTCCACAAAAAGGAAAGAAACAATTTCTTCCTACATATTAATGTGGTATGAGTGGTTACTACTCCCATTTAAACGATTTAAACGATATTGGAGGAAGTTTGTGATTAAAGTAACAAGTAGAGGCAAGGCTGTGGGGTATTCTAATCAAAGTGAACTTTCGTGTGTAATTCGCAGTCAGTAAGAGTACTTATTTGCTAAAGCCGTAACGCTCACTAAATAGTCATTGTCGAGAAATAAAAGCTATAAAGTAAAAAAAAATATATTACAATCTGACAATTCGCGATGGCTAATTTTATTATCCTTTTTTTATTATTGAATTAATATTAGGTGATCAGAAAGGTAACATGAGATTTTAAAAATCAGTATGTCTGTGGGAGAGAGCTGTATTTTTTATGATAATTCTCATATCCAAATATTTAATGATACATATGTCCAAAATATCCGCCAACTGCAACCGAAACAGTAATTAGGGGTTTCTTTAACCTTGAAATTACGCCTTCACACAGCGTCATTGAAACAGTCTTTATGCTGAAACGTATTTGCATCCTCCAAAAGTACTTCTATGGTGCGGATGAGTGGACATGAAACTTTCGGACCAATATTTATTGATGGGATACTGAGCACGAACAAGTGCACAAAGACTTTAAAAGGTGAATTATTTCCTTTTTTTGAATGTATATGAAGAAGTAAGTTTTGAGACGATTCACGATGATTCATCATCGGAAGAATATGATTTTCTACGGCCATTTTTGCTACCTCAACAAAAAAAACAATTGCAAATCAGATGCAATCCAGCGGTTTGCCAACTTGATTTTTTTAATGCCACACTCTGTATATTTTTATATATTTTGATAAAGTTTTTCTTTCTGATTTCAAAAAAATATAATTTATGTATCTTATCTTTAAAAGTTTTCTATTGGTAATAAAATATCACATTAGGGGAGACCTAGGAGAGTTGAAACAGAAGTAAGTTGGAACAGTGTCAATATTTCAGTTATCAGGATTTTTAGTCAACTAAGGAAACTGTCATGTTGACATTTATTCAACGCGTGTCGGTAGTGTTACAAGTTTGATACCGTTACAGAGACATCATAAATAAAAAATTGATAAAAGTAAGTATTTGCCGAATTTTTCATTAAACTTTTGTTACATTCTTTATTTATTTGGTGATATGTTATATGTATTGTTTGGAAGCCTACTAAGTTGACATTCGATTTGTCATATATATATTTTTTTTCAATGCTATTTGACAATAATGACTTCCGAATGAAGTGGCATCGCATTTTTGACACTTAGGACAGTTGAAACGAGGTGTTTCAACTTACCTCGGTTGTATTTTTGTATTGACAAATTTTTACTTTTTGGTGTGGCTTGCAAGATTTATACCTGTATTATTTTAGATGCCAAACAAATATATTAGGAAAACGATTAGGAACATGACAAACCAAGAAATATATGATCTCGCCGCTGAAGAAGTAACAATGTGTAACAAAACTTTACGCATTGCTGCTAAGAGTTATAATTTAAATTACACGTTCCTTTACCGTTTTATTCAGAAAAAAAAGAGCATTTGAAATCGGTGAATCTCCCAAGCCATCGTCAGTTGAATATTCTAGACCAACCGTTTTTTCGAAGCTGAAGAAAAAAAGATGTATGAGTATCTTTTATTCTGCTCTGATGCCAACTTTGGGTTAACTATGAAAGAGGCTAGATCACTGGCATATCAGTTGGCTGAAAAATACAAGCTAGAGGCCAAGGATATTTGGAATATTGACGAGCTGGCGTTACCACAGTCCAGAAACCAGATCGAATAATCGCTAGGCGTGGACAAAAGCAGGTGATGCAATGACGTCGACAGAAAGAGAAACGTTGCTAACCATAGCACTTGCTGGAAATGCTATAGGCATTTACGTTCCACCAATATTAGTTTTTTCGAGAAAACGATTTAGTGACCACTTTATAAGCGATGGTACAATTGGATCAATAGGAACAGCAAATGAATTATCATGGATGCAGAAAAATGATTTTCACGTCTATTTAGAGCTTTTCATTGAGCAAGTCAGACCAAGTAACGAGCACAAAGTCTTGTTGTTGCTGGACAACCTCTTGTCGCATATGACAGTAAAAAACATAGAACTTTGTAGGGAAAATAAAATTATGTTATCAACATTTTCTCCTCTTTGCACCCATTAACTGCAGCCTATGAATGGAACAGTTTTTAGCCCGATAAAGAATGCTATAAAATTCAACTTGTGAGAGTCGGATGCGCTTAAATTCAGGTAAAGTGTTGAACATTTATGATATACCTGGAATAGTCAAGACCTTTTTTGAAATAGTGGTCACAGCAAGAAACATCATAGTCGGCTTTCGATCAACTGGAATTTGGCCACTAAATTCTCTAATATGTGAAGAATATGAATTTGTATCAAGCCAAGTTACCAATCAACCTTTGCCCGCAACAGACACATCGAGACAATTAACTAAACGTTCTGCAGAGTTAGCTGTTATTAATTCTAGAGATGATGCGTCTAGTCCATTGATCATCAGCCCACCAACTGAACACAGAACAATAAACAAAGTTTCTCCATTGTCATCCGCTGCCACGCATCTTTCTACATCAGCACCTTCCAATGTGAGATTTCTTGCTGCTACACTCCAACACTCTTCACTTTCCAAGTGCGCTTTACTTGAAAAACAGATAATAGCTGATCGGAGTGTCGCTGGACCGAGTTCAAGCCCTACAAAAAAAGAACCTAACATCTCCAAGCCACCCACTTTATCTGATAATGAGAATGATGACAAATCGTAGAAGAAAGACGTCTAAGAATAGATCAATACCACATATTTTTGCCCGGAATCTGTTTGATCCCTTCCTAAGGCTGCGCCAAGAAAAGGACCCAACAAAAAAGAAGAAAAATAAATTCAGCTATCTTAACGGACTCTTCTGTTTAAAATAAACTACCTGCCATTGAAGCTAATAGACCGAAGAAAAAAGTCCAAAAGCCTGCTTTTAAGAAAAAAAAAATGCGCGAAAGCCGGTAGATCATGTTTAAAGAGCAGGTGAAAAGTAAATATGAAGATGAATGTTTTTGTCTGTGTTGTGTGGAAGCATATTTAAATAGCAAGGTACACGAAAAGTGGGTGCAATGCTTAGGGTGCAAAACGTGGTAACACGAAGCCTGTGAAGTCTGTGTTGGTAGAAAAATGTATATATGCCACAATTGTTTATCAGAATAGAATAAAAACGTTCAACTCAATTTGCAATAAAGTGTTTTAATGACAATGTGTTTAAGCATTATTTTATTCCTATTTAGTAACAATTCTTAGGTGTTTCAACTCACCTAGTAAACTATTTCAACTTACCTCGATATGAGGAGTATTGACGCAAAACGTCCTATTGCGTTTGAATTATATTTTCAAGGATTACATAATCCCTGAATTTATTTTTAGTATAAAAACGGTTATTCCATTAAAAAATCTCTAAAACGATAAAGTTTCAACCAAATCTCTATTTGTGATTGCAAGATATGCGATAAAATGTGTCAATTGTTTCAACTCTCCTAGGTCTCCTCTACATGTTTGCAATTAATATTTGCAAATTTTGACAATTTTGATAATTAGTTGTTAGTTTTGAGTTTTTTCACTGATTTTTGCCTCTGCTGAATTCACTTGGGTAATTTAATAACATTGGTAAACAATATATACCTAAAAATGGTTTACAGCTAAGAAGAACATTTAAATATATTTAAGATTTTTTTTTTAAATTACAAAGATGCTCTGCGTCAAGAAAGGAATACTGCGGGTTATACAGAGGAAGACGGCGGATCCCATCGACAATGGCTTTTGCAAATATTTGCAGAAAATTAGAGACAACTAAATCTTTTTCCAATAGAACACATGTTACCGCACATAACGAAGAAAAAGATTTAAATATACTATTATATTTTCAAGAAGATAAAACCAATTCAATACGCATGGCAAACATAGATCTAAGATATTCATATGGTCTAATTCATAGGGAATTAAATCGGCACATAAAATATTGCCGCTGCAAACCCTATTACCTAGGCACACTAGAAATAGATTAGAATTTTGCATATATATGCTGGAAAGATTGAACGAAAACCCCTACTTTTTTCACAAAAGGTATTGACTGACGAATCACCGTTTCGGAGTTCCGGCATTTACAATAAAAAAAATCTAGCTATTGGACTTCTGAAAATCATCATGTCTTTCAGCACGTTATACCGCAGAGAAGCCAATCAATCGGTGTTTGGTGTGGTATATTACGCAAAAAAGTGATAGGTCCAATATTCTTACAAAACTCTTTGATTGGACAAAAATACTTTGAAATTATAAGGGACGACATTAAAACTCTGTTGGAAAATCTTCCTGTGGTAGAATACGCCCTATTAAATGACAACGAGATGGTGCACCATGTTATACTCCTTAGATTGTCATCAATTATTTGAATAACCTGTTTCCAGGGTGGATAGGTAGAAAGGTGACTATAGGTTTGTTCCAACCGAACATTTCTGATTAGTTTCCGACTAATTCATGAACTAGTTCGTACGCATGCGTGCATTCCGTATTATACTCCGACTAGTTTGGGATTGTACACGTTGGAACGCACTTTGGGATTTCTCGGAAAACCTCTGGTCTTCGCCGTCTGTCTCAATCGAAAGCGATGAAAATAAATCTTCATCACATATAAATCCCTCTACGAAATTCATTTTTGTTATTTTTGAGCAAATATAGTGGATGAAAAATAGAATTCAGAACTTAACAACACAATTTACATTTGCTCCGACAAGATCAAAACATTTGACAATCGTATTGACAAATAACAGCTGAGAAATTAGATACCGCTTATCGATTACTTATTGCGCATGTTCCCAACTGCCAGTACAAGCTCTCGGCTGCTGACTGTTCTGATTGATCATAAATCAATTCACGAACTAGTCAGAGCACTGTTGGAACACCGGACTGCCAGTTGGGTTGGAGTTTGCACTTGTTTGGAACGGTAAATTTTGAATGCACATGCGCCGGACGGTTGCAAACTAGTTTGATGTTCGGTTGGAACAAACCTTATAGCATGGCCTGCTAATAGTCCTTACGGCACTGGACACATTTTTGTAGGAGCATTTAAAAGACATTAGTCATAAACACCGAAATGATTCGGTAATTGAGATTTAAAACAAAATTTTACATGAAGTTAATAAAATCAATGATAATGAACATGGGATATTAGAAAATGTTTTTCGTGACTTAAGAAAGCGACATCAGTTATGTATTGGAAGCCGTAGACAATTTTCTCTAAAAATGAATATAGATTTTTTTTATTTTCAAAGTTAATTAGAATATTTAAAAAATATTTCGTTACTTGTTTCCTATTATTTATTGTTATACTTTTTATTATATTATTACCGTTACTCATGGTATTGCTATAATGTTTATTTACATTTTTTTTTCAATAGTATCAGGTTTTTTGTGTAAGTCTAATTTACTTTTACAAACAAAATTCATTTTGACCTTAAAATGTTTTGTTGTCAATATCTAGAAAAAATTTGGGGCTAAGAAACAAAAATTTTATATTGCCGAAATCAGAATGAAAAGCATTATCGAAATGTTTAAAAACATACAGGGTGTGCCATCTAAAAAATCAAGTTGGCTGACCTCTGGAATTCATCCGATATGCAATTATTTATTACTGACATAGCAAGAATGGCTATAGAAAATCATGTAAGACAATTTTTCTAACTTTGTAGTAGGATGCAGAATAACCGAGATATAGTAGCTCAAAGGTATATAGTTTTCACGTGAACACCGTGTACATATATGTTAAAATATTACTGGGCTTAAAATTAGAGAAATTCTTTTTTTGAAAAATTAAACATCGCTCCAGAAATACTCATCTAAACAAAACATTAAGAACGGCACATTATTTCTGGAGAATTTAAAACGAGCACCCTGAATACTCCTCTATAAAAATTATCGCAATGGATTGAATTTTGTGGTATTGCTGTATTACTATATTTTTGTTTTTTCACGCCTATCTTTTCTAATAATTTTACCCCTCTTTACTTGTTTTGATTGCAGTGGTGGCGTGTATGTGGGGGTGAGTAACGGCGTGATGGGGCGGGGGCACAGCTCTCCCATGGAGCTCGGCTAGAGGCGTACGCCCCTGCCCGGCTGCCCGGCCCCCCCTCCACCCTCATCCCGGCCCACGCATGGAGCCGGACCACCGGGAGCAACGCTGCCATAGGCCCAGCGCCTTTGATAAAGTAAGTAAAAGTAAAACGTTTTCTATACAATTGTGGCTTGAATTGAAGGGTAGATAAGTAATTTTTATTCAGCAACATGCTCGCTCAGAGCAGCAGAACTTCTGGATTATTTTTTAATTTAATATTTAAACTTTCTTTGGTAAAATTATGAAGGGGTGGACAAATGCCGCCCTTTGTCGAGTGCGGTTAACAGAAAAAAGCTCACATTACAAAAGCAACTCAAAATTTCCAAAAAAAAAATGTCGAGTCTTAACTCGCAATTTCACTAAAGAAAACTTGAATAAAATGAAAATCAATACAAAAATCAAATATTAGATAAGGAAACTTTCAATGATTTCAGAACTTAACCCTCTCTGTATAAGCAAAAATAAAGAAAATCGTGAACTTTTTTCTTCACCAAGCCATAAGTCGTAAGAATTTTTTCAATAATTTTATAACATATCAAGTTAAAAAATTAGAAGTTAAATTTTTGACAACTAGAGAAGCAAAAATATTCTCAAATATAATTTTGGTCAGCAAAAGAACAGTTCGAAGAAAAACCAATGAAATTTTTTATTAATTGAAAGACTTTGAAAGAAACAAACATTTATGTCGATGAGAAAAAAAGCTGCTTCACAATATATTTTACCCGTCAGCATATATTTTACAGCAAGAATTATAACATTCTCTTCATCCCTTTGTCAGAAAAAATAACACAAACTTTGACTTTCCACACCCGCCAAATCAGCCGTAATAGTTGAAGATCCCTATAGTAAAAGTGTACAAAAAAAGTATCTTGAAAGAAGTCAACAGTGCCATTAAAAAAAATACAGAAACAGTTTTAAAATAGTCAACACTTTCTGAAAGAATTAAGGATTTCTAAAAAATTTTGAATTTTGAAAAGCAAGGTAAACATTGTGACAAAATAATGACCAGCAAAATCTGCATCAGAAGAGAATATAAATATTTGTGTCATAAATCTGTCTGTGTTTGATTAGTGCGAATGTTATAAAGCAAAAGAGATCTAGATAACTCAATGGAATCAAAATATTGACGAATAAAAAAAGAACCATCATTAACAACAGTCTAATTGACTACAAGTACTTTGTGAATAATCTGGGTGATGGCAGTATTAATGAACATTTGATAGACTGTATTTGCCTAGTTCCTTTGCAAGATACGAAATATATGATGCTGTTGTTTGTTTAAATATTGTAACAGTTGCTATCAATTAATTTTGTTTTACATGCCTTAATCTACATCTCTTAATATGTCGGCGCCTTTGTATGTTTCAATAAAGAACAAGACTGAGCAAACAACTAAACCTTATATAGTTGAAAAAGATGAACAATTGTAAATTAAAAATAAATGAAAAATCTTATTATATGAAAGCAAATTGGAATGAAATAACCAAATGTTAAATGTCCATGATTTTTACACTAATAACGCGCACTAAATTGTCTTCTCCTGAGTGCACTTAGACTGTGTGTTTCAAAGGTCAATACAGAGGAGGGGAACTGTTATCCTTTAATAGTACTAAGGAACATACTAATCTTGAAATTTTTTTCGTGTGCTGCTGACTGAAGCTGATGCAGATAATCTTTAGACCATGGCATCGTTTTTAAAGATGCTGAGACATGTATAGGATTATATCTGGATAATTTATTTAGGTGTCTTTGTCATTGGGATTATCAGAAGGGGTAGTAATCGGTCGAGCATTTAAAAAAGTCTCGACTTGTGTTAAAAACGTGTAAAATTCTTCGAAAAACTATATTTTTTGGATACGTTTGAGATGATGCTTAACTGACTGAACTGCGGATTCACATAAACCACCCATGTGGGGGGGGGGGAGGTATAAATTCCGTTCTTTAAATGAATAATTTTGCAATAATGTTTTAATTTCTTATAACAATTAATTATTAGCCTCCTGAAAATTTGTTGGGTTGTCTGAATATATACGTTTACACAACCTTCGACGTGACACAAATCTTTTGAAAGGCATTCTACAACGTATTTGTGATAAGTTCGCTAACCGATTCGATATGAAGTTCTTACTGAAGATCTTTGTTAAAAAACATACAAAAACGCAAATGTATCCTTATATTAATTTTTTATTTCGAAATTTGCCATGTTTTATTTTCAAAGCACCGGCGTAATATATTCCGTAAAATGAGAATGGTTGAGAAGGTGTAATGCGTGGTGTTTGTAAATATGGCCATTTGTTCAGTTGTTACCGTCAGTCTTGCCTTAAAACATAAATAGCTGTCGTTTTTGATTACACAATGATATAAGAAATAATAATTTTTAATGTTTTCTTTTTAAGATGGGTTAGACATTTGAGACATATAAACAAGTGCTTCGTGTTCATTTATAAATTTTGCATGATCTTACAGTTTATTTTCTAAACTATGAAATCATTGTGTTACCATATTCAATAAATGACCTAACATTGGTAATTCAACAATGAATCGCCCTTTGCTATCTAGAGAAAAGTTTTCTGAAAAATGTCGTTGGCAAGCTAATTCTTCTTTAGAGCATAATTTAGTTGTCTTCAATTTGCCGAAATTTCTTTAAAGTATTATCTAGTTCCGAATTTGTTGTGAAAAAATAAGTTTATTCTATACATTGTATGCTAGGTGCCTTACCTGCAATGTTCCATCCAATTTTGTATTATGCATGATTGGTTGATCAGGTTAATATGACCGTCTAATATTAGATCAAAAAAATATAGATGCTCCTAATAGCATGTCAATTTGAGTTGGTATTTTCCAACCATCTGTATTTAATTTGCATGATGGTAGCTTGCTTATCTGTGACATTTTCAACCCCTTAAAGAAGATAAATTGGTTATATATTTACTGGGTGTAGATTTTAATTTTATATAACTTGCTAAGTTACTTTAGTTATGCTTGTGTTATAGATGAAATAGATAAATTAATATTGTTCGTCGGTATACCTAAACAATCGATTACATTTTTTCCAATATAGTAAGATTTCGAAGCGCTGTCTAGTAGTGTCAAGAGATCATTTGGTTTTTTATATCATAAATGTATACAAGCGCAGTTGACAATAAAATTGGAGAGTCTGGGCATGATTGAGAACAATTCCTGTTTACAGCAAATTGATCCATTTGTACGTGCTCCTCAATAGAACTCATCTTAGGCATGTTCGTATGCATATTACTAGTGTGCAATTTTGCATGAGTGTTTCCAGATATTTTATTATTTTCTTTGTTATTCGATAGTACTATATTTTCATTCCCTCTCGCACCTCTTTTTGATGAGTTGTATAGTAACAGTATAGTGGCATAATTCGTAACTGCTTTACCTCAGTAAAAGGCTTATTGATATATCCTTGAATACTTGGCATTAATAAATAAAATGCGATTTTTTACAAATTGGATAAAAAATATATTTACTTTTACTGTCATTATTTGTTATGTGGGAAAAACAATTTAATTTTGCATTAATAGCTTTTAATAATCTACATCTCTTTTTAAAAAAAAATAAGAAAATCTTCAACCCTAGGTAAATCAATATTCTTTATAAAATATTCATAGTATTTCTTTGACTTTGTGTAAATTTAGCTACCAGTAGGTAAATTAGTAATCTGTTCCATTGATCAACGTTTTCGCCTAAACTTTTTAAAAGGGTTGATAATGAATGAAAATTTTTGAAGGCTCGATAATGCGGAAGGAAAATATCTCACAGCTTCTAAGAGAACTATGATACGTTTTTGTGCCAAAAGAAAATTCAAATATTGCCTCTATAACGGTATTTATTATGGCTCTTTTGTCTTAAAAACGCTCAGCTAAAAGTTTTCAAACAGTTTCATAATTACACATCTGATTGTTTAAATAATCTTAAGAAGAAGCTGGTCTTTTCTCGTGGCTTCTGTTTTTGATTACTTCAGTTTTTGATGTATATATGGTAAGTAAAAATTTTGGAAAGTTTGGATCTTCGATAGTCTACTCGCTTGTTTCTTTTACAACACGATACAAAATATATGATGGTTTTTTTTTGTTTAAATATCATGATAGTTGCTGTCAATTAATTTTATTTTACATGCTTTGACCTATATTTCTTAACAATAATATCCAAACTTAAGTTAAGCCACATGCTAAACAGAAGTTGCGTGTATATGCAGTTTACATAAAATAAAGGATAAAAATTCATAAAGGTAAAAGCGAACTAAATCATTTCAGATTTGTAACAAAATATTTAAAACATTTTAGGAGCTTTAGAAATTTCTATTAACAACTTTTCTTATTATTATGAAGTTTTTAAGATAAGAAAGAAAATTGTCAGTAGGCAATATATACGCTGTAATTTTAATAAGCGCCGACCTCGTCCGAATAACATTTTTCTAATATTTTGGTTGCTGACGTTTCGAGAATAAAAAAGAAATATAAGAAAGTTTGCCTCATATGATTTACGACCAGAAATAAAAGTATAAGATTTTAAAAGTAAGGGAAATTTAAGAAAATTGTGTTAATAATAAGAAAAGCTTTTTTCTCTTTCACGTTCTTTCTAGCCTTGTTTTATTCCTGGATGATCAGATTTTATGGGTCTCTTCCTTGAATGGGGCTTTATGCTCATAACTCATTTCAAGCTTTCTTGGTTGGGTTGAGTGAACTTCACATCCCCAAATTAAAATATTCTTGTAAGATGAAGGAAAACAGACTTGACAGTCTACATCCTGTTCTCAATGATATATTTCAATATAAATGCTAATAATTTTGGTTTCTAGTAAAGTGAGGCGAAACTTCGAAATGGATTTGAGAATCGGGCGGAAAATTGGAAAATCCATAACCCTACTGTTCATTATCTTTAATGCAATCTCGACCTGGAGTTTCGAAAACATTATTGCCCGATAAAGTTCTAAGCATTCAGGTAGAAAGAGGTGATTTAAAGTAATCTGAATATTTATTCGTAAAATGTGATTACGTGCCATATCGATTATTTTAGTTGAAGTTATTATGTTTAGCGTCCGAGGATCAGTAACATTCTTCTTCTAAAAATAAACACATTTAGGTGTAGCAAAGCAATTTAATATTTATTCTTTACAATTCTATTGGTTGATATGAGTAAAAATAATTGAATTAAGTGCTTATTTTATATATACTGAAAATAATGCAAGTAATTTATTTCATTTTATTTTAAAAGAAGATTTATAGTATGCAAATAATAATTCTCATAATTATTGAAGCGATATGAATAATTTCGTACCATGGAATGGAAATTTTGACTCGCTTTGTTAAAAACTTTATTTAAGTTTCAAATTCAAATTACTAAATTATTGAACCCAATGGAAAATATTTTTTTGTGGTTCTCAAGACTGAATGTTATTTATTGACACTATTCAATCCCATCAAAAACAGACGGTCTATGTAGTAGAAATAAATAAAAAATGTAAGTTTTGTTTCTTAGCGATTTTGTAATCTCGAATAACTTTAGCGTTAACAAGTCAGACACATTTTTCATGAAAGTTGCCTTAGCAGGAGCTTATTGTGCTATACTATTATGATTTGTTAAATGGTATTACACCATAAACATATTTTAAATCTGTTTTTCTTTTAGATGATCGCTCGATGGGGTAAGATTGATCAACAATCAATGTCACTCCATTAAGTTTTTGTCGACTTGAAAATGTCTGCCATGGAATTTTTAATCTTTTTTCACAGCGCCACATCTGGAACTTATCAGAAAAATTTAGGTTCACGAGCTTGCGAACTTACAGCGACGAGCTTTAGAAATAGCGATAGCAGCTATTGCCGATGGTTGCTTGGCTCTGCGTGCCTCTTTAATGAAATTAGTGTACGCTATGATACAATATCACGAAAAGTATCCAAATAAAGAACCTGGAGCTCAACTAGTTTGATGCTTTTATAACTACTTACTTTGGTTTCTTGTAAAAATAATGAAGGCGTATCGAAATAACCCCATCCTCAGTTTAGCTTTAGAGTTTCAAATGCAATCACAAAGATGGATATATGAACAAAAGGTGATATTCCCATTTTTGTTAAACTTTTTATAACGACATAATTAAAAAAGATGTAGTGATTTGAATTTGTAAATTGGTCAAAGTGAACTGTTCACGGTATCCACGGTAATAAACTTTCTGAATGAAAATGTATTTATGGCTTTATTGTTAAAAAAAAACGTACACCTCCTCTCAGATTTTAATTGCTTTCCATTAAAGTTAGTGAATTAGATGAGTACCAATATAGTAAGACAATGCACCCATAAATTAATCCATAATATTTAGAAATAACTGGATTGACAGAAACTAAAACAGGGATTCTCAAAAATAAATAATGATGCATTCACAATATTAATGCTTTTCGGAGCATATGAAACGTTTGTCGGTAGTGGGATTTTCGTTTACGAAAAACATGCCAACAGTGAAATTTCCTAACAGATCAAATATTTAAAAACTCTGTACAAGAACAGGGTCCTGTTAGGAATACTTGAGTGAACTATTTGAGAGCTGGAATAACTCCGAAACTACGAAAACAAAAAGAGAAAATGACTCGTTGCTCGTTGATCTAGAAAATTTCCGCCGGCATCACTTTATTCACAAAACACAAATCTTTTATAATGGTTGTCGAAAAAAATTTCTCGAGGTTTGGTCATTTTAAACCAATCGATTTCTTCAGCGTTCTGGGAGCCAAAAGTATTACTTGATAATTGCACATTGTCATCTTTCAAGCCTAATCCATTCCCCGATTCTTGATTGCAATTTTTATTAATTTTTTATCGCTTTTTCTTGGATAGTTGCTTCTTCTACAAATCCAGATTTTCATTTACCTTTTGGCTAAGGAATGGCAATTTCTTATATATTGCCTCAAGCAGCTATTGCGTTGAATTTAAATTTGTCAATAGCCGTTTGTGACTTAAATCTAAAAAAAGACTTAAAACAATTTTAAAAATTAAATTAAATAACATTAAAATTATTCTAAAGTTTTAACGTTTGCGAAATTCTGCTCTCTGCTTGTTATCCAAAATATCTCTACGATTTCATAAGTCTGGCATGACTGTAGATTTGGATACAATAATACAAATATCCAAGCTAATTTGCATTAGATTTTCAGAGCTACTAACACTGTACTGCTTATGTGACATATTTCCAGAACTTTAGCCAAAGGCATCTAGAAGGAGTAGTAGAACGCTATATTCCATTACTTCAAGATGTTTCCCTAGCCTGCGGAATGAATCATCGAAATTCTGTAAGATGTATAATTTCAGATTGCGATTTTGCAAAAATGGTACCGCTAGAAATTCTTACATTTTTCTACTTCATTCTCAATATATTTCTTTTTTATTGAAAAGTATATAAATTTTTGGTTTTAATGAATTAAAATTTCTTCTAAAACATTTTATGCTTATATTGTACCTTACAAGTTAAAAATCATAGGTTTGACCTTGAATACCTCAGCTTTGGCACGAACATGGATCTTTTAATTTTGCAGGTGTATAGATAACACTGTTGGTAACATCTGAATAAATTTTAAGGTAAATCTATACCAAGCAATTGATCAGTGAACTGCATATAAGGGTACATACCACACGTCTAAATGCAAAACCTCATAAGTCCATTAAAACAAATTTAAGTGTAAATGACGGAAAAACTGCTCTTCTTTTATCATTTCTATCATAAGTTAACGAATTATGGCGGTATTCTTTTTAATGGATACGTTACAAACCACGAATATGCTTAAAAATATCTATGCCTACCCATATAATTGTTATTTGAGTTATTTGGGGTATGATTTTGGACATGTCAGGTTTTGTTTATTTGGAAATATGCAAAATGACACTAAATTGCAGACAAAAGTTTTTAAAAATACATTCAGAACCTTTCAGTTACACGTATACATATCACATTAAATTAGTACGCACTGCATTTGAAAACCGACAAAAAATAAACATTCACAATGCCTGCATTAGTAGTAAAATTAATCTTTGAATTTGCATTAATAATAAAAAGTAATCCAATTCTGTAACAAAACATGACTTAAATCTAAATTATTTTGATTTTAAAAGGCTGTTAGTTAAAAACTGCAGAGAATTTAATAAACGTAAAAATGTATGTCAAATTTCTCTTCCACATAACAAAAAGTTTCGAGTTTGCGAACTTTTACGTAAGCCTATGAAATATTGTTAATTTAAATTTTGCGTTATGATTAATACTCATGGTTTTTATAAGCCAAACTGTGCTTATTTATTGGGAGGTTATGAAAACCTAATGTTCGAATCTTCTTAAATTTTGGATAAAATCCTCTACATATAGGAGCCAATCTGATATTGCTGGTTTTCAGTGTTATTAAAACCATAAAATGATAAACACGATTTCTTTTACTTGTCTGCGTTTACAATTTCTACATCATAAGCACAATTTAAATGAATAATTTATATCTATTGTCTGCAGCATCTCTCATTTCTGTCAAAGAACCCAATTTATGTGATGCTGAAATGAACTGTCAGGGTTGTGCAGATGCTTGTAGAATAGCAAATGAGTTACCATTTAGCCAATGCCTACGCCACATCCAAGAATCAATTTCCCGATTGCGGAAATCGATGTAATTGTTAACTTCGTGATTTATTGAAATCGACATGTCTGTTTTGTGGCAGAACGCAGTTGGCCATGCCATTTCCTATTAATCATTAGTCGCATGCTTTAATAAACTAGAACATTCAAACACGACAGCCCTTAAAATCCCTTACATCAAATTAACTTTAGATATTCGCCAAACTAGTCCCATGTATCAAAATGAATTAGCAGGACTTGTATATGATATTTTGATGTTGTTTTGTGTAGTTATTTGGGGTTAGATTTCTTTAGTTCAAAATAAATACAGAAACTCTAACTAAATACAGAACTCATCCCCTGAAACCAAGAAAGATTAAAAAACACAACAAAGGTTGCTCTAACGCGTTTCGACAGCCAAGCTGTCATCGTCAGAGAAGAAACTGTTTTTCTTTCTGAGTTTTCTCTCTGCAAATGACAGCTTGGCTATCAAAACGCGTTAGAGCAACCTTTGTTGTGTTTTTTAATCTTTCTTGGTTTCAGAGGACAAGTTCTGTATTTCAATTTTTGAAGATAAGCAGTCCGTTCCACCAAAAAATAATAATGAAGGGACAACACAAAACCGAGAAAGCGGTATGTATAAATGTAAATTCTATTGAGACAAAGGCGCTGGTTTAAAAACTATAAATTTGGACATATTTAAATTTCAATTTTTAATTATTCTATCAACACATTTTATTTTTTATTATAACTATATACATATTTTATTATAACTATTTAGGTTATATGTAATTATGAGTATCAGAACATCTCCTGTGTTAAGAGTTTCAATTGTGTCTAGATCTGAAAAATAATTATTTATCCAAATAACGGTTCAAATTAATACATCGAAAAATTTTATATTTTGAATATAAATAAAGAGATGCAAGCCAGTGTTTCATTTCTGTGACTGTACAGTAATATAATTAGAATACCGAATACTACCCGAAACATTATCCTTTAGCACTGTTTGCGGTATATATTCAATTTTTTAGATAAAAGTCTACTTCGATTCAATCTCAACTGATGAGATGAAATCAACAGGTTGAAAAGGGTCCATTTATAGGTGTATGAATCCCTCGTGGGCTATCGTCGAATATCAAGGGATAGAGACCTCTGTCATCGAGGTGAGGTTAAGTTAAGCGGTCTCGATGGTGATTGATGCACATCAGCCAACTGCTCCAAGTTGCGAATCGTTCGTCGGCATGGTCTCCTAGCAGCACCAGAAGCCGTGGTATAATCATGATATCGATCTGACATGTTCGTTTCGATACAATCAGCTCTTTTCTGTCCGCTCAATGCCGATTTGCCCTACTAAAAGAATTAAAGGCATCCGTAGTTCTTCGGATTTTAAATTCCTCTAATACATTAATAAATGAATTCTGGGAATGGCTTTTGCTTAGTACTGCAGTGGGACACAACATTTATTGAATATCAATTTTATTACAATTAACCAGTTTACGAGATATGTGAAGTATAATATTGGGTTACAACTCGCTCGTATTACCCAGAATTTGTCATTAAAATATAGATATAACAATTTACATTTATTAGTACATTTAAAATATATGACTTGAAGTTTCCATTGCAAACTATTCTTGCAAAAATAAATCACACTGACAATATTTTTAAACCAACTATTTAATTAAATTTAAGTAGCGCTTATAATTCTATTAAATTAATTTGAGCTGATCCATTTGTGTAATTTGTGTATTTAAGTATAAATTTTATGAATAAGAGTCAGTATGTAAAAACTTTAAATTTTTAGTGCTACAGTTACAGATCCCCATGAATTAAGAAAAAGAAAGTCACGATAAACTTATACCGATATATTCACGCGTATCTTTTGACGTAATACGCGATGCAAAAGCCCAGATGTTTACATTATACCGTGCTTTCCGGAGTAAAGAAAAAATTTTACAAAACCGCAAACAAACATATTTCGAAAAAATGCTTGGACAGGTCGATTTTTATTTCTGAATTGCCACTTAAGGATGTATTTTTCAACCCCCCACCTCTTCACCCCTAAGAGTTAGCAACGCCAACTTTAAAAATTCAAATAGCAAAGTACCCCTTGCGATACCTCGGTTAATATGGTCTTTTTATATTGAATACAACAAAAAACAGTTTTCTAAAATCGGTAATAAATAGCGGAGATATTTGCCAAAATGTTAGCATGCTAGCATGTTAGCAATGTTCTGCATCGCACATTTGCTTCGCACTCAACGTAACATGCGCGCCCGGGATGAGTTTGCGTCAAAATCTCAGCATACCAGCGAAAGTCTATCGTGGAAAAAGTAACATACCAACAATAGAGAATATGCATATATTTTTTATTCCATAATTTCACATAAAGTATATGTATTAATCCTTCAAACAATTGTTTTCTCTTTAGTTAAAATTCCATACAACAATACATATGTACAATGCTTGCTGATTGTTTATATCGTGTTTACAACATCGTAGATGGATCCTATGTTTTTGTTATAATAGTGCCCATATGCAGCCGTTTTTGTTATGTGACATTTTTTAAAACAAATATTACTTTTCTGTTTTCATCAAAGGTAGCAGGCTTTGAAATAAAAGGATAAATGACAAAGTCACTCACTTTTGTGCGATTTTTATTTTATAATCGTTTCAATTAAATTCGTACTATTTGCACCATGGAACATTTTTCACATAATGCTATTTTTGATTTGTTTATACTTTTCCACAGCTGTATTTTTTTTTTATTTCTTGTCATTCTTCTTTTGTTTGAAGCGATGTAGGCTGGTTGTCGCAGGCGCGGATCCAGAAAGGTTTTGGGGGGGGGGGCACTTCCATTCCCATCCAAAACCCCTTTTACATGCTTAAGTAGCGCCGCAGGCAAAAATTTTAAGGTCATGTGAGATTTTCAATTCAAAATTGAATAATATAAAAAAAGTAATTTTTATAGGAAACCAAGATCAAAATTCAACTACCATATTGCATAAATAAACATTTTATTTGAGACTAAAAATATATAAGATTTTTATTTCAAACTGAAAATTGTCAAATATATACCATATAACACAAATAAAACTACAAAATTACGCAACTAAAAGGTTAACATAATAGAACAAAAACCATAAAATTCAATATTGTTTTTCGTTAAATTGCATGTTTGTAATCGAAATCTTAGCAAAAAAGTAAAACCTGAAACTGTGTGCTTAAATTATTTGGAATTAGGAAAATATGAAATAAATAATAATAAAGTAAATTTAAAAAATGGTTAAAATTTCGAAAAAGAAACTCTTAATGTTAAACTTTCGAATTCAAAATCGAAATAGTACAAAAGTAATAAAAACTTGGCTGTACCAATTTTGAGGAAATGATATAGTTTAAAAAATCCATAATTCACGAAAAGAAATTTTTCTTCAAATTTAAAAAAAATCATAACATATCTATTCATTTCCGTATTTTTGCAAAGCTCCTCTTCCTTTTTATTTCCTGATAAAATTTTGCCAGCCAGATATTTTTTTTATCTTAGTCAAACATTGTGAAATAAGAAATAAAACCAATAATACACACACAAAACTAAATCTTTTTTTTTTATTTTAAAACTATGTCACTGTATGGAGTATATAAATAGGGAAGGAAAACTAAAAGACCGACTGAAAAAAATCAGTGTGATAAAATTTTGCTTTGTTTTGGTTTTGGCTGTTTGGGAACTCTGGTAGGCGATAATTACCAAGCCTAGCATCACCACAAAATAAGTTATTTATTTTGTGGCGTTATAAGCATCAGATTACATTCCTAAATAAGAAAATCACTGGTTACAAAGCACAAAGCCCATACAATCAAGTCGATTATTTATTAGAAGAATTTCTGCGAGGCGATAATCCATGTATTAACAGCCCTCGGTTCTGTTATGGAGTTTAAAGCAGACCTCAAAACATGTATGTAACGAGACCCAGAGAGTAAAAAAATAGTCATTTTAAATTACATTTTATCAATATTCGAATATCATTATGAACGGCATTGTTTAGAATTTTTTTAAATTTTAATTATTAGATCCCTGAATATGTCGTTCAGTTTACATTTGCACATGCATACAAAGGCAGCGGGCTTAAATTAATTATAAATCGATTTAAGAATTATTTTTTTAATACTCCAAGATGGTTTCCGGCGCCAAAAACCCCCATAGGAATAAAAAAAATAGTAATAAAAAATAAAAATAAAAGTGTAAACTTGTAACTTTAAAAAAGGTATTGAAATTTCTTGCAAATTCATAAAATTCATTTAGAAATGGGTTGAAGCTCGAAGTATTGACATTAAAATTTGGAAAAGAAAAACAATAAACACAAATTTCCTAAAAAATTGACGTTTCGTATTTGAAATTAAAATTTAGGGAAAAAGTTAAAATTGGAATTAACAAAACCAAAAGAAAGTTAATTTCTAAACTGGTATTAATTGTGTTGTAGAAAAGACCAGCTCAAACAATTTTTTTTTTCTGGAGTTATGGGTGCTCTTTTGGGGAACGTATTCAAACCAGAGTGTAATTTGTTCAATTAACTGTTTTTTTTATCTATTTTGATGATTTACTATGCCTTACGATCCGAGCTCTAATCTCTAGTAATTGATGTAATCGTTTAGAGATCGATAAACATTTAATGTAAATGTACTTTTTAAGAAGCAGTTTATAAATGTCTTACGGAAAACTTCATAAAAGATACACCATTATAAAAATGTAAGCCTACAAAGCTTACCTGAGTTATACAAATAAATTAAATAATAAGTAGATATTTTTTATCACTTCCATGAAGATCTAAATTTCGAGCAGAGCAATCCAGCTGCAGAAAATAATTTTTCTTAAATTTGCTGAAGTCAATGATTTGAGTAGTAAAGATTTACACGCTTGAAAACATAAATAATCGCACTCACGTTCGACCACATAAAATCCTGGGCGATGTTTACTTTATAATTCGCGAAAATGTACCAAAGAAGGTGCCGCTGTGCCCCAAGAAATCTAATCAGCAAACGTATTACTATGAGATATCAATTTAGCATAGGAATATTTCTACAACTTTTTATTTTTTATTTTATTTCGTATTTTTCAATTATTTATTTTAAACTTGTTGAGCATCTCGGGGGAGGGGGGGCACTTGCCCCTTGTCCCCCCCCTGGATTCGCCACTGGGTTGTCGCGCATCCAGAATCTCAGTATTTATATTTATATTCGTTATATCTTACTGATTACTTTAGACCGAGTAAGGTGTGCGTCCAGGTCAACAGATCGTTGGTGCCACCGCAGTGCGATTAAAGTTTAGTGAAGTGACCGTGCGAGAATAGAGAGGTTTGTTCTCCAAGGGAATTGTGCGACAATGAAGAGAAAAAAGGCGAAGACCTGCAAAAGGGCAACAAGCTCGATATCCGGCGACGACTTTAAAAATATGCCGATAGAGGAATTGACGGAATTACTTATATTGCTAAAATCGGCACTAGAAGAGAGAGTAAGCGACTTAGAAGCTACAGAAAATATAGTAAGTTTTGTTGCTGAAGAAAAGAAGGAAGACTTAATCTCTACACAAAAAGGAGAAGAAAGTACTCAAAATTCTGTCGTTAACTCAGAGAGAATAACGATGGAAAAGAAGAGTGAAGAAAAGGAAAAGCGCGAAAAGCGCAAAAGGACTGAAGAATTTAAAATAACGGCTATTCAAGCAAAGCCAAGCAGAAGCAACAACAAAACCTGTGAAAGAAAAGGACAGGTACCTCCAGTTATTCTGCGGGAGCAGCAAAATTGGTCGGTAACCGCGAATATTATGAACACAAAGAAAATTGCATACATCAAGGCACAAGCGAGTAAGGATGGTATAAAAATCTATCCTACTCGTCCCGAAGATCATCAAGCCCTTGTACAGGAACTCAAGGAGAAGAAAATTCAGTACCACACGTACTCCCTTTCAGAGGAAAGAAATCTCAAGGTAGTACTGAGAGGAATTCCCACTTTCTTAAAGGAAAAAGAAGTTGAAGACGATTTAAAAGAAAAAGGATTTCATCCAACTAAAATTGTTCGGATGTATAAACGAAGCAAGGAGAAGACAATAATGCCGCTCGTTTTTGTTAAGCTTAACCGAGACGAGAAGAAGATACACGAAATAAAAACCTGCTGCGGCCTTGATATAGGAGTAGAGGCCCTCAGGAGAAGAAAAGACGTCGGGCAGTGTTTCAACTGCCAGAGCTACGGACACACACAAACAAATTGCCACGCGGACCCAATCTGCGTCAAATGCGGCCAAAAACATGCGACAAAGGCATGCGAACTTCCGAAGACACAACCGGCAAAATGCGCCAACTGCGAAGGGGCTCACCCTGCGAGCTATCGCGGTTGTCCCGCATTACCGAAAACCAAAAACAGCAAAGCCAATACTGCAAAGAGAATCGAGGGAGTTTCTTATGCAAGTAAAGCTAGGGCAAAGAGTGAAGACAACGAAAAGAAGGCAGAAAAAGGAGAAGCCGGAAAGGCAAAAAAGCAAGAAAAGAGAGAAAACAAGAAGAAAAACAAAGAAGACAAAAGGGCAAAGGTAAGCATTATTTTGTGTGACATGATAATGCAATTTTCCAGCTCAGGAGCAACAACAAAAGAAGTTAATAACTTCCTAGAGAAAATGCAGGAACTACTGAAGATAGTAGAGTAAATCAAGAAGACAGCAAGCAGTCTACTAACCCCGGGTTTTGTATGGTTTTCCCGGGGGCTCGGTCAAATGACTAGTAGGCAAAAGAAAAGCAAGGCGCTCCATACGCGTGAAGAGGGTGTTTTCAGGGCAGATATGTAAAGTCTGCAAAAAAAGAGAGAAGCAGACATGGAAAGTCTGAGTCTCTCAAGAACCAAAGAAGCAAACAGAAACAACGAGAGGAGACAAAGTTCTTAATAGAAAGAACAGAGCGACGAAGGGGTAAAAGGAAGGAATTCCTGACCCCACAGGAAGATTGGAAGACAAAGACAAAAGACTGATTACTTGTCTCTCTCTGCCTTGTGTAGTCGGGTGTCATGGACAGTCATGTAAAATTTTGAATCCTAATTAACCCTTCAAAATGTATTCAATAATTTGTGACATAAATTATTTTTTCTTATTCTGACAGACAATGTGCAATTTTACTAAACTGAATCCTTAATAAAATGACACTTGACAGCATAGATACGTTACTTTACTACATATCAACCGTCCCTGTCAATTAAACACAATTACACATAAAATAAGCACGAAAACGCTTCTAGAGCGGCATTTAAAATGTCTGTGGGATAATTTTCAAAATTTTTTTCAGTACTAATACTCATTTTTATAATTATTAATGTGTAATTTAAACTGAATTCGCCCCACAAAACTGACTGACACATGTATACAGGTTAAACCAAATTTGATTTTCACTATAGGAATCTCGTAAACTATTAGAGATATAAGAAAGCTTAAAAGGGCAAAGTAGTGCAGAATCTAATGCCTCATATTTTTATTTAAAGTTCGATTGAGAAAATTCAAAAATTATAAGTAGTTGTATATTTTTCTGATTAATTTGATACATAACATGCTATACTTCAAATGTGGCCAAGTGGGTTAAATGGACTAATTTTTTATTTTTAAACAAAAAATTTATAGTAGGCGATGCAAGTGCTGTAATTGTTAATGATAAAAATACATCACCTAATTACGTAACAATTATTAGTAAAAAACTAAAAATATTGTAACAAACTGTGCAATATTTAAACAGTTATTAGTATAATCTTAACGTACAAGCACTCCTTTAAATGGCGTAATTCTATAAAAACGTGTAGATGTTTTAAAAATTTTGTCGGCAATTTTTACAAATATTTTTTTAACATTCAATACTTATTCAGATAACGTGAAATATCTAACAATCTAACATTAGAAATGATTCTCATATTTATGCATATTCGTCTTAAAATATTTAACTTCTAGAGAAGTGTAGAACTCACACTTGCGCATGAGTCATGGGAAAGTCGTCCTTAATAAAGTAATAACAATGCTCTGAGAATTAGGAAATTTAAAAGGAAGCATGCACGTTACAATTATTAATAAATATTTCAATGCTATACGGTTTGTTGTAACATTTTTGGTTTTTTAATAATAAATATTGCTTTTTTAGGAACTGTATTTTTTATTATTCAAAGTTAGGGCACTTGCATCGCGTACTATAATTGTTTTGTTTAAAAATAAATAATTAGTTCATTTAACTTATTTGGCCACATTTGAAGTAAGTACAGCAAAACATACATCAAATCAATCAGAAAAATATGCCAAATTTGAAAATGATAAAATCCAATATGGCGTTTATAAGAAATAACAAAGTTGCCATAATTTTCTCGGAAACAGATGAATTTAGAAAAAATTAATGTACACCAGTAAAAAGACATCAGAAAACAACTAGTTACTGTTTTTAAATTTTTTTGATTAAACGTCAAATAAACAAGTTACAGCTGATTTTTAAAAATGACAATTTTCGGTTTTTTCTAAATAAAATCAAGACGAATTGGAATTCAATGGTTTTCTCAACGAAATAATATTAGGCATTAAATTCTCCACTTCTTCTACCATTTAGGTTTGCTTGTATCTTTAATGGTTTACGAGATCCCTGTAGTGGAGATCAAATTTGGGTCAACCTGTATATTGTTATGTAAAACAACAAAGCCGTGTCAGGTTACTATATTACGAAAATAAACAGATATATATTTTTTAATTCGTGGCTTTGTAGCCTTCTCATACCTATAATTATTTATTTATAACTATCACAAAATGCAAAAAAAAATAGTAAAAACAAACTCGTGAGAAAAGCAGTTTTACTAAACTCTTACAGCTTTAAGTTACTTGTTCGCTGCGCTCGTACGTACTCAAACTTTATACTCCTTTAGTAAAACTTCGCTTTCCTAGAATTTTTGTTTAATATACAGGGTCTTCCAATGAAAATTTGAGCCCCGTATAATTAGAAAACCGAGAAATATTTTAGAATTCGCCGAAACTCGTCGCTTTATGTTCTTGGGGCGATGATTTTTAATGATAAAGTCAACTTAATATCTTCACGCCCCTGACCGCCAGCAATCCCTATTTAAAATGTGAAAATGAAATTACTGCACTTCTAACACATCATTTTAAAGCATTTTTCATTGCGAATACACTAATGCATCATTTTTGATAATCGGTTGAAAATCAAATACAAAAGGTTGATGACTAGCGTTTTTCACTTATATCTATGACTTTCAATTTTCTATTTTAATATATCAAAATTCTACTTCTCCTACTATCTAGTATCTCTCTGAAGATGATAGCTTGGCTATCGAAACGCGTTAGAGAAACCTTTGTTGTGTTTTGCAATCTGTCTTGGTTCCAGGGAACAAGATTTGTATTTCAATCACTCTACTTAATTTAAAAACAAAATGCAAAATTTGTTACCATTCTATATAACGCACTGTACCAACGACAATAATTTTAAAATAAAAACATATGAAGTGCCTTTGGTAGACTAAGTAACACTCTTTCTATAAAGACTAAATTTGTAAAATTTCATTAAGACGCTAACTGAAATAAATGGTATTAAACATTCTTTTTCAACGTCTCCATATCATTTTATATTAGGAAATAGAACAAAGACTGTAAAGCAGAAACAAGTCGAAATACTCTAGGATTGCAATGAATGTATTTTTGATATACCATAATTAAACAAAATTCTTAGAAAATTCCAATTTTCTATTTTACGTATCACGCCACCTATCCGCCATTTTCGAAACTCAAAAATATTTTCCAGCGAATTTTTAGAGCCACTTTCCTAATTGAAATTTTCTTCCCAAGGTTGTGTGATGATTCATTTCTTAGTTGGCTACCCGGCACATATTGTTCAAACTGTCCCCCCTTAACTTGCAAACACTAATACAGCCTTTTTTCAAATTCCGTTCGATCAATATTAAACACCTCCGTTGTTATAAATTGCCATTCTTTCAGCATTCTCTGACGTAAGATATCTAGTATTTTAGGCAGTGTGTCGTACACTTGTGATTTTAAATGGCTCCACAGAAAAGTCTTCAAGGGAATAGATTACGTAATCTTAGTGGTCATTCGATGGGATTTCTTTTACCAATCCGGTGCCCTGGCATATGGGCCTCCAAATATTGCCGCACACTATCAGCCTAGTGGGGTGCACCATCTTGTTGGAAAGTTATCTCTGATAAATTGTCGTTCCTTTCTACAATCTCTGTGATCATAGGATCAATCATATCTTCCAACAATTGTAAATACGTGTTCCCATCAAGATTGTCTTCAATGAAAAATGGCCCAAAAGATGGTTTTCCCAAATTCCAGCCCAGACATTTAACTTTTCAGGCGTCTGAATATGAGATTCTTTGATTAGATGTGGAGTAGCATCACTCTAATAGCTATTTCGCCATTTAACATAAATAAACATTCGTCCAAGAAACAGATTTTGTTGAGAAGATTTGAATTCCGTAAAGATATTCCCAAAGTTGGGTACCGCAATCAAAATCATCTTCGTGTTACTGTTGAACCAACATCATTTTAAATGGACAAAATTGGTATTTTTTAAAAATTCGATAAACACCTAATCTGGGTAGGCCAGAGGCTTGAGATACCATTTCGATCGACTAACTGTTATCCATCTGCAGGTAACCCCAAACTGCTTCATTTTGAATTAAACGATTTACTTGGCATTTCCTATTTAGAAGCGAACTGGTTCTAACAAACTTTTCAATCAATTATAATTCTTTAACGTAATGATGGCTTACATTCCCTTCTGGATGATTAGCATTAAAAATTCGTGCTCTAGCTTTACCGCAATCATAATTTGGAAACCGAATTGCAACAATTTCTACCCTTTCTGCAATAGATAAATCATTTCGAAAAGACGTTTAGACTTTCATCAACAGACTGCAAAATCAAAAGTGACTTTTTCATTCAACTGCAGATATATGGTCTTTAAAAAATTCTTCATAAAAAAATGGATTTGTAAAGTAGAAGAAAGGCTTATCTCGTTAATGGGCATTTCTCCAAAAATTATTATAGGAATGTTGGTTTGTCAATATTTCGTTTTTAATTCTGAACCGGTTCTTAATGTACCACTGTATTCACAATAGGAAGAATTTTAAAATAATGCATTACAAGTATGGTAGTTCTATTTGAAATTTTAAAGTGGGGATTATTAGGGGTTACGGGAATGAACATATCAAGTTGGCTTGATCGTTGACCCCGAACATAAATCGACTAGCCTCGGCAAATTCCAAAATATTTCTTGGTTTTTTTATTATAGAGGAAGTCAAGTTTTTGTTAGTAGACCCTGTGTACTATTCAATTTCTTTTCGAAATAAATAAGGCGCGCTTAAATTTTACTTAATATTTTCCCAAACAGCTAGAGCATTTCAGAGGTTATTTTATCACATACATCAGCTGCATAGTGTGCCTGGAGCGTTTTCCTACTAAAAAAACACAACATTCTCTAGGATACAATTGTCGTTTTTAAGAATCCCCATAATGCGAGTGCAGATGAAGTCTTGAAGCAAATTGAGGTAAAATTCACCGTATCAGGTAGAAAAAATGTACCAACCATATTATTTTGCAAAATCCCAGCAGTACATTCACCTCATAACTTCAGGATTTGAATCACTCCAATATCTGCAGCTATGCCGGTCGATGTAATTTGGAAAAAAGAATGTGCATTCGTTAGAAAAGCATGTAAAACATACAAATTTGGATTATTTAAAATATTTTCACTCATCTCCCTTCATGAGTTCACAAAATGGCATACGGAGATCTGGATCATTTTCCCTAAACACTTGCAGGAGACGAATATTATATATATGGAATTGATGTTATTTAAGACTATACGTACAGTTGCTGAAGTTGTTTCTAGTTTTTTGGTGCTTGAAGTGGACTCCAGTTCAGAATGCCCCAAAATTGCAACCTGTGTAGTCTCGTCAATAGCAATGTTACCTTTTATGGTTTTTGTTACCAGCTGATCCGGTGTCCACAAATTTAGATATTAAATTTATTACGTAGGGATGACCGACAGCCTTACTGAGATAGTTTTCATTAAAAATTCTTGTAGTTACCAGGGCTATTTTAATATTTCAAAAATAGAGAGTGGGAGTTTCAGTTTTCTCTGCAGTAAGGTTAATTATAATAATTTGAATCGTTTGCTTCAACATAGTAAATCAATTCAAAGGATTTTCCTACCCAGACAATTCTAATTGATGTAAAATCAAAACAGGACTACATGTGAAATTATAATAAAACCATTACCTTAGCAAAACTTTAAGAATAAATCTCATTTTTTTCTGTTACTATTTTAAATCTTTTTTGTCTTTTTTTCTTTCACGCAATTTCCAACTGGTTTATTACATTAATTTTAAAGCAAAATAAAGAAATGTCACCATATTTGTAAAGACAATTAAAATACCTTTAAAATCATGCACTGCTTAAGAGGCTTGAAGGAGCTTCCACCCCGTTTATGATTACGTTTACGGGAATTAACCTACATTCATGAATTTATGAATAAAAAAAAGTTTCCCTTGAAAGCAAAATCGATGTTTTCCAGAAAAACGTGAAGTATTTCGGCTGGACTGGTTCATTGTGTATAATTAGTCTGCGACGTCTATGGCAATTATTGATAATAATAATTTAAAGTATAATTCCTTAAAGAAAGCTCTAAGTTTACAATTATTAATGTTATCCCAAAAATTCGAATTTACCGCGTTAATCGATAATACAGAAAATCACGACTAGTCGTTACGGTGCAGCGCAGCGCAGTGCCGAGTGTGGTCGTGGTGCGCAAAGGGTTTTTCAGGTTTCAGGTTATCATAAAAGTTGAATATATTGGAATTTATATCTTCAATCCAGATTCAGATTTAAATACAAGTAACGAAAATGTTTGCCAATTAGTTACTTCACTTTTTCTTAAAGGTTATCTGCCTGCTCACTGGAAAAGTCTTGTAGCAAAATGAATTTACCTCTTCCAACAGTGAAATTCACCGTGACCTAACTTTGCACTTAATTTTACGCAGTGAAGTGTATAGAAAGATTTGTTTTAATTACCCTTAATTGCATTTCAATACTGGAAATAGCTATAAATTAGGCTTGTACTCACTGGAACCATTCAGATGTAATGTAACAATTCTGAATTCAGTTTTAATCCTAATCGCTATTTAATTAATAACATAATAGTACGTATTCCAGCTATTACGTTACGAGCGATTGTACCCGACGCACACAGGAGGATGTTGTAGTCAAAAATGTTTTCGAATACTACTGAAATTGCTGACAAAACAAAGCAGTTTTTTATCAATTATTGGTTAAACCTTATAGAATGGTAGAAATAGTTAACCTCTAGACATTTAACTAGAAATATGGTAACATATGCACTTGAATATATTTTACACAAGCTTGATTAATATACGACATGCTTTCAGAAGAATCCAATCGTCCAAGAAAACAAACAACTTTTTTTTAATGTTTATTCCAAATTAGGATTGTACTAAACGACAAAAAAAACTTTATTAACAGATTTATTTGAGACTTCAGAAAAACGAGTTACATAATACAGTAATAACTTGTAAGTTGTAAATAGAGACATTTCGCAGATTAAAAAAAACTTCGCTTTATCTGCAGAAAGTATAACTTCAAACGTCGAATTTTAAGTTTTAAACGAAGTCTCGAATTTTAAAGTGAAAGTTCGAGCTTACATTGAAAAATTCAAGTTTAGAGTGGCAATCTGGAGATAATAGTCAAAGCATGGGTAAACTAGAAATTTCTAGACGTTTTTTTTATTCCAAATTTTTTTTCACCGTTAATTCGTAATTTCAGCTTTAAGTTAGAAGTTGTCATATTTGAAGGCAAAATTTTGGCCTACGCATATTTAGACTTTTTAAATTTCTTAGCGAAATGTCGGTTTAATTTCCAAATTCTGACCTTAAGTTTCTTATTTTCGAGATTTTTTTGTAGAAAATCTTAACATTTTTTGACTTGTTTCCCTCCCTACTCATTGTTTATTGGCTTTTTATTCGTCACTCGCTTCTTCCACAGATGACATGAAAATAACTTCGCAAAAAAGATGCAGAAAACTTGACTCCCTACATTTCAATTTTGAAATTTTGATTTTAAGGAAAAATTCTAATTCTTTTTTCAAATTTCGAGAAAAATTTTGTTTTCAATTTCCGATTTAGAATTCTCCATTTTAAAAAAGTGCACTAGAGTGCGATCTTAACCGATTTTTTTTTTTAAATTGTGGAGCTTGATAAGTTATATTTTTAAAATGAATATTTCCAAATTCCTACAAAATTAAATGCCTAAACCTAAAATATATTGCTTTTAAGAAAAAGATATATGAAACAAAACAATAGCAAAAAATGTTACAATCAACTAGCAACACAACAGGTAACAAGCAAAATAAATAAAACTGGAAGTAGAATAAAAATTATTTTGTATTTAAATATTACATCTGTTACACTAACTGTGTGGTGGGGTATGTGATACCCATACCCTAAGCGACTTTAACATGTTTTAGTTGGCAACAGTTCACAACACATTAATCTATCCCCAAAAAGAATGCTTGAGAAGCTTCTGATCTTTATGATGCAAAATTTTAATCAACAAACAAATGAAATTTTTAAGTAACAGTTATGAGTTATGTCACATCCCATCACACACGCGAAAGGTTAAATTACTAGCTGTAATGTCATTTGTAAACATCTTCACATTGTGTAAATACTATGTTCCTGTTTTTTTTTTAGTCAGGCTAGTATGTCCTCTTATATTATCGTATCTTCTTTGATATTGGATGAATCGTCTGAAGGCAGTCAACAATAACAAAACTTTTATGAAACGTAATCAAGTGCAAACCTTTTACGTGCTTTTTCGTGTATTAAAAACAGAGTACGTAAAAATAGCCGAGTCGTATTTTAAGGACAGTATTAGGAAAGGTTTCTGCAGGAGCTGCGGTTCGCAGTTAGTAAATCACTTCAAACTGAAAGAAACGAAGTGAGTTTTTGAGTTTTCAATCTAACCTCCCATCGCCTTAGCTTCTTCCGCATTAAATTCATTCACTAGAAAGCTGGAAAATAGAAATCGTCGAGAATGCTTTCCCACTTTTGTAGACGCGTCAATAATTTGAGAAAGCGTCTAATAGGATTACGAGTATCTTCGAGAGATTAGTAACTCTCTATAGCACCCTCCGAGAATGGCTTTTGTCAGCATTGCTGAAGGTCGGGAAATATGCTTTTCCAATGCTGGCTTTGTTGCGCCCAACATTTGCTCCGCCAATTCATTACAAATACAATATGCAGCCACTATTAATGGAAATTTGCCCTACTAAACGGATTATAATTGTCAGCTTTATCCATTCAATATACGAGTAGTTTCAATAAACACCTAAATCTTTCTACTATAAGTTCCGAATGATTTTATTTTGAATGTAGCGAAGTTTCAGATGAGTTTTTCGGCAACGTATATTTAGAAAGTTGGACAAGACATTTTTCAGATTAAGCCAAAGCTTCAACTTTATGTCTCTTTAAATGTTTCTAGTTTCTCGAAGGAACTTATGAAAGCTTTCGGCAGTGTTCCTGCGAGGCAATATATTTCCTGAAAGAGAGCAAAGCATTAAAAGAACTTACAGTTTATTTAGCCAACTGTGATCCTTCTTTAGATGGCAACAGTCAAACGAACGACGACAGCTCGGCAGGAATATTAAATGCGGAAAGAGAGAAATCCTCTACAAATAGATACACATATGAAGAAGGCTTTGAAATTCGCTGATATCCCGAAATTCTTTTGATCTACATTAAAATGGGATCTTTAGATACAGGAAATGTTGTTGAAATGACTTTAGATATAAGCAAATATGGGTGAATCAAATATTAGTTTTATGTATGCTTTCGTAGCTTAATTAATATCAGGTTTTCCCTTTTTTAATTTTTTCAGGAATAGATTTGTACAGCTTTTAATATAAAATGTCTACATAATTGTTAAAATAAAATATTACTAAACTCTTAAATAGCAGCTAAAACAAAAAATAAACACCTTACCTAGTTTATTTTGTAACCAAATTTCTCAGCATTTTTCTCGAAATTTTAACTTTTTATTCCAAATTTATTTCATTTCAGAATTGCAAGTTTCATGTAAAAATTTTAAATACAATCTTAAGGTTTCTCAGAATCTCGAATTTAGTGTTAAAATTTTTTCTAATATTTTCAAATTTCGACTTTAAGTTCGAAATTATAAGTCTCTGTAATGCAGATTTTTAGAGCTGTTTATTAATTATGTTTATTATCTATTTTAGGGTTCCAAATTAGTTAAGTCTCATGCCGAACTGTAACAAGTTTATGGTTTGTAGGATAAATCAGGAATAATTTCGACAAAATCGCTCTCTGTGACATGTTTATCTCAGCGCATTTGATAATAAGTCGTAACTAAACGTTAATTATATTATTATGTGGATCAACCTAAAATGGTTCCATTTGCATTACAAAAATATCTACAGGCATTTTAAAAGAGAGATCTAATTCTTTCAACCGAGCCCGATACATGGGGCGCTTGTAACAGTGAACGTGGTCAGTTGTAACTATAATAAAATTAAAAAAAAAATATGTTGCTCTATACTTAATTATTAAATAAAAAGCATACCACACCGGATCTCGTAACCCATTTTTATGCACCCTGAAAAATGTAGGGTGGGTCAGAAAGCAGTAAACTGGAGATAATGGAGGCCCCACAATATTACAATTGAGCTTAACAACCAATGTCGCTGGTTTAAGAGATACAGGGCATTCAAGGTTTAAATTTTATTTTGATTTATTTTTGGTGGAACGGATTAGTCTTTGATTATCTTCAAAAATTGATATACAAATGTTGCCTTCTAAAACCAAGAAAGATTAAAAAAAAACAACAGGTTTTGGGTTTTTTAATCGTTCTTGGTTTCAGGGGGATAAAATTTGTATATCAGTTAGAAAAACTTCTTATTAATTGATAAAGTTCTGATAGTATAAATCTGAAAATTGGGAGTTTTATGTTTATTAAGCTGACAGTTACGAATTTCAAACTTATTTAGACATTGCTCCTAGAGGGCGCTTAGTTTCACTGTATAATTTACGTAAAATTAAACATACTTTTTATTTGTTGATATGCTTAAATTAAGCCCAAAATTTAACAGAAACGCTCAATTCTACAAAGAAAGGGCACTCTTGTTTAGATCTTCTAAATCCATCAGTTTTTAAGTTATTTGCATTTAAAAGATGAAGAAAAATGTATTTTGTTATGATTTTTTTAAGGCACCAATATTGTTATTTTTTCTAACTATGCTTGTGTCAACATCTGTCAAATTTACATATTAAGTTATTTGGGTGTTCTGCGGGCATGATGATTAATATTTTTGCAAGAGGACAAGTTGTAATTAAAAAATGCCTTAATATAACCATTTTTCCAACAGTGACATACGTGATATGATTTGTATTTTTGCTCAGACAAATATTAACGGACTAAGCGGCTAGAAGATATCCACAATTATACCCAAATAGGAGAGAACCAAATCGGAAATTGTTCCAAAATCCTTACAACCACTTAGGCGATACCGGAGCTTTTCGCCCAAAATCTCAATGGACAAAGAAGAAATAATTTTAATTCTGGTTTTGGAGTATCCAGCTATGAGTATTCGTCGGTTAAGTGTGGCAACGGGGCTAAGCCAGTCATCCATTTGTAGAATTTTGAAAAAAAAAAGTTCCATCCATATTATTATACTCCAGTTCAGGAGTTATTGCCTCAAGATTTAGCAGTTCAGCTGCAATTTGCTCAGTTTTTGCAAAACTTGCAAATGGAAAACCCACATCTTCTTAGTAAAATTTTATTTACCGATGAGGCGACATTTACTAGACGGGGAGTTTTTAATTGTAGGAACAATCATTTGTTTGATTTCCAGAATCCACATGCTGTAAAAGAAAAACCTTTTCAACATTAGTTTAAAGCGAACATTTGGTACGGTGTAATTTATAATTTTGTCATTAGACTTTTCGAATTGCCATCTATCTAACTAGACCTCGATACTTAAACTTCATTCAACATCATTTAAACAGGCTTCTAGCAGATATACCTCTTGCATTAAAAGAAAACATGTGGTTTATGCACGATGGAGCGCCACCACATTTTGCCTTGCCAGTATGTCGTTATTTAAATGAGCATTTTCCTCATATGAGTGGATAGGCCGTAGAAGTGAATTTGTTTGGCCACCAAGAAGTCCAGATTTAAACCCTCCGGATTTCTCTGTATGATCAAATTTAAAGGTTTTGTTTATCAGGAAGAAATTAGTCTTCTTCGGGAGTTGCCACAGAGAATACAAGATGCCGCAAATACATTTAAATATAGTATTTAACATTCAGGCAGTTAAGAAAGTACATCTAAAAATGTGTTAAGGTAGCAGGTGGACACCTTTAACATTTATTTTGAAGTTTTGCTTTAGCATTGTTATCAATAAAATTGTTACTGTTATTTACCGTTCCTTTGATTGTTCCTCCATACCTTTGAATTTTTTTGCACAAATAATAATCGACATACGGTTTGAACATTTTAGCGGGATTCGCAAAAGTTTTCAATCTTGATTTGCCTTAGTTATAAGTTTTTCTTACTATTTATTACTGTGTTGATATAATAACATTTATTTAAAAAAAACTTATGGACAATTAGTTAATAAGTGCTAATTATTTTTAGACTTACTTATCAAAAAATAATTGGGTCGTATGGTGTTATAATTGCATGGTAAATTATAGTCAACATTCAAATTGATTATCCACCATTTCTTGACAATAAACGACAATTACTAAATTTCCCATTAGTATTTCACAGTCATTCGTTGTAAATGCTAATTATTAAATTTTAAATGCTGAGTTGCTACTTTATCATTCCTTTCTTTCCAATGTATCGATCTAGAATAGCTGTCGTTTCAATAATTTCTGACGTGTATCTGATTATAAGGAAAGATAAGTTTTCCTGGAACTAAATATTTTAGATAATAGTTTTTAATGGCAAAAAGTTCCCCAGGTTTAAGAATAGTTAGTGAAAAATAGAGGAGGTTTTCGAGTAGGATACTAATACTTAAAAAAATATTCTTGCGTCATTTAAAAAAAAAACTTTCTATCAACATAGGTCCGAAACGGTTTTACCGTCTTGAAAATTAGGAAAAAATTTCGTTTTTCTTCAAATACTTGAAAACCCCCAAAAATATTTTTTTGAATTTTGGTCGATACTAAGTAGGCGTAAAAATGCATTTTTTGCAGGAAAAATATTTGTGATACTTTCATCAGTAGCGTTTGCGCTAACATACCCTCGAGTATTCTTAACGAAAATAATGATACGCCACTGCTCTTTTTAATAATAGATACCAATTTCATAAACATCTAAACATCCTTCATTTCTTGGTAAAAATGCCTCCATAATTTTTTTCGCATGACGAACGGTTTTCGAATAACATGTTCTTGAACATTTTTAGTCAAGAAAATAAAACGAAAAAAAATTACGTTACTTTTCAAAATAATTATGGCTTTCCTTAAGACATTTTATGTCGTGGTAAAAATTTCCTCTTGATTTTTTTCGTCCTTCGAATGGTTTTTAATTAAAAAATTAAAATGCATTTTTGCATCAAAATAGGAGGTTGATATTCTTTATTACCTACGAACTTAATATCTTATTGTAAGGGAACAGTGGTCATTGTAGTTTCTTTAAAAAAATTATGCTAGATAAGTTAAATTTACAGGTTTTTTGGAAGTAATTATTTTTTTTGGACTTATTTTGAAAAAGCGCAGTAGGCGTACCATTTTTTTCGTTAAGAATGCAAGAAGGATATGTTGGTGCAGACGCCACTGTTGCAAGTAGAGCAAATATTTGGGCTTTTATGCCTAGTTAGTATCTACCAAAATTGAAAAAAAAAATTTAAGCGATTTCAATTCATTTAAAGAAAAACCTAAATCTTTTCCGAATTTTCAATACCCTGTCTCTAAAATAAATAAAGCTGTTCCGGACCTATATTGATATAAACTTTTTCCTAAAATTTTTCAGAGATTATGCTTCTTTAGTATAAGCATCTTGTTCGAAAACACTCTGTATAATGAAAAAATAAAGAAAACCAAAGAAAAGATTATAAGCGCCAAGTAAAAAACTGGTGAAAATTCGTAACATGTATGAAGAATAACAAAGGAAACCAAAAGCTGTTCTACATAGACATAAGAGAAACAATATCGGGAATAAAATAAAAGAATGAAGTTTTGCTGAGGGACGAAGAAGAAATCAAGGGTAGATGGAAAGAATATTTCCACGACTTGCTACAGACAGAAATATGCAATACACAAACATCAAATATAGAAAAGGAAGGACATGTAGCTAGAATATGAAGATAAAACTATAACCATGAAAGAAGTGATGGGAAGACTATTAGAAAGCTCAAAAAAGGTAAAGCAGTGGTGTATGACGATATTAAATCCAGAAAGTTGAAAGTGATGGGAGGCAAGGAAACTGTTTTCTTAAAATCGTTATTTGTAAACATTTGGAAAACACCTAGACAATACCAAAAGATCAGGAAGTCGGCATAATGATACCAATCTTTAAAAAGGGACAGAAATGGCGGTAACTACAGAGGTATACCTTTATTAGACGTAGGTGTACGAACGAATGCTGGAAAACAAATTAATAAGGAAAGCAAGTGGAAACTTAATCGATTCCCAAATTCTTCAAAAAAGGATATAGTGTACGACACCAATATATTCTCTATAAAACAGGTTACAGAGGAGCCATTGAAGCAAGACCTTAAAGCTCATGTTGACTTTTGACAAGATAAGAAAATATAAAATATGGGATATACTGGAAAACATACAAGTTGGTAAAAATTTGATGAAGGTTGCAAACGGTATGCAGGTGAGAGGTGGCATGAAAGGAGCATTCATTGAACTGGACAATTCAAATTACCCGATAATAACAAATCTGCTCAAAGGTATCTTTGTTTTATAGTAACACCAATGTACAGTGATTCGAACATAACTTCAAGGTTCTATCTTTTAACAACGCCGGTGTTATGGTTGTCGATTTATTCAAAACACAAAATAAGTTTTTATTAATTTTATAGAAACGTTTTGTGAAATGTTGCAGTTGGTTTATTAAACTGTTACTCGCTGTATGTACATAATGGGTCATTTACTGGATTACTGAAGAACAAAACATAAGACATCTTTTATATAAAATAGTAACTTCAGAGATTGTGTTATTAGTTTGCGTATAAGATTTATAAAAGGAAAGCAGCAAATGGTTATGAAAGGGACGTCCCTTTAATAACTATTTCTTTGATGACTGGAAATTCCTTCTTAGAAGCACATCGTCGAAATTCGTTTTCGAGTTCTAACAAGATCGAAGCCGGTATTTGGTTTCCAAACTTCGAATCTAATAAATGTTCAAACCTATTGGTCTGTGCATTAGAAATATTTTTGGAGTTTAACAGTGTCATCTAAAAGCAAATTCGCGCCTGGGCAGATTAAATACAAAAAATTAAGAATGAAGTTCTTCAGAAAGAAATTTCTATGAGATCGGCTGCCAAAAGCTTCAATGCAGCCAAATCACATTTGCAGATTGGTCCTGAAACCTGAAGCTCTGAATCTAGACTTTTACGTATCCAACGTTGGCAGTAAAGAAGTTTTCGGCACTGCCAAGAAAGTCATCTGGAAAATTATTTAAAGGGATCCGCAAAAATATGTCATAGTTTGACAACTAATCAAGTCAGGGAACTGGCATATTAGTATGTTGCTTGTCTTAGTAAAATGATATTATTTCATGGGAGCAATATAAACTAGATAGTGTAGATTGATTAAAGAGCTTTCTAAAAAGACATCATTCTCTGACCTAAGAAAACCAGAAAGTACTACATTAGCAAGAACTACAAGCAATAAACACAACGTCCAAGACATTTTAGATATTTTGGAATAATGTTATCTAAAACATAGTTTTCCCCCAAATATGATTTGGAATTTGAACGAAAGTGGGTGTACTACTGTAACTGCTGCTGCAAAAACAGTCAGTTGCGTCAACAGGTGTGAAGAGAGTTGGTCACATCAATTAAGTAGAATGTGGCACACTTGTAAAAATGTCGGCTTTTGCAAATGCTTCTAATGCATTTATATTTCAGCGTATTCATTTTTAGGAGCACATGTTCGAAAATGAACCTATTGGGGCATTAGAACTTGGCAATTCATCTGGTTGGATAACCTAAGATTGCTTTTTGGAAGCCTTACAGCATTTTTTTCGCTTCGTAAAACCAGCTTCCGATTCATCTGCTTTGATAGTCCTTGATAACCATAAGACTCACATTGCTATTAACATAATCCTTTATACCGGACAAAATAACATAATGATACTTACCTTTCCATCTCACTGCAGTCATCGATTACAATCCCTTGATTTAACTGTCTTTAGACCTTTCCAAGCTAGGTATAAAGCATGCCTGAATGACTGGATTATTTTAAACCCCGGAAAACGGTAACTATTTATAATGTAGCCCAATTTACAAGAGATGCTTGCCATGCTGCTTTTAACATGAACAATATGACGTCTGGTTTCAAGAACAGCGCGGGATATGGCCAATTAATAAAAATATGTTCACCAAAGTAGACTTTTCGTTATTAAATATGTATTTCTCGTTAGTGTTTTTGAATTAGAAACATTGAAAAAAGCCCAAAAGCAAGTGCTAATAATGTATGTATGATGATCCAATTCAATTGCAAATAAATTCCAAAACTCATTAAAAATGTGCTAGAACTCCTCAGTTTTCTTCTAGATGTTAATAAAGATATAAAAACATTTTAATTGCCTTTTGGACTTTTAATAAATCTTTCTTTGACTATAAAGTTTACCTTATGTTCATTAAACTTATAATTTTACAGTTGCTAATTTAAAATGAAAGAACGCGAAAATTATTTTTAACGAGCTGCTAACTGACTTTTTACAGGTAGGCGGTAATTTTTTTTATTTAAAGAGAATTTAATAAGTCATAAGATGAGAAAAGCAAAGAAACTAAGCTCGTAAAACACTAAACTCGGCCAATCTTAAATAAATTGCCCCAGGGTGCAATAAAAGTAAGATAAAAATGTTCGAGAATATAACGAGAGCTGGATTTCCCTGTGATAGCTAAAACTTCCGTTAGATTAGTTTTACAGCACCTGAATAACGTCTATGTAATTAACTGTTCCCTTTAAAGAATCTGTCATTTCCAAACGCTCCAAATTACTCATTAAAAGCAAAAAGCTTATTTGTTTTGCAAGCACTTTCAAAGGTATTTTGATTCCATTAGAGTTTGATAGTTTGTGCAAATTCTAACTCAGGCATGAGAGAGTTATTAAAAGTGTAAGTATTTTTAAATCCCAGGATATTACATCTCGACAACCTGCGCCTGGTTTAAGTTAGGCTGGAATGTTCAATTAGAAGTTCCATCAAAGTGAACATTGCCTCGCTTCTCCGGTTGACATACTGGCTGCAATAATTAAATTCACGGTAGTTTTCTACCTCCTGCACCTGCTTTAATTAAAATCCTTGAGTTATGAAAATTGTTTGAGCATTACGCATAACCGGACAGTTTTGACGTATAAATTTCATTCTTTATTAAAGTTTTTAAATATGCGATTGTATTTGTCGAAATATATTTCACCCAAAATTGTTACGAATGGACCTTAGAAACGGATTAGCAATTTATTTTGTTGTTCCGATTTATAGTGACTCATCTCTTGGTGATTCCCTACATTGGTGATAAGGTGTCTTCTGATATAAAGAAATCCCACCATAATTTATACAAGGGACAGGGAAAAAAATGTATTAATTATTAATTAGTAAAATACATGCTGATTTTTATAACCCTTTATCAATATTTTAAAAAATAAATCATTAATTAGAATAAATCAAATGAATTAGGTTTTTTATACACAAAGTTATACTTAGGTTATTTTCAAAATGATATTCATGTAACTGGTTATTAATTAAATTCAAATATGTCTATGATTCCAAATCACTGTCTTCATATAAACTCATGTCGTTTATAAAGTCAAAACTTCTCGGTGCATTGAGCGATTTTAAATAGGTGAAAATCTTATGGTTTCGCATCACCAACATGGTAACGTTGCGTACCAACATGCTAATGTTAACAGTATATCTGTAGCTATGATTGAGGCGCACAAGAGAATTACAAATGCCGCCGGGACTTACGGTGCAAGAATTCAACACATTATCATTTGCGCCACCACAATTTTTAATTCACAACATATACATATTCGTACACATGATATCGCCTACAACACAGAAGTTAAATAGCTTAGGTGTAAAATTGAATGTAGTATATTGTGCATTGTCTAAATTGTGTTTTAAGAATTAATCAATTTCAATTGTTTAATTATAGTTTTATTGTGCAAAGTAACATAAAGATTACTGTGCAATGTAACATAAAACATATATAACAATATAACATAAAACATAAACATGTTAATATTTCTGTAGAGAAATGAAGAAAATCATAGGTCTTTGTATCATATGTTACAATTTTCAACATAATCCAAGATCTTATTTTTTTTTGGAAGTGAAGATTACTTTAGGTGCGCTAAGAGACTAAGGGTAGGGTAAAAATAGATGGAATTGCCATATATCTAATTCAACATATATCGATATTGAGTAAACAAAAAACGCTCTTTGAACTACTAGTCGATTGCTCTACCACTGCGCCACTGAATTTAAATTTAATATGCCAAAATGTGTATACTATAATTATTTAAATTGTGTTTTAATTTAATTACTATTTCTAATATTTCCGTAGGCGATAAATGCCTATATTAGAAAAGAAAAAAAGGCTGGCAAAATTCTAGTAGGCCTGCAGGCGTCAATTCGAAATGCGCCGTGCGAGACCATGACAATGAAGACAAGAAAGGCGAACCTACAGTATAAGGGCTCTACTCATCTCCCTGCTAGTGATTTATTACTTTTTACCTCCTACCAGCTCATTAATGTTTTTATTTACATTTTTGATCTGTCAATTTTGGAGGTTATATTTTTCTGTTATAACATTTCTTTATCTTTGAAATTGAAATCTTGTACAGGTGACAATTACAAAGAAACGATCTAGATAGACTTAAGTGAGCGGGAGCTTGATTATGGGGAGGACAATTAAAATCCAATGAATTAGGAACTTCAAGAAGGAAATTGAGCAGCGGTTGTGAACGTTTTTAAGAATGGACAATGAAGGTTTTGAACATTTAGTCAGTTTAATTGAAGCCAGAAAGAGATATTTTAAAATTACATAAAGTTTCAAGAAGAGTTAATATCAGCTTGAACATTTTTTCATTTTTTTTTATGATCGAAGTTTAATGTATCCTTTTCATGTTGCTGAGTGAACTATTCTTTTATTCATACAAGTTGCGTGGAAAGCCTGTGAAGCACTTGTTGATAGAAATATAAAGGTAAAATTGTTTTACTATATTTGAAGTTTTAAGATTAACCCTAGAATAGGCGCGCCATATTTTGTAACACGATGAGACGCGCCCGGTCTCAGAGACCGCATCTAAAAATAATTTTAATTTTTAACTTTTTTGATTCAATGACGAAATATGGTATCTTGGTATATTTGTTTATAAAATTAAATTACAAATCATGCACAGCTTTAACCTACAAACAAAAAATTTGGCCAAATTGAAAGTCCAAATTGTTGTACGAAATACGTAACTAAATTTTCAATAATATTTTATTTAAGAGTTAGGGTCCAAAAATAATTTTTATTTAGGACAAATATTGTTTGTAAATATCCTCTCTAGAGCCTTATTTCCAAGCAAAAGTCAATTTATATCAGGAACAATAATAAAAAACAATTTAACATGCGAGGGCGGGCGCGGTATCACATAATACAAATAGCTATAACTGGGCATATAATTAGTCAGTTGATCAAGCATCACTTTTGTGATGTTATAATACTCAGGCTAAACCAAAAATCAGCTTTATTGGCAAACTAATCATTGAAATATAAAATAATAAATATAAGTGCAGTCTAAGAGACCGCGCGGGCCCATCGGCGGGTTAAGTAATCCTACATATTTTGCATATCGACTCATCCAACGGACACAGTAGTAACTTATTATTTTCAGTGTTGAGATAATTTATATTAAAGTATTTACATAATTACGAAAAATTAGTACACTGAAAACAATTTTTTTTTGAAATATAAAATTTAGATAGGGTGACAGGTTTTTTAATATGCAGTAACTTAAAATAGACAAGATCAAAGACCATATCGTATACAAATATAAAAGATATAAAAACTAGAAATAATAATTTCAACTTACAAAATATGATCTTTTTATTTTTAATATTGCAATTTGAAAATAAAAAAACAGTGTTGTATCATAGTTTTAAGTTTTTACTTATGTCGGCAGTCCCCATAACTGCTCAATTTTTTTAGCAACTCAGGAACTCGGAAACCAAAAATGTTTCATTACATATATTTTCAATAAATCATACTTATTTATTTTATCGTCCTGCATCTAATCAAAGATCCTGTACGGCTTTCCCTCAATTAAACGCAATGTTTTTTCTGTTGTCTAATTCAGATCACTTTTAATCGGTTGCTTCCTTTAATGCACTTGGCTGTAAATAGGTTATTTCACATAATTAATGGTCCCATTTGCAGGTAATAACTCGTAACAAATTATTTCCTTGCAGTCTAACCTCATACAAAGCATAACCTTATTAGGATAAAAATTAGCTCTTGTGCTAGGTTTAAAGGCCATCCCCGTATTTATACAATGATATTCTACGCTTAATATAGTTAAATGTCATCGCCAACCATTCTCGTTAGCTGCAATCATAAAATTAAACACTAAAAATGAATTTTGTGGAGATTCAATAAAACATAAGCATAATTTTTGTCAACTAGATTTTTTTTGTTAATTCACACAATATTGCCACAGGCTTTGGATTCCACGAACTGGCTTTAATTAGATTCGTCATATTGTTGTCCTCTTAATGATACTGATGTATAGTGAGTAAGGCGATTCAATATGTAGTACCATAAATTCAGATTCGTATGTTAGAACTCAAAATAAGGCGAAAAGTCTTTTTAAAGATATCCTGTAAAACTGCCGAGTTTTTTAGTCACATAGTGCAATAAATAGCTTTACACTATTTGCTGAATTGATTAGTCGGCAGATTATGAAACAAAAATATTTGGAGGTTATATTGTTTTCGTTTGTGTTTTTCTAGTATTTGCTTTTTCTTGGTGATAGTTAAAACGGATGAAAACCCTAATAAAATTTAAAGACAGTTATTTCAAGCACCTTACAATAAATATTATGGAATGAAACCCAAATAATAAATATTTAAATGCGGTAAAGTGTACTACTTTAAATATGTAGGATACGTTTTATAAGGTGTCTTTCATATTTTTAGGTTGCTTCTGAGCTTATTGCACCAAAAAGTAGTACCAAGAAAAGTAGAAGGGAATATTATTTACTAGCTGTTACCTGCGACTTCCGCCGCGTGGAATTAGATAACTTTTAACGTTTTTATAGAAAATGTTAACACACTATTTTACTTCCTCCGAGTTTAATTTCCTAAGAAAAAACTTTCGATGTTAGGCATGCTCATTTCAATGCAGCATCAATTGAATCTACTATCCAAGCTTAGTTTTCTGTATACAAATATTTAAGTTAAAGGTCCGTCAATAGTTAGTTACGATATCTTCTTTACTATTACATATACAAAGGCAATAAAACAAAACGGTTCAAAAATACTATTTAAAAAATTAGCTAGCAGAAATATGACTTTATGTAATCAACTATCGAAAGTTACAAACAGTTTATGAGATTTCATGATCTATTAGATTGTAAGAGATCGATTTGTTTTGTTTTAGATATAAACTCAATAACAGCACTTTTGTTAAACAAAGTTTTATGTCTGCTAGCTGCTTAGCCAAAAAAAAAACAATTCCATTTTAAAGCAAAAATATTTCAGAGTGGGAAGGTTGTAACATTGACAGATACAATGCAACATACTTTCTCATTTATAAAATTAGTTTAGGTAAGTACAATAAAACAAATGGGTCTAAAGTTCTGCGTAAAAAATCAACAGAAAACCAATATTCTATAATCAGCTATCCAAAGTTACAAACAGTATGTAAAATTTAAAAAAAAAATAATAATTTTTTGAGTTGCAAACCTTACAGCTTAAAATTTTGACTTTAAATTCCAGATTTCAAGAAAAGAAGGATGGCAAGCTTGATTTCAAATTCAAATTTCCTATATTTCTCGTAAAATTTCAAGTGTTTCCTCAAAATATTGAATCCATCCTTGAAATCTTAACTTTCTAACATTTCTACTGAAATTTCTAAACCTTCATTTAAATTTCAAAATTTATGCTTTTTCAAAGTGAGGTTTTAGTAGAGGTTACCAATTCAGAGCTAAGAAAAAAAGATCTTCTTAGAATTGCAACTTTGATTGCAAAGCTTTGTTCTTTATTTCGATTTTGGGAAGAAAGTTAAATTCTTAACTCGAAATGTGTATACTTTTTTAGAGATTTTGAATTGAAAATTTAAAATTTCGATCTTAACTTAAAATTTCTACTGTAATTTCAAAATAGCTGCTTTAAACTTAAAATTTTTCAAATTTATCCTACTTTTTTCTAAATATATAAAGTTTTATTTTTAAACTTTGCTTTTTTCTCAAAATTTTAATTTTTAATTTTAAAATTTGAATTTTGAAATTTTTTTTAAGCATTCCAAGTTAAAATTTTGGGTTTAACCTTTATAGGCCTATTAATTGTTAGTAGCTGATTAATTTATTTAAAAAAAATCCAAATTTTCACTCACAAGAGAAAACTTTGAATATTCAAAGGTCGAAATATTTAGTAAAATATTTTTGATAATTCCTAATTTACAAAAAAACATTTTTCGAAATTGTAAACCTTTTAAAATTAAATTTATACTAATCAATTTGAAAAAATAGTGAAATAGGTCAACATTTTAAATTTAAATACCAAATTTCTTAAAGTTAAGTCTAAACTTTATGAATACAAAATATATTTTGTTATTAAATTATTTGATAAATATTAGTGTTTAAACTTTAATGTCAAGAAAATCTCAAAATTTAACAAAAACCTTCGACATTGTAATAATCTGTTTAACTCAAAACTACCAAAAGAAACTTGAAATTTCGATTGTAGGAATCAAATTTAGAAAAATAATTTTAACTTTAAACTGCAATTGGGAGAAAAAATTAAATTAATCTACAACTTTGATTTCAAAACCAAAGGATTTGAAACATATAAAAGTATAAGTAACAATTCTTGGTAATTTCAGTCTAATATTTGAAATTTTAGGACAAATTGTAAACATTTTAAGTTTTAATTTCGAGTTTTGAAAAAAAGGACAATTTGGGAAAACACATATTTTATTTAAAAAATTCAAATTTTTACTATAAATTTTGAAAAAATTTTGGAAAGGTCGAAACAAAGTTTATATTTCCAGTCAATACTTGGAATAATTGGTCCCAATTTTAAGTTTAAAAATTGTTAGAAAAAGGTTGGAATCTTTTGATTGAAAACTTGAAAAAAAAATTAGAATAAAAATTGCAGCTTCCAACTCGAAATTCCAAAAAGTAACAACTTTAAAATATATAGGGTTTAGGAATACACGTCAAATTTAAAATGAAAACCACAAGAAACAAAAAAATAATAATAATAAATTTAAGGAAAAATACAAAAGAATATAAAAATCTGTCGAAATTGAAAATTTAAGATTGAAATTTTAAATAACTAACACTTTCCCGTTTAAACTTAAAATTTTCTAAAAAAAATCGAAAATTTAAGCTAAAACAGAAACAATTTTGAATTTTTTGTCCAGCCCAAGGAAATGTTAGATCGGATTCAAGACAAATAATAATAAAATCCAAATAATTCTTACTGAAAGATGGAGCTATGGTAGCTGAGCGATTCGGTACAGAGCATGCATTTTAATATATCATAATTGGTGTTTTCTGAAAATATCAAAATGAAAAAATATTTTAATTAATTTCAATAATAATTTAATTTTTGCTAGAATTAAATATTGATTTCAATAATTTTTAAAATATTGATGCAGTATTTAGATTAACACGGATAAATTAAATTTGGAATATCCCTTTCAAAATATTCTGTAATTATTTATTTATAAAATTTAAAAATAAAATAAATGTACTTAAAAGTTACAAATTTTTTTACAAAGGTAATATTTTAAACCTAAGAAACAATTTAGGACAACCAAAGGTCCCAAATATGGCTATCCTTCCAATAATTTGTTTCAGGTATCAAATAAAGTTAAAAAAAAGTTGTAAACTTAAATACACAATTTCATTTTAAAATCCAAATTTTTAATTTCTGCTTATTTTTATTTTTTTTGTAACCGTGTGTGAACCTTGCGGATATTGGAAAATCGTGCTGCCGTATTTTATTGTCGCAAAAATATATTGCGAAATCAAAAATGCAAATTTTGCAATAGGACTTAAAATTGATAAATTTTCGAACCGTTTGTCTTTAAAATGCTAACTTAAATTTAAGTTATATTGAAATATATATAGTGCATATATCTACCTCTTTATAAAACCTGAATTGTACCAAAGCTTAAATTTGGATATCAAATAATTACCTTGTCTTCATTCTTAAAGAGAAACTCCATTATAGGAAGCTGTTTGCAAAATTTGAAAGTTGCATGACAGCCAAATTTCTTGACCCCCATCTCCAAGTAATGGAAATGACAATTTATTGATGCCACTTCCCCGTTAATAATTATTAGTAGAGCTGAAATTATATGCACCAAAAAAAGTAAACAATATGCATGCAATATGCACTAAAATACTTGCAAAATAGACACTATAAAATACCGGGATATCAAAAATTATCTTGGTCAAGGGTGGTTATGGAATATAAAACGTGTGTCTTACGTTTAGGTTTGAAATAATTATGTCACTTGTCACACTGACATCATCAATAATCTACAAATTTCATACCTATTTATTTCAGTTGTAAAATAATAATCAACTACAAATTATGAAATAACGATTTTAGTAACAAGAAAAACTAAATTACAAGTAATTGTTAGAAATGTCCCCCTGTTGTTCGTTGCACAAGTTGACGCGGCTTCTCATGCTGTGAAAAGCGTTTTGCAGCATTTCTGGCGTCATGGTTGCACATTGCTGAACAATTCGTTGTTGCAGATCTTGCAAATTATTTAGCCGGAGTTGCGAAAATCTTTTTTTTAAGTAAGGAAATATAAAATAGTCCCTAATTGTCAAACAAGGTGATCTCGGAGGAAACTCAACTTCTGCATGCAAACTTATCAGCCGGTCATCAAAAAACTGTCGGAAGAAAGCAATATTTTCTCGTGTAGTATGTGCTGTTGCACCGTCGTGCTGGAAATAACCGTACCGAAGTTCATCATCGTTTAACTAGTTGCACAAATTCAGCCAAAAAGTTGTAGTCTGTACCTTTCTGCGTTGACAGTGAAATTGAAAAAAACTTGGTCCAATTATTCTTCTGTGAGAAACTGCCATCCAAACACCAATTTTTTAAGCATGTAATGGCGATTTAATAAAAACATGAGGGTGATCATTGCTCCACATTCGCATATTTTGAGAATTGTTGTATCCCGAAAGATGGAACCACGCTTCGTCAGAAAAATAAGTTAAGTCCAGAAGATCGTCATTCATTAAATTATTGACAAACCAATGGCAGTAAGTAAGGCGTCTGGGGTGGTCTGCGGGCAGAAGAGCTTGATATGCTTGCATCTTATATGGATGCATATTCAAGTCTTTCTTTAAAATCTTCTGACATGTTTCATAAGAAAGTCCAATTTCCTGAAAAAGACGTTTCAAATGTTTTGCAGGCTCCTCTTCCATATGTTGAGGAACGTCATTGACAACTTCTTCTGTACGAACTCTTGGTCTACCAGCACCTTTTTTATGAGTCACACAATCAGTTTGGCAAAACACTTCAACAAAATTTGTAAGGCACGCATAAAAATTATCCGGTAATATTGCCACGTTTGGGAAGTGCTCTCGAAAATTGTCCAAACCCAAACGTTGACCTGTATTGCCAATTTCCATTAACTAGCGCACCCGTTCGAAAATAGGCTTCAATGATGAAAATTTTGTGCTGTGTGGTAAGAGGCATGATTCAAAAACTGGATTACAAAATTTCAGCACAATGACTTGGCAGATTCTGACACAACAAAACATATTCAAAAATGTAAAGTAAGACAAACGTTTTACATTCCACAACCACCCTTGACCAAGATAATTTTCATATGCATTTATTTCCATCAACAATTTTAAACAATAACGGCGTCAAGGACCAAATAAACAGGGAGAATATGAATACATTTAAGTAAATAAAACAAGATACGTAGACCCGACACAATTTTATTTCAAATTAGGACTAAAATTATTTCCATAGCAATATAGGGATTAATAAACAGTCAAAATAAGGGTATATTTATGTAAGTATAACAAAAATGTATTAAAGATAACTTTATTTCAAATTCAACCTGAAATTATAGCAAATTAAGGGCTTTTCTAAATTTTCCATAGATAAAGATTGTCGTTTCTCGGTAAATATTTGCTTGTAGCAAGAAAATGAATGTTCAACTTCACAAGACGGTACCGGCGCATATTTGAATGCACACAAACTATTAGGATTTAAACGAATATCTTCACAATCTTCACCGTTTAAGACAGAATTATTTTTGTTTAACTCCAAGTACCCTTTGTTTTTATTAAGCACAGAAGTCAGTTTATCTAAATACTCTTTTAACTACATTTCCACTACCTTTAGCAATTGTAAATGTCAAATCTTCAACAAGACCGGAACTAACATTTAAAGGTAAACCACGTGTTTCAAGCTTATCAGTAGTTTCCGCAATGCAAACAAAGTTGGACTTAATAAAAGTTAACTGGTTTCTAACTTTAGGATTGTGAAAGAGGTCTATACATTTCTTGACTGCTTCAGAACCATCAGGATCAAACTGACAAATAACATCTTTGAGCTTTAAAAAATTTGTAGCTAGAAAGTCGACGCTCTTTAACCAAGTACCCCTTCTGGTTAAAATTGGCCTCTGGTGGTAAAGATAGTTCTGGTAGATTTTCCTTATACATTTGCACTCTACTCTGCTTTGACGAAAATCTTCTTAACATTAGATACTAATTTGTTAACTAAGTTATACTGTAATCTATTTATTTCAGCGGCCCTATGTAATCCGTGTGCTAAACATGTACAATGTATTAAGGCACGATAAAAAATTTAAATGTTGAGATGCTTTCACCATGCATGGTGCAGCATCTGTCAGCATTAACAATACCATCTCTTCAGGTACCTTATTCGGTAGATAAAAATTATTTAAAGATGCATTAATAAATCTAGATATTGCCTCACTATTAGTTTTTTCTAAGAATTTCACACTAACTAGATATCAGTTGGCATGTTCGTTATTTTTCAGTGAACCAATTACTAAATTAACGATGTATCTTCCTTTAACATCTGTAGTTTCGTTCACAGAAAACCAAAAGGCATCACAATTTCCTCTTTAATTTTTCCGATAGTATTGATGTAAATTATATCCACATAGCTCTTCTTAATTGTTGAAGCTGTAGGAACTTTTAATTTTCGTCCGCTACCAACAGCAGCATTTTTTTCAACTTTTGCATTATTGGATTATCTAATTTGTGTACATGAATCTTGCACCCGAGAAAAAGTTCTCTGATCTCTTTATAGAATAATTGCTGCTCCGTAGTATCAGAAGTAGACGTCGATAATAGTTGCTGAACCATTAGGTGAAGAACTATTCTCTTTATTTTGTTTGCGGATAGCGGTAGCTAAATGCTGCTCGAATTAAAATTTTTCATTGCAAAATACCTAAAACATATTAATATACGTATAGAATAAAATTTCTAAGAATTCTAATATTCAAAAATGTGAATTTAAATATAAAACTAACACATACCATTTTGATGCAAACTGTACAAAAAACGCCAGTTGAGTCTATTATTTTAAGATCACTTTTATTTTTGCACCAGTCTTTTAATACTAATTTTCGATTTTTACAACACTTTGGCATCTTATTCTCTTTGAGAAAATTAGCACAAGTACAATTCAGCTGCTTAGCACATAATACATTTGATTTATATTGTAATTTAATTTTTGTTTACACCACACCGCATTAAAGAAAAGTTTGGGACAATCTCATGATATCTTAATTACTTTAATTATAATATTATTCACCCCAACCTTCCGGTGGATGCACCATTGCCGGCCTTAATGCAGAACTTGATTACTTTTGTATTCACTGAACAAAAGGAAATTTACCATACCAATTTAGAAAAAAAACTTGAAATATGCAAAAATGAAAAGAGTTAATTTCAAAACATCAAAGCACCTAGTTACCGTGCTCTGATGTTTTAAAATTGGCTTTTTTTCATTTTGGTATATTTTCCTTGTATTTTATTTTTCATTTATTGTTTCTTTATTCCTGAACAAGCCCCCTACGATGGAGGGCGAAACATCAAGTTCTTTGACACGGTCCGATCCCGGAAGAAATATATCCTGTACATTAATCAGTTTAATCAATAAATTAAAATATTTAAACAATAAAGACGGTTATTAATTCAACAATTGCAGACAACTGTCAACTGTACCGTCAAAAATCTTAATTTTGTTGTGTGTCTGCTTAAATTTGGGTACCTGAACGTTTCACATTGACAGACGTGAGAGGGTACTTTTAACGCCCCTTTAGGCCCCCTTTGAGGTCGAATTTCCAAAAATCTCTTTTTAGTGTGTGCCTACGTTACAAAAAGAACCTATAGAGTTAGCGATTTGGGCTTTAGTGCGTTGACATATACAGTGAGTGAAAAAAGTATTCGTACACCTAGTTATTTACATAAAAAAAACGATTTTCTTCGGTTTAAATATATCTCTTTCTTAAAAAAATTAATTAAGTCGATAACTTTATAGCCTTAGCAGCTTTATTTATGACAAAAAACAAACTCTAAGTGCGAAAAGAAAAATATTTACCTAAAAGTTATCCAAAAGACCGCACAAAAATTATTCATACTATTTCAAAAATTAACTGGTAAATAGAGGAAACAGTAATAATTAATACTCCATTGATCTTCCTGGCACAGAACTAACTAATTTAGAAGTGCAAGAAGAGGGCATCAAGGCCCATTCTTCTCGAAAGGCTGTTTTAGATGTTTTTTTACTTGAAATTTGTTGCTCCCGAATATTTCTGCTAAGATAATCCTGCATATGCTCTGCAAAATAAATATCAGACGACTGAGGAGGCATTATAAGACATTTTGATGCTATAAAAAATATTCAGCTCTTACTATTCCGTGGTGTTTGCTTTGGATTGTTATCTTGTAAAAATATCCTATCGTTATTAAAACCTATTGCATGCTGCAGTTGAAAGAAGCTTCTCCTTTCAGGATGATAATTTATTATTTATGGTTGTTTAGGGTCCATAATGCTAATCAATAAATGCAAAGTTTTCTTATCCCCTTTAGTACTCATACAACTCCAAACATAAACAGAACCTCCACCGTGTTTCATCGTAGGAATCAAATTTTCTATATTAAGACTATATTGATAAGATAAATAACGTTTGGGAGCAGCTATTTTTTAGAGATAAATCTAAATTTAATTTTAATGGGCGTCAAATGGTGTGGGGCAAAACGGAAAAACCTAATATTGAACTTTGTAAAGAAACTTTATTTCCTATGATAAAACACGGTATTGGATCTGTTTGAGATTGGGATTTTATGGGTACTAAAGGGGTGGAAAAGTTTGCATTTTTTGATGACATTACGAACCATAAGCCAACCTAAGGAATGTATTACCATCCTAAAGAAAAATCTTCTTTTAAGTACAACAACAATGAGTTTAAATAATAACTGGAAATTTTTACAAGAACGATCCAAAGCATACATCATGAATATTAAGAGCTTAATACTTTTTAACAGGCCAAAATGCCTTGTAATATTTTCTTCGTCACCCGATTTTAATGTTATGGAGCATTTGTTAGAATTTTTCTTAACAACAAAATTCAAGAGCATCAAATTTCACGTAAAGAAATATTAAAAACTGCGTTTCGGGAAAGAATGGCCACTGAGACCCTCTTCTTACACTTATAAATTACTTAGTTCTATGCCAAGACGACTTCATGTCGTTATTAAAGCTAAGAGCAGACCAGTGAAGTACCATTTGTTACTTTGTCTTACATTTATCTGCTAACTTTTTAAGTGTACGAACATTTTTGTGCGGACTTTTGGATAAATTTTAAGTAAATATATTCTTTTCGACTTCCGTATTTGTTTTTCTTGGTCTTTTTTATAATAAATAAGGTGCTATTACTACCCTGTGATTGACTCAATTATTTTTTTAAATAATTAAATATATTTAAACCGAGACAATTTGTTTTTTATATGCATTGCTAGGTGTACGAATACTTTTTATCCTCACTGCATATCAGTCAGTTTCCATTTTTATATATAAAAACTAGCTGTTACCCGCGACTTTCGTCTGCATAAAATTACATAACTGTTTTTCTAGAAAATGTTTTACTATTTTACATTCTCAAGGTTTGATTTTTAAAAAAGAGTCACTTTCGTTCTTGGACCGTGCCCATTTACCGGTGCATTCATTAATCGAATTTACTATGCAAGCTTAGGTTTCTATATCCAGAGATTTAGGTTATGCATTGTACTTCAATAATTATTGTATTATTTTGTGTATAACACAAAATGCAATTGGCAATAATAAAAAAAATGTTTTGTTGGGAAGAGCGGCAAGCAGAAGAAAACTTTTCTGTCACTAAAAAAGATTGACATCGTTAAACATAGGTGACTGCGTTTTGTTAAATGTTGATAAGGTTGATCGAAGCCCTGTGGATCCTCCAAATATTATTTGTGTTTGTATTTCAAGTGGGTACAGCTGACGGATTTATAAAAACCAAGTTTAATAGAGCATACTTGCAAAAGGCACGGTCCAAATTCTTAAAGATATCTGAAGTTAATCCAAAACTATTCATATCAGTTAGAGAAGCGGTTTCCTCCAAATCGTAATTTAAAGGACAAGGTTTTACAAAATGTCCTTGTTGACTATCTAAAGTTCCGTGTAAAAATAATAGCTGCCAATGTTTTAAACAAAACAAAATGTGCAACTCTACCATAGCATTGCCTGTTCTAATAAAAAGTGTTTTATCTTTATAGTAAATTTATATTTTTGTTTTTTGCCTAATAAATGTGTTTACTAAAAAATATTGTTTTTTAATATTCTACATCGACGATATTTTCACATATTGCCCCTTTTCTGTTCACGTAATTTTATGATCTGTCGGTAATTGAAAAAACGGCACATTTTTTAAAACCAATTGTTACAACACAAGTCTAAATAAATGCGGCAGTTCATGAAAAGCCTCGGAGGATAGTGTAATAATGAAATTTTACGGCTAAATTCCGGAATTTCATGATATGCCTAGACTTTTCATGAAAAGCCGTATCGCACTATAAGCCTACGACATATAGACTTTTCTTCTTATTTTGGGCTCTCAAATATGAATCTCATTTTATGGTACTACATTTGGAATCATCCTTGTAAAATACATACTGCTTTTTAGGTGAACATATTTTAAACACATCCAATGAATATGTATAACGATTGGTATACATAACATATTACCCATTATTTTTTTTGCTTAACCGTTAAAACTTAGGTCTCGACACTAACAATAAATGAAAATGGGGTTTCATTGTATAAAACTGAGAGAATTGTTTCCATTTATACGGCATGCACACATCACATTAATCTTACGTAAAAAAATTATCTGTATCTACCTTTGAATTTAAGAAATATCTGAATACCTCTGTACCGGTCAAGTATTTTTTTTGTTCGTAATATCCAAATAATTTTTACAAAGCTACAAAACATTAAACCAGAATTTATATTCGGCTTTAAATTAAAATTTGCAGGGTATAATTTAATTTATTTTAATAAATATAACCATAATAAATTGACACCTAAATAAAAAGATAAAAATGACCCATACTATATTTCAGATGGAGGGGCTGGTGCGTGAGATGCAGGACACGGAGCACGGGGGCGTTCCAGTCAGAAGCCAAAAGTTATTCTTAACATCCATTCCTGCAGCCTTCATGGGTAAGTTCATATTAATATACAGTTCAATACTGTTAAGTTAAAACTAACTTACAAGAAAGGCGATAGAAGCTTTGTTGTAAGACAAAAGAAAAATAAAAAGAGTTAATTGAATCGCCTCGGCTAGGGCACAACTGTGGAAAAACCTTGGCACGTTTCTGTGCCGAAATCGCGTATGCAAAAATAAAAGATTGTTTAGGCATAAAATAGGAAAGCGTGCACTATATGCCACTTTGCTTTCCTAGGCCTGAAGAAGTTAAGATATTCGCTTTTTTTGTAAAAAAACTCGACTGATACTGATGACGAACTGCAGAAGAGGTTGCTGTGCAATCGTGAGAAGTGCGGAATATTAAAAAAAATGTATTGTAAAATTCTTATGAGTAGAGGCCGGATTTTAGGCCAGTCAAATAAGGTAAAAAGGTAAGCAAAATTTTTAATTCGGCAACAACGAATAGTTTAAAAAAGGCACCGAAAAGGCAAAGTACTCTAAAAAAAGCATTAAAAGGTCACAATTACAATTAACAAAAAAAAAACATTACTGACAATTATAAACATCACTTTTTTTCAACTACAAATTAAATAACTCTCAATATTTTTCACTATCAAATTTGTGCGTTTTTACGACCATAAATACTCGTAATTTAAAAAGATTTTCTCTACATAGATAGACAACGTCCAAATTACATCATTCGGCAAGGAGCTATTGCTGCCACCATTAGCGTTAATGTAGTTAAAGTCCTTAATGTTTTCAAAAGATTAACATTTTAAAACAGCGTACGTCTTCTTTACCCTTTAATTAAGAAAATATGTTTACAAAACCGTTAATAGAGACATGACAATAAATACTGAAAAAGTAACTGTAAATGTATTTTTAATAGGAACTAGGTGTAACATAATTTTATGACAGAATTGTCAATATGTGACACCCGATTAACACGATTCTGGGTTAATTTGTTAAATTATTTATTGACGGTACGTACTTGTACCTGATCAAGGAGTCGTTGCACCGCGTCATCTATTGAAGACAGCCGTAGTTAAAGGGTTAAAATTATCTATTCTAGGGAGAAAAAGTAATGCAGCAAATGTATTTTTTGATTTTGTTTCCTCCATATATTTTTGCCACAAATTAAGAAAATTGTAGTGAAAATATTTACAGTCGATTTTACGATCATATTCATAAAAGAGGTTGCTTGATAGATTTGTTTTTATTTTATTTTGTTTTTATAATTAACGTGTTTGTCTTCCGTTAAATGAGATTTCTTGCGTGTAACTGAAATGAATAGTGTTCTTACTGGAAAAAAATGTTTGCTCTAATATAATTTAAATTATTACAAACAGTTTTTTAACATCTACAATTACACGAATTTTCTAAACCATATGTTTGGTTAGAGCACTTTGTCTTTCTGGGGCCATTTATCACAAATAGGTGCACTTACGTAAACCAGTTCAAAGATAAATCGGAAAAGGAATATATCCTTGCGAAAATTTTATAATTTCACCGAAACATCTGTTTCTACATAGAAATTAAGAGAGAATAATTTATTTGTCCTGTGCCATAATAACAGGAAAAATTTTAAAGGGGCTGCCTGACTCATAAGAGTAATTTTTATTAAATTACATTTCTTAGAAATTTATGCTTGAAGTTTCTTCTTGTCATTAAGATGAATTAAATTTTCATCTTATTGCTTTGTTTTATTAAGTACATTATTCTGTCTAAATTCTTCAGAAGTGTATCATAAACGTAATTAATAAAACCCACAGAAAAGGATAGGCAGGAAAATATTTAAAAACAGGTTTAAATTATCTATAAAAAAGGTAAAAAAACAAGCGAAATTAAAATTTAGGCAATAATGCATGAAAAACGCAGAAAAAGGTGAAAAGGTAGGATCATGGGATTTTACCTAAAATCCGGCCTCTACTTATGAGATATTTTGTGACGTGTTATTTTATTAGTATAAATGTTGTTTACTGATGGAAAATCGTCATTTTTGTATCAGAGAACAAAATGTAAATTATATGCAAAAATGCAGTGCGATGAATGCAAATGACTTTCTTTTACGCAAGTGCCATATTTTTTTCCAGAAGCCGGACCGTTTTTCTGTCAACATTTAGAGTCTTCACAATATAAACTGTTCAGGAAGTATTTTACGATTTATATGTGCGAATATTTGATTACTCTGTCTATTTAAGCGATTTATGAAAGAGTCCTTTAGGTAGTTGTAGTAGTTGACGAGTGCTTCTCGGATGATTATCTCTTGGCATTTAAATATTCACATTAAAAATAAATTGATTAGGCATTTCCTCATTTGTTTTTGCTCCAAAGTTACAGTTTCCAATTAAGGTGTACAAACGATTTACCAATTCAGTTGTACATTCGTTTTCTTTCCGAAAAAAAACTAATAAAATTTATTCGGTCTACGAAAATGTAAACCTTTTCATCATTGAATTGGCTTAATACTTGAATTAAGGCTGCAGATTCCTTTGTTGTTTACATTATTGGCTTGAAATGCTCTGATTGAACAACTTTAACCCTAGCATAGAAGTCTTGAATGGTAGATAAATTTACTTTTTTAATTAAAATATTTGTAACGAAATATATGACTACTAGAGTCAGCTAATGCATAAGCGTTTATGACGGTGCCATCCCTTGTTTTTAATCAGAGACTAAATAGACTGAACGTTTCAATGTTGTCTCATGCGTACAGTTGAAGCTAAAATGCGGGGAAGTGGGGAGGTGCATTCCACTACTCTTTGATATGGTCGGATTAAGTAAAATTTATAAATACGAAACTTGCCGCGTAACGGTTCTAACGATTTAGATGAAACTTTAGAATTAGGGGCTTTTGGACCAATAGGATAATTTTTATAAGTGCTTTTTGGTAAAAGTTCAGGAGAACTATTTTCAAAGACATGTTGGTTTAATAGTAAAATAATTTTCTTTCAATACGCGACGCCTGTGTACAATATTGTTAAGCCGGTGCTGTAAACACGCCATGATTGCAGTGAAATGGCGACGCGCGCACGCCGATAATTGAATATTTATATATTTTATTTTTACCTACCCAAAGAATGAAACTCTTGATTTTCCTTCACTAATGTGTTCACTGAGGTTTCAACAATGATCCACAATACACTTCCCCATATTTACAGCCCATTTTCTTTAAAAAAAACCGATGTTATCTTCGCAAAGGTCTGTCAAATAATAAGAGGGCATTGCGAGCTAGGCTTTCGCCAGGCTTCCAACTGGCTTCACTGCTTACCCTGTTAGGTTCAGTCTATTTAGTCTCTGTTTTTAATACTACCTTGATTGTGGGAAACATTTTATCTGCTTCAAGCAAGACAAGAAACTGCTGCATCTTGAGAGGAAGTTCCTAGATTATTTTTCTTTTCTTTTTCAAGATGATGAATGGTGTTATGTTCCTTTGAAACATTTAGAACATTTTATATTTAACCTACATTTTCCATCGTGGCAATTCAAACATAGTTTAACAGTCTTTCTTTTCTTTTATGAAATTAATTCTTTCTTTAATTCTTTAAATTAATATATTCTTTTGAAGACATTTCTTTCATTGTTGTGCAAACAAAATATTTGTCTTTGATTAATTTTATTTCAGGGAGACCAACAGGTCCAAATGATGTGGCAAAATTTTCTAGAAATTGTAGGAATTCTGATATCGTTGACAACTTCCTTAAATTTGGATCTATTTAATATGCTCCATTGGTATATCCATCTAACTTTTTTGATAATATGCATAATAAAATCATATCCTAGCTGTTGACAGTATCATTTAACATATGTTTTAGGCTACCAATGTGTTGTTTGATTTTATTGACAAATTTTCTTAATACACCAGTAGTTTCTTTTGCAATAGTGATTAATAAGCATAGTTTTGTTGTTATATCTTTTGTCAAATATTTGTAGGGCTTCATCAGACCAGTCACCAACTATAGGTAACATATTAATTAATGCTAGAGCTTCATCTCTCAAATAAGATCTTAAATAAAAAAGCTTATCAACCTATGATTTTTTTAATAACTGCTTTAAAGATTTCAATAAATAAGATGTTTACCACTGAACGATTCCATTTGAATTGGCTGCATTTTGCTGTGAAAATAAATTTTGACCATATTTGATTTCGAAATGATGATTGTAACTTGTATGTATTTTGACATTATTGTCTCTGTTGAGAAAGTTTGAGCGTTTTGACTCACAAGTATGTATATTTTTTAAATAATTTCAGAAGACTTGCGGTCAAAATGTTTTAATTCTACAATTTCTGCTTTATTAGAATCTAGACCCATCAAATGTAGTATATCTTCTTTATAAGTTTTTACATTTTCTTTAATCACGTTTTTCCTAACTTGGGATTGTTCCACAAGTAGTTTATTAAGCGGCACCTTTTCAAATTGTAGTAGAAAATTATTTATTTTAGTGTTGGTGGTCTTACATAATTTAATGCTGGCTTTTAGACGTACAATTTAAATTGTTTGCTTTTTCAAAACCATTTTATATCAAATGAAAATATATGCAAATATTAATTACACATTATCTTCCTTTTTCAAAACTTAAAAATTAGTTAAATAAATCTTTGCAAAATAACAGTTTGCTTACTAATTAATTATTAATATAGGTTAAAAAAAATGTTTATATAAATCTTTTTTATTTCAATTGCAATGCAATGCAGAAATGAAGGCTCAGTTTTAAATTTTAACGATTCAGCTCAAATGCAGATTTATGTTTGTCTCCTACCTTGGTTGGTTTCCAGATGTTTGCTAACTAACTGTGCAATGAAATTTTCAGAGGCTGAAGCTTTTTTTAATAGTTGGTGAGCGATCCATTTCTCGCCGCAGCTATTTTTAAAATTTCAATTTTTCTGGAAACTCTCCGGTCACGGATTATTATGGATACTTTGGCAGTGGTCGTTGCAATTGTAATTACTCGTCACTAATCTTTGGATACACACTTGGACTTCAAACTTCAGTTTTCTCCTGATTTTTGACGAATTTTATTTTCTTTCAGTTGGAACAATATCCGGGTGATGAGACCAAAATTATATGCACTTTTTCCGCACAAAAATTAAAACATTGGACTGCATTTTTTATGTATTTCCATTCAATTGAATATCATAACATTGTTTTTTACACATTTTCATTTTTTTCTAGTTATTATATATTGCTAGATAACTAGTTTTATGTTATGCCGCCCGACTTCTGTTGTCCTCACGTTATGTCGAAATGTTATCCAATAGGTAACACCAGATACATATTCAAGTCGCTCATCTCCTCAGAGACTTCGAGAAACTGGAAAAATTAAGCCTCACCGAGAAAATAAGCCAATTATTATTTTCTTTTGAATAAAAAAAAAACAATAGGAATGAATAAAATTAAATCATTCTAAAACAGAAAACTTTATGTTTATTATTTATTGAAAACATTGAAAAACAAAAAGGATACTTGTTAAACAATATTTTTGAAAATAATTTCCATTTTATTCTAAACACAGTGAAATATAGTGAAGTCAAAATAGAGACAAAAAAAGTCCAAACTTAGACAAAATTCCTACAGAGCTGAACATTTTTATAGACCTGTGCCAGATCAAATGCCTATAAAATTGGAATTTGTTGTTCGAATTTTACATGAAATGTGAAAGGTCCCCATCGTTTCAACTTGTCATGAAAACCGGTTTTTTGTAAATATCTCTTAGACGGTTAGTCATACTAAAAAAATAGTATTTTTTAAATCTAAAGAGTATGCAAGTTTTCGACAAAAAAGTTCTTAAACTTGTACTTCTACGGGTCGCAAGTAATGGTCATTTCAATAGCTACAGACTTGGAATTCTCACAAATATGCATTTTTTTCACACCACCTTCGCGGTAGAATACTTGGCGAATTTTTATTTTAAATAGGTATTCTCTATAGAGCTAACTATACGAGTAGGCTCTCAGAGAGCCGGAGGGTGGCAAAAGGGGCTTATGGCTCACGGTCCGAGTTGCATGAGAGTGCGGTAAATTCCAACGCTAAAAAAGTTCAGGAATTTAAACAAAAATTCGAAGGACCTTTCTTTGCTCTCTAAAAGTAAAATAGTGCAATGCGTAAGACAAAACAACAGAATTAATAATATTGACAGGGTTTTTCATCCTAATACTTAGTCAAAGTTTATTTGTAAAACTTCATCTAAAAGTCTGCGCCTTGAATTCTACAAATTTCTGATTAAACCAAGATCGCTGCCTTAGTTCGTCCTAGATTTCTTTTATAAAAGCTATTGAGATCTTACCTGTCGTTTGGTCTGAAATGTATGTTATGTATTTTTCTGGTCTTTAACCCCACACGTTTATTAGTATTCAAATTGGTACTTCCTAAGTTGCATAACATAGTTTATATGTTATTTTTAACAAACTATTTTCTTATTATAACGGCGTTATGGACCGGACAATTGTCCCGTTGGAATATAAAACTACTCTCGGGGTAATTTTTGGAAATACTAAACAGTTAATTTTAAAAAATATGTATGTAATAAATCGCAGTACATCTCAATAGCTTAACCTCAATAATCTCGATAGCTTAACAATGCCTAAACATTAACAAAAAATCGCATTGGTCTTTCAGAATTGCGGGAAGGTGAAGTAAACACGAACGCTGGGAAATCCCCAACACAGCGATTGTACTATGTTGCAAATAGGTGACATCTTTTTGCGCAGCTCCATCTTGAAATCATTTCATTCCTTATACTATACCATAAATGGGTCACCTATGCCTGAATAGTATGGCAGCCAAAAACAGAACAAATTTCTATACAAAGCAAATTACACAAATTACAGCAATTGGTTTGCACTGGAATAACTAGAGCCATGGAGTCATGTCCAACAGCTGCAATAGAGGCAATGATAGGCCTGACTCCACTTTAAATTTGTGTGATACAGGAGGCAGTACTTAGTGCCTCAAAGCTATTTCAATAGAATAAACTGAAACCGGGTGACTTGGTTGACCACGTACAGATTATGGAGAAAATTCAACTGGGATCCATTGTCAAACCAACAGATCAAATGCCTACAAAACTGGACTTTGTTGTTCCTACGAAGTGGTTATCGGGGACCGCCAGACATGGAATAGACACAGTGAAAGGCTAACAAACAACGCATCTGTCTGGTACACAAACGGATCCAAACAAACAGGAGTAAGACTAGGAATATGGGGCATAATTTGAGACTCTCTGAACCCCTAGGAAACATTTCCACAATTTTCTAAGCAGAACTGCTTGCTATAACTCTGTGCCCAAAAGAGTGCCTTAAAAAAAACTCAGAAACGTACAGGTTTATATCGTTTCGGCTAGCCAAACTGCATTAAGAACTCTAAAGTCATTCAGAAGTAAGTCAAAAATGGCATGAAAATGCAAACAATTCCTAAAGCAACTGACTGCAAACAACAAAGTAACTTTGATGTGGGTTCAATGCATAGCCTAGCAAAAGAGGCCTCAATCACACCTCTCTTTGACCCAGAACCATACTGTGGTCTTACGAAAAGTCACGTAAAAAATTGAACCAAAGACTGTCATCTCTGGAGAAAAACTCCAGGTCTAGGATAGTCAAAAAACTTCATCACTTTCTCAAAAAAGAAGTCTGAGCAGCTTCTCGAACTGAACAAGAACGACTTAAGAATATAACGAGACTTTTTACAGGATACTTCTCAGTAAAGTATCGCCTTAAGAAGATGGGAAAAGTGGATGACGAAAACTGCAGATTCATCAACGCAGCAACAGAAACAACAGAACACCTGCTATGCGAATGCATGGCTCAGTTCTGTTAAAGGCTTAAATTTCTTACAAAGCTGACACTGACACCCCACGAAATAAGAGAAACAACTCCTAAAAGGATAAATCTCTAGTTTCTGGAAAAAGATACGAAGAATTTCGTGGAACCTTGCATCTGTGATTTTTTTAATAAAAATCCAATTATCCTAAAAAATATAAATTTTAGGAACAATGTTTATTATTAAAAGTAGCCTTAAAATATTAAATTAAATTTAAAAATGCAAAAATATATAGGCTGTCTCATTTAAAATAACAAAGTTGGTGTCAACTTCCGGTATAACCAAAAATACTACAACTTTGCCAATATTTTAGTTGTGTTGGCCCTATTGTCTTTGATAAGTTGGCGAATTTTTAAATGTTTTAGATGAGTACTTTGTCAGATATCGATGGCGACGGTTCCCGGTGGGACACGCGGTATTCAATATAGCTGTGTAGCTTGGTTTCTATCAATAGTTCTAACATGACATTTTTAGACATAAATGTTTATTATTCAGAGATTGTATTGGAAAAAAACAATAGTGCCGCAGTGAAATCTGTTCTCAAATCAGATATTTTCTCTTTATTTTTAATAATAATGGGTAATTGCTAATGACCTGGGTTGGGGCAATCTCAAACGCTCGGCATTACACAATGAGAGGGTAAAAAGTTTAAAAAATTTTTCGAATTATTCAAAAATTTTATAGCAATGAATATAATAAAAAAAAATAGCCTAAAATGTAGTAATAAAGATTGATGTATTTTTTGTAATGAAAAATGTAAAAGTCCTCCATTTAAAGATTAAGTCGTGTTAATTATGTAAAAACTGAACACACGAGGAATGTTCAGTTGATCAATCACCATCCACAGAGTATATATGTCGCAGCCATATCATCAAATTCGCCTTTTTATCAAATAGCTAGTCAGATTATGAAACGCGGCCACATTACAAAATTGTTGTTTATTTCACATTATTTGAGAATGTGGCTGCTGTTTTTAGCCATCTTAGAATGTAGCTAACAGGCCGAAAGCCTTATCATCAAATGAAGTCAATTTTGTATTATGGCGGCTGTACGAATGTCGGCCATGTGATAAAAAATTAGGTTAAGAAAAAGTAAAGTTAAAGTAACGTAATGTTAAATATCCAGTATGTTGATCTTCTAAAGAAATCGGGCAAGAAATATGCCAACTATGTGTTGAGGGCGAGAGAATCTGCCAGAGGAATTAAAAGAAACATCCAAGAAGCAATTCAGTGATTTACATGTCAATGACTACATTTTAATTACAGTACCTAAAATTGACAGAGGTCCGCTCGACCCAAAAAATGTTTTGGGAAAGATATTAAAGATGGAAAATGGAGTTTATCAAATAAGTACCGAATACGGACGTCTGTATCGTTGATTCTCAAGAGACGAACTGAGTTTGGACACAGCTAACAATTCTTCTGTAACAAATATTTCGGATACAAATCCAATCATGATGCGAGAATACGTGGGTAAAGTTTTCCAGTTGGAGGCCAAGTTTTCAGGAAATGTTCTTATAAACTTAACAAGAATAAATGTAACAACAGAAGATGCTTATGTTTCAACAAAAACCACTTGAAATGCAACCTCAGATGTCCCAACAACCGTGCAGCAATAAATAATAACAATAATATAAGCCCCTTTTGTAGCTGTTTAATTCCTTACCGTTCAATATAAATATTATTATTATTATTTGTAAAATTGATTGGTCTTATCTACATATTCTATCTTAAGTTTTGTTCTTAATTCTGTTTTCGCTCCGTTGACAAATCTAGTTGATATTCTGGTGCTCACTCGATCAGCTACATTCTAAAATGACTAAAAGCAGCACCCATATTCTCAAATAATGTGAAATAAACAATGATTTTGTTATGTGGGCCGCGTTTTATAATCTGGCTAGCCATTTGATAATATGGCGAATTTGATGATATGGCTACGACATATATAAGATTCCTTCCTAATTGAAGGCTGATAAGTGAAAATTGGGCTAGTTCGCCACTAACGTCGAGTAAAGCCGTATCGGTAATGTTTTGTTTTTACTCCTAAATGAGACATTAATAAAAATATTTAATAAAGTTGGTCTTTAAAGGTAGTTACTAAAATAGTTAAATATTTTGAATAAGCAATGAAAAAAAGCCTACTGCAAAATCCTTCGTGATATTTGAAATCTCCCTAAGGTGCTCGCCATTTTATTAAATGTGACTCTGTGAGGTCTGTACATTTTAATCTAACCGCTGAAGCAAGATTGAAAGACTTTTTCATCAGTAAATATTACCGTGTCAAAGTATTCTCATGAAATATTATTCAAAGCAAATATAACTCTTTCCTTTTTGTGCTCCTATGGTAAAAAACACTTTCCTTACTGCGATGAAATCTGTTAATAACGAGTGTTTTATTCGCCGACATGCCTAGAAGCCCAAAAATTGGTTTGTTCCATTGGATTTCTTGCTACTTAGAAAAGGTTTTAGTTCCAATTTTCTATTAAAGCATCATCTTCTGCTTGCGACGTATTTTTTTCTTCCATGTGGCTTTCTTTGGTCCACTGTCCCTTTTAGTTTCCCATTCATGTTTGATTTTTCGTACTGTTATTTTATTTTCGTTTATTAGTTGTGCAATGTCTCTTACATACAAACCATCTTGCAAATACACAATTACTTGAGCCCTTTGAATAATATTTAGCTTTGGCACAGTTAAATTAGTGTTTATAATCTGATAAAGGATATTATTAAAAGACGTATTTACACTAGGCAAGAATAGCTGCATATAATAGTTGCTATAATAGCAACAAACTGGCGAGGTAAAGTAAAAGAACAAAGAAATATATTTCTTTTCTAAAGGATATAAAGATTGTCATGAGCAATATTCCAAACAAAGCACCGAGAGACGTTTAACTACTTCAATATTGTTTTCTAACTAGTTTGGCAATTGTTTTCAAAAATTTTTAGCACTGTTTCTTCAAGTTCAACAGTACGAACATAGAAGATCTTTGGTCCTTGCGTTTTCCCAGTTTCTCGAAGACTTCTTTTTATTGCTGAGAAAGTCTATCGGTGGGAAATTGGACTGGTTTAGATGTCTTTGACGCAGTGGCGGCTGGTCTTAAAGAGCGCAAGGGTGCGCGCTCCTCGTGAAATAAGCGATCTATTCTTTTCTATTTAATGTAAAAGTCTTGGATTTATCACATTTTTAAACACAAAGTAATGATATACTAATTAACTAATAATACTTGTGAGTGACTTGGAATAAAGTACGCAAACCTTTATTCCTTTATATTATATACTATGAGGAAATTGAAATACGTTGGTTCGCGCAAAATTATGCACCTAGCGTGGCTGCCATGCGATGCCTATCAACGGCCTCCACGGGATACGGAGAAATAAACTACAGAACACCACGCTAAAGCTAGCCCGCGGTACGGTACGTCGCTCCGCTGAAGCGATGTTGCCAAATGGTGAGTACGAGTCAGAGTTTGAAGTGTGTATTTACTGTTTATGATGCTAAATGCGTAGGTACCGGCTGATTTGATTGCGATTGCTAATTGTGCCGCTTACAGGTCTAACTGCCAATAGTACGGCTATTCACAAAGAGATAGCAGTACCCATTCTAGGGTCTAATTATTAATTTGTAAATTTGGATTTAAACAATTTTGCTGAGAAAGTAATGAACACTTTATTTCTTTAAAAGATCGTAGAGCGGATGTTGTTTAAAAAATATTTTTTTTGCGTTTTTGTAGTTTAATTAGAACTTTGTAATAAAATACATTTTATCTTCAAATGCAGTTTTTATGAAAAAGTAATATAATTTTATTCCTATGAAAGTAAACAATTTTAATTAAGTAATCTAGAACCGTAACCAGGTGCAACCCCACATAGTACTTTAAGGGGCTGAGGAATGTCGATAATGATTCTTTTTTTGTACTCGACGAAAATAATTTAGAGATGATAACCCAAAAATATTTTGGAGGCTATAAGATGTTATATAAATTTAATTCGTAAAAATACTATTAAATATCACAAATTTTATATCACAAATTTTGTATCACTGTTGTTTCTCTTAAATTTAATACCTTACTATGGCACTGGAGTCACCTAAACTGTTAACTACTAATATTTTTGCACAGGGCATCGAACCTCTATTTTTTTCGTTCCGGTTTTTGGTTTTCGTTCCGGGAAAAAAATCATATCGGTTCCGTTCCGGTCTTCGTTCCGACAAAAATAGCGGTTTTTTCCGGTTTTCGGTTCAGTTCCAGCTTACTAATTTTTTAAAAACTTTTTATTTAAATTGATTTTCTAACATAATTCAGGAAATATTCTCTCTCTTTTTTAAATATTACAGCATATAACTTCTGTGGTAATGCTTAAAATTTGAAGGAAATATTTCTCGATTTTTCGAATTTAACAATTTCAGACTGACACTCTGGATTCTGGATTCATTTTGAGTCAAACTTCAAATCCCCAACTTTATAAAAAAAAATTAGCTGATACCCGTGCATTTGCCTAGGTGAAAAAAAGAGAAAGGATCCTTTGGCTATATACTTTTTGAAAGTTTCGACTTTTCTGAAGAATTCAATTTTTATTGAAAATTTTGGCTTATTTTGAAAATTTCGAGAATAAAAACCCACTTTTTAACAAAGTCGATCTTTTCCCGTTCGACTTCCAAATTTTCGAAATTTTAACTTGATTTCGAAAATTTCGATCTTTTTCAAAATTTTGATTTTTTGAGTATTCCAAATTCCTCAAAATTCTGTCTTATTTGGTTGGTTTTGATTTTTTTGAACCTTTTTTGCTTTTATAGCTTTCGATTCTTGTTAAAAATTTTATTTTTTGAATATTACAATTTGTTTTGAATATTTGGAATTAATCTCGAAGTTGTCCTGACCTTATTTTTGTAAATATCAGAAATTTCAGACTCGAAATTTCATCTTTTTTGCAAATATAACTCATTTTAAATTCGATTTTTTCAAAACATTTCAATTCGTTTTAAAAATTTGATTTTTTTCAAAGTTTTAACTTTTGCAAATATCGACCCCCACGAATGTTTGTTTTTTTATTCAAGTTTTTTTCAATTTTCACTTTTTCGCAAGATACTGACTTTCTTAAAATGATTACTCTTTTTAAATCTGCATTCGATTTTAATTGAAAATTCTTAAACATTTTTCGATTTCCTTAAAGTATTTCGTCTTTATATTTTGACAACTTTCAAATTCAAATGTTCTTTTTTTAGCTTCCACTTTTTTCAAATGTTTATTTATTTTATTAATCGCCAGACTTTTTCAGTTTGACCTTTCTCCAAGATTTTAATTTATTTTCCAAATTCAGAATTTTTTGAAAATTTGTATACATAATTTCGATCTTTTCTTCAAATTGTTATTTTTTTTTCAAAATTTTGATTTTTTCTGTAAATTTAATGATGTTAAAAAACTGACTTTTAAAATCTTCTACCCTGTTTCTTTTTTTAATTTTTGACCTTGGTCAAACTTTTGACAATTTCTCAAAGCTTTGATCTTTTTTTGAAAACTGAGATTTTTTTTTAATTTCGACTTTTTCTTGAAGTTTTGGCTTTTATGTAGTAAACTGGACTTTTATTTTTTGTTTCTTGAAAAATTAAATTTATTCTCTAAATTCCGACATTTTTAATATTTTCAAACCTTTTCCAAAATTTAGACTTTCGACCTTTTATCATCGAAATTTCGACTTTTTCTCGAAGCTATAACTTTTTCAGAATTTGATTTTTTTTGGAAAATTTCCTCTTTTTTTCAAAAGTTTGGATTTTTTATAATATGATTATGATGAAAGATTCCTTTTCAAAACATTTACCATTTTTTTTTTAAATTTCCACTTTAGCATAAAAATTTTACTGTTTCTCGAAGTTTTAACTTCTTTTTTTGATAATTCCAACTTTTTCCGAAAATTTTCACTTTTTTCAAAATTGCGAATTTTTGAAATATTTGAATTTTTTCAGGATTCTAATCTTTTTTGAAAAGTGTTACCTTTTATCATCAAAATTGGGACTTTTGAAATTAAATATAGGTTCATCCAAAATTTAAAGTTTTTTCGAAATCTCCATTTTTTTCAAAAGTTCGAGTTTTTGTGATAACTTAAACATTTTTTCAAAGATCGCCTGTCCCAGAAATTTTTTAATTTTGGTGAAGAATCTAGGTTTTTAAATTACCAATTTTTAAATTTTTAACGAATTCTACAAAAGGAATTCAAGATTTAACTAAATTTTGATTTTAAAGCTGCCTAAATTCAAAACAATGTAAACGAAAATCGCAGCTTCGAGGTGGAAATCTAAATTTTAAGAAAAAAGTGAAATATAGCATAAACTAAAACCAGATAAAAATTGGAAGTTTAAATTGGACATTTTCTAACATGTCATCGTTTCAAGTTTATCCTTAAAATTTCGACTTCAATTTTAAGATCTCGGCTTTAAATTGAAATATAAATGTTGTATTTTTCTCATAAATTTTGATTGAAATTCCCAATTTCTAGAAAAAATTAGAAATAGCAAGATATTATCACAAATTTTGAGATTTTGGGAAGTTTGATGAAGTGGGCATAGCAAAAAATCATTAAAATTTGAAAATATCGAGAAAAAATTGGCATATTTAAATTAAAGTGAAATTTGAAGGAAAAAATTCAAGGCAACTTAAAATTTTTATTAATAACTTCAAAAAACAAGGGTAATATATTATAAAAGGGAAAATCCAAGTTTGAGGGAAAAAAACAAAGTTTGAGTGTTTGTTCTAAAGAAAAAGTTGGAATTTTCGGAAAAATTCAAATTTGCAAATAAAATTGCCAGGAAACTGGGCTTCTATGAAAAAGACTTCACTGCTTGAGTCCATATTTACAATAGCACATAAAATTTGTATTTTAAACTCGAAATTTCATAAAAAGAAAAGAAATATTTTGAGAAAAGGGTCCAAATTTCAAAACAGAACCAAAAATGTTGAAAAATAAATATTCAAGTTATACAACTTAAAATTTAATTTGACTTAAAATTTTGAGAATAAAATCAACATTTTCTTAAAAGGAGTGGAAATTGTAGGTTTCTAATTGAACTTTCAAAAAAATGTTCTTTAAAGTTAACTCATAATTGTCAGATGAAATTTGCACGAATTTGTGTAAAATTTTGAAAAGGTAATTTCTAAAAAATCCCAAACTTTAGGGTAAAGTAAAAATTATTTTAAGAACAAACAAATTCAACGAACCGAAATAAACCGTTATTTTTTCCGGTTCTGTTCCGGTTTTCGTTCCTACAAAAATTACGGGTTTTTTTCGGTTTCCGGTTTTCGGTTCAGTTCCGGTTCGAAGCCCTGTTTTTGCATCTGCGCTCCGCCTGTCAAAAAGTCACCAGCCACCAGGCTTTGATGGTATACTCTTCTTAGCTGTGGCACAATACTTCCGACATTCAAAACAATACGTGCAACATGTCAACCTATTCATCACTACTAAAATTATTATTTGGCACAATTTGTCCTTATCGTAAAAGTAACAAAAGTCTTATCACAGAAATTACCCTGACAATCGCCCAGATAAATATTTGTTAGTTGTAATATTTGTGTGAGTTTTAATTCGAATGATGATTGACTTAAATTTTTAGTTATTAAAGGGTTAGATTTTAAAGCAAAAATACAAAAAAGAGCAAATTTTTAAAATCAACTAGGCAAACCGACACATATTTTTAAATACTAAATGTTTGGCCAAACAAATAAGTGCTAGCAAAAAATAACTTGGAAGATGATTATTTTAACCCCCTTCATGGAACGAAAATTTTTGAAAAAGTGTTGAGAATTTGCTCATGTATTAGTAGAAAATTTATGTAATATTCTACTGTAGTACCTTGTTCAATTTTCAAATCACACAGCTTGTCAAATTTTATTTGGAAACTTTGAAGAGTTGTTTCTCCTAAGGGGTGAACATTTTACCAAAGTCATTTTTTGCCGAACGCGTTCTTTTTAACTGTACATTCGCTAGCATCATTTGTGCCCCCTGTAAAGAGGGAAGATAATGCCACATTATTAAAATAAGGAGCATCAATTGGAGTTTACTATAGAATATTTAGGGAAAAAAAGGAATAAATTACAAAAGTAAGCTCGGAAATTTCAAAAAGAAGTCAAAGTTAAAAAAACATGATTTTATAGTCTCATTGGACGTGGGATGACACGGTTATAAAAAATGGAGATAAAAAATTGTTTAGATGGACAAAGTAGTGCCGAGTTTTATGCCCATTGAGAAGTAAATTGAACACTGTCTTTTTCTAAAATCTAATGATTTGTAGTCCAAATGAAAAAAAAATACTAAGTCGTTTTGCATGGTTTTCCAAAGGGTTTACGGTGGCGTTGGCGTATGTAATTATTTTTCATGTTAAATATTTTCTAAGAATATTACAGTAACTTTGTTATTTCTTATGAAAGCCATAATCGTTTTTTTCATTTCCGAATCCAGAAAATTTTCTGAATAATTCTGTCATATGGCACATCATGTGAAAACAATATTTATGTTATTTTTTTACATAGCAGGCAAAAGATATCCCAACTCCAGTGAGACACGCTGTATATAGATATATTAATAATTTCGAATTTAAAATCGAAATTTCCAGAAAAAATAAACAGTGAAAATCAACTCCAAAATTATAAAAAATGTCTCTAATTTGCCAGGTTTACCATCGACACTTCAAGTGTTAATTTGTAATTATGAAAAAATCAAAGAAAAGGTTGGGACTTTATTTAAACTAGTCCAAATTTGGAGAAACATATCAAATTATAAGTCTATAGCCAAATTTTGAAAGATAAAGTTCCAATCTTTTAGAAAAAGTCAAAATTTTGCTTGTTAAACTTAAATATTAAGAAAAAAATAATATCTGCAAGTCTAAACTAATAATTTGGGGAAATATTTAAAATTTCGTTAAAAACATAATTTATAGCAAAAACAGTTATCGAAATTTTAAGAGAAAATTCAACAACTTTAAAAAAAACTACATATCTGCAAAAATCAAGATTTTTCGTTTAAAGTAGATATTAAAAAAAATTTTCGACATTTGAAAATTTTCAGAAAAACAAATTAAGGTAACATTTTTAAAAACAATGTAAACCTTTATAAAGAAATGTGTCGTTAAATATTTGGAAAATACTCAGAATTTTTTAAAAAAGCTCCATATGAGATTTATATTCAAATGTAAGAAAGCATTTTTGGAAAAAAAGTTTAATAATAGGGTCAAAAATTTTTAAAAAATATTATTTTTTAATTGATATTGATTATTCATTTCACGATTTCTTAGATAAAGAGTAGATGCACAGAGTGAACATAAATCAGCTTTTACTCAATTGAAAGTATAATATTGCATCCTGACGTCCAAATAAGGTCAAATCCTGTTTAAGGCCGAAGTATAAGAGATTTGAAATTTCATTTCAGTTTATAAAAGTTTCCAGCTTGTACAAGAATCTGTATATTATGGAAAGTCAGGAGAATTCTCAAAATAGTTCGTCACAGATAGCATTTCGACTCATGTCCGGCTTGGACAGGTTTCACTGTAAGTAGCTTAAAAAATAACGTCAAAACGTATCTGTATAAAATTATAAAATAAACTCCATTCCTCGTGGAAAACATTTGTTTTACGCTCTAGCTATTTGAAAAGGATGGAAATAAATTAAATTTATTCAAATTACTCGCTGCCAGAAATCAGCTTGCTTTTTAACAAACACAAGCAAATCGAAACGTTACAACACGAAGTCCCTCCGTTATACTGCTAATAGTGAGTGCATGTCCCAATCGTCCAATACAAGCTTTCGATCGCTGACTGATGATCACAACTCGATTCAGAAATATTAGAACAGCTAAATCGGAGATTGTGGTTCTTTGTACAGCAAACTTTGAATGCTCGTGCGCCGAAAAGCGATGTTATGGTCGGTTGGAACCATAGATGATTTAAACAAGTCTAGTTTCTGCTATTAACACGATCGATAGCTAAAGGGTGAAAGTAAATTAGCTACGCAACTACAGTGTTTAAACCAAAACAATGGCAAAACGCTATTTTTGATTGTTTCTTATAATTTTATCAATAATTTTTCAACCGACTTTCCTGTGAATGTAGATGTTGGAGACCTGAATTTTTAAGATCAGAACGTGATGACAAGGCAATATTTACTCGCTTTCGCTTTCGTCCCTGGTACTTAACAATTTCAATAAAAAAATACATTTTAGGGTGAGTGTAATGTATTACCAGTTCTACGAAACGTTCTCGGCCATGCTATTTGTAAATAAATTCACACAATATAGGTAAATAGGATAATTTCTTTTGTATGTGTCACTGTTCATTTAACAAAGGACTAACCGTCCTAAGCCGGTTAGATATTAATGGACCTTTTGTTAAACGTAGCAAAGTTTCAATTTTTTACCTTTATTGTAAAATAGTTTTGAGTATCAAGAGGAACTATTTCAACTATGTAACAACATGAACATGTTGTTTAGAAAATGTTCGATGGCATTCAGGTTATAGATATGCTTTCCCGGAGTTTGTCTTGCGGAAGTCCAAAAGTAATGCATATATTCATTATCTACGTAATTTTTAATTAATGAGCAACATTCTGTAAAAGATCGATTTTTAATTACAAAATAACATTTTAATTTTATCCGTATCCTTCAACTCCCTTGGAGTGACAGCTACCCTTTTAAGATTTTTAAATTGAATGGGGATGTGTGTGTGGTAGCTCATTTGAGTTTTTTAATTTTCTATCCAGCGATATGTTTTTTTAATTTCATTAATATTGGTCAAGAAAGTGAAGTCACGCCGAGGATGCCTTTAGTAATGGACATTGCGATGAAACTCGTAATGCAAGTCTTCATCTCAAGAAGCGTCAAAAAGCATCGTGTGTCTATGAATTATATAAAAAGTCGCAAAGAGTATGTCATGCATCTGAAAATAATTTGAGATTGAGATAAGTAATAATTAGTTAATCATTTAATCTTCATGTCATCCAAAAACAAACAAATATTAAATAAACTCGATTTAAGGTTCTGAGACCAACCTATAGCAACCGATGCGCATTTTAAGCGAGGTAACATTACTTAACTTTAAAAAGGTCATCATACGTCTGCAAGTATAAAGAAACGCCATCGGTGACTATTTTTTGATTCGATAATGTGAGACAAGAGTTTGCCATCTGGCTCAACTTTTCACATTAACATTAATGTCTCTAATTGCACCGTTATTAACTTGTACATATGTATTCGTATACGTATACGTATACAAGGCTTGTAATCTCAGCAGAAAAATGCTTTAATTAGCGAGTAACAAAAATGTTTGCGTAACCGTTAAAAATCAGTCCGAAACGAATCTATGGTTATATTCCTCATGGTAGACCCTTATTGACCGGAAATATTAGGTTTTTTTCAATTTATTTAACATTTCTTCGGCCCAGTTTGGAAATATTTAAATTTTTATGGTTGTTGACAATTTTATAAACAGTTTTTAAAATGCGACTACGTGATATATAAATTTATTGAAAACGTCACTTCATGACAGTTTACAAATTAAAAGGTTAGTTTATTTTACATAGAATAGGAATAATGAAAAATAGGAGACCAAAAATTAGATATGGAAAAAATAAAAATTTTGTTTTTTTGATAAATTAGGAAAATTAAAAAATACATAAAAGAGGTTGTAGCACTGGACATCGATGTTTCGCTCTCATTTGAGCTCGTCAGCAGTGCATAACATGGAAAGGAAACAATTGGGAAAAAATACTTAAAAATAAATTATTTTTTTTAAATATAAAAAAGAAAAATAAAGAAATTTTAACATGAATAGACGTTTCATCATTAATTTACTGTGTTAAAAATTTAAATATTTGAAGCCCAATCCACAAGAAACAACTACTCCGGAAGGGGTATTAGCCCTCGGAGTAGTTGTTTCTTGTGGATTGGGCTTCAAATATTTAAATTTTTAACACAGTAAATTAATGATGAAACGTCTATTCATGTTAAAATTTCTTTATTTTTCTTTTTTATATTTAAAAAAAAAATTATTTTTAAGTATTTTTTCCCCATTGTTTCCTTTCCATGTTATGCACTGCTGACGAGCTCAAATGAGAGCGAAACATCGATGTCCAGTGCTACAACCTCTTTTATGTATTTTTTAATTTTCCTAATTTATCAAAAAAACAAAATTTTTGTTTTTTCCATATCTAATTTTTGGTCTCCTTTTTTCATTATTCCTATTCTATGTAAAATAAACTAACCTTTTAATTTGTAAACTGTCATGAAGTGACGTTTTCAATAAATTTAAATATCACGTAGTCGCATTTCAAAAACTGTTTATAAAATTGTCAACAACCATAAAAATTTAAATATTTTCAAACTGGGCCGAAGAAATGTTAAATAAATTGAAAAAAAAACATCTATGGTTATGGTTGTAAATATTTTCAACTTCGGCACGTTTAACTGTTTGATTATAGAACATTTAATTGGTCATGTATTCGTCAATAAAATTACCATTTCAAATTTTAAAATATGTTTCAATTGTATACAAAAAAATATATCCTAAACTATGCTTATGTGCCAAATATCTGACAATAAAATAATCGATTTTAATTTGAATTTACCTTTTTCTTTTCTAATGCGCAGATGGAAAAATAACCAACAAGAAGGAAGAAGTGAAAATAGTTTCATTTTTACAAGTCAAGAAAAATTTTAAAATGTTTTCTTTATTTGCAATTTATAAACAAAACCCTAAAACATGTCAATTTTTATTTTAAAATGACACTTTTCAAGAATATTTTGATACCTCCCCTTCAATCCCCTTGGTGTGACAGTTTCCCTATTAAAATTTAGAAATAGAACAATGATGTGTATGATAGCTCATTTGAAAAAGTTTTTAATTCTCTACCCCGCAATATAACATTTTCCGAATTTACTTAATTCTATTATTGAAAAGTATCAATTTTTTCCTGATATGTATAAAGGAAACCCTTTTTACCACTTCCGTCCTGTTGAGTATTTTGCCACCTGCATATAAAGAAATGGTACATTTCTATTAAATAGTTATAACACAAAATTAACTAGCAGCTACATTTTAAAAAAGTGAATACGTCTCCATAACAATAACAATTGCAAACAGAAAAAAAAGTTGAGGTTGCCATAATATCCGTCGGCAACAACTTTTACTAAGGCAAGGAACCGATCATTAAAGCTTTAGTTTTCGATAAAAACTCAAATAACTGAACAATCAAAAAAGAATGCCTTCAGTTAATATCACGTGTTATAAAAGAAATAATGAATTTAGAAACCAGTTAAAACTTTAGATTGCAAGCTTCAAAGATTTTAGTGATCCCCATATTCCTCCTTTATGTGTATATACAGTATATCCTTAGATGAAGTACTGAAGAAGAATTTTTAGGAGGAAAAAAAATCATTTTTTTCAAAATCTCCTGCTTGACCTCAAATCACTGGAAATGACATTATTTTGTTTAGTTTTTATGCAGGAAGTTCAATTATTTAAAAATTTTAAAACATAATCCGGGGTAAACTGCTGGTATTGTTGGTAGTATCAAAAAATATTATTTAAAAATATGGTTTAGAACCACAAAAACCCTGAATTTTAATTTATTCTCAGGAATTTCTGCAAATGGAATAGACCTGGACTGCAATAATGGAGTCCTCTAAACGTGGGCATTATTGCACTCTGGGTCTATTCTGCTTGTATGACTGTTATTGGGAGTTATTCCATAGTTTCTTTAGCAGACCGCTAGGTGCCTCTATTCTTAGAAATTTGTGATTACTTTAGAAAATACCACAAAGAATGATTCGAAATATTGAAATTAAACCTATTTTTAATTAAACCTGACAAGGAAAGTGAAAACGTAAGTTAATATTTGATTTGATAGGTATCATCACCAAGATGATTTTTTTAATTCCTATCACAGCCATCCATTTTTTTTCTCTTCAGACAGCACAGAAAAATCAATGTCGCCACAAATTAATTTGGGAACACGTGCAATTTTTTAGTGTATACCTTCGAACGAAGCATTTGTAAGGTTGAAGTTGGGTATGCCAAAATAACGAAATCTAACTAGATCGAAACATGTATTTGTTTTTTGAACTCCGAATTAGATAAAAATTCAAATCTATTGATTGTTTTATTAGAATTCAGAAAATAAAACTGCAAATACGCAATGACTAGAGAATTATAAGGAGAGTGGAAATTATATTTGCAAAGAAGCAGGTGGTAATATCTTTGAATGAAAATGTTTTAATTTATCACTTATTGTTATTGTCAAAAACTTCTTTTTTTTCTCTAGCCTAGATTTGTAACATGTCTTGCTAAAATCTTATAAAATTAACCTAACATTTCGTTTTTGAGCATTTTTTTCTTGTTACAAACTACTATTACAAACAATTTTCGACTACCGCCAAATACAACAACAATTTACTCTTGGCTATTTTCTGAAATTTTCAAATAATTGGACTCTGTACAAAAAAATTTGAAAAAAAGGTCATTTTCGGTGATTTAAAATCAAATGAGTTCTTATGAAGAATGACTTTTCTCAGTAAAACTATAAATAAAAAGGAATTCCTTCCTTCAAGTATTCTACCTTGGGACAAGGTGTATTTAAACTATAACATGCATATTGTGCATATTTTTGAGATAACTTAAATGTCTTCTTTCTTTTAGGATACGACCTAATTGAATGGTTAATGGAGCGCCTCGGAATCGAAGAATCCGGTGAGTATCACAAGCATTTCCAATTAATTAAACATTTTCCGAGTTCATTTTTGTAGAGGCGCTAAATCTAGCCAATCAGTTATGTCAAAATGGCTATTTTTTTCCTGTAAGCGACTCCAAAAACCTAGTTGTAAAAGATGATAGTTCACTTTATAGGTTTCAAGTAAGTTGTAGTTGTTTTTATAAGGCCGTTACCTAATATAAAATTTTCAGTCTCCTTATTATTGGCCTTGGCAGAATAGACCACCTGACAATGTAGAATATGCTATTTATTTATGTAAGCGTACATTAAGGAATAAGCAAAGACACGGTTTAGAAGACTACGAACTCGAAGCACTTAGTAACTTAAGGAAAAATTTAGCCAATAAATGGGATTTTATAACAATGCAAGCGGAAGAACAGGTTTGTATAAATGCCATTTCATTGCAAGGTTATTTTTGTAATTTATTTTCTTGTGATAGGTGAAATTAGCCAAAAGTCTGAAGAAAGGTGATAAAACAATAAGTGATTCGCAAGAGAGAGGCGTATTGGAGGGTACACCGACCACCACCTGGCATGATAAGTTCCTTAGAGCAATGCCCCGTGCCCACGAGAAGTTGGAACGGTTCAAGAACTAGAAAGAAAACGGTCGAGGATGTAAGAAGAGAGGTAAGTTACTAAGTTTTATGAGAGGTCACATAATTACCTTTTTGGTAGGTTAGCGTACATGTCTAGTACTTGTTAGGCGCTTAATGTAAATTGATTTTAACATGGGTTTAAAAAAAGTAGATTAAAAAACAGGAAGAAAACATATGAAAATTTCATATTGCTTAATTCTAAAACGCATTCACATTAAGACAAGGGTTTGTCAAGAGCTTTGACATGAATACAAAAATTGCAAAAATTTTCTTTGAACAAGATACAATCGAAGTTGCTTTTTAAAGTTGTGAAGCTTCAACTGTAGGTACTGTCGAGAATGTCAAAAGAATTCGCATTCTAATTCCAGGGTAAAAATCGAAATGATCAGTTTTGGATTTTTGATAAGAACTATAAGAGAAAGCCTGAGAATCAGACATGCCACAGTTCTAACTCGCCAAGTCAGGAAAAATGCAGAATAAACAAATTGAAAATTCGCTTTTTCAATAACCAGTGAGTTTTTACATGTAATTCGTGTAAATTAGCATTATGCCGAAAGTTTATTGAAATTTCCAAAAACGATTAAATTTTAACACATTTCATTAATTGTTTCATTGGACAGGGTGATTTCAAATAAGAGTCATTAGCAAGTAGATAAATCAATGTGGCATTCCATTCCTTATTCAGGAGATTTGAGACCTTGGACTTTTTCCTTTTCCTATTATTAAAAGTTTACTTTGAAGGACACAATTTTGGGACATCACTTTTCATTTTTTTTAAGTTAAACAAGTTTATTGATATGTGTATTGTCACTGCTATTTCTGTTAAATCCAGTGCTCACATATCCTACACAAATATCCGATATATTTTCAACTTTCATTCGAGAATTTTATTGGAGACCATCGTCATTGTGTCATCTATGACTTTATCTGCGTAGATTTTTAAGTTATTTACATATTACAAGAATGTTTGACAAACTATTCGACTGATCGATCATCTGATGAAACGAAATAAATGAATAGTATATTTTGATGATTTCTTTTTAATTTATATCATTTTATCTAATTAATGTATTTTCCAATAAGAGATAAATTTTCTGTTAGTTATTTAAAAATAATTATGTAAATTTTGAATTTATTTAAAATGGAACCAATTGGTAACACAGATCGCCCGGGATATCTGCATGTGTATGGTACGTATATGAGAAATTTAGGAAATGCCTCGAAATAAAAAAAAATAACTCTCGAATTTAATATTAAAAGTTAAAACATTATCAAATTTTAGCGTCTATGAACTTTAAGATTAAGTTTCTAATATAAAATATAACTTTTAATTTGGGTTTTAATAACGAAATTTGCTATTTGAATGTTTACACAAATAAAACAAATAAAATATTTAACATTTACTATTATTCAAAACCTTCAAAATGTCTAGAAAAAGTCAAAATTTAGAAAGTAAAGTCTATTGGAAATAAATAACAGTTTTAAGTACTCAAATTTAGATTCAAAGTTTGTCAAAATTTAGATTTATTTTAAAAAATTTCTAAATTTCATTTCATTTTGATCACATTTTGACATCATACGAATATTCAACATTTTCTCGAATTTGCTGCGAAACTTCAGTACTTCTAGAAGTCGAAGTTTAAAGAGATGATTAGAAATTGAAAAACAATGTTATCATATGTTTCTTTCTTCAGCTCTCCGTCTCCAAGTAGGTACTTGACGAACTAAGATTAGAAATAAGTGACTTAAAAATCCTTTCTCTTTTGATGCAGACAAACGCGCGCTAGTATACAGTTATAAATGAAAATTTGTAACCTATTAGATACATTCTTCAATAGAATTCTCAAATCAGGGTTGATAATAAATTATTTGTTAACATAGCAATTGCTAAGAAACCTCCTAGCATCATTCACATTATGGAATAATGTAAAGCGAAATTCGTGGGGATAGCTATGCGATGCTGTAGAATTATTAAGACCTTCATTGTATTTATTATTAATAGAGTTTTTAAATTATGGACATTAAAAAATTCCAAGAGGGTAGAGCTTAAAAAATTATGTAATGTGCTCTATTTTTTGGACCTTGTTAAAAATCCACATTTCCTTAATTTCATAAATTGGTATTTGTAAAGAAATGAAATAAACATTCAAAAAAACTTGTTTGATTCTTTCTTCTTTTACACGTGTTATTGATCTTCAATATACAATAATAACTTTAACTCTCTCTAACTAAAATTAGCTCTGGAAAAAGCGATTGCCATAACCCTTAACGTCTATTTTAGCTAGCTAAAATTTACAGTAACATAATTAATTGTGAATTGATTCAAACTCCTATCAAATTTGGAACTATAGTTACACAAGTAACGTTTTCCCTTAATAACTATATATAATTTGAACATCAGAACACAACGGCATGTAATCCGATTAAAACAATCATTCCTTTGACTAAAGTGATTTAAATCTATTTATATGAAATAAATATTCGTGCAATAACAAGCCTGTTAACGGGATATATTGCCATCAATAGATAATAATTATAAGGGATTAATACATTTATAGACAGCCGATAACCAGACCAAAAAACATAATTTTGGGCGGAACTAAGAAATATACACTTATAATTATATTTACTGATAACGAAGGCTTCCTACGGCCAGAGTCAGTACAGGATGAACTGTGTCAAAGAACTACTAAAGGTGTTTGACGTTTCGCCCACCATCGTAGGGGGCCTCTTCAGGAACAAAGAAACAATAAATAAAAAATAAAATACAAGGAAATATACAAAAATGAAAAAAGGCCAATCTCAAAACATCAGAGCACGGTAACTCAGTATGTCCACCATACCAGAGACGAAACTCTTCTGAATTAAAAATTTGGTACAAAGGATAAGAAAGTTTATAGAGAAGAGCACGGTAACACACTATGTCCACCATACCAGAGGCGAAACTCTTCAGAACAGTTTCGCCTGTGGTATGGTGGACGTACTGAGTTACCGTGCTCTGATATTTTGAAATTGGCCTTTTTCATTTTTCATTTTTGTATATTTCCTTGTATCTTATTTTTTATTTATTGTTTCTTTGTTCCTGAAGAAGCCCCCAACGATGGTGCACGAAACGTCGAACACTTTTAGTAGTTCTTTGACACGGTCCAATCCCGGAAAAAGTATATCCTGTAATCATATTTACCATTTAAAGGTATCTAAAGACTGCATTGATTCGACACAAATAGTGTGTATATTTATAAAGCTCTTTAGTACACGAAATTTATAAAACAATAATTGGATACAAATATGTATAGTTCCCCAAAGGCAATCTTTAATTTATTTATGTAATTGAATTGACCATACATCAGTTGGGTTCTTTCAATTGCATTTGTTTACAGTGTGATGTACATATTTTATGTGAAATTAATTTTCTTTGTAGGTTGATTTATTGAAGAAGAGTTTATCCCGAACTAGAATAAAAGTCTCCCAAGCTTTGGAAAGTATGATTCAATACGTTGAAACGTACGCCGAATACGATCCACTTATAACACCAACACAACCTTCCAATCCCTGGGTGACTGAAGATACAGCGTTTTGGCACCTCAATAGCCCTTTGTAAGTTTCTTAATTTAATGACTTGTAAAGAACTGTAGCCCTAAGTTAAAACTTTCTACAACTCTATATTTCCAAAAGCCGCTAAATCTCACTTTAGGTTGTTAAAGTTCAAGTTTGGCTCTGTATTTATTTTTGCTTATGCTGCTTATACTCATTGTCGCAAAGTTGTGCCTAATTTTTATTATCTTGTTTTTTATCAGAATGCAAGTTTAGGTTGTTGTCCTTTTGTAATTTTTCTTATATTACGTACTAATAGTGATTAAGGTTTTAGGATAAATTGTTTCCTGTTTTTTTACAGCTTCTTTGAATTTTTGTCAGTATTTTGTTCAGGTGGATGACGGCTAAATAGAAATTTATTTTTATTGATCATAGGTATATACTTAAAGAAAACTAATCTTCTTATAGATCTACCTATATCTAATTCTCGTTTTATTATTAAGATAAAGTTTTGTTCCTCTGCGAGTCTTTTGAAAAAAAAAATATCTCATCAATATTTATAACTAAAATATTAGTAAGTTCTTTAAGAAAATTGAATTAACCTCTTTTCAACTATCGGGAATATTTTTCACTTCTTCTGTTTCTTTCTGTTTATGACTTCTCTCACATGTCTCCTTTCCTTTCTTGTTCTTTTGCTTTTCTTTTTATTACTTTCTTCTTTCTCGCTCTTATTTCTTTACACCATATTTTCAAAAGAGTGGTGTGAAAGGGGGACCTAGGGGATCAATCACCTTGTAAGTTAGATTATAAATTAACTAAAAAAACAGCGAAAATTAATTTCTTCCTTAATTATTACAAGCAAGGCTTTTAGCGTTATTTTTTATTGTAGATCTATATTTATCAAATACGTTACTAATATTTTAATAAGGAAACTTATATCAACATTAATAACAAACAAAATTCGTTTTTGCATAAGAGAAATTGAGGGTAGGTTAGAGTTTAGGTTTGCCGTATAGTAAATTGGCGCCCAGGATAAATGCCATTAATATTTTCAGAAATAAAATCCAGTGTTATGTGAAGAGTCAAAATTCTATAAATAATTCGAAAATTCCAAAAGAGTTTAAACGAAAAATGATCTGAAGTCTACATTTAATTAAAAACTTCAAGAAATTCTCTATCCAATATACATTCTGTTAGACTGCTGGTCCAAGCTAAACGCTGTCTCTAGGAGCTATGCATTAACATATTTTAAAAATCAGTCCATGTGGTTGAACATGCTAAAAATAATTTTAAATATATACCGGTTGAACCAAATTTGATTTCCACTACAGGGAACTCGGAAACTGTTAGAGATACAAGGAATCTTAAATGGGCAAAGTAGTGGAGAATTTAATGCCTAAAAATATTTCACTGAGAAAACATTGAATTCCAATTCGTCTTGATTTTATTTAGAAAAAACTGAAAAATCGCCATTTTTAATAATCAGCTGCAACTTATTTATCCGATTAAAAAAAATCAAAAATCATAGTTAGCTATTTTTTAAGGCCTTTTTATTGGTGTACGTTATATTTTCTGAAATTAACTGTTTTCAAGAAAATAATGTCAACTTTGTTATTTCTTATAGACGATATATTAAATTTTATCATTTTCGTTTTCAACATATTTTTCTAATTAATTTGATGTATGTCATGGCATACTTATTCGAGCGTGGCAAAGTGAGTTAAATAAAGTAATTTATTATTTAAAAAAAAAATCATAGTAGGCAATGCAATCGTTATAGCTCTTAATAATAAGAAATACACTAAATACACTAATACTAAAAAAGCAATATTTATTATTAAAAAACCAAAAATATTGTAACAAACTGTATAATATTGAAATATTTATGAATAATCGTAAAGTGTATGTCTCCCTTTAAATCATGTAATTCTCAGAACATTCTATAAATTTTATTAGAGGCAACTTTCTCATGACTCATACGCAAGTGTGCGTTCTAGACTTCTTTAGAAGTTAAGTATTCCAAGATGGATAATGTGCATAAATATAAGAGTCATTTCTAATGCTAGTTTGTTAGATATTTTACGTTATACGAATAAGTATTCAATGTTAGAAGAATTTTTATAAAAATTGATGATAACATTTCTATAACATCTATACGTTTTCTTGGCATTCCGCCATTTAAAGGGGTGCATGCACGTTACGAGTATACTAATGACAGTTTCAATTTTGCGCAGTTGGTTACAATATTTTTAGTTTTTCAATAATTATTGTTACCTAATTAGTTAGTGCATCTTTATTATTGAAAGTTATGACTTTTGCATCGCCTAATATAATTTATTTATTTAAAAATAATAAATTATTTCATTTAACCCACTTTGCAACATTTAAAGTTTATGTCCTATATCAAATTAATCAGAAAAATATACTAAGTTCCAAAATGATATGGCGTTCATAAGAAATAACAAAGTTGGTATAATTTTCTCGGAAACAATTAAATTTAAAAAAATTAAAGGACATCAAAGGAAAGGCCTTAAAAAATAACTAAATTCAGTTTTTGAATTCTTTTAAATGGATTTCAAATAAGTTACAGCGGATTTTTAAGAATTGCGATTTTTAGTTTTTTCTAAATAAAATCAAGACGAATTGGAATTCAATTGTTTTGTCAGCAGAGTATTGTTAGGCATTAAATTCTACACTACTTTGCCCATTAAAGTTTCGTTGGATCTCTTATAGTTTACGAGATCCCTGTAGTGGAAATCAAATTTGGTGCAACTTGTAGAATATACAGGGCCTTGCAAAAAACCTTACATTTGAAAGTATGTTATTTTGAATGGCATGCCATGTTTTTATTATTTTTTTTTTAATTCAGTGCCATCCAGTGACTTTTACTGTTGTATAAGTTTAATTTCACTTGCATTATTTTAAACTAGTTTAATTTACAAATCATCCTAAAACAACATCAAAAAAGCCTTACTCTTTTGTTTTTGAAAGATTTTCTAACATTTATTAAAATGTTTTCGTCCCTTTTTTCGAAAAGATTTCGCATTCTATATTTCATGTGCTCAGTAGTGGTAGTTGAGATATGTCTTTAACATACCCCTTAGGAAAAAATATATTGTTGTTAGATCCGGAGAGTTGGATACTTACTTATTGTGATCCGTTCGAGTCCATTTATTTTGTAATTTCCCTATTGAATATTCTATTACTGAAGTGAGAAAATGTGCAGAAGCCCCGTCTAATTCAATTCACATTTTCTATCTTTTATTAAAATATTTTAATACAATATAAAACTGCTAAAAACTTCTCAATATAAGTAGTTATAAGAAAAGTAAATCTGTGATCAAAAATTATTTTATTTTGGGTAAATGATGAAAAGTTGCTTAATTGGTTAAAATGGTTATATCTTCTGAAGTTTTAGTTAGTTTAGGAATGAAATTGTACAAAATTTCGAAAGGTTTTTTTTTACAAAAGGGCTATTAAATGAAAATTTGGCGGCGCCACTGTTAATTTCAGGGATAAAATTTTCTTTTTAAATACCTGATAAGTTTTTAAAAGTGGATTATCTCAAAAAGAGTGTATGTAGGATAACCTTATTAGAATTGACTTTTGACTCCAAAATGAAAAATGGAAAGAAAAACATTTAGTAAAATACAATTTTGAAATCTAAAAATTTGTTGGAACATTCGGCATATTTAAAAAGATTTTTAATATGTAGACCCCTATAGTTAACCGGATCGTAGGGTTGTTTACATTCTAGGCCTTCATATTAGAATTTTTACAAAATCATTCCATATTTTAGGAAAATTATTGATTTTTATTTAATGTTCCCATAGAGTGGACATACCAACAGAAAAAAGAGTAAGACGATGGGGCCTCTCCATGGATGAACTAGTTTCAGATCCGACTGGCTTACAAGAATTTACCAACTACTTAAGAAAGGAATACAGTCATGAAAATATTAGGTTTTGGATGGCAGTTAACGACTTAAGAAGATCCGCCCAATCCCAAATTCATAGGAAAGTCAACGAAATTTTTGAGTAAGTAATAATTGTTGCATTCTTTACATTTAAATAAATTAAAAAAAAAAGTTTATAGGTAAAATAGAATGTGTATTAATTAAAAATAACATGAAATTAAATTGAATATCTTATGCTTATACTGTACCTTTCAAAATTAAACTATGCCTGGTAATTTACCATAATGTGTAGAACAAATTATATAGAGTATCCACCTAGTATGGAATAGTAAGTTATCCCAACGCTGACTGAATTTAGGAAAAATGTTTAAAGAGCAACTCCGTTTCTTTTCCTAAATGCTACAAATTCAAAATATGCAGAGTATACGGAGTATTTAATTCTCAAGTGACCGCTGCAAGTCCAAAAATGAAAGATTTTCAAAATGTTGGCGCTTTCGGAAATAACGCAAATTGATGTCATATTTGCTTTTTTAAGGAACTATTCAATTTTGACTTGATATCTACATTCTAAATAAAATTTTGAGTTTAGAATTAGCGGCAGCAGAAGGTATCTGTCACATATTTACATTCTGTTGCAAAAATCATGTTTACGGAGGTCCATTTAAAAAATCATATTTCCTGTTTCTGGAGTGTCTACGGGGTTTGACCTAGGATTTCAGTTACAGTGAATGAAATTAAACAAAAATATATGGAATGTTAGCTAAAAGTATTTGTAAAAAGTTAACTTATTAAAATATTGTGATCTTTATTAAAAATAATAATAATAATCCAGGTGTTTCAAAATAAGATGCTCATACTTAAGAAGCATAACCTTCAAACAATTTTAAGAAAAAAGTTCATATCAACCTAGGTCCGGAACCGCTTTATTTTTAAGTTACTTGAAAATTAGGAAAAAATTCGGTTTTTCTTTAACCCATTCACTGCTGATTCAAAAATGTATGAAAACTACAGATGCTCAATATAAATTTGTTTATAGGTACATACTATATTAATTTTTCGGTAAAACGACTTTAACGGTTTTGATAAAATTGTTAACTAGGGATTTTTTGAGCCGAAAAGACGATCCAGATAGGTGTCTTGGTAAAAATTCGGAATCAACAGTTCTTGAGAACATTTTAATTCTTCAGGAACAATTTTTTTATCTCCTAAACGGCTGGTAACTAAGGTTTTTTTGGTCCAAAAAAATAATATAGATAAAAATTTGATATCACCATTTTTAGGGACATCTTGCTCCTTGAGGAAGAAATTTTAATCTCAAAAACGGTTGTATCGATTTCGATAAAATTCGGTGATCGCATTTTGCCAGGGACATCATTGGCCTCCAGGAACAATTTTTATTTCCGAATGGGCCTTATCGATTCCGACGAAACTTGGCAAATGTAGGAATTTTGTGTCAAAAAAATGATCTAGGGGGTTTAAATTTTAGTAAAATTTTGGTATCGCCATTTTTTAATTTTTTAGGAACTTATTTTTTCTTGAGGAACAAATATTATTTATATCTGAAACGATTCTACATGTGTTCTATCGATTTCGACCAAAGTCGGTAACCAAGTCCTAATGCCCAGACCAATAGGTTTAAGCATTTATCAAATTCAAAGTTTGGAACCAAAGACCGGTTTCGATCGTATTAGATCTAGTCAGTTTGGTAATCCAACTCGAATGCTGACAAATGCTGCGGCAAGTATGTACCATAGATTGAACGGACATCCTCCATGTGACTCCCAAGTACTACCACCTATTGGTTCATGGAAGAAACTGGGGACAACTCCAACAATAGCTGGGCTGCATACTGCAGTCTAAGTCTATTTGCATACGACACTTGTTGGAGCTGTCCACAGGTTCTTCTATGGACCAATCAGTGGCGGTAATTAGGAATCATAAGAAGGATATTTGTTGATTCTACAGTATACAGGGTCCGCCATTAGTGCGTGAACAGAGAATAGCTAATAAGTCTGAGAAGATATCAAAATAAAATTTTACCCAGTGACGTACATATATTAGGAGTACATTTTAAAATTATTTTCATTTTATTGTACCAATCATATACAGAGTGTTGATATAAACTTACTTTTTATAAATAGAACACCCTGTATATTTTTACATATTTGGCTAGCTCTATAAAAATCTAGCAAAATAATTTAGTGCTTATGGGGGTTTTGATGGATCGTTTTTCTAATGGAGGATCATAAATTAGGAGATAGGACTCAGATGCAATTATTTGTAAACACTCAGTGTGATGTAGTATTAACCAATTTGCAACAAAATTAATCATTGATAGTCTTTTGGTTTCTGTAAACCATAAACATGTTTTATATTCCTTAGTTATGCAGAGTAATGGAAGTTTGCAAATCCAATAATTACTAAAAAAAACCTTATATTGCTATGCCGCATTTTATAGGGCTATTTAAATATGTAAAAATATACAGTGTTGTATTTTTAAAAAAGCAAGTTTATATCAACACACTGTATATGATTGGTACAATAAAATAAAAATAACGTTAAAATGTGCTCCGTATAGATGTAAACCACTGGACAAAATTTTATTTTGATATCTTTTCAGATTTAGGAGCTATCCTCCGTTTACGCACTAATGGCGGACCTTGTATATATACTTGCCGAAACATTTGTCAGCATTCGAGTTCAATACACCAAACTGATGAGATCTACTAAGATCGAAACCGGACTTTCAAACTTTCCAAACTCTAAATCTGATAAATGTTCATTTGGTTGGTCATTTAGATTATAGCCTTCTGAAGCTTCTCTAGAGAGCAACCGCTTTGCTAAGTGTTTGTGGCTCAACTGTTGATAGTTCAGTTACTTATGATCCACTATACACTCTTAGGGGGCTGCATAATCTAGTCTAGGTTGCATTCTATTTGCATCGGTGACAAACATTTTTTTGAATTGAAAAAATTATCTATAAAAATTTTAGGAACTTTTCTTCCTTCAGTTACAATTTTTATCTCCGCAACGATTCTTATCAGTTTCGATGAAACTTGATGACTAGGAAATATTTGGGGTAAGAAAATGATCTAGGTAGATGCAATTTAGCAATGCCAGAGTCAGTATAGGATATACTTCTTCCGGGATTGGACCGTGTCAAAGAACTACCAAAAGTGTTCGACGTTTCGATCACCATCGCAGGGGGCTTTTTCAGGAACATAAGAAAAAACGATAAATGAAAAGAGGAATATGAGGGAATATGCAAAAATGAAGGAATGAAAAGGCCAATTTCAAAACATCAGAGCACGGTAATTTAGTATGTCCACCATATCAGAGGCGAAACTCTTCTGACAGGAAAGAGGAAAAGGGAAACTTTATATACCATTCGTCTGCGCGATCACTTCCAAAGATTTCCGATGGGTGGTTTCCAGATGAAGGAAAGCATGTAACCGTCGTCTCTGTTAATGTTTTTGGGGAATTTTCGGATTTCAATGGCCTCGCGTATCTTCCTATTATAGTAATTGGGAATAAGTAAATATTATCAAAGAGAATCTTATGTCCGGTCTCATGTTGATGTTCGACAATGGCTGCCTTCGAAAATAAATCAGACCTAAGACATCTTTGGTGCTCGGATATTCGCATCTTAAATGATTGCTCCGTTTCTCCGATGTACACTGAATCATAAGAACAAGGAACTCTGTACACACCATTAGAAAAAAGAATGAAATTTTATCTTTGGGAGATGGGAAGAACTGTTGGATCTTTGAGGATGATGAAAAAATGGGTTTAATGTTGTGTTTTCTCAATAATTTTCCGATTTGATCTGTTACTTCGTGAACGTAAGGAAGAAAGGCTTTAGGGATATCTTCCTGATTGAGAAACAAACTTTTATCTCCGAAAAGCTTCTATAGATTTCGATGAAACTCTTGTAACTAAAGGTTTTTTGGTTCAAGAAAACGATCTATATAAATTCAGGATCATCATTTTTTAGCGGCATCTTCCTTCTTTAGGGACAATTTTTATGTCCAAAACGACTTTATTAATGTTGATGAACTTGATAACTAGGACATTTTTGAGTCAGAAAAATAATCTAAATATCGAAGCAATTTTAGTAAAAATTCGGATCTTTACTTATTAGGATCATCTTCCTCCTTGAGCAACGATATTTTCCCTCTGAAACGATTTTGTCGATTTCCAGACAGAGGACCACTATTTTTAGGGATGTTTTTCTACTTCAGAAAAAATTCAAACTCAAACTTCAATGAAATTTGATAACTAGAAGATGTTTGGGTGACAAGTACTATTTTAGTAAAATTTCGATATCACCATCTTTTAGGGACATCTTACTCGTTGAGGACAGAATAAAGATAAGAAATTTTTAACGTAAGGAAAATAGACCTATCGAGATTTTTAGAACAAAATGACACTTTGAGAAAAGTTATATTTATAAAACGAACAGAAAGAGATACATATTAGTTAGGCGAGCCACTCACAGCAAACCAGTTTGCCACTCTCCCCCCCACCCCCACGGCTTTATTTTTAAAAGCGGTTCCGCACCTAGGTTGATATAAAATTTTTTTCTTAAAATCGCTCGAGGATTATGCTCCTTAAGTATGAGCACCTTATTTTGAATCTCCCGGATGATTATTATTATTATTATTATTACTATTGTTAATAAAGATCACAATTTTTTAATAAGTAAACTTTTTTTACAAATACTCTTAGCTAAACATTCCATATATTTTTGTTTAATTTCACTTATTGCTACTGAAATCCGAGGTTTTTAGATTTTTAATGCTTCAGGCACTCCACTCTGTAGTGTTCAAAAAAATATCTAAATGATTTTTTTATCTTAGATTTCCAAGAGCTTGATCTTTACTTTTCACTCTATTTATAATTGTTTTGATATCTTTCGCTTACTTCCTATGGGTTTTCAAAAATATGAATCCAAAACAAAACTGATTTTTAACATTTTTTTTTCAAATACGAACTAGACTTTTTAATGTTTAATATAAATGAAAAGTTGACTAATTAACAGCAAATTAATTTGTTTCGGGAATTTTGGTTCAGTTTTATTTAATTTGTTTTAAACTTTTGGCGGATAAATTATAAGTAATTTATAATAACCAAATTATAGCATTTATATCCAAACTATTTGTCAATAAACTTTAAAGGCAGCCGAATTAAAAAAAAAACCAAACGGTATTTACGGATAAAATGTATTTAATCATTGAACGGTTTATTTACAGTACATATATACTATTAAACACGTTTCAGAGAATTTTTGGCTCCTGGAGCACCATGCGAAATAAACATAGACGGCAAAACAATGGAGAAAATCCATCAAGAAATGAAAACACCCAGTAGGTTTACGTTCGATGCAGCACAGGAACACGTATACACTTTACTTTTAAAGAAAGATTGCTACCCTAGGTTTATTAGATCTGAATATTATAAAAATCTTCTCAGCACTGGTATTCAACCTTCTCAAAAGAAACGGTAAGTACCAAACTTGCAATAACAAATAACAATAATTATTAACGCGATTATCAATATTTTAATGATCTATTATACATACAGCCCACATGTTTATTGAGGGTTCATCTACAATGACCCTGGATATATAAAAGGCAATTACCACTCATTCATCCAAAAATATTAAAACTATAAACCTGAAATTTCGCAAATTGGTTCCTTGTACGTAGTGATGCACAAAGCAAGATTTTTTGTCTTGCTATCTAACTTCTTGTCTTGTCTTGCGAAAAAGTTGGTTTACTTATTGTCTTGCCAATTTTTTGGGTTTGATTCTTGTCTTACTATCAAGAATTTTGCCTTTTCTTGTTCTTGTTGGTGTATTTGTTTTGCCCGTGAGCAACAACAAAACAAATTCAGAATTAATTGCGACAAAATCAACTGCATCATGTATAAAAGATGTAAATTGAAAAGAAAACCGTAAATTGGAGGTACGAGCTATCAAAAGAAAAACCCAGACCTTAGAGAAAAAGTTAAAATTTCTGGAAAGAATAAATTCTGTAGAAAATTTGAAATTCTTTCGGAAAATTAAAAAATGTAAAATCAGAAATGTTATATTGAAACTGAAAATATTAATATTTTGAGAAAAATTCCAGTTTTTTCAAAAATGTTGAACTCTTTTTTTAATTGTGAATTTTTGATTTTTAATTAGTATAATGTTTTTGCTTCATTTTTCACTTCAGAGTCGATTTTTTCAGCTTTAAATTTAAACTTTGAACTTTGCTTTCAGAATTTTGAGTTCAATTGCAAATTTTGAAATTAAAATTGCAAGTTTTAATAATGAATCAAAATTAAGTGGAGATTAGCGGGGTTAAATTTTGCGATTAAAGTCAAAATGTTTAGAAAAATATCGGGTCAAAGTCAAAATTTTGTAGTTAAAATTCTAATTTCGAGAAAAAATCCACTTAAATATCGAACTAAAAATAAAGAATAAAATCAAAAAGTCGAGGAAACGTTCAAAATTTTTGAGAAAAATATTCAAGATTTAGGGCAAGATTAATTTTCTTAAAAATTTTTTATACTTAAATAGTGTCATTTTGAGAAAACACTAAACTTTTCCTTTTAATTTTGATGATTTTTCAAATGTAAATGTTTTCCAAATTTTAACTTAAGAGGGACAGCTTTTAAAGAAATAGTGTATTTAAAATGGTTAAAAACCACTATTTTAAAGGTTATTTTAAGAAAATATTGAAAAAAGCAAAAAATGTTGCTTTTGTTAATTTTATGACAAGAAACCTTACTCTTGCTAAACGAACTTCTTGTCTTCATTTGTTCTTGCAGCAAGACTAAAAACAGCAAGACAAAAAAAAAGAAATTCGTGAAACACTACTTATACGACGAAGACCTTAGCTAAGCAAAGATTTTTCGAAATTTAACCCCTAAAGGAGAAAAATGTATAACAAATTTTATATGTAATGAATTAGTCTCTGAATAAACACATAATAAAACAATAAAACAAATACTTTTATTTAGAGTTATCTATAGATGTCAGCTGAAAGTATATTTTATCCACTATCAATATGGCCAAAATCTTGAAAGCAAATTCACGTTTTAATTGTATCACTATTGTATATGAAACACGACAGGCATGTGCTTAGCCATATTTACAAGTTTCAACTTTTTACTGTCACATACGAGGTCTGTTCAAAAAGTAAGGTTACTTTTCAAGTTTCGCGGGCAACGTTCATTCGATTCTTGATTGTCCCGAACATATGTTCACAGTTTCAAGTACAAAGCGTACTTTGTTTTTGACAGATAAAAAGATAAGACGTCTTTTTTGTGCTTGGTGATTTTCTATTATTATAAAAAATGGAGCAAAGAATTTGCATCAAATTTTGTTGGAAAAATGGAATCGAGTGCTCTAAAACACTTGAAATGTTGACAGTGGCGTACGATGAGTCTGCTCTAAGTAAAAAAAAAGTTTAAAAATGATACTCTTCCAAGATGGCCGAGAAGAAACCGACGACGAACCGCGCTCTAGACGCCCCAGCACATCAACAACAGAAGATATCGTCGAAGCTGTAAAGAAAATTGTTTTTGAAAATCGTCGAATTATCATAAGAGAAGTTTCTGAGGATGTTGGCATATCAGTCGGCTCGTGTCATGCAATTTTTTCGGATGTTTTGGGCATAAGGCGTGTGTCAGCGAAGTTTGTTTCGAAACTTCTGAATTTTGATCAGAAAAATCGTCGCATGAGCATCGCTCAGGAGCTCTTGAATGACGTCAGTGATAATCCTGAATTGCTAAAAAGGGTCATAACTGATGACGAATCATAGGTATATGGTTATGACGTCGAAACCAAAGCCCAATCGTCCCAATGGAGAAACCCAGGAGAGCCAAGACCGAAAAAAGCACGCCAAGTCCAATCAAATGTCAAAATTTTGCTCACTGTTTTTTTCGACTACCATGGCGTAGTGCATCAGGAGTTTTTACCTCAAGATCGTACGGTCAATAAGGAGTATTACCTTGAAGTTATGCACCGTTTGTGAGAAGCAATACGAAAAAAACGTTCGGAATTGTGTAAAAATAATTCATGGCTTTTGCATCACGATAATGCACCTGCTCATTCATCGTTGCTTGTGAGAGGTTTTTTGGCCAAAAACAACATGACAATCATGACTCAGCCACCATATTCAACGGATTTGGCCCCCTGAGACTTTTTCCTGATCCCAAGACTTAAAAGATCTATGAAAGAACGGAGATTTGCAACGATTGATGAAATAAAAACTGAGCTTGAGGCTATACCAAAAAGTGCTTATGAGAAGGGCTTTGAAGATTGGAAAAAGCGTAAGCACAAAAGCATTGTATCTGAGAGGGATTACTTTAAAGGGTACAGTATAAATGTTGATTAATAAATAAATATTTTTTCATAAAAATATAGTCACTTTAATTTTTGAACATACCTCGTACAAATATAATCAGAAAGTGAGTTGAATGTTACTAAACCAAACAAAAAACTGGATAAAGCAACAGCGATGTCAGATTTTAATTTTTCTTAACTTGAGTTTAAAAATGTGAAATTTTTACTACTCGCACAAAACTTTTAACTGTAAAGAGAAATTTTTGGTTGTTGCCTCCAGATTCAAAATTGTTAGTAATTTATATTTATGTAATTTGGGCGAGCTGTAGTAAAAATTTCTGCTAGTAATAATTCGTCTTGCTCATTTTGAGACACACTGCCCGGCCCGAAAATTCACATATTTTAAAAACACTTCGAAAATTTGACCCGTAAATTTGGTTTATTTCGTAGCATTGTAGCTAAAATGTTAATGAATGTATCAATAGGGTAGGGCCTCGATCATTAATTATTTTCTTTAATGAATCTCATGAATGTGATGCCAATTTACGGTTTTCGAAACCAAACAAAAATGTTTATACGAAAAAATTCTCTATTAACGTCGACGAAACTAGCCAATTAAACAGGATCGAGTAATATAAATGAATATTAAAGAACTGTAAGTAAGAGCTAGTGAAATCCTTTCCAATGACAATTAAAAAGAAGTTGTACATTTCTGAAAATGCTGTAGGAGAAAAACTTTTGATGACAACGGAAACGACTTCATGATGGTCATTTTTTACAATAAAAAAAAACCAAATATAGAAGTCCTAAAATTTGCGCAATAGTAAAAAAAGGATATACGCTTCAAGCAAGCTCCAAGGAAGCTTTAAACGAGCTTTTACAAAGCGTACAATGTGTATAAAAATATGTTTTAAAAAACTTGCCTGAATAACGTTCAAAGACTTTAAAAGTTTCATGTCTGTTTAACTATTCAAGTACACTGATCTAAAACAATTCATATTTAGATCTGCGTAATACATGATTTACTTTTATTATGTCAGATATATTCCTATAGAAAACGCACGGTCAACAGTTACAAGACGTTCACTTATTTATTCAGCAACAACTAAATATTTTCCAAATAATTTTATGTTGGCGGTCTGAATTAAATAAGCAAGAATAAGTCATGAGTGTGGTAACCCTTTGTAGCTCTTACAAATATTTTGAAAATTGTGTAACTTTGCCCCAATTTAACCGATGCTGTATCTCGTACCGTTTTTGAGATCTATGTAATGAAAAGCGACCTTATTACAACCTGTATGTATCGAAGTAGTTGTAAAAAACAAAAACTTATACAGGTGTCGCCGTTTTAAGTGTCTTTAATGAAACAGGTTATAGAAAAAACAATTTTAAGCACAAAGTTTCCTATGAACATGTATCCGGAAACTCTTAATAAAAAAGATACAAGGTATTAATATTTCAATAAAAAATAAAGTTTTTACTTTTTCACTTTTAAGTTTTCTAAGATATTTAAACCAAATTTTTCACACATGGTGTATGAATAAAGGATCACAAAATAAAACAAAACTAAGTTTTTATCTCAGCCAGTGGTGGAGTTGCGAGTAATCTGTGATATTATTGTAGGAAAAACCCGGTACACCACTGGAGAAATGAAATAAAATACCTGGTTTGGGTAAAGTACTTAATTTTGAATAAAAGTTATTTCTTGACATTTTTCCGTATTTCCCACTGGTTGCGTCATGTCGTTGGTTTTGGAAAAAACATCACTCTCACTCGTACTTTCACTAGGGAAAGTCCCAAAAAAATTCTGTCACAATAGTGACAAATATGAAAGAATATTAAGAGTCAACTTTATCTAAAACTGTTAATTCATTTCATTTTATCCAGTCTTACCCCTCTTTGTGTTAGTTGGTGATTATTTAAAGACCAGCATACATTTCTTGTATTCGAACAGTTCCTACGTAAAACATAAGGTAGTAAATGCTAAAAAAATGTCAAGAAAAAACTTTTTCAGAAATAAACGCTTTATCCAAAAATTTTATTTTATTTCATTTTGTTTAGTGGCGTACTACTTTTTTTTTCAAAACAATATCACAGATTACCCGCAACTCCGCCACTGGTTGAGATGGTAACTTAATTTTCCCTTATTTTATGATTCTTTATCTACACATCATGTGTGCAAAATTTAGTTTAAATAACTCTAAAAACGTGAAAATGAAACTATAAAAACATTTTTTTTTCAAATTTTAAAACCTTGTATCTTTTCATTAAGAGTTTCCGGATAGATGTTCATAAAAAACTTTTGCTTTAAAATTACTTTTTCCATCACCTGTTTCATTTAAGGCACTTAAAACGGGGACACCTTGTATAATAACTAACTTATAGCCATATTTTTTATAGTTTTGGATAAGTTACTTCACCCACCTTTCCAAGTCGCTTTGTAATTTTTTTTGCTCTGCTATGGTACCAAAAAAGCGGACAATTTGCTTAAATTTTGAATAAAAACTTTATTTTACTGGAAAATGGCAGATAATTTTGGCTACATTATGAATTTGTGTTTAGCTTTTTCGGTTTTGGCCAAACGAAGAAGAAAACATCGACCAGTAATGCGCCCAATCAGCAACAACTGTTGCAGCAACAATCTTCACAGGGAGCAGGATCGGCGAGCGCAAGTGGTGTCCTTTCGAAACGTCGAGGTAGCGATAGAAGTTTATCTGGATCGGCGCACGAATTGGCCATTTCCGGTGTCAAGGATCCCAAAGTGCCTCATTCGCACTCTCAAAGCAACCTAAGCGATATACCATACAGGTAGGTGTCAAAATTCCCATACAAAGCCAGGCCCAAGAAATTTGGCTCAAGCGCATGGCTTCATGGCGCTAGTGTTATCCCGTGGGTTGTCCTCGACCCAAACCAATCCCTTCCTTCACAAAAGAGCACTACCAAAACAGGTGCTCTTGCTCAATTTGGATTCCTCCGAGTAGCTCGGTTGAACCCAAATTAGGCAATTATTTGGCAATGTCTTAGTAGTAGTTAGACAGTGGACATCATGCTTAAATTACAGGGGAGACATGGCAGGCCTGCCCAAACCTTCTCCCGTGCCAGTAGCGGTTTCAAGCCCGTAAGTCTCGACGTGCCAGTGTTGTGTTTAAATGACATCTTATGTGGCTATATGTTACATGTTTCAATGCTTCTCCCCTTTTTTCATTTCATCTCCCCAATGTATACTCTCTGCAGTGTTTGGTCAACTTTGATTCGCCTTTAAGCAATAATCGTGGAAAATAAAAAGCATGCATAGTGTATTTTTGCTTTAAAATATGCTGCGTATGCTCCTATAACCTTAACATATCTTTTAGTGTTTCTGAAATTCTAATACTTGCCCTTCGAGATAATATCAACATTAGTATCATCTAATAGCATCAAATCATGAAAAGATCGTATATTGTAAAGAGAAAAAGAAGAAAATACAAAACTCAGACTTTGTGTTGCCCGATTATTATGACAAACAGATTTCTCCTTTTAAGCATAAATTTTATCACTTACAATTACAGCATAAACATACAATAAATAAGGGACAATGCGTTCGCAAACTTTAAAATATATTCAATAAGCTGCGTGACATAATATGTGCAATGCAGGTAGCAATTATGAATCAGGAAGCTTTTGGATTTTTGATCATGTGCCTAATATATGGACTCTACCGGTAAATTATTTTATTAACAGACCAGCACTTTCACTGTATGATGACTTCTGAATTCTTTTCCACACTTTTATTATTTTATGGAAATCTAATTTGGACCTGAAGGCAGAGAAAGTTTTCAATTATGGAACTAGATATTGTCAAATTACAAACTTCATTTGATTTGAACTTAAATGTACTCAGAGGACTTTCATCTCAAAATTTCGAGCTACATCTCAAACTCTTGACCTAAAAAATAAAAAAGATCAAAATGGGAAGGGGATCGTAGCAATTAAATGCCAACATTTCATTCTCATTAGAACTTCTTAATGATAGCCCGTAACGTGCCGGTAGGTAAAATAAATAATATAATTTACGATTTAACGATAATCTGAACAATATTAGAGCTATTATGTTATAGAAGGAAATTCAATTACAATTCCGCAGCATTAGTAACTATTTTAGTAACGCTCTGAAGGAAAAATATCCGATGAAGGTAACTTCGGAAGTTATCATGAAGCTGCTAAATATTATCAGGTTAATAATTATCAATAAAGATATAATTTTAAGGACACTCAATTTTCAGTGATACCATAAAATTTAAACTATTACCATCTTTTGTATAAACGTTGTTGTAACCTATTTCTCAAAATTCCAAGTTTAAACACAATTTATTTATTTATTTCGAAAAAAAATTAGTCAATTTTTGGAGAAAAACAGAACTAAAAAGGGCCCAAATTTAGTCAAATTTAAGGTTATTATAAAAGAAATTGCAAAAGTTTAAGTTTTATCTCAAAACGACTTTATACACAAATTAAAATTATGGAGAAAAAACGAAATTACCGAAAAATTTTTTCAAAAATATTTATCTTAAGATTTTTATATTCAAAGAGAAGTTTGTGGAATTTTTTTTTACAATCTCTCAATTTTCCTCAAAATTTCCTGAATTTGTCCTTATACACGTTTTATACGAGTTTTTCCCAAATTAGCTAATTTTCACCATAATTTCGAATTTAAACTGAAATTTTTAAAGTCGAAATTACCAGAAATTTTTTAAAAAATTATTATTTGATGAAAAATATAATCAATCCAGAAATTCCTCTTTTTATTACACATTTTTTATTTTAATCTTATAAGTATTTTCGTGATTGTTAAAAATTCATAGTCAGTTTTCACAAACATCTATATAGGGTTAGGAATCTGAATCTGAAATTTTAAATACGTATGGGACCGAGAGCTTACACATCTTTTTTGAAATTTATGTATCCCAAAATGTTTTCTTAATTTGTCTAGAAATTTACCAACCGCGAATTTAACACCTAGTAATAAAAACAATATTTAACTGAAGTAGGAAAAAATTTGAAAAAAAAAATATAATTACATATCTAACAATGATAATATTGAATAGGAAGTGCATTAATGACAATTTGTACAATGGTCAAACAGACAGCCCTAGATTTAAAATGAAAAACGTGGAGCCCCTACAGTAGATAATATAATTGATACATAAATAGTTCGCTTGACATTTTGACTGGTTAATGCTTAACATGAATTCAATAGTGAGTGACTAAATGTCAGCAAAGCAGCAAAACTTTATGATGATTCAACCCATCAACCAATTTAAAAACCTCGAGACGTGGAAACATTCATTCAACTTTACACTCATTTATGTATATAATTGTAAGCGCACATCTAGTAATCGCGCTACCTGCATTACACAATTAGCTGTCAAACTATAATGGAATTTTAATTTTGAAAATCTCAGCTATCTTCATCTTAATTACAATTAAATTTCTGATTTATTTACTCTCAAAGGGTTTGTATAAACGATACTAATCTACTTCTTTAACATACTCGTTGCATAAAGTAGACATCATTATACTGATAAACAATAAAGAAAAAATTTTATGATGACATGACTTGTCAGCCAGATACAGCTAATATTGCATGATCTGTCCAAATTTTTAATTCCAAATATCACATTAGTAAATAATCTTATTGATGTCTATGCACCAAATCCCATTTGTAAAGGTGGTAAATATTTAAATAGTTCACTCACATTTAAATTTTATTTATGAATTTGAGTGATCTAATTATTTCTTAAACAGGCTTTAACGTCTGTATAATTTTTTGTCAAAGAAGAAGAATAAATACACCTGCATTTTCTGTTTACCAGAGTGAAAAAGCCAAGTATAGCGATAGTGGCTGGAGCCTCGACATCGGAGGAAGTGTGTCCTTGGGAATCAGCTGGGACGGAACCCAGGTCCCGAAAAAATTCCGCTCAATTGGACTCAGGCAGTTCATCGTCTGAGGTGAGCGTCGCGGTCGCAGAGATATCCGATCGTGTACAAAGGACGAATATTCTTACACAGCAACACACCTTGGACTGCTCCCGGAAGCTGGTGGTTAACACAACAGAGACACCCAGGAGAGCGTCGGTATCAGTACCGATTACTCATTCCGGGGACAGCGCCAAACGCAAGATATCGTCCTTCGATGATAACAGTTCGGCCGCGACGAGCACATCATCGTCCGCTCTCGTTATTCCTAGTGACACTGACAATAATAAAACGGAGGAAAGTACTTGTAAGACTCTAAGAAAGAGTCATAGTATAGCCAAGAGCTGTTCAGTGACTGCGCCCATTATTAGTGTTAGTTCTGTGGCCGACGAAAAGGTGACCATTGAGATACAAGATGAAGAGGGCAAAGTAGGGGAAAATATTCAGGAACCGCTGGCTCCGCTGGCGGAACCCGACAGCGAATCTCCAGCAAGCGAATTGCCGCCTTCAGAACTACCACCGACTGAAGTTGAAGACTCAGAGGCCAAAAGTAACGACGTCTGCCCATGGGAAGACGAGTAAGTGGGGTGTGACTAGCAAAGGAAACTCACCTCTCACTTCGTACCAGATAGGATAACCTTACACCGCTCTTTTAATACTCAATTCCACATTTTATCTGATGGGCTGTTTATTTGTTAAACAAATTAAAATTAATTCAGATTCCCATCAGGTAGAAAATGGGACTTAATTATGGCACCTTGTGGCACGCCTTACCTATTATAATCCTCTAGGTAGAATAGGCTTTAGGCACCCGAAGTACAGCTGTTTCGTGCTAAATGCTTATTTCTCCACAGGGAGACATGTAAAGTTGACACGCCCTTCGTGAAGACATACGCAACTCTTGGATATCTTTAACAGCCGACAACATCCTCAGCCTGAATCTTCTAATCTACAGGAGATGATTCTTTATATGCTCATTATACCAAATTGCATTAATTTCATTTGCCAAACTGCTACTGAATACGTGTTCACAATACCCTAACAGTAAAATGTTGTGTCCTTTGGGAGGATGTCGAAATGTGCCTACTATAGTAATCAAAATTGGTTGTTCAATATTTAAAATACAATGTAATAGGTTAGGCTTTGTATATTGTAACCAATAAATTAGGGCTGCAGTATGTGAAAAACCAAACGAAATAGCAGGTTTACCTGCACACCCCTGGCCTGAAATTAATGGATACGCACATCAGCAGTTCAAACCGTACCATATGTAAAAGTTATTAGCTTTTGGTTTGTGTAACCTGGATTATTATTAATTTCAATCCATTTTAAGAGCAGTATTCATAAAGGTAATAACAGCATTTGTACTTCATTAAATCTGGGATATACCCAAAACTGCTAGATATCTTGAGTAAATAGACAGTGATCTTCGTATCGCCTAACTGTTTTACATGCAAGATATTACACTTTGTTGTTAAAAATATCAAATGACCTGGGCAGAAAGTAACAATATAATCATGAAGGTTACGCGATCTGAATCAATATGAGACTTATACATTTTCTGGTATTATGTAATGTTATGAATTACTTAATATGTTAGACTTTGTCTGGCTTTTTTTCGATTTGAGCATACAAGGATTTCGTTTTTACTACGGATAACAGGCTGAGTTACCCTGGTCTTGTATTTTTTATTTTTTATTGTTTCTAAAAAATCTTTTGACGATAAAAGACTAGTTAAAAAACGTGGGCCTTGATTTTTAAAATTTCAAAAAAGTGTATCCAATGCTAAAAAAAAACACACATTTTCCAAAACAAATTAGATTTATAAGACAAAATAATATATGACATTAAATATTGATTCTAGGGACAGACAGGAGTTTACTTTACTAACCTATGCGTTTGTATTTGTATATTTTTGGACGTTCCGAAGTCATACTTAAATACGCTCGATGATACACAAAACAGTATCTGCATTGCATGTAAGCAATGAAGTTTATATCAGTTGGCAAAAAACGCTAAAATCTTCAAAAGTGTTTATTATTCGGTATACTTAAACGGATGAGAATAGTGAATCCACTTACGAGAAATTCGTTCTTAGCAAAAGTGGGCGTGCAGCGAATAAGTAATATAATATAAGTAAAAATTTTAAAATCAGCAATAACAGATATTCTCTTTAAAAGTAAATAATAGCAACGAACTCGCCCTCGGACTAACAATCAGGCTAGCGAAATTCCTAAACGGTGAAATAACTAATGTAATTTTCCAAAGACCTTAATCTAAAAGGAAAATCATTATGACTGATTTATATAACAGTGCATTTACTACCAATTTTCATTACAAATTAATCAGACAACAAATCATTTCGATAATATTTATGTGGTCCCTAGTTTATAAGATAAATGTAATGTTGTGGCTTTAACATAAATTGAGCAAGGTTATTAATAAGAAAGGGTTAATTCGAGGCAACTGCACCTTAATGAATTACAGAAGAGGCTGGGTATTACGCTTATATCTTTTTTTATCGTTATTTTTTCTTGATACAACATTTTCATTAATTTCTCATTGCCAGTGGTACTAACTTTAACACTACGGTATGTAAAAATGCATATTATTACCTTTATTTGGTCATTTGGTCCCTTATTTATAACGATATATAAACTGAATGCCAATCACTTACAATTTGTTTTAACTGCCAAATTACCAAATCCATCATAAGAAATGGTAAATGACCTTTAATGGAAATGTTAAATATTAACCACGAAAAGAACAAAGCCTAAATAAAGATCATTTATATTAATATTTTAGAATTCCATAAAGTACGCAGGCTTAATTGTACAGAAAATAATATGAATATGAAATATAAAAGGATTGTCGATCTGTCCTAGGGATTATGGATCTTGTTGAGAATGTATTATAACTAAAATATCGAATAGTCGATGTCATAATCAAAACATCAGTAGGCATCCATGTTGGCGAAAAGTCGATTCTTAATTGAAGATTTTGGACACTTTTTGCATTAAAAATTATAGCTTTTGTTTTCTATTGCAAATGTTGTCATTTCTTTGCTTTGGTAAACATGCTGAAACAAAATGTCAAAGCCCTTTTAACAGTAACTTTGATATTAAACGTAAAATTTCGATTTGCCCTTTAACTTTGAACTCGAAACTAGGATACAAGAATTGAAGCTTCAGGTAAAAACCGCCAAATTAAATAATAGCCAAAACTGCGATTTTAAAATCGAAGTTTTAAAATTTAATCCTTATTTCAAAACTAAAGTCGTAATATGGAGATTAAATCAGAAACTAGCCTTTCTAATTACCAACCCATATGCCTAAAACACATCACTCGAGTAAGCCTAGCAACCCAACTGTGTAAAGTTGGTGGTAGGTGTGTGACTTCTTTTGACGTACCATGATGTTTTTCGAAATTAAAATTTTCGAAAGAAAAACGCATTAATTTACATCAATACACGGAGTCGCTCCATACAAATTGCAAAATTATAAAATGATCCTTCTATTTGGACATACCGTTGTTCTCTAGCTTCCGCCTTTGGAGGAAATAGCTCCTTAAATTCCCATTGCGAAGCGCTCGACCTTTTCACATTGATAGAAGCAACACAGAAAACCCTCATAAAGGTTTTCCATTGGTATATTCGAATGCAAGATTTCCTATTTCAATTTCCATTGGAAAATGTAACATATAAACAAGGAATTAGTAACAGCACCGGGCAAACAACAACAACAACAAGGAAATTATCGGATCTAGAACTCCGCCATGTTGGCAAAAAGTTGACTCTTCATTGAAAGAATATTTTAACTGACTTTGTTTAAATATTGTCATTTAATCGGTTTGGCAAATATGTGAACAAAGTTGAGGCCAAATTCAAAATGATTTATACCATATTACATAATATGTAAATACAATCACTTATTAAATGTTTCTTACTCGTAATTTTGACATTAAACTTAAAATTTTGATTTATCTTCGAACTTTCAACTCAACCTGACCCTCAGAATAAGAAATAAAAGGGAAAAACCGAATTTCAGTTTAAAATCAAAATTTTGACGTTTAGAGTCTTATATCGACACCAAAGTGATCAATATGAAGATTATCAAAAAAAAACTGTCCTAAAACTCCACACAAGGCGTATAGTATAAAGTCATGTTTTCGAGATTAAAAAGTTAAAAAACGTCGATTTCGAAAAAAACTAGAAATTTAAAATCTAAATAAAAATCTCAACAATATTTTCTCAGATTCAGTTTTATATCAAACATTTACTCTAAAAGTCGATTAAAGCGTTGCAGGTTTAAATTTAAAAAAAAAAGCGTAATATTTATAAACAAAGATGTTTTCCAAATTTTTAGTTTTTAGTCGAAATGTGCCCTCCAACGTGTAAAAATTACCAGCTTAAGCTAGAAATCCAAAATTAAAATCCTTATTTGAACATTTATGAAATTTCAAATAGAGAGACAATCTCGAAATTAGTTAGATGTTTTTGAAAATTTAGGGTTTTAAGGCAAACTGAAAACTCCAAAAATTGAAAGCATAATTTTGAACACCTAAGAAATTTTCAATACAGACGAAATGGGGAAATAACATTGGTAAGAATGTGAAAAAATTGATGATATAAAATGTTTTCCAAAATATAGCTCAAAACAAGCTTTGAAGTCGAGACATTTCAAGATTAAAGTCGAAATTTCTATATGAAGACAACATATGTACCCAAGCTCAAAATTTTAAATTTAACGATCTTTCATGGTAAGATTTCAAAACCTATAGATTACAAGTCTACCTTAAGAGTCCAAATGCGCAGATTAAAGTCAAAAATATTTAGAAATGACTAACAACAGCATTTAGAATTTAAAATCAAATCAGAAAGAACAAAGTTGACATCTGTGAATTAAGGTCGAAGTTTTGATCCAGAAAAAAATCACGATTTAAAGTAAAGTCACATTTTAGAGCAAAATGTCCGATATTTTTAATTTATTGGACATTTTATACATTAATAAGAATCTAATAAAATATAAATAAAAAGGAAAATTATTACTTACTTTTCGTTACTCATGCCTTATTTCCTTGATTTGATTTTTTTAGGAGAAATGCATAGAAGAAATTAATTTAGTAAACGAGTTAAAAACTATCTTAGGTGTTAAAGAGACTTAAGTGTAGTATCATTGTCCTAAAATGCTTAGTAAATGTTATAGTCATTTTTTTATATTCTGCAGTAATATTTATTTAAAAATTAAATAGTGTACATAGCTCAAGAGCTTTTACGTAAACAATTATAAAAAGAGATAGTTTGGCACCTTGACTATTGTAGACACAACATTACAGGTAACTGTAGGGTATTTTGGATGGATAGAGGAGATGTTTTAGATAACCTAATGTTATGGCTAAAGAAGAAATAATATGGAATGTAAATGGTAAAACATGTACAATATCAGTGTTGTAACTCTACTTATTTAGATCCTAGACATATAACAAAGAACATTAATTAATAAGAAAACTATACCGCTAAATAAAAAATAAAAGGTAATTGTAAAATTTTTTGTAACACTATTACCATTATCTAAGTATTCGAAAAATACCCTTCATCGGGATATGAAATACAGCTCTAGTCCAAAAGGTGAAAGGATTTTAACTCAGTCGACTGTAGATTCTGGCATTCTTGAGCCCTTTGCCGGTTTCTGCTGATGACTTCTTGCTACTCTGTCATCTTTTCGGGACGTAAAAGGAAAATCAGCCACGAGTCCTTACATTACGACACATAAAACTGTGTTTCTATATTAATAATAATAAATATGTCGACATAGATGTGGTAGATAATTATGAAAAAAAAGTTTGATTGGCAATGGTGCAGTTGCCAATTAGGCACATAAAAATTTGATGTTAAACGTAATATTCATAATCACGTTCGTAATATAATTGCACAAGAATATTATGACAATTATGATATATATATTCTCTTTTGAATAAAGTACTGTAGTTTAGTTTGTTTATAGATGTTTTAGAATAGTCTGTGTATTAATATCGACTTATGGGTGATTTTTCGAAACAATAAAGAGAAACATGAAGATGGTTTAAGTAAAATTGATTGATTTAAAACGCAAAATAAGTAGATTTAAAACATGGATATTTTTACAGCGTAAATAATATATGTAGAAATATGAGATATCATAGGAAAAGATTGAAGGTTATCAGAATTTGTCATTAACACCAAGCTTGGCAAATAACTTTCTAAGACGATGTAATAAGCAATGTCACTAAAATTAATAAAAAAATAAAGAAAAACAAGCGAAATTGTGACGTGTATACATGAATGTCTGCCAATCAGAATCAAAATTTTTCTCTTATGATACTTCTATAATTAAAAATCTATCTGTTTTCCATTCGCTATTACCTAATTATAAGCGAAACTCAAAGATGCCAAACGAGTTCGACATTGTTGCCAGTTTTTCATATGGAATCGTTTGGTGGATTGTAACAAACACCTGTGTAAGTCTATATGTAATCGGCCATTTTGGATTAAAAAAATATGATTAGGCCTATATACGTACTTGTTGTTATTACCGTAAATTTAGAATAATTGTTATCGCTTTGGAGGAAAGTTACTGTCACGAGCGGAGGTTGGCCTCAAAATGGATAAACTGTACATACGAGAGCAGAAAATTGAATTTTTTAGATTGAATTTAGAAATACTCAATTATTGATAAAATTTCAACGCGGTGTTATAAAACTGAGCTATTTTGACATATATGTTTTTAGATTCTATATTATGGTAAAAGAGAAATAAACAGCAAAAATCATATACCATAAGTGAGATTTAATTGTTAGTGATGTATATAGTTTTATAATATATTAGCTATTACATTGTATTAAAAAAATGTTAACACTGTATGTCTTTTAATTTTATTTATTAGAAATTGTTGAAAGGCAATGTTATTATGAATTTATTGTAGGATAATAAATTAAAAAGCTATTTTCATGTTTTTTATTTCCTTTTAAATCTGACAACTGCATTAATGTTTAAGAAAGATAAGCAGGTGCTAAGTGATCATGCAAAGAATGCCACTCATGGGAAGAGGACTATCATACCCACTGAATTAAATTTGATTTCCACTACAGGGAATTTAGAAATTATTAGAGATGTAAGGATGTTTATGGGCAAAGTGAGTGCAGAATTTAATGCCTGACAATATTCCGCTGAGAAAACAATTGATTTCTAATTCGCCTTGATTTTATTTACAAAAAACTGAAAATCGCAATTTTTAAAAATCAGTTGGAGCTTGCTTATTCAAAGTCCGATCGAAAAAATCAACAACCGTAGTCAGTTGTTTCTGAAGTAAACTATTTCCGAGAAAATCATGTCAATTTTATTATTTTTTATGGACCTCATATTGAATTTTATCACTTTCGCATTTCTTTAATTAATTTGATATTTGACATGGCACACTGCATCGCAAAGTGGATTAAATAAAGAACTTTAAAAAAATAATAAATTATAAGCGGCCATTCAATTGCTATAGCTCTTAATAATAAAAATACATTACATTCCAAAAAAAAAGATAAATATTATTAAAAAACTAAACATATTGTAAAAAAAATATTGAAATATTTATTAGTAATCTTAAGGTTCACGAATCCTTTTAAATGCAGTGGTTCGCTAAAAACATTCTGAGAATTTCATTAGGCGAGACTCGCCTATGACTCATACACAAGTGTGCCTTCTCTAGAAGTTTAAGTATTCTACGGCAGATAATGAATGTTGTTTGTTAAATTTTGACAATACATAAATAAGTTTTTACTGTTAAATAAAAGTGTAAGATTGATTATAATTATCGAACCAGTAAATGCTCGATTGTAACTTTGGAATAAAGCAGTAGCGTGTTGTTTATTGAAGCTGGGGAACACGGGCCTTTCTCACCATTTTTTTGCAAATTCGCGTTTTTCTGGTAATTTCAACATTTTTCAGAAAATCCCCAAATTTACTTTTTTCTTGAAACTTCGATTTTCTTTTCAGAATTTGTTATCTCTATTTTTGGAGCTATTAGTCCAGATTTCGTTTTTCGTAATTTTTTTTGTTCAAATTCCTCTTTGATATCAGCATTCCACTTTTTTCTTAAATCCTAAATTTAAATTCTTGTGATTTTTTACGCTGCTGAACTTTCAAAAACTACAAGATATGACTTTTCTCAAAACTTTCGCTGAAAGCACGTCATTTTAAATTTAACTTGGAAATTATCAAATTTCAAAGTCAAAATTTCAAGATTCATAACTACTAAACTCTATTAACAATAAATGCAACAACCGATATTATAAATTGTTGTTCTGGATTCTGGATTTGTTGTGGGTTGCCTAAATTTTAGGCCAGCACTTAGGACACCCTTTCCGGGCCCATTGTGCTATCCGCGTGATTGAGGTGTGCTTGGTCATTCATTCAGCCACCCAATCTTATTGAGAAACTGAAGAACGTCCCTTGGATGCGCATCTCTCAAACTGGCCACACTAGGCCGAGAAGTCCCCCAGCGTGGATCCTCTGATTGATGCTAGTGCCAGGCAGTACACATCACGTGTTCGACACTCTCGTCTTCTTCCAAACACCCTCTACAACTCGGGTCGTTTATAATTCCCATTCTGTGGAGGTATTTGTTTAATCGACTAGTGGCCTGTCCAAATCCCTACAAGTTTCCTGAGATTATTCCTTGAGAGTTGTAGGCATAGTTTTGCCCTTTCCCTGCACGGCATTCTAATGAATGCGTGAGTTTGTCGGCATGTTGTTATTGATGCCCATATGGCTTTGTGTTTATGATAAATTTCTTCATTAAGTAGGGATCTTACGGTTGATCTTGCTAGGAAAAAGGTTGGTTCTGGTCCAACGAATTGTCCCTCCGAACCCTTCCTCGCTAGTTTGTCAGCGCCTTCGTTTTCCTCTTTCCCAGAATGTCCTTTGATCCATATTAGATCAATTGCATTCTCTTGTGACAGACGTTCTAAAGCTAGGTGGCAGTTCCATATCAGCCCTGAGTTTGTTTTCACATTCCTCGGGGCCTTAAGGGCTGCCGGGCGGTCCGTCTTTATTTGGATATATTTTCCTGTAATGTTGTTGCGTCATTTGTTCGGCACTATATAAAATTCCCAACATCTTCGCTTGGAGGATTGATGAGTATTTATCTAACTTAATACTTACATTTAGGTTCAGGTCTTCCGAGAAGATTCCTATTACAGTGCCCGTATTTGTTTTCGATCCATCCACGTATATATTTACGTCTGGTATCCTTGCTTGTAGATCATCCATTTTTATACGGTAGGATTTTGTAAAGTTATATTTACCGGTAGATGGTCCATCGGCGCACCCAGGATATGTGCTTTTGGAGCGGCCTCTCCATTATGCGCCGGTGACCTACCATTTTACCTACCACATTCCACATTCCTCTTCCTCGCAAACGGAGAGCAGAAGCCTGTGCCGCCCCCTCAAGAAGTATATCAAGAGGTGGCAGGCACAAGATCGTCTTCATTGCTGCTGTTGGAGTGGATTTCATTGCTCCTATCACTGCCAGACACGCTAGCTTCTGGATGTGATTTAGTTTTTATTTATAGTGGTGCACTTTGTCTTTGGCCACCAAACTATAGCTCCGTAACTTACAATTGGTCTGATGGCTGCCGTGTATAGCCAAAAGGTCATCTTAGGGGATAACCTCCAAGACACTTCGATGGCCCCACGGCATTGCCAGAAGATCTTGTAAGCTTTGTTTAATTTATTTTCAATGTGGTACCTTCCAGCTTAGTTTGCTGTCAAGTTCAATACCAAGGTATTTCACTCGATTTGACAAACCAAGTTGGGTTCCCATGAGTTTGGGAAATTTTAGTCGTGCTAATTTTCTCTTATTCGTGAAAAAAAACGAATAAGAGGAAATTAGCACGACTAAAATTTTTCAAACTCATGGGAACCCAGTTGTTGTTGTATTCATTGCTAATAGATAAATAGTTATGAATATTGAAGACTTTCACACGGTAAGGGTTGGAAATGTCAGCATTTCAAAAATAATACAACATTACATTCCTGCTTAAAGCCGGGACCTTGAAATTGCGGCTGAAATTTTTAGATTAAACCTGAAAAGTTGACATGTTAGAAAGTGTCTAATTTAAAATTTCAGTGATTTTGATTTTTTTTTCAATATTTCGAGTTTAGCAGCCTGGAAGTTGCGATTTTTTTCAGATTGCTTAGAATTCAGAAATCAGAATTGAGTGTTTTCTAAAGTAGGAATTGTTTTCGCGAAACTTCTGGTTTAAACTCGAACGTCCGCCTCTTTGCTCCTTGAAATTTTGTGTCAAAAAGCGATTCTCAAAATATTCTTCACAAACATTTTAACTGCAGCTGAAATTTTTCCTTTTTAAAAAATTTGTCGTGAAATGTTGAAATTTTAATTTTCTTATAGAAGATTTAAGTTTAGAAATTTTGAGTTCAAATTTGAATTTCTAAACCCGAATTTCCGATTTATGTTTTTCAATTGAAGTCCAAGTTTTTCTTGAAATTTGAAACTCAAAATTACCCAAAAACTCATAGTTTTAGCTTGAAGTTTTTGAAACTCGAACAATCGAAAATATTTTCCTTCAATGTTATGCAAGGTCAGAGTAGTTGTGTTGTAATATTAAAGAAAAAAAAAGACACTATATTTTCTAAATTATGTTAGAAAATCAATATTTGATTTGAAAATTTTTTTAAAATATCAAAAAATGACTCACCTGCCACTGAACCGAAAACCAAAAAAACGGTAACTTTTGTCGAAACGAAAACTGGAACCAAACCAATATAATTTTTGGACCGGAATAAAAACCGAAAACCGGAAGGAAAAAAAAGCAGTTCGCAGAGCTGCTACATTTCGACTTTCATCTTAAAATTTTGATAACGAGATAACACAACAACACAGCAAGACAAACAACACAACAAGATAAAGATAAAATACTGTAAAAAACGTTCGGTTCTGTAGATAAATGAGTCATACACGATTTTTACAGTGAAAAACTGCCTTATGTGCATTATAATTTCAGAAGAAAATCATACAAGAAATATATAAAACACCAGTGCCTAAACTTTTATGCGATTGGAGCCAAAACACAAGTTAAAAATTGTAGGCGAACTACAGTTCACGGTTTGAAAAGTGATGATAAAGAAAAAGGATAAACATCTTAATTTTTAAAAATTGAAATACAAATTTTTCCTCTGAAATCAAGAAAGATTAAAAAACACAACAGAGGTTCCTCTAACGCGTTTCAATACCCAAGCTATCATCTTCATAAAATTAACAAAGAATATTTATTTCGTGCATGATCGACCGCATCCGAACGCGCATGCGCATCTAATCATATAGTCGTAGTGTCACGATTCCTTATATATTAACCTAAATTTAACAGAAATCAGCAAGTCAGTGGCCTAAAGTCCCAGCGCAACCATTCATAAGGTTGTCTTCAGCCTTATGGATGGCTTTCACTATGCATTTAACATAGAATTCTTATTTACTACTCTTAACAGTTTAATATTATTATCTACCTTATGATCTAATTCAAAAGCATGTCGAACACACTTGACTTCTCAGTTCTTCAGTGAAAAGTCAAGTGTGGCTTGACCAGTTCCCAAGGACCAGTCCGTTTCACCAAAAAATCCTAATTTTTAATATGATACTTAACATTTGCGAGCCACAGAGGTGAAAAATAGAAATAAATATGCTAGTAAAGCTTGAAAAATAATGCCTACAATAAAACACCGAATCTCGGATTTCTTCATAGTTATGCCGAGCCACAATAAAAATTACCGCGAGGCACATGTGACTCGCGAGTACCATTGATTCTCTGATATAATAATAAAGACTAGAGCAATATAAGGGATATTTTTTTTATATTTTACATGTTATTACATGTATTAAAAAAATGAGCCTAATTCAAAATATCCATACAACTTAATCATAAAACAAAATATTTATATCAGCTGCTAAACAATTTTAGCAATTATTCGATTAAATTCGAAAAGTGTAACGTAGTATAAGAAATAATGGTATTGTTACTAACAATGATTTTTTTTTATCCAAATACTTGGTCATGGCGTCCTTTTTTTGTAAAATATCATTTACTGTCTGGGTATTGAACAATGCAAATTTCTGATTAAATTCAGTATTCTTGTTTATTTCATCCCAGGTTTCTTGACTTTCATGTATAAAAACTATGAATTATTGGCTAAAATATTCTTTATCTAATAAACGATATTATTTACTATATTATCAAAATAATATTGTGAAATTCATGTCATATTTTATTTTTTTCCAAAAACGGATTTTGAGTAGGCACGAATAGCTATGACCTTTATGAACACAACTGTACTTCAGTATGGATTAGCATGCGATGTTCTCAAAAAAGTTAAGCAGTGAATGTAATAATAATTTAATGTCATGTCACTGTTTCTCTAATTGCCTTTCTTTGCAAATATGTCAGAAAGTATTTAGTTTTTTTTTAATTATAAATTTTTACCTGGCAACCTCAACCCTTTGGCTGTAGTAATAAAATATATTAAAAATAAATGTTACAAATAAATCTTAAATTTCAGGATAGTTTAAAATAATCTCTAATCTTAAATATTTTCGAAAGGGTCCCAAAATATCTAAAATTATTTGATACATCGTAGAATTTTAATATTTATTTGTCATATTTATTGGTTAATATATTTTATGAGCTATAAATAAGCCAAAGATTATATTGGTGTGGCCTCTAATTATTAAATAAGTATTTGGTTGTACGTTATACAAGATAGTTTCTTGTAAGAGAAATATTTTCGTAACGTAATCAAAATGCAGATATTCATATTATTCTCATTACTGTTAGTCGGTGAGTGAAAGTGTTATTTATTTGATTTAAATTTTTATTTAGAATTAGTGCGACAACTGGTATCAATAAAAATGAAATAAATGCCATGTACTTGATTTAAACAATTATCCTTATTCGCATAGGTGTTTCAAATGCCGAAATTGAAGAATTTAATTTTCCCAGCTTGGATAATACAACAGTATCAAAGGAACGATGTAATGAAGCAGGAGGAGGACAAGGAACGTATAAACAAGTCAAAGTAACTGTTTTTATTTAAAATATAATCAGCGCACAAATTTGTTTAACTTTTTCCTGAAAAGTTTTATATTTTCAGTCAATAGTTATAGGCTATGCATTTAATTGGTCAAGCATTAATCAGTTCACGGGTTTCGTCGGCTCATTTAAAGAAACAAAAAACTTATGGCTTCAAGTTTTAAAAAAAAGTGACAAAGATTTTATTCTGAAAATTAATAGTTTATTATTGATCATATTCACGAATCAGAAAAATAACAATTTTAAAGAACTAAAATTTACTCAAACTTGAGCAATAATTTTTTAAAACTTTTACAAGCAAACGCAAAACTTGTAGTACATACACCCAAATGAGAACGGTTTTTGGTAGTCATAGAAATTCCATCTGAATTTAATCATTCTAAATAGGACTTTATTCAGAAGCGCAATGTAAATATAATGTCAATTTTTATTTTAGCTTATCGAAACTAGTTTGTAGAAAATTTAAATTATATTATTTAAATAAATGAAATTGTTTACTTTTGAAAACATTTTTGCCATACAACTAAAAGATATTTAAAATTCTTAAAACGTGACTTCATGACATATGACAAACAATAAGTAAATAGTCTTTTAAACAAAATACAGAGGTATTGAAATATAGATGATTAAAAAATTAAAAAAAAGTCAAAATAAGAATATAAAAATTTTATTTTGGTAAAGTATAAAAATGTTCGCAGCACAAGATATCTGTTTCGTTCTCATTGGAACTCGTTAGCAATGCATAAGGAGGAACAAGGACAACAAATAAAGAAGAAAGAAGCAGTTAAATCATTTTTTGTTGTAATCTTTACTTTGGCTTTTTTTACCGATGTCTAATTTGTTGATCATCTACAGTCCACTTCAGATAAATGTGCATCAGATTAGGCTTAAATTGTTAATAATGGTAGTAAAATTAGTGTAGAGAAGATTTATTCCTGCCAAATAACCCCTGAAATATAAGCAACACGTTAATCATCAAAATGTTTAGGCGTGAATCCGGTTTTAGTTCTGACAAATTTTTGAATAACTTTTCTAAAAGTTGATTTAACATTTTATCGTCTACTCTTATGGGCAATTATTTGAAATGGACTATATATTTCAATCCCTTTGTTTTTTGTTTCTATGTAACAGGCTACTACTATTAGATGTCATAAGGTGACGATTTAGGAATTTTGACAATTCTTATTACTTTTAGTATGTTCTAGTAAAATAATAGTAACTATACCCTGTTTACTGGCCACTCCCACAAAAAAGGCGCCATATTTGAATAAATTATTTCTAATGGCGGTATTTAAAAATCCCATATCACACACTCCAAAAAAAGGTTGATCGCTCACGTCATTAGCAAGGTTGACTTTTAAAATGACAGTTATGTCCAAATGAGTATGAATTCTCCGCTGAAAAATATGGTGTCCCAAGAATTTTGAAATTTAAAATAAAAAACTTATACTAAATTTTCACTATCAATTTGAAAACGTGCCACCTTTAATATTTCAATTGTTTTATAAAAAATGGAATTAGGCAAAAACACGTCAATTTTATTTTCGAGAAAGACGTCTTTTTTGCTGATTTTTAACTAAATTAAATCAACCCTTGAGCGGGGGCGGAGTTAAACCCTAAAAGCTTAAATAGAAAGAGGTGTTGAATGATACTGTTGCGGGCTTATCGGTTCGAATTGATTACACTTATCGAATAAGACCCACTTTATTACTGAACTCAACTTGGATTACCACCATTGACAATTAACTCACTTATTATTGACTTCTACTAACTCACTAATTACACTGACTCTAACAGACTGACTCGAGGGAAAGCTGACCGCCTTTTTATAGTTTTGGCCCCCGGCTTCCAGAATTTTCGGCAGATAAGGCTAATCGAATGCCGACATTTCTGGAACGCTTATCTGCCGTTTGTTTCGTTATCGCGGCCGCTTTCCGCTTATTAGAACCTTCTAGAAACTTTTTTTATTTACTAAATTCTACAATTCTATTCTAAATCCTATTTCATCTATTTACATTGCGTTACACTGCCTCCCCCTTAGGAAAGATCGTCCCGTCACTTCGCCACTATATTTGCATAGTTTGTTCAGGTGTACCACTTTCATTTTACTCCTGAAGCTACGCTGGATCCTGTATACCAAATCGTTGATCTTCTTCAGCACTTTGTACGGCCCTTCCCAAGATAGCGTAAATTTTGGCGAAACTCCTTTTTTACGCTGAGAGTTGCATAGCCATACCAATTCGCCCTCACTGAAACCACCATCATTGGCATTCACGTCATACCTGACCTTCATCCGGTCCGTCGCCAAGTTGATCTTCGTCCACACCAGAGCATGCGTCTCCAATATCGCTTCCCTCAAGTCATCTACGAAACCCATCGTTTCCCTAGGGATCTCCCTTGGTGATCCAAACACCAAGTCACACGGAAGCCGCAGTTCCCTCCCGAAGATCACTTTTGCCGGAGTCTGACTTGTAGTTTCATGAGTTGCCGCGCGATAGGCCATCAGAAACAGTGGTAGATATCGGTCCCAGTCTGTCTGATGTTTGGAAAAGACCTTCGAAAGATGTTCCTCTAAGGTCCTGTTAAACCTTTCCACCATTCCATCAGACTGTCGATGAAGAGGTGTCGTTCGAGTTTTCTTTATTCCATGAAGACGACACACCTCTTGGAAGACCCCCGATTCGAAGTTCCTTCCCTGGTCCGAGTGTAGTTCCAAGGGAACACCAAATCGACAGATGAAGTTGTCCACAAGAACCCTTGCGACTGTGGTGGCTTCCTGGTTCGGGATGGCATAAGCTTCAGGCCATTTAGTGAAATAATCCATGGCCACCAGGATGTACTTGTTTCCATCGTCTGAAGCTAAGAATGGTCCTGCCACATCGATTGCAATTCTTTCAAATGGAGCTCCCACATTATATTGCTTCAGGGCTCCTTTGGTTCTCGTACGAGGACCCTTGGAAGCAGCACAGGTGACACATTTCCGACACCACCGCTCTACGTCCTTCCTGCAGTTAACCCAATAGAACCGTTTTCGAACCTTCTCCAGGGTCTTGTTCATCCCTAGGTGTCCACCAGAGGTCCCATTGTGCACCTCCCACAAGACCTGTGGAATCTTCTCCTGAGGCACCACCAACTGCAAGTTGACACGCTTTTTATCCGCGCTTTCCCATGCTCTCTTTAGTACTTCGTCCTCGACCTGGAGGGATTTCCATTGAGCCCACAAATTCTTAAGAGCTGGACTTCTGTCGGAAACCTCTTGCCATTCCGGTCTGTCTCCAGCTTCTTTCCATTCCAATATGGGTCCGATATCAGCGTCGCTCCTCTGTAGCTTCCGAAGACCTTCAACAGTCCATTCGTCTTCTGGCTGGATAGAAGTGACCCTTATATCCACCATGTCCTCATGGTCTTCAACTCGTCTGCAATGTTTGCAATCCCCACAAGGTCTTCTGGACAAAGCGTCAGCGTTGTTATGCTGTCGCCCCGGTCGATGATGCACCTTAAAGTTATACTGCTGAAGCCTTTCTAACCATCTAGCCGTCTGTCCCTCCGCGTTCTTCATTCGGAGTAACCAAGAAAGTGCCGAATGGTCTGTTCTGATGAGGAATTCTTGCCCGTACAAATACTTGTAAAAGTGTTCCACGGCCTTCACTATCGCAAGTAGTTCCTTCCTGGTAGTGCAATAGTTCCTCTTCGGCTTCGTCAAGATCTTGCTGCAATATTCGATGACTCTTTCTTCACCGCCTTGAACTTGGGACATCACAGCTCCAATGCCGACGTTGCTGGCATCTGTGTCTAACACAAACTTCCCAATCTGCTGAGGATAAGCCAAGACAGGGCTTGTGTACAAGGCGAACTTCAGTTTTCGGAAAGCGGTATCACAGTCGGGAGTCCAGACGTACGGCCTTCTTCCTTCCGTTAGTTGATGCAACGGCGCTGCGATGTTGGCGAAACCTTTTATAAATCTTCTGTAATAGGTACATAGCCCCAAGAAACTCCTCAGTTCATGTTTGTCTTTGGGTCTTGGCTAGTCACGAATTGCTTGAGTCTTGCTGATATTTGTTTCAACTCCTGCGGCTGATACAGTGTGGCCCAAAAATTCTACTTTCCTTTGGAACAAAGAGCACTTCTTTGGTTTTGGCTTTAAGTTAGCTTGCTTTAATCTGTCGAAGACTTCTTGAAGATTTTCCAGATGTTCTTGAAAGCTCTTGCCCATCACCATAACGTCATCTAAGTAAACCAGGCAGGTTTTCCAAGTGAGTCCTCGAAGTACCAGTTCCATTAGACGTTTGAAAGTAGCCGGTGCGTTGCATAGTCCAAAAGGCATAACCGTGAACTGATATAATCCACTTCCATATGAAAAGGCCGTTTTCTCTTTGTCGTCGGGGTCTATGCTTACTTGTCAATATCCACTTTTCAAGTCCAAAGTTGAAAACCAGGTGGACCCAGACAAAGTTGTCAGGGTGTCATCAATTCTTGGCAAGGGGTAGCTGTCCTTCTTAGTGACGTCGTTTAATTTCCGGTAGTCGACACAGAATCTTATTGACCCGTCCTTCTTTGTAACCAAGACTACAGGGGAAGACCATGGGCTATTGGACTCCTCGATGACTCCATCATTCATCATCTTCTTAACCAGTCCTGCGACTTCATCTTGCTTGGCCACCAGTAATCTTCTAGGGTGTTGACGAATAGGTGTTGCATCGCCAGTGTTGATTTTGTGTAGAACTACGTCCGTCCGTCCTAGATTTTGGTCTCCATCGGTAAAAACGCCGTGGTTTTTCTTGAGAAATGATCTAGCCAGAACTACTTCTTCCTTGGACAAGTGTTTCAAGTCCACTTCCAACTTCACTTGCCCAATCTTTGTTTCCTGTACTGGCGCACAACTGTCACCCAAGGAGCTTATTGAGGCTACCGGAGTACAGACTGCCAGAGTACTACCCTTTTTGATTGAGCGTGCTGTTGGGAACACGTTGGCAACTCTCACGGGTACTTTCTGAGATGCTTTAACCACGGATCTCGCCACTAGTAAATTCTTGGAAATGTCATAAGTCGGTTCCACTAATCCAACGCAGCCGCCCAAATCTCCTTCCATCACAGCCATAACCGTCTTCTCGCCGCTTCCCTGCGCCACAGCTGTTTCGCAGGCAAACAGTCTTACCTCCTTTGGAGTGTCCTTCGGTTTAGTCAGGACAAGCTCTTCATTTCCAATCTTTAAAATGTTCTGCGCTGGGTCGAAAGTAAAGCCATGTTGCCTGATTACGTCCATCCCCAGAATCAGCTTCGTCTTCGATATCTGCCACCAACACCCGATGCGAAATCCTTAGTTTTCCCAGACCAATCATGACGTCTGCCTCTCCTATAATTGGCGCAGTATCTCCCGTAACTGTCCTGAGGACCATTCTTTGCGACAATACCTTCGGTTGTGACGGTAGGATGTTCCTTCGTGCTAAAGTAACCATGGCGCCTGTGTCCACTATTGCCTGTACATTCCTTCCATCTACGCTGGCTGCCACCACCAAAATTTCCATGGTCCTTTTTATCTGTTTGATGGAAACAGTTTTGGGGGCTCGTTGTTTGACACCAGCCAGTGAGTGCCCCTTCCCACTGGCCGATTTTAGTTTTCCTGCTGTGGAGCTGGTCGACTTCTTGGGGCCGACCTGCAGTCCTTCTTGAAGTGTCCCGGTTTGCCACAGTTATAACAGGTGCTTCTGTTGGATCTGCCTTTAAGAGTTCCTACCAGTTCTTTGGTACTCGCCTTCATTTCTTGCATGTTAGCGCTTATGTTCGCGTTCATTACCTTCATTTCCTTCGTGTTAGCGCTTATAATGTTCGCGAGATCAGAGTCATTCGCGGCCTCTTCAATGTCGGCCTTCCTAATTCTCTGTGACGCCCCTGGCTCTGAAACCTTGTAAGCAGCTTCAACCTCCAAAGCTCTAATCAGTGCCTCCTTTGATGTTTGGACGTTTGACAAGCGTATCACTCTCTGGACTTCCGGATCTCTTATTCCTTCTATGAATATTTTAACTGCGTGAAGTTCCAGAAAGTCGGTTGGTGCTGCTGGATAGGCAATATACGCCAGTCTTCTCACGTCAGCCTCGAATTCCTGCAGGGTTTCGCCACTTTCCTGCCTTCTCACTAGCAGCTGGTGGTCTCCGAATCTCAGCTCTAAAGCCCTAACTAGATCTTCATAGTTGGATTGTTCGTGATCAGATAGAGTTCGGAGTAATTCCAGAGCATCTCCGCATAGGGATACCACCAATGAGGTCGCCTTTACTTCTTCCGTCCGCCGATTTGCCTTAGCAGCAGCTTCGAACTGTTTTCTGTAGGTCTGGAAGGATGTTTTCCCATCATAGGTCGGAGGTTTCACTTTTTGGGAAGAGATAGCGGGTACACTTTCGGATTCGTGTTGTGTGACTTGTCCACTTAGCAACTTCTTCATGTTTTTTTCGATGTTGCTGAACTTTTTTTGTGTTGTATTTTCCAAATCAAGAAGCTTGCTGTTGAATTTTTCTTTTACTTCTCCAATTTCTTCCCTGACTTCGCCAATCTCTTCCTGCATTTCATCTCGCATTCCTGTAATCTGTTCTTTCACTTCTTCTTTCATTTCTTCTCTCATTCCGGTAATTTGTTCTTTCACTTCTTCTTTCATTTTTTCAACGTCTACTCCCATTTTTTCAGTTATATTTGCTAGTAGACTATGCAATTCTTGTTTTTCTGCATTCCTTTTCTGATCTTCTGCTTGTTTTTCTTGTCGTCTTCGTTCTTCCTCCTGTTCTTTTTCTTGTCGTCTTCATTCTTCCTCCTGTTCTTTTTCTTGTCGTCTTCGTTCTTTCTCCTGTTCTTTTTCTTGTCGTCTTCGTTCTTCCTCCTGTTCTTTTTCTTGTCGTTTTCGTTCTTCCTCTTGTTCTTTTTCTTGCCGTCTTTGTTCTGCTTGGTCTTTAAACATTGCTGACAACATTGCATTTGTTGTCAAGAAAAACTCCTAACCAAGCTAGGCAATAAATGTAATTATAATGAAACATAAACAACTTGGTAAAAAGTGGTTTACTTAATTAAATTCTCAAAATGTTATCCATTATTTTCTAAACAGTAATATAGTCTACTCTCGAATGCCACCCTAATGTCCTGAAAAACTTGTACTTCAATTTCTCTACAGGCAGCTGTTATTCTTTCCTTTAATTCTTCCAAATCTCGCGGTTCCGTTTTATAAATAATTGATTTAAGGTATCCCCACAGAAGAAAAATCTAAAGGCGTTAAATCGGGTGATCGTGATGGCCATTCGATTGCTCCTCTTCTGGCAATCCATCTGCCAGGAACTCTGTTATCTAACCATTTCTTAACCGGTAGAAAGTAATGTGGTGAAGCTCCATATTGTTGGAAGAGAAGAAGATCTTCATGCAAGGCAATATTACCAGCCTCATCAACTTGACTTTTTAAATTATCTGTTATTAAGGGGTTATCAAGAAGATTTAAGCAGCGCTTACTAGTTAGGTTTCCCTCAATGAATATAGGTCCAACAATTGCATTTCCAAGTATACTAATATACGTTAATTTTTTCTGGATACTGTAATATATCTTTTCTAAGAAGTGGCGAATTTTCATTGCTCCAATATCGGCAATTCTGTTTGTTAACAAAATATTTTGGTTGTTATTTATGAAATCTGTCATTGTTTTGCAAAATTGAATTCTTCTGTCAAAATTGTTATAAAAAGATTCTTGACGAATTTGCATTTTATATGGATGGAACTAATTTAATTTTAGCGCTCTCCTTACTGTTTTGTGTTACATTCCTACTTCGAGAGCTGCAGTACGAAGTTAGGTGGTCGGGTACCCAGTAAATGTGCCTACAACTGCTATTTGAGCTGCTTCATTTAAAACACGACTATTTCTTCTTTTTTTGTTGGAAACGAAACTGGTTTCAGTAAATTTCGCAAATATTTCCAAGACATACTTGTGATTTAAATTACAAAGGAGATTTCTCTCACTGACAATTGCTGCCGTTCTTCTGGTACATCTTCAAGATTCTCCATAAATGAAAATAATGTCTGCTTTTTGTTGAAGTGTGCACACCATTTTTGCAAACAATTTAAAAAACGCACAACCTTAAATACGCAAAATTGAATTTACAGTGAAGGTAAATAATAAATAATTTAACAAAAAACTAAAGAATGCCTTACGTTATTTTTATCTCTGAACATTTGGTACCGACTCTTTTTTTCTACAAAATGTTTAAATATTCTTTCCTAGCAAGAAGCAAAAGGAAACTACAAATGGCTATTTTACTTTAATTGCATCCATTTTAACCAATTAATTTAAATAATATCGATATAATTACACTGTTTTTCGCACCTATGGCCTGTTTAGTGGTTTTCCCTAATTTTTTGAAAAGTACTAAAAAGAAAGGTCAAGTATGTGGTATACTTAAAAAAGCAATTGAACGACTTTTTAAACGATGTATCACTCAACTGCTCTTCCTATTTAAGATTTTAGGGGTTGACTTCGCTCCAGCTCAAGGGTTGATGTAATTTAATTAAAAGTCAGCAGCAAAGATGTCTTCCTTAAAAATAAGATTGGCGTGTTTTCGCCAAATCCCATATTTTTAAAACAACTGAAATTTTAAAGGTGGTACGTTTTCAAACTGACACACTGTATATAAAGAATACTGTAACGAGGATCCAAGTAGCTTAAAAAAACGCTCATTTTACTGCAAAAGCAGCAGGTAGTTTTATGTTTAGTATACGTAAAATATAAGTTAAATACTCCGATCTTTTAATAATTAGGCATTAGCGTCTCGAGGATAAACAACATTCTTCGCGATATAAAAAGACGCATAATCTTACTCCACCACGACCACATCATCGATTGAAGCCAATTTTGGAAAATATTGATAATGGAAGCAAAAGTGCTATTAGACGTGTCGTACACAATTTTTTTGCAAGAAATGGGCTTCTAACTTTAAACAAAATGTTATTGTCTTTTCCAGAACCTAATGATTTGCCGGCATTTTACGAACCTGTTGAAGGAAATTATTAAAAGATATTGGTTTTGAGTGAGTTAATAAAGCGTTTAGTTGTAGCGGTAATGCATTTATTTTCGTTCTTTGGGATTTCAAACGTCATTACGCAGAGAAGACGTTTCCTGCGAGAGACCAAAAGATGGAAAGGAGAAGGAAAAAAATGTATTATTTAGATGAGACGTGCCTCAATGCTGGTCATATTGCTTTTATACAAGCTTTTATAGAAGGGCTCACAACTGGCTTAAAAGGTTCATCGGGCAAGGCGTCGCCCGACGGTTTCGTCAAAAAAAAAAACAGGTGATTATCATGAAAAAATGAATGGTGATATTTCTGAATGTTGGCTTTCAAAAATTATATCTTGTTTGGAAAAAAATTCGGTTGTGACTTGGATAACGCTACCTATCATAGTCGAAAAACCACTGCAACAAAAAGGGCCGACATTCAATCCTAGTTGGAGAGTTAGTCAATTCGTTATGAAACTGACATGGTTAGGACTGAACTCCTAGATTTGTTCGTCAAGCTAATGTTATTCCGAGTTATGTGACTGATGAGATTGATAACATTACTGTTTTGCAATCGCCTCCACATCATTGAATACAATTCAATTGGTATGGGGGCAAATAAAAGGCGAAGTGGCAAGAAACAACACAACCTTTAAATTAAAAGACCTTTGTCTACTACTTGAACAAACCCTTAATAATTTAACTGCCAATAATTGGAAAAATACAATTCGTCGTGCTCAAGGCAAAGAAGAATGTGGCAGATAGATATTGCGATGGACATCGTAGAGGAATCGTTGATTATCACTGAGGGAAAAGACTCTTCATCTGATGAATTAACAGATTAAATTAGTTATGTAAGGTACTTTTGATACATGTCCGTAATAATAATAAAGAGCAATTATAAAATAACTGCATAATACTATCCGACCTCGTATTTATATTTATTTTCGATGTTTTTATCAGGACACTTTATCATTATTTCTGGATATCGTGTGAACCTTTTTTTTTGAAGGGGAATGGCCTAACTATATCTTATGGGTAAACAGAGTATAGTAAAAAAATAATACTAACATTATAGCAGATGCTACTTCACTCAGAAAGTACCTTGGCATATATCAAATAACTTGTTAACTTGTCACTGGTAAATGTATATTTGTATATTTGTCATATCAAATTTTGAGACGACTATGGTTCAAAGCCTAAATTACATAATGCAATTTTACTATTCACATATGGGTGGCGGCAGCAGTATACAGCGTATACTCATCTAATCTACTGTGAATTGTCTTCGACAAATATTATAAATGGCCCTCTTAACGTTGGTAACGTTGAGTAGTTTTCTGAGGATCGTAGAACATGCGGCAAAATTTGTAAGGAACCATAAAAATATTGCTTTTTTTTCACAAAAAAACATGGAGTAAATTTTTTGATTTTTTTAAATCTTCAGCATGATTAGGGATTCTGTCTTTTCCGAATACAGTACTGTATTGCTATATTTTCATCAGTGGTAATAATATATATGTTACCAGTGCAACTTTTCAAAGTACACATTCACTTTTCTTCACTCGTAGATTCAAGAATTTTATTCTTATAATATTTATAATTGCCACAAGCAATAACTTTTATTCCGCGAGTAATTTCAGTCACTTTAATTTTTGAACTCATATTTGCATAATCAAAAATGAACACAGGAAACGATGGGTATGGGGACTAACTTAAACTAAGCTATTTTTGTTTGTTAACAGCAAAGAAACTATATTTTCATAGGGGGTAAAATATTAGGGCCAATTTTAGGATTTATTTCTAGCAAAATGCACAGTTCCCAAGGCATGCAATTAGTAAATTTCATTGTCATCGGCCACCTACCAGAGGCTAGACCTGCTGCAATTTAAATGATTTAAAATAACTGCCTAAATTTATCCCCCGCAATTTACATTTGCCCGCAATACCAATATTATTTCCTTAGGAGGCCAAAAATTATCTCACGACATGCGTCAGAGACATCATCGATGTAAAAAAAATCGAGGAAGAAGTTGAAACCGCAGAAAAAACTGGTTCAATCGATGAAACCATTAGTAAATATTGCAATAAAAAACCGGAACTGGAAAAATGTCTAAATAATGTCACTGAAACAGTGAAGGGATGCTTAGGACAACAAGAAAAATTCGCAATGAAGCTGACATTTGATGTATTAAAGCAACTAGTAGATTTTGTTTGTGACAAAGATGGTGATCGTATTGCCTGTACATAAACTGATAATTTTTAAGTTCGTGTGTAATAAGTTTTTTATTATAGTGTTCTTTGCTGAAGGTGGCCTAAAGTGCTTAAAATCCCATAAGGAACGTATAAAGGATTGTCTGCATGCAACTTTCCAGCTGAATCCCCAAAGCGGTACATCAACAAATGCTTTATCTAACATTTTAATCGACAGCAAAAAGTGCGAGTAAGTATATTGGCATTTCCAGCTAAGGATCGCCCCCTCTGGTGGTGATAATTATAACTACTGCGTGTAGGTCACAGGTTTGTTTACATTTTGCGTTTGCTTTGTGAATGTAGCCATAACAACAATTTTCGGTTAGTTGTTGTCAGAATCAGAAGTTAATGATTTGATTAGTTTGTATCTAAGTACCTAAACTAGTTGTAGACATTTGTTTATACCTACCTATATTTATAGACTTTTTAAATTTAGTTATTCATTATTGCAGGATTTACTTCAAATCAAATAAAAAGTAAATCAAAGATTTTTGGCATTGTTTATGGCTGCATTACACAAAAATATACAAGAGAAAATATTTAGAAGGCTCTTGCTAACATTCTTTGTTCATGAAACTAAAAAACATGATATTTTATATACAGTGCTATTATTTCTCTTCCGTAACATTTCTATTGTTGAGACAGTTAATGATATATTTTACCAAATGTTATCAATTTTAAATATAGTTTTACAGCCAGCTGTTCCATTTCTCCCCAAGAAGGACATTTACGATACAACAACTAAGTGACTAATGTTTTAAATAATTTCCAAATATTAGAAGTATTCCAGAATGTACTTAAATTCTAGTTTAAACAGCAACATGTCTATACTACTGAATCAAAATAGTAAGGGTAGCCAAATTTTAAAATTTATTACTGAAATGAACCCTTCTTGGCTGATTACGGTGCTAAAAAACGAGCCCTGGTCCAGTCATGTCAATCATTTGTCAAAATATCGTGGACTTTTTAATATTTATTGTGGCATTTATTGTTAATACAGTTTATTAGTTGTAATTATTACTTTTATCAGTAAGATATAGGGGGTTAAAGCATCTGATAAACAATTTTTGAAAGTAGGTAATTTAATTCATATTTAGGAATAGGTGAATGCTATCGTGAAAGAATTTTATTCGATGCAATGTGCAATTCAAACCTTATTAGTTTATTTTAAATTTTCTCCACTTTCTTCTCTTACACACCAATAATAAACATGACTTCCATTCAGAAGCATTTCCCCTAAAAATATTTTCAATCTTTAAATGAACAACAAAATTAACTAGTGTTAAGTATTACTACGCCTTCTAAGAAATTATTTAGTTTTTTTCAAATAACTTAGACTTTAGGAAATTTTACATTATCTTTTAACTGATTCGTCATTTACAACTTTTAGAACGTTAAACTGTTCTAGTAAATTAAAATAATATTCCTGAGGATTAAGGCTATAATGATAAATTTACCTTTTAACAATTATTCCATACAGAAGTTGAGCTGTAAAAACAAGATTAAGATGCTTATGCACTGCAATCTATCTCGCTCCTATTCCAAAACATAAAAGCTTTTTCCCCCAATCCATTATAATTTGTATAAACAGTCGGCTTGTTTTAATTACCTTAGTTATTGTCCTCTTAATATACATATAATTACATGAAAATTATAAAAACTGCTTGGCAAAATAAGAAATAATTCATAGGAGATGCCTAATCTTTACATACATATTATAGCCTTAAAGATAGGTTATAAGCAAGCTACCTACTTGCGATCAGCTGATAGTTGGCGCGAACTTTTAATTTGAATCGCCAATAGGTTAATATCTTAAGATAGGGAACATTTGGGAATGAATGTATCAAAAACCTTTCTTTGTTGTGATTTTATTCTTTGTATCCTAAAATTTATTGTACACCACCACTATCGGTGGTGGCTTCCTTTTTTTTTCTTGCTCCAAATCAACTATAATAGTCCCATTCAAAAAAAATGGAGGAGGAGGACTGCCAACAGAAATGAGAACTTAAAACTTAAAACTATATAACTGTTTTTATTTGAATTTTTAAGTTGTAATATCAAAAATAAAAATTTCATAATTTGTAAATTAAAATTATTATTTCAAGTTTTTATATATTTTATATCTGCCTACGATCTAGTCTTTGATCTTGTCTATTTTGAGTTACTGCATATTAAAAAACCTGTCATAGTATCAAGATTCTATATTTGCGCAGCAAATTTCAAGATATTTCAAAAAATTATGTTTTCGATGTACTAATTTTTCGTAATTATGTAAACACTTTAATTTGAATTATCTCAATACTGCAAATAATAAGTTACTACAGTTTTCGTTGAATGAGTCGATGTGCAAAATGTGTAGAATTAATTTTGAAAATTCAAATGTATTAAAACAATTTTACCATTATGTATCTATCAACAAGTACTCCAAGGCAGCTTTCTTCTTGAAATTCCATATAATTTTAGGATATCTCCTTTAAGCTTTAATTAAACTGAGTAAATGTTTAACATTTTTCATCCATTTTTAAAAATGTTTACAACAGTCCCATAATTGTCTTCTTGAAGTTCCTAATTCATTAGATTTCAACTGCATTCTCTATAATTAAAGTCTCGCCTAGTAACGTTCATTTCTATACAAATAAACAGTTACTGCTATATAATATATAGCTGCTGATCGTTTCTTTGTAATTATCAAAATCAATTTTGTAGCCCAAATAAGCTCCAAAATTGACATATCAAAATGTAAACCAAAGCATTAATAAGTTCTTTACAGGCAAACAGTAAGTCATTAATAATAGGGAGTTGCCTAGAAACGTTAAACTGTAATTTTGCGTTTTGGGCGAGGCGCGTCTTTAGCCGAATTTCGAATTGACGCTTGTCGGTCTGCCCGAATTTTGCTAGCGTAGAAGGATTGTTTTTAGGTGATAGGTCGGAGTTTAAATCCCGCTACCGATCATGGGATTTTTTTCATTCGATTACGCGTCCTACTCATAGCTAGAGTACTGTGAAAAAGTCCTGGACACTTTAAAAATCTGATAAAAATAAACGAAATTAGTTTCGTTACAGAGGATGTAATACATCATTTGGTTAAATAAATTTGGTATCTATTTGTCTGAAAAAAGTTTAAAAACCCAGTGTTTTGTATCCCGACTCTTATAATTAAAACGGCGTCAATACGTCTGGGAGCAGCAGCTAATAATTTCTGAATTGTATCTTCTAGAATTCATTCTCATTCTTTCAAAAGTCCATTCCATAAGCAACAGAATATATTAAAGTACGCGCAGCTCTTTTTCGATCCAGTTAATGTCACAAATGCTCAATTAAATTGAGATCTGGGCTTTGCGTGGAAACTTCCTTAATAGGGTATTTGACTCTTATTTTTAAATTGGCTTAAAATGTTTACACTGCTGTATAAGCCCATCTAGATTTTCATTTCTCTTAAATAAAATGGCTTTATACATAAAATTTACCTATTTAAATTGGAGGGAAAACAGGAGCAGCCACGTTCAAATAGATGGTGAACCAAATAAGCGCAAGTAACGTTTGATATCATACTTTACAATTTTCATACAAAATAATGAATTTCCGTCGTTATACGTGATGTCTACAACTGTAAGGACACCACAGTAATTGCTTATAAGAATTTTAGGTAGCATTTAAAGGAGAAAGCCCTGGTTACAACTTACGAAGGGAGATCCAAAATATCAAGTAAATATGTGTTATATTTTTGTGAATATCACTTTGATATTAGTATCTTTTATTTTATCGTATACGTCAGACAAAGCTAAATAAAGATAATTCAGTTAAACTTGATGTTAAAGTAACAAACATGACATAATAATTATGCGAAAAACTCCACTTATCTTATTTATTTACCATATTAACAAACAATAACAAATAAAATAATAATTACATCCAAATGATCCTCAAAAAAAATATGCTTTTACAGAAGTGTGCAATAGCTCTAGGCGTCCGATGGTAAAGGGGCGGTAAAATGGTGCTGAATATGGAGCTGCGATCCTACATTGTAAGGATAAATTAAAATCGATGAAGAGCAGAAGATGTAATATTAGTAATTAGTATTGAGGACCTTTTTTTTGGTTCTTGAAATTTGTTAGGGTAAGGAGTGCGTTTTTTTTGTCGAAAAAATTTACAGAATAGTTGAGGACCTTTTGTTTACAGTCGACTCCCGCTAAAGTTGGGCCCGTTAAAGTTGCACGCTCGTTAAAGTTGTCAAGATACGATCGTTAAGGTTGCGCGGATATTCCCTAACTCTAATTTTCGAACAACCAATTGGACTTCAGAGTTTTAGCGCCAATTTTGAGTGACAGATTCATATTACACGCACACGCACAAATATAAGAGAGTACTTTCTCGATTGAATTATTCAAATTAATGATTAAATTGAAAATTATAAATTACTGTAGCATCTATTTAGTAAAATTTTTAATTGTTTTAGTGAATTATATATTTATATATTTTTTTAAATTAAATAAATTACACCGGCACACAAAAATAAAAAAGTGGTCTATACATTTGACCTGATCCATCGAGGGTTATGTATTTCGATGCGCTGAGTATGAATTTTTACCCGTACATTTCAAAATTTTGAGCAAATTGTAAATAGCCTCTAAAAATCGCAAAAAAAATGAAGGTATGCATGTGAAACAAAAATTTCTCAAACTGGATCAAGTATGTTTCTTATGTATTTCAATGCATTGAATCCAAATCCAAAATTGATTTAGCTCGTCAACACTCCACATTTAGGGTAAATTAAAAAATAACTTCTCAAAATCGCTGAACATCGTAAAAATTGCAGTTATGCAACCAAAACAACGTTTCTCGAACTAGATCTAGTATGTTCCTTCTATATTTTAATACGCTAAATTCAAATTTCAAATTAATTTAGCTGATACACTCCCTAAATTTAAAGTCTTAAGCTTGAAGAAGTATTTTGCTTATATATTTTGATGCGCTGAATTCAAATACTAAGTCAGTTTGGTATGTACACCCTCCAACTTTTAGAACTGCGGAAAACACTAAAAATATCAGAAAATCGTAAGAAAAAATAGTCATGAAGTAGTAAATAATATTAAAAATAGTATTGTTTTTACTTATAATAATAAACTAAACATAAATGCTTTTAATTTATACTATAACATTAAGAGATTGTATTTAAAATTTAAAAAATCTGCTTTCATTTATTTTACTGTTCTTCGCTTGTATCGTACTCTTTTTTTTCTCTTATAATGTTCTATGCAGTGGGTTCCTCTTTCATTTTCCATGTTCTCTCGTCATTTTTCTTCTTAAAGTCCAGAAAAAATCTGCCATCATGTCAGGCACGTAGCCAGGATTTTCGTTCGGGGAGGGTCCAACTCCCCCGCTTTTTTTATGTTAGAGACACAAACTTCTTCGAAATGAGCAAAATTTAAAGAAAAAGTTGAGTTGTTAATTCGATAAACGTCTTGGTCTTTGACTTAGTGCTCATTTTTTACTTTTGCGTAAAATTTCCAATCTTAACGTCAATCGCAAAAATTTTTGGGTTTAAACTAGAATTTTTTTTTAAAAAGTAGAAATTTTGTGACTCGAATTAAAATTTGAAAAAATTAAAGCACACAATTTTAAGTGCAAAGCGAAAATTTAGAAAAGAAATAAAAAAAACTGAAATTGAAAAATAAAGATCTTTAGAAAAATTTAAAATTTTAAACAAAAAAAACGCAAACATTATAAAAAATAGTTCTAGCTAAACTGAAAAGTTAAAGAAAAACGAAATTTATAAAATCATTTTTTTAGAAATTTCGATTTTAAAGTCGAAATGGAAAAATAAAAATGTTGATATTTCTAAATTATTTCAAAATGTTAAATAAAAATTAATTCTTAAAAACATCAACAGTTGGAATTTCAAATGAAAATTTCCTTTAAATGAAAGGAAAATTAAAAGTCCAAACTTGAATTAAAAAAGAGTTTATATTTTTAAACTAAAATGAATATTTTGAAAATAATGTCAAAATGCGTATAAATATGTTTATCAAAAGAGAGAAATCTATGAAAAAGTTAAAATGTTGAATTTGAATCAAAAATTAAAAGAAAGTTGAAAGAATTTTACAAAAGAAGTTAATATTTCGAAAATTTCTAAAAATAATCGAAATTTAGAAAAACGTTGCAATATATAGAAAATTTATGAATCAAAAGTAAAACATTTTTGAGAAAAAACACCAGAATTCGGCAAAAAATTATTTATGTCCTTGGAATTTAAAAAATAAATTAATGAAATCGATTATGTGCTTACTGAGACGTAAAATTGAAGAAAATAATTTAGAATTTTCAATTTAAACTTGGAATTTTGTTAAATTATCAAAATTTCTAGAAAATATTCTTCAGAAAATATAAGAAGACACATTAATTATTTTTACGTATTCGTCTCTTTTATTTTTTTTCCATTTTGGTAATTAGTAAAAATAAAGAATAAAATCTAGTGACCTTAACATTATATAAATTTGATAAATAAAAACGTGAAACTTACCAAAGAAAAATTTCCTAATATCCATTTTAAGTTCACGTTTTTAACTTATCACACGATCAAGAGTCGATTTTGTCGACTATTCTCAACTCGTACCATAATCATGATGTTTAAATATTTAAATTTTCTTCTTAAATTGGCAATTTTGTGCAATATTATCAAATTTATGAAAAGTACTTCAGACTAAAATATAATGAAAGACACATAATTAGTATTGTTATTTTTTTTTTTTTTGTAATTAGAAAATAAAAATAAAATTGTGCCTTATGACTTATGAAATGCATAACTTGCATGAAATAAACAAACGTACAACGTTACCAGAAAAATTTTTGAAGCCATATATTTTGTGAAGCCTTGAGCTCACTTGTCTAACTTTATTCACTAAGAATGCCTATAGTGTGCGATTTTTGTGACTTAGATATTCGTCAATTCTCGACATAATCATGATTTGTATTGTATTTCCTATGGCAATTTGGCAATATGAAATATGAGCTAATATAATAAAGTAGATTAGGTATAAGAATATGTCTTTTGACTGCAATGCCGCTGCTGCACGTACGTGACGATTGAAGCATATATTGGGAAGCCTTGAGCTCATTGCCAATTTTTCCTAAAATGCCTATATGGCGATTTTGCTTAGTAGTTAGCAATTTCGGAAATTATTTACATGCTTAAATATACAATCAACCATTTTTCTATTGATATTTCAATTCGTATCATCGTAAATTTTTTGGCGAATATTCATTTCGGGGGGGTCCGGACCCCTTGGACCCTCCCCCTGGCTACGTGCCTGCATCATGTTGAAAGGAAGAATTTTAGATGGTCCTCAAATTCGAAGTTTATTTGAAGACCGAAATTTCATCAATAAAAAATAATCGTAATGAGAATGTTTCTCAGAGTTTTTTGGAAAATAATAGAAGTAAAAAATTACAAGAATTTGGTTAAAGGGTTAATGGAACTTTTTAAAAATTTACATTGCTTGATAAACCTTAAATTGCACTTCCTTCTCTCTCTTTTCTTGACTACTTTTCTTAAAACCTTGGAAACTACAGTAAACAACAAGAAGATCGATTTTATCAAGACATGAGTAAAATGGAGAATCGGTACCAAGAAAGATGAAACGTCAACATGACACATTTTTGCTGAACTTTAAAAGGAGAAATAACTAAAAAAAATAGAAAAAGAAAGAGGAACCTACTGCATCAAACAATCGAAGAAAAAAAAGAGTGCGATACAAGCAAAGAAGCATGTAAAATCAATGACGACGTTTTTTTTTTAATTTTCAATACAATCTATAGAAGTTGTAGTATAATTTGGAAGAAATTAATTTTAATTCAATACTATAAGAACAGTAACATTTTTTGATATTATGTACTACTTCGTAACTACTTTTTATGATTTTTTTTTCTATTTTTAGCGTTTTTCCGCAATTTACTAAATATTGGAGGATGTATAAGCCAAACCAACTTTGAATTTGAATTCAGGGCATCAAAATACATAAGAGAAATATCTAGCTTACGAATTTTTTTCCATTTGCATAACTGAATTATTTTTTTTAGCGATTTAAAGCGGTTTTTCGCAATTTGTTTTACATTTAGGGGGTGTATCAGCTAAATCAAATAAATATTTGGATTCAGCGCTTCGAAATACGTAAGAAACATACTTGATCTAGTTTCAGATTTTTTTTTCGTTTGCATAACTGCAATTTGTACGATTTTAAGAGATTTTTCAGCGGTTTTTTCAATTTACTCTAAATTTGGAGGATTGACGAGCCAAATCGACTTTGAATTTGGATTCGGCACATCGAAATACATAAGACATGTCTCACCTATATAGTTCGAGAATTTTTTTTTTCGTTTGCATAACTGCAGTTTTTACCGATTCTTAGATTTTTTTGCAATTTATTCAAAATTTGAGGGTGTACAGGTTAAACGGACCTTACATTGGGATTTAGCGCATTGAAATAGATACCCCTAGCTGGGTCTAGTCAAATGTACATGCCACAGTGACTCACAGGTTAAATGATGCAGTTATCATGTTTTATTATAAAAGCCCATATAAAAATATGCAAATGAAAATTGGGGGAAATGTTGGTTGTAGTAAATAGTTTTATCTGTTGGATACTCACTGCATCATTTAAGCTGTGAGTAAATGTAAGAATATAGTATTAGATATAGGTTTTATGTAGATATTAATTAAAAAATGTAATAATTATTTAATATAGATAAATTAATTTCATTTAACAACATGTTTAGAATAAATATTAACAATAATATAATAATATTAATAATTAATTAATATTTTTCACAGCTGTTAGTAATTCTACCATCAACTTTGACTATTGCTACACATACATGAAAAAAACGTTTATATTTTTTAAAACTTGAACTTTTAAAGTTATTTATCTTTGATTAGTTGTTTAAGGCATTATCTAAAATAAAATCTGCAGGCATTGATGGTAGATCCGTATATTGAATTTCATCATCTAACTCTTCAACAGCATCATTTGTTTGATTATCAGGCTGTGTTGACAGTAGAATGTCCATTACACTCAGTGCTTGCCAACTGAAATCATCAGCATCGATATCTAGCCAATTATTAATCTCATTTGCAGATAAATCATTAAACTGTGGGGTCTTTTTAACAGAGCTTGATACGCAGGCACTTCAAAAGATTGTATTGTCGGAACATCTTCATTCTCTAGAGGAATAATATGTTTCCAGTAATTTCTTATGTCGCTTTGCGATACCGAATTCCATGCCATCTGACAGAAGTTAAAGCAATCAATCAAATCAAGTGACTTCGAATAATCTTCTCCGCGATGTAATTCTTCTTCAACTGAACCCCGTTCCAATAATACACTTCGACATCATCATTACCATTTTACCCGAATATCACCAATAAAATTAATAAAGTTCTCTCAATAATTCTCTGGTCTAGAGGCTGAATTAACGCGGTAACATTTGGAGACAAGAACAAAACACTACATGAAGAACATACTTGATTCATTTCTTCAGCTGGTGGATGGCATGCAGCATTATCCATGATCAGAATTATTTTAATGTTGGAATTATTATCCAGGTCATGTTCTTTTTTAACATCAGGCAAGAATACTAAATAATACCAAAATTTCATCAGGTCGCACGTCATCCATGCATTTTTTTTTGGGAGACATGATGAACTGGGAGATGATTCACGTTTTTAAAACACCGAGGTTCAGCGTATTTGCCAATTACAAACCATGGAATCTTATGTGTACCAGAAACGTTTACACAAAATAAAATAGTGACTCGATTTTTTGGTTTTTTTTCAACCATTTGCTTGTTTTTTTTCTATACACACAAAAATTCCCATAGGCATTATCTTCCAGCATGAAGCATTCTCGTCGCAATTGTATAAACATTTCAGATCAATCCCAGTTACTTGTCGAATGTCAGCTATTTGAGCTTTAAAAACTTCACTTCCATCGACATTCGCAGATAGTTTTTTACCATGCATTATTTTACTTTTATCCCATGTCTTTTTTTAAAACGTGTAAGCCACCTATCACTAGCTACGAAATTTTCTTTACCCCCAAGACGAGTATTTAAAAACAACGCTTTTTCTTTAAAATAGTACCAGAAACTGCAAATCCCATGCTTCTTCTTTGCTTAAACCACTCATAAACTTTGCGATCGAGAATGCAATCTTCTACCCTTTTATATTTTGTCATCGTCAGATTACCTTCACAGGTAGCAAGTAGATTTTTCGTTTGGAGAATTTTTATTTCGTCCTTTTTAATTTTAGAAACAGCTTGTCTTGTAACGTTATACTCTAATGCCACTGTATTCATCGTTTCACCAGCTTTGTCCACAACAGAAATTAGCAAATATACGTTTTTTAATCAACAGGCTTTTAAATGTTCCTCTAAGTAAATGCAGATTTACAAAAGAATTAGCTTACATTAAAGATGTTGCGATTTTTAATGGTTTCCCCATAGAAACAGTAAACAGAATGTTAAGAAAATTTAGATTTAGGAAAATAATTTAGGATTGCTCTAAGCTTGACCAATCTAAAGATAACACTCCTACAATCGTTGTGAAATTACCATTTTACTGGAATATCACCAATAAAATTAATAAAACTCTATAAGAAAACAACGTAAAAGTAGTGTACACAGCCAGTAACAGTATCCGCAATAATTTGGGTAATGCTAAAGATAAATTGGACAAGCTTGAGAATTCCAGAATTCACGAAATAAGCTGTAACAATTGTAATTTATCATATGTTGGACAGCCCAAGAGATCCATTAAAACCAGATTTAAAGAATATATCGCTCATGTTAGATACAATAGAAAAGAAAAATCAAGTGTCGCCCTATATTTGATAAGAACAGGACACAAAATTAACATTGAAAATTTAAAATTGTTAAGATCGGTTACAAATAACAGAGAGCATAAGAAACAATTTATATCAATCAGAGGCCAGTTGCCCTTAACGGAGATAAAAGACCATTGGCGGCCTCCAGTTTATTGAAGGCCATTTGTGGCAGGTCAAAATTGCATGCACCAGATATGTTAAACAGTTAGAAATAGGAAAGAAAGCAAAAGACCGCCAGCATCGATTTGAATTTCAATGCAGATGACGTCGGTGCATCTTTTGCTAATCTTTTTAGATTAGTACGCTTGAAAATGCCAGTTCTGCTGGCGAAATACGTGTCGCGTAATTATTTATTTAATTGCCGATGTGGTAAAGGGGTGAAACCTTCTTTGGAATTAGAATGTAGAACAAAAAAGTTTTGAGCTTCTAATCATAAATGACATCTTTGTTATTCATAAGTTAGGTTATGTACGATGCTGCGCAGTGGGAATCTTTCGACAATGATAGAGATAACGGGGAGTAGCAACTTTACCGGTCGATCCAATACGGTGAGCGCAACTTTAGCGGGAGTCTACTGCAAGCAAAAAAATTGCTGAGGAGAAGAGTACGTTATTTTTTAATTTTTTTAAATTTTGGTGTTAAAATATATTTAGATGTAGTGAAATGATTATAGATATTTATTTTTAGTCACCAAAATTTATTAGGACGAAATAAAGCATTTTATATGGTACGAAAGACACATTTTATCAGAGACACCAAATAATAATAATCTCGTTGTAGACTGTCGAAGATCTAAGGCCAACGCATTTGCACAGTACTAAATTAATCCATATTTCCATAAGAAAGAGCGAAAGTATAGTACAAAACGTATAAAAGCACGATAGCATAGCCAAAAATAAACATAAACGAAGTAGCAGAAATTCGTTTAGCTGAACAAACCATCATGGCAGGTACATCTTTGTAAGATCCGTTCACAGAGCATAATATTGTAATTTTAAAATTGTAGTAATGAACCAATCAAGAGTTTTTATAAATTTAAAGCGATAATTTTTTATTTCTTACTCAGTAACTTACGATATGTGATCACATAATAAGGTATTTCTTATAGTGTCAACTACTCTATTTAAAAAGTTTTGTTTTTTGTTGATGCTAATAATTCTAAACCAGTCTAGAGAAGTGTTTGAGATCGAAAATTGTTACTGTGGTGAGTCGAGTTCTACTAAACTGTTCTATTTCATCGTTTGTTTTATTTAATTGAATTTTATTCAATATTTTCTTGGAAATAGCAAATCTACAAATACTGTATTATAAAAATTCTTTGTAACATAACGTTTTGCGTGAGAAACAGATTTCTTAGCGTTCACAAATTAGATAAGGGTTATTTGTTAGGCCTGGTTTGTTTCAAGTACAGATACCTAAACTGAGTAAAATAACATGTTAGTTTTGAAGGACCGCTGAAAAGTAGAGTAATAAATAAGGGTAACATGTCAATAACGGAGACCGTAGCAAATATCTCGGCAAGACCATGCGGTGGTAGACTGGATTAGAAATTTGGATTAGAAAGATTTAAATTAGTAGAAATTCTGCATCCTTATGCCCTCTAGCAAGATGCAAAGGATGTCTTTTGGTCCCCAGAAGTTAAGGGCAGGGGAATAAAAAGATAAAACACCAAATACCAATTTTAAGATAGTCAAGTACTGAACTTCGATGAAATTAGTTTAAAAATTATGGTCAACTTCCGAACTTATAAAAACGAGTACGAAATACGGGAGTTTAAAAAAAAACTGCTTCTGTTTGTGCTAATTAACGTGAATGAACACAAAAAAAACAATTTCTATTTCTGTTCAACGTGAAGTTCTTGTGTCATTTGTGTGATGTTTGCTACGGAAAAAAAAATAGGCAAGTAGATTTTAAACTGTCCGATGATTTTATTTGATGGTTTTTCGCTCTTATATGATTTAATTAACTTTTCCTAAAATTTGAGAAAATACTTGTTCCTAACTTTGATCAATATGGGGTTGGGGGGCGTACAAAAAAAAAGAGAAAGGAATGTAAAACTTCCACAACAAACCGAATGAATGAGAAAGTCCTTGTTAGAAAATAATTATAGGGCCAAGAACCCTACCGCTGACTGGTGCAACTATCAGTCTCAGTTTCAAAAAGGAAACAAAAATAAAACAAAATAAAAAATACAAAGACAAGAAAACGAAAAGGAAATAAAGCGCATTCGCTTCATACAAACATTTTCATTTCCTTAAGGTCGATGTTAGTGTTCTGCTGTTGGAAGCTGAGTTTCCAAGGGTTCCAAAATGATTTATACCCATCACCACAAAGGTCCGGTAACTGGCAGCAAACACATATATTTGGGGTTTTAATGATGATGTTCTGCAAGTTCTAGAAACGTGGGCATTGTACACCTCAACATCCTAGAAGCATAAGCCATAATGAGCTCTTACCTAATTCTTGTTTTGGTGTATTCACCTAGTGCTACCTCATTCGCAGATTCTCCTTCGTAGGTTTCTTGAATCCCAAAAATATAGGACAAGACAATCTGGCCCAAAGAGAGCCTTATAGATCTGTTGACAAATGGGGAGTACTAACGTAGGTGAACGAGCAGTATCAGCATCAGCTCTCGTTATGGAAATGTTTTGACGAAAGAAATGAGAATTTCTTGCCAGTTTCTAATTTTAAATCAAATGTTTTTTTTTGGGCTAAGTCAAGCCACTTTCTAAGCCAGAAAAACGCCCCTTCTATTAGAACAGTAGCCGTAGAAGTAGATGTAGTGTTGAAAGGGAAAATTTTGCTAAGAAAGTTTCTTCGAAATCTGAACAATATTTCTAGTCTATTTTATGACACTGGCTTGAGTTCAAATGATTGAGTTTGGTATGAGAAAAACAGAAAAACAAACAAAGGAACAAGTTAACAAAGGGATCAAAGAAAGAGTAAGAGAACGAGATCTGTAAGATTGAATCAACATTTATAAATTTGATTTATTACGATAAATCACAACTTCATTTCCAAGCTTGAGCTCCATTTTCTTGTAGCATTATCCTTTGGATATTGTTAGCTCAAAGCTTTAGCAGGAAACTGTATGCTATGTCAGGTATGCATGAATTAAGAAGCGACAAAAACACACAAGAATTGGGGAATAAAAGCAGACACCTGAAAATAGTTTGAGAACCTCTGTGTACAAACTTACCAGCGAACACCCACCGATAATCAGGTACAAAGTTAGCTCCATTTGGTTTGAAAACCTTTGAGTACAAACTAAATGGCTCAGCTGGGGAAAATACTGCGATTATTACGGTTAAAATAAACTTTGGGAAATTAATAACCGACGCACCATATACGAGCGAAAGAGTTAGACAAAGAATGTCAAAGAAATATTTCTCTCGGATCTGTGTCCAGCAAATTTAAACAAGTTGAAACAAACAGGTTCACTTTTATTTTGTTGTATTATGTTTAAGAACACTTGAAAATCACAAACTTGAAATTTTGTCGATTTATTTGTTGACCTATTGTAATAAAACCTTGAGGTCAATTGTTGTTTAAATTTGATAACACTTCCCTGTCGACTCTACGAACTGGGGTTACAATTTATTGGAATAAAATAATTTTAAACACAACGTAGACAAATTGGGTCCGAAAATCGAAGGTAAATTATTCTTCGAAAATTTTTAAAGATGAGCAAAATTCGACAATTTTGAAAAACTAGATACAATCAATGGTTTTGGTCGCGCATCACATTTAATCGACTTGACCTGGATTTAATCACGACGGCTGCTCATCACATTACCTATTAAATGACGATTAGAAGGGATTCCGGAGTATTGGAAAATATCTTCACACCGCTCTTTTTTTAAGATTTCTTAAAAAAATTTTTTAAGTAGGTAAGGTTTGTAACAAAAAAATAATCTAACACCATCACAGACCTTCCACCATTCTTGACGGTAGGCTGTAAACCTTACCTTTGGTAAGTTTCACCTATCCTTCTAGTGATATGTTGCCGCAAATATTTGAGATTGGGATTTGTCCGTCCATAAGACATGACTCAAATCTTTGACTGTCCATTTTTCGTGTTCTCTAGCCTAATTCTGTCCATTTTATTTATTGTTGCGCCGAAGAGATGATTTGTGCCTTACTACACACCCGCGTAAGTCTACTGTCAGTGGCTTTCTACGAACAGTCGACGAATCAACACTAATTCCTTGCGCATTGTGTAAATTTTCATTGAGCTCTTGATACTTTGATCTTCTACTGAGTTAGCAGCTACTTTTAAATAATTCACTGCATGTTGTGTTGATTTATTAGGGCGCTCACTTCGTTTATTGCCTGCGATTAATGAGCTTTTTTTTATATTTTGCCACAACATATCCTGCATGAGATTTCCCAATGTTCAATTTTTGGTACAATATGCAGAGCTTCTTTATACTTCTTCATACAGTGCTCTTCTTCATACAGTGCTAGTCTGTAACTTCGAATAATTTCACAAAATCAAAGACAGTTTGTTTCGGAAATATGCTTGGACACATCGATTAATATTTTAATTTGGGGTCCTTGTGATGTAGAAAAATTTTATACGGCATGTCCCAAATTTAAGATATGACGTTAACGACAATTTTTTTAAATGGCAGTCCTATTTTTTTCTTGGCTATCCTTAAAGGGTATATCAAATTACACATGCCCACCAAATTTTAATTTTTTATTCCTTAGAGGGCTGCATACTGTAGTGTAGTTTGCATTCTATTCGCACCCTATAAATATAGTATCAAAGAAAAGCTAACAATATACGATCATGTCTCTTCAAAGACTATTTAAATTTATTCACAATATTTTCAGAGTATTTTTATCCTAAAGTTTATATTATTTATTCAAATCATTTTTTTTTTTCAGTGATTTCAGCAAGGTTCGGATTTGCGTATTTGCGGAGCTTAATAAATGTGAAAACAACATTCCTGCACTTATAATCGATTCCCTATTCAAATTTGTCAATAAAGCAGCTTGTATCAAAAAAAGGATTACATATACAAATATCTTTTTAAGTGTTCTGAGTGTCTCTGAATTTTCTAAAATGTATACAAATTTCTTTTTTTAAAAAGGAGTCAATAAAGTAATTATTTAGACCAAATTTTCTGCCTTTCAATCTCCTCCCTTTTTTTTCTGAAAATGTAATATTACATTAGACAGTGGCGGCTGGTGACTTTTTGACAGAGGGGGCGCAGATTCAAGAAATAAAATCTTTAGCTAGCTAATGTGACCTGCAGATTCGATTCACTATTAGGCCGTTTTAAGAGTCACGCGGGTAGCACCCGTTACCCGCGCGCGGGTAAGCAGAATACATTTGTTTGCAGCAAGGTATTTAGAGTGGAACAGGTGCCCGCGTGCGGGTGCGTCGCCCGTCGCGGGTGTCTTTTGCACCCGCGCCTAGTCTCACGCCTCGCGGGCACCCGCTCGCGTGAGAGCCATTGGGACATATTATGTCTTTCAGTGTGACGCGGGTCATATGTTCATTTTTTCCTATGTACAATCATAAATATTGAATATATCGAAATTGAAAGCGTAGTTATTGACGGATTTGCTGTGCACATGGGAAGGACAATGGGGGCAAGTTGTCAGAGATTCGAGCTTAAAACTCATAGGCTCCCAGACAAAGTGAAAATATTTTTATTAAGCACTGAAATATTGGTGTATTTTTTTAATTATGAAAAAACTGATCCATCTCATCAAAAGTTTAATTGTAACGTACTCATTTTTTTTTATTTTCTTGAAACTTTTAAAGACCCTAACACACAGACATTGAGGTTCTCAATGGATAAACTCTTAATTAATTAAGGCAATAATAATTGTTTTCATTTATATTTATAACATCTGCATAACACTCGTCCGTTACCGGCGTGGCTCTAAAAGGCAAAACAGAGAAAACTTTAGCGGGTGCTCAGGTTTGAAAAAAATCGCGCGGGTGACGGGTGCCACCCGCGTGACTCTAAAAACGGCCATAAGGCTGCTATAAAGCAGAGCCATACAGATGCACACAAGATGTAGCTATTTTTTAAATTATGGTTATTAATGAAACGACATTATTATGCGATTTATAGTAATCGAGGACGTCTGGCCACGTCCGAGATTGGTTAAATCTCTAATAATAAAGTGGCATTCAAAGCCTTATCGTATCATTGACAATGATGACATAAAAAAATCAACAAACTTTTAAAATGAAATTTGTATTTGGGGTATTATGATAGGTAACAAAGTATTATAATTGTATTATGTGCTACAAAGTTATTATGAAGCTGCTTAATATTATGGAGTTAATAATTATCAAAAAGATTTTATTTTAAGGACACTTAATTTTCAATGATACGATAATAACTACCTCTGTTCTTATGGAAATAAACTGTTGAATCTCTTTTTTATCAAAATTTTCTTCGGAGATCAAATGAATGGTTACATGTTTTACTTAAACTACGTGCAAGAGCACAAACTTTATTGTTTAAAAATAAAATCTAACAATGATGTTTCTCTTTTGACATATAGAGTGTAACCCATTTGTTTCTGAGCCAACCTCTAGAATTTTTATTTATTGTGCGATATTAGTGGATTTTTTTTTAAATTTTAGAACTTGCTGAACAATATTTTTAAAAGAAATATTTTTGAATACTTACAAAATTCAAGGCGTACTAGGTTAGTGGTTAGTAGTAAAATTTTAAACATTCATTCATTTCCTATGAAATGGATATTCGGTCGTAGATATCTCGGACCTGATTTAGTAAATATAGTAGATATGGAATAATTTTGTAAGAATTAAAGATATTGATTTTGTGTACTATAATATATTAATAGTTTTAAGTGATCGTTATAATAAACTTGCTTATAACAAAGGTTTGACTAGACTGACTATTCTAATTCTAAAAACAATACCTACATTTTACACCCGGGGCGGGGGTTTCCGCCTATTTTTTAGTTAGATTTTACAAGTGGCGGAAACGTCCAACACACAATAAGGCCCAGCGTTGACATGCAATTTTCAGTTAAGTAATTTAAATGAAATAACAACTTTGGTACTTAGAAGGATCTGGACCCAAGTGGGTAGGGTAGGTACATTACACTTTTGTAATGGATTTTCCGTCGTAGATACCTCGGACGTGGTTTAGTAAATATAGTAGATATGGAAAAATTGTGTAGAATTAAAGGGATTGATTTTGTGTACTATAATATATTAGTAGTTTTAATGATCGTTATAATAAACTTGCTTCTAACAAAGGTTTGACTAGACACACTAGAATTCTAATGAACAAGTAGGTTGCATTCTACTTGCATAGACCATTCTAATTCTAAATACAATATATACATTTTACAACCTGATCCTTTTTCGCAACGGAGTTTCCGCCTATTCTTTAGTTAGATCTTACAAGTGGCGAAAACGTCCAACACACTATAAGGGTAAAAACATAGTGGAGCCGCTCATTTCGCCGTTCATCCCGACGTTCATCTCGCCGGGCAGCTTGCTGCGCATCGAGCCTAGATGCTGGAGAACATAGTGAAGAAGTTCACTTGAAACTGATCTCGGTAGTCGTTTGTAAGAAGAATGCAACCTAGACTACAAATTCATGCAGCCCTCCAGGCGTGTATAGTGAATCATAGGTAGCTGAACTACCAACAGTTGAAACACTGCGCCACCTAGCGAAGCGGTTGCTCTCTAGGAGAGTTCCCAGAAGACAAGGATTCTATAATGCACAGACCAATAGGTTTGAACATTTATTAGATTCGAAGTTTGGAAACCAAATACCGGTTTCGATCTTGTTAGATCTCGTCAGTTTGGTATATCCAACTCGAATGCTAATAAATGTTCCGACAAGTAAGTACTAAAACAATCACAGGCGTCGAGCGAGTGACTCTTTAGTACTACCACCTATTGGTCCATAGAGAAACTATGGCCATCGCCAACAATGTCATATGCAAGAAGAATGCAACCTAGACTACAAATTCATGCAGCCCTCCAGGCGTGTATAGTGAATCAGAGTTGGATATACCAAACTGACGAGATCTAACAAGATCGAAACCGGTATTTGGTTTCCAAACTTCGAATCTAATAAATGTTCAAACCTATTGGTCTGTGCACTATAGAATCCTTGTCTTCTGGGAACTCTCCTAGAGAGCAACCGCTTCGCTAGGTGGCGCAGTGTTTCAACTGTTGGTAGTTCAGCTACCTATGATTCACTATACACGCCTGGAGGGCTGCATGAATTTGTAGTCTAGGTTGCATTCTTCTTGCATATGACATTGTTGGCGATGGCCATAGTTTCTCTATGGACCAATAGGTGGTAGTACTAAAGAGTCACTCGCTCGACGCCTGTGATTGTTTTAGTACTTACTTGTCGGAACATTTATTAGCATTCGAGTTGGATATACCAAACTGACGAGATCTAACAAGATCGAAACCGGTATTTGGTTTCCAAACTTCGAATCTAATAAATGTTCAAACCTATTGGTCTGTGCATTATAGAATCGGTAGTCGTTAGTCAGTTTTATTGTAACTGAGCGGTAGTCAACATGTTCACAGATATAAATATGAATAAAATGAAGAAATATATAATTTAGTTGATGCTTTTCTGCCGCTTACTTTTATGGCATCTTCTCGTAACTCCAGAAGAGGGTAATACTGGTCAACGAGAAAAAGGTATCCTTAAAGTTATAAAAATTTAATAGTTCTGTGAAACTCATAAAAAAATAAAGAAATTTGCATCAGGGCGCCGACAACCCAAGGGCCGGCCCTGAAACCGTGATAGCAAATATTTTGTCCTAGAATATTACTGGTAATCACAGAAGGGTTTTTACATAACATCATTTACAGAAATTAAGAACGATTATTTGCCTCAAACAAGTATAAACAACAAATAATTTTTAAATAGAATTATCTCAAATAACTTGAAGTATATAAACATTGAGTGAAAATTATTAAATATGAAATTTTGTAAGATATTTATAACAAATAACAATAGAACTGGTTGTTGTATATGACGATAGTAAATATAGGGGCTGTAGTAGCCGCCCTTGGGCATATTACTCATAGATTGTTAATTACGTAAATAATGAATTTATAAGTTACTTTTGGACCCGACTGTATATCAAATCTTACTTTCTTGACTAAAGAACAATTTTAATTTAAAATGTAATAATCATTTTTCCTAGAATGTTAATTTTGTTGCTTCTTTACAAGTTCAAAGGCAGCTTTTTATAACTGCTGGTCTGCAAGACAACTGCTTAAAGCATTATACACTCGTGGGCAAAATGTCTTGAGCGAACTAATCACAGAATGAGTTTCGGGCAACTGCATCCCCGAAAACAAACTATTTTGTTCGTCTAGTCGTGGCGAGTTGCGCGGCTAGATGCGTGGCTTTGTAAACTGCCTGAGTATGTTTGTACTCATATAATTCTACAGAATTAAATTAACATCGTTGAGCGGCGAGATGAACGTCGAGATGCACGGCGAGATGAACTGCTCCACTATGTTTTTACCCTAAAGATAAGTAATTTAAATGAAACAGATGTAACGAGTTTGGTACTTAGAAAGATCTGGACCCAAGTGGGTAGGATAGGTACAATACACCTACATTAATAGCCCACACACGAGATCTTTCCTTACAATTAAGTAAATTATTTAAAAATTTAACTAATTTCACACCTTAATATCTATAGTATCAAAATTTCGGTAAAACTCATTAATTATCTCAAGGTCTCGAAAATTCCGACAAATGGTAAAATAGTATATTTTAAGGTTAAAAATGTGCTCTCAAACGTATCAGTACCAGAATGCCAATACCATATATGTTAGCGTTAGGGAACACGCCACTATCTTCCCCACATAGAATGTGCCACATGTGATACAAACCCGGGACTTTGAACGACGTGAAACAGCAAAGGGAACAAAGTAGTCGTGAAAGAGGGCAGTGAATATTCAGAGGATATGTAGAAGAGACCAATAAAGCGTGTGTTAAGTAAATTTAAACATATTAGTGGACGGTAAAATCCTTCCGATGGGATCTAATCTATCTATCCTAGGAATTAATGCGAGCACTAACTGCTCTTGGAACGATCATGTGCGCGCCATTGCCAAATCCGCCCCTCAGAAGCTAGGCTTTCTTTTTAGAGCTAAAAAGTACTTCACATCTCATCAGCTATTAACACTATACAAAGCTCAAGTTATGCTAACACTAGAATACTGTTCTCTTAAAGTTCAGCCCCAAAACACACTTTAGCTCTCTTGGATTCAATTCAAAGAACAGCGATTTGCCTAATTGATGACGAGAGTCTGACCGATTCTCTCGAAACACTAGAGCACAGACGTATGGTTGGTGACTTGTCTCTTTTCTACAAGTACTATCATGAAAGATGCTGGCAAGAACTAATTGGATTGATCCCCCCAAGGGCAAGATTCTTGAGGGGCGTACTAGACAGTCAGAGACAGCAAATTCTTGTGCGGTCCAGCTTGACAGAGTGAGGACTTCTGTCTATAGAACTTCCGTGTTATGGAACTTGTTACCGAAAGGAATTTTCCCCAAAAAGTACAACCTATCCTTGTTTAAGAAGGCGATTCATTGCCATCTATCCTTGTTTTCGCATCCTACTCGCAGTGCTTTGAAAGCATAATGGGGTAACCATTTGCGAGTGGATTAAACTTAAAAAAAATTGTGTGTTATTGGATCGACAATTAATTAGGATTTATCATTAGAGTTCACATATATGTTATATCAAACTTACATTAATCCCGTGAAATATATAAAATAATTTTATTTTCAATGCCAAATTTTATTCACAAAATACAGGTTTTGCGATGCAATCTCCACTAACTCCACTTTTAGCAGACATTTTTAAGTCACATTTTTTCTTCTTGAGGTACCTGAATGATAACAATTTTATTGGCAATTATAACTTTATTTGCAGCCGCTCTGAACAGCTCCACCGAGGTCATCCCGAACCAGTTTCGCAGATTTCGGAGCCATGATATTCTTCTCCTACCTGCCCTCTCTCTCTCTCTCTCTCTCTCTCTCTCTCTCTCTCTCTCTCTCTCTCTCTCTCTCTCTGTCTGTCTGTCTGTCTGTCTGTCTGTCTGTCTGTCTGTCTGTCTGTCTGTCTGTCTGTCTGTCTGTCTGTCTGTCTGTCTGTCTGTCTGTCTGTCTGTCTGTCTGTCTGTCTGTCTCTCTCTCTCTCTCTCTCTCTCTCTCTCTCTCTCTCTCTCTCTCTCTCTCTCTCTGCATTATAGACTGAAGTAAGAAGTATTGGTCTTGATTTATCATGACATGTCCCAGATACTCTAGATAGTATACATAATTTCTAGGTTTTTCTTCATTCGATGAAGCACCTTTTTGTTGGTTATATAAGCCTTTCACGGTATTCTAAACATTGATCTGGACAGCAACATTTCAAATGCTTCCAGTTTTTCAGTAGTGGCTTCTGTAGGTGTCCAGGATTCCACTCCATACAGCAGTATCGAAAAAACATAACATTCAGCTCTCATTTTTGTTTCTAGGGGTAGATTGTGACTTTTAAAGATGGTGCTCATCTTGTTAAAAACCGCCTTTGCCTTTCTTATGCGTCATTTTATTTCCTGTGTGTTGTCCCATTGCTCATTTATTATCGTTCCTAGGTAACAATATTGTTTGACCCTTTTTATTTGAGTTCCTTTTATATATAGGTGAGCTCACTTTATATCTTTCTTACTGATTATCACTTGTTTAGTTTTGTGGACATTGATATTGAGTCCATATTGTTGGCTGTAATTTGTAATTCGGTCCATTAGTCTTTGCAGTCTCTCCAAGCTGCCTGTTATGACAATCGTATTGTCAGCGTGTCTGATATTATTTAGTCTGACTCCGTTCAGGAGGATACCCTTCCTCTATCCCGTTGAGAGCTTTATTAAAAATTCTTTCAGAGTACATATTGAATATCAACAGCGAGAGTATGCAGCCTTGTTTGACACCTCGCAGTATCTTCACCTGTTCAGTTAATTCCCCATCAAGCCTCATTATGCTGTTTGATTCCAATATAAATTGGAGATAATTCTAAGATCTTTATCATCTAAACTAGCGTCGTTTAAGATATTGAGTATCTTTTCATGTTGCACTCTATTAAAGGCTTTTCATAATTAACTAACCTGGCGTATACGTCACAGTTGACCTCTTTGCATTTCTGAACTAGGACTTGAACTGCAAAGAGCGCTTTTTTGATACCAACTGCATCCAGGAAGCCAAATTGATTAGGTGATATCTGTTCTTCACATTTTTTGTATATCCTTTTGTGAATGACTTTGAGAAACAGCTTTAACATGTGACTTATCAGGCTAATAGTTCGGTATTCTTCACATATCTTTGCTCCTGGTTTTTGCTATATATTCGAATTGCAGCCACTTTTGCAAAATATATCCCGAATTGTAGATTTTGTTAAAGATGTCTGTAATCCAAGCTAATCCTTCGTCATTTAAGAGTTAAAAGAATTCAGTATCTATATTGTCTGGTCCTACTGCTTTTCTGTTTTTCATTTGCCCAACTGCTGTTTCTACTTCCCTAATCAGTATTTTTAATCCTGTTGGTACTCCTTACAGTGTATAGCTGACTTCAGGTCTTTAAGCTTGAAAAAGTGTCTATTCATATGATTTCCACTTCCTTTTTCTATCCTGTTGTCGATATTATTTTTCCTCTTGCGCCTATAATCTTCATAGGTTATCTTCTTTTAAAAGCTTTCGTTGCTTCCTTCACTTTTTTGTATACGTTGAAGCTGTCATATTTGGCTTAAAATTTAGAAACCCAAATCTTGAAATTTTCTTTAACTCATTTTTAGACCCCAAAATATTTCAGTATTTTAGTACGTTGCTGGGAAACCATCAGAAAAGAATTCGATAAAGTTTGTTTCCTAGGTCAAGGAAGTAGGTAACTTTCCCTCGCCGAATAACAAGAAATAAATGGTAATTCGCAAAGGAAACAATTTCGTAGAAAATTGAAAGACAATAAAAAATGTTATTAATTTATAAAAATTCCTTAATTTCAGAAATATTGATTGCGATATTAGAAAAAATAGTAGTATGTGTACCTCGTAGTATAAGTTTAGTTCCGGACTTTAATGGTTGTTGGCAACCTACATCGTCGCGTCGTCGGGAAATGTATTGTTTTTACTAATAGATACACAATATACTATCCTGGCATCGGCACGTTAATGACATTTTAACATACTTCACATGCACAAACAGACAACTAAGTATTTTTCTTAATTTTCTAAACTTACAGCTAACATTGCATTCACAGTGGAAAAAGAACATGATAATTCACTTTATTTTCTGGATTTAATTCTAACGAAAATTAATAATAAATAGCGTTAAAAATATTTAGAGAATCCACTTCTACGATACCAAATTCGTCCTTTCATCCAACGAGTCATAAATTATCTGCATAAAAATCGTTTATAACTAGAGCTTTAGAAGAGAGATCTAGAAAAGAATTAAATTACCTTAAAGTTAAAGCCTGTATTACATGTTTTAGCATATTATTATTATTTTTAAAATTAATAACAAGATAAAGAGGATAGTTGATATAAAATATTAATTTTAGACATTAATGAAGAGAACTTTTCTTTTTTCTTATGTTTTAAAAAAATAGTGTTATTTTTGATTTACAAGACCAATATTTTAATAAAATTGTTAAAACTAATAATAGTTCATATTTATACTTCCTTAATTACTTTTTTTCTGGTGCAACATATTTCTACCAATTTGACTCCACTTGACTATTTTTTGCAGAATTATTTAAAATTTAATTTCTACTTCAATACACCAAATAATGTCGATGATTTAAAAGACAAAAGATATAATCAAATCACCTAAGAAATGATACAAAATGTTTTAGGAGAATTTCAACAACTTTTCCATTGTTGGCATTAAGCGGTGGCCGCCCCATTTTTGAACCTCTAATTTACACTGTTTCATTTTTGCTTAAAAAATAATAATCTTGTTTTTTTATATGATTTGTTTTTATCTGTGTTCACAGATTTTTCTACTAATGAAAAAGTTACTACGAAATTAACTGGACCAATGAATGAATTAATCTGAGCTCATTCACAGATAAATCAGAAATGTTCCACCAAATAACGCTATATTTATCAAATTTTAACAAGTACTTAATAATATTTACGTTTAGCGTTATATGTATTTTCGCTCTACATTTTGAAATTTTTACAATATCTGCACATCTTTGTTATTGTTCAACAAATCAAGAAAACGGAGAATCTGGATGCTTTATCTATAAGATGTTTAAATATCATTTTATATCTCGATAGGTTATTAACTGCATAATGAACTAATAATAATTTCCTGTAAAATCTACTACAAAATTATTAAGCGCAATTCAGCTTTAACATAAGGTATCTGAATTATGCGCGGAACTGGATTGTGATCCAATTTAATTTGTTGCAAACAAATTAAAAGAAATTAGTTTAAATGAATAATTCCATACTTATTTCTCTTTCTCGGTAAAATGTGATTATCTGAGTTCGTAACCCTTGGTTCAACTAAGTCAAAGATTACATTAGTATGACCTCTACTTATTAAATTAGTCTTTGGTTGTACGTTATACAAGACAGTTACTTATAATAGAAACATTTTTACAACGTAATAAAAATGCAGGTTTTCATATTATTTTCATTGCTATTAGTGGGTAAGTAATGGAATATTTAGTTGATTTAAATTTTAAAATGAAATAAATACATGCGCTTAATTTGTACTTTACAATAAATTATTTTTATTCATATAGGTGTAGCATACGCCGAAATTGAAGGATTTAATGTTCCCAATTTGGACAATATCACGGTCGTAAAGGAAAGATGTGACCAAAAAGGAGGAGAAGGAACCTATGAAAAAGTCAAAGTAAGTTCTTTTTTACCTCTTCAGCTCACAAATTCGATTAGCGTTTCAGGAATAATAATTATTTATTTTTGATCTGTGTTTATGCGATAGGTATTTATTCCACAGTACATTAATGACAGCTACTTTGACGGCTTCATTTGGTGAAATGCTTAGACTTTCATGCACATTTCTTTAAAAAGTGGCGTTAAAAATATTGCCCCCCACATTTTTTTGAAATAAACAAATTAATACTTAATGATGAAGCTCATGAAATTCAAAAACATAACATGTCACAGGTCTTAAAAAAACAAATCTGAAATTATGTAAGCATAAATCTTATAAACTGTTATAATCAAGGGTTACATTTGTAAAAAAAAGCATTCCATTTAAGAACGTAAAGATAACATATATTTTTGATAGCAGAGTGGTTTTTTGACTGAACTAAAGCAGTGTGAATTTGGTTTTTCAATTTTTGGAATTTCCGCAATCTTTCTCTTTCTCTAACTTATTTTTTTTATTTTTGGTCCTCTTTTTTGTGACTTTCTTATTTATTTCCGTCTTTTCACCTTACCTTCCTCCTCTCTTTCCTCACCATATTTGTCCCTTCCGCTCTATTCCTCCTTTCTCTCACTAACTTTTTCATTAATTAGCGTCTACAATTTAGATATTGTATATCTTATTTAAACATTAAATATTCAATATTCAACCCAACAACCCAATGATTGAGCCAATAATTTCAAATGGTAACCTTTAAGTCTGAAAATCATTTTCATTTTTAATTACTCATTTATTGTGCACTTATAAAACTATTTTGTTTAATCTCGATTTTATCAAAATTTCTACATTTTCAATGTTTTTACTTTTCCAAAATTAAGGTTTCTAGAGAAACATCAACCCTTTTGAAAATTCAAATTTTCAACAATTTTAGTTTTTTTAAACTTTCATTTTTTTGAAAATGTTGAGTTTTTGAACTGGATGATTTTTTCAAAATTTCGACCTTTTAGAAAAATGTATTTGCTTATTTCAAAATTCCAACTTTTTTTTTTAGAAATTTTGACTTTATTACAAAAATTCTGCTTTTCTTCAAAATGTCAGCTTTTTTTAATTTGACTTCGAAAATGGCAACCTTCTATAAAACTTTTTTGAAAGGTTAAATTTTTTTTTAAATTTTGATTTTATTTTAAAACTGGGACCTCTTTATTCAACATTTGGCATTATTTAAATTATTTGACTTTTTCTAAAAATGTCGATGTTTTTCAACATTTCTACTTTTTCTTAAACTGTGACTTTTTTTAACTTTCGATCTTTTCAAAAATATAGGCCTATTTTTGAAAACTTGTTCCTTTTAAAATTCAGATTTTTTTAAAAATTTCGATTTTTTTTTATCTATACTTTTTTTGACAATTTCGACATTTTTTTCAAAATTTCGATTCTTCTTAGAATTTTCAACTATTTTAAGATTTAAACTTATCTTTGAATATTTAAACCAAAATTTGCTTTTTTAAGTTTCGAAATATCTTTTTTAACTTTTTTAAAAATCTTAAATTCATTTCAAAAATGTTATATATTTATTTATTTCATTACACTATAAATGTGGCTTCAAAAATACGACCTTTTCCAAATTTCCTTATTTAACCAATTTTTTACCTTTCATACTTCAAATGTGGCAAAATGCGTTAAATAAAATGCAAAGTGGGTTAAATAAAATAATACAAAAACTTAAAAATTGCAGTTTTAAAGGTAAAATTTTGAGAAAAAGTACAAAATTTGAAAAAATACATAACTCTAATTTTGGCTCGATCTAATTTTCAGCTTTAGGTGGAACTTTTTAAAAGAAGAAAATTTTAAAAGCTAAGCAAAAATGTTGAGAAAAAAACTAAAATTATGTAAAACTACTAAGTTTTAACACAAATATACACATCTTTCGTTTAAATTGTAAATTTTAAGTAAAAAGATAAAATTTTAAAATTAAATTGAGGTCAAAATTTTGTTAAAACTTCTAAACATAAAAGATCTATTTATAAGTTCTAAGAAGACATTTTGGTAAAAAACAATAAAGAAAAAAAAAGCTTGCTTATGAAAGGAGTTTATGAGATTTGAGATACTTTTCGAATTTGCGACCTTAATCTTGAAATTATGACTTTAGACACAAATATTTGAACTTATTTTTGAAGTTTGTATTCATAGGCTCACGATCTAATTTGTAGCTTAAATTTTATACAAAAAGTCAAAATCCTGAGAATAAATCCAAAATTCGAGAAGAAAGGCAGGGCATTATTATGTTAAGCTTGAAAATTTGTTTAATAAATTAAACTTTTTTAAAGATTTCAATTAAAATCTGAAAACATTAATCTTAAGATTTAAAAAAAAAATCTCCAATTCAAAATTTTCAAATTAAATTTCATACAAATTTCAAAAGAAAAAAAGTTTAGGTTTTGGAAGAAACGCAAACTTTATAATACTTAAATTGAGTTTTACCACAAAATTTGGAGAAACTAAAATTTTTCAAAAAAATTAAAATTTTCTACTTAACAAATTTTATTTTTTAGTTTTGCATATTTTATTTTTCATCAAATTTAAAGTGTTTGCTTTGAATCAAAAAGTAGTTTTATTTTCACTTTTCTGGAGTTGGATGTTATCCGTAAAAAGAATAAAAATTTGTTGCAATTTCAAATTTCGAGAAAATGTCGAATAGCTTATATAAATTTAACTCAAAATTTCAACGAACTTAAAATTTTTAAAGAAAACATTTTTGTTTATATATTTGACTTTCTTTCATAATTTTGACATTTTTTTTAAAATCATAACCCGTTTGAATTAATTCAAAAAAATTTTTTGCCTAAGTTTGGAGAATTTTTTTCTAAATTTCGATAAATGAATATAAAATTTAAGTCAGGTTTTAGCGAAAAATTCCAATTTATTCTTGAAATATTAAAGAAAATCTATTTTTGGGGGTTATCTTTAGGGGTGGGGAGTTCATCACTTAAATAACAAATTTAGCATCTAAAAAAATTGTTAATACATTATTTTGATGAAATATCATTTATAACAAGTTAAAGGTGAAAAAATGAATGTTTTGATTCGCAATCTAATAATGATCAAATCCATGGGGTTCTCCAAGCGTCATCAAAATAGGGGTGTTACGTTATTTCACTGTTAATGTAAAATATATGTCAAAATAATCATTATAGAAATAAAATTAAAAACATATGTTGTGTTTTACCTTCCATATCAGAGTACAGAAAAAAATTAGCTCAAGGGGTAAATCACCCCTTTCCAGGATTTGTTTTGCAAAACCCCGAGACAGGTCAATATTATTTTTTTGTTTTTTTAATAAAATTGTTAAATTTGTTAAAATTCAATTGTTCCAAAGTTGATATATAAGAAAAAAAATGAAACTCACCCCCATAAAAATTAGGGGTTGCAACTTTTTTACATAACTAATATGTTTTTGGGAGCCCTTTTTTATGAGAAATAACAGAGCGTTTGTTTTATCAAAAATTCTAATTAATTCTTGAGTTATTCGAGAAAAACTGTTTTTGGGGTTAACTTTAAGGGGTGGTTTCACCACTTAAATCACCGAGTTAGCATCTAAAAAAATACGTGTCCAATATTTTTTTATGTACTATAACATATTACAAAATGAAAAAAATCGGTGGGGTACACTTCGGGCACTTTCCTTGTTAGTGATAATCGTTTCCTCAAATTCCACATGAACACTTGTGGATGCGCCAAACTCTATCATATAAAATAAAATTATCGTTGATGACAAATACTCCAACTTGCTTCGAGTATTGGGTTATATTCATAGTATTACAATACCAATATTGTTTCCTAAGGCAGCCAAGGATTATTTCATAACATGCGTTAAAGCTATCATCGATGTGAAAAAAATCGAAGAAGAGGTAGAAGCCGCCAAAAAAACTGGGTCAATGGATGAAGTCTTCGGTAAATACTGTAACAAAAGACCTGAACTGGAAAAATGTGTTAATAACATGACCGAAACCGTAAAGCTATGCTTAGAACAACAAGAAAAAGATGCTCTCAAACTGACATTGGATATCTTGAAACAACTAGGAGATTTTGTTTGTTACAAGGACGGTGATCGCCTTGCCAGTACGTTAACAGATATTTCTTAAATTCGAGTTTGATAAATATTTTATTGCAGTGTTTGTTGCTGAAGGAGGCGTCAAGTGCTTAAAATCCCACGCTGAAGGTATTAAGGATTGTCTAAATGCAACTTTCCAACTTACTCCTCCAAGCGCTACATCAACAAACGCCTTGCCCAACATTTTAATCGACAAGAAAAAGTGCGAGTAAGTAGTTTAATGTGTTGATATTTAAGCATTGTTTTTTCTATTATACTAACTCGTATATATTTTTTTGCAAAAAAAAAGAACGGAGCAGAGTTTTTAGGACAATGCACAAGTGTATTATTTAGAAAACAAGAAACTTTTTCTTCTATTTTGCACAGAGGTCCTTAGTCGTGTTCATTATTCATTTACTATCACATTCAAATTCAGTATACGTATTTAAGAACTAACTGAAATGACAATAGATATGATTCTTAATCCGGCGAGAGGTAAATATAAATGGTGTACACCATAAATCCTTTTTGACAAATTCTTTAAAATCTTCTTCTTGTATATAAATTTAAAAAACTTCCCAATAAATTCCCATGATTTCTAAATTTCTACTCTCATTTCAAAATTTCAATTTTTATCTCTACATTTCGAGAAGACAACTCAAAATTTTAAAGACACAAACTCCAAAATTCTATAGAAACAATACCGCAATTTGAAAAAAAGATGCATGATCAAAGATTATTACTCGAGAAAAAGGTAACGTTGCAAGAAATTACCTACTTAAAATTGGCAAAAAAAATATTTTAGAAATTTCTCCTAGAAATGTCAAATGTATAGAAATAAAAGTTCAGTCTTCTAATTCCAAAATTTATGTTGAAATCGGTTTAAATTAATTAAAAATAAAAACTTTACAAAACTAAAATTTCAAATCTAATTTGCAATTCCCAAAAATTGAAATACAAATCTTGTTCCCTGAAGCCAAGAAAGATTAAAAAACACATTAAAGGTTGCTCTAGCACGTTTCAATAGCCAAGCTATCATCTTCAGAGAGTTCTCTCTCCAAATGGTAGCTTGGCTATCGAAATGCGTTAGAGCAAGCTTTGTTGTGATTTTTAATCTTGCTTGGTTTCAGGGACAAGATTTGTATTTCAATTTTTGAAGATAACCAAGAACCAGTCCGTTTCACTTAAATTATGCAATTCATAGATTTCTAAATTTGAAGTCGAAATTGTGAAAAAATCCAGAATTTCCACCTGAGTTTTGACACTTACTAAACTTTTCAAACCTCACTTTATGATACAAATTTCAATTTGTGTCAATTAAAATGGCGTATTTATATTTTGAAACTTTAAGAAAAATGTTAATGCCCTAATATAAAATCAAAATCTACAAAGTAAAGTCAAAAATTGATTAACATACTTAAAATTTAAAGAATTGTTTTTGTTTTTGGTTTTTTTAATATTCACTTTCTTCCTCCAATTTTTATTTGGCTTTCTCTAAAATTTTGACCTAAAATCAAAATTATAGAAATAGTAATTTGATTTTTCAACTATTCCACCAAAATACTGAAGTTGCAAGTTTTTTCTTGAATTTTCGAATTTAAATTCAAAATTTTAATTTTTGCATCGAAATTTTGTTTTTAAGTTCAACTTTAGTAAAATTTTGACCGAAAGTGGCTGAAATCGAAGCTTCCTTCGGTCTCTACTTGGCATCCAATAAGAGACTCTGACCTTATAGTTGCCCCAATTCCCGGAAAATCTCTCGATGGGCGTGACCCTAACACTTTATGTTTAAAATATGTTGTAATGAAAAATAAAAAACTGAAATCATTGGTAAAACCAAAAAGTGCACACCACGGAAATTGATTTCGCAATTTACAGTTAAATTTTGGCATAAATCAGAAAGTATGTCTTCAAGCTCAACAGCTAGTAATAAAAATCTACTTTTGTATCCAAAACTATTAATAACATAAACACACCTTATGCCAAATATACTTCACAAAATTATTTCTTATAATTCATAATATTGCAATTCCTGAGTCACGAGTTCCAGTGGCATTTTGTTTGGTAATAAGCATCTTATTTAATGAAACTATTGTAATTATTTAAAGACTTAGTTTTCAGCTATCTCGCAGTTCTAAAATAAATAAGTTTGACGTGTTAACTTTGACACGTTTGTCATAATTTCGTCATCATTTGAACGAAAAGCACAAAACATTTAATCAAGAGAAAAACCTTTTCATTAAATTAATTGTTCTCAAAAATAAAAGCGCATTACATCTTACCTTTCTGCACTTTACCTAAGAGAATCTTGACCTACAATATGTATACAAGTTATAAGAACCTGAGATTCCTAAGTTTAATTTTTTTTCGAATTTATTATGTTTTTCATTAGAAAAATTTAAACTATTTAATCAATCACTTCCAAAATCAAAAGGGTTCGTTCTATTCGGAGAAATTCGAAATTGATATATAAACAATAATTGCAAAAGTCGGTCAAGAATTGCGACCTGTAGTGTGGGAATATACGTAGACACAGTCCGACAGTTCGTTTTTTACTGATGAATTTTTGGAGTTAATCGCTATTTAAAAATGTAGCAAATGTTACATCATTATCTAGAGAACGCTCTGTTCTACTCAAATGACTAATTGGAACTTATTTGATGCAAAATTATCCGAAATATAGATAATTTCATGACAAAAAGTCATGTTTTTTGGCATTTCTTGATAATAGATCAAACCACGACCCACGGTTTGCACTATTTTACCGAAAATGCCAAAAACCAACTTTTTTCCAAAAAAATAATTTTATTTTGGGTAACTTTAAACTAAATCAGTTGTATTATAGCTTTTTGGATGAAGGAGAGCTTACTCTAGATGATACTATTTGCGACATTTTTAAATTGCGATTAATCCCAACATTCTTTATTCAAAAACGACTTTCAGTCGTCAGGTCACAATTCTTAACAGGTTTTTGCCATTTTTCTTTATATCGATTCTGAATTTCTCAGAATAGAACCCTACTGATTTTGGAAATAACTGGTCAAATAGTTGAAACTTTAATAAAGAAAAACGTAGTTTATTACAGAAATATAAAACTTAGGAATCTCAGATTCTTTTAAATTTTATACATAAAGTGAGATAGTTGAAAACTAGCTAGAATCTACACCAACTGGAATATAAGATACCGAAATGAAATATACCATTGTATAATTGTCATGGAAATAGAAGCTGACTTTTGACTGACAATTTTGTCTCTAAACTCCCACAGTGAGTTCACTTAAGGAGATGTTTATTACCAAACAAAACATTTTTATTTACATCCACCCTAACTAGTCATATAGGAAATGAAATATAATGAGAACTATTTTATTTGGGCAAAGTAGCGTGACATATGACGAGGAACGTGACAAGTGGCATAGATGCCACATTGAATTACACTCATCTTCGACAATATAGTAACGCACACCGAAATGACGTAGCGAGTAGAGTGCCACTTTAGCTTATAGCATGCCACACTACTGCAGTAAAAATAGAGTTATAGGCTTTGGTTTCGAATTCAAAATATAAACTCTGTTTGATAATGGCAAAATATTTCCAGGTCATTTATAGAGACAAAACTATAAATAAATAGCGATATTATTGAATTTTCACTTTTTGTAATATTTTTGAACATGTTTTTGCTAATTTATTCAGTTTGGTTATAAACATGCTTCGTAATGTTACTAAATCTTTTTTTGTCATAGTTGTATTTAGACAGCCCTACTACTTGAAAGAGAATCAAAAACAAATGTAAATATCGTTTTTTTTATGCTGAAACGCTTATATTTCACACTGGACAAAATATAAGGTAATAAATTATTTATAAAATTTTTGCTACATTCGATAATGACAAAATCAGATATGACGCCTATAAGAAAAAAATAAACTTATTATAATCTTATCATATATTATTCAACAAAGAAAAACGTATTAGGTCAGTGGAAAACTTCTTAAAAAGCAGAAGTCGCATTTTGCCTAAAAACAAAACGATATACAATTTTCCAAACTGCTTTGCCCCTTTTAATCGCTTTTGTAGCTTCTAATTATCATTCTATTAACATTCCAAAGCATTATCCATAAACTGAACAAACAATTTTATTTTTCTGAAAATTTGCGAAATGCTTTTCTACATCCGTTAAAAGGATTGAAATTTGTCTGAATATATATCAAATTCTTTAAACACCACCAGTTTTTTTTACTACAAATCAGATGTAACCAATATTCAGGTTTGCGGCAGCTTTTATTTAGCATTAATTAAATTGATTAACGTTTTATCCTTCAAATGTTATCATTTACTGACATGATTGCTACTTTGATATGCGTTCAAAATAAGTCTGTGCTACACCGCAGACTGCGTTATAAACTGCTTGTGATCCAGAACTGCCACCCTAATTTATTTGGTTCCTTATCAAAAGTCTCTGCGCAAATAGATCTTGTTAAGCATTCTTGCTGTTTAACGCGTTGTAATGATAATGACATAATTTTGCATGAAAATTTTATCTCTCCATATTCTGTGCTTGACTTGACTTGCAAATGGAAAGATGTTTTGCAGGAAAAGCGAAAGAGCAATAATTAGCAGTTGTCTTTGATAATATAGATACCCACTTATTTTAGCACGGCAGAGTTTTATTTCATCCTGCATCTTTACTTTGAAGTGACATTTCTCATCCTTACAAGTTACTGCAGTCCTATTCATAAAACAAAATGGACTTTTTAGTGACATCTTTACTGTTATTTAAATACATATGTGTCCCTACTGAAGTTTGGGTAACTATTTAGGTTAGCAAGAAAATTCATCCTTCCACTGAAATAAGTTCAGGCAGCTGCCCCCATTGTAAGGAAGAACTACACAGCGCCCATAATCATTTCTATCTACTAAAAAAATGTACCGGAAGATATTTTGAGGGCAGCAACTGTTGGATAATTTTTGTCTGCTAAGGCCTAAGATTATTTACTCAATAAATTGAATTCGTGATCTTCTTAATTTGAGCTTTTTAGAATCTTTTAACTTATCAGTTTTTCAAAAAAAAAATAATTTGTTTCAATAAATATTATTGTTAAATTTTCAAAACAATTGTCGATATTTTTTGTAATCTCCATTGTTTTGGCTGGGTTCGATCCGTTTGATAGAACCAAAATGTTGAGGATGTGGGTAGATTGTTTTTATTTTAAGTCGGGTTGTAAGGCCGTCTTGTGTAACGAATGTCCCGAACGTTGGGTCAGAAATCTGGGCTTCCTATCATTATTCGGGGATTGTATGGTTTATTAAACGTTGTTTTTGCTTTTTCGAAGGACCACTACACTCGCGGTAGACGAAATAAAAGAAGAGGTTGGTTTATGAACACGGTTTATTGTTCACTCTTCGGAGGTTGCTTGGTTTCTCTCACTGTACTTGTTGGCTACTGCCCTTAAATAAAAGTTACGATCCCTTGTAACAGGGCCAAGCAAGAAAATTGGAGTAGCGCCACCGACAGATATGTTCAATGACATCGCAACATCCATGTTCCTTTTCATTTCTTCTACTTTCTTATACATACAGGCCTTTGTTGGTATCTTTTGATAATTGTTCGCATTGATTCATTTTGTCTCAAATCTTCGTCACATTTTGTTTCCACTAAGACTTCTATATAAATATAGTGTATAAATAACTTTTCTATTATTTATATTTATGTTTTTTATTTTAATGGACCTATGTTGAGTTTTCCTTAATAAGTTATTTATAATTATGATAGCGCGTTAAAAACTTAAACGACTTGCATGCATGCCATATCCAATTGCGCATCCACATAAATTAGGGTAGCAGTTCTGCGATCACAAGCAGTTTATAATCTAGTCTCTACACCACAGCCACGTCACTGTCAGGCCTGTGCCACGTCATATACCAGGTTACTTTGGTGGGCGCTTTCCTTAGAAACAAAATGTTTATGTGTTAAGCGTAAAGATGAACTTTCCCCTTTTTTGCAAAAATTTAACAGTAAACTCTAAAACCAATGTCTGTGGTGTGCACTTGCATTTTTACCAATGATTTTAGGTTTTTTTTTAATTTCATCTTCTGAACATTTTTTCCTAAAATTAAGATTTTGCATTGTTGATTTTTTACGAAATATGTTTTTCTATATTTCGAAATGTGGACTTTATTATCAATCTCAAATTTTCTTCACGTTACGACTATTTTTGTTTAAAAATGGTTGATGACTTATCTCTTTTATATAAGTACTTTCATGGGTAATGCTCTTAGAAACTAATAGGATTTATTTTTTAAGAGAGAGATTTTTAAGCATACAAGAGAGTCGGAGACAGCAAATTCCTGTGCGGTCAGCTTGATACAGTAAGACTTCCGTCTATGGAGACTCTTTTTTCTATAGAACTTCCAGCTATGGAATTCGTTACCGAATGGAATTTTCCCCAAAAATTATAACTTATTCTTGTTTAAGAAGGTCGTTTGTCCTTGTTTCCGCATCCTACTCGCGGTGCTATGAAGGCATAATGGGATTGCCCCTTGCAAGTGGAATAAACTTTAAAGAAAAATCCGAATTTAACTTCGAGTTTTTAGTTTATTTCCTAAAACTTTAAATTAAAATTTCATTCATCTATAAATTTTAAATTTTTTGGAAAGAGACTTCATCTTTTCTCTCAAACGATCGAGAAATTCGGAAAAATTATGTTAAATGTCGGAATTATTTTTTAAAAATGTTCACTTTGATTTCAAAATTTCAACTTTTCTTTCTCTCTAAATTTTGGGTTTAAACTAGAAAACAGTTTATGATAAAAAATCTTGAATTTACAAAATAATAGTCAATGTTAAGTTTTTGAGTTTAATCTTAAAAGCTTGGGAAAGAGTGAAAATGTTGTCATTGAGTTTAATTATACGGAAAAAAAATTAGTTTCATCTTTTAGTTTTTACAAATAGGCATATTAAAATATCTCAAAATACGTAACAACTTTGGAAAATTTGGAGGTGGAAATGTAAAATAATAGAAATGTATAGAGTTTCAGTTGGTCGAAAGTTGGCGAAAAAATGTCATCATCAAAATATCGAAAAATTAAAATCATTGCTTTAATTTATTACAATTTTTGCCTCTACTTCCGGTTTTATTATCGAAATATCAACTTGTTTCTTGATATTTCGAATAAATTTGGTTTTATATATTTGAATTTTTTGAAAGTTGACATTTATCTCGAATTTCAACTTTTTTTCAACGTTTGGGCTTTATGTATATTTTATATTTCTTTAAACCTCTTTAAATGAAATATTTAAACCTTATTCCTAGAGATTCTAGCAATTCCTACTTTAATTTTGGATGGTATATTTATTTTTTCGCAATTAAGTAAGAATTCGAATTTTAGTTTTAAATGTTGGCTTCTTTTTGACTCTTTTGCCCAAAATTTCTAATTTAAACTTTCATATTTTAATTTTTTCCAATCTCGACTTTAGACTACAAGTTTTACCTTTCTCTAAAATTTTGAATTATGTAGCATCTTTTTTATTATATAGATTTGTTTCTTGAAATGTTGCCCTTATAAAACATTTTAAAATATTGGATTGAAAATTGTTCTTTTCTTTTTGTCTTTTTTTTATTTTGACTTTTTCTCATTATTTTAGGTTAGCATTCTCAATCAAGTAGTTGCTTTTTTCCAAAAAAATCGACTTTACTTTCTAAATGTCAAAATTTATCTCGGACTTTAAAAGAATAGTATTTTATAAGTTTTGGGTTTATCTAACTTTCAAATTCTCAACGTCGAAAGACTTTTCCCAAATATCTCGAATACAAACCCTAAATTTGGTGGAACGGCTGTCCTTGTTTATCTTCAAAAATTGAAATACAAAACTTGACCCCTGAAACCAAGAAAGATTAAAAAACACAACAAACGTTACTCTAACGCGTTTCGACAGCCAAGCTGTTATCTTCAGAGAGATATTAACACCTAATCTTAAAATTTATCCTTATATACCAAGAATATTCACTTCGCGCATGATCGACCGCATCCGAACGCGCATACGCATCTAATCATACACGTCGTAGTGTCACAATTCCTTATCTATCAACCTTAACTACTTTTAACAGAGATGAATGGCCTAAATGCCCAGCTCAACCACTCAAGCCATCCATAAAGTTGTCTCCAGCCTGATGGATGGCTAAGCTTTCACATGCATTTAACATATAATTCTTATTTACTACTGCTTAACAATTTAATATTATTATCTGTCCTACGATCTGAATTTAAAATCATGTCTAGCCAAACTTGACTTCTCAGTTCTTCCGTAGCTCAAATGAGCCAAAAGCTTCAGTCGGATTTTAAAAGATCGTCTAGTTTGCCCGACATACTTTTGAGGACAATCCCTACATGAAATTTGGACTTATCCGTTTTTCCTTTAAGTTACCCAAAAGCGAATTTAATTTGCCAGTTAGAACTATAAACTGCTCGGAAGCCCTGTTTACGTAAAATTCCACCCAAACCATGCGTAAGCGAGGGTTCAAATGGAAGTGAGACAAACTTACAGGTTTTATTTTTCACCAGCTCGGAAAGTTGTGATATTTACCAATTCACATTTGAATTTTTTTTTTGATTTTTTTCTTATTGTTTAAATGTAAAGAATTGTTTTACATAAATAAAGATATTTCATTATTTTTACAAATTTCGAGTTTCAGTTTTTTATTATTTATATTTTTTTCAAAAATTTCTGCTGTACACGCTAAATTTTGACTTTCGGAAGTAATTTTAATTTTTCGATATTTCGACTAATCTCGAGATGTTGACATATTTTCTCCAATTTTCGACATATATTTTAAAATTTCGAGTTGAAGCACATTTTTCCTGTAAATTTAAAATTACTTCTCAAATTTACGTAAGAATAAACTCAAACACCTAAATTTGTTCCTAAAATTTCTATTACAATTTTTTCAAATTTTAGGACTTCCATTGTAAACCTTTTGATTATGAAATGTCGATATATACTTTTTATTAAATTAATGTTTATTAAAATCAATTTTGTTTCAGTGATCTAGGCAAAGTTCAAACATGTGTAGTAGCAGAACTTGAAAAATGTGAAGACAGTACTCCTGCAAACATAATCGATGCACTATTCAGGTTTATTAAAAAGACAGCTTGCAAAGACATCAAGAAGAGAAGTACGTATCCGGGACTCATTTGAATATTCTAAAATGTATACAAATTTCGCTATTCTATAATAAAGCAATTATTTAGAGCTTCACATCTTCTTTATGAAAGCGCTGCCTTTCTCAATCCTCTGTCTCCCTATATCTTGTCTTTGTGCAGTGTAAAACGCTTATCAGCTTATTTATAAGTGAAATATGAAACTAAATTTTCATGGCATGAATGTCATCTATCTCTTCATTAAAATTGCACACGTTTCGAATAAGTCACTAATACAAGTCATATTATCAGACTAGTTGCATCTTTTTAAGGCCTTAAAAGACGAGACATCGAGCTACTGGCTTCAGGACAACCATGGGGCTTGGATTTAACAGTTAACGGTTACGTAATAGACTTCAAAGAAAATTGCATTAAAAATTACGGTGAGATGGTTTACAAAGAATTTGAGGCAAGTTGGTTTCAATATTATTATACCATTACAAATATTTTAATCACAGGAAGCATTCAATTCTTCTAGACCGTGTATTGCAAGTTACATAGAAGTTAAAAAACCATTTGTAACACCGCAAAACGAATTCAAAAACAATATACTTAACTGCACTAAAAACGTTTTGCAAAAATCAGAAAACTGTCTTGATGAGGCAGAAAAATTTTACCCATCTTTCTTTTATAATATAGTAATGGGAGCTGTGGATTTTGGATACAAGTATCATAAAAATATAACAAGTAATTATTTTTAAAACAAACTGAGTCTCATATAATTCAGTTTTTATTTTAGCATCTTCTTGGACTCCGGAATTTATGCATTGTTTTACGAATTTTCGACGAACGTCTACCAAACCAATACTAACTCACTGTTTTGCAAATCTGATAGCTAATAAAACAATTAATGAAAAATACACCAAAGAAGACATCTGCCAGTAAGAAACTGATTTAAAAATATTTTTCCTCTGATTTGTGGTTTTATTTTTTAGCCGAATGAAAAATTTGAAAGAGTGCATCGAGAAAGCCATGGATACTATGTGCATTAAAGATATCTCCATTGATGAAGTTAAAAATGATTTTTTCAACTCAATCATGTCATCTTGTGAAAATAAGGATTAATTTTGTGAAATAAATCAGTAGAGTTAATTAAAAATATATATTTTTACTGCTTTTATTTTTTTTAATTCGTTGGTGCTTGTTGCAGGAAACTGAAAGATACAACATTAATGTATTTGGAGTCATAAGACTTTATTTAGGATTAATTCTTAACATTACAGCTGATCGATGAAAACTAATATGAAACGAATCAGCCTGATTTGTGCTTTATTCAAGACACAATAGCGACATGTTTTAACGAATATTACAGGAACAAGGTTGGTGCAACATGTGCATCATAGGCCTCAGTTTTTAAGGAGGAGCCGTAAGTCATCTAAGATAAAAAAATGTATGCGTCTTTAAGCAGCAATCGAGGTCCCCGAAACTTGATAACTAAAAAGAGTAAAGGCGGTATTAGTTGATCATATTTTTTTAGAAATTTCGATTTTTGTCTAAATATGCAGCCTTTTCCTTAAAACTTTAGGTTTGATTTTGGATTTTTCAATTTGTGTCAACTGAAGATTTTAATTTATTTTCGAAAGTTCAATTTGAAATTTGAAATTTTGCATTCAAAATGCAATTCGTGTTTTATTATTATTATTTTTAATTTTTTTTTTAATACCGATTACCTTTTTAATTCAATTTTTTTTCAAATTCAGTCATTGAAATTGCAATTTTTGTTCTTATCCCCAAAAATTTAGACCTTTTATTTAATCATCACTGGTCCTGATTTTTCATTACTGCTTTTAAACTTTCGAGCTTATACCGAAAATTGTCTGATGATATTTTTTTAAGTTCAATTTTCTTCTCCAAATTTTGACGATGAGCTGGTAATTTTAATTGCTAACCGAAAAAAATGTAGACCCTTAATATACGTTTTTTTTTTTAATTTAATCAACTCGCAAAGGGTCACTCTATTATGCTTTGAGACACCGCAAGTAGGATGTGGAAACAATAATAGATAGCGATGAACCTGCCTTCTTAAAAAGGATAGGTTGTGATTTTTGGGGAAAAATTTCATTGGATAACGAATTTCATAGACTGATAAGTTCTATAGATAAAAGAGTCTCCATAGACAGAAGTCGTCACTGTATCAAGCTGGACCTCACACGAATTTGGTGTCTCTGACTATCTTGTATGCCTAAAAATCTTACCCTTGAAGAAATTAATCCTATTAATTCCTGCGAGCATATTCCTTGAAAGTATTTATAGAAAAGAGATAAGTCACCAAACATCCGCCCGTGCTCTGGTGTTTTGAGAGAATCGGTCAAACTCTCGTCATCAATTGGGCGAATCGCTCTTCTTTGAATTGGGTCCAAAATGAGCCAAAGTGTGCTTTGGAGCTGAACTTCAAAGATGAGAACAGTATTCTAGTGTTGGCTTTATTTAAGCTTTGTGTAGAGTGAGCTGATGAGATGTGAAGTGCTCTAAAAAGAAATCCTAGCTTCTGAGAGGCGGACTTGGCAATGGCGCGCACATAATTGTCCCAAGAGAAATTAGTGCTCGCATTCACTCCTAGGATAGACAGATTAAGTCCAATCGGAAGGATTTTAATCGCCCATGGGTATGTTTGTTGCATTATGTCTTAATGTTTTCTTAGAGAAAACCGAGGCCTAAGTTTTTGAGGAGTTAAAGTTAACCAGATATTTCCTACCCCAAATCAGCAGAATTTCGAGATCTCAATCTACCGTTCCCTTACTTTATCTAAAGCAGCGACGGATAATGTTTTGTCGAAGAAAAAACATGACACTAGGATACCATCATCTGCGTGGTTGTATATCGGATTGGTAGTTGAAGCTAAAAGATTGTTTATGTGTAACAGAAACAGAGTAGGAGACAGGAGAGACCCCTGAGGCACCCCTCGTTTAATCGCAAATGTCTTGGATAAGAGGCCATCAACGAGAGATCAACAAAGATATTTGATAGCTAGAAAACTGGATATCATTGAGTTAGTCTAGGAAGAAGACCATAAGAGGTTAATTTGGCGAGAAGAGATCTAGCCTCGCCTTGTTTTTCCATAGCTATGTTACAGATATGAGTAAGATGTGCCAGAAGATCACCATTTCAGCGTTACTGTCTAAAACCGTATTTTTTGTCCGAGATGGTTCTATTCTCTTCCTGATATTTGAGAATCTCGACGTTGATAACCTTTTTCATAACTTTAGATATAAAGGGCAATAAAATTTTAAGGCGGTAGTTGTTAGCCAGAATTCTTTTTCCCTTTTAAGGGACATGCTGCACCCAAACAAATTTCCAGGTTTTAAAGAACACACCTTTGTTGTAAGAAAGTGTGAACGATTTGGAAAACTCTGTAGCACACTTATTGAGAACAATAGCGGAGATGCCATCAAGCCCAGAAGCTTGTATCGAATTTGAGGAAAATTTTGCTGACTGCGCGTTGTCTGTGAACAACTTCAGGCATCGAAGTGCCAACCTTAGGAAGAATAGGAGGTTAGAATTTTCAGCAAACATTTGGGCTAGCGGTCAGCCTTTTCCTTGAAAATAGTCGCAATACTATTGTTGCCATCGAGTAAAGGTGGAAAATTTAAAGATGTAAAATTCTTTCCAATCATTTTTGCTAATTCACAAAAGGACCTGGAACCGTTTGGACAGTTAATAAGCCTCTAACGCATTTTAAGATGGAAGTCACTTTTTGCTTCATCAATAACCTGTTCACAAAAATTTCGTGCATCTACAAATGTGGCTCGAGTCTCGATTGAGGGATTACTTTGCCAATAATGATATTTTGTGCAGGACACAGTCCGAGTACATTTTTTGCTGAACCAAGATTTATAAGAGGCAGACTTCTTTTGGGAATAGGAAATTGAGCATTAAATACCAACTAGAATAGTTTTAGTGATGGATTTGGCGACTGAGGAAGGGTTATCTGAGTTAAAGGTGACTTCTTGCTATGGGAAAGACGCAAAAAGGTCCCTTAATTCTTCCCAGCTTGCAAAGCTAAAGTGCCAAACCTTACTCGACTGTGTCTAAGAAGAAGGTAATATATGAAGCGAACGAGAGGCTGCTACAAGCTTGTGATCGAAATTTCCAAACGGTGATATTACAGTGATTTCATACGAATTTGAAGCATTTGTGGGAAAAAGTTCCAGTAGATTAGTTTAAGGAATTTTTGTGGGTTCCTCAACCAATTGCGATAGCCCACAAATGATGGTGAACGCTTCTGCCACCTTTTTCGCCTCGTCAGTTTGGGAAAAAAACCTTAACTAGGGGATGTTCTGTACGTTGAAGTCTCAGAGAAAGACAACTTCAGCGTTTGCATAATTCGTCTTCAAGTGATTGAAGGTTAAAGAGAGATAAGAGAAGAGATGTCTGTATGAGGGATCGCCTGGAAACATATAAAGTGAACAAATGAATATTCTTTTGTTTTGGAGAAGATTTTCAGCCAAATCACATCATTATCAGCAGATTTTAGTGCTTCTTCTCGTTGACAAGACAGGTCACTTCGCGTAAAAGCACAAATTTGCCTCTTGTGACGAAACTTTGTGTGCAAATCGTTATTAGGCCAAAGCAAATGGACCATATTGATCGATGGAGAGACTTTGTCAGAGACAGCACATGGGCTCTTTTATTTTGAAGGTGTTGATGAATCGAGTTTACATGTGAGTATAGCCCCCGAATGTTACAAAACTGAATTTTGAATGAATTATTTGAAAGCGACTAGGTCCGTGTCACAAAATTTTCCGTCAATTTTGATACCCTCGCACTCTCTTCACGCGGACATCCGAACGGGAGGGTAGTTTGTGTCTGATTTTTTTTGAAGAGAGTTCATCATTTTTGTTTTTAATAATTACAAGTAAAAAATCAGAGGAGATGAAGAAATAAAATAAGATTGAAATCCAAATCTGGTCTCCTGAAACCAATAAGAATTAAAAAACACAACAAAGGTTACTCTAACGCGTTTCGATAGCAAAGCTATCATCTTCAGAGAAATACTGTAGTACTACGAAACGCGTTAGAGCAACCTTTGCTGTGTTTTTTAATCTTTCTTTGTTTCAGGGGACAAGATTTGTATTTCAATTTTTTAAGGAAAAGGAGAAGAGCAGGAAAGAAGAATAACAGGAATCGACTCACGTGCCAGACACGGAAACATGATGTAAGCATCATTTCCCCTCCTTGATGACACATGAGGTGGTACTATCTCGGACAACTGAAAGCTTCAGTCTACCACCTACCATTTAAAAATTGTGGACCCTATTTATCGATATTTCGACTTAAATCATTAGAGTTTAAGTCGAAAATGTCGATATTAAAAATGTATGGTATTTTCTTTTGATTTTGACGAAGTATCGAAATTAAACTTTCACTTTTTATTTTTTCCATTTTTTTTATTTGTTAAAGGTTTTTTTCCTGGTAATGTTGACTCTTTTTAAAATTGCACCTAATCTCTAAAGTTTGGCTGTTTTTATTTTTGTTTTTAATAATCACGAAAATATATAGTGTGGTCCTTTAACAAGGGTTTCCAAGACATATCATGTAATTGAGAAAAAAAAGTCAGGAAATTAATTATCCTCCTTTTAGATGGGTGAAAGTACATCCTAAAATACGGCAAACTGTATACCAAAATCGAACTATTTCAGGAATTTTGCAAGAAAAAATTTGGCTTGGTTTTATTGAATTTATTTTAGTTAAAGACACTAGTCCGTATAACTGTTTCCCAAAATTTATCCAACGTTTAATTTTTTTTCCTAAAACTTTTACCTCAACCTCAAAATTTTCGAAATCTTAATAAAACAATAGGTCACGTGAAAAATAATTCTTTAGAAATGTGGAAAACGCTAAAAACAATTGTTAGTCAGAAAGAACATGAAGATGCAAAAAATAAAATTCATTTTAATGATACTGGTAACTGGAAATGAAATGTGTGAAAAATTTAATTTTATCCAAATTATTTCAAAATATTTTTGTCAATTCCAAATTTATTTTAAAATTTTGACTTTTTTCTTTAAATATTTTGGTTACACGTGACTATTTTTTCTAACAATTTCGGGTTTTCCTCATTTGAATTTTTATCTTAAATTCGCAGTTGCAGCTTAAAATTTTTGAACTCAACTATAACTTTTTTTTAAGTTTGTATTAAAAGTTAAAATTTTAAATAAAAGAAATTGAAATTTTAAATAATCTTCATTTTTTAAACAAAAATCTCAAAATTTCAAATATAACTTTCAAATGCTGCCTTAAACTTTAATTTCAACTTTAAACTAAAAATGTTGACTTCAATTTCGAAATTTTTATTACTTTTTATTTCATTAAGTTTCAGAACTTTTTACACTTTAATTTACAGATTATGATATTTGGCTTTAAGAAGAAATTAGGAAAAAGATTTTTCAGGCAATTTAAAGTTATTTTTCGAAAATTCAATCTAATTTCCAAATATCAACTTTAAAATCAAACTTTCGATAAACATTTTTGTATAAATGCCACAATTATACTTTTTATTTTTGCATTTCGGCTTACACCTCTAAAGGTAAAATTTCGACTTTAAAATTCAAATTTCTAATTTTGAAAATTTAAAAATCTTTTTGCGGCTTGATCAACCTCGAGATGATATTAACAAATATTAAAACTCCAAGTTTAAACGTGACATTCTCATTTTGAAAAGAATAACAATCGATAATTCTAAGTTTTAAGGAAAATATTAGTTTTTTTTTAATCTATTTTGACTTTTTTGAAGTGAGAACTTTTCTAGATGCGTTGAGCGGTTTTTGATAAACTTATGGTTTAGCGTCACCATCACGCTAATTTACGTCACCAACATTCTCAATGTCAACAACATTAAAGAATATTGGTAACGCAATTTAGCGTGATGACCATGCGAAACCAAAAGCTTACCCACTAACAAATACCGCCCAATGCGTCTAAAAGAATTTTTATTTTAAAAAATGCGTTATCGGTAGTGGTCATCGCAATACGAATCCTAACCAACCAAGTCACCAAGCTATAGTGCCTCTCGATAAGTTCAACTTTTAACTTACCTAAAATATGCCAATATAAGCTAATATAAGTTCAAATTGACTACTATGCATTGCTTAAATTATGTTTAATTATTATTTAAACTGTTTAATTGTAGAATCAGTGAATACTAAATTGAGAGCGAATATGATGTTCATATTACGGTGTCATGCTGAATTGTTCAAGTGCGACATGGACAACCCGTTTAAGTTGTACAGTGTATTTTTCCTACGATTATAAACCGCTAAAATTAAAAATAAGGTTAAAAAAAATTAAATGCTAATAAGAAATATTATTACGAAACAATTTGACATGTGTCAATGACCTGCTCGTAAACATCGTGATAGAATTCATATTTTTATCCTTTAGAAATAAAATGTTAAATATTTGTCCTTCAGACATGACATAAAAAAGGTATAAGTACTTTATTGTCAATAAATATTAAATTCGTTTCCATACAACTAGAAGCATGCAAACCAAAAGTTAGGTGAGTTTGTGACTAGTGTGGGTTCGAACTATACCACATAGGCAATGTTACTTCCTAGTTTTAAGTTTTCACTTGTGTCGGCAGTATCATGACTGCCTAATTTTTTTCTCGAAATTTCCACTTTTCCCTAAACATTTTAGAAATTTGGGAATTTTGGCTTCCCTCTCCAAATTTTCGTTGAAATTTGTTAAAATTGAAATTACTCTTTTTATGATCTCGAAATTCACTTGAACACAAAATCTCAAAAATTTGACTCAAAGACGACTTTGTCTAATTATTTCGACTTTATCCTAAACATTTCGTTTTGAAATCGGAGTAAAAGATTAAAAAAAGAAAAAAATTTATCGAATCACAAAGAACGACATTTATGATGAAAACCGGAAAATTCCTAAAATAATAATCGAGTTTTTTTCGAAATCTCTCCATTTAAAACACGAAATTTCCATATTAGTTAAATATACATATATACGAATTCAAAAACATTGTAAAGAGGCTTTTCCAAATTTAGACTATAATAACGTTGAATGTTGATCTAAAAAAGATATACAACTCTCAATATTCAGTGTCTTATGGCTCTTTTTCAAGATACAAAACAAATTTCTGGGAAATATTATTTGGGATTTTCCTCGCGTAACCATAAATTTTGTAAACATGTTCAATAATCACGGTAAAATTCACAAAGCCACAAAGCCTTCTTTATGAGAGTTGTATTGTCGTGTCATAAAATGAATGAAACAAAGTAACTGCAGTAGAGTTAAACTTTGAAGAATATTTTGCTAAGTGTTTTGTTTTACGTACAAAAGAACTTTTTACATTCATTCTTATTACAAGAAGCTAATTTGCGCTTTGGTTACAGAAAGCACACAATTTTTATTCGTGTAGTTTAGGATTTCGAACTTGAAGTTTACCTACTTACTGGCTTAGAAGGATTGATCAAAGAGGGAACTTTAATTGTTCATTATGAAGTTTCATCTACATGCGCCGTCCATTCCAGCTCTTCAGTAAAGACTTATGAAAGGGCTTAGAAAAAAAATGCCTAAAAGGAGATGACCTAGAAGTAATGGTGGTTGATTGCTCTTAATTTTCTGATCCTTTCTTCTTGATGACTGTCGACAAAATGAATGTTTTTTACTGGCCAAACATTAAGCCTTTCTGGCTTCTTAGTGATCCGACTTTTGTTTTTCTTTTTTTGTTGAGTTCTTCTAGGAAAACTGCCTGAGACATTTTTAATTATTCCTAAGGCTTCTCCAAAAACTGCTTGCTGAAGGCGAGGCAAAATCTTATCTTTTTCAAAGGAAAAATGCCGTCGGTAATTCTGCCGGTCACAAAGTAGCCCCACCACTTGTATTTTAGTTTATGTTCTCATATTTCACCTAAATATCAATAGCCAAAAACTATGTTCTGCTACAATGTAACCAATACGTTAACAATGAAAGATAACTTAACCGTTTTAAGTGAATCTATCATGGTTCAACTTCACTAGATATAGTTTACGAAGTTTAAATAATTTGCGCAAAAACATGTTTTAACAATACCTCAGCAGTTTAAACAAAAACACGTGCGCGGATTTTGTGTTGTGGTATTCGACAAACACCTTTGGTGATAATAATTGCCTTTCTGCCCTGACAGACACTAGATGAGATTCAGAATACAAAAATTTGACTGCTGTTACAAAGTAACCCCTGCCGTCAGAAAGTAACCCCAATTTACAGTATCTATGTAATTTAAAATTTATGAGTAAAACCCAACAGGTCAATTTTTAATTCTTAAGTGACACTTTTTCAGCATAATTTAATCCTTTACCCTTCAGCCTCCTTCCAAAATTTTTAAACTGAGCAGGGGTGCGTGTAATAACTCATTTGAAAGGGTTTTTAGTTCTCTATCCAGCAGTGCAAGTTTTTTTTTTATTTAGTTGATATTCGCCAAGAAAATAAAATTTGAAAATTGTTTCATATACGAACGTAAATCAAATATGAACCGGAATTTGTTTTTAAGAATTTATTGGTTAAGATACATATACGAAAGTTATTAACTGTTTTTATACATAATCTTTCGATTTTGTTATGCATTTTTTCCAACGGATTGAGAGTTTTTTAATACCATCATCATAAAAAGAAGGGAGGCGTGTTTGCAGCCAATTGTCTCAACAGCAGCACCATCATGGAATCGCTCACCTCCTAGAGCTTCTTTCAGCCGCCCAAACATATGATAATCTCATGGCGATAAGTCGGGACTATACGGAGGATATTCTAATGTTGCCCAATGCATTTCCTCTAATTTTTTCTGACAAAAAATTTATGCCTCTTCCGCCGATATGCACATTTTGCTTCATCCTATAGCTGGCAGTAGTAGGCAGCATTAACTGTACGTCGTTCAGGTTCATGCAGAAAATCGACGCGCACAACTCCTTTAAAATCCCTGTTGCAAGAACTTTTCCCACTGAGAGACGAATTTTTGCCTTAAGTTCGTCTTTCCAAATATTTTTTGTACTATCTATGCACTTGAGCTTTCTTCAACCAAGTATACCCAAACTATGCTTCTAGTCTACGAAGAATTTCGGCGGACTTTGCACCTTCAACGGCAATAAATTTAATAATAATAATGGGCTGTGCAATGTGCGGATGAACCTCTTGCTCACTCATTGTATTTACAATTGACGATCGCTTGAGCGCAGGAAGTCACGTAATATCCTCACCTAACATGTCTAAGAGTATGCTTACACTTCCGACGCCCTCATGGCAACATGATAGAAATTCCGGTTCATATTTGATTTACCCTCGAATTTGAAAAGTGAAAAGGGTGTCTTTTTACATATCAGGTTAATGAACTTACATATTTAAATATCTTAGTATCTACTTAAATATTTTTGATTATTTTTAAGGAAAGCTTTTCTTTATCTCCTTATCGTCTAATGATCTGTGTATTTGCATTTTATCAGGAAAGTGTACAATTGCTAATGAGGTCAAATCGATGAGTTAGTTGATGATTTTTAGACTATTAGGAGGTAAGTATAATAATACAAAGTATATAACAACAGATGTATACCAATTTTCTTTTTCTGGGGTAATCTTGACTCCTTGAAGTGTGACGGTTTTAAAATTCATCACCATGGAAATGTTATCTGTCTTTAATATGCATTTTTTTAGCAAACTTTAAATGGCCTTGTCTTTAATTGTTTGGAATATTATTTCGATTTTTTATTTCTTTCGAATTAAATTAAGACTTGTTTTTCCACTGTACTAAATAAGCTTAAGTGTCAACATATGTATTCCATTTAAATAGCCACCTGTTTTGTTTAGTCGATAAATGTATTTTATGCGTTTTGCATGTTTACAGCTGGTTAATGCACCATGGAGCAATTGAATAAAGAAGCAATTGAAAATTTTCAAGAATATCTGAGGATTCCCTCCGTCCATCCTGATGTAGACTACTGTAAGTAAATATATTTAATAGTTTCCATTAGTTTAACAACTTGCCACTGGCTTAATAAAACTTGTCTGGTCTGGAATTAACTACATGTCCCCTTGTCAGCAAAAAAAAAACAATCTTTTCTCTAGAAAATCGAAAAAACAAAGATAAATATGTACTAGCGCATTAGTATTTTTCATACTAATAAAGTTATTCAATGAACCTCAATTGTACCACAAAATTGTGTCCTAAATTAAAATATTATTAAACTTTATAATATTTTATGTATGTATATAGCCTCTAAAGAAAATTAAGAAAAAATTAGGTTAAACCTATTTCTTGAAAGAAAGGTTTTTTCAAAAAAGAGTAATAGTGTACTGAACTATGACATTTTAATTTTGAACTTTAAATTACTTATCAAATATTCTATTTCAAAGATATCGTATAATCGAGAAGGAAATAAGGAGTTTTCTTTTTTAATAGCAACTTCCTTTTTTATTACACTATATCAAAGCTTAGCTCTTTCTAGATAATTTGGTGTGCAGTCTGTAGAGCAGGGGTAGTCAATAGCTGGCCATCTGGTCCGCGATGAAGTCGAATTCGATCCAATGCGTAAATGACAATTTATTGCCCGAAAATTCAAATTTTCCCAAAATTACGAAATCTCTGGTTTTTTTACACATTTTGAAGAATGAAATTAAAAAAAAGAATACTTTACAATATTTGATTTTTTTCTTTAAATAACTTGGTGTTCTTTACAAAATTTTCAGTTTGAATCTAAGTTTTTATTTCTTTCTTATGATTTTCTTTCAATCTAAAATAAAAATTTGTTCTCAGACCTTCTAGTTTTCACCTTAAAACTGTCTAAAAAGTGTGTCCCACCGGAAATCGCTGCGATCAATATCTGGCAAAATACTAAGCCAAATAATTTGAAAATTTGGCAACTTAGCAAAGTTAACCCAACTAAAATATTCCCAAATTCTAGTACTTCCTGTTATATAGGAAGCTGACTACCAACTTCGTTATTTTAAATGGAAGAACGTGTATATTTTTGCATTTTTGATATTTTAGAGTCACTTTAAATCACATGCAGCCATACGAAATTCTTTGTACGTTACTCCAGAAACCAGATATTAATTTCATACTTGTTATGTAAGTAGAACAGATATAAATCTACCTTGTACCATTTTCATAAATTTTAAAAAATTATACCACGTATTGAATTCACAACTGTACCTTTTGATAAATTCAACCAGCCAAATCTCTGTTATCTTAAATGGGGCAGCCTATATTTTTTGGCAAACGTTGCGCAGATATTAAATTATTTTTGACGTGATATAAGCATTATAGGAAAATTAGTTTAAAAAAGCTTGAATGAAAACCTGATGAATTCAAAATTTCAGTTTTAAGATTAATTTTGGAAAGAATATGTAGTGATATATGTTTCAAGCCGAAACCCAAAATTTTCACAGAAAACCTATAATGTATGTCTCCAAAGTTTTGGTAACAAACATTTAACCATATTATTCTGCAATAAACGCTTAGACAATTTGAATGTACAGATCCCTTGGTTGAAGAAACTTAGTGTGCAATGTGCAATGCAGTAATTGAACAAGAATAATATTAAATCACTGATTATTTTGAAAGAGAAGAAAATAAGTACTTTATAAAAGTGTTGGGCCTCTATGCTGCTCCTTTATTTTCGTTAACGTTACCGAAGAAAAAAAGTGCCCCAGATGCGGATATCTTCATCTGAGGATTTGGGGTATCTTTATCGTCGAAATCTAGATCATTAGATCACAATAAATCCGTCAAAAAGATGCAAAACTCTTCTCATCTATTTAAATTGATTTTAAAAAGTGTCGATCTAGTCGCTAATTAATTTTTAATTTGTATTTCTTTTTTTATTGTTAATTTTTTCAATAAATGTTAAATTCATGATACTTTTTAACAATCAGGAAAATTTTTATATAAATACAAGGACTATAAACCCTTACTTTCCATTTAAAAATTTAACGCTTGCGCTTGAAATTCACAAATTGTGCGATGTAAATTAAAAAACTAAAATTGAGGTACTTCAATTTTATAAATTATGCATAATAATAAGGCAATACATTTATACCACTTGGCCTTTCCAAAACATGCAATAAGCATAAGCTTAAATTATACCACAGATTAAACTTGGTAAATAATTATATTACAATAAAAGCAAATATAACACAGTGAAGCAGACGGTATTGCGGAAGGTTAACATCGACGCAACACATATCGAGACGAGATAACAAATAATAAACATATGAATTTTAAAAAGTTGGCCTCAGTCTCCGGTAAAAACAAACTTATCATTTTTCAAGTAAATGCAACGCTAAGTAAGTAGAAGGAATAAAAACGAAAACGCCATAGAGTCGAAACGAAGAATTCCATTGAAGTTACAAACTTCTAATTTTTGGAAAAATAAAATTATTGCTATTATTGGGGACAATAAATAAAACGAGATATGCAAATGCTTTGCAGATATCTGCACAAGAAATATAAAACCGAAAATCTAACAAGCAAAAACCAATCAGAAATTGAGACAAGTAAGAACAAAAAAGGGCAAAATAAAAAAAAAGATATAAACAAGACAAGAAGTTGTCTTACCTCTCCTCTTATTGATTTCTTGCTGGTTTGAATCTTGTCTTGCTGGATTGTTTATTCTGCTCATGAGTAATAACAAAACAGATTCATAATACAGTGAAATCTTCCTTAACGGACTCCTCTAATGAACGGACACCTCTATTAAGCGCACAGTTTTTCATAGTCCGGAATTGTATCATAGAAATTTCCATACAATAGAACCTCTGTTGAGCGGACTCTCTGTTGGGCGGATACGGACACGTATTTCTACACACAACATGCCAATGCTCTCCCTTAACCGGACACCACAAAATTAAAAGCAATGTTTCATTGACAAGATATTTTATTAAAAATATCGAAAAAAAAATGTTAATTCACCAAAGGATATCTTCAACGTGAACCAGTTCTCATCGAAGCTTCACTTAAAGAATGAAAAAGTAGTTACATAATTCTTATTTCAAAATAAATCAGCAGGAATCAAAAATAGTCTTATTTTGCAGCTAAATTTCGAGATTTTTTTTTGAAACTTTGAATTTTAAGCAAGTTTTTTTTAGGAATTTCGACTATTGTTTCATAACTTCTAATTTGACTTTTAATTTTTTTAATTCGAATTTTAACTCGAAAGAGAAAAATTACAATTAAATATAGAAACACTAAATTTCTAATCAAAATGAAAACTATGGAAAAAACTAATATAATTTGAAAATTAACAAAATTTCCACTTGATTTTTCCTAAAAAATTTGGGGTCGAATATTAAGATATTGTAATGAAATGTAAATTGTAGAATTTAGTGCATAAGAAAAGTTTCTAGAAAGATCTGATAAGGAGAAAGCGGCTGCGATAACGAAGTAAACGGCAGATAAGCGTTCCCGAAATGTTGGCAAACGATAAGCCTTATCTGCCGGATTGTTCTAGAACCTGGAGGCCAAAACGATTTAAAGCGGCCAGCTCTCCCTCGAGTTGGTTAGTTAGAGTAGGTGTAGTTAAGTAGTGAGTTAGCAGTTAGAAGTCAATAATTGAGTTAATTATTCAGTTGTAGTGATCCGAGTTGAGTTTGAAAATAAGGTGGGTATTATTCAATTCACGCGTTAATCAATGAGAACCGATAGGCGCGTAACAATATATTCAAATTCGTATTTAAACAAAATTTTTAAGCTCAGAAATATTTCCACTTCCATGATTTTTTCAACTTTCGGCGTCAAAACTTGAATTTCTTTTTTATAAATTTTGGGTGTCGCTCGAAGTTTGAATTTTTATTTTCAGTTTAAAGTTTAAGCTTGCATTCTCAAAATTTTTTATAAATTTTAGTTTAAAATCGAAATTTAAAATAGTATATCAACTTTTTGATTAAATAAATCCTAATATCGAATGAAAAAGTCATAATTTTGAATTTTTATCTATTTTAAAAAATTCCCAAAATTTCGCGTTTGTCCTCAACACTGGAACTTAAACTTTAATTTCGACAAAAATTTTGAAAGTTCAACTTTAGATTCCGAAATTTTCGCTTCACTTTATAAATTGATGCTTTAATTTAAATCAAAATTTGCAGAGAACATATTTTAATGTTCACTTTGAGGTAACATTTCAACTTTAAAGGCCAAATATCTGAAGAACATTTTTTAGAAAACTCCAATAATCGTCCTTCAGCATTTTTTCTGGATTTGGATTTTAATCACAAATTTTCGACCCCTACAGTCACATTTAAGAAAACAATTCGAAGTGTCAAGATTTATCTTGAAATTTTAAAAAATGTGAAGATATATAAAAAAAATCGAAATTTTGTAATTTTGATGATTTTATAAAAATTTTGATTTGAACATTTGAAGTTTTGAGGGAAAAAATTGAAAATTTCAAATGAATTTGTTTCAGCCTTTTTAACATTTTGACTTTTTTTACGCGTTTTTAGAAATTTCACAATTGTTAGTCTTTTCTCAAAATTTTAATTTTAAAGTGTACAACTTTATTTCTTAACGTTAAAAATGTTGAGTATTAATTTGGTTCGCCTTCTTTGTCGAAATTTCGAGTTTTCCTTGAACTGTAACTTAAATCACGAAATTTAAACAAAAAGTAAAAAAAAAGAAATTCCAAAGTTCCAAGACAGTTTCTGATGTCTAATATCTGAAAAAACGAAAATAATAAGCAAGCAAACAAATTGTGGTTACCATGTCTCATGAACGGACACCTCCGATATGCGGACATATTTTGGCAGTCCCGAAGGTGTCCGCTTAAGAGAGATTTCACTGTAATTAGAAATCTGTTTCGTTATTGTTTATGAGCAAAACAAACAAACCAGCAAGAGCAAAAAAAGTAAGACAAGATCCAAACAATCAGTTATTGATTGCGACAAAATCCATAAAAGATGTAGTCACGAAACAAAAATTTACCTATAAAAATAAATTCAAAATGTTGAAATAAAAAAATATATTTTTTTTAAACTTTACATTTTAAATTTACACTAAAAATTTTGGGAAAAAAGTTCACATTTGGATAAAACACTTAAAATTAAAAATACCATTTAAGTAATATTATTATTGCTTTTTTAAAATATTTGTTATTTTCAAAGTTCGCATTTAAACATTTTTACTCTTCTGCGTTAAAATCTCGAATTTGAAAGCATAATTTTTATTTTTTGGCAAAAATTCATGATTTTTTGAATAGAAATTAGAAAAATTTCAAAGAAACATTTAAATATTAATGTTACCTAAAATATCTAATTTTTTGGCAAAATTTGGTCAGGAATTTAAAAATTTTATGTTTCGCCTAAAATTCAAAGTTCAAAGAGAAATTATTTGACGTTAAGTTAAACCCGTTTCTTAAATTGCGATAGTATCAAATAAAAATGTCAATCTTTAAATTTCCAAAAGAAAACAAAATAGAAAATTTTGGGAAAAACTCAAAATATCTGGAAGAAATCAAAATTTCCAAAGCATTTAAAAAACTTTTAAAAAATATATAAATATAAAATCAGGAAGTTTAAGTTAAAACTGAAAATATCAATATTTTTAGGATATTTCCTGTTTTTTTTTTTTCAATTGTGTGTAATGGTTATACTTAATTTTTTTAATGCAAATTTGACTTTAAATGTAAATGTTTACCTTTGTTTCCGGCATTCGTTAAAAAAAAAATTCCGAAATTTAAATTTCAAATTGGAGCTACCGAGAATAACACTCGAAATTCCAAGAATAAATCGAAATTGAGCTGAGGATAGAGAGAACTAAAGTCATAATGTTTAGAGAAAATTGAGTGAAAGCCAAAAGTTCTCATATCAAAAAAAAAAAGTCAAAATATCAATATGAAAACTGAAATATCGAAAATAAAATTTAAAGTTGAAGAAAAACTCAAAATTTCTGTAACAAAATCAAAATTTAGGAAGAAATTATTTTCGGACACTTTAATAATGTCGTTTTGAGAAAAAAAACCTAACATTGAACCTTTTAACCTTATTCTTAAACCTTTTTAATGTGTTCTGAAATTTTAATTATTTTTCAAATGTAAGTGATGTTGCCTGAATCTATGACAAACAGTGTGTCTCACAATGGAGTGCTGAAGAAGGATTTCGTTTTTATTTGTGGGTTTATGAAAAAAGTCATTTTTTATATAAACTCCTGCTTGATCTAAAGTAACCGAAAATGACATTTTTTCCAGATTTTTAGTACAGGGTGTTTAATTATAAACAAAATAATGTCATTTTCAGTGATTTAAAATCAGACAGGAGTTTTTATAAAGAATGACGTTTTCTTATAAAACCATAAATAAAAAGGAAACCCCTCTTCAATTCTCTATCTTGAAACACGCTGAATATCGGAGTTGTGTATTAAAAAATATTTAATCTACGATGGTATTACTTAACACATTTAACATTCTTATTTAGATGCCATTATTTTAAAGCAAAAATAATGATTTTTCGGGAAGTAAGGAATCTCCAACGCTTTGTTCTGCAAAAAAATCAAGACTACATATGTCCACCTAAAAATCTGTACGTAATTCCTCTACCACTTGTAAATAATATTTTAAATCAAATTCTCAAAGCATTGACAATTTCTAATTGGTTATCGCCTACTAATATTTTTCAAAAATGACAATCCAAAAATTATAAAAATTTGATTTTTTCACATAAACAAATTTCCATTTTTGACATCATAAACGAATACATTACATTTTAGGATCACTTTTGCTAACATTATGTGTCATTAGGAACTTATTATAAAATAAAATCATTTGGTTATTTTCAGTGGTAAAGGAGCTATGAACTTTTGAATAGACCCATGTGACACTGTGTTTCTGCAAACAATTTGATATTAAAAACTGTGAGAGATAACTACTAACAAAGCAACTTTCTACACTCAAAGTTTCATATAAATATTAAAAATATTTGATATAAACTTATAGCAGTCAATTATGGTTAGGTGCCAAATTTTATATTAGTATGTTTTTGAAAAGCCAAAAATTTTCTAACGAATAGTCTACGTGAATCGCCCTATATATGCAGTAGGTAATAAAATTTAGTCTGTAACATAAAAAATCTTTCAGGTGATTGTTTAAAATTTATCAAAAGGCAAGCAGATTCTCTTAATCTAAAAATGAGAACATACATGATGAAGCCAAATAAACCTGTCGTTGTTTTGACGTGGAAAGGTAAGAATCCAGAACTTCCATCCATTCTTCTCAACAGTCACATGGATGTTGTGCCAGTTTTCGAAGTAAGTATTCCATTTTTTCGCTAAATGCAGAATAATAAAGTTTCACTTTAGGAAAAGTGGACAAAAAAGCCTTTTGGTGCTGAAATTATCGATGGGAAAATTTATGCCAGGGGCGCTCAGGATATGAAATGTGTTCCGATACAGTATTTGGAAGCAATTAAAAGACTTCAGAGGCAGAATATTTTTCCAAAGAGAACGGTTCATATTTCTTTTGTACCAGGTAATTCATAAGATTAACTTCTGAGAACCGTTCCAGGTCTGAAGATAAATTATCAATACAGTGAGAACTTGTGGCGTAATCGTACTCAACTATTGAGATGAGTAATGAGTAAGGTCCATTTCTTTTTCATATTAAGTATATTGGTGATTATTGTACATGATTATTTATGACCTCTCAATGTCCAAGAAATTCTTTGATGCCTCTTCTATACAAATTTTTCAGTTTTGATTTAAAAAACCCATCCAACAATTTTATAACTTACTTAACAAGAAAACCATCCTCAGGCCATTCGTTCTTTTATCACATCATTACCACATATGACACAAATTTCCCGAGCAGGTTGCGTGGTTTTAGCATTTTCCTTGTCTTGATTAAACACAAAAAGGAAAAGGTGCCGAAAATAAACAATTTCAACACCTTGGTATTCATTTTAAAAGAATGAAAAATCACAAAAATTAAAGGAGGTGGGTAAAGATCAGCCTTTTTTCGTCTGTCGGCCAAATCTTAAAATATACCTTTTTTCTTAATTCTACTATTGAGTCGAAATAAAAATACTAGGTTTTTTCGGAAAATCTTTCTATTAAGTAATGAAAGTAGAAAAAAATAAACTATACTATTTTTTTATACTATCTTTAATTATATTTCCTTTTCACTTTCACCGGCTGAATCATCCCTAGACCATACAGTAGAAGCGTATTGAAGTGTATTAGCATATCCAAGACTTGGCATTTTTGTGTGAGGTTTGATTGTGGCGCCCTCTGGTGGCGCCAGTAACCCAAATATCACAGTACAGATGCAACATGCGCACAGCATCCGACAAGCTCTCGCTCCAACTTTGCATTGACAATACCCATTCAATACTTAGATTATAAATCGTACTTGTTCATATCCACATGTTGTATACTGGAGTAGGATAACTGAGGCATCTTCTCGATGTTCATAAAGAGAATATATTCCCGCTTGACTAAGGTGTTCATGAGCGTAAGATCGACTTTGTTTAAGCTGATAAATACCAAGAGTTAATTGTCGTAGCACATCCCACGCTAGTCATGGAAACTCTGAAGATTAGAATCTCCCTAACGGGGTCCACATCGCCCTTTTTCTTCTCCAGCCATTTTCTTTAAACATTTTTTGTAAGTTGTTAGATTTTTTTTAACAAATGTAGCATGCGCTAAGCAATTACATGGACGTCCTCAACGTTATTAATTCTTGTTGGGTGGAAAGCAGTAAGAATCATAGACGCGATTTTAACATAGTCACTGATGTACGGTACTTAAACATTTGGCATTACATTACTCAATGCTTTCCAATTTTAAAGCTGAACATTTACTGCCTCCGCAACCAGAGATCTTTGTGACCAAACGTGTTTCATTAGCATCCTCCGTAGAAAATTGTGCTTGGTTGGTCAGAAAGGCCGGCGGCACTTTGGGTACTAGGTCCATTCTTTAAGAAGCTTTAAACAATCACGGAAACCTCTATCAACAATAATAACATTATTAGACTTGAGCAATTCTCTAATATTATGAACATGTTTTTTCAATAAATGGGTAAAAATATTTGCCTAGCTGGTTTTCGAATCTGTAAAGTAGTTTCCAAAAACATCCAAAATATATCATGTTGTCGTTACTAGCATCATGGGCTTAACCAGTGGCCTTCCATTAAGTTGAGACACGTTCAGACACGCACGCGAGATATAATCGCATCGACTCGCGGACAACCTATTTTGTTTTGTATTACTTAGATGAACTCGACGCTCCAAAACAAAGTCTCAGTATGAAAGCTTAATAATTGTAGTATTTGAGATACTAAAAAAGATTGTGGATCTTAGAGGCCTTGACAGATTTTTTTCATAAGAAAGGTAAAAAATCACTCAAAATAGCAAAAATTCAACTATTATACCAAGTTTGATTGCAGTTTTATGTAACTTACCATTTTCTTTTTTTACTATTATAGAATAAATGTAAAAACCAATACCCTAAACTGCATATAAATATGATAAAATGATTTTAATAAATACTCTTAATTTTCATAACTTTGATGGGCGAAAAAAGGCCGATGTTTACCCACCTTCTTTAAAAGCAAGCGAATTTTTAATTTTCAACCCCAAATTTGGCTTACCAAGAGACCACCATACCCTTGACGCACCAGCTTGCTTAAAAAAAGTTACAGTACTTGCATAGGTATAGGTATATGTGCACGCAAATTCATTTAACCGAATACTTATTAATAAACGAGAAAAAAAATCAGGAATTTCAGAAATCCAATTCATTCAAATTAAAGTGGTCTTACCTTGCCTTGCAGTAAAGGGCAAATTTACACCTGGCGCTGGCACTTAGAGATTAGCGCACGCGCCTGATGATTTCTGTTGAAGTGGTCGATTCTCATCGTCAACAATTGTTTATTTTTTGTTAAGGGGGAGTTTTCCAGAAATTACAATTTTTCGGCAATATTTTTACGAAAGACTTTTTTGGTCGATTTTATTTAAATAAGTAGCTCATAAGATGCTTAGGTTTTATTGTATGTTAATTAAAAGTGGTGAGTCAAATAAATTAATATTGTTGTTTTTAAAGGCATTTTTCAAAAAAATGTATGCAGGGGACAAGCTGAATAAAAAATTAAGTTTCTTCTGTTTGACAACTAAACACTTTTTTTTTTGTTTTTAGGTTCATTATTTTTCTTTGGAAAAGACCCATTGTTTGTAGAAATTTTTTTCGGTATTGTTAAATGCAGATCATTAAATTTGTATGGTAGAACTTTAATGCAAAATGTGTTGTATAATACTATATGTAATGCATAAACATGTGTTTCTTTCCGAAATTTATGGCGCGACAATCCAAAATGGACATAATTTGCAAAACAAGCAAGAACACAAGAATAGCTAATGGTAACACTCTTAGTTTTCAGAAATTTTTGGTGCAAATTTTTTAGAACGTCAGATAGATATGTCTTCTGCTTTCTTATTTTAACCTTCATGACATATTCTTTTTTCACAGTTCACGATCTTCTTCCAAAAATACGTCTACAAATTTTCCCATGTAATTCACAGAATTGAGAGCTTTACCGTTTCAAGGCCCACATCTATCTATACTTATAACTTTTTTCTTTAAATTGCATTACTTGCTCTTTTTTACAACGTCACCAAAAGGTGTTTTTTATTCCTGGTGGATTCTCAGTTTCGTAGTATTTTATTTTAATTGTTCTTCAATAAATATAGCTTTTTTTCTAGTTAAGGCATTTTCAGCCATTTACAGTAGTCTTTTCTTTGAAGTAGTATAGTTGTTTACTTCTGGATATACGATGAATTTTTTGTCTACAAGCGTTCAACTCAAGCCTTAAGAAATGATATTGTAGCTTTTTTTCAGATATTTCGGGCATTTCCCTTTCTCTTCTGTTTCCTTTCTTTTGCGTCATTCTAATGTATGTTTTAACCGAAAACTCTTTTATCATTGGCAAAAAAATTATTTTTATTATATTTAAGATGATATACAAAATATTGTGGCTACTGTCCCCTAGCCGACTTTAAATAGCACGAACCGCCACGGATATTATATTCAACAACAACAAAAATATTCGCAGTGGGAATCGAACCCTTCAACATAAATCATCAGGCACGTGCTCTACCCTTTAAGTCAGCGCCAGGGGTAAATTTATTCTTTACTAGAAAGCCAAATAAATTAATTTAAATGAATTAAATTTGTGAAATTTTTATTTTTTTATCGTTTATTAGTAACTATTTGGTTGCATTAAATTATGATAAAAAATAATTTTTATACGAAGTTTTCAATTGTACGAAAATAATAATTTAATGCAACCTAGTACATGCTTACCTTTTAGAGAACGCTGCATGTTGGCACCATTGTCAAATTTTAAGAAAATATCACTAATATGAATAAATTGTAGCAGAATTAATTCATTAATATTAATTAATTAAGATGAGAATTGAAACACCATGTATATTATGCAGGGCTTCGAACCGGAACTGAACCGAAAACCGGAAACCGAAAAAACCCGTTATCGGAACGAAAACAGTTTTTATTTTACTCTTAAGTGAGGAATTTTTTCTTCGAAATTTCAATTTCTTTTTCAAAATTTTACACAAATCCGTGCAACTTTGATTTCAAAATCAAGAGTTTACTTTCAGTCCATTATTTCTATTTAAAAATTAGATTAGAAACTAACAATTTCCGCAGTTTCTAGAAAGTGTTGACTTGGTACTCAACATTTTTAGCCAAATTAAAATTTTCAGTTTTATCCTAAATCTTTTTTCAAAATTTTTGACATTTTCTTGAAACTTCATCTGGAAATTACTCTAATTATTTCTTTTCTTCTCTTAAAATTTCGAATTTAAAATAAAAAATATATCCTCTGTTGTAATTTTAAAATTAAGCAGTAACGTGTTTTTCATTCAAGCTAGCGAAAATTGGCTTTCCTTACAATTTTATTTGCAAATTCGGGTTTTTCTGGAAATTTGAACTTTTTGTAGAAAACTCCAAATTTACTTCTTTCCTCAAACTTCGATTTTCCTTTCCTAATTTGATATTTCTCTATTTTGAAGTTAGTCAATTTTTGATTTTTCGTCTATTTATTCTTTCAAATTTTACTTTCTTAATATTTAATTTTTTTCCAGAATCTCAAATTTAAATTCTGATAATTTCCTAAAACTTTGTGAAATTCCAAGATATGATTATTTTCTTCAAATTTTCGCTCAAATCTCACTATTTCAAAATTAACCTTGAAATTTTTAAATTTTGAATCAAAATTTCAGGTAAAAAATACAATATTACATAATACATTGGATCTTTAAACTTCCAATGATTTTATTTACGCTAAAATAGTAAACTTTATTTTGAAAACTTTGATTCTTTTTTCTAAAGATTTCGACTTTAACCTCGAAATTGCGATATTTTTTTCAGATTGCTTAAAATTTAGACGTCAAATTTGTGTGTTTTTTTAAATGTTAATTGTTTTCGTGAATCTTCTGGTAAACTCAAAAGTTAGGCTTTTTGTTCCTTAAAGTTTTGTGTCAAAAATCGATTCCCAAAAGGTTAAATCTCTTCACAAAATTTTTAGCTATAGCTATACCTATAGCTTTGTCTTTAAAATTAAAATTCGTGTTTTTTTTCAGAAAATTTGTGGTTGATCTTGAAATTTCAATTTTTCTACGGAAAATAGAAGTTTAGAAATAATTAAAATTGCTTTTTTTGTGGATTCTTTATTTTTACGCTTAAAATATACATTTAAAATAAAAATTTTAAATTTTTGCCTAAATTATTGGCAGAAATTAGATTTCAAATACAAAAATGCTAATTTGAATTGAATATTTTTCTATTTGTTAATTTGAATCTTAATTCAAAATCTCGAAAAAATATCCAAATTTTAAGAAAAAATTAACATTACTAAAAAAGTCCAAATTTTAAGGAAAAACCAACCCAATTTATGATTAACATTTTTTCAAAATTATTCTCACAATTTTAGGTTCTGAAAATTTTCGAGTTTTCGAGCTAAAACTCGAAACTTCCAAACCTAAACTTATAGCCCGAGCCTTAACTCAAAATTTCGAGAAAAATGTTTAGAATTAAAGAATAACTAGGTCGATTTTTTTTGCAATTTTTAAGTTTTGCGCAACATTCTCAGATAAAAAATCGAATATTTAGGTTTAAAGTCAATATTTCTAAATTAAGGTTTAAATTTTGAAAATTCTTCTGTTTTTGTGAGGTTCTTTGCTTGGAACTTTGACTGTTTCATCAAAATCTCAATTTAATTCTTTGTTTATATGTTTTGGTCTTTTTCATTTTCATTTGATCTTTTTAATCTAAGGTTCAAGAAAACAAAGTCAAAGCAGCAAAAATTAAATTTGTTAGAAAAAGCTAAGGTCAAAACTTCGATGGAAAACCAAAATTGAGAAAGAAAAGTCTCTTAAACTTTTGATTTTAATCGCCAAATTTTGTATAATCTAGAACTTTTTAACTCTTGGGTATATAATTTAAGATTTTTATGAAAATTCCAAGTTTAAATTTAAATTTAACAATTCTGAGACCCAGCTTGGAAATATTTAACGGAGAAATATTAAATAAAATCAATAATGGTAATGTTTCCGATCAATAAGAGTCTAACATTTAAATTTAAAATTTCTAAACGGCAAATTCCGATTTAGTTTTTTATAAATTTTGGGTTTTTCTTGAAATTTGAACTCAAAATTAGGGGTTACAGCTTGAAATTTTTTAACTTGAAAAATAAAAAATATTTTTCTTTTTTAGGCAGTCAGAGTAAGCTACATGTTGTAATATTTAAAAAAAAAGACAGAACATTTTCTGAATTATGTTCGAATATCATTTTTTAATTCAAAAAACTCTTGAAAAATCAAAAAAATGAGTCACCTGGAACTGAGCCGAAAACTGAAAAAAAACCGTTACTTTTGTCGGAACAAAAACCGGAACTGAACCCATATAAATTTTTTGCTGGAACAAAAACCGGAATGAAAAAAATAACGCTTCGAAGCCTTGATATTATTTTAAATATTACAAAGTATTTGTAAAATGCCTTTTAGCAAGAGTTTAAAGTTCTACAGTAAAATTTTTGCAACAAATTCAAAATAATAAAATATACTAAATGATGTAATTATATAGGGTGGACGATAAATAATGGTACATAAGCAAGAGTGGATTTTTAGTATAAAAATAATGTTATTTAGCTACGTTTGCCTTACACCAAAAGTTGATATTTACCGAGATACAGCGTGTCGAAAGTTGAAAAAAAAATATTTTTTCCCATAACACATGAACACATTTCTATTAGACAAGAAATTTGGCATAGGGGATTTCTTTGGTCGAGAAATTCTAATTTGCTAACAGATTACCAGTAACTCAAAGGAGGCGCGACCTACGCTATCCTGTTTTATTCTAAAGCATCACAACATTTTTGTGCCTCCATGTACGCTTATTATAAATACATAATTTTATTTATCTACATTTTTTGCGTAAAAAATGTTTAATTTCTAAATGTTGATTTGAGCAAGTTTTTTAAAGAAATTTGCCTTCAAAGTTTGGCGTACGTTTATTTTAAGTTATGTAAATGTAAAATTTTCGCAGTAGATTTTCAAATAGAAGGTAATAAAACTGACTCTAAAATAGTTTATATTAAATATTACGCTACTAACATTATTATTAAACACATTTTTTTAAATTTCTAAAGCAAATTCAAACAAAACACCAAAACAAAATTTATTTTCAAAAATAAATATGCCAGAAATGACATGTGTCATTTAAAAGGATAGTAGACAATTAAAAATCTGACTTCCTCTATGTTGAAATTCATATTCAAATATCTACTTTAACCATCCAGACCATTAATATTTTCTTGTTGGGGAACCCAGAGATCATATCTCACATCTCTAATTTAGAAAATACATTATCTCTTAATTATTGAGATTTTGAAAATTTAGATAGTAATATTATCAGCGAAGTAATATTTGACATGTTACTTTAAAAGCTGTCTAATTAACTAAAATCTAATATTTAAGTAATTTGAAACGAAAACTTTTTTAAAAGACAAATATCTTGAAACCAGTTGCTCGTATCCAATTTCAGAAGGTATGCTTTTTTTACGTAGAAATATGGGGAAATAAAATAACCTATTTAAAATAAATATACGTGAATGCACCAAAAAATATGATAATTTAGTCACGCAGGATAGCGCAGATGGCGCTTCCTACCAGCTATTGGTAATATGTTGGCAAATTACAGTTTGTCTACTGAAAACCTTATTGTCAACTCTGACATCCTGTAGCAAGTTTTAGTATAAGGTAACTTTAGTTAAATCGCATTATTTTTATACAAAAAATCCTCTCTTGTTTTGTGTACCATTACTTATGGTCTATTCTGTATTAGATGAGGAAATCGGCGGTCTTGATGGGATGGGTGCATTTGTCCAAACCAAAGAATTCGAAGAACTTAATATTGGAATGGCGCTAGATGAAGGTTTGCCATGTCCAGAAGATATGTACTACCTTACCTATGCTGAAAGGACTAGTTATGGTAAGTATAAATATCTATTTTGTCTTCAACATAATAAAAATTTAATTTTAGCTCTACATATCAAATGTAAAGGTACCAGTGGTCATGGATCCGTATTCTTAAAAAATACTGCTGGGGAGAAAATGTCTGTTGTACTCAATAAAATTTATGAATATAGAAGAGAAATGGAAAATTTAATTGAAGAAAAACACATGTGGTATGGTGATGTAACAACACTAAATCTTACTGTTCTAAAGGTTATATCTCAATATTTTCAACTGCTATAATAAAAGTATTAGTTAATGCATTTTTAGGGTGGTGTACAAGAGAACGTAGTTCCTGCAGAATTTGAAGCTGTTGTAGATTGTCGAGTGTCCGTTGCTCAAGATCTTGAAAAATTCGAAGAAATGCTAAAGGAGTGGTGTGAGGCAGCTGGTGATGGTGTTTCGATTCAATGTCACAATAAGTATAAGCTTGTTCCGCCAACTAAACTAGACAATTCAAATATATATTGGGAAGCATTCAAGAAAGCTGCTGATGAATTGTAAATTTTGATACATATTTTGCAACTGTTCTTTCAGCACACGTATTTTTTTAGATCTCTCGTAATTAAGCCCTTAGTCATGCCGGCAAGGACCGATGGAAATTTTATTAGAGAACTAGGGATACCTGTTTTTGGGTTTTCTCCAATGGCTAACACTAAAACAACCATCCACGATCACGATGAATTTTTAGATATAAGCACATTTCTCAATGGAATTGATATTTATGTTAAAATAATTATTAGTTTGGCGAATGCTTAAATTTTAAATATAAAATAAAATTAAAATAAAATAATACTTATTGGGATATCTATTTTTAAAATTTAATTATAAGTTTGTTTTTCGATAAACACGGTGACAATCAAATGAAATGTCTCTTAGGTAAAAGGATTAGTTTATGCCAGATAATAATTTTCCAGAACACGTACTCTCAACTTGAAAATACATTTGAGGAATTGGCGGGAAGAACTATGAAGTTGCATTGCCTTTTAAACTGAGATAATAACATTTTTGTTTTCGAGCACTTTTAGCACGTTTTCAAAAGAAAAGGAAATATAATCTTAAGTCACTGTTTACAATAATGTAGTTTTATGCTTTACCGATACCAGCAAGAATAATGTGGCGGAAAATAATATTTATTATTGTTTTAAATTTTTATTTTTTTTTTCTTTTTAACCAAAGATTATTGCGATATTTTGGCAAAATTTCTATTAAACCCAATCAATATTTGCTCAAATAATATTTAAAAAATGTTTGGTACCCTAATTACATAACAATCCTCCAAACAAAATGTACAGGGAGTCCCAGTACTTTTCCGCGGTATTGGAGTTAGTATTGAAGCTGGAGTTTTGCGGTTTTCACTTTCCTGTCGTACTTTTTGATCAAATAAAATATTCTAGAGTACAGGGTGATCTTGAAAATCTTGGCTCAACAGTATTCCGTCAAACGCAAGACAGACTAATCGTTTTTCCCGTAATCTTGTATGTACTATATACCTGGTAAAGATTTGCAGATAAAACGTTTAGAGTTTCTCATATAGCTAACATAGCCCAGTCGGCAAGGAAATCGCTATAGAGGTGAAAAATACAAACTAATCCAACAGCGATTTTATTGTTGCAATCTATTAGTAGGTCAATTTTGAGCATATGTTTAAGTTGGCGCGGCGCGGGGGGCTGTGCGTCAGCCGCCATTTTGATAAACGCGTTTTAGTAAATATCTCGAGAGTGGTTGGTCCTATAAAGAAAATACAAGAAACCATATTTATAGAAAAATATATAATTTAACCTTTTTATTAAACATATTTTTCTTTAAAATGAATGTCTTATGAGTTGTTCTAAGGAAAAATTTTTACTTTTCAGTTTTTTCTTAATAGTTTCAAAACGGTTAGCACTTGTTGGTAACAATTAAAATTATAAAGCGTAAAATTCTCCACAAATTTTGTATATATTTTATTTTTCTAAAGTTAATAGTTTGTAAGTTATAACGCCATGAAAATTGAACGGTCTTGATAAATTTTAACTTATGAACCACCTAAAGTAAAGAGCTTCTTTAGAAATCGAATGTGGATTTATGTCGAAGGTGCTTTTAACCACCAAACGCTAATTTGATGAGACAATATAAAATTGTATTTTCAATGAGTTGTAGAAAAGTCAGTTTCATCACATTAATCTAATCTTGAATGAAATAGTAGAAGATGTAGATAGTGACTTTGACAAGTAATAGATATAAGTGAACCAGGGCCATCAAAAAAATCTTAAAATAGTTTTTCATTTTGCATTTTTACTGTGGATTAGACTTTCTGGAAATACCACGTTAAAAAAAAACGCCTCGTGAACTTTACTTTTAAGGTGGTGGGGAAATAAGTTCAAATTGCTCACTACCTATATATTTTCATTGCTCTAAAACTATGACACTACAAATTTTAGAAAAACGTATTTAAAAAAAATGTAGATTTTCTAATTCTCTTACAATTTTGATAGTTACTGTTATGAATTATTCTTGCAAGCCACTTACTAATTTTACTAAACAAAAACTAAAAAATGAACACTTCAACGCTGTTACTCTTTTTAGAGTAGCAGCCAAAATAAACATTTTTGTTTATAGGTTCCTTGTTATTTCTTCGTAAAACCAATTATTCTCGAAATATTTACAAAAACGCATTTATCAAAATAATGGCCAACGCACGACCACTTGGCGTCAGAGACAGGATTGACCCACTAATAGATTGTATTCATAAAATTGTTGTTGAATTATACTTCAAATAAATTTTTCACACTGCGTAACTGTGAAAAAAAGAAAAAATGGAAAAGATCATATTTATGTAAAAATAAGAAGTTTAATATTTTTGTTGCAAGCGATTTTTTAGACACATATTTTAAAATTATTACGCAAAAAATTGTCACTCTTTAGTTTTTTCTTAATCTAGTTCCATATCGGCCAACAGTATATTTGTAGGGTATAAAATTATCTATCAATTTTATAAAAACATTTTTTAAAAGATCATAGTTTATAAAAGCTATAATAGCAAAAGATCTAAAATCATACCTATTCTTCACTTGTCCAGTAAATATTGGAGCAATGAGAGACTCCAGTTAAAATAAAATCTGCTGTCGATGAGTCAGCATTTATTGCGCATGCAATTTGATAAAACGCCGTTTTCTTGATTAACTCAGATACTTATTTCATTATAGCTCTTAAATTATAAACTTAAAAAAAAATGTTTTATACAAAATGTGTAAATTTTTTTATGCTCTACAACTTTGTTAATAACTATTATCAATGTAGTTTTATTTGTTTACGAATTATCAAGCAAAAACTAAAAAGAGAAAAAAATTCAACATAGTAACTTTTAAAATATTTATCCTATACAAAAATATTATTTATAGAAAAGATAAGTCATATATTTTTCTACAAATATGATCTCTTGTATTTTTTTAATAGAACCAACCATTATCGAGACAATTACATAAATGCGTTTATCAAAATGGCGGCTAACGCACAGCCCCCCGCAACTTGAACTTATTCGCAAAGTTAACCAACTAATTGATTACAATCATAAAATCGCTGTTGGATTATGTTGTACAAAAAAAAAGCGTCGCCGACTGGACTAAAAAGTGTTTTGGTGGACCGGATTGGTCCTTGGTTATCTTCAGAATTAAAACACTAATTTTGTCCCCTGAAACCAAGAAAAATTAAAAAACACAACTTTTTAATATGATTTACGTATTGCATAGCAAACACGCTTTATTTAAATCCATATATTTACGGAATTTACATGAACTAAAATCTGAATGGTATTTGTTAGTTCAGTGCTTTAGTGAAAAAATATGTAATATGCCTGGCGGATCGATCCGCAACTTAAATAGATGGTTGTGGAAAAGTTAACTTTTGATAGTATTTCTGAAAATTCAAACCTTTAGGATGTAAAAGGAGAAACTAAGGTTGCTGTATACATAAAAAAAACAAATATGACATTGCGTTCTATCGTACGCAAACACTTATGTCTCGCATTATTATTGTAAAAACCTTGAATAATTGTTAAATATGTTATATTTTTAGTAAAACAGTTTTTATTTACTTAGAGTATTATCAATTATTTTGTATTTGTCTAATGAATTCTCAAAAGCTTGATCTGCAAAGTTAATCTGCAAATAAATATTATTCAATTAATATTGACGCAAAACTTAAATACTGATAATCATAATCGCATTATTACCCTGTTTGAAAATAAATAAAAATACAGTGGTTGATCTTGATATATTCTCGTTTTACATTTCAATGTTTGAATGTTTTATCAAATTATCGTAGAAGTGAATTTGACCTTAACATCACTGCATAAGTTAGTGTGAATTGCAGCATTGTCGCACCGACATTGTTCCTCTGTTATATGCTCATTATTAAATCAACATTTCTCTATTACCAAACATGAATGAGTTGGACCAAGTAGCTATTCAAAATTTCAGGGAGTATTTACAAATACCTTCCGTTCAACCAGACGTCGATTATAGTAAGTGAAGTATTTTTGTCCTCTGTATAAATTATTTAAGTTTGTTGCAGCTGATTGCTTGAATTTCATCAAAAAGCAGGCTGATTCCTTAGGACTTTTAATGCAAATTCATCATGTAAAACCAAATAAGCCTGTCGCGATATTAAGCTGGTTAGGACAAAACAAAGCCCTTCCGTCTCTTCTTCTAAACAGTCACATGGATGTAGTACCCGTTTTTGAAGTAAGTTATTAATTTTTACCATTTTAGTAAGATGAAAAAACTGTGCACATGGGCTAATAGCTACCACTAGTCGTATTTAGAAGAACCAGATATTCCCAATCATTTTATTTTTTTAATTTAATATTAAATTCCACATATACGAGGGTAAATCAAATATGAACCGTACTTTGTGTTTAAAAATTTACTTCTAGAGGATACATATATTTAAGTGGTTAACTATTTTTCTACATAATCTCCTGATTTTGTTATGCATTTTTTCCAGCGGATTGGGAGATTTTTAATGGCATCATCATAAAAAGAAGGGAGGCATATTTGCAGCCAATTGCACACAAATGTTTCAACAGCAGCATCATCATGGAATCGCTTATCTCTTAGAGCTTCTTTCAGTGGCCCAAACATATCAAGGCTGTAAGAAGGGTGTTCCAATGTTGCAAAATGCATTTTCTTTAATTTTTGATGTGTCAGATTGGCTAAATGGGGGCGGGCATTGTCGTGAAGCAAAATCACATTTCTAACTGAACATTCGCGCCTCTTCCGCCGATATGCACGTTCTGCTTCATCCAATAGTTGGCAGTAGTATGCAGCATTAACTGTAGTGTGTTCATGCAGAAAATCGACGCGCACAACTCCTTTAAAATTTCAAAACACTTTCGTTAGAACCTTTCTAGCTGAGAGGCAAATTTTTGCCTTACGTTCGACCTTTCAAAAATTTGTTGTGCCATTCATACACCTGAGTTTTCTTCAAACAAGTATCCCCAAACTGTGCTTCTAGTCTACGAAGAATTTCATTTCGGCGGGCGTTACACCTTCAATGGCAAGAAATTTAATAAAAATGCGCAACGCAACGTACGGATGAACCTTTTGCTCACTTATTGTATTTACATCTGACCACAAAACATATATATTAAGAAGGACAGGTTACATTTAAAGCGAGAGCAACGAAGTGACAGAAGTGGATGGCAATACGCGCCATTTTCAAATTCAAATTTTGAGTGAAATTACTGCATTTTCCATTGTAACTAAAAAAAATTGACGTTTTATTTTTGCACGATGAAAATATCACAACGTATTGTTTAATTACAGATGAAAATGCAAAAATAAGACGTAAATTTTTTTAGTAAACGTGGAAAATTCATTAATAACGTACTTAATGGTTAATATGCTAAACGGAAAATGAATAATACGAAATATATAATAGACAGATGTTTTATTGGTTCAAGATAAAAAACATTGTAAAAAATTTAACAATATGTATTATAATACAACTTACATAATAAACGGAATATTAAAATATGAATTACAACATGCTATGCACAGTAAGTATGTAACAAATGTAACAAAGCTTCTCATGAACTAATGACAACTAGAACTAATTCTTTCTTGTGTACCGTAAAAGTCCCAGGAGTAAATCATGAAAAATAAATAAATAAATCAATAAATAATAAAACACAATTAGAAATTTCGACACCAGATAATTAACACTTAATGGGCAGCTTAAATAAATGCTGTATTTTACTTAAACTTTTTTATGAACCAATTTACAAACAAATTTAATGTTTTTATTAATAAATTTGGTTAAACATAAATTAGAATCATACCAAAAGGGCATAACTACAAAACTTACCATTAGACTTTTTAAAGTTATCTATCAAACTGTATTTATTGAAAAACTAATAGTACACACATGAATTTCATCTGAATAAGTAGGGGAAGCAATTTGTTAATAATGAAGAGAATTACTTACCGCAAAATTGTTGTTTACATCAATAACACACGCCATAACCATATATGGTCATAATTTCCTTCGTTAAATCGTTCAACTGACAGACGACAGAAAACAGATCTTAAACGACAGACTTCCAACCTAATCTATATGTATCTCACTTGCACATTAATTAATTATAATAACCTTTCTCATTTTGATACTGCGTAGCTACCATTTTACAATCAAAAACTGCCGGCAGGCAATTTGACATAAGTAGATGGCATGACAATTCGGCTTGTTTCGCCCCCACTCCTATTACTTTCACCCCCATGCATCTGACGAACGGCGAGAACGGAATTTGCTTGAGCCCAGGAAGTGATATCCCTGCTTCACATGTCTACGAGTATGCGCAGATTCCTGACGCCCTTATGGCATGATAGAAATTCTGTTTCATATTTGATTTGCCCTCGTAGAACAGCAAACAGCTTTTTCATGTCGTTAGTATGCACTGAATCACATTAACTTGATAATAGTAATGTATAAATATAATAGTGATCTAACAAACTTTTAATTGAGCTTAATTTTATAATAACAAAACCTTGAGGTTAACTTATGACCTGTGAACTTCTAATATAAATTAAACAATTAGCAAACTGTACAATGATCCAGAGTGCACTTAACTTATTTCAGAAAGAAGTATAAAACAGTTATATATGTTTTTGGTATATTGGTACTAATATCATTCTCTTATTTTTACAAAAATAGAAAATTGAGGCAACAGTGTGCTTTTTTTTGTTTTGACATCATTTATGCGTTAAATTGTTTGTTAATCATAATTCAGAAACTCAATTTAAAAAAAAAATCAATAAATCAACAATGTTACTAAAATATTTTTAACAATCTTCCAATGTCGCAGCTAGGGTCAGGTGCCCAAGCAAAGATTTGAATTAAGCGACATAAAAGAATCGCCTATTGCCTAATATTAATTAGGAAGAAACTTAATACTACGGATAAAATTCAGCTTGTCCATTTTGTCTTAAAACTAATAACTGGAGGCCAGATTTTAGGCACAATCAAATCCGGTCTCTACTAATAACCCAAAGTATATACCATTAAATTGAGTTATATTCCAGTACATCAAGTATATGGAAAAAAATTCAAGCTGTCTACAAATTCTTAGCACTTGTAGCTTAGATATGCTGAAGGCAGATATTATACACAAAGTAAAAAAGGCAGACACATGTAGTTTTTAAAGGACTTGTTCGACGTAGTGAACTAGATACAAAATCCACCGATTGAATTGTGCTTGGCAAAAAAAGATTTTAAACAAAATAAATGCATTGTTTAGGGATTTGATCGTTTTTCGAGAATACCTGAGAAAGTGTGATTTACCTGTGAGCAAGTAACCCTGGGCAGTAAATGCACCAGAGACTAAAATGCACCAAAGTTGCTACTTAAGGAAGTCCACAGGCAGTAATCAGAGTAAAAAGTTTTTAGAACGTTATATCTTTACTGCATATAACCAGATAGCCAGACGTAGAAGTTGGCAGTATTGCTAAACATCTTGCATAGACTATACGAATTGGTACATTAATGCACATCTTCAAGAAGTAGATTTTCTGAGCCGACAACGCTGCACTACACTAATGCAACAGAATGGTCGCACAAATCAGGTGCTTTGTCGACTCAACGACTTTATTCGATAAGTAAAGTTGCTATGTTGCCACAACTTCAAAATGTTTCCCTAACACACGGAATAAACCATCGAATTTCCGTTTTTCCATTAATTTCAGATATCAATTACGCAAAAACGATACGGTAAGGATCTTCCCATTAAACTATTTCATTCGCAATATCACTTAAAATAATATATTACTTTTTTATCAGAATCTATAAAAAGGTTTGTCCGCAATAAATTAAAATTTCTTCGAAAACCTTCTTTCGCCTATTCTCCCCCATATCGTACATGTAGTGTTTCAAGAATTTGTTGTTCTTGACTTACTTTTTCTTGTTCTTGTCTTCTTCTTGCTGCAAGAGCAAGACAAGAAATTCCTGAGCAAAAACAAGACAAGACAAGAAGTTCTTTTTGCCAGAGCAAGATTTGTTGACAAAAAATAAGCAAGAAGCAATATTTCTTGCATTTATCAATACATCTTTTCTTAAAGTAAGAACAGTGTTTTTAAACCTCTTTAAATATACAATTATTTTACATGTTGTAAGTTCTGGAGCCCCTTTCAAATCAAAATTTAAAAAAAAATGAAATTTCACAAAACATTAAAATTAAAAAGAAAAAGTTCATTGTTAAAATTTTTTCTCAAAATGACACGATTTAAATAACCAACATTAAACAAAACATAACTTTTCTTTAAATTTTGATTTTTTTTCAGAAACATTAATGTTTTCTCAATTTTCTAATTTTATTCTCTAAATTTCTATTTTCATTTCGATATTTTGATTATTTTCTCAGAAATTGAATTTGAATCACAAAATGACTTTGAATTATTTTTTTTATTATTTTGAACTTATTCGCAAAATTTGTTTCCACTAAACTCAACTTAATCTCGATTTATTATTGAATTTTGAAATTTTTATCTCAAAAATTCAAATTTGAACTTTAAGTTAGGAACACATTTTTTTAAAAGAATTTTGGAAGTAAAATCAAAAGTTTAAATTTAGAGTCGAAGAAGGATACTCCGAAATATAAAATTAGGTAAAAATATTACCCTAATTTAAAATCAAAAATTTAGAATTTAAATTGAGTCAAATATTTTCGAAAAAACTCGATTTCTCCTCGAAATATTAAAATTTCCATTTTCAACGTTAAATTTCTGATTTTGTATTTATGGATTATTTTAAAGTATTTCGAATTTTCCAAAAATGTTGATTTTTTTGTACTCGTAATCTTTTCTCGAAATTTCGAAATTAATATTTTTACCGCCTATACTATCGCAATTTTAGAAACAAAACCTAAAATTTAAGTGTAATTTTGAGAAACTTGACTTTAAAGTTAAAATTTTAACTCAAAAATTTAAATCTAATCATAAAATTTCGATTAATTTGAAATTACAAAGAAGAGTCAAAATGTTCGAATAAAATGTTTAAACCATGAGTCTTCTCGCAATTTGTAATGCTTCGATTTTTTATCAAAAGCATATTAAGTTTTGTTAAAGAAATTGAAATTTTAAGTATAAACTGAAATTTTGAAATTTAATCTTCAGATTTCGTAAATAATAGGTATTTCAGAAAGAAAAACAAAAATTATTATTAAAGCAATGCAGTGTTTTCTCTAAATATCAATTTTTGATTTTTTATATAAATTTCCAGTCCAATTTGTGGTTTTTCTTTATCTTTACATTTTTTTAGACTGAACGTGTCGCAATTAATTCTGAATCTGTATAGTGGTTGCTCATGCGTAAAACAAACAAACCAACAAAAACAAGAAAAAGCAAGACCCTTACAAGCGAGTCAAGAATCAAACCGTCAAGACACTGGCAAAACAAGAAGTAAAGCAACTTGTCTTGCTCAGCAAAACAAGACAAGAAGTTGAATAGCAAGACAAATAATCGTGCTTTGTGCATCACTATTTCGGATCATGCTAAAATGTTTGATCGCGACCGTAATTAGGGTGTTGCGTGTAAATAATAAGCTTGTGCTAACTCCGAAAACACATTTAATAAATAATGTAAAGCACAAATTTAATTTGCATTTTATCCTCCAGTTAACTAAAGATTTCTATTTGAAAAAATTACTATATAACTCAAAAAGCCTTGGAAAGCTATTTTTACATAAAATATTTTTTTGTAAACAACTATTAAAACAAAATCTTGGATTTTCCGGACAGGTTCGCTTTAAAGCATCGTCGGCGGGCTATATCAGCAGTTTGCTTGGCCCTTATTACACCGACTCTGTAATTTATAAAATGAGTTGGCCAAGACTACTGTTATGATCCATAAATAATGCTTTGAAGCGAAATCAGTCCAAATTGTTAAATGTATTTTATAAATTATTAATAATAAAGCTATTAATATAAAACGTTTTAATAATTATCATGATTATATACAATAATCCGCCTTTAATAAAAGGCTTGGATGAGAATTGAGAATAAACATAATAAATAAAATAGGGGTGTATATGATAATGTATTGACATAAAAACTGTCAAACGAACCATTGATAATATCCCAAAATATCTGCATTTTTCTGACTTATCTATTGCTTAATGTGACCCTGATGCTGCAGATATGATGATGTGATCATTATTTCATTCAAATTTATAAACTATGGCAAGTAAAGCATTTCTCTCTAAAACGATTTAAATTTTGTCAGGATAAATGGTCAAAGAAGCCCTTTGGAGCAGAGGTTGTTGAAGGAAAAATTTATGCTAGAGGAGCACAGGACATGAAAAGTATTGGTATACAGTACTTAGAAGCTATCAGGAGACTAAAATTGCAGAATATTACTCCAAAGCGAACAGTTCATATTTCCTTTGTACCAGGTATACAACAGTGCGAAAAACATTAGTTACTTGTAATTAATGCATAAACATTACAACTAGATGAGGAAATAGGAGGATTGGATGGAATGGGAGCTTTTGTCCACACTAAAGCATTTAAAGATTTAAATGTGGGAATAGCTTTAGATGAAGGAATTCCTTCGCCTGATGACAATTTCATTCTAACTTACGCAGAGAGAACATGCAGAAGTAATTCTTTTGATACAATGGTCCTTCATTTTAAAACTTCTAAATTTTAGCGCTACACATTCATAGTAAAGGAACCAGTGGGCACGGTTCTTTATTTATACAAAATACGGCAGCCGAAAAACTGGTGCATGTATTAAATAAAGTTTACGAATATCGCCGAGAGATGGAGAAGATAGTGAAAGAAAAGAACCTGTGGTTTGCTGATGTCACTACTGTAAACTTGACTGTATTGAAGGTAAGTTCTTAGAACTAAAATAAAAATCTATACATTATCAAATTTGTATATATCATTCAGGGAGGAGTTCAGAGAAATGTGGTGCCTTCGGAATTTGAAGCAACAGTTGATTGTCGTGTAGCTGTGACAGAAGATTTCAAAAAATTCGATGCTATGCTGAATGAGTGGTGTAAATCTGCTGGCGATGATATCACAATAACTTATGAGGACAAGTATGATCCTATTCCACCAACTAAATTAGATGATAACAACGATTTTTGGATAGCTTTTAAGAAAGCAATTGCAGAAATGTAATCTTTAGAATTTTTAAATGTATGAAAGATTATAACTTCATTTCTTTTGTAGGAAACTTAAGCTTAAACCATTAGTGATGCCAGGAAGAACGGACGGTAACTTTATACGGGCTTTCGGAATACCTGTTTTTGGATTTTCCCCTATGATCAACACTCCACCACTTTTGCATGCTCACGATGAATATATAGCTACTGACGTTTTTCTTAAAGGAATTGAAATTTATTGTAAAGTGATCGTAGCTTTAACCAATGTCTAGTGGTCTTAGTTAAAATATATCCGCTCTTTAAATATAGGTCTATTAATAGCTTATCCATTGTCGATTTTCATTCAGGATTAGTGTAAAATATTGCACATATTTCAAAAACTACTGAATATATTTGTTTGAAAAGTGGGATGTCCATGTAGCTGAAAACCAAACATCTTCATTTTTCTTCGAGATGGATATAGATAATAAGTCATAACCTTTAACTTACCACTTTGTTTTTGAAACTTCAATCCTTGCTGGATAATTTCATTTTTTGTGATCATGGTCAAAGTAATTCAAGGTTACAGCCGAAATTTCTAGATCACTATAGAAATTTCACTTTTCTAATTTAAAGTTGTTGGAAATGGTCTTAAACAGACAATTTCAAACAATAAATTCAGCTCAGTTAATGACTGATTTGGTGTATTCTAAATACATTATTGGTAATGAACTCGAGTTTTACTTCAGTTACTTCATATTTTTAATAAGTTACTTACGTGAAATACGTTTTTAAACGTAAATTATCTTACTAAACTAAACCACAAAACAGGAATAAACAAACGGCGTCCATTTGCAAAGTAAACAAATGGAATAACGAATGTGCGTCAGTCGTGTTCCGCTGTATTGCAGAGAGAGAGAGTGAGAGCATGATACCATTACTTGTAATGTCATGGAGTAAGAAGCAATGCTATATTAGTTCATCTTTCCGCACTTCGCGGGGCTACGAACACACTTCTTCTTTCTTCTATTTAGTAAATGGTCTTTTCCTGTATAGTCTCTGGTCACGGGATTCAAACGGTCGGTTGAGGACATACAGACTTAGGAAAAATTTTTATTGTCCACGTAAAACGCTAAGAATTGTCCCTTCCATAGTTTTCTACGGCCGCTGAACGTATTCCCCTACTTTGACGCAGCATGGTCATATTTTCCAGTTTAGATGTTAGAAAAAACTCGTCGAGTTTTACAACAGACTGGAATATTGTTTAGCACAGTCTGGCGGCCTATTTGAACTTCTTATATTGTTATGTTTAAAGAGTTATTATGTTATATTCTTCATTAGAATTATTATTTATTTTGTTTAGGAAATCTCGTTTATTTATTTTGGTTATCAAAGAATATCAGTTTTATTTTGTCTCAGACGTTGATTAAATTAACGTACTAAAAGAACAAACAGCATGTGGTAAGCAAATTTTATTAAAATTGTTGCCTGCCAGTAGTAATCCCCTAACAAAACACATTAGAAGCTATGATGTACTACTGAAATCTCCACCAGCACTGATCGCTGCGCTCTGCGTTGAATTCTTTACACCGGTGTAGGAGAATACAAGGCACCGCCCATCTATCCCACTATTAGCTCTCAATGTTAAATCTCTCATTAACATTCTCCCTATGAACAGTGTTTGACTTTCCTGATGTATATATGTAATACAGTAGACTCTCGCTAAAGTTGCGCTCACCGTACTGTATCGACCGTTAAAGTTGCTACTCCCCGTTATCCCTACCATTGTCGAAAAATATATGTTTTATTGCTCCTTGCGCGGTTGAGTGGGTTATTCAAAAGTGCCGCTAAAGCTCTGAAGTCCAATTCGTTGTTCCCAAATTAGAGTGAGGGAATATCCGCGCAACTTTGACGATCGTATCCTGACAACTTTAACGAGCGGACAACTTTAACGGGCGCAACTTTAGCGGGAGTCGACTGTACTTCTATATGGCCAGCTCCCTATTCCTCTTCGCGAGTTTATTCTGACCAAATCCGATGAAGATGGAACATGGGTGATTGGAAAGTATTGTTACGGGCTTATCGGTTCGAATTGATTACCTACGTGTGAATTAATACCCACTTTATACCAATTTAACTCGACACACTTCAACTGAACAGTAACTCACTACTTATTTACTGAATTACTAAGCCACTAACTACACTGACTTCTAACTGACTGACTCGAGGGAAAGCTGACCGCCGTTTATAGTTGTGGCCCCCGGCTTCCAGAACTTTTCGGCAGATAAGACTTATCGTTTGCCGAAATTTCTGGAACACTTATCTGCCATTTGTTTCGTTATCGCGGCCGCTTTTCCCCTTATCAGATCCTTCTAGAAACTTTTTTTATTTACTAAATTCTACAATTCTATTCTAAATCCTATTTCATCTATTTACATTACGTTACAGTATTGCGCATTAATGAACGAAATGAACCAGAGACTAGTTTCTGAAATGAACGAATCGCTACGCGCGGCTTAAACCGATGTTTATGTTTGGCCGTGCCCAGCTGACTTTGGCCATGTACAGATGAGCGAGAAAGAGAAATCTTTCCCATATGAAACGACGAAATGGCCATATAGAAGTATTACATATATGGTTGAGGACAGTTAACCTTCTGGTTGTTATTGTAAATGTTGTGTGATTTGTAGTGTTGCCATACGTACGGTAATTACCGTATATGTACGGTAATTCTGACAAAAGTATGGTGTACGGTCCAAATACCAATACCGTACCAAAAAAAAAAAACGGTAATTTACGTTTTACTATTTAATAACAATAAGTTTGTTAAGTAATTCACCAATATTATTGTAAGCACAGTTCCACAATTTACAACCAAGTAAAAAATTTGCGCCGTGCCATCTCGTGATAGGTATAAACATTATAGTTTAATTTTGCAAGTTTTTTCTTGGATTTTAAACACTAATACTTATATTTTAATTATTTATTCCTAATTAGAAAGATCCGATACATATTTATTTTTTGCTTTCTTTGATATTTATGTATTTTTGGCTTTTTTTACGAAGATGTAGAAAGGGCCTTAATTTATAAAAACATATTTAGAAATATGAAGTTTAAATTGGAAATTACGAGATTAAAGTGGAAATTTCTACTTTATTCTCCAAATTTTGACTTTTTTTGAGGAATTTTCATAGTCTAAATTTTGGCTTCAATCTCGAAATTTCAACTTTTTTGCACGAAATTTCGAAATAAGTCGAAATTTCTTATTCCATGGTTAGGTTAGGCTGATGACAGTTACGTCCCACCAACGCTTCGACTATAAGAATATATTCTAAGCATATATGTAATACTTCTATATTGCGTGTTTTGTCCCTTTCTTTGTGTCAAAAAGGCGCGATGGATATATACTGTTTGTCTTTTTCAAGGACAGAATATAATAACCAATCCCAAAGTTTATTTCAAATATCCCTCTTCTCGCCAGTCGTCATTGTTGTCATTCATTTATTAGTGTTCCCGCCCATCTTGTCATCTGTTCCGTTATAAATGAATGAAGGCTTGTCCTCGAAAGAGTACGACATATACTTTCATCTCACCTTTTTGACAAAGCATTTTGCAGTGCCGATTATACACAACACGCCATAGAGAAGTATTACATATATGATTCTAAGCACCAAACCCTTTACAATTTAATATTGACATTTAGCAGTAGGGTGCATTCAGTAATTTCAATTTTTTATTAACCAAAATTTCCATTTTTTCTTGACATTTCAAGATTAAAGTAGAATTTTGGAGAAAAAGTCGAAATTTCGAGTCCATAGTCGACATTTTACAAAGGCGTAGAAAGGACATTGATTAAAAATATATATATTTAGAAATTTCAACATTTTACAAAAGCGTAAAAATGACATTGATTAAAAAAAATATTTTTTATAAGTTCGACTTTTTTCTCGAAATTTCGACTTTAATCTCGAAATTTCGGATTTAAACTCGAAATTTCAGTTTTAAACTCAAGAGTTCGACTTTACACTCTAAATTTGAACTTTTCCCTCGCAAATTCCATTTTTTTCTCGAAATTTCCTTTTTTTATTAAAATTTCGAGATTAAAGTCGAAATTTCGACTATTATATCGATTACAAAAGCGTAAAAGTGACATTGATTAAAAAAAAATATTTTTTGGAAGTTCGACTTTTTTCTCGAAATTTCGATTGATTACTTTTCGAAATTTAACTTTTTTCTCGAAATTTCGACTTTATTCTCGAAATTTCGGATTTAAACTCGAAATTTCGGCTTTAAACTCAAGAGTTCGATTTTACACTCTAAATTTGGACTTTTCCCTCGCAAATTTCATTTTTTTCTCGAAATTTCCTATTTTTATTAAAATTTCGAGATTAAAGTGGAAATTTTGACTATTATATCGATTTTGTTATCGAAATTTCGAGAAAAAGTCGAAATTTCTATACTCTATGGTTAAATTAGGCAGATGACAGTTGCGTCCCACCATTCCCTTTTCTCAACAATCTTGACAAATGGTAGTAGGGTGCGTTCAATAACTGCTATTTTTAATTACCAAAATTTCGTCTTTTTTTCTCGAAATTTCAAGATTTAAGTTGAAATTTCGAGAAAAAAATCGAAATTCCGTGATTAAGATCGAAATTTCGAGAAAAAGTTCGGAATCTGAGAAAAAAGTGGAAATTTCGAGAAAAAGGTCGAAATTTCGAGAAAAAAAGTCGAAATTTGAGAAAAATTCAAAATTTCGAGAAAAATTTTAAAATTTCGATAATAAGGTCAAAGTTTCAAGAAAAAAGTCAATATTTGAAAAAAAGTCGAAAATTGAGAAAAATAAATGAAATTTCGAGAAAAAAGTCGAAATTTCAGCGAAACGTCAAAGTTTCGAGAAAAAAGTCGAAATTTCGAAATATTTCGAGAAGAAAGTCGAAATTTGGGAAAAAAGTCGAAATATCGAGAAAAAAGTCGAAATTTCGAGAAGAGTCGAAATTTCGAGAAAAAACGTCAAAATTTGAGAAAAGAGTCGAAATTTCGAGAAGGTCTAAATTTGCAAAAAAAGTCGAAATTTCGGGAAAAGAACTCGAAATTTTGAGTATAAAGTCGAACTTTTGAGAAAAATGTCGAAATTTCGATATTAAGGTCAAAATTTCGAGAAAAAAGTCGAAATTTAAGAAAAAAGTCTAAAATTGAGAAAAAAGTAACGAAATTTCGAGAAAAAGTCGAACTTTTCAGATTAGGATCGAAATTTCAAGAAAAAAAGTCGAAATTTCGATATTAAGGCCAAATTTTTGAGGAAAAAGTCGAAATTCCGAGAAAAAAAGTCGAAATTTTAAGTTTGAAGTCGAATATTAAGGTCAAAATTTCGAAAAAAAAATCGAAATTTAAGAAAAACGTCAAAACTTCGAGAAAAAAATCGAAATTTCGAAATATTTCAAGAAGAAATTCAAAATTGGATAAAAAAGACGAAATTTCGAGAAAAAAGGCGAAATTTCCAGAAAAAAAGTCGAAATTTGCGAAAAAAGTCGAAATTTTATGTTTAAAGTCAAAATTTCGCTAAAAATGTCGAAATTTCAATACTAAGGCCAAAATTTCGAGAAAAAAGTCGAAATTTGAGAAAAAAAGTCGAAAATTGAGAAAAAACGAAATATCGAGAAAAAGGTCGACATTTCGAGAAAAAAATTGAAATTTAAGTAAAAAGTCAAAATTTTGAGAAAAAAGTCGAAATTTTCAGAAAAAAGTCGAAATTTTCAGAAAAAAGTCGAAATTTCGAGAAAAAAGTCGAGATTTCTAGTTTAAAATCGAAATTTGAGAAAAAAAGTCAAAATTTCGAGATTAAAATCGATATTTCCAGATAAAAGTCGAAATTTCCACAAATAAGTCGAAATTTTGAGAAAAAAAGTCGAAATTTGAGAAAAAAGTCGAAATTTGAGAAAAAAGTCGAAATTTCTAAAAATAACATTTTTTTTAATCGATGTCCTTTCTACGCCTTTGTTACATTTCGACTTTAATCGTTAAATTTTAACTTTTTTCTAGAAATTTCGACTTTAAACTCCAAATTTCGACTTTTTTTTTGAAATTTTAACATTAGAATCGAAATATTGACTTTAATCTAGGGATTTAGAGGAGAAAAGCCAACATTTTGTGATTAATTTTTTTTTCAAATTGATGTTGTTGCAACGCTCTTGTGAGTATTACTTCAAAAAAAGTAAAAAAACTTTTTTCAAGCTTTGTAGCGTATTTATTAATACGTGTGTAAAGTGTAAATAAAAGTTTTTCAGACGGGTAACAGGTAATAAATTAACGTACCGTAATTTTTGTGAAAATACGGTAATTTTGACTGCGCATGTACGGAATTTTACATTCAAATATATGGCAACACTGCTTTGATGGCAGTTAGTCAGTGGTCATCATGTTGGTAGTGGCAGCCGAAGCGGGGCGGAAACAGGAACTTTAGTTCTGGCAGGCAGGTTGGTGGTGATAGCACAGTATATATATTAGCATTAGCTTGCGCATACAGTAGAATCACCACAGTAATGTTCACTAAAAGCCGGCGGTCAAAGGAACGAAAGTTTCGGAACCGCGTTAAAATACCAAAGATCCATGATGATGATGGCGTACAGTAGCGACAAGAAGTATCGGTACCTTTGATCTTGAAGTAGCTAAAATCGTTGACCTTCATTCAATGGAGTCAGGAATGTTGTGGATTGTACGCGCCGCGAAAATTTAAATTTATTTATTAAATTTAACCATCAAGTTTATTAATTTCCATAGTTTTTAGCGTTTAAATTCTAATTTACTACTTTACAAATAGTCCAAAAATACTTGTTTTTGTGTATTTTTTAAATAATGTGTATTTTGTAATTACTAATAACCTGATAAGTATAAAGAATACCCAAAGAACAACTAAACACAGATTGAGACTGACGGCAAAATAATTTCTACAGAAAACAACTTGTTTATTTTTTTGTATAAAACTGGCAAATGCGAGTATAACAGAACAGTTTTTTTTTAATAAAACAATTTGAGTGTAACCGAATATTACAGTTTGCTGTCTTTTGAAAATTAAAAAGAAGCTGATTGTATCCCATTATTATTGCTGTTAGTCACATTTATAAATAGAACATGAAAATTCTCCTCTTTTCTCTTTTATTTGGATTCATCTTATTAGCGCAATGAATTATAACAAGACTGACATTCAAGTAAAATTGATCTAGTGTTGCCAGATGACCTAAAACATTATTCGCGAACAATCTGGATGAAAATCCCTGACCATATCAAATTTCTAGAACAGCCATAAATGTAGATAAATTGTCTTACATTTTTACCATAAATGAATAACATATGAACGTAAAATAAAAAATCATATTCGCTCAAGTGCTGATTTTCCCAAATAATTTGCAACTCTGAACTGACATTCAGTTACCCAACGACCATACATCTTATTTCTGGTTATCATAGAACACTGCCACGTCATCTTCGGGATGCGTATTGGATTTGCCTCTGGACTACAGAATCGAGCAAGAAACAAGCGTTCCAATTGGTAGGTTTTGACGTCATGATTGAGTGTTTAATTTACACCCATTTCTTACATATTCTCGACCTACCTAATTCCTAGTTGAATGTAAATATTGCAGTTTTGATAACTGCGTTGTGTAGTAGTTATCTTATTGGAAGAAATTGTAGCTTCAATATCACTTTATAAAATAGTGGTATTTAATTTTTATACTTTTCATATGATGCGTCTGCATGATAAAACTTCTGGTATGGTTTTTTAATATTGCTTTTTTCCCCTAGGTGTGGCAAAGGGTAAATGAAAAATGTTATTTATTCGGCAAAAAAATGAATAAAATAATGTAAATTCATTTTATGGAAAATTTAAATTAATACAGCTTTTTAATATTTTGAATTTGTCAAAAAAATAAAGCTAAAAAAATAGGGTATCCATTTAGAAAACTAACTCTGTAAATAAACTGTAAACATCAGAACGTGTCGCCTACGAGAATTAGCGTGATGGTAACGCAAACCATTAGTTTTTCCCCTATCAAAAGTCGCTCAAAGCACCTAAAAAAGTTTTCATTTCAATTATAAAATGAAAACGTATGAGGATTGTAATGACCACTTTAAATAATCCAATTCGTGTTAGTAGTTTCGCTATATTCCTGCAGCCACAACTTTGCATCATTTTCCAAATTTATGTCAAGACGAATTTGAAAAAATTATTCAGAAACTGCAATTTCTTTCAACTTAAAATTAGTTGGGAATAACATATTATTTTTTTATTGTATAATATAAATACACACAATCCACTGTTAGGTATATTAATTTGTAAATCACACACTTCTTTTAAATTATGCATTAATATGCGTTAGTTTTTTGAATCTGGCACATTTAACAAACGAAAAGTTTACAAAGTCCGATTTAAAATGTTTTCCAATAACAGCTATTTAAACTAACAATCCGAAAGTTGAGCCCGACATGAAAATAATTATTGTCTAAACAAATAAAAAGCATCAATAACAAAACTAAAATATTATTAATAAAACAATACCTATGTCAATTGTAATGTGTTGACTCAACTGTCAATTGTATTTTACTCCAACGCGTTTGCGTTCATGATCATGATGTCAGAACCAACCAATTGGAACGCTTATATCTTGTCTGGTTCTGTAGTCCAGAGGCAAATCTAATACACGTTCGGGATTGTGCAGTGACCCATGAGCAAACAAAATTCGTGACAAAATTTTAGCACTTTGTCGATACTGTATGTTTCCCTATGAGTGTATGTGTAAGCTAATATCTATACTGTGGTGCTAATTTTTTGGTCAGATTAAGTGTTTTTTTCATATTTAATGTTGGTTAGTTGCAAATAGTTTGAGTTGGTTACCTCAACTGGCGGCTACGAGCGCCATCTTACGATCGAGAGTCTAACCCAAGCGCTGCAAACCGATCAAAGGTGTGCAATTTATGTTGCCGGTCTATATTGTTAGTGGTTTGTGATTGACTCCTCCATCATATATATGTTTTGTGTCCATCACAAACCACTAACAAGTGTTAGTGGTTTGTGTCCAGGGTTGCCATTTTGCCAGTAAATACTGGCATTTGCCAGGAATATAAGGTCCTGCCAGTAAACTTGGCAGTATTGACTTATACCAAAAATAACCTCGAATTTTGATTCGCGATTTTTACATACATATTTTGCAATTTTGTTACACGCTGGTCCCCTTGACAGCTCCTATTGGTCATAATTCTAGTAACTTAGGGTTGTAAAAATTAAACATTTCTTTATTTTATTGTGTTTGCTGTTACCTTCTCAGCTAAAAACGTTTTAATCTGACAAAAATATTTTATATAATATGATTTAAATAAATTTCTGTTAAAATTGATTTGTTAAAAGCTCATTAAGGCTAATATATAATAAATACAATTTAATTTGAATTTGCCAGCAATTGCAAGGAATATAACATTTAAAATTTACCAGGAAAAGCCAGTAATGTACTCAAAGTTTGTCAGTAATTTCGTATTATACAAGCGGCAACACTGTTTGTGTCCTCCATTCTTCCAATTTGAAGGTATTTTGTGTTCCAATGTGTGAGTTGAAAAAAGAAATAGTGCTAGTTATTATTACAAATTTAAGCGATTTGGGGTTGCCCTGCCCTGAGACAAACACATGGCAACAAGAATAGCTCAATAAACAAAAGAAGTATCGATGAGATAACACATTGCCATGACAGCAAAGAAGTACATAACAGGAAATCAATCAAAAATTTTCAGTGATATTTGTTTATTGCCGCTGACTTTAGGATCAGGATTGGTCAAATCTTCACATCCTAAACATTTGGGAAAAGGTGTGTAGGTGTTCGTTTATTTTGTCTGAGTTTGTACTATTTTACTTATTTAAATCTGAAATTGATGTGATATCATTCTTGCTTATTGTTAGAAAAAAATTGCTTCCGTTCCATCTGATAGATACGGTAATTTTGTACAGATTTAAAATAATGTACAGGCATAAAAACCTGTGTGTAAAATCTATATTCTGATTAGAAAGATTTATAAAAAGTTAATTTTTCTAGGCTTGTATATCTTCTTGTGTCTTAAGACGTAATAATAGACTGATGGGATACAAGGGCTTTTGAACATTTTGATAAGCAACTAGAATATAACCTAGACAGCAATAGTCCAGCCCTATATGAGCCAAGATTGTGTAGTAAAAAAGCCGGAATTTCTAATTTAAATGTAGATTTTGAATTTGTTCAAATTCCAAGAACCAAATTGTAAATAATTTTGAGCAAAAGTCGACATTTCTCTCCTTTTGAGATGATGTAATTTCTAATTGTTGTTAGGGTTAGACCCTGGCATCTTACGAATTTCAATAGAATTTCCAGCACTTTCCCTCTGTCATACTTAGATGGAATTTTATTTTTCAGAATTTTACGAGCATGAGTATCATGGATACACCAGTTTACTTCACTTAGTTGGTCATCTAGAACATGAGCATCAAAGTAAAAGAGAAAACTGATAATATTAAGTCACCTAATTTGGCAATCTTGCCTTCTGAGAACGGGGCCAAGATCTTGCACTGCTGAAATACAAGGTATGAACATTTTAAAAATTAAGCTTTGGGAGAAAATGTATTGCAGTAGAAGCAATTATTGAACTATAAACTCAGATGTATTCAAGGCATTGTGCTTTAGAACACTTGAGGCAAACATTGTTTGAAAAGTTCTCTCGATTCAACGATACTCAAACTTTCTTTTGTTCACGAACTGGTTATTTTTATACTTCCTCTTTCTGACTCGCTAAATCGTTTTTTTTTAAGATTATTTTGTTGTATATACCTAATAACAGGGGCTCACCCAGAAAATTGCTAGGGGAGCTACTTGGTAATTTTTCACTTCAAAATTTTTAGAAAAAATTGGAAATTTCAAACAAAAATCGTATTTTATATAAAAAAGGATGTATACATTAAACATTTTAGCATTAAGGTCGATTCTCATTAGATCTGGGCACTGTCCAGTCACAGGCAAATCCTGACTGCTGGGGTGGCTCTAATGCAAAAAGATGATTATGTTTATACAGACGGGACGGTAAAGTCAAGTCGGGATCTAAGATTGTGGCAAACATCAAGATCATCGATCTCATGGCGTACTTACCTCTGCCTGTTTAGTGTGAAGAGCCAAAAGTCAAGCCGCAGGAAGAATGAAGGAGCAACTGGTTGAATTGGTGCACAAGTTCCAATAAATATGCAATATCTACCCACATATGTCCCATAAAAAATATATGTATAATTCTGACAAAATAAACTATGGAATGATATAGAAAAATACATTAAATTCTGAGTTAAGAACTGTCCTTTTTGTGGTTTTATTGTAGGATGAATCCAAAATTGTTGATAAGAATTTGAACGTAATATTTGTTCCCCTTCAGCTAAAATAATTGACATTGTCATTAATATAATTTGAAAAAAAAAAAAACAAAATGTTTAATGTGGAATCCACGACTGTATGAAAATCCTTGTCTGATCACAAAGTGTAAATGCAGTAAAAAATTCTCACCATCGCTATCATGCCTGTCATATGGAATTGGGCTTTAAAGTAGAAATTGAACTTGTAGTCCAATAACGAAGGAAACAAATATCAAAATTTCAAAAATTTCTGGGTTTGTAGAAAAATAAAAAATGGTTTAGGCAAAATTTCCAGTTTTTCTTAAAATTTCATTTTGGGAAACAAATTTTGAAAGTAATATCGAAATTTTGAAAATGTCCAAAATTCTAGGAAAAATTGAAATATGTGTAAATGAACTTGGAAAAAAAAATTGGGAATTACTTTTTAATTTTAACCTAAAACTTCTGACAGAAAGCAAAATTTAAATTTTCAATATTTATTATATAATTTGAGTTATTTTTTTTCCATTTCCTTTTATTTTCTTAAAATTCGTGGTTTTCATTAAAAATAATTCTTATTTAAATTTAAAGACCAAATCAAATTTCTAAAAAAGGTTTAAATTTTTTACTTTCAACTGAAAATTTTAAGAAAAAAATGAAATATTAAGCAGTCAGAGCCAACATTATATTTCAAAATAATCCAATTTGCAAAAAAAGTAAACAAAAAGGTCGAAATTTTAAGAAAAGGTTAAAATTTTATGACAAAATATTCAAAGAATTGGAAATTTAAAAAGTCAAAATTTTCTCATATTCATTCAGTTTGATCAAAATTTGGATAATTTGTAATTTAAAAAAATTTGGAGAAATTTCAACTTTTCTCAAAATTTTCCTAACTTTCAATTTCTAGTAATGGTCAGAATTTTGATCAAGGGTTGAAGTTACAAAAATAATAGAGAATTTAAAACAGGTCAACGTTTTACAAAAAAATTTTTCAATTCAAAATCGAAATTTTTGTTAAAAATTCCCAATTTTTGGGTCAAAATTTTCAAATTTTCTATAAAGATAAAATAAAAAATATAGAATTTTCTTAAAAAGTAGACATTTTGGGAAAAATTGAAATTTAGTTAAAAGTCAAAATTTTGAAGAAAGGCGAAATTGTGAAAGAGTTTCATAATAAATCAAAATTTTCAAAAGTCAAATTTTTTAACAAAAATTGAAATCTTAGTCGAAATTAAAATAAAATTTCGAGTAAATAAATTAATGTCTTCAAAAGTAGAAATTAAAAAAAAACTAAATTTTTCAATAATACATATACAGTCAGTCTCTCTTAAGTGGACATCTTCGAGACTGGCAAAATCTGTCCTCTTAATGAAGATGTCCGTTCATGAGAAAGTGTGTCAAAATGTTGTCTAATTACTTCTTCAAAATGATCAGAGATGTTTTAAGATGCTTAAGAATAATTGCATAATCGACAGGAACCAGATCATTATAATATTCTGATATTAAGTTGGAATTAGTATTAATAAATTTAATTTTTTATTTAATTTAAAAAAAGCCAGTTGAGTATATTCTCATTCGGTGGTGACCAACCTTTAAGTTGTTTAGAGCCAGATCGCAAGTTAAAAATTTTATGCGAGCCACAAAGGCGAAAAAAATATAGAAAAATTAATAAACAAAATAAAAGAACACTGTTAGGGTTAAAGTGATTTATACCAAAAAGGGGTAAACCAACCTCAAACATATAAAACCAGTGGTGTTTTTCTTAGAAGTTAAGGAAGCACAACTTCTAAATTAAACATATTAATAGTACTAAGAGTCACACGTTTGACGTCCGTGAATTCTTTAGTACTTACTTGTCTGAGCATTTGTTAGCATTCGAGTTGGATATACCAAACTGACAAGATCTAACAAGAACGAAATCGGCCTTTGGTTTCCAAACTTCGAATCTAATGAATGTTCAAACCTATTGATCTATGCATTAGAATCCTTGTCTTCTGGGAATTTTTTCCTAGAGAGCAACCGCTTCGCTAGGTGGCAGTGTTTCAACTGTTGGTAGTTCAGCTATCTATGATTCACTATACACACCTGGAGGGCTGCATGAATTTGTAGTCTAGGTTGCATTCTACTTGCATATTAATATTAAAAAAAAACAACTTATTTTCCACACGAGACCTATGATTAGAAATTTCGAGTTTAAACCAACAATTTTCAAGTTTTTTAAGATACTTTAAACTTAAATGTCTAAGGTCAAATCTATTAACAAAACCGTCAAAATTTCCAACTTTGTAATTTTAAAAAAAGTTCGAGGTAATTTTCGAAATTTTATTATATTCTTAAAATTCCCAGTTCAAATTTGAAATTTTTATTCTAAGGAGAAAAAAGTCTAAATATTAAGAAGAGAAGAAAGCTAAATTTTGACTAATAATGAAAACTACAGAAAAAATTAAATTTATAAAAAATATCTCTCAAGTTTTGACTTTATAATGAAATTTTCACTTTTTTACAAGCTTTGAATTGAAAATTCTAAATTTTATTAAAATTCCTAATTGACATTTTTAAACTCGAAAATTGATCAAAAATGTTAATAAACTTTAAGTTTCTTTTACAAAAATTCAACTTTTTTCTCGAAATCTCCCAGTCAAAAATTCGACGTTAATCTCTGCTTATTTAGTTTAAATTCAAAATGTGATTAAAAATCAAAATTTCGTGAATAATTAAGGTCGAAATTTCTAGATTAGACGTGAAAATTTTCTTTTTCTTTATTTCCAAGTTTTGACCTTAGAATTCGGAACATTTGTCTTTAAAAATGAAAATTTCGTCTCTTTTCTAGAAATCTCGAATTCAGTCAAATTAAACTCAATTTGAGCCTCAAAATACAATATTCGAACATTTATTAAATTTTGGGTTTCAATTTACATTTGTCGTTAATTTGAAATTCATTTTTATTAGTTTTGGATTTAAATTCATTTAATTTTTTTTTAAATTCGGTATTCAAGCCTAAAATTTTAAGAAATTTTGAAAATATAATCGAGATTTCACAAAAAGCTTTATTAAAGAAAAATGTTTTACAAAATGTCAGGCTTAAAATTCTAGCTATTTCATCGAATTTTTTTTCCTCTCTTTCTTTAATCTCAAACTTCCAGAATAAACCTTAATTCGATGAAAAACAAAAAGTAAACTGTTTTTTTAGGATTTTAACGTTGATTCGTAAAATTTTGACCTTGATCCTAGATTTTTGAACTTTTTTTTTTCGAAATTTCGAATATAAACTTAAAATTTTGACTTTTTCTCGCAGTTCTGTTTTAAATTTTAGAGTCAAAAATTCGGCATGTATCTAAGAAGTTTTAGTTTAAAGTTAAAAATAATACTTTTCAAAATTCCATTTATAATTTCCAGGTCTCTTTGAATTTTTTTTTTAAATTACGTATTTAGCCTTAGAATAGGCGCGCCACATTTTATAACACGAAGAGGCGCACTACATTTTATAACACGAAGAGGCGCGCGCGGTCTCAGGAACCGCATCTAAAAATAATGCTAGTTTTTAACTTTTTTTGATTCTATAATGAAATATGGTATCTTGGTATATTTGTTTGTAAAATTAAATAACACATCATGCACAGCTTTAACCTATAAACAAAAAAATTAGCCAATACAAAGTCCAAATTATTGTACAAAATACGGAACTAAATTCCAATAATATTATATTTAAGAGTTAGGGTCCAAAAATAATTTTGTTTGGAAATATCCTCTACAGTCTTATTTCCCAGCAAATGTCAATTCATATCAGGAACCATAATGACAAAACAATTGAATAAGCGAGGGCGGGGGCGGTATCACATAATGCAAATAGCTGTAACTTCAAGTTTTAAAAAATGATTTTTTTTAACAAATTGATTTCGAATAGTTCCTAGAAGTTTTTACTTTTGTTCCCAATTTTTCACTCTAAAATTAACATTTTTAATTTTTTTTCAAATATTTGACTTTAAAATCGAATTATTTGATAGAACGTCCACACTGAGGATATTTCTTGGCGAATAGTCTTTAAATAATAAGATTTTTTATTTAAGAAACTTTCGCATCTGCAAGATACGTAAAGTGGACGTTGCTCCATGTTGGCCTCCGTTTAAGGAAGAATTTGGATAAGTTTTGTACCAATATACCGTGTCCACGTCCGTCCAAAGGAGAGTCTGCTCAACAGAAGTTCATTTATATGGATCTTTCCATAATACAGTTCCGGACTATGAAAAACTGTCCGCTTAATAGAAGTGTCCGCTCAATGGAGCTGTCCGTTATGAGAGATTTCACTGTACTTAATTGAGATTAAAAAAAAAGTAAAAATTTAGATCTTTTTGAATATTTCGACTTATTTTGAAATTAAAGTTAAAAAAAAAAGAAAATTCCAGACAAAGCGAAAACTGGAAAAAAGGTAAACATTTTTAAATATGTCGTTAGTTTGTAGAAAGTTAGAATTTTCAAGAAAGTTGCATTTTGTAATATCTACATTTTTAAAAAAGGCGAAATTTACAAAAAAAATCGATTTTTTGTAATTTTTTAGCCCTAAAATCCCCACGTCGGGTGCGCACTGCTAAACAACTTTTACCATTTGCGAGTATGATTTTGACCCGGTATTTTATTTTCATGGCCTAGTGACGGCTCGAGACATCATTTTGGGGAACGCTGCTTTAGATGAACGTTCAACATGTACATTTTTCATTTATAAGTTATCTATTCTGAAAATTTTCAGCAGAAAGTTTACATTTTGAGATTCAAGTAAAAATTTTGGAAAAAAAAGTCTAGATGTCCAGATAACGTCAACATTTTATATTTAAATTCGAAGTTGCGAAAATAAATCAAGTTTTTTGCAAAAACAATTGAAATTTTGATTTTTTTGTCTTACCTATAAAAAAGTAAAACTTTGAAATGTAAATTAGGAATATTGAGAAAAAAATCTAAAATTTTCCAAATGAAACGTAAGTTTCCTTTGCAGAAACAATTGAAAGTTTGAGTTTGTTATCGAACTTAAAAAAGAGCAAAACTTTGAAATGTAAACCAGAAATATTGAGAAAAAATCCAAATTTTCGAAATGCAACGTAATTTTTATTAATAACTTCACAGTTTTACAGTCGAAGTTTTACAAAAAAAAACTGAAAACTGAAATTGTAAACTTGAAATTTTCTTTATTATATAAATGACGTTGTCGTGAATAATACATCAACGCCCAGTCCAAATTGCTAAAGGTAGAAATTTGAAATTTGGTGGAAATATTGATTTTATACTGGAGGCATCGTTTAAGAAAGGATTTTTCGAAATTGAATTCCTAAGGGGGTGAAAACGGATAAAAAAGTGCATGTAAGAAATAACATTTTTTATGGTTAAATTTACTGTAAATTGGTATTAATCCCCTACAATTAGACACAATTTATGTACACTTCTTTCAATGTTTTTCAAAATTTAATAGGGGGGAAAGTGGATGACCTTTTTATAAGTAATAAGATTTTTATACTCAAATTTACTTAAGAGGTTACATGGGTTTCCTCGAGCAAAAAACGGCCTATTTTCAATATATTTTTTTTTTCATATAAAAAATGAAATATTTCATTCTAACTTTTTATTATTCCAAAGATACATATTTTACAAAGATTTTGTGAAATTTTCAAAGAAAAATATTTAAAACTCGGCCATTACGACGTCGTTTCCGGGAGTCTCTCGGAAAAAAGGTGCCTCCGCGTGGACAGCAGAACTTCTTACAGGATCATCTGAAGTAAAAAAAAAATACGTAATACGTATAATTTGGTATGAATGCTCTTAGACACAATGAATGAAACACCCCTTTTAGTGTTTTTAAAAATTCAACCCCTAGTGGGAGCAGGAATAAATAAACTTGAAACTTAGTACTAATGCTTTAGAACACAACACCTCTTTCGGTGTTTTTCAAAATTCAACCCCTAGTAGGAAAGTAAGGGAATTTTGAGACAAAAAAAGAAAACAAATCAAATTAAAAACTTTGTTTTAGTAATAATTTCATGCTTTTTTCTCGGAATATCTATCTCAGTCCCGAAATCTGAAGTTTAATTTTCAAGATTTCACTTTATACTTAAAATTTGAAGTATACAACCAGGAAAAATTTAACATCTTTTGAAGAAACATTCAAAAAATTGCAAATTGCGAGAAAATACTCAATGTTTAAACATTCTCTTTGGACATTTTAACATTTCTCTGGAATTTTAATTTCGAAATTGAAATTTTTTCGTTAAAATGTTAACGTCAGAGTCGAATTTTTCGATGTTACACTCAAATTCAATATTTTGTTTCTAAAATTGCGAATATATGCAGGATAATTTCGAAATTTGACTGTTTTCAAAAATTTTTAACTTTCTGAAACTCTAAATGCTTGACTTTAAATTAGTGTAGTGTTTTGTTTAACTTTCCACTTCAGAGTCGACTTTTTCGACTTGTTTCCGAAATTTCTTAGCAAAAAAATGTTTTATAAAATTTAGAGTTCAAATGCGAACGTTTGAGAATAAAATTTCAGGTTTCAATAATAAATCAAAATTGAACTGGGTTTAATTTGAAAAAATGTTGCTATTAAAGTCAAAATATTTAGAAAAACTCGAGTCAAAGTTAAAATTTTCTGGTTAAAATTCTAATTTCGAGAAAAAATCGATATATCGAAATGAAAATTGAAATTTAAAGAATAAAATTGTTGAGGGAATAAAAAAGTTGAGGAAACGTTCAAGATTTCTGGGAAAAAAAAATCAAAACTTTGGAAAAATTATTCTTTTTTATTTCATTTAAGAAAGAAACTTAGTGTTGAACTCTTTCTTTTAATTTTTATATTTTTTGAACTTCAATTTTATCCAAATTTTAATTTGAGAGGATGACAGAATTTATTACTTATAAAGAAATTGTGTATTTAAAAGGGTTTAAAAACACTGTTCTAGAACTTATTTTAGGAAAATATCGAAAAAAGGGAGAAATCTTGCTTTTGCCAATTTTTTGACAAGAAATTTTGCTCATGTTAAAAGAATTTCCTGTCTTGTTTTGTTTTTGCTCACAAATTTCTTGTCTTGTTCGTGCAGCAAGAACAAGAAATCCGTGAAACTCTCTAAACAAAATTCGACGTCTTTTTCTAGAAATTCCGTTTTAATATCGAACTCTGACTTAACGTCAACATTTGGACTGATCGCAACATGAATCTACAAAACAAAGAAGGGTTTACCTTAATTTTAGACAAGGTACTAAGTGGAGTATGGTTTTTTTTTATTTTGTAATGTTAAAAAAATAAATAATATTTTTTGAATGAATTACAATAGAAAGCAGAATAGTAATTTAAAGTGGTTTGGCCTTTTAATATGGAAAAATCTCGTTTACTCACGGCCCCGAAATACAACCTAATGTACAAAGCCATGAGTAAGAGGGATAATAAATTATAATATGTACGTTGGACAGCCCCGACATCCTGCTTGATAGCATGCATGTGCAGGAATAATGCTCGAAATTTTAGCCAGAATTCGCTGGTGAAGGGTTGAAGTTTGTCAAACGTAGTAAGAGAATTGAATATCCTTTTAACCAAATTTTAATCTTGCTTTGCAATAGTTTTTGCTTTATTGGTGACATTTATAAAAAAAATAAGGGCCGTCCAAAGTTAAAATTTACTACTTTTATTAAATCTAAATATCAACGAATATTGTATATTGGGTTACATTTCAGGCTCGTTTGCGGTTTTAGACAGTATTTTTCGCTCTTATACACTTTTATTCTGTGACAGGGCAACACTGGTACTTGGAGAACTGATATTAGCAATATTGGACCCAATAATTCTTTCTCGCCTTTGACGCATGCGCCGATGTCAACTAGTAATTAACAATGGTGGTGTACAAAGGTTTCAACCCTTTAGCATATGTATCGGTAAAGGGGGAAATCCTTCCTTAGGAATTAATTAAAAGCCACCGAGAGCAATAATTAATGATATTATTTCTTCTCTGGAAGTTATTCTGCTGCTATTGTTTTTATTTTTCAACGTTACATTTGAAATTTGTTGTTTCATTTGATAGTTTTACTAATGGTTCTTTTTGTTGCAGCTTGATCTTTGTGCAGTGAAGTCCATCTTCAGCTAACTTTAAGATGTGGCTCATTGGCAATTGATGTCATTAGGTGATACTTGTCTGAAATATCATCTACATATCTCCGCAAGCAATTTTTGCACCACAAAAACGAATAAAAACAATCACACCTTATTGCAAAAGCAAAGTCTTGTATTACACATTGACTAGAAGGTGTGAGATTCCTTTATTATTTAATGAAATGGCCATTTTTTGAAGAATCTGCTTGGCATCAGTACGTTGCTAACAATACTAATGAATCTGTCTAAGGTATCTAACGTGTCTATATTAGCTCTGACATTTGCTGGGTCCTCAAAAGTGAGGAAAGAGCACTCAGAATAGCAAACAAAAACACATATCTTGACTCAAAAACAAATAGGTGAAATAATATGGAGGTCAAACCTGTGCTTGCCACAGTCCAAACACAAAACAAGTCTATTCTCTGCTAATCACTGTTTTTGATCAAATGTTCCATCTGCCACTGACGGAACCTCTTCTCTCCACTATTCGCTCTCGCTTCTCCATACTGGTTTCCAGGACACTTCAAGTATCATTTACAGATTTATTTTTCCAAGATTATTTGTACCACAAAAATTTGCAAAAAATTAACAGAAGTAACCACACTTTATTGCAGAAGTAAAGTCTTGTATTACACATTGGTTAGATCGTGTGAGTTTGTAAATAATTATTAGATATTTGAACGGCAATTTTTTAAGGACATGCTTGGCACCAATCAGTAACTTGCTAACAGTACTGATTAATGTTTTAATGTCAGATATTTCGTTTGCTGTATTTTTTCTTTAGAATAATTTAAAGCCCTTTTTTGAACATCGACATCACCGTATGTAACTGGGCCTATTTTCTAAGATTCCTATTATTTTAAGAATGACATTTGCAATTTGAAAAGAATGCTTTGCACAGAACCCTTTGACTTTATGGCGTGAACAAAAGTATAAGAATTTTGTCTTCAAAAAAGTCTTATGGATTTCCACATCACATTTTTTCTAAAATTACATCACCTGGACAGACAGGACATTTTTTTGTTCAGAAGTCTTTTCAATATTTGGCGTGCAATGCTTACAGCGGAGCATTGTGAAGACCAAAGGCTTTCATAGCGCCTATCATAGGGCTCTGAATTTAGGTCAAAAGATAATTTTCGATTTCTACGATTTTGATTTGGTGATTTTCCAATTTAAGATTTACTTTTAAAAAATATTTTCAATTTTCCGAAATATTTACAATATTCATGTTAGATACTTGATTTTTGAAATTTCATTTCCTAAAGGGGCAAAATTTATTCCTAAACTCTAATTACTAAATTACAGACAATGCGTTACCTAATCGATGAGACTAGAAGTATGAAACTTTTCATAAGTTCCTTCTAGAAGAAAGGTGGGCACATAAAAGTTTTATGGAAATTCATCCCCTAAGGGGTTTGAATAGAGGATGACGGACTGTAATGATTTTGAGTGTTCCCAAATGCACTGCACAATATAACATTGACTAATTAAGATGCAACGCAGTTGCTGTTTGCGGCAATTTATAAGAGATTGCCAATCCCTAATAGAAGGTAACTTAAATCTAGATTTAGCGAAGAAGAAACGGGCGAAGAAAAAGCCAATAAATAATGAATGACATGATTACAATATATATCTTCGTAAAGAAGATACAAAGAATGTAACATTGAAATGCTGGGAATTTTTTGCATCTCTTGGCCTTTGTATAATCTTTCCAAAAATTGAAGGTAATTTAAATCCATGAACTTCCTCTAAAGCTGCCTTCTTCCTCGAGACACGGGGCATTCGGTCTATTGGCGCCGCACGGTCCGTGAACCATGTGGTTCGATATGATTTCGGTAATTCTGCCGACACGAATCTATCCACGTCTTCCGCATGGACGAATTTGTCTACTTCGCGAAGAGTCAAAGGTAGATGACAATGCGGTAGGCCGCGTTTTTGGAATTCGATTACAAAAATGTAAGCGATGACTTTACCGAATATATGTTTATTCGCAATGTCGATAAGTTCTCGTAACATACCTTTGAAGGCTCTGTTGCACAAATCGGGTCTGTCCTGAAAACGTTGAGTCGGTTTCAAATTGTTACGGATATTGGGCCATTGCGGGTTGCACGTGAACGTGATAAACATGTCCCGTTTGCCGAATTTGGTGGCGATCGCCATCGCATCTTGGTAATTTTGTAGACAATTTCTCGGCGAACCCATATACGTCGACGACGATATTACCACTCTACCGAGAGGAAGATGAGTCTATCAGCTTCGATATTTAGCCAATCTTCTAACGTTACAAATGCGTCAACAGATTTCTGTCGATGTCTCGGATGTAGTGGCACAATTGACCTTGAATCTTGTAGAACCCTTCGTAACCCTATCTGAGATGAGGAATAGCGGAAATTCGGATACTTGCAAAACTCAAAGCGTTGTTATATTTAATACATCACGCTTTGAAATGTCTTTCTTTGCGACGGTTTTCGGAAAAGAGCCGTTTGAAACGTTCGTGATAAGGCAAAGGCGCACAGTGGGCGATTTCGAGAATTTAACTGGACAAAAATAAGGAACTGCAAATTTTAGTTACGTAGTCAATGAAATATTGTATTTTGAGGTTTTATAAGTATATGTAACATAATTATTACCTTACTTCTTATACTTTTCAAAAATCGATATTATCTTCAGAGTCTGAACTAATGGGTTCGACATCTTCAGAGGTGACACTGCTGGAGACTTCTGGGGAGATTAAAAGTTGAAGAACATCCGGCAGGAAAGCACTACTTTTCTTCACTGGTAGGCGTCTTTTACTAGAAATTACAGGATCTGATGTAATTAGCAGGAAGTTTAGTAAATCTTCATTTGTTTGGATTCTAGATGCTTTTCGAGTGTGATGCTCCCGATAAAATCTGTAATCCTTATTCCTTGCTTCTTGAGCATCTTCTGTAAGTTGTCCAATGGGAAGAATAGAACTTTTAATAACATCAGCGCCATGTATTAATATTTTGTATACCGAAGCTGGCATATAAAACCAGTTATAATGTCGTATATACAGCTTTGCCGTGTCAAGTGCGTAATTGTCGAATTTTTGTGCATCTATTTCATGTCCGCTGTTAAGAGTGCTTAAGATAACACCAAAACGATATATGAGATCTTTGTCTATCCCTGTAATCCTTGCAGTTGTTTCAGGATCTCTAAAAAAATCTGCGGGCTGTATTTCCATCATTACTAGATCCTTGTCCTTGTTTTGGTTTGTCTACTATAAGACCCGTTTCTTTGCGAAAAAGCTGTATTATCTCTTTCTTTCTGCGCGCAAGTTCGGTTTTGTCTTCTTTGCTTCTTATCTGCCATTTTTTAATATTGATTCTATATGAAATATGCAGTAAACATTCAAAGAATCTTATATAAGCATGAAGGGATGACAGGCCGAAGAAATAAGTTGTAGGATCACTTGTCCTCTGCTTTACAGCTTCTAAGTTATTCATACTCTTTGGAGAAGCCCCACAAATATAACACACCTGTGATGAAGTCTCTGTGATGGTATTGCAAACCTTTCCGTCCAACATTGTCATAATTAAATGATGTTTTATGTGCAATTCCACTCCCTTGATAACCACTTTAGTTGGTTGAAGGGCTTGAATTTGTTCTTCGATATGTCTGACTTCATGTTTTGTAGCTTCTGGTGTTTCCTTTTGGAACTGAAAATGAATTGGTCGGCAATATTTTGTTGAAGACACACGAGGATTTTGCCAAATAATAGTTTTTTCACTATTTTTATAAGACGCGTACAATTGTATAGAGACAAGGGATGTAAGTAATAAGTCAGAGTCTGAAATTCCTTCTTCCGTGAAACGCTGTTTGTATTCACTTTCACCTGATGTTCCGTCTAATCCCCATTTGTAAATCAGCTCAACATTGTCTAGTGGTAAATCGTTAATATGTTGAACTAATACTTCTTCTTGTACATTGATAAGTCTAGTTACGGTTAAGTCTAGTAGTAGTTGAACTTCAGCAGATGACTCTGTTACAGTTATACTACTTTTAGGTGGGTAACATTCTGCTTTCGCTCTCTTCACAGCTTCGTAACTTGGATAAATATTAAATCCTTTTTCCTTTGCTCGTTGTCGTAGAAGTATGTATTGGTTTTTCGTCAATTTCAAGTCAACAATCATGCCTAAAGCTTCTTCGGGAGTGAAAGTTTCCTTCGCTGCTTGTAAGGAAACTTTATATGCCTTTTTTACTTTAGCTGCTCTCTTTGGAGTGGTTTCTGTTACCTCTTTAATGATTGTTGCAGCATGTCGTTTACCAGCAGACCTCATACTCAATCGAGCCGCAAAAGATAACTCGGCTGTGCTATGCGACTGTAATAAATTTTGCACTCTTCTTTTTTTACCTCGTTCGCCGAGTTCACCAAAACTTTTTGATGGGCGACCACGACTACTACCCGCTTCCGGTTTCTCTGGTGCGTGGAATTTTCCAGTGGTAAACTGCAGCTGTGTATTAAGCCAAGCCGTACGCTTATGAAGAAATTTTTGTAAATTTCGAGAACATTGCGACCATTTTTTTTGAAGATCGGAGCAATAAGAAAAAACTTTCGTTAAAATATCTTCTTCTACTGTTTTCTCGGGATTTGACAAATTTAACTTTGAGAGTATAAATTCCTTCAGAAAATTTCTCGAGCGTGCCTTTAACGGATGGATTTCGCCCTTTTCTTTCAAAAATTCAAAAAGTTCTTTCCTGGTTATAACTGCAAATATAAAATATCCGCTGTAGGCGCAACTTAGCGCAAATAGATAAAGCATATTATGAAAAAGGAATGTTTTTCCTATTCTCTGCTTACAAAATCAGAGATACCATTTTTTACCATTTTTTTAAATGTCCCTGTATAATTAATATTACTCCTATTTCTTTAGATTTATCGAAAATTCACATAAAACGATTAGTACATAAATATAAACTTACCAACACTATCACAAGACATTATAATTTGCAGATAAAATGAACAAGTCCAGTTTTTATAAACACAGTATACATTTAGCAGACCTGCTTACAAACACTGCCGCGTAACTGATAAGGAGTCGCATGTGTTTGGAATTCATTCTGAACCCTTAACGAGTGGAAACGATGCGTCATCAAACGGGTGCAGATAGGTTGATAGTTTGTTTACATGTCGCTATACATAAATATCCCAAATAAGAAAAGAAAAAAAAATATTTTTGTCCAGTTAAATTCTCGAAATCGCCCACTGTGAGGCGGTTCTAACGCCACCTTACCCAATTCGCAACAGAGTTTGAATTGACCCGCGCGATTTTTCTCCCAAGCGAAGTGTCGAGCAGCGCAATGTCGGCAAAGATGGTGTTCATATGACCAAAAAAAAATCTTTGCGCATCGAGGTGGGTTTCCGCGATCAAATAGGTAGCTATTTGACGGTTCCTTTCTAGCGCTCGACGTTCTCGAATCACGTCTAGTCGAAGCACCTCGAGAGCTTCTTCGATTAGACGTTGATTTTCCAACCGCTCTCGTCGCAAACGGGCTTCAACGTCGGTTCGTGGTAAATTTGACGGACCTGCTACGGGACTGACGGGTCGCGGTAAATTATCTTTCTTGTTTCGCTTCGATGCGATAAAAAAAAGCATTTTTCGATCTGCATTCGTTTAGAACGAATTTTTTCGAGATCGAAGGTACAGGTGATGTCGTCGTTGTCGTTGATGGTTTTAGAAAGGCGTCTTTGACTGTAGCAACGGCGGTTGTAGCGGCGACAATCGAATCGTCTTTCTTTTCGGGCAACACGTTATCCCTTATCGCAGCGGTTGTTGTTGCGACAACGGACTTGTCTACGATAGGAGATACGCGATCGGCGACAGTTACATCTTCTTCAACAGATGTAGTACGTTAAGGTGGCGAAGCAGCGTTTGTTTCACGCATCATGTCAACATCGCCATTAGAATCGACGATAGACGTGATCTGAGACGTAGTACGTTGCGTTTGCGAAGCGCCCATGTCCGCGACGCGGACAATGTCGGCGTCATCGTTAAGTGGAGATGTACTTGGGGTGGCCCTTTTCTTTCGATTGACCCCATCCTTTTTCGCGAGATTTTCTCGGCATCTACAACAAAAAATTTTACATCAGTTTAATAAAATTAATATACCTAAAACAATATATTAAAAATTATAAAATATTGATAGAAAATGAATAAAATGTTTTGATAATATCTTGTTTTATGGTTTTCAGGTGTTGTAAATTTAATAATGTTGAATTTTTTTTATTTTCTTTATTCTTTAAAAGAAATCGAAAAAAACTATTAATAATGATAAATTTAAATTGACGGAATTTTCTTAATGTTGATTTTTTTTATATATATATATATCATTAAGAATGGGCAATCTCTGAACTGGAGATACTACACACCAAAATATGGTGATTGAACTTAACATACCTTATACAAATGTTGCAGGTTTACTAGGTACAGGGTGTTCAAAGTTGGAATTTTAATTTAAAACTTCTTAATAAATTTTGTGATTTTAAGCAGTATCGTTTGGATAATTGGCAACTATGTTTTTTGGCATAAGAATTACGAATTTAATGCTGAATTTCGGACTTTTTATACAGGGCATTAGTTACACCCTGTTACTTGAAAAAATTACAACATATCTTTTTTGCCTAATGATTTATGGCTAAAATAACTAGAAAATTTAAAAGGCACTTCAATTTTGAATAAAAAAGGTACAATATTAAATTTTTTAAAAATATCGAATTTTTTTTTTTAAACATAAAACACTTGAAAAAATACCGCAATTTTTAAAAATATTTTAAACTTTTCTGACAACACAAAAATTTCGGAAAATTTTTTAAATCTTGAAAAATTGATGATTTTTGGGAAATATCAAAATACAATTAATGTTAAAAATGTTGAGTATTAATTTGAAATTTCGTCTTCTCTGTCGAAATTTCAAATTTTCTTCGAGCTATAAACTTTGAACTTTAAATCACGAAATTTGAACATGAAGTAAAAAAAAGAAATTCCAAGACATTTCTGATGTATGATATCTGAAAAAACGGAAATAATAAGTAAGCAAACAAATTGTGGTTACCATGTCTCATGAACGGACACCTCCGATATGCGGACATATTTTGACAGTCCCAAAGGTGTCCGCTTAAGAGAAATTTCACTGTATTTAAAAGAGCGAAATTATCAAAAAGAAAACTTGAAAATAGAAATGTTGAATAGCATCATTATAAGCAATATCAAAATTTTTTAAAGTTAATTTTTTTTTAAAATTAAAATTTTTAGATTTCAAAATCTCCAGAAAATAAGTAAAATTTTAAAAATTCGCAATATTGAAAAATTACTTCAAAATTTCAGAAAGTAAATAAATTTAGAGAAAATCAAATTTTTTGAAAGAAATTAAAGAATTTAAATCGACCATTAGAAACATATTAGTCACGTGGGGTAACTGTTCGCAATTTTCAGTTAATTACTTCTAAAATAAAACTTATGTAATTTAAAAAGAAATAACCTTTATTCTTATTTATTCAACATTTAGGAGCAACAACAAAACATGAATTTTTGATTTTAAATAAAATTATAATTGTTATTAAAGTTTTTAATCACGAAGCGAAATGTGGACACTTACGCGCATCGAGAAGTAAGTGTCCGTATGGTTTCGGCTAAGGGTATGCACGTTGGGGTAACTTAACGACTTATTATTAGGTTACTAGTCTTATAAATATATTATAAACATATATAAACATATTATAAACATATTAAAAACATATATAAACATATTAAAAACATATATAAACACATTATAAACACATATATCTTATTATAAACATAAATCACATGTAAAAATGCCTCTCACATAACTAGAGAAGTTTTCATGCCACCATGACTTACAATTATCCACTCCTCAGTAGGTGGATCTTCGTATTTTTTCCCGCATAATGGACAATAGAATTCCTGACTAGTAGTTGGCTGTTGTTTATTTTTTGTAGTATTTTTTAATATTCTTCTTTTTTGGCTTGTTTTTGTCTCCATGTTCATTTTTGGTTTTCGAATTTTTCGGTCAGTTTCTCTTTGTTTCTCTTCTAACAAATTTATAAATGTACTATCAGTGACTATTTGTGACTTACTGGAATTCTTGCGTCGTGTCTGAATGTCTGTTACCTTTGGTAATGGATTAATTTGGTTTAAGGGAATATAAGACTTATTGGTGTTCGAAATGTTACCGAGTATAGAAGACGAAGAAATTTGTTTTTCCTGAATATCTTCTGTCAACTTCCATTGGCTCAGACAAAGTGAGTGATTGTTCATTTTCTTTGTTTATTTCAGTTTCAATTGTACCGGCAGCAGTGAACTTGGTTGAAGGTGCATTTCAGCATCAGTCAAAATGTTATTATTTTCAATCTCTTGTGTTTCTCCTAAATTAAAGAAGTAGAAGCAATAGATTCCTGCGTAACAGATCTAGTTTAAAGAATTCCTACTGCATCAACAGAACTTAAAGCTGGCTTGAACATATCTGTAACAGAGGATGGCGCTAAGTCTGCATCTGTAAACAGGTTGTCATCGAAAGGATATATTCCAGTAACCTTAAATGCTGAAGCTGCATTAGATACTGTAGCAACTTTTTTAAATGCCGCGTCAAAAATTGCAGTGACTTGGAATTGATTTATAATCTACCATGATGATGTGCCATCCACTTATCAGCTTCTATTGCATAGTAATTTTTTAGAGGACTGTAAATAACCCTATCCAAGGGCTGTAATTTATGACTGCTGTGAGGTGGCAACGTAAATACGACGATGTTATGTTGATTGCAAAACAAAGTAGCTTGCAGAGTAATGTGGCTTGAGTGACTATCAATAATTAATAGCACAGGATTGTCAGCAGTTGGTGAAACATGGTCCTTAAAATGATACAGCCACTCTAAATATAAATCCGAGTTTATAAATCCCGAATTTGCTGTCATGCCAATTATTCCGGGTGGAGCTCTATCCAAAAGTTCTTTTCCGGGAAAAAACAAATGCAGGAGGCACATAATTTCCAGTTGCACTGACACAACAAACAGCGGTTATAGTTTGGCCACGTTTTCCGGAAACAATTTTATTCCAATGTTTTTTTCCTTTTTGAGATATAACTTTGGATGTTTTTTTAGGAACTGTGCTGATGCCTGTTTCATCCATATTATAAATTCGCCCGGGAGAAAACTGAAATTTTTCTTGGCACTCTTTCAAGTTTGCATAAAATCTATCCACTTGGCGCTTGCTAGGCTCGTGGGTTTGTCTGAAAGCTAAATCAGTTCGTTTTATAAACTCATAAACCCAGTCTTTTCCCGCCATTTTTGTTGTGTCATTAAATTTGTTTTCAATTTTATTATCAGTGGCAAATTCGAAAACCAATTTTCTTAGTGCTGTCAAAGTAAGACCGTAGAAGATATCATCACTGGCTTTGCAATGATGATAAATTTTCTCCTAAAAGAGAAACAACACAGCAATTTTAATATTTTCAACTTAATAAAAAATAGTTAACAATTACATACTTCTTGTTCACGGTAAATGTTGTAGTAAATCGACCCATCGATGTTGGAGTGAAGTCGAGTTTCTAACGTTTTCTTATAGTACTTTCATCGATCCCAATAATTTCCGCTGCTGCTCGTTTCGATTTTCCTTATTCAATCAATTTTTTGGTTCTATCGGTCTGCTCTTTGGTACAGACTTTTCGATCGGGACGTTTCCTTATATAGTCACGAGCCATTTTCAACCTAGAAGACAGTATAATAGTACGCAATCCTTTATGATTTACTTTGATGGGGTAAGTATAGGCATATTAATACTGCGGACACTTACCCGCCTACACTTGCCCCATTCCGCCAAAGTAAGCAAAAAAGTAAAAATAATAAATATGTATTACCTCAGACAATATATGTAGATTTAGATCAAATATTGATAAGTTTCTCTTATCAACAATCACTTTGCTGATTCCCTCAGCCTTGCTGTATACTTTTATCATGCTCAGGAATTTGGACAAAAAAAAAAAGAAAACTGCAAAAACAAAAAGTGTTTCCTAACTAGCCACAGGATGGCGCGACGAACGCGTGGCGGAGTGCGTATACTTAGGTCTCAAATACGAACTAAATGTATTTTGTTTTGGTCAGCAGTCAACTACAGGACTCACACACAGCTCACTGCGTACACTTACCCGATGCGTACCCCTCTGAGGGCCGGTTTATTTACCTTCTGACAAACTTGCTGGTAACAATCTATAAGATAAATTTACCAGGTAGCAGATACGTTGTTTCATTTAAATTTATTTAACAGTTAACAATCCTATGTAACCAATGTTTTTACACTGCTAGAACATCAGCAGATAGAGGAAAAAAGATGGATATATGCAAAATTTAATGAGTAAGATAAAGATAGATTAATTCCTATTTGCTGGTAATATAACCTATAATACAGTCATTGCTCATGTCTGTTTTCATTATTGTTTTTACAGTGCGGTTGGGCGTTTCACATTTTTATTCAGTGTGTTGTTCTACAGTTCAAATTTTAACATGATGGCTAGTGACAAAAGAAAGCGATCAATCAATTTTAGTTCTACAGAAGTAGAGGTCACTATCTCTAAGTGAAACACTATCTGTAAGTGGATCACGCGTCGCGAGCGGATGGATCGTTCGGTAATTGCATGGGAACGACGCGCGACCGGTCGTTAGGGAGGCGATAGGGTAAGTCGTGGGCGTGGCTTTATTGACGTCTTCATAGAATTTTTCGGAGGCAGACTGCGTTTCGATCATAGATAAATGTAAGAAGGGACGCTCCGTATTTTGTTATTTCGGTGGGAGCGGTCGCTAGGGGCGCGATAGGGAAAGTTGTGGGCGTGCTTTAATCGTTGTTATGGAATGTTTTGGGAGTAATAGACTCGTTACGAACATAGATTTATATGCGAGAGAAGACACGCTTTGTATTTTTTTATAGGATTTCGGTGGGAATAGAAATGAAAGTCGTTGAAATTGGAATTTCAGAAATTGTAATAACAATAATCAATTTAATAAACCAATACAACAGTTATCTAAAAGGAATGTAACATTATTTTGGAAATAAATAGCTATTTATAAAATTTAAATTTTTAATTTGTGAATTTTTTAAATATTTTTTATGGGTTATGATTATTATCGGCACATATCTGAATAAAATACGAAAAATTTAAGTCAATTGATATACTTAAATAAGAGTTTTTTAAAATTTCAGGCTCAAAATCCCGTATTTTTTGCAAATCTAACTAATTTTAAATTATATTTTCTCAAAACATTTCAATTTTTTTAAAAAAAATGAATTTTTGCAGTTTTAATTTTTTGAACATGATTTGCAGAGTAAACAAACAGCAATAACTTCGGTATTTTGTATGAATTCCTACGTAATTTTTTCCAAATTTTTCATTCGTTCACAAATAAAATCAATTGAATATAGGAGCAAAAAGATACGGATATAGGTTATATTTTTTAAATAGAATACTTTGTATATTTTTAATGGGTTGGATAGAGAATTAAATTTTCTTTTAAAATATATGACGTTTGATTTATCTCGCATTAACGATTTATAATTTAAACGTGATTGTATTTTAGTGTAAACAATAAACGTCACTATCATTAACCTACGTATCGTTTTTAACACGGATATCATTTTCTTTCAAACGGATAATGTTGCAATATGTAATATTAATTTTTGCAGATTGCTTAATCTAATGACATTTGAATTATAATCACATTTAAATCATCAACGTTCAAGGCAAAACATCAAATTGCACAAAAATATACAGAGTGTTCTATTTTAAAAATTACATTTTTTTTGTAAAGAAGCGAAAAATTTGAAAAAAAGTTAGGAGGGAATTCATATAACGTATCAAAATTAACAATCTTATTATATTTGCAAATAATATTCAAAAAGGGTGTGTATTAAACTGAACACTGTGTATTTTTTAACAGAATTTAAAACCACACTAAAATAAATGATTTTATTTCGTTTAACAGAAATTACCTTTGTGATGTTATTAAGAAAATATATTTTGGAAAAAAAAAGATTAAAACAAAGATTACATATATAAAAAGTTGTTAACAATTATGGTTAATAAAATACGTTATAATATTTACCTTTGGTTGACAGCAATATTATCAAAAAGACAAACTTTAATACGACTATAAACATTTTTACTATAAACAATTTCAAAAATTGTCAAATATTGGTCCTAGATATTATTAAATGTAATAGAAGATTTTCGCACGATCCGGTTGTTATTCATTTGAAATTTTAACGATTACATTGTGAACTAAAAACAGTTTTTTAAATTAAATTTAGATAATTGTGGTTACATTCGCTTTCTATCAAAATGTCGCTAATTTACGTTGAAAAAACAAATATTACGCGTATAAAAAGTTGTTAACAATTATGATTAAGAAAATACGATATAATTTTACCTTTGGTTTACTGCAATATCATTAAAATGACAAATTTTAACGCGATTGTAAATAATTTCAAAAACTGTCAAACATAGGTCATAGATATTAAATATTATCAGTTTTTTCAAAATCTCGAAATAAACATTTTTACTGCAAAGAAATTCAAAACTAATCATCAAATTCCGATAATTAGAAATTTCAAAGGGTCCAACTAAAATGTTCAAACGTCTTCTCGCAATTCGTGAAAAATTTTGCTTGTAAAATTGCAATTTTAAAAATAAACTAAAATTTTTAAATTTGAAATTCAGATTTCGCCAAAAAGATAGATATACCAGGAAAATAACACGAAATTATTACAATAACAATGTTTATAATTTGGAGTGTTTTCTCAAAATATAAACCTTATTCTCGAAATTTCCCATCTATATTTAAACTTAAAATAAAAAATTTTGATTTTTATTAAAAGTTTTAATTTTTTATATAAATTTTGGGTGGGATTTCGTTTTGAAAGCCCATATTTCCAAGAGTAAGAAAAAGCAAGACTCTTGCTAGCAAGGCAAGGGTCAAACCATCAAGAAATCGGCAAGACAAGAAGTAAACCAATTTCTTGCCTTGCTCAGCAAGACAAAACAAGTTGGATAGTAAAACAAGAAATCTTACTTTGTGCATCAATACTTTCTCTTAAACTAACAGATTTTCGAGCATAAGATTAAATTAAAATTGCAAATTTGTAAAACCACGAATTTTATTAATGTTTCCCCTTACTACTATTTATCTCTTTATCAGTAACTTACACTTAAGATTGCAATTTTAAATAAAATTTAGGGACTAATTGAAATTAGATTTTTGGCCGAAATCAAAACTTATTTAAATAAAATATAAAAAGAAACTGCCACTGGATATATGTTTTTCCTAAATTGTCTCGGTAGTTTCTGAAAAAAAAACCAAAAAAATGGTTAAAATTTCAATATTATCGGGAAATTAATTTTAATTTTTTGCGAGATTTCGAGAAATTAAATTCTAAATTTTTAAAAGATGAAAACATCAACATTTCTTTTAAATTGAAATTTTCAAAAATAAGTAACACTTTCTGAATTTTCAAATTAAAAATACAATAAAATATTATTGAAATTATGACTTGTTTAAAATGTTTACCTTTAGAGAAAAATAAATAAAATCACCATTTTTGGATTACTTTAATCCAAAATAACCACTTTGGTTATTTTAAGAATTATTATTTTACATAAATTTCAAAATTTTTAAAAACTTGAAATTTAATTTTAAAATTAAAAGTTGATGTTTACTTTTATAAATTGTGCATTTCTTTCCAATTTGTAAACTTTGTTCTCCAAATAAGTAATTAAAGCTAGACATTTTTAAAATCCAAAATTAGCACCAGCGCAAGATTTCTCCAACCGTCGAGAATCTTCAGCCGCCCAATTCCCATTTGTAACCTTTGCTCATTTGCCTAGCGCTTTGACCGCAAATTTTCTACCGACGCCGACGTACGACATTGATAGTGCATCGTTGCGACCCCAGCTTAAAAACCGTAAGTATTTTTTTTTGCATTTTTTTTTCTTGTTTAGTGTTTATTAGTGTTATTATTATTTTTTTGTTTGTTTAATACTGCTTGCATCATTCAGCTTGCCCCCTTTCAGCCTGACAAAATTTCCTTTTGTAAATTTCAAGCCACGTGCTCGCAGAGTGTCTGCTTTTCTGTTAAAATTTGAATTTTTTTTTGCGGTACGTATTCTTAATTTTGTGGCAGTTGTTTCTAATCAACATTCGCAGTGCTTCACTGCCGAATTGACTGGATTTACGGTTAAAGCCTTCTATTTTCTCATTTTTCAAGCCTTGTGACCGTTATCCGCCATTTTCCTTGTTTGATTTTCAACTCTTTATTAAATTCAAAATTTGGCAGGAAAAAATCGTAATTGGGTAAAAAGTTCAATCGATTAAATATTTTTCGAAATTTTAGTTTTATTCACGAAATATTAAAATATTTTCACAAATGTTTGACTTCTTATTTAAAATTTTAAGTTATTCTTTATCAATTTTAAGCTTCAAGTAATATGTCGGAACTTCAAAAAAACTTGGAATATTCGAGTTTAAAACTAAATTGTGTTCAAGTTTTATTTTTAATTTTTTTTCTTTAAATTGTACAAACAATATTTTATATTTTTTAACTTAAAAAGAATACAAACTTTTTCTAGTAATTTTGATTTGGGTTTTTAAAATGTCGAAATTTCAAAATGAAAAGCAAATAAATTGTTCTCTAGAAGTATTTTTTGTATACCTTTAATGTTTTTCTCCTGGTTTGGATAGTTTTTTCAAAATTTTGTTTTTAAAATTTAAACTTCAATTAAATGTTTTGTATCAGATTTTAGTTTTCTTCTTTGTTTTCTTACATTTCAGTTTTACAATTTAATTAAATCTATTGTTAAAATTAATACTACAATAACACAGAACACGTCAAAAAATATACTTTATTCCTCTTATCATGGAACACATTTATTGAAATTATTTTTATGTCAAACATTTTTTATAACGCCAAATTAGTACAGTGCCATTAGGACAAAAATACAATTTATTGCAAATCTACACACATGTTTACTTTAGCAGCGAAACAGTAGATGTGAAAATAATATCAATATGGCACAAATTATTGAATCTTATTTGCTTTTGGTGTTTGATACTTCTACGGTTTCACAGACATTTCAAGTTTCTATTATTTCACAAACTTAAAGGGGAAAAACAAGACATATTTAGGATACATACAATTTTTTTATTTATTTTTTTATAGTTATCTGTTCTGTTAAATTAGTCTTAAAGTATGTCAAAATTTAACATCTTGCTTTCTTTCAATAGCAATAATAGCAATTTGGACATTGACATTTAACTACCTAATTAAAGGGGAAAAACAAGACATAATTAGGACACATACAATTTTTTTATTTATTTTTTTATAGTTATCTATTCTGTTAAATTAGTCTTAAAGTATGTCAAAATTTAACATCTTGCTTTCTCTCAATAGCAATTTGGATTCCATTGACATTTAACTACATAATGGTGCTATTTAAGAATATGAAAATTTAATATAAAATCATTTTTTGTTAATTACATGCACATAAAACAATAAATTAAGTCTCCTATGCTTCCACAAGTACTTAAAACCATTCTGTTTAAAAAGTTGTGCACTCTAAAAATTTAATAATGTAAAAGCTATGTCATTCAAAAATGAAATGCAAAAACATCATTTTGATATTAAAAAATGTATATTGATTATGAAAGTTTAATAATTTCACCTTCGTACATAAAGAAATGTTGCGTAAACCATGAATCTTCTGGCTACAGTTAAAAGCATTATCAATGACCAAAACTGTAAGGAACGTTTATTACAAGTGCCCAAGATAAGAGTGAAAGTAATGTACAACTGCTGAACCTTTAGCATCAATAAGAGCATTCACGCTGGGAGACTCTTAGCCTGGGGGTAAATGGTTCTTTCCTTACTTTTCTCTTTGATAATCGCAAAAGCAAAATGCTCTGCAGGCTTAATAAAGTGGTCGCATTCATATTTCTATTGAAAACAGTAGAAAAGCGTTGTTGCCGTAACTTGGGGATTCGGAAAATGCGTGAGACATATTATGGCGTGTAAAATGCATTTAACCTCTACAATATATGCAGCGCGACCATTCGCCGCCTACACGAAAACATCTCGAACTAAACTCGTATATTTTACGATACATCGACACCCCGTATCGAAAAATTATTAGCCAATTCTTATTTTTCACATAAAAATTCATATAATACCATATAGAATACGTCGATATTCGAAAAAAAAAATTCACATTTTTTCGTCGACAACCCTCTGTAAAAAATGAAAAAAATTCAATGTGGTTATATTTGTAAAATATTAGAGGAAATCGTTTTATATTTAATTAAATACATATAAAGCGATACGTCCGATAAAAATGCATAAATAACTAAAAAATGAGTTAAAAACATTTTTTTTTAAATTTCAATATTTATAATATTTCAGTGATAAATATAATAATTTACAGTAATTTATTTATTTAATTTATTTAGGTTATTTATAATCATGTTATTGCTGGAATGTAACAAAAATTTGCCCAAAATTTTTAAAAATGAACGTACTACGGCTATTTATAAAACAAAAGACATTCATAGAACAGCTTATATGTTCACAAATACAAAAATATTTATCTTATCTATTTGGAGTTCAATTTTTCAAAATTTTAACGTTTTCTTAAAATTTTCAACCTAAAAATTAAATTTATCTCTTCTGAGTCTTTCTAGTCACCATTAGAATCTAATACAGTCGATTGTTTCTGAAATATTTAGCTAAGGTTAAAATTTTGAAAAGATATATTTCAACATTAAAATTAAAAATTTAAAAGAGAAGTAAAAATTTTGAATCTAACGTCCAGTTTGGAAAATGTGAATATAATATTTCAATGGGACATAAAAATTTCGTAGTTTAAATAAACTTTGGTATCTGTTCTTTTAAAATTGTAAATTTGGAATCGAATTTCGTTGTAAAAATATATTAGAAGGTGTAATAAAGGAAGGCTTCTAAATATTTTTATTATTATTGAATTGGATATATACAAATTATTAAAGCAAAAATAATCTCCTTTTAGCATTGATGTCATTCAGTTTCTGGGAGAAAGTACCTCTTTGTCGAATTCTGGATGATAGAACTCTTTGTAAGCGTGTCAAGCAATCTGTAGTGTTGTAAAATCATAACAACTTGTAATATTGGGTCAACATTTTTAATAAATTGAGCTTTTTATTAAAATTTTAGTATTCTAGGAGAAGAATTTCAATTTGTGAAAAAATTTGAAAGTTTTAAAAGTAAAATTCAAATTTTAACTCAAATTTTCAAAAAATAAACAAATTGAAAAATTTGATACTTTTTGTAAAATTCTCAATTCAAACTTAATCTTCAGGTTAAGGATGGTTTTTCCCCAATTGTAGTTTTTTTTTGTACTCTACAAAAGTTACTGACCAAATTTTTTAAAAAACAAAAAATCATCATATCGACATGATTCCATAAAATTGGAAAATTTTAACCAATATATCTACATATTTTATATATACTTGTTGAAAAGGGTCCACAACATAAATGAGAGATAAGTGCCTTACTTGTAAAGCTTTCACATGGATATATTTGGCTCAGCCTTTCCATTTCGAGTCCAGTTATCGGTATTATGCTTATTCGAAACGATTTTTCTATTTGCCTGCAAAAATACTAATCTAATCTGATTGTGTACACATTTTAAAAGTAATTACTGTCTTTATGCGATATTATAAAATGAAAATTTTAGCTGGTTTATATATATTTCCAAGCTCATATCTTGTAAGAAAAGCGCCATAATGTCAGCAAGAGCTCCTCTACCGATTAAAAAAAGTCAAATTCATCATAAGGTTCGAATTTTTTCACTTTACGTTTACATGCTCGTGTTGAATTTAAACATATTTTTCCGTCATTTGTGGTAAATTGAAAGAATGTTTGTGAAATATTTATAAAATTTCCGGTAGATAGCTTGTTAAGGTAGTGACGATGAATTCGTTTATGGTTTAGACTATTTGATAAAAACCTCCTTAAAAGCGATGAGAATATGGAACCATGGAGTAACACTATTATTATATATTATTGCTTTAAGTTGTTATGTAACTGAGATTCTAGATTCATCACAAATGATAACACTGGCCTACACTCATTTTGGTGCCTAAGATTTTAGACCTGATTTTGGGTATATTTTGTGAGCTGATACGAATATATCAGTCACATTTTTCACATCAGCTCTCGTTTATAAGAAAGAAGAAAAACACACATTTTTTCAAAAATATCAATTTATTTGGAAATTATACATCAAGAAAATTTTTTTTGAGTGATTTTCTTGAGTGAGATTGTCCTGGGCAATCACGCATAAATCCCCAGCAATAATCAGCCATCATATGAATATCCCATCTGCCTTGGTACCTGTGTTCCATTGTTTTTATATCTTGGTGGAAACGTTCACCTTGTTCTTCGCTAAAATCTCCTAAATTATGCTCAAAATGATCAATATGATTATGGAGGTACTGCACTTTCAAGCTCATGTTACAGCCCAAATTTTTGAAGTTCAGCAGCATTTCCTCGACTAAATGTTTGTAGTTATCTGCCTTATGGTTACCAAGAAACTTCTGTATAACAACGACAAAAGATTTCCATGCCAGTTTTTCTATTTCAGTCATAGAAGCTTCAAAAACCGTAGAACTTTTAATCAATTGACCTATCTGAGGCCCATCAAAAATTCCTGTCTTTAATTTCTCAGAACTCAATCCAGGAAATTTTTGAGACAGGAACTGGAAGCATTGACCATTTTTGTCAAGAGCTTTGACAAATTGTGTCATGAGCCCTAATTTTATGTGCAAAGGTGGAACAATGATTTTTTCTCGTGGAACTAAAGGCAGAATCAATTTCCATTTTGCGGGTGTTTTTTTATGAATAATTTTGAGCAATGGCAAAATGAATTTATTGCTTTTAAATGTAGACATTGTTTTTATTTACTCCGTAGGAGCAATCCAGATTTAAAGCCGTAGCAGTTTGTTAAATCTAAGCTCTAAAAAATCGAAAATAAACAAAATTGTGTTGTTAGTATTTTTGACGACTAATTATATGTTTTTTAAAAAGAAATATTCCAAAATATTTTTTAATGACTAAAAAAAAACGTTGTGCCTCAAAATATTGTGGACGACTAAATTAAGAATGTTCCACGTTCCACTGATACTATTGAATCCTACGGGTGTATCCGTGTATCCGTTGCACCTACTGCGGCACAGTAAATATCAAAATATTGAAAAATTAGTAAGTAGTATACTTTAATGTTATTAATTGTTCTTAAAATATCCTTTTGCACTTTAAAACATTAATACTAATACTAATTTTTTAAATAATATAATTGCAGTTTATAAAAGTCTGTTCTATACAGCAACACCGTCGCGTCGGTTGCTCTGCTATCGTCAAATATCAAAAACTCGACTTTTCGCCATAAAGGTATTGTTAATATTTCGGATAATTGTTGTCCACCAAATCGGTTTTAATACAGCATTTTGGATAAAAGAAATCTTTTTCTAAACAATATTATCGTTTGCTACATTTTAAAACGGCTGTTAAGTCAAAAATTACCCATTGGATCACGTCTTTCCATCCGTTAATCTATGGGTCTGATCATGCTACAGGTCGCAATGGTTGACTGATTTTGATATTACTGTTTTTATGGTTTTCTCAGAATAGAAGCCCATTGATTTTGGAAAAAATCGCTTGAATTGTTTAATTTTCATTAAAGAATAATGAGTTTATTATTTGTTATGAAAAAATCAAAAGTAGCAATAAGAGGTCCATATAACTTTTATACATGTTGTACGATAATTTTAATTGAATTGTCACTCGCTGTCGTTGTTTTTATAGACTTTTCGTCTTATTTTGGGCTCTAAAATACGTTTCTAAATTTTTGGTACTACTTTTAGAATCATCTTGTATAATTAAGTATTATATTTCTAAATAAACTTTTACCTATGCTCTCTCAAAATATTTTGAACTGTGGTTCGGCGTATTCCCAAGTCCTTAGCTATTGTCCTGGTGCTTAAATGAGCATCAAATTTCACATATGACAAAACGTTTATTACATTTTGCTCGGTGAGAGCTACGGTGTCTTCTAAATATAGGAGTATGCACATTTCCTGTGGTGCATAAACCAAAGAGTTTTTATAACTAGAGACGACTCGCAGGCTATTTTCTATACTCGATGTTGTAGGCAACGTATCGTGCGGGTACGCTCTCTCAACCAAAACATTGTACAGTACCTGACAGGCCCAACAGAACAGCCCATTCAAATCAATCGTAACTTTGAAGGTTCTAAGTATACTTATACATAAGCATACGGATTTTGTGCCAGGTTATTGATCATTTAGTGACCCATAGCTTATTTCTATATTTTTAAAGATACAAAACAACGTCAGAGATCAAATTGGTGTAGATCTAAAAACAGTTTTATTATATGCTATTAAAAAAACAATAATAGCTTAACTGAGTTCCGATACATTTAACAAATATCAGTTTTTTAAATGCAACACCCTATATATTTTTGTATATTTAAGTAGCGTTTTTCTTTTCCGACCGACAACGCTTAACAGTAAATTGAGGACAATACATAAATACGATTTACGAAAAAAAGTTTAATAGAATGTTTTTAGTTTCAGAGTTATAGGCTATCAAAGTAGTCAAGAAAAAGAAATAATTTTATTATCTCCATTACCGCTGTACTGATCGTATTAAAATTTGAAACATTTATTTATACAGCTGTGGGTTAATATATGATCACTAACCCTTCCATATTAGTAAAATAAAAAGACACAATACAATATTTATAAACTATTGATTTTTAAAAATTATTGTTTTTGTTAACAGAGACCTAATTCTACTTACATCTTTTTTTTGCATTAATCTAAATTGTTTTTCAGCAGCTACGCAAAGATTTATCATAAATTTTGACAGGAGTCCATAGGTTTTACGCTTTTGTAATAGGGAAATTGTTTCATAGGCTTGAATTACCTACCTCCTAACATTTTTTACATGAAATTTTAAGTTTTAGAGATTTTACTACATATCCTGTTATACAAGATACAATATCTTTGCAAAAGTCAGTCAAATGCCAATCAAATTCACTTGTAATAAACTCAATTTCGGGTACTTCTTCTGGTACTTCTACATTCAAATATCAAGTTTCATCAAGACAAATAACGTTGCCACTTTCTGAAGATTTGATATCAGTATGTAGCAGTAAACGTTTGCAAGCTGACTCAAACTGTCTACATGAAGGATTGTTATTAAAGTCACCCCTACTTCGAATTATGCCAAAAAATATTTCCAAATGGTCTTGTGACAACTTATAACTAAGTAAATATTCTAAGGGTTGATTCTCACATGCAACTAAGTCTTGAAACAAATTTATGCAACTTTGTATATTTAACTAAAATCCAAAAAAATCAGTTTTAACTATGCTTTGTAGTAAGGGCGCTCCATCTGCCAAAGTTAAAAAATGTATATATTCAACACATTTTTTCATATAATTAATTAATTTGGGGGCGTTTGTTTTATTAAATGGTAGTCGGTATTCCGCTGTGTGGAATATATTTCGGCAATTAAAAATGTCAAATAAGTTATTAAAAATTAAACAAAATTCAGCAGTTGCCCTAAAATCCATAAAACTTTCTTGCTTTATGTCAAACTCCAAGAAGGGGGCACTTCGGCTGAAGATCTGGCTTGCCAACTTAACTTTCTTTTTTTTTCTTTGTGGTAAAATATGTGCCTTGATTTAATCTTTGTGGCAGAATGTAATCCTTCAGTATCTTGAAATTAAAATAATTTTGTGAAAAAAGTCCCACCTCATATAATCTTCTTTATATTTCAAAAAATTTTTTGACCCCAGCATATTTCGAATTAATTTCAACATATGAGAAGCATCTAGAGCAAAATGAATGTTGTTTGGTTTATAAGTAAAATATGATTTTATATTCCGTGTATCAGAGAAATCTGCTCCTAAACACTCCGCCATCTTTAAATTGGATGCTAATCTATCAAAAGTTACTGATTTAATTTCTAAGCCAGTATTTTCCAGAAATTCTAACAATTTGAGAAGCAATGTAGCTTTATCCTGAGCATTTATTCCATTAGAAAAAAAATAAGCTACTGGGATTTTTAGATGGAGATTGTAAAATATTACCATAAATACAAGGATTTCTTTTGCTTCTTGTAAATTTTCTTCCTCTTTTCCAACAAAACCTTTCCAGTCTGCATAGCTTACAATTTTTTTACCACTCCATTCAATTAGCTTCCGTATCGAAATTTCATCAAAAATTACACCAGCAACTAAAGATGAATTTTTATTTTTTGCTTCTTTAACTCTTTTTAAAATAGCATGGTGGGCTTTTCTATTAAAACCTGGTTCACAATAAATTTTCTGGTACCACGACTAATAGATCGAGGATCCGGTAACTTTTATTAAAAACATTTCTTACCTAGTTATATGCTCTAGGCAAATAATAATGAAGGGTTAATGGAAAGGTTTTTAATTGTTCTGTATACGCTGTATTTTTGGAACCTTTCATCATTCGCTGAAAAAGTCCTTTTGTTTGTTTTGACAGAAACATCTAAAAAAGTCAAATTTGTTTTAAGAACACAAAATTAATTATTAATTAACTTACATTTAATGCTAACTCAAAATCTTCGTTTTTTGCTGCAAAATTAGATTTCAAATTAACTATTGAAGTTTTAATATGAAAAACATTTTTTTTTTCAATTTTCTTACTGTAGTTTGCAAATTTGATATTTTTTTTCTCAAATTCAAAATTGAAAAACATCTTTCTAACCCAAACCGTATCCAAATGTTGTTCTTTATAATCCCCAAAATATCTACGATTTTTCTCTTGTACCTAGAAGATATATTTTATTGCAATAGTATACGCTCTAAAAATATAGATAGGAATGTTTTTACCTGCGAACGCCCCTGGAAGAACCAGGTTCACTTTCTTCTGAATTTAAACTCATGTTTGGAGAAACTTGGGATTTTGAAGGTGAACTTGCAGTTATGGTACTGATTCGCTAACACTTATACTAGTAATTCCGCTGATTATGGATTTTGATGGTGAACTTGCGGTCAGTGTATGTGATTCGCTGAGACTTACATGGTACTGGTGGTAGGCGAATCAGAAAATCTAAAAAATTAAATATGAGTTAAGATAAATATATTTTACTGTCCAACCTGGCCCTTTTTTTACTTGGAGATGGCATTTCTTTATCCACATCCATTTTTAAACAAGTAAAATAATTGAAATTGATATTTGTAAAAAAGCATTCAATCTTAATACATCTCTGTATCTTACCCAATAAGAAAACTTGAACACGCTTCTCCTTAAAATATCCAAATAATTTTGAAACTAGATCTTTTCAATAACAAGTAACACTGTAAAAAATTTCTAACCACTATGCTAAGACCGGTTTGATTGTGGTCTGTCAAAATTCATGTTGATAAACATCTTCCATTTCACTCCAATAACAACGACACGGAAGGTTGTTCATTGCCGTCTCTAGTTGATATTTACTCTATGGCGTAAACGATGTGCCAGTAAAAGGAAAATTCTTTTATTATGATTACGTCTGTCCGGATACCGCAACGCATAAACTCTTAACATCAATAGTGGCATTTCTCATACATTCAAAATAAACTGCTAACATGTCAAATCTTTCCTCATTAGAATAAATTATTTTAATTTTATGTTACAAAACAAAAGCCAAATTATAAATTTAATTAAAAGAACAATCACGACAATAAAGAATTGAATATTTTTTGATATATTATTTCTTCATTGTTTCATTTTCAAAGCCTACTAGTTTTTTCAATGAATACTTCGTCAATTTCGTGAATAAACTATTTGATACTTCATAACTGAAATTTTATTTGCGAATATCTGCTGTTAGGCAAAAGATATCGATTTACGGTTTTCACTGACATCTAGTGCTTTTAATTCTCTATTTTAAAATATTAAAACAAACATATCATTCTATTTTTTTTTTATTAAAACAACGAAATTTGTTACCATTTCATATATAGTGCTGTAGCAGTGACAGTAATTTTAAAATAAAAACATCTGAAAGTGCCTTTGATAGACTAAGTAAAGTTTTTCCTATAGAGGCCAAATTTGTTAAATTCCATTAACGCTTGCTGGAGCAAACGTCTTAAAAAATATTTTTTTTTTCGACGTCTCCCTACCACTTTATTTTTGGAGATTGAGAGTGAAACAAAAACAAATCAAAATGTTTCGTGAGAAAATCCCAGTTTTCCATTTAGTTCTAGGTCTTACGCCCCCTAGCGGTAATTTTAGAAACTGAAAAATATTTTCCAGCGATTTTTCAAGGTCACTTTTGTCATTAATTTTTTTCCTTAAAACTGGAAGATGGTTCGGTGCTGAGATATGGCCGGCGTCCATTCTTAGTTGGCCACTCGGTACATTTCATTATTTCATGTGGCCTCTGTGCGTAATTGAAAATGCTTGTATCTTATCGTTGGTGAGTTATAAAGCACTTTTGAAACTTTTGTAACAGTAACAGCCTCCATTTTATTTTGGATTTTCACTGGTCACATTTTCTAAACAAACAAAGCAAAATGCTATATCAACCTGACAACTTCGCTCTCGTGGGCAATCGACAATGTTGGGATTCTTGCAGATTGCACACAAAGTCGCACTTTACTAATTTAATTTTTATTTTAGATTGACATTACACTTATAAATAGAACTTGGTCGATAATAACTACTACTTGATAATAATTAGTAGGGGAGACCGGGGATGGTTGACTAATTTTTTACTAAATGATACATATTTTTCGTGTTTTCATACATACAAACTATAAAATCTCATTAATGGATAGAAAAACTATTAAACTAATAAAGAAAAATAAAACCTAGTTCATTATTTAATATCATAATCATGTTTTGATGAATTTTGCAGAACACCAACTCTTAGTCAATCTACCCCGGTTTCGGGGTAGGTTGACTATATGCCCGGGGTAAGTAGACTTACGTATCAATAAGCGACAAATTATGGGAAGAGTCAAGAAATATTTTTTTTTTTTTCAATTTAACTGAGCTCTTTATTTAAAAGCAATTTTAATGAGGTACAGACATCTTTTATGTCTAACAAAACTATCAACTCTTACTTATAATTCACATTAACTCTCTTTTTTATTTAAACATTTATAACTTATATTAATGTAACAGTTCTAAATTAACTTTTCTTACGCTAAAAATTAAATGCACATTTTTTATTGCTCTATCTAAATAATAGTAATTGCTAAATACTTGTATTTTGTACTTATACATTTTTAAACTAAACTCTTCTTCAGTGTCATTTTAAATCACATAACAATATTTGTATACTTAAAAATATAAAAAAAAAACAGACAAGATATCAGTCTTCATTATCAGAAATACAATGTTTGCATTCAAAAAACATTAGACTACCTTTTACACATTTGGAATGAGCCCATAACTTACAAGTTATGCACTGAAACCATTCTTCGCCAGAAACACTATTGGCGAAGGAATCAGTGCACTCTAAACAAATCGTGCTCTCATCATCCGAATCCACAGCATCATCATTTTCATTGACGGTGTCATTAGCAACATTCATCTCATTAACTTTACCCTTTCCTTTTCCCTTTCCTTTACCTTTACCCTTACCTTTGCTCATTCCTTTTCCTTCTTCTATTCTGTTTTTTGAATCTATTTTTTTCTTCTTAAAAGTTTCTCTTTTGTTTTTCATATATATAAGAATTTGTTTTTCAGGAGTGTCTGTATATATAGTACTTTTACGTTTCCGAATATTTTGTCTATTAGCTATAAGTGGCGCTGCTTTGGGAAAGGGTCTTATCTCTTCAGGTATTGTTAATGAAGTTGAGGGCAGGTTTACATTGTATACAGATGGGGGCACATTTGCTTCTAGAGGATGCACGTTTTCTGGGGTTTTGAGATTTTCTTTTAGTTCCGCGTCATTTACAGAATTTAATGTTTCGTCTAAAAGAGAAGGTGACCCATATTCTTTACTCAACGATCTTGTAGGAGAGGGCATTGTGATAGTAATCTGTTCCGTATTTACAGATGAACATTGCAGTGCCAGAGTGTGAGTTACGGTTACACTATTGTGATCAGGAATCGGAACCTCTTCGACAATAGACAAACTGTTCGATGCATTGGAAGTCGATGGAACAGTAACTGTGCTCACATCACATGCTGAAGAATTACCACTGTCATGGGAATTGGGCACCGGTCTATCTGTCACATAAGAACCACTAAACTCGGAGTCAGGAAAAATGTTTTCATTCAATGGATAAATGAGAGTTATGGTTGTCCAACAACAAAAGTACAGGTTTTTCTTTACTGGGTTTAACATGTTGCACGAAATGTTTGGCATACTTTATGAAGTTCTCTTCTTTCATCCAGCCAGATGGATTAGCATCACCTTCACACCCTATAGGGCCACCTTTTACAAAATGGGACTTGTAATGTACGCGAGGAAATACAAAAAATTGTGGTACCATACTTCCAAGAGCTGAAACACCTACCGCAACTGTCACCAGTGTACCCCTCTCAGCAGATGACATTTTATCCAGACTTTTAATACCTCGTCGAGCTATTATTCTATTAGGCACTTGCACGGTTGTAACACCTGTTTCATCAACGTTCCAGATATCACCAGGACTTAGATTCAAACGTTGGTAAACAGTGGTTAAATTTGCGAAGAACATACTGACGTTATGTTTGTTGAATGACGTAGCTCTTGAAAGACTTGTTGCTTGAGGTGTCCTGATGGATAAAGAAGAATGACGTTTACGAAACGAGCCCAACCAATCTTCGCCAGCTAACAATTTTGTTTTCCAAGAATCAGGCATAGCTTTGTCATTTTTCATGGCAAACTCATATGCTAATTTTCGAGTCTCATATGGCGTCAATCCATAATAAATATCAGCGGCTTTCTTCAAATAACTTGCTAAAGCTTCTTCTTCTACATCAGTGAACACTTGTCTATTTTTAATATATCCCATGATGAAATTATCAAAACATCTAGAGCTGTTCGTTCCAAAACAAACAAAAAATTAAAAACATTGGGTAAAATATCCTATAAAGATATATAATTAGAATTTCAATGTTAAAATTAATCTTACTACATAAAGCTGTAAAAAAAATATTACTAATAGTCATAATAAAAAAAAAATAATAGTATAATATAAGGTATAATTAACTGGAACTCCGACAAAAAAAGATCGATATAATAAGAGCAAATATCATTTAAAATGTCGATAAAGATAACTTTCGACTGTCTTTATAAATATATATATTTTTTTTAAAGTTCAGCACATACAAGAAAAACGTTTTTTTTTCACACGCGAAAAGTTTTGCGTTCACTCACGGAACTAGATTTTGAGAAATCTCTTGTCCTTCTTTGAGTCCAAATCTTCGGTGTAGGTTGCATCCAGGTCACTTAGAGGTGTGGCTTCGTCGAGGTTCAAACTTTCGGATGTTTCTTGTAGTCTTCTCATGGTTCTTCGGGCATCCCATGAGCTTAGATCGTTGTGGCTAACTGTATTGTGACTATTTATGCAGACCAGATATTTGCAGTTATCAGAAACGTCTTAACCAATTGAGGGATCTCCAACGGCAGCATCGACAACATCCACAGCAAACGAAAATTGTAATCATCAGGGTGGCTATGATACCAAGGCAGACATTATACCATTTAGAACGTCTACTTATGAATGGCTGGTCCATATTGCGTTGCAGTTCTTCATCGAATTGTTGTAATTTATGCTGAGTGTGGCGAAGATCGTTCAAATTTAGGTTGCTTAATTTAATTGTATCCATCTCTTCGGCTTGCAGAAATTCTTTTTCTCGCCGACAGCAATCGTCGTTTACGATGTTGACAGGTGGAACGAAATGTGTCAAATTAGTACTAGCATCTGAAGTGGCTACTAATAATGTGGATAAAGTATAGCATTTACATTTGGGTCGTAGCTTCAATATTCCAGTTCCTTGTAACGTGAAGTCGGTCACAGGGCTGTCATCATCACAGGTGATTGTACCGACGACAGGCTGGGTCAATACATATAACCATTGATTTGGAGATAAGGGGTGCCATACTTCCACCTCGGACTTTATTGTTTTCGTACTGCAACTTTTCGGAATCTCGGATCTGTTTCGCAAGAGGGTCGTTCCTTGACCAAATGGGTTGTCGTATGAGAGCAAATATAATCCGAAGGCGGCGAAAATTTACATGTCGTTAGGTCTCGTAGTTCTCCGTAAAACGTACGTGTCGTACTTAGTAATAAGTAAGGAAAAGTCGGGTTAATATATGAATAGACGGATGTTAAATTTGGGAGTTTAATTGGTAAAGGTACCAGGTTATAAACTTGATAAGGTTCATTTGTCACCAAAGGTATTTTGGCAGCATAAATGAGGTTTTTATCAGCATATATGACAGAAAGTTGGCATATCTGCAGGTATTTATGAATGTTATCAATATTATCATTGTTTATGGGTAACTCAAAATTTGTGTCTATTCATTCCTTTAAAAGTTCGTGATAAAGTTGTTTCGGAGTAATGACCGAAGGGTGTAATACATTTAGCTTGGAAAATAAAATTGGAGAAATAATTATGTCTAATTCTTCGTTCAGTTCACGTATCAGTTGAGATAATAAATTTAGATGATTGATTCTAGTTTGCAAAAAAGTTACAGAATTTATTTTAGTTGCGGCATCTTTTGAAAATTTATTAAATTTAGCAAAATTGTTATTCAGCTTTTCTTCGTTTAATCGAAGTGCTTGTGAAGTTTTATTATATACTGAGATTGCACTGGACATTGTATGAATTTGTTGTTTTATCAGAACATTCATTTCGTGATTTTGTTGTGAAGTTGATTCAATAGTTTCAGTATAATATTTTGCGTCTTCGGCATCTGGAGTGCCAAATAACCATTTAAAAGCATATGAAACTCCATCGAATAGGCCTCTTTTAAATTTTCTATTGATAAAGTCAATAGGTTCATGACTTGTTAAATAAGAGAGTGAATCGAATTTTTCATTTAAAACTTTGATTTGGTACTGAAATAGTTCTAACCGTTCTTTGCACACAAATTCATTAATCCGTGATTTACATAATGGTAGTGAACTTTGGTATGTTATATGAATAAGTTTTAATTTTTGTTCATAAACACTAATATTTGTATACGACAGAAGTGTGAAATAATCATGCGACATTTTAGCTTGACCTATGTAATGGAAAAATATACCTTCTTGAGAATTAATTTTTTCGGTCTGGTTTAGTGGTATTGTGGTAGACAAGACGGAAGAAAATAAAAAGGATATTAAGAACGACGTGAGGTACTTATTATTCTGGATGACCGTCGTCATTATCTGAAAAGAATGGCTTCAGTAAGTTATGGTGGTAGATCGCAGTTTTGTTATTCTTGATTTGAACCTTTACAGTTTGGTTTGGAAATGTTTTAATTATTTTATACGGTCCTTTATAATTGGGTTGCAATTTCTTACTAATTCCAGGTTTGAAATTTTTGTTTTGAATCAAAACTTGGTCACCTATCTTATATCTGAAGATGTTTACTTTCCTGTCATAATTTGTTTTAGAATTCTCTTTTGATTTTAAAATATTTTCTTTTGTAATTTGAAAAGATCTTTGTAATTTGAATTTTAAACTAAAATGGTAATCATCGTAAGTGTATTTGAATTCTGGTTTAGAATTTATAGTGTTCGGGATAAGGCCCTTGCGACCAAATAAAAGTTCATGAGGAGTGAAATTTGTTGCTTTGTGGAAGTGCGTATTGTAAATAAACATAGCTAGTGGAACGTACTCGTCCCAATCTGTGTGTCTTTCATTGATGTAGTGTTTAAGGAATTCTTTCAAGGTAAGATGAGATCTTTCTAGGGCACCATTCGTTTGTGGGTGATAGGGACTTGATAAAATATGTTTCATTTTAAAGAGTTTGTTTAATTCCTTTATAGTGTTGGACATAAAGTATGTACCTTGATCAGAAAGAATACATTCGGGAATACCGAAAATAGTAATACATTTTAAAATCTTGTTTGCAATAGTTTTTGCTTCATGATTAGGTATAGGAACAGCATGAAAATATTTTGTTAAATCGTCTTGCATAGTGATAATAAATTTGTTACCATTTTCTGTTAAGTCTAATGGACCTACAATATCTATTGCTAATCTCTGAAAAGGTCGTTCACTTGTCGTAGTGATTTCCATGCTTCCAGCTTGAGGCGTTTTATTGTCATGTTTATTTATTTGACATGATTGACACTGTCTAATAAGATTTTTTATGTCGCTTTTCATATTAGACCATTTATAGTTCTCCTTTATACGTCTGTAAGTTCGCAAAAATCCGGCATGACCTGCTAATGACGATTCGTGGTTTTTTTTTAAAATACGTTTTATTTCTTCGCGAGATTTAGGGGCAAATCTCGGTTTGCCTACTAATATAATTTTAATTTTAGTTTTACAACATAAGAATTCTAACATTTCGTTAACCATATCTTGTTTTATATGAGTATTTTCTTCTACTGGATTTTTTAAATATATTTCTGTGATGTTGTTTTGCAAGGAGTGAAATAAATCGTTATATGTGAGTTTATCGAAATGATTTAATTTTGAAATTAATAAAAATGTTGCCTTGTGGTCTGATTTCAGGGCTATAGCATCATATAATTGGACGTTATCTTCATTAACTTTGGACAGATCATGAGTTGCTAATAAATTTTCAGAATATGCGTTATTCTCGTCAAAATCTTTCGAATATATTAACGCGTTAGGAAATTTAGAGAATAAATTTTCTTTGATTAACTCAATTTCTGGAATATTCTGATTTTCATAATGATATTTGATGAATTCACTATAATGCTCGTGTTTATTTGATAATAGTACTAAGTTATTGACTTGAACTGGATTTCGAGAAAAAGGGTCTAAATTTAAATTAACACGGCCAGGTTTATATCGAATTTCATACATATACTCTTCCAACTTTAATCTCCAACGCATAAGGCGACTACTAGGATCTCGACAATTAAATAGCCAAGTTAGGGGACGATGATCCGTCAGAATAATGAATTTCCTACCATAAAGGTAAGGGCGAAAATGTTGAACTGCCCAAACAATTGCAAATAATTCTCTTTCTATAGTTGAGTAATTGCACTCTGCTTTATTCAAAGTTCTGGATGCGAAAGCAATGGGAAGATCTTTTCCTATTTCTCCTTGTGATAATATCGCGCCGATTGCATAATTTGATGCGTCAGTGGTGAGAAGAAATTCGTTAGAGAAATCTGGATATTGAAGAATAGGGGTATTTGTTAAAACATTTTTGAAATATTCTATAGAATTTACTTGTTCGCTGGACCAAACAAAGGGCACATCTTTCTTTAGTAAATTCGTGAGAGGTTTGGCAAATTTAGATAAATCTTTAATGAATCGACGATAATATCCTACAAGTCCAAGAAATTGTTTTATTTGTTTTTGATTTTGAGGATTGGGATGATCTTTTATAGCTTTGACCTTTTCGGGATTAGGTGAAATGCCTTTATCACTGATAATATGGCCTAAGTAAGCTACTTCCTTATGCATAATTTCACATTTATCCGGTTGAAGAAGAAGTTTATTGATCCGTAAACGATCAAAAATGTTACGAAGTCGCTCAGAATGTTCGTCTACAGAACTTGCGCAAATGACGACATCATCTAGGTAAATAAAACATTGTAGACCTTGAAGACCGGAGAGGGCTACTGTCATTAGCCTCTGAAATGTGGCGGGAGCATTTTTTAAGCCAAAGGACATCCGAAGGAATTTATAATGTCCACTTGGAGTAGGAAAAGTGGTTTTACAAACATCTGACTTCATTTGAATTTGGTGAAAGCCTGATGCCAGGTCTAGGGTTGTGAAATATTTTGAATGACCTAATTGGTCTAAAATCTCTTCGATATTGGGGAGAGGTAAAGCGTCTCCAACAGTTACGATATTGAGTTTTCGGAAATCGACGACAATTCTCCATTTCCATTCACCAGAAGCATCTTTTTTCTTGGGAACTATCCAGAGAGGGCTGTTATACGGGGAAACAGAATTTTGTATAATGTCCTGTTTCAACATTTTATCTATTTGTTTATGGAGTTCTTTTTTATGAACCTCCGGAAAAAGATATATTTTAGACGAGATTGGGGTGTCATCGGTTACTTTTATTTCGTGTATTAAAATATTTGTACATGTCAGCTTGTCATTAGGAAGATGAAAAATATCGTTATATTTGTTACAAATGTTTACAATTGATCTCTTTTCTTCGGGGTTTAAATGATTTGGACGTAAATTCTCTTGTAAATGTTTTAACTTATCTTGAATATTAATCGAAGGTGGTTCTTTTTTTCCGTATAAAATATTTTAGAAGTATTTACGTCAAACGGTTCTAAAAACAGTTTAAGCTCGTTAATTTTTAGTCTTTTATTTTTTGTATTAAGGACGGTCGTTATGGCTTTACCTTCAACGACATTTACAATAGATTTCGCCAAATAAACACCGTCGGCAATCATTATTTCGGGACGAATACCCTCAGAAATATTTTCATTTAGAATATCTATTTGAATTACTGTTTCCGATCTAGCTTCGAGAAAAATGGGTCGAGTTTCTTCGACATTGTTTTGACATAGGATGAAAGGAAATTGTTTCCTAATATACCATCATGAGGTAGATTATGATTATCTTTTACAAGATGAAACTTAACAGGAATGTCATTTAAATCCATTAGTAAATTTAATACGCAACTACAAGTGGTTTTCACGGGAGAATTAGCACTAAGTCCAGTTAGCCTAATTTTTTCATCAAGGTTTAAATATATTTGCGAAAAATTTATACGTTCCTGGTATTTTAATAGCGATACTGAAGCGCCCGTGTCGATTAGAAATTTAAATTTTTGGTTTTGGAACTTGCATTCGACGTAAGGAGTTGTGATACTATTATTAAGATATATTTTATATTCTCGAACGTCAGACTTGAAATGATTCGACTCGAGCGATTTTTGAGGTCTGCGGCAAGAATTACTAAGATTCGAATTATTATTTAGAACCGGATAGCGACCATCAAAACTTGAAATTTTTTTAGATTTATAGAGTTTATATTGCCTTCAGTACTGACGTCGACGTCGGTTTGGTTTATTCCCAATCCGCAGAATTGACGCCGTTCTCGGATGTCTGTTCGTTTAAATGTACATCATTTTGATGTTGGTTAAAATTGGAACCATTATTTCGGTTATTATTACTACTGGAGTAACGGTTTTCATTGTTCCGTTTCCTTTTGAAGCAATCAGCGAATTTCCTTACGAATTATTTACGTGGATGGCAGCGAATTTATTTTGGTTGTGCGGATTTCTTTTAAAACAGTCTCGGGTGTTATGAGTTTTCGTTTTGCAAGTCGAACAAAATTTATTTCTACCAGTGGAAAACTTTGTTTTAGAGATTTGAAGTGCGCGTTCTTCCTCTAAGGCTGCATTAAGAGCTTCAGAAAGTATCTTAGGCTCTTTACTTCTAAGGAATCTAGAAATATCTGGCAAACTGTGCAGAATAAAACGCTGCAAAGATAATTCCTTCACAGTTTCTACCCTGCCAAGTCGTTCTCTTTCGTCTTGACAAGTTAATGAATTTAATACTCTGGTACAAAGCTTGTCAACACGGTTGTAAAAGGATTGAATTGATCCATTTACATTTTGTTTGATGGTGTTTAGTTCCTCCATTAACTGAGTATAGTGCTTTCTATCAGCATATAATTTTAAAAGAAGATCTTTTAATTGAAACCAATCACTGATAACTTTGTCTCTTAATTGAGCCTTAGAACTGCCGGTAATTTTTGAAATCACAAAAGCAATCAAAGCTTCTGTTTGCTGTCGGTTTGCAAATCGAAAGGCATTGTCGCAATTGGAAACAAATTCATATAATTCAGATCTGTTGCCATCAAACGGTTTTGCAATCAAAGAACATAAAAACAAAAGTTTGTAAATAATTTCTGCAGGAAAATGATTTTGAGTAGGGTTATTATCGTCATTACTTGACGAAGCGATTTGTGCTGGTGTTTGAGTCATTATGTTAGATTTTATTAAAAATATACGAAAAATCAATAAAAATATTTAAATTGTTTAATCAAAATTAAGAAATGTAGGACACAAGAACTTTATCAGTCAAGAAAAAATAAAGGGATATCGAAAAAGAAATAAGTACGACTTACCCTGGTGCAATGCAATGTCCGCGACCGCGGATTATCAATCTGTCACCTAAGCTTGCGATTTTCTCCGCCTGAGTGCTGGTCCGTAAAGCCAAAGGAGTTGAAACTCGCCGATCTGTAGACATACACCGTGGCTTGTTTTTGCAAATTTCTGCAAAATCCAATCCTGTTCGCAGCGCCAATTTATGCTGGAATTCACACAAAGTCGCACTTTACTAATTTAATTTTTATTTTAGATTGAAAATACACTTATAAATAGAACTTGGTCGATAATAACTACTACTTGATTATAATTAGTACTTGACAATAACCACTACTGACTTGTCTTAGAAAGAACAGCTTTTTATAAACTTCTGCAATCCCCCCTATTTGGGATAAGATGAGAAGATAGTTTTGGGTGCTAACTTAAGGAACAAAGGGCAGTTAACTGGTAAAAGTTTGGAAGAACCATTAGGGAAACGTGAACATGTGAATTATAATTAGTGAACGAAAATCATTTAATATTCTGGTGATATTTGGTGGCTAGTAATAAAAAATAAGAAATCTCGGAGATCAGCTATTAAGGAAGAACAAGACTTAGAATTAATAATCAGTTGTCCCTTCCAGTAGGGTTGCGGTTTCTAATAGAGCACAAAGGATGTGTTAAGGGCGATTTGTATACTTATTACTTTTAACGGAAGCTGCAGGTATAAGGCGGACAACAACAACTTATCGCACTAGCTGCACAATATACTATAAAACTTTTCAATCCACAAATATAACCTTTAAAAGGAGTAGTAACGTTTAAAGGGGTTGAAATCAAAAATATTGTACAAATAAATCTAAGAAGAAATTTCCAAACGGCAATTTTTGAATTATTGAAGCCGATCGTTTGAGCGGCGCTGCGTGTGACGTCATTGGGACATCGGTGATTCTCAGAGTCAGAGCGCGCTGCATGGGGTTTCTTATGATCCATGGAATTAAAACGTGCTTGGACGAAGTTGTAACTTAAAGGGTAAAGACAAACGAAGCGGTTTTCGCCGAGTCGGCGATAAAGTCTGCACCAATTGGTGCAAACACACGACTCGTCTTCAAAGCTGCCACCGCGCGCGGTGTAAGTGAAGTTGTTGCCAGTTTTTCCTGAAGCAATGGATTCTGACGACAAATGAATAATTTTATGCCAGTTTACTATATTGTCGATTGAAAAATAAAGAGAGAGAAACGTCGTATGTGGGAACATCCAGCTGTTCATAAACGCAAAGAAAAAAGTCAATTTTATACTCTATTTATGAGGACAATTAAAAGCGGTGTCGCAATTTTTTTAAATTATTTACGTATGTCCCAAAATGCATTTAATGAATTAATGGGTTTGATAAAAGGGGACATATCTAAGCAAGACACGGCGATGAGACGTTTTCCAATTTGTAATAACCCCACACATTTACCTATTTTATTGCCTTCTTTTTATTGAACCTCTTTCCTGCAAAGTGACTATTCGTTATCTAAATGTATGCAGTTATTAAAAAGCATAAGAAATATTTGTTTCTCGTGTGACAAAAATCACAAAAATTGCACATAAGCAATATTTGACAACTACGCTTGATATTCACAACCCAAAAACCGCTTGTCGTGTGAACACCACCGTAAAGCAGGTATAGACAGACCATGATACGCTTGAAGTCATAAAAACGGTAGCTGCAGCTCGTCCGGACGAGTGTACGCTCGACACAGCCTCAGCGTGACGCTGCCTGTGTTCACTAGCATAAAATCCGCTGGAATCAAATACAAGCGGCTAGCCGACACTGTTTTGATATTGCAATGGCGAAAGGTCGCGAGCGAAATCGGAGTAACACGAACAAACCACATATACGTTTGCGTGCATTTCTGCACAACTGCCATTTCAAAATTCAAAATAGTTTTGGGTAGTGCTTTCAAAATGTCTGGAAGTCAAACTAAATGTTCTGTGTGCGGAAAACAATATAAATTTACATATAATTTGGCAGTGCATGCACGGAAACATCATCCAGGTGAATAATTCTAATTAAACTGACCTACTCTCCATGTAACAACTGTCAACGATTCCGTTTTTGTAATATTTTTCCCGCGTTCTTCCTAACTCCTGGGCGGTAAAAAAAATTCCCATATTTGAGAATGAATCTATCATTCCTAATACTCAATGAATTCAACTTTAATTCCAAAATATTTACTGTCATCTTAAAATTCACATTTGATAAAAATTCCCTGTTTAAATCTGAAATGGCGATCTTTTTTCCAAATTTCTGCTTAAAAATTGTCTTTTTTTATAAGTGTGAAAATTTTATCTATTGCTAAAACTGAAAGCCATTGAATTGTGCAATTAAATAAAAAATAACGCATAATTTCTTCAAAATAGAGCACATGTAAATATTTTGTATATAAATTTACATATACAGGTTGAACCAAATATGATTTCCACTACAGAGATCTTGTAAACTATTAAAGATACGTACACTAATGAAAAGACCCTAAAACACAACTAATTACAGTTTTTCATTTTTTTAATTGGACTTCAAATAAACAAGTTAGGCTGATTATTAAAAATGGCGATTTTCAGTTTTTTGTAAATAAAATCAAGACGAATTGGAATTCAATTATTTTCTCAGCGGAATTTTGTTAGGCATTAAATTCTGCACTACTTTGCCCATTTAGGCTTCCTGCATCTCTTATGGTTTCATAGTTCCCTGTAGTGGAAATGAAATTTGGTTCAACCTCTAGGTATATTTTGTACAATTTTTGTGATTGTAAATTGCAATGATTAGAAAATCATTATTTGGAATACAGTTATTTATAGTCCTCCTAAAACCTATAGCTACCCTCCATGTTTATTTGTTAATATGTTTATTCGAAATTTAACAGGCCTGTACATGCAACTGAATTTTTGATTTTCATAATTTTTAGAACACCTAGATCTCATAATACCAAAGAAAGTCTATAAATATCAGTGCAAAATTTGCCACAAAAATTTTTCTATTCTCCAAAATTTCGATTACCATAAAAAAACCCATCATCTTCCAAACCGTGTTTCCTCTGCTTCAAGAAACATATGTGCACAATGTCCTATTTGCAAGTTTGAAGCACCAAAAAAAAAATGATACCTCATTTTGAAGCGGACCATGACATAAAGTGTGTAACAAAAACCATCGAATTCACTTCATTTGAAGAATTCTCGTCATGGAAAACTGACATGGAACATGACACAAAGTCTAAATATGTCGTGGAGCGAAGTTCTCAATATAATAAAGATGGGACCAAGACAATTATGTATCGTTGCCATCGTTCTGGAAAGTATGTTACCTCTGGTAAAGGATTAAGACATTTGAAAACTCAGGGTTCTAACAAAATTGGCGGTTTTTGCCCTGCTCGTTTAAAAGTGATGGTCAACAAGGACGATCAGTACAAAGCTCTTTTTATGGATCAACATCTAGGTCATGATGAAAGCGACTTGGGACATTTATTTCTCACATTTCAAGAAAGAAAGTCTTTGGCAAATAAAATGGCACTTAAAATTCCATTTACACAAATACTGGATGACATACGAGACTCAATAACGGGGTCGCAATTAGAACGCATCCATCTACTGAGTAGAAAAGACCTGTCAAATATTGAGAGGAGTTTTCACCTACAGTCTAGAGTGGTTCGCCATCAAAATGATGCCATTAGTGTAGATGCCTGGGTGAAACAACGAGAGGATTCTCGTTGCATTCTCTTTTACAAACCTCAAGGTACATTTTATTCCATTACCATAGAGAATAACTTCTCATTACGGATACCATTCAGTAGTGACCACCTTTCTCAACTCTCACTTTCGAGCTTCTTGAAAAACAAGCATATTTCTTTGATCTTTGCTAATTGTAAGGAGAGAACCCTCGGAACCCACACATTTTCATGTCATTTTTAGTGATCGCTATTAACAAAATGAGAAGATTTGCTTTATTTTCTATGTACAGTAGAACTCCGTTAATCCGACCATAACAGGTCTACAGTGTAGGTCAAAAGCATCTTTTGCTTACAAAGATTACGTAGAAAAAAAATCCATAAGCTACAAATTAACAGTATTAATTTTATGTAGTGCCAAAATGAAGATCGGATTTTCCAGCAAATCAAACTATCCGAGGTTGGATTAACGAAGCTCTACTGTATTATTATTTAAGATATTGTATACAACATATATTTATATTTTAAGATATTGATAGCGAAATTCACCCCGAATTGCGAAAAGAGGATTTTGTCCTAATTATTATGAACCAGGGCCAAGAAGCAGTTTTGAAAAAATATGCCTCGGACTGTATTTGTGTGGATGGCACCCACGGATTAAATCAGTACGATTTTGAAATGCATACCTTGCTAATAATCGATGATGTACGGGAAGGATTCCCGTGTGCATTTCTAATTTCCGATCGCTCGGATGAAGTCTTTTTAAAGCTTTTTTTTCACCACATAAAAGAAAGAATCGGCTTCCAGGTGAATTGTAAAGTTTTCATGTCAGACATGGCAGAAGCGTATTACAATGCTTGGAAGTTGACAATGGGGCCCGCGCAGTATAGGTTAGTAAATACTACGTAATAATAATTTTTCAATTATCGTTTAGATATATTAGAAGCTAATTTAAAGTGCTTGTAACAGGCTTTTTTGCACGTGGCATGTGGATCGGAGTTGGCGCAAAAATATTTCTAAAATAAGAACTAAAGAAAAAGAGGTATAATTTGCACTAAAAAATCTGAAGGACTACAGTATTTTCTTTGAATATTATCAGGTCATAGTTTACAAGTACCTGAGAACTTTACTGCAGGAGAGTGACGTAAACGCTTGCTCAGCCATGTTGAATGACTTCATTGAGAGTGTAACGGATGACCCAGACACAAGTGAATTTTCTGACTACTTTGGAGGTAACTACGTGAACAATCAATGGCATACTGGGCATACTGTTACCGTTCTCACGTCGGGCTGAACACTAATATGCACGTAGAGAGGATGCACAGGGCCATCAAATACATATATTTTGGAGGACGGAAGGTTAAATGCCTAGACAAGGCCTTAAACGAATTGGAAAAATTTATAAGGGATCGGTTATTTAACCGTCTGATAGTCTTATTTAAACGAAAATTGTTGCATAAGCTAAAGGAACTCCGTTCACGTCATATTACTAGCCAGAAGCTTTCAACTGTATTACTTGTTGAAAATGGTGCTGCATGGGAAATTGCCTCAAGTAGTACCTCTGAGGTGTATGCCCTTGAAAATCGGGATGTAGTTTGCGATAGTAACTGCAAGTTGTTCTGCACCGAATGCAATGCTTGCATTCATAAATACACTTGCACCTGCATTGATTCTTGCATAAAATTTAATATGTGCAAACATATACATCTCTTGTGTAGACACCTTAACCAACAGAGTATCAGCCAAATTTCGGAAATACAAGTTTCAGGTAACACCCTTTTAATATTTCTATTGAATCTTTTGATTACTTTTTTAATTTTTTAAACATACAGTTGATACTATTTTATTAATTTAATAGTCGAAAGAAATGTTACTGATTTCACAGTGATTCGTCTGTTTTACACCACCAATGTTTTTGGATTCGATTTGAACAGGTACATTTTATTGAAAGGGTAAAGACTTAAAATGCTAGGGTTTGGCGGTGGCAGTAGAATATAATACAATGTACTGAAATTTCAATAGATGCTGACTGCTTTAGTGTGAGGTAGGAATTTGCTAATGGTGAGAGCGGTGATGGCATAGTTAATTAATTAATTAATTAATGCGTGTTACTGATCGTAATGTCAGTACTTCAAGAATTATGTGCTACTGTCACTACTACTTCTTAAAACCTAACTTTTTTGAATCTAGATGAATGTAATTTACACATCGCTGAAGATCCCAATATCTCTGAAGTGTCCGAAATTGTAAGTGGCCTTACTACAAATGAAGTCACAAATGCCAATGACGTTGACCAGGATTTGGCCAAAAGAAAACAAAAAGCGATTGACAATTTTATTCAGACGGTCCAAAGTGTAACTAGCATGGCACAACTCGATGCGGTGGAAAAAATGTGCATTTGTCTAGGACCAACACTAGAGGCAATAGCAACTAAAGAGCATCTAGGACAACCATGTCCTAGTTCCATGTTCGCCAGTTCCTCTAGTCCTAGTAATAAAAAAATTACTCCTCAACGAGGTAATTTACGTTCCACCAAGAGAAAGCGATTAAAGGCAGTGGCTTTAGTTAAACCAACCAATGAGGAAATGCAAGTAATATCCATGAAAGCTCTGTCTAAATCTTAGGTCATGCAGGGCTCTTGGGACATTTCTTTCACTAAGTGTTACTTTTTGTGCTTAATGTTTGTTATAGTTTATAGGTTGTTTGTTATGAATAAAGTTTGTTAAAAATATAAAAGAGCTGTATATTTTTAAAGCATACCTATGAATTTGTATGTATTTCACTATAGGTTGGTGACTTTAATTGGAATAAATTCAATAAAATTTAACCAAAATTTTTCCGGCAAGATTCCTGAAACAGGTCGATTATGGTTATAGCTTACTAAGTTTTATTAAATAAAATGGTATGTCTTGTCATCCTTCGTTCAAGAGACTGTTTCAAGAGGATTGAAGTGCACTATCTTGTTTTAAGAAAAAGGTTTGTAAAAGCAGATTCTAATGCAGGCGATGTTCAAAATGTGTTTGTATCTGTGCTCTAAATCGTGCAAGAACACTATACTACAACCGTTTACGGACGATTTAGAATAAAAATGTCACATGTTTCAGTTTATTTAGAGCACTAGAGCACTTTTGTATAGAGACGGCTAGACTCTATACAAAAAAACAAAAATATCTAAAATTTTGACAAATTTAATGGGCTATAATTAAATAACCATACATATTTATAAAAATGAAAAAAAATATAATCTACTGTCATGTTAGAATTGTATCATATTTTTTATAGTATTACTATATTCTATAAATTTATAAATCAGTAATATTTAAGCAAACCAATGAATATTTTTTATATTTATATAAAATAAGTCTCAATATAATAATTCTGTGTGTCAATTACAATACCCAAATAAAAAATTATATTATTTACAGTATTTTCCTAATCTTATTTACATTCAATAATTCGACGCCTTTCCTCTGCGTCTAATTTGGCGTTGATGTTATGCAATCACGACATTCCGTGCTAACATTTTTTGTAGAAGCAGAAACAAACATTAATTTTGCAGCTTCAGTGCATCAGCAATTAGTGAGAACAAATGTAATTTAAAAAAAAAATCAACGGAAAACATGCAAAGTTAGTGTGGATAAAATATAATATTAGCATTTTTATGACTTACCTAAGAAAAAAGTGAACAATGTCATTTTTTAATATCTGCTGTAAATTTTTTATTTGTAGTTCGATTGAAAAAAATTTAAAATCATTTTTGCTTGGTTTCCTAAAAGCTTTAGGCGAGGTTAATTAGTTATTTTTCTTGTTGAATAATTTCTGAGAAAATTATGGCAACTTTATTTTTCTTATAAACGTCATATGGGATTTTCTTTTTTTCATCATATTTAACAAAATTTTCTAAATAAATTAATATCAAAACTTTGATCAAAATCTTTAAATGGAAAATTATATATATAAACTTTAAGAAAAATTTCAATATTTTGTAACGGTAAACTCATAAAATATATATTTTTATAAATTTTAAACCATTTCAAGTTTTGGGGTAAAAATTGGAAAACTAAAAATTTAAAAATAAAGATCGGCAAGTTTAACAAAGAATTTTTTAGAAAGTATGAATTTTAGAGTAACTGAATATTTTGGGTTGAAAGTTGAATTCTCTTGCTATTAAAATAATACTTTCATTCTCAAATATCGGAATTTTTTCTACCGCGCAGGGGTTAGGAAGAATGCCGGAAAAATATTATAAAAACGAAATCATTGACAGTTGTTTCATGGAGAGTGTGATGTTTCTGTGCATGCACTGCCAAATTATACGTAAATTTATATTGTTTTCCGCACACAGAACACTTAGTCTGACTTCCAGACATTTTAAAAGAACTACCCTAAACTATTTTGAATTTTGAAATGGCAGTTGTGCAGAAATCATATATGTAATACTTATATGGCAGAAATGCACGCAAACGTATATGTGGTTTGTTCGTGTTACTCCGATTTCGCTCGCGACATTTCGCCATTGCAATATCAAAACAGTGTCGGCTAGCCGCTTGTATTCTAATCTTTAAAATTCATCCGTCACCTACTTTTGCTACATTCGCCGTCGCATTTCTTTACGACGAACGTAAATAATCCTCGTTTATCGTAAACGCTGTCTAAAAATATCGTATAAAATTCGTTTTTTTTATAGAAATAAATATACTCGACGCCTTTTGTGACACTTCCTCAAAATTAATATTTTTGACGTTAATATCTTTCATCGTACGATCGCGGGGCCCCACGCTCTTCGACGAAAAGCCGAATCGAACCGTATCCACGACGGCGGAGCGCCATCGGCCCTTTCCGCCTCCGATCGAAACATTTCCCTTGCCGTCAATTTTGACGTTTCTCCGTCGGACTCCGCCCCTCGCGATTTTCCCCACAAAAACAATATTTCCCGAATATTTCCCAAAATACTCCACTCGGCCCCGTAAAAATCCCACGCAGGGTAGAAGACCCCGTCCTCTCGAGCCTGCCGTAACTCGCCGACTCCCACCTACCCCGCGGTCGGAGGAGATGTCTCCACAAAATTCCGCCCCACGTGACCCTAATTCTAATTTTTCTATTGGTAAATGTTACACACACTTCAACGCTTAATATAATATACCGACTAGTCGGGTGTATCATCCGCCGAGGCGGATGGGTCACTATCTCTAAGTGGATCATTATCTGTAGGTGGATCACGCGCTGCGAGCGGATCGTTCGATAATTGCGTGGAAACGACGTGCGATCAGCTGTTAGCGACGCGATGGGGGAAATTGCGGGCGTGGCTTAATCGACATTGTCATAGAATTTTTCGGAGACATAGACTCGTTTTGATCATATGAGAAGAGACGCTCCGCATTTTATCTTATTTTGATGGGACCGGTTGCTAGGAACGCGGTAGGGGAAGTTGTGGGCCTGGCTTGATCGTTGTCATAGCATGTTTTGGAATTATAGACCCGTTAAGAACATAGATTTATATGCGAGAGAACGGACGCTTCATATTTTATAGGATGTATTTCTAATAAATTGAACTTAATCTTTTAAGATTAAGCTGAAATTTTAATTTCAGTAAAAATGGACACAAAAATACCATTTTTTAAAATGGAATTAATTAAAAATGAAAATAACAATAATCAATTTAATAAGGTTTATTAATTAAACTAATACAACACATCGATAAAGTTGAAAAAACTAAATGTAATCTAAGGAAACTACTGTATTTAGTATTTTTTCCCAACATTTCAGCAATCGACTTAATCTAAAAATTTCGACTTTATTTTAAAACACCAAATATCTACAGCTTTCCCGAAATTTCAATTCGATTTTTTTTTAATCAAAATTTCAGGATTTTCTTCAAATTTGACTTTCAGCTCAACACTTTAAGAAGTGCACCTTTACATATAAAAGTATTGTTTAAATTTACAGGTTTTATTTTAAATTCTTCCTTTTTTCTGTAAATTTCTTCTCTAAGCTTTTTCTAAAGAATTCCACTAAATTTTAAAATTTGAAGATTATTCATTAAATTTTTTTTTTCACGATTTCAAATTTACATGCAAAATTTCGGTTGTTTTCTTTAAACTTTAAACCTTAATTTATTTTATTAAATTTATAGTTGCTTCCTAATTTTGACTCTCCTTGAGTCTAAACCTTAAAGTATTACTATCTTTCTCAAAATTTAAAATTTAAATGTTTTAAAAATTTTGAGCTTTTCAAAATTTCAACATTTCAAATTTTCCACTGTTTTTACATTTTAACTTTTTTGTAAAACTTTAAAATTTCGTCTTTTCTTGAAATTTTGACTATCGATTTCAACTTTATTAAAAACTTCCACATTTTCGAATGTCCACTTTCTTAAAATTTACATAGTTATCAAAATTTTGACTTTTTCTTAAAACAGTGACTTTAGTATTTTGACTTTGTTAAAAATTTTAACATTTTCTCAAAATCCTTAGTTTTTACAAATTTGTTTTGAGAAATTTTGAAAATTTGGTCTTCTAAAAATGTTTGTTTTAAAATTTTGACCTTTATGGAAATTTAAAATTATTAATTTTTAAAATTTGGGATGTTTTAAAAAACCAATACTTTTGAAAAGTTTCTCTTTTTCGATTTGTAAATTGGTGTTTTTAATGTCGACTTTTTATATCATTTGCAAATTTTCTCAAAATTTCGCTCTATTTGAAAAATCCGCAATATTTCAAATAACCACTTTTTTAACAATGTTTTGATCGGTTTTTTTTCGAAGAATTAGTTTTTCTTAAACATTTTAGAACATTTCGCTTAAAAATGTCTAAATATGTATTAACAATTTCAACTTATTTTATAGCTACAGTTGAAAAATTTCACTCTTTTCCTTTTCTTTTAGAATTTACATCGACTTTTAAACTACCTCTTTCAAAATTCATTTCTTTTTTTAAATTTTACCTATATTTTGTATTTTTCAATCCCTTTAAAATTTTCTTGATTTTTTTTGGTCTTTTTTATTTTTTTTTCAAATATTCAAGTTTCTCTAGTTTTAACTTTTTTCGAAATTATATTATTTTTTTTAATTTTGAAAATTCGATTTTTTGGTGAAAATTTGGGATCTCTATAAAATTAAACTTTTAAATATTCAGCTTTTTCTTGGATTTGTTAACTTTTCTGAAAATTTTTTCGACTTTACTGAAAAACCCGGCTTTTTGGCAATTTTATGTTTACAATTATAAATGGTTTTGAGTTTTTGACAATTTTAACTTTTCTAAAATTTCAACATTTCAAAATTATTACTATTTCGAAATTTTTAGCATTTTCTGAAAATGTGGGCATTAAAAGATTAACTATTTCTCGAAATTTGGGCTTTTGGCAATTTCTAATTTCTAAGAAAACTTTGACATTTTAAAATTTGAACTTTTTTGACTTTTTTGAACATACATTTTCAAAAATATCGAATTCTTTTAAATTTTAATTTTCAAAAGTTTACTTTACATTTTCAAAGTTTTAAATATTCTCGAAGTTTCTTATTTAAATATTTTGGATATTTTAAAATTTAATTTTTCTCAAAACTTTCACTTTTATACAATTTTAAAATAAGTCAATTTTTTATGAAACTTTATAATAAAAGTTAAACTTTTTAAATACATATTATTCCGATTTTTCCCAGAAATTCTGGCCGTTCCTAAAAGTTTTTTCATTTTTTTGTTATTGTAATTTTTATTAATTTTCATTTTAGATTAAAAATCTAGTGCTTGATCTAGAAATTACGTTTTTATCAAACAGGATTTACACTTTTCCTTGGAAATTTTAGCTTTTTTTTGAAACCCAAATTTTAGCCCAAAAATTAATTTATTTTTTTAACTATTTATTGCGATTTCGAAAATTTAAGTTGAAAATTGAAATAGTTTTTAATTTTGAATTTATCTACAGACGATGTGATTCAATTTTTTGTTGTTGAAAAGTTTTTGCTTGGATTCTACGATTTTTGAATATACTTTCAAGTTCTCAGCTTCTCCGAGCCCGTTTCGCATTTTGGCGTTTCTGAAAGATTACATTTTTTTGATATATTTATTATTTATATCTTTAACGAATAATAATTAATATTTATTTATGCATATAATTATATTTTTCTAATTTTGAATTTTTTTCCGTATTTTGAACTTTTAGATCACAATTTTACGCCTTTCTGAAAGTTTAATTTTAAACTTGGAATGTTGACTTATTCCTGAAATTTGAAATGTTTTTTTGAAAACCTAAATTTCAATTCCTAAGTTCGATTTTTTTAATTTCGATTTTCATACACAACTTAGTTATTAATAATGCGAGTTTTTTTTTCTTAAAAATTCAGGTTTTGACTATAGAATAATTAGAATTTCTAAATGAAAATCCAGAATTTTGAGTAAAATCGAAAATATAGAGAAAAACCCCGATATTTATAAAAATTACTCAAAACGTTTTACGTTTGTTTGTTTCTCTTTTTTATAAAGTTCGGGTTCTTTCCTAATATTTCGTCTTTTTCTGGGAAGCTGTGTGTTTAGGTTTTCAAATTTTGTTTTTTAATTTTAACAAAATGTAGTCTTTTTTTTCTATACTATTTTCGAAATTCATATTTAATTATCCATAGTTTTTCCAAACATTTCGAGCATCTTTTATATTTTTTTTTATTAATTTTTGCAATGAATTTTTCAGATAAATAAAAAAAATGGTATAATGTTCAATTTTATAGTTTTCAAACACTTTTTAGTATGATTCCTTGATATTTGAATATATCCCTAGTTTCTCCGGATCCGATTTTCTTTTTAGCATTCCCGCCGGATAATATGCATTTGTTGTAATTATTATTAATATTTTTTATTCTTTTTCCCTTGTTTTTAATCCGTAAATTTAGCGATGATTCATTTAAGTATATAAATTATATTTTTTTTCTTAATTTTTGAGTCCTTTCTCCGATTTCAAATTTTACTTTTTTCTTAAAAGTTTGACTTAAAATCTAAACTTTTGATTGTTCTAAAAATTTAAAAGGCAATCCCAAAGTGTCTAGCTTGCTGTCAACAATTTTTAAAATATTGTTTACATTTTAATTTCTTCGTTCAATTTAGTCTTTCGCATTGCTCCTTTTTTTGAAAGTTTGAGTTTACAATAAGAATTCTAAAATGGAAATTTACAATTCCCAATTTAAAAATAAATAAAAATTTTGATAAAAACCTGACATTTATAAAAATTATTCTATTATTATTTTCATCCTTTTTTTATAAATTTTGAGTTGGTCTCTAATAATTCGTCTTTTGTAAAATTTTACGTTTACGTTTTTAAATCTTGCTTTATATAATTTTGAAATTTCAATTCTTTTATTTTCGATAATATTTAATTATGCACATAGGTTATATTTTTATTTCTACTTTCATAATGTTAAAAATAAAATTTTGTTTAAGAAATAAAAATGATAGGGTAGATGTACCGTTTGTGGCCACTTTAAGCTTTTTTGTATGTTCAATTGAGATTTAAATATATTTAAATTAAATATTTAATAAGAAAAAATAAATTAATCAAATCTTCAATTCATCAGGAATTGAAATATCAAAAGCCCAAATGTTTAAAATTTAATTTGTCATGCAAAATTAATTAAAATTAATAATTACACCAATTTCACCAGTAGTGGCCATAGAAGCACTAGTTTTGGCCATTTGCTGTTCCAGTTTTGGTCATAGTGCCTGAAATTTTTTGCTGGAAGGGAATTATTAATAATATTATCTTAATTAACAATCAATGCATCACTTTATTTATTAAATAGCTAGACAAGACACAAAAATTAGTAATACACATAAAATCATCAATTTTTTTTAGCATTTTTGCGCGGTTTAATTGATTTTTTTGGGGCTAATTTTTTCTTAGCTTTTTCTTCCAATTTTTCTTCTTTAATTTTTTTTCTTCTTTCCTTATTTTCTTCCCTTTCGATTTTTTTAAGCTCTTTTTTTTCTTCTCTTTCGATTTTTTTAAGCTTCTTTCTTTCTTCTTCTGCGCTTTTCTCATTCTCTTTAGCTTCCATTAGTTCGATCCACTTGTCAGCTGTGATTACGGAAGGTAAATGTTCTACCTTATGTTTTCGTGTCGTAGTCTTCTTTTTAGGCCACATACAAATTCCATCAATAACTTCGTCCAAAGACTTTCGACGCATTGAAATACTGTTCAAATGAGAAACATTAGTTGTACTAACGTCCTCAACTACAGGCTCTATAATACCTTCCATAACAACAGGTTCTTGAATAACTTCATCACTAGGAGGGATTACAATATTCGGGTTTTTATGATTATCTACGAGGATAGGAAATTCAATCGCAAGAGGTACTTCACAGTCGGTAATTTGGTTAAGAGTATCAGAAGGATAGGAATCCAACAGTTCATCGACTAAAAAAGTGCAAAAAAAAATATCAAATTAAAATATAATTTAAAAATTTATAAATTATCCAAAGAATAGATCACTGAAATAAATTCAACATTGGGAGATTATTTTTTAACTGTTTTTTCAATTTTACTCACCTTCATAAAGATTAGACGCATCAAACTCAGGAAAAGGAAATTCGAAAACATTATCATTATGAGAAGCCAAAGGAGAAGGATTTTCAGGAACTAGAGGATGACAAAGTGGGGATTGCAATTCATTTTCCGGTTTGTCATCTTCAACAGCCTGGGCCCAAAAATTGTACAATGACTCGTGTTTATCACCAGTTTCCCAATCAATACCTGTAGCTTTGGCATTTTTGAATCGTTGTAATAGCTCAGGATTTATTTTACTCTCGATGTATTCTTGATGAGATAAGGCTTGCTGCATGGTTCTTTGCGAATTTATTTCATTAGAAATATTTTGATTGTTTTCTCGATCTTTCATTTCGACAGACTTGCTATAGTCAACTGAATTCGCATTAAACGGACATAAACCGCAAGCTTTAAATCCATTCTTTATGACAGTCGTAAAATCTTCTTCAGTAATAAGTTTAGATAAAAAAGCTGGAACGTTATGTTTCTGAACATCAACACCATCATTTTGTATACGCCAGTTTCTTATCAAATTTTTCCATCTCTGCTTCAAAGGAAAAAAAAAGAAACGTCCAGTGGTTGTAAAATATGCGTGGAGTGAGGTGGAAAACAGCACAGGATAATCTGTTTATCCTTACAAAATTTACTCAGCTGAATGGACATATGAGAAACATGGCCATCCAAGAAAACTATCACAGGAAGTTGAATTTTGCGTTCAAGCAGGAATGGATAGAAAACATTCGTGAAATATTTGTAGAAAGATTCACTAGTCATCCACCCATTCTCGGATTTTCCTATCCCCCAACCTTTGGGTGCCGAATCAACGCAAATCTTAGGTAGTCGCTCATACTTGAAAATTGTCAGTGATGGTGCAAATTCTCCGGCAGCGTTTACATTAAAAAGTGTAGTAACATTTTCTTTTTCGTTTCCAGCAACATCATACACAGCTTTTCCCCTTTCTGCTAAAACAAGACCACCTTTTGGTGATTAATGAACTGCCGTCTCGTCCATGTCGAATACTCGTCGAGGATCATCAAGGATTTTAATATTTTCTCCCAGTTCTTCAGCTATATGAGAGAACCATGACCGTATACCAGATTCAGTGACGATGGCTCGAGCCTTACAGAGGTGTTCAGCCCTTTTTTGACCCACACGTGGATGCCTCTTAAGAAATCCTTCAAACCACTTTCTTCCCGGGATATTATTTTTAAAAGGATTTTTTAAACCTTCTGCGTCGACTAATTGTTTCACTGAATGAATTAAGAAATCTCTATTTATAGGAAAACCCATTCTGCTGGTTCCTAATAGCCATTCTTCTAATTTTTCCTCAATATGATGGCCAAGTATAGACTCAGGTCCTACTCGACCTGTAGTTTCTGGTACTTTGCCTCGAAGTTTACTACGTAATGTAGTTCTTGGGACTTTATATTGATTACACGCCGTTGCAATAGCACAACCATTCTTCACTAATTCCAAAGCTTTTTGTAAGTCAGTTTCTGAGTAATTAAAAAATGTCCTTTTAGATTTTTCCTTTTGAATACCAGTTTTTGTTGATTTTGGAATTTTTTCAACGGGCTTCTGATTTTTCCTTGATGGCATTTTAACCTGCAACAGATAAAAAATAATCTTTCAACACTACGTTTCTTTTCCAGTCTCTATTTCGAAATATTATCTTAATTGTTTGAATATTAATTATTAAATAACATACAGTTGGGCAGCAAAATACATTAAATGAGTAAAAATTATGGCCAAAACTGGATAGTGTATGCACCATTTGTGGCCATGGTATGGCCACAGATAGCAATCACATGTTTTTATTGTTCCACTTATGGCCATGGGATATTTTGTTAGTATTTGAGGTTATTATAAGTAAATTAATTTTTTTTAACATACTATTACGTTATCTAGCTACTATAGAGCTTAAAATTTTAAAGAATATTAAGATTTGCAATAATTATGATTAATTTACTTACCAGGCCTTTCTCGAGATTCTTATAAGAATTAGTTATAATTTGGTGAGATACACCACGCGTCCAGATATTTTTTTAATAATCACTCAAACTATACTTTCAATCAGTATAGGGAAAAGTTTACAGCGTAGCCAACACACACAAAAACCCTATAAATACACTATAAAATGCTATAATAAAATAATATATATAATATATCCCTATACATCTCAGACTGGCCACAAACGGAACAGTGGCCACAAACGGTACATCTACCCTAATTCAAAACAAAACATTAAATCAAGATTAATCTCTTTAAAGTTATAGAATGTTTGACGAAATATTGGGATATAGGTCAAAATTTTAACATAAAGGTTGAAATTCAAAGAAATAAATCGTTAAAGACAACTCAAAATTTTATAAACTCGATATTTTAAAAAAGAAGTAAAAATTTCGAAATAAAATCGAAATTTTCAAATTTGACCGAAATATTGATTTCCTAAAAAATAGTAATCTTAACTAAATTTTCGTAGATTTTTCTTCATTAAATGATGGGATTAGATGATGTAGAGTCCGTTTTGCTGATAATTTTCTTGTGTCCCTTTCTGCACCACTTTCACTTCGAATGCTTTGTAGTAGTGGGTTAGCGCCCTCTTTTGATTTAAAATGACTTTTTTCTTTTATTCCTGAAGAAGCCATTTACGATGAGGAAGCAAATTCAAACATTTCAAGTAAGTATGCGATTTCTTGACACGATCCAATCCTAAAAGATAAACATTTTTTATTGATGCTGTCTATGGAAGCCTTTTAACTGTTTTAAGGTAATCTATAGCATGATTTTTTCATTTTCCCTTTTAAATTTTGAGTTTTAACCTAAAATCCCTCTAAACTTTCAATATTTATCTTAACATTTTTTATTTTTCTCATAGCTAAAGGTAAAAACTTGAATCTTTTAGAAACTTTTGTTTTTTTTTTCATTTCACCTTTTCTTCAATTGTTTTTATTTTAAATTTAGAAATTCAAAAATGTTTTTTCCTAAAAACTTAAAAAGTTTTCCTTTAAAATGGAAACCTTTCTATTTAAAAGTCTGAATCTAAATTTTAAAAATCTTTTGTTTTTTTTTGCTCTTAAAATCTTGACAATATATTTTTTCGTTTAATTTTTTGAAAAATCTAAATTTGATATTGTTGACTCGAATTCCGAATTTATATTTATAATTTGCAAAAAAGAAGGTATGAATTTCAAGTTAATAGTTCCATTTTTTCTCCGAAATATCAAGATTTTGCATCATTTATATTAAGGTTAAAATTCTGAGAAAAAAAAACCTTTATTTTTCTTTCTGTCCCTTTTTGTAAAATTTTCATTTTGGAAGAGTTTCGATTTTGGTGGACTAGCGTACTAAGTTTCCGTACTTATTTGAAATTTCTTTTTACCATTATCCCTGAAAAGGGGCACTACGATGGCGATGCAACTTCAACATTTTTACTATTCCCTCGTTACTCTTCAATCCTAAAAAAAATATTCTTTACTGTTCTAGCTGTAAAAGGCTTTATAGCCATTTCAACGTATATTCTGTAAAATGTAATAACATCCGTAAAATAAATTCAATCTTTTAATAATTATCTTTAACTTGCTGTCTGCCTTAAAACTGCCTATAAAAACGTGTTATTTTTAATGTTTTTTATTTTTCGAAAGCTATCAATGAAAACAAATTTTTAGGAAATTTTATTTATTATTTATTTATTTAAACATGACACGAAATTTTAAGTGTTTTGGTCTAAATTTAAAATTAAAAAAAATTGTTTGTTCCAAAAAGTTGAAAATGTTTTTTTATTTTGGGATTGCTCGTCAAAAGTTCTTATCTAAATTTTTTTTTCTAAAATCTTGAAATTTATCGATTTTCCGATTTATTTATATTTAAATTTCAAAATTCTAGGTTATAAGTTTAAATTCTAAATTTGCTGTTTTTTCTTAAAAAACTCACCTTGGTCTTATGATTCTAAATTTCTTTTCTTTTCATATTCGCAAAAAAGCCCGCTAAGAATTGAAAATATTTGTTAAAAATTTTAATTTTTATATTAAAATTTTCGAGTCTAAATCTTATGTTTTTTATGTTCTCGAAATTTTAAAATTCTAAGCTACATATTTAAATCGAAATACCGTACTTTTGTGACTTCAAGTAACTTTTTCTTTTATTCTTAAAGAAGCCCGCTGCAACGTCGAATATTTAGAGTAATTCTTTGGTGACAACCTTTGTAGCCCATTTCGATATAATCTTTGAAGTGAATGGATATTAGTAAAAATATGGGAGTATTCAAAAGGAAATAATTTCAGGAAATTATTATAGCTTCCAATCTATTTGGCAGAAACTTATTCGAAAGGAAACCCAAAAAATTGACTACTTCTAAATTTTCAAATTTTTTCCACGCTTTTTTACTTTTACGTTAGTTATTGAGTGAAATGGTAAAACCTAATTTTGAAAAATAAATTAACTTTTTATAACAATTTTCAGCTGTCAACTTTACAAAATTTTTAATTTCTATTTAAAATGTTCATCTTTTTATCAAAGTATCTCCTTTAAACATAAAATCTAGATCTTTTAAGCAATCTTGCGACATTTAAAATTTTTCTTTTAAATTTTGAATGTCACTTTGAAAATTCAATAAATCGTTATTTATCTTAAAAATTTTGTTTTTCTCAAAATTTTGAATTAAATTTTTACTGTTATTTTTCTCTAAAATCGATATTCTTCCTATATGTATATATTTTACAAATTGTCTTTTAAAATTTGAAATAAAAGCATTTATATTTTCAAAAAAATATATCAAGTTTAATTGTACAGTATAAATTTTTTCTCGAAATATCAAGATAAATATTTTGCATCCTTCAAATTAAGGTTGAAATTTTAAATAAACCATCATTCGTTTTCTTTCTGTCCCATTTTGTATCGCTTGTACACTCATTTTATAAGAGTTTCATATATGGTTGGATTAAAGTACTGAATACCTGGGAAATTCCTTTTTCCCTTATTCCCGAAGAAGCCCGCTACCATGGCAACCGCAACGTCCAACATTTTTATTATTTTCTTGTCTGTCCAATCCTGGAAGAAGTATATTTTTGTAAAAGGCTTTAGAGCAATTTTAAATATACTATAAAAATTAATTATATTTGTAAAATAAATCTAATTTTATTTTTTAATTTCTCGAGATTTCAAGTGTTTTGGTTTTATTTAACATCAAAAATTTTAACAAATATTTTAGAGCCGTTGTGACACAGCTGCAGCAGGTGTAACTACGATGATGTCCTCTATTTTTGGTCAATAAAAATAATTTAAAAATGTTTATCTTATATTTAAATTTGTGGGTCCAGGTTTTAATTTCAATGTTTTCTGTTTGTTTTTTTAAAACTTAAATGTACTTACCTTACTTATGGACCGGCTTAAAGTGAGAATAACTTGCTTTGCTGCTTTTGTCGAATAATATCTATCAAGTTAACTATTATCAAGAAAGTCCTTCGAAAAACGTCAGACAAAACAGACGGGAATGTAGTTACACTAAAAAATGATGAAATTTTAATAAAAATATACTAAATTGTCGATACATACCTGTTGAAAAGACTTAATGATGATTGAGAGAAATCGTGAATCCACGAAAGACCAAAATGCTCAGATTCTTTCGACTAAGATGGTTTTGACACAAATCTCTTTGATCGCTCCTCGTATATGTCGGCAGATAATTTTAAAACTGCGAAAGTCGCCCGCCGCGGTACCCTCCAATAGGAATTTCGATAATCGGCGCTTTAAATTCAAATTTGTACGCAGTATCGTCTACAAATGTACATCAAAATTGGGTTTTTGGGCGATATTAAAAATATATAAGCTATCGGCACACATTTACTCGTTTTAAGATAAATTCCTGCTCGTTGTCCGTTCTTGCTAAATTATCCAGCTTATTTATACACATAAAACTTATTTCCACTTGATTTTACGCCTTAACATCATCACATAACCTCCAATAATAAACGATAAACATTTTCAATTTTCAGCGAAAAGTACTGAACTTTAAACTTTCCAACACATTTTACAAACTAATTTGGATCAATTTTTTCACATTTATTCCATTAAACACCATAATTCGACTATACAAAATTGCTGCATTTTCGTAGCCGCAAACGCGTCACTTTTTGACTTTCTAATTTCACATTTTCAACGATTTTTCCGACACTATTGTCATAAATTCCATCCGATTCACCCTTATAAGCATCCTTTAAAGCTTTTCGTAACCTTTCTGGTCCCACATCTTTGCACATTTCGCTTTGAACATCTCGGCGTCGTTTCAAAATTTCGGTTTTCTGTCAAAAATAAATAATTTTTAGATAATCAATGGGGATCGGTGAGAGCGCGCGGTTGCCGTTGAAATTCTCCAAACGCCGCAATCTCCGTCGGAAAAGTGGTGGCCCCATTCTAACCTTTAAAATTCCGTCCATCACCGCTACATTCGTCGTCGCATTTCTTTATTTTCGACACGACGAACGTAAATAATCCTCGTTTATCGTAAACGCCGTCTTAAAATATCGTATAAAATTCGTTTTTATAGAAATAAATACACCCGAAGCCTTTTGTGACACTTCTTCAAAATTAATATTTTTGACGCCATCGGCCCTTTCCGCCTCCGATCGAAACAATTTCCCTTGCCGTCAATTTTGACGTTTCTCCGTCGGACTCCGCCCCTCGCGATTTTCCCCACAAAAACGCGAATATTTTCCAAAATATCCCGCTCGGCCCCGTAAAAATCCCACGCGGGGCAAAAGACCCCGTCCTCTCGAGCCTGCCGTAACTCGCCGACACCCACCTACCGCGCGGTCGGAGGAGATGTCCGCACAAAATTCCGCCCCACGTGACCCTAATTCTAATTTTTCCATTGGTAAATGTTACACACACATCAACGCTTAATATAATATAGCGAATAGCGACAATCTTGAATCACCAAGCAGTCAAGTCGAAGTAGTTCATTCGACAAATAAATATAATTTCGTTTCTAACATAAAAGGAAAAAATGTCGAAAACTTGTGCCCGAGACAAACGAACAGAAAAAAGCTACCATTAATTTATTTAAAAATCATATTAAACACAAGAAAACACCTAAAATAAATGAATGTGAACTTTAAAAATCTCAATTTTCAGAAATATTAAAAAACAAAGACTGGTTAAAAATAAAAGTATTTGTACAAAATGCATACACAAAAAAAAAGTAAAATGTCTATAATTTGTGTTTTAGAATATGTTTCACTATGTTTTGCATTATTTGTCAATTTGAGGCGTTTTATACTTTTTATTAATTAAAAGAAATATATATGTTAAAGTTAAATGTTATTTTATTATTAGGGCATTTACAGTTTTATGATTAAGACTCTTAAAGTAGCTTTGCTGTCATATATGCATTGCATCTTTTGATGTGTTTTATAACTTAAGTAGCAAAGTAAGATCAGTGCAGGTATTTCGGGAACATTTTTTTTTCATTTCTGTATTGTCACAAACATCTGTTAAATTTTCTTCCTAAAATTTTTATATTATACTACTTCAAAAGAAGTAGTACAAATGATACCGGTAAATCTACAGCTAAAAAGAACACGTTTGACAAAAAATGACCCTAATAAAATGTTTACCCTTAGAGTCTTAGAAGATACAGCCCATCAGTTTCCAAAAAAAAAAAATGGAATAGCAGTTGTAATTTGAAAACCAAAAAAAGAATAAAATTCGAATTTTACAGAAATTTGCTATTAATACATGTGCAACTTGTCAACAATTTTTCAAAAAATTTCGCCCCTTGGAGGGGATTGAAATAAGCATCCCCTAAGTTATTTTTTATACAATTCATTTGTTTGACAAAAATGTCTTTTTAAAAATACGCTGGTTTATTTTAAAACTTTTACCCATCTTACTCTTTTGTTTTAAAATTAACCGTTTATTAACAAAAAATTTAATTTATTGATATTCGGATTACAACTCGCACGATTGCATTCTCATGCACATTTTCGTCATTAGAGCTATTTGGATGTCTTTGGCGGTACATTCTTCTTGCTGTGGTACAGTTTCTTGACAATTAAAAAATAATTGCCGACATAAGCGGATTTAAGAATGTGCAATAAGTGCTACAGCACAGGTGCCCCCAAAACAGTGGATGGTTTCCTTATTTTTATATTCGTTAAAAATATTTTGGACACAACAAGGTTTTGTCACATTTTCATAGCATAAAAATATTCAGGGACCCTCACCAATGACTTGTACAAGGCCCAGATCAAGCTTAACTCACAGCAGCTTGCATTTTATGGCAAAAAATTTTACTAATGCCGAAGCATGAGTAAAATTATTTGCCATAATTTTTCCCAAGCTATCCTAAAAAATAAATTTAAACGTTTAAGTAAAAAATCTATGGAAGTACCCGCAACAGAAATTAGCATCTTAAATGCCTACTTAAATGTTTCTTAGTTGCACGTGGGAGTTGTAATTCAAATGATAATGAATTTAATTTTTTTGTTAATAAATGGCTAGTCCTAAGGCAAAAATGCTAGAGATGTAAAAAATTATCGTAGAATGTAGAAGTTGCTGCTTATAAAACAATTCTTGAAGTCGGGGCAATTAAATAATTATGTAAGTGATGATAATTTTTTTCTTAATTTTTAACTACAGTATTTCATTTTTTTGGCATTAATTATAATTATGTTACGATATTTTCTGTACCTTTTTAAAAAAGTTGCATTAATATAATTTAATTTTTATAATTATATATATTCATTTATACTTTTTTTTAGATTATACATGAAAACTTGACGCAACAAATTTAGAGAGTCTAAACTCAAAATTAGATTAGCAAACGCATCGATATATATAATGCATGTGTCTTCATTTTTCACTATGTTTATTAAATTATGCTCAACACAGCACAAACTCTCTCTTGATGTTGACACTATCACACAATTTCCACATTTACACCAACTTGTGTCTATTAATCTTGTCGGGTTTTCATCATTATGTAGGCTATCTTGTTTTTTCTTCGATTTACTTAATTCATTTCTGCTGTACCTTGGTTCAGAACCAAAAGCCATTTAGATAATAATTAACGTACACACGCAAAATTTCTTTTAGTAGTACCAAATATTCGACCTATATCTTTGCCAGCAGTTAAATAAAGTACCTTTCGATTAAAGACACACGAAGCGGTTTTCGCCGACTCGGCATTTGATTCAATGGGGCCTCCGCTTTTCCGACGGAGATTGCAGCGTTTGGAGGTTTTCGGATCAATCCGGCAGCTTCGTGCTTTCGCCGATCCCGATTAAATATCTAAAAATTATTCATTTTTGACAGCAAACCGAAATTTTGAAACGATGACGAGATTTTCGAAGCCAAATGTGCAAAGATGTGGGACCAGAAATTCGTCGAAAATGTGAAATTAGAAAGTCAAAAAGTGACGCGTTTGCGGCTGCGAAAATACAGCAATTTCGTATCTTCGAATGATGCTGTTTAATGGGAAAAATGTGAGAAAATTGATCCGAATTAGTTTGTAAAATGTGTCGGAAAGTTTAAAGGTCGATACTTTCCGCTGAAAGTTAAAAATGTTCTTTTATTATTTGAGGTTATGTGATGACGCTTTCTACATTTAAGGCGCAAAATCAAGTGGAAATAAGTTTTATGTGTATAAATAAGCTGGATAATTTAGCAAGAAAGGACAACGAGCAGGTATTTATCTTAAAATAAGTAAATGTGTGGCCATAGCTCATATATTTGTAGTGTCGCGCAAAAACCCAGTTTTGATGTACATTTGTAGACGATACGACGAACAAATTTGAATTTAAAGCGCCGATTATCGAAATTCCTTCTGAAGGATACCGCGGCAGGCAGTTTCAAAACTATCTGCCGACATATACGAGGAACGATCAAAGAGATTTGTGTCAAACCGTCTCAGTCGAAAGAATCTGAGCATTTCGGCCTTTCGTGGATTCCCAATTCTTCTCCATCATCAAGTCTTTTTAACAGGTATGTATCGACAGTTTAGTATATTTTTATTAAAATTTCATCATTTTTTAGTGTAATTACATTCCCGTCTGTTTTGTCCGACGTTTTTCTAAGGACTTTCTTGATAATAGTTAACTTGATAGATATTAATTGACAAAAGCTGCAAAGAAAGCTATTCTCATAAGCGGGCCCATAAATAAGGTAAGTGCATTTAAGTTTTAAAAGACAACGGAGAACATTGAATATAAAACCTAAACCCAAAAATTTAAATATAAGATCAACATTTAGAAAAAATATTTTCAAGTTTTTACAAACATTTCAATGTCGTAGCTAGCTTTCAACGGGCCCTGTGCAAAATGTTAACTTTAGGCCCAGAAACGAAATGTTGCACCAGAAAATATTTTTTATGATAAAAAAAACGCTATGTGCTGTGAATTATTTTTATCGCCCAAAAATAGAGGACATCATAGTAGTTGCACCTGCTGCAGCTGGATTAAAATGGATTAAAAGTTAAATTATTTCCAGAAATTATTTAATTTTGCATACTCTTATATTTTTAATAATATCATTTAATTCCATAGAATATATTGAAACGGGCTACAGAGGTTTTTGCAGCCAAAAATGTAAAAAATATACCATTAGGATTGGATTTTCAAAAAATTACTGAAAATATTCGACGTTGCAGCTACCATTGTGGCGCGCTTCTTCAAGAATAAGAGAATAAAAATTGAAGTTTAAAACATAGTTCAGAATTTTAGTCTCGAAAGCATAAAAAAAAGATAAGACTGAAATTTAGGCTAGGAAATTTTAATATAAAGGGCATAATTTATAACAAATATTTTTAACCTTTAGCGCGCTTTTTCGCGAACATGAAAAAAAAAGGGTTTTAAGTCATATGAGCACACAAGTTAATTATTAATTGAGAAGAATCTTCAAATAAAACAAAAATAAAATGAAAAACTATGAATTTCAAAATTTTATTTAAGAAAAACGAGCAATTAAAATTTAGAATCAGAACTTTTGAGTAGCAATGTCAAAATTAAAAATATTTATCTTAATATTTCGGGAAAAAAATTAAATTCTCAAATTAAAATTCAGACCTTTTCTTTTTTTTAAAAGTTATAAATTTAAAATTGAAATTTTTATTAGAATTTCGACCTACTTTTAAGTCAAAAATATCAAATTTCGATTTTAAAATAAATTGGAATTTTTAAGCATGATAAAATGAACTGGAAAATATATTGTCAAGATATTAGAAGGAAAAAAAAACCGAAAAAGTTTTAAGATTTTGATTCAGAATTTTGAATACAAAGGTTAAATTTAAAGGAAAGCCTTTCAACCTTAGGACAATGGATTATTTAGTTTCCACATTTCAATAAAAACAATTGAAAAATGATGAAATGACAAGAAAAACAATTAAAGTTTCAAATATTTTAAGTTTTTACTTGAAGCGTTGAGAAAAACAAAAATTTCAAGATAAATATTGAAAGATTTCAGTTGAAACTAAAAATTTAATAAATATAAATAAAAATAAAAAAGGAACCATTTTATGAATTAATTTAAAACGCTTACAAAAATGTTTTTCTTTTAGGATCCGATCGTGTCAAGGAAACACGTACTTGCTTGAAATATTCAAAGTTGCACCTTCATCGTAAAGAGCTTCGTCAGGGATAAAGAAAAAAGGCCATGTCAAATCAGAAGAGCGCTCTAACCTACTACTACGAAACTCTTTCGAAGTGAAAGCGGTACAAAAAGAAACACAAGAAAACTGTAATAGGAGTGCAAAACCATACTTATCAGCATCTAATGAACAAGAATATAGGGAAATTTAGCTATAATAACTATTTTTAGGAAATGGATATTTTGATCGACATATGAAAATTTTGATTTTACTTTTGAAATTTCAACTTATTTTTTAAAATATAAAGTTTTTAATCGAAATTTTGAGACATTTTTGATGACATTTTTTTTATAAATTTAAATCGAATTTTAAAATGTTGACTTTTGTCCTAATATTTCGCCAAACATTCTAAAATTTTGGGGAGATTAATCTTTGTTTTAAATTTCGATTTTTACTTTAAAAACAAGACTACTCTTAAAATGTTAAAATTAATACGAGAAATGTAACAAATGTGGGCTAATTAAATATCAGTTTCGAAAATAGAAGGAAGAGTCGGATTTAAAATTTTATTAAAATTATATAAAGCAATATTTAAAAACGAAACTTAAAATTTTACGAAAAGAGCATAACTTTAGAAACCTACTCAAAATTTACGAAAAATAGATGAAATATATTTTCGAATAATTTTAATAAATGTAAAGATTTTCTCAAAATTTTCATTTTTTTTTAATTATAAATGTCCATTTTAAATTCTTGCTCTAATCTCAAACTTTTCAAGAAAAAAAATGTAATACTACGAAAGACTAAATTAAATTAAAAAATCAAAATTTAAAAATATTTTTGATAATTGTTGACAAAAAGATCTATTTACACTTTGGGAGTAGGTTATAGTGGGTTTTCAGAAAACTAAAAACTTCAAGTCTAAAGTCAAACTTTCAGGAAAAAATTAAACTTAAATTCGTAATTGGAGTAAAAAAATCAAAATTTATGAAAAAAGAAATCATGTTATATACGCAAATGGATCATCGTAAAATTTAAAGGTTATTATTAAAATTTAAAAAAAAACAAGAATTGTGCAATAAAATAACTATGCCCAAAAATTATTAATAACAAATAAGAGTGAAAGTAATTGAACGCAAATGCTAAAAAGCCAAACAGCTTCGGAAAAACTGCTATTAGATTCAAACATTATAGAATCGTAGTACGAAAAATTTTAAAAATATAAAATTGCAATTTATACTATTTTTTATTTTTTAAATTTCTAAAAAATTAATTGTAAAATTATTACAAAAAAATGTAAGAGGGAAAATTGTTTAATATGAAAAATTAAAAAAGGATCTCGAAATTTGGAGAAAAAATGTGGATATTCAAAAATATATCAATTTCGAAAATAGTAAAGAAAAAAAATCGGTCGAACTTTCGTCAAAATTAAAAAAAGGTAAATTTGAAATCGTGAACATAAAGCTTCGAGAAAAAGATGAAATTTCAGAAATGAAATCAAAATTTATGAAAAACAGAAACAGACGTAAAAATGTTACAGTAATTTTAATAAATATTGATTTTTTTCTCGAAATTTTTATTTCTATCTGTTTTTGTTTTAAAATCGGAAAACTATATCGCATTTTTAAAGATTAAATTAAATATAAAAATCAAAATTTAAAAAAAATCGACGATGGTTTTTAATTAAGACTTTTAAACATACCGTCAATATTTTTCGAAAAAAATCAAAAGATTAAATTTATTATGAAAGTTACGAAAAGCGTAAATATTGAACTAGAAATAAATTCGAGTTTGAATTCAGATTCATAAGTCGGTAATGCAGGCAATATACCTGCAACGTAGCTACAGTCGATAATGCAGGTCCCTGATTTTAAGGTAATAGTTCCGGACCCTAGAAAAGGAGACTGCTTCAAAATTAAAAGAACCGAGTTGACAACCTTTTTCTATGATTCAATCTATAATTTTTTGACAGTTGTGAAATTAATTAATTCAAAGTAACGCATAATATCCTAATAATTATTTAAGTGTCTTTACAGTGATATTATATCGAAGGAAAGGTAAATTTTTATCAAAACCTATTAATAATATTAGCTAATAAGTTTCTGAATACGTAATTTTTGTTGTTTTTTTTTTGAATGTAAAATTACGATTTTCTCAACTTCAACCTTATCAAATCATCCTGAATTGAAACATAATATATTCTATATACAAGGCCTATATTTCATATGAGTAAAGGCTAGGGCTACATTTCATAATTATAAAATTATTATTATTATTTTAAGTGGAAATGGTATTTATTCCACAGTTTTTTTCAATTTTCAACTAAAAATGTTTAAAGATAACTTGGTTAAAAATTGGTGCCGATCTCTTTTAGTATACACACTTAGAATTTAAAAATAATGTCAAAATACACACACCGATTAGTTTGAAAATTGCGGCAGTCGACTTTTTTTTATAATTCATGTTTAATTTTAACTGTAAATAATTACCTCTATCTTTTCAAGTAAAGAGATTATGAAGAAAAAGTAAATAAAAAGTACTAACAATTTTAAGGCTTCTTTACTTGAGTTTTAAATAGACAAACATTATTCAATTTAATAAAAATGAATGACAATAGCTATCTATTGGCTTATCGTGGGTGTATTAAAAAAATTAAGTGATTTAAAATATATACGACTTTAAAAAGAAAAAAGTTGATTATCGCAACAAGAAAAATTATATGTATTCTGATATCCTTTTTACATTCCGCCTATGGTAGAATAAATCAATACCTATTCTTAGCAAATTATTTTTAAATACGTTTGAACTATGCGAAAATTTAAAAATACCTAAATTTTTAATCTTTTGACTATATTTCGAAAACAAATTAATTTGATTTTGATAATCGTTTTATAAAAGACTCATAACAGCGTAGCTTTTTTCAAATCTATTTACTAATTTTTCAATAGTGAGCAAACTTAAATGAAGCAAATTATAAAATCGTCGCGAAAAAATAACATATAAAAAAATAAGGGCATTCGATTTGTAGTAGATGTTTTTAAAATTATAAATCAACACAAGACCATTAAATGAATGAATAACCTGCAGTTTGTTTCATTATTATATTCGATGACAATTCGATTGGAAGTCAAATGGACGCCCTAGACGAAATATCTACAAACTACACAGCATCTTTCTATTTAATATTCTTAAAAATAAGTATTTATTTATGAATTTTTTTCTTTTCGAAAAGTTCAATCTGACTTTTTTCAAATTATCAATTTTTTATGTTTTTCGTAGAATACTTATAAGCTCATGGTTATTTTTAAATTAGTAAAAAAAATGAATTTTAAAAGAACCTTTAGAAAAAACTTTAAATTTTTTTATGATGAAATAATACAATTTTAAAAGGTTTAGGTTCGAATTTTCGACTTTAAACTCTAACCCTTAGCTTCGTAACTATAAAAAAAACACAATTTTAATTTATTTTAAAAGGAGCGTTATTTTAAAATTTATAAAAATCCTCTGTTGAAAGCACAATGATCCTGACCGTAGCTTTTCAAATAAGAAAAAAAAATCGCAACGATAAAAATTGAAAAATAAACACCATACACATATCTTTCAATTCTTTCTTTAAATCTCTCGAGTACTTTTGTTCAAAATATCTATTCAATAAATATTTATTTTAAAACTTATAAACAAAATGTAACAATAAAGACAACAAATAAAAATTAAACACTCTCAAATTCAAATTTTACTAAATTATAAAATTTTGTTTTAGATGCCGAAGAAATTAAAAGAAAAAGGATGGGGCAATTGTAAAAAAAGGATCAATAAAAACCCCATCCAAAAAACTGATTCTATTCCATCGTCACTCGCATCAACGTCGTCTAACGTTGATGCTGCTGAGAAAAACGATGTCTCGACTTGTTCGACAGACGTGATTGTTTCACAAGTGCACCGCTCTGTTTCTCAAATGACGTTTAACGTCAACGATGTTTTTACTTGTGAAACGCAATCCACTGTTGACTTACAAGTGCACCGCCCATTTTCTCATGTGACGAATATAGCCTCTATCAATTGTACGCCCGGATCTACGTCCGATAAGAAAGAAAATAACGCGGCAACGCTTATTTCTAACTCTTTGACGCAGAAAGTTACTAAGAAGGGTAAAACTGTCATGACAATCGAAGATACCTTCCAACAACCGACGATGGTATTGCCTGTAACTTCGATTACGAAGAAAGTTCATTCCAAACGGATACGGATCGAAGATTTAACCACGGGCAATATCAATTCGACAGATACACCTTCTTTAATTGCATCGAAACGAAGCAAAAAAGAAGATTTGTCGCGTTTGAATCAAAGTTCTGTCAGTCCTGTAGCAGGGCCGTCTAATCTACAACGAATTGTAGAACTCATCGAGGACGACGATGATGATTATTCGGTAACTCCCAAATTGCCCGAACTACCGGTTACTCTGCGTTTTATCAGGCAGCCTTTAACTAAACGACAGTTAAAGGAACAACAGCAGCAACAACTTACTGAACGCGTAAACAATGCCAATCTAGCGATTGCGTTATCAGATAATCAAACGACAAATGTCGTCTATGAAGGATCATCTTTGACGACATTAAATGTTATGCCCGTTGAGTTTACCGTTGTAGATAATGACGTTAGACAAGGACCAAATTTACCCACAAACGCTGATCGCCCCCGATATTTGCGCGACCGAATGCAAATAATACGTTCTCAAGAAGATATTAATTCTTCTCAAAGACGCATCGAGGCGAATACTCAGCGGATGAAGGAAATAAGAAACGTAGAAAGATTCGCCGCGGAACGACGACAGCGGGAAGCTGCTGCCGTTGAAGCCCGTTTCCGACAAGAACGATTAGAAAATCAACGTCAACTCGAAGAAGCTTTAGAAGCTCTTCGATTGGACGACATTCGCCAACGTCGAGCAATAGAAAGAGACGTTCAAATAGCGACCTATTTGATTGCGGAAACTCACCTCAATGCGCAAAGATTTTCTTTGGGTCCGATGAACCAACTTTGTAGGCATTGCGGCGCTCGATATTTTGTTTCGGAAAAAAATAGTTTGGGCAATTTCAGACTGTGCTGCGAATTCGGTAAGGTAGTTTTAGATCCACTTTTGCCTTATCCCGCCCGATTCAGACGGCTCTTTTCCGAAAACGGCCAAAGGCAAAGACTTTTTAAAATGTCCTGCATTAAATATAATAACTCTTTGAGTTTTGCCAGTATCAGGGTTTCCGCTATTCCTCATCTCGGACCGGGCTACGAAGGCTTTTATAAGATTCAAGGACAACTGTGTCATTACATCCGAGACATCGACCAAAATCGATTAACGAGAAATCCTTGCGGAATTTTCTTTTTAGACGCCGAACGGGCCGTCGAAGAAAGAATTTTGCAAAACCCGACTCTCGATCTCGAAATAATGCGGGAATTGGAAGACGTTTTGAGACGAATTAATCCTTTCGCTCAAGCTTACGTCGCCTTAAAAGATGTCGCTGCTTTACGAGGACAAGTGGAAGTCGGATTACAATTCGTACACGGTCGCAATCGATGATACGATCTTCCCGTCGTCAACGAAGTGGCGGTTATCTTTCAAGGTGACGAAGAGAATGCACCACCCGCTTATGATTTAAGAGTGTACGCTAGAAATGGAGCAAATGTAAGAACTCGATCGCTTCATTTTCTTAACGTTCATGTCGACGCGATGTGCTACCCCCTGCTTTTTCCCGCAGGAGGTCGCGGTTATGAAGTCAACGTCAGGCACACCAGAGGTAATCGTAGCGTCTCTATCAGAGAATTCTACTGCTATCGAAAACAGATCAGAGACGTTCCGCCTTTTAACGTTTACATAGATTGTGGAAAATTGTCTCAAAAATTGATTGTCGACGCTTGGGTGAAGGTGGAAAGCAGCAGAATGACGTTCATTCGACAAAATCAGAACGCCCTTCGAGCTTCCTCTTTTGAAACGTTAGAAGACTGGCTCAACGTCCAAGCGGATAGATTAGATCTTCCTCTCGGCAGGATAGTTATATTGCCGTCGACGTACATCGGTTCGCCTAGAAATTGTTTACAAAATTATCAAGATGCGATGGCTATTGTCACCAAATTTGGCAAACCGGATATGTTTATTACGTTCACTTGCAACCCGCAATGGCCAGATATCCGTAACAATTTGCAACCGGGTCAATACTTTCAAGATCGACCCGATTTATGCAATAGGGTTTTCAAATGCATGTTACGCGAATTTATCGACGATATTACGAATAAACATATTTTCGGTAAAGTCACCGCCTACATCTATGTCATCGAATTTCAAAAACGCGGTCTGCCGCATTGTCATCTACTTTTAGCGCTTCGCGAAGTAGGTAAATTCATCGATGCGGACGACGTGGATAGATTCGTTTCGGCAGAATTACCCGATCCCGAAAGAGATGACGTACTTTTCGAAATCGTGTCTAATCACATGGTTCACGGACCGTGTGGTCCGGATAAACCGAACGCCCCGTGCCTCGACGACGAAGGTAGGTGTTCGAAAAATTTTCCTAAAGAATTCTGCGACACGACCAGATTTAACGATAACGGCTATCCTCGATATAAAAGGTCGAACGACGGAAGAACGATAGTCAAGAGCGGCAAACGACTCGACAATCGAAACGTCGTACCTTACAATCCGTTCTTGATGAAGAAATACAATTGTCACATCAACGTCGAAATTTGTGCTTCATTCAAGAGCGTCAAGTATATATTTAAATATGTATACAAAGGCAACGACAGAGTAAGAGTGAATATGCACGTAGACGAACGCGCTAACGCGTTGAATCACGATGAAACCGTAGCGTATCTTGACGAAATGCACGAAAAATCTCACGCCGTGATACGACTACACGTACATTTACCTCACAGACAAAACGTCTACTTTCGTCCGGGAGATGAAGAGCGAGCCTTGCAAAATGTGAGAAATACGACGTTATCCGCTTTTTTCCATTTGAATCGAACGGATCCTGAAGCACGTCGTTATTTATACACGGAAATACCGTACCATTACGTTTTCGACGAACGCACGAAAGAATGGAAAATTCGCAGGCGAGGCGCAAGTAAGATCGTCGTCAGGATGTATTCGGTTTCGCCCAGAGACCGAGAATCCTTCTACTTAAGAATGATTCTGCTGCATCGCGCAGGACCGAGGTCTTACGAAGATTTAAGAACCGTCAACGGAACCGTTTACGAATCGTTCGAAAGAGCGGCCGTAGCTTTGAATCTTTTGGAAAATGACAACGAATGGTTCCGTTGTCTCGATGAAGCGAAGAATTTTCAAATGCCTGTGCAATTGAGAAAATTGTTCGCCATGCTTCTCATCAATTGCGAAGTGCACAACGTTCCCGAGCTGTGGAATCACTTCAGGTTCTATTTGTGCGAAGATCACATCAGACGCGGTCGATCGAGAGAAGAGGCCGAAGCGTCCGCTCTACGTCGGATTCAAAGAATTCTATTCGCCCATGGTAGAGATTTGGAGGAGTTCGGTTTGCGACGACCGCCATCGCCGCTGACGCCCCAATTGCCGCCCGAAGCGATTCCGACCGACGACGAAGAAGACGAAATATTCGATCGTTTCGCCGACGAAATCGACCGAATCGAACGTAATGTGGCCTCCCTCATTAGATGTCAAAGGCGCGTTTTCGATTCAATCACCGAAGCTGTCTTGCGACCGCAAAACCGCCAATATCGTCTATTTTTCGTAGACGGAAGTGGCGGTACCGGTAAAACTTGGTTATGGAACACGATCATTTCCAAATTGAAAATCGAAGGAAAAAACGTGATCGCCTGTGCTCACACGGGAATCGCCGCCACACTGCTTCGAGATGGAACCACTGTGCATTCCCACTTCCAGCTACCGGTACCTACCACCGTAACTTCCACATCGCGATTAACTCCACAAACGGCCGGCTTTCTACGAGAATGCGATCTAATCGTATGGGACGAAATCTTTATGTCGTCGAAACACGTCTTTCACGCCGTCAACAGAGTTCTGATCGATGTCACCGGTGACGCGAGTCTTTTCGGCGGCAAAGTCGTAGCTCTAGGCGGAGATTTTCGACAGATCCATCCGGTCGTCGTTCGTGAAACTGTGGGAGCGACCTTCAAAGAATGTGTGAAAAGCAGTCATCTTTAGCAGTATTTTCACACCATCACCTTGACGGAAAATATGCGCGCCGACCCCGACGAAATTGATTTCAAAGAGTGGCTGTTACGATTGGGCGAAGCGAGAGACAGGCAAACGTACGTCGATTTGGGTTTACCTCCGGACGTCATCGAAGTACCCGAAGAATGTCTGGTGCCTAACGTCGTCGATGCCATTTTCGGACAAATAGTCGATGTCGACGATCCTGCGTTACCGGGCAAAGTCGTTTTGTGTCCCACGAATCAAAGTTGCCACGAAATCAACAACATCGTCACTGAGAGGTTACGCATAATAGAAGATGACGGTGGTATCCGAAATCCGACCAAGCGGACGTACCACAGCGCCGACAGCGTAGTCGCCGAAGACGATGACGAAGCGATGCATGTTCCTATCGAATTTCTGCACGCCATAAACGCCGGCACCATTCCGCCGCACGAGATGACTCTGGCCATCGGCGGAATCGTCAATCTACTCAGGAATCTATCCGTCGTCGACGGACTGTGCAACGGGACTCGCCTGCAGATTCTACAATTGGGAGATGCCGTGATTCGCGCCAAAATCGTTTCCGGAACGAAAATCGACGACGAAGTGTTCATTTCCAGGATGGACCTCACCACTTCGGAAATCAACTATCCTTTCGTATTGAAGCGAAGGACGTTCCCGGTGCGACCGGCTTTCGCCTTGACCACCAATAAATCTCAAGGGCAGACCTTCGATCGAGTGGGAATATACCTGCCAATGCCGGTATTCTCTCACGGACAGCTTTACGTGGCCTTTTCCAGAGCTAAACGTTTCCGAGACGTCAAAGTCCAAGTAAGTGCATCGAGAGGACAAGGCCGTCTACTCCGAAACGATAGACGCGTTTTTATCAAAAACGTCGTCTATCTCGATGCCTTATAAATTGGTAAGAAGAGTGGCATTTGCGAGGTAATGTGAATTTTTTTTTGGTAATAGATTGATACCACATTATTGTACAATACGATATTTCGGCGAATAACGATAAAATGTTTTAATTTTTAAATGTATACTTTACGACATTTTCTTTAACCCGACACGTTTACTTTTCACCTTATAATTACAATAATGTTTTCATTCTATTTATTTCGAATTGGTATTTCTTCACATCGAATAATTTATTCGTTGTTACTTGCCAGTTGTAAATAATATTTACCGCAAATTTCAAATTTATTAATATATTTTGAATATTAAATTTGATTATATCTTTACATTATAAGAAATATTGCATTTCACTTTTGACTTTAAATATTTTATTTCATTTTTAATTGTGCTAAATTTGATTAGTTGAAATTATAAAATATTGTCAAAATTGGAACTCCGTTATAATCCACATTTCAATTAGTTAACCGACAAACATTGTAAGAAAATAAAGAAATCTTTTCTCTGTTCATTCTGTTTTGAAGAGTTTACGTGAAATTGAAATGGATATGGATGGCTTCGTATTTCTGTGAAAATCAAGAAAATACTGCACTCCTTTTATATTGCTCTTTTAGTTATTAAACGTTTTTAGTAAAAATACAATCAACCATTGTGTTTAATTTCTTTTGTATCGAAATCCACCTCTGTAATAACTATGGCGTAATTGTTGTATTTGTTGTATTTTACAATACTCTTAATTATGCGAAACTATCGAACAATATACTGCAGCATTTTAAATTTCAAATTTTATTTATTTATATGTATATATATATATATATGTATCCTGCGCAGGTTCGGTCTCCCTCTCAAAGGCCATTTACATTTAATAGGTCCTCCAGGTCAGTAGGTCCTCCGTATATGGAGGACCTAAAGGTTTTTAGTGTAAATCGAATCATAATGTCTCGAAACACATTCTGACAAAGTTTGAGAGAGAGGACCTATCCTGCGGATTTTATGTATTTTCGTATATTTTAGTTTGAGCGTCTGTCACTGCATGTTTCTGCGCTGGCGTCGCGCGGCGTATATCGGCGTATATTCTCCCGCCAAATTAAGCAGAATAGGTCATCCTGTGTATACTGCAGTTGAAGGTGCTGCGCTGGATAAATCATCCATGTATCCGGCAACATTGAAGTTGTATATCGGCCATCTTTATCGAGTATTTTAGGCAGGATAGGTAATCTTCGGTATATTGCAAGTTACAAGCTACAGTAAATAGATCATCCATGCTATTAGTAGAGGCAAGCTTATTAAAAACTTCGCTGTTGCTAACCGAGAAATCCTGAGTATATTGCAAGTTACATGTTACGCTGAATAGATCATCCGTGATGTTGATTATATTACTAGGGTTAACTTACTAAAAATTTTAATTCTTTTAAATGAGCGCGGTATATTTTTGAATAAACTTTGTAGGGAGAACTTGGGCCAATGTATGATATAGAATTGCTATCCGAAATTTTTCGCACTTATGGATTACCATTCCGTGTAATATAAAAAGAGACCGACCAAAATTTTTGACAGAAATCAAAACCGAATTTGTGTTCTGTCCTGGTTTTGAGCAATCCTACACTTACTGAGAATTGTTGAAATGAACACCATACGTTCAAATCAAAAGGTAAATTTCCTCTACTAATAAGAGGCTTATTAGTATTAAATCCAATAAGAGTAATAAATTATTCCACTTTCCGTGTTATATTATTATTATTAAATTTTTCAATGAAATTCCTATAACCTTGCTTTGGTATACTTGTTGTTAAATATTTTAGTAAAGCTTTTCATCATAAGAATCCTGGTGAAATGGACTGGTCCTTGGTTATCAATTTGATTGATCAATATTATCAATATTGAACAATCACAATCAATATTAACTAACAGAAAATTGGAAATTCGGCTAATGTTGAATTAAATAAGAGACAGTAAATAATACGAAGTATTGTTCACAAATTGTTGGTAATGAATGTACAGGAAAAAATATTTAAATGAAGCGTCAAATGCCCCCACGCATTTCAAAAAGTTATTGGTCAGAATTTGTCAGGTTGTTTGCGAATTTCTATTGGTTAGAAACATAAGATGACAAGCGCGCGTATTTTAAAACATGAAATTTGCGTCTTACATTAACTTTGCAAAACTTTCTGCTAGTGTAATCAAGTCTAGTGATTAAATTTAGGAACGTGATACTTCCAATAGCAAATAAAAATATGGGCGAGGGCCCATTTAATGCAAAATATCTTGTAGAAAAAGTTTCAAATCTGCCCATAAACAATTGCAAAAGCTGAAGTTATATATGGACTATTTTTAACAACTATTTTAGGCAGGATAGGTAATCTTCCGTATAATGCAAGTTAGAAGTTACAGTAGATAGATCATCCAGAGACCAAGATCATCCACGATATTTATTCACCCAATAGAAATCCAACAGATCATGTGATGGATTGCAACCAATAATCTTTTGGAATGCGTCGCGGTATTTGCCGCTTTCCATATGCAATGACGCTGACATAACTAACAACTAATTGGAGGGAAATTTAAATAATAAATAAATTATAATTATTGATTCATTAAAATGTACCGCCTCCACAGAAACATGCAAATAAGCCGTGTACAATACTACCGAATATTTTTATGAACTAATGAATTTATTTATAAGTAGTCGCTGTGTTTATAATTTCTATTATCAAAGGCTGCTTGGTGAATATTAATAAAACTAAACAAAATCGGTTTTATAGGGTTAAAGTTACACAGTTTAAAATGGGCAACTCAGTAGCTTTTTTTAAAATAAAACTCTTTTAAATCTTCTAGGTAAACAAATTTTCTAAACACTCCTAAATCTCTCTTTTAAATGTCTTCAATGTACACAGTTTTGTACTTTTATGGTATTTATATTGACTCCAATTACAGCTGCGGATTGACCCTTACGAATAGCGGCAATAAGAATCATTTTCGCATTGCAACATATCGGAAAAATGGTTAATGCGCGAAGTTTGTCTCTCCTGCTAATGGCGCCAAATTTAAATTTAGTGAATACATTTGCATTTTTGACTACATTTAAATATGTTTAAAACCTGGTGGTGTCATCTTTTAGAATATAGCTAATATATTTGAATTTTTGGCTGCATTTAAATGTCCAACATAAAAATATAACTAACATTATTCTACGACTGTCATCTATTAGAATACAGTTAAATATTGAAAAAAAAATCTACTCACTGCATCATTTACTGCTTTTTCCATTAATTTAGATATGGATGTTTCATATTTGAGCTTCTAGAGGGCTTTTTGCTGTATTCTTTAGTAAGTTGCCAATTTTTATTAGCAAAAAATCTCTGAAATGCGGTTTTTTTAAAATATTATAATTTCCTCTGCATTTTGATTAGAATTGAATGTAATTTAAGAAGCTGACTTATAATAAATTGGTAATAATATAATGTAGAAGTAAAAGTTTTCAAGATATGCAATTTAATAGTGTGTAGTAATTTAGTAGGTTATAATAATTTAAAATTATAATGACAAACTATAAAAAAGCGTATTTGCTACGGACTAAATTCATTTAGAAAAATCTTCGATTCTATAATTTTACCTAATTCGATCTACATCTTAAATCAAGATATTTTCTACGCTTAGAAATCTCAAAATTCATGTAAAATAATTCTAAAAGTAATAACAATAATTGGCTTAAAAATTTTCCTCGAAAGTTTATTACTTCTTGAAAAACTCGAGACAAATATTTATTGTTTTTTTTTGTTTTGATTTCATTCAGAAATTTTAATTATTTTTACTGCTTTTATAATGTTTTGATTTTAAATTTAAAATGTTGTGTCTCCTTTTCCCATGTACACGTTAAAACTTAATTTCAAAGATGAACTTGAAATTCAAACGTTTCCTTAATTTTGATTTCAAATTTATACATTTTTCTTTAATCTTTGAATTTTGAGATATATTGCTTTTATATAAAACTTGTACATTTATAGAAGCTTTGATTTTGCTTTTTTCCGCAATTTCAATCATCTCGAAACTTGCTTTTTATTTAATTTCAAACTTATCTTGGAAAGTTACATTTTCAAAAAAGATCAAATTTGATTATCTAATCTTTTTCCAAATCGATTCCAAATTGCAAATTCCAAAGTTAAAAATCTAACTTTTTTTATTAGTAAATTATATTTAAAAACTGAATGGAAAAAATTGATGTTCATAATATTGACTTGGTAAAATTTCATTTAAGTCCCTTGCAACATCGAAAATTCATATAATAAAACCATGAAGGGTAAATTTATAGAACAGCGAAATATTAAATAGTTATTTATATATAAAGGTTTAAACTATCAATTTTCTAATGATCATAATTTTTTCACTGCCCTTTTTTGTTATAAATGAAAAACAAAGGAAATAACTTTTTTACAACAAATTTCTCCCGCTTTATTCTAGTGTATTAACGTATTGTACATTGTATATGGAACATAACAATGTGCTAAAAAACCTAAAAAAGCATAAACATAATGTTATCAACTACTGTCCACAAATTAATCTGCAAACGCTGGGAGTTTTTATAATTTTCTTTTACAAATTGTAAAACATGTTTATTTATTATTTTCATTTGAAATATCAATTGCATGTACTGGACTAAAATAAAAAACAAAAATTTAGGAAAAGTACACAATTTATTAACCACTCTAAAAAAATTTTGCGAGAAATCCAAATTTTTCTTCTACATTACATTAATTTTTATAATTATTTTATGTTAGGATTACTAATTTCAGAATCACTGACCGTTATAACTATCGTTTTACTTAAAGACGGGAATAGAAGTTCATCCTAATCAGATTCAATATTTTTAGAAATTAAACGTTTGGATGTTTTCAAAATTCAGATCAAATTTTGCATGTACAGTATTCAACTAATATTGAAAAACCAATAAATAATTCATTCCATCCCTCCAAATTAAGGTAAATAAATACGTTAGTAACCGAGTACCCGGAGAGTTTTCATGCATGCAAATAACGGACAATAAACGATTTCAAAACATACCGATGCCTAAAAAATAGACGCGACGCAAAAATAGTGCGATGCGAGTGCTCGGAGAGTTTATACGCAAGCAAATACGGAACAATTAGCGTTTTCAAAACATGCCGATACCTAAGAAATAGACCGCAACGCGAAAGTAATGCGGTCCGCGAGATTGTATGGGATAAATGAATCACGGCTTCCCCATCCCCCACTTCACCACGCGTGCACCTGGCAATAGCTTCAACTTAAAATTGGCAACAAAGCCGGATGACTGATCCACTGCAACATAAATCCCGCCAAAATATACAAGATGACCGAAAGCTGGTAGTTTAACTGATGAATATACTCCAGATGACCGAAAGATGCCGTTTTCGTCAGAGGATATAGAGATATCAGCATCGATGAAATTTCAAAAAATTTTTGCTCAATTTTTTGTGTGATTCGTATTAAGAGTACCATAATAATCCAGTATACGCATTAAAATTTAATATATATGCACTCCTTCTGGTAGATGAGTTAATTCCGGGTTATATGTAAGATGACCGATAGATAGCGGGATGCAAATATATATATATATATATATACATTTGCAACATGTACTATGTGACCTGCAAAAATTATATGTAGCATTCGCTGTGACCTCTTATATTTCGCTGTAGCCTCCAGGTCTGCAGGTCACAACGTACCCCAGCTTAAAATTTGCCCATGTCTTCGGAATGCCATTTAGAGCTCATAACCGAAAATTTTGCAGAAGGTCATTTCAACCACCTGGTACCGGCAAAAGTGTCCGGTTAGTTCAGCACTTTGCCGCTGGCGCTGGAGGTCTATATGCATTATATGTGCTACGTACCGTGTGGCCTTTGCGCATATTTAACCAAGTGAAATTGTATGGCTCGTACGTTAGGCCCTTTCGCTAGCGGCAACGTCGAAATGGCGCATCCTCTGTCGCATTTCGCGACTTCTCTTTCTAAATTACTACATCGCTGCGCGACGAGTTTCGTTTTGGATTTAAAATAGTCTCCGTGCGGGGAACTCTACTCTCCGTACCTACTTTACTCATAAACAAGCGCCAGCGTCTACTATTTATGATTTCGTTATTAGTGGAGATAGAAAATCGGTTAAATGGGCAAAGTATTGCAGACTTTTATGGCTATGAACATGACATTAAGAAGATAATTGAATACCGGCTTGTTTTAAATTCTGCTGAAAATTCTTTATTTGTAGTCCGATTAAGAAAAAGACCGCTAATCATTTTGGCATAGTTTCTCAAAATCTTCACAGTAATGCGATTAAGTATTTTTATGTTGAATAATTTCTGAGAAAATTATATCTGCTTAGTTTTTATTGTGGACGTTATATTGGATTATTTTCTTTTCCTAATTCAGTCAAAAGTAAAACACAGTAGTTGTCTCAAAAAAATATTTATGATATTTATTTCAAGTAGTAAGCCATGTAAAAACAACTTTCTTGAATGAATAAATGCATTAATAACTTCGATGTATAAATACATTTTTTTTCGACGGTGTACGTATTTGATCCTTTCAAGAAAATAAACTGAATAAATTTGAGCTTTAAGGTCTTGTAGATTTAAAGTTTACTAGGTCCTGCAAACATTTTACAAATTGATAGTATTTTGAATGTATATAATTATTTTTAGTTAGTTTTGGATTTTGTAATGGAAATCTGACAAAAATTTTAATATGTAAGAGGTAGCTACTCGGCCTGTCAAATAATAAAGTCTTCTAGTAACAAAATTTATTCACTCGATCACACTTGCCATATTCTAACACGAACGACTGTACAACTTGAATCGACTTGTCTTTCTAATGTCTAATAATGCGCGGGAGCTGCCGGTGACAGTCGAGCAGACGTCTGTCATTGCGGTTGACCGCCAAATTTAAATTTAAATTTTATCGTCCTACAAATAATAGGGCTATTAAGTTTTCGCTACCAGTGACACAAGAAAGTTGCCCAACGTTACCAGAACCGTGATGACAGATGTCAGAGGCCTAGCGCCCCCTGCGACACAAATTCAGAGGGCAGCACATTGCGATCTAGCAGAATCAAATAACTTTGTTGCCATCGGAATAGGTTGTCATTAGTTCTATCAGTACTACCAATACTATTGTATTAGAGTTGTTATATTTAATTTATTAGATATATTTTGTTGAGGAAATTCATGATACTTCCAGCGGCGGTTAAGGTAAAAATTTTTTAGGCTTGAACTGTTAAAATGAAAGAAATAAGTAGGTATTCTAATGAGGTTTGCAAAAGAAACCAAGCATTTAAATTCAGTCAATAAATAATTTAGTAATTTGTATTGGGAAACAGTTTTGAAGAAATAGTTACAATTTAACATAAAATTAGCATTGTATAAAAAAACATTAAAAATTTTACAAATATTAGTTATTGTTTTTGTTTAATGATTCAAAATTTCTTGAAAATTTAAAATTGTCACACAATAGTCGAATTTTTTTGAAATATCTCACATTCATTCAATGTTAAGACTTTTTTTTTAAATGTTAATTTGTTTTAATTAATCTTTTCATTTTAAACTCAGGGTTTTAGGAAAGCAGTAAAATTTTGAAAAAAAAAATAAAATTTTGCTCAACTTTTAAAATATCTAAAAAAAGTTGAAATTTTAAGGAAGTTTGTCCTTTTTTAGAATATTATCTGTTTTAACAAAATTCTCAATACCAACTTGCAACCTTACCATAAAAATCTTTTAAATTATTTTAACCTTCATTATATTAAACAATATGACGTCACACTTTGTAAAAACTGTTACATGTAGAATATTATTACCATTTTGTTTTAAGTTAGTTACCCAAATTACACCAAATTCTAATCAAAATGGTGAGAAAATTATAATCGTTTGAAAAAACCGCATTTCGAAGATTTTTTCCAAAATAAAATTGTCAATAAATTAAGGAATACAGCAATTAGCCATCTAGACGCTCAAATATGAAATATCCATGTTTCAATTAATGGAAAAAGCAGGAAATGATAGATTAAGTAGATTTTTTAAAAATGTTTAACTGTATTCTAATAGATGACAGTACTGGTTTTTCAACATAAATATTTTTATTGAGCATTTAAATACAACCAAAAATTCAAACATTTCGCCGCTCTTTAGATGCCAAAACATGAAATATATGTTTGAATTAATAGAAAAAGCAGTAAGTGATGCCTTAGGATTTATTTTTTAATGTTTAGCTATATTCTGAAAGATGACACCACCACCTTTTAAACAAGATTAAATACAATTAAAAATGCAAACGTATTCACTAAACTTGAATTTGGCGCCATTAGTGGGGAAACGAACGTCAAGATATTAATCATCTTTCATAACATTGCAATGCGAAAATAATTCTTACTGCCGCTTGTCGTAAGTCTTAGTACGTAGCTGTAATTAGAGTCAGTACAAATACCATAAAATGTACAAGTTTGACTTGCAGAGCCAATGTAAATCGTAAATATTATGTTTTAAAAAACGCGGACCTGTCAACTTAAATGTCCAACCAATAGAAATTCACAGATCACCTGATAAATTTGAACCAATAACATTTTAGGATGCGTCGCGGTTTTTAACTCTACATTTAAATATTGCTTCCAGCACATTCATTACAGAAAATTTGTGAACAATACTTCGTATTATTTGTTGCCCCTTACTTAATTCAACATTAGCCAAATTTCTTATTTGCTGTTAAATAATGTGTAATTGTTTAGTATTGATAAGATTTAATTACTTTGAGATACGTTGTGAAACATATTCACAAATGTCTGGATTTTCAGTACCTTTGCCTCCGGCCTATCTCTCATACCACCTTCATAAATCTTTCAAGTATTATATCATGATATTTGTCAAAGAATAAAGTGAAATTAAGTCGAAATATAAAAAAGATGTTTGGTAATCATCTGAAAAAAAAAACAGTTGTTCGAATTTTTATTTGACATTTACAGAAATAAATAATAACAATAATATAAAATAAATATACAATACTTGAATAAAGTTCTTTGAATAAGATATTATGTTCTGTAGCACTGAAATAAAGCCCTTCGATTAAACTATTACCTGTTAAAAAGTTACAATTATACAATGAAACTTTGCATTATAGTTATCACAATGTATCATTTGTTTGGAATTTTATATCATTTAAATTACATGTGCTTAAAAATCAACAAAAATCGTACTGAAAGGGGTTTGTATAAATTGTAAAACCATATGTGCGCATATATGAATGAAAAATTGGAATTTCAAAAAGTAAGGCACAGTTATTTTATATGCTCACTTTATTCATGCATTACTTTTAATAAGTACACTTGTTCTATAAAGCGGTATTACGTGGAATTTGTTCACTTAGATTTTAGGTAATACCGAGGAAAACTATAGAGAACTACACTATGACTGTCTGAACACTGAAACCGTTAATGCATTAACATTTCTTGCATAAATTCTTTAAAACTAAAAATGTGGTTGTTTTATTCACAATTGTGTATCTTCATCTGGAATAATTGTCTTGATCGGGAGCATCGTTGTCTGGAACTTATCTAGAAGCCCTTGTTAAAAGACGTAGACTCCGTTTATGCAGAATTTTGAACACTAAAATAAGACTATCGTTACCAGTGATACATGTGAACATACCCTACCAAAATATTTTTAAAATTTGTCATATTTACCTTATTACATGCCAAAATTGAGCGCCGGTTTCTCAACATACTTGAAAACCAAAAATAAAGGTTCAAAAAATTACATTAACCTCAACGAGTCATTGCTTCAATGACAGATGACAGAAGGTTTTGTTAACAATATCTACTTATGCTCGCATGTATTAAAAGAACAATTTGTCTACAAAGCAGCGGAGTAAATTTATATGTACTTAATTTTTCAGGATGCGGTGGCGGCAAATTCAAATATTTATTGATAATAACATATCTTTACTGACATATAAGTATTATTTATAAGTTAATTCTTTCATTCTGGTGTCTAAATGAAGTGAAATTTACATTTAAAAAAAGTCAATTCAATAAACCATCAGATTTGGGACATTCTTGGACAGGCCGAACTTGATTTTTGAGAACTCCTCTTTCTTGATAATTTCTTAAGAGCAAAAAAATACCTAGTACTAAGACGAAAGTGTTACTAAACATTTTGTCAATCATAATTATTTGAGCGACATTTTATCTAACATATGGATCAGCAGGAGGGAAGGTGTAGAGAGGTTAATCATTTGGTTTTTTTTTTTCGCCCCACACTTCTTATTGTGGTTCAATTGATTAGTAAAATTCACATGGAAATTAAAATTATTTGAATTGAATTTTTGTTTATAGGAATGTCTCGAAAAATATCAATGATAATGTCAGTTACATATCATCTATGATGATTTTAAAAAAATTGGCGATGACTTCATAATTCGAAATCCAAAAATTATCGAATGACTACAATTTGCAAAAAAAATTATTTGTGAAATTTATATATCAGAATCGACCGCTTCTATAATTTTATTTATAATTTTAGGCATTTTCATTTTATTTGCATATGCAATATTCTGGTTTTGGAAACATGTTTAAAAAATCAAGCAAATATAATAGCCATGTTATGTGTAATTTATTTATTTTAAATGGGATAATTTCTGCCATAATACAAATTTAGCATTCAACGCAGAATTTACGTTAGAGCGAGTAAACCCAAATAGACTGGAAAGCTATTTAGTAAAAGCGCTTTTTGTATGCAGCGCCTTTATCTTACCCAGTATTGAAACGCATAATCTATCCGTAATCCCTAATTGATATATAGTGCAGGAGATCATAGAAAAAATGCATCTTATGGCCTTCCTTACGATTCAATACTTGGCAACGTTGAGGAAGGCTACAACGAACGAGCGGTTAAAATAATTGCTCTATATATTGCAGGTAACAGTGAACGGCGTGTACAATTTTTGTTTGAAAATTTATTTTGCGAAAATCGTTTCCCCTCTCTAGGAATCTTGAAAATAGAGTTCCCCCTCAACACATATATGACAAAAGTTTGCCATAAATATTGTCAGGACTAGTGGAGGTCAGGTCGTCTTATATATACCATGCAGGTCACAAAGATAGAAATATACCTATATGTATATACATATATATTTATATTTTTTGTAATAGTCGCCTAATTATTTTTCATTCGTTTCAATGAGAAGATTAATTAGAACTAGAAATATTGAAGATCATTTTGGATGCCATAGGAGAAAACTGATAAACTACTTTTTCGAGGAAAATTGCTATTGCGAAAACACGATTAGAAGCAACATTGAAGAGGATAAAAAGGATAAAAAGAAAAAAGAAAGATTTACTCTTTCCGATGATTCGATTTAAAATGGATATATCGAAGATTATCTCTGATATTGTACAAACTCGATTCGACCATTCCACTGTTTGTTACTGTATTAGCAACTGAGACAAATAAATCAAGATGGAAATATGTATTTTGGAAAATAAAATTAAACTAAAGATTACCAAAAATTACATTTATATAACAGAACCTTCTACTTCACTCGATAATACGAATGTCCGCAGTCATCCGAATTATGATGCAAAAGAAAGTAAATCGAAAAATAAAATTAAACTGAAAATTACCACCAATTACACTTAGAGAAGAGAACTTTCTGCTTTACTCAATAATGTGAATATTTGCAGTCATCCAAATTATAATGTAGAAGTTGCTGCTTATAAAACTATTCTTCAAGTCAGGCCAATTAATTGATTATGTAAGTAATTTTTTTCTAATTTTTATCTGCGATATTTCATTTTTTGGCATTAATTATAATTATGTTAGATATTTTCTATACCTATTTTAAAAAGTTGCATTAATATAATTTAATTTTTAAATTTATATATATTCACTCATACTTTTGTTATAGATTATACACGAAAAACTTGCAAAATCGTAATATTACTGAAAGTGAAGCAAAAAAGAACCACAAATTACATCTTTGAATAGGAACCAGTTAAGAAGAAAATGACAATTAATATGAAAATTGAACAAATTTCTTTTCAAAGTTTATATTAAGGATCGCTAATTTTATGTAAGATTGGATAATTTTTCGTTTTTTTTTTCATTTAATTTTAACCATTATATGAAAAATTAATCAACAATTAGCATTTAAATATTAATATAATTTAATAATTATTCATATAAGTTTAATAGAATTCATAGCCGAGTGAATGGTAATTAAGCTTTTCTAAGTATTATTAGGTATGTAATTTAGATAAAGTTACATATATTACTTTTTATACAAAAGCTATAATTACTTGCATTCACTTTAAATTCTATTAAAACGTAGGTGGTAGATATTTTTTTGTAATATTTCCATTTTTTATTTTACACACAATATTTAACAATTCATTATTAAATAATAGAATTTATTTATATCAAATTAATAGTTGATAATAAATGTTATTTTATAATTTCTTGCTATAGTATAATTGGATGAAATTAAAAATGTAAAATAATTAAATAAATGTGATAATATAGTTAATAATTAATCATAAAAATAAACAGTATAAATGTATTGAAATAACATAAATATAATTATATATAACGAATAAATACTGATTTATATAACTAATTATTGAACAGTCACAATAAATAACATTTCATGATGTCTATCAGATTTTTTTTAATAAAACTAATAAGAAAAAAAATATTTTACGAGATTATAAAGTTGCTTACAAATATTCTTCATATCAAAAAATGCCTTCAACAGAAAATATTTTATAGAAAATAATCGATTTATGATGATAATGAAAAATTTAAGTTTTAAAAATTTAATTTTGTATTTTACATTTGACTATACATTGTTCACCCAAAAGATAAAACTAGGCCACTATCATCAATAAAACGGGATATTTGAATAAATTATTACTTTCGATTAAATTTAAAAATCCCTTTTTCACATACACCATAAAAAGCTGGTTGATCGCTTAATTAATAACGTTTCTTTATATGTTGCGAATCTGTTTTTTTTAAGAAAAAGTAGCCTACCTATATCTGTTGGGTGAACAGAGTATAACAATTTACATTTATTTCATTTAAAATTTGGAGAAAAAATATCTAAATAAAATTCAATCTTTTCAACAAAACTTAGAAATTTAAATTTTATAAACATTTATTTCAAAAATGATAGGTTTCTTTAAGGTACCAGAGACTATACGAGAAAAGACCATTTAGTAAATAGAAGAAAGAAATGTATTTGTAGCGCTACGAAGTAGGCTTAAGGGAACTAAAATAGTTTTCCTCTCTCCCTTTTTCTCCCCCTTCTCACTTCCTCTAAAATCTGACAGTTTATGTATATTTATTATTGTTTGCTATTTACTATGCAAGGTTTTACTGTAGTAAAATAATTGTTAACGTTTATTAAAAGCATATTATACGCAGGTAAACGTACTTACAAATTTTAAAAATTGCAAAAGTGTGAGATGACACCCCTTAAGTCGAGTAAAAGTAAACTTTTTTACACCTAATTGCAACAACCTGCATAATATCAACTTAAAAGCAAACAAAAAGATAAGCAACTTTTGAAATTTCCATCAAACCAAAACTTGGGTTTCTTCTGGACATACAAAATTAACTAATTTTGCTAGAATTATGAGTATTTCAGTTAGCTTTGATGTTTCTCACATCAAACGCTTGCATTTCGTAATGTATCCGTGACATTTCAGAAGCAATGGATTTTAAATTTATAGGATGCATTAGCAATTGCAAAAATAAATTACAATCTATAACGTCTATTACGTTAATAAAATAAAATAATTTAAACAGAAGAATATACAAATATTTGTAATGTTGAATTCATGTGTTAAAACCTAATTTAGAAATTATGTCATAAAATTACAAGTAACATTGGTTTTCTTAAAACAAAATATATAAATCATTACGAGCACTATCTTAATTTGTTTCATAGCTTTCGTGTTGTGTCATTTGTCATTTTTTGTTTTTTGTTGATATTTGTTCGTTAAACTCAAATGCTTTCTGTATTTTTCAGAAGTGAAAGGGGCTGATATCTTTCTCTGTTAATATACTTTTCGGAATGGAGCTTTTAATTGGGTGATTAGACCGCCGAGACATGTTATCAAAAAAACAGCTTTAACGGATTTAACGATAGAAAACTGAGAGGCCGCGGGTGGTGTGCACCACAGTTCTCCCTAGACTGCCCTCTTATCCTCCACCCGCGTTCCCTCCGTGCCGACCACCAGCACGTGTTTTCCTCCTTCCCTTTATTTCCATCTTAAAGCTACAATATTACAATTAGTACTATTCTAGGCAAAAACATAACTTAAAAGTCTCTACTAGTAACTTTTATGCAAAAATAAACTAGCGGCCAACCATAGGCGTAGGTGGCGCCGACACGGCCATTCTGACAGAGTGCACGTCCTCGGGCACATTTACAGAAAAGCACCTGTAACAACAAACAATTTGTAATTAGCACCATTCGGCTATCCTGATACACTGTTATTATTATTTTCTTCAGTCTTCCAAACCGGTCTATCACAGTCTACTACCACAATATTTAAGTAAATTAGCTACAAAATTTAGCTACGACTCTAAACAATTTAAAGAAATATTGCATCATCATAATTATCATCATTATTAACAACATAAAGATCATCATCATCACCATGATCCACATCATCATCATTACCGAGATCAACAGCATGAACATCATCGGCATCATCACGATCAACATCGTCATTATCATCATCATCATGATCAACATCATGAACATCATCGGCATCATCACGATCAACATCGTCATTATCATCATCATCATGATCAACATCATGAACATCATCGGCATCATCACGATCAACATCGTCATTATCATCATCATCATGATCAACATCATGAACATCATCGGCATCATCACGATCAACATCGGCATCATCACGATCAACATCGTCATTATCATCATCATCATGAACATCATCGGCATCATCACGATCAACATCGTCATTATCATCATCATCATGATCAACATCATGAACATCATCAAAATAATCACGATCAACCTCGTCATTATCATCATCATCATGATCAACATCATGAACATCATCAAAATAATCACGATCAACATCGTCATTATCATCATCATGATCAACATCATGAACATCATCGGCATTATCATTAAATTAGGTGTGATAGACTCGGCATGAATAAATTTACCTCTTAAATCGGCTAGGAGGCCAGATC